>CM041791.1:41155977-42609782 GCA_023375725.1 Nephotettix cincticeps
CCGCGTCCTGCCTTGAGTCGTTCTGACTGACGGCGCCGCCTCGGCCGACCGGGCCCCTCCAGACCCTCTGCCATTATCGCAACTTCTCTGTCAAACTCTAGCTCCTTATCCTCGTTTCTTTAAGACAGCCCATGTTAACGCACAATCACTTTTTTATCATATTGATTGAGTTCCGATCTATTTTTCAGCATTCTTTAATTGACGTCATTTTAGTATCTGAAACTTGGCTCAAACCGACTCTTAATGACAAAAGTATTGAATTATTCGGCTATAATATATTCTGCAATGACCGTTTGCATAAGGGTGGAGGAGGAGTTGCAGTGTATGTAAGGCCTAGTTTTTCAACACAATTTCTTTTCAGTTCTGATACAACAAGGGTAGGAAAACCTGAATATATTTTTTTAGATGTTTGTGTTGATAAAACACATATTTTGATATGTGTGTGTTATAGAGCACCGAATATTGGCTTCTTGTTGGAGTTTGAGCGAGATTTAGTGAGCTTGATGCCTGTTACAGTCATGTCATTGTAATGGGCGACTTTAACTCCGACTTACTGGGACCACCGACTTATGACCAGACATCGCTGACAAACCTTTTTTTCTCCTGCAACATGACAATACTGCCATTTCAAGCCACTCACCACACTGCCACTGCTGACACCCTGCTGGATGTCATTGCCGTTAGTGACCCTTCTCTTGTTGCGCACCATGGTCAATTTCCTGCTCCTGGCCTTTCAAAACATGATTTGATTTTCTGCATCTACAAACTAAAATTATCCAAAACAAGTGCTAAATTTATTAAGTATAGAGATTACAAAAATTTAAACTCTGATGCTCTCCTTCAGGATGCTTTACAGATTCCTTGGCATGAGGTTGTTCTGGCTCCTGATATAAATTCCATGATCCAAAAGTTTTACATTTTTATTTCAAGTCTTCATAATAAACATTGTCCAGTAGTCTCCAAAAGGATATCTAAGCCCCCTGCCTCATGGATAACTGATGCCATTTGTCGTCTTCAAAATCAAAGAGACACTGCATTCCGCAAGGCTAAACGTTCTAAACTTCCAAATGATTGGAACATTTATAAAAGACTTAGGAATCACACTCAGCAGCAAATTAGAAATTCTAAAACCAGATATTATTACAATTCGTAGTCCCAAATTCAATCCACAAAATCTTTATGAACAAAACTAAAAAATATTGGTATCGGCAATTCAGGGAAACCCCATGAAATATCCATCAGCCTTGACATCCTAAACAACTTCTTCACTGAAATCCTAATGAATGCATCTAGGTCACGCGATTACTTGGTTAATCTGGAGTCAGAACAACTTGTGAGGCCTGAAAATCAATTTTTCTTCTCACCAGTGATGGCATCCGATGTCTGTAGAGCCATCATGAGGATGACAAGCAATGCAGTGGGCTCTGATGACATTCCCATAAAATTCATAAAAGCAACGTTACCTATCACACTCCCCCTTATCACCACTATCTTTAATAAATCATTAAGTTTTCATATTTATCCCTCTATTTGGAAAAATGTTATTGTTCTCCCACTTTCAAAATCAAGTTCATTAAAAACCCCCTCAGATTACAGACCCATCAGCCTTCTTTCAGCCTTATCGAAGTGTTTGGAAAGGATAGTACAGAAGCAGTTTTCATTGTATATCGAGCAAAATAGTATCCTGTCTAGCTTACAATCAGGTTTTCGCCCAAATCACAGTACTTCTACCGCTCTTTTGAAAATTACAGAAGACATTCGATTAGCAATGGATAAACGACAGGCAACCATTCTAACTCTCTTTGATTTCTCAAAGGCGTTTGACTGTGTATATCATCCTCTCCTTTTGTTCAAATTACACAGGGCTGGGTTCTCCGATGGTTGTGTTGACTGGGTTGGGTCCTATCTCTCTGAGCGCCAGCAGTGTGTTAAGACTGGAGGGGGTTGCTCGGGATGGAAACCTGTTGTACGTGGTGTGCCACAGGGGTCTGTCCTGGGACCTCTTCTTTTTGCACTGTACATCAATGACATTACGGAACACATCACTCATTCTCACTTTCATCTTTACCCTGACGATTTGCAAATTTACTCTCACTTTACAGTTGACAACATTGGAACAACAGTTCATCAAATGAATGCTGACATTGACTCCATCATTCAATGGGCAAGCCGTAACAGTCTCAAAATAAATGCCACTAAAACCCAGGCAATGATTGTTGGCAACCCTAAACTTCTATCCAAAATCAACTTTCTCACTGCACCTCGACTACGTGTTGATGGAACTGACGTTGATTACAGTGACAAGGTGAAAAACTTGGGACTTATCATGAACAAACACTTGAAATGGTCTGACCAAGTCAATTTCATTTGCAATAGGGTCTTTGCTGCCATTCATAGTCTGAAACGTTTTGCTGGGTTTCTTCCGATTAACGTGAAGACAATGTTGGTAAAGACCCTTGTTCTGACACACTTCAACTACTGTGACGTTGTGATCAATGACATGACTGTGGAGCTCTCAAATCGGCTTCAACGGGCACAAAATTACAGCATTCAATTTATTTTTGGTCTGAGGTGTTCCGACCATGTTTCACCATATTTTAATATTCTTTCATTAATGAGGCTTAAAGAACTTCGAGAATTTCATATTCTTCGTCTGTTGTACTTCATAATCAATAATAACGTACCTTCTTATCTTACCAATAATTTCACTTTCATTTCTGATATAAGTACTCGCAACACTCGCAGGGGCTCTCGGCTTCTTTCAATTCCAATTCATCGAACCACCCTTTACACCAACTCTTTCACTGTCACTGCTTCTAGATACTGGAACCAACTTCCTGATATTCTTAAAAATGAGGGCAACCGTGCTCGGTTCGGGGCGGAGGTGAAGCGTCATATTTTAGGACGGGCTAGTGACGGGTGGTGTGTCATTGTCGGGGCAGGAATTGGGGCGACAGCGATTGAGAGATTGGATCGTGTTTGTCTGATTTAGGTTTTTTTTGTTTAAAAAACAAAGTTAGTTTATTTTATGATTTATTTTATGTTTTTTATTATTTACAACTTAAGATTTTTATTTTAGTTAGTGTAAATTTTGTTTATTAGAGGTTAAGTGGTAGAGAAGACTTGTTAGTCCTAACTTCGCCTCTCAAATAAAGTCATTTTTCATTTCATTTTCTGATTAGTGACTGACTGATATATTAACTGAGAAAAATCAATTTATCTATGAAAAAAATTGTATTTATTATGAAATAATGATTCAAAACCGGTGATTTTTTTCAGGCACAGTGACATCTGGTAATATTATAACAATAGATTAAATATAAAACTAAATTCAACACCTTATACGATGAATCGTTAATATTTTGACATAGGCTGAGTGCTGACCCTAACCATTGAAAAGAAGTGACTAATATTTTTCCAAGTAAAATATGCTCCTTCAGTGACTGGTGCCCCATCCATGACGTATTTATGTGGTACATCCTGATACCTAAATAATTTTTATTGAGTCCTTTCAATCACTTCTGCCCTCTACCCTCTTGGGAGTTAACTGTGTTTACTGAACAGTACTGAAGGGTACAATTTGGTACAGAGAAACAGTTATCATTGTCTATAATATATAGTGCTATTCATGTTAATTTTAATGTCTTAAAAAATACAAAAGATTGTATATTATGTTGAATGATACTAGTATGTCATGCATATAAGAAAGTGTGAACACAGAATTAACAAAACGGATGTGGATTACAAAATTATACTGTATATTCTGTTTATCAATGCTAGTGGCATTGATAGGGTATGTTTTATAGGGAACCCCTGTTTTAGCGAATTCCCTATAGAGAAGAAGCTATTAATTAGGTCTTGGCAAGACGTAAGCCCGGAACTTGTTGCTTTTTCGTTTTGAGATATCTAGAGACCAAAAACAACGGCCGTTAAAATTTTATATATATAATATGTGTCCGTGAACATGATAACTTTCCAAAATAAACGGTACCAGTGGACTGACACATACTTTCTCCCTTAAGTAAATTTAAAAAAGAAAATCCGTAATAAAACTATCATGTTCTTCAAAGTTGATCTAAATATCATTTAATAATCTATTGTTTCAAAAAAAATCATCCAATTTCTAAAAATAAAAACAAGAGAGACAAAGTTAAATTAATTGTTCAAATTGTATGGGGGGGGACACCCCGCCCCCCCGTAACACCAAGCTTTTTTGAGCTGGTTTTGTTCGGTGATTTGACCTTACGCTTCATACCAAGTTTCATGGAAAACGGTTGGAAAATAAGGAAGAAATTGATTTTTTTATATTCTCCATAAGAATAACATTGGGCGCTTACAGACAACGTACTGCGTTTATCGTAGACAGTAAATTTAACTTTTCTCAGGAACCGTTAGTCATAGACAAATAATTCCAGATACTAATTTGTTTAGTTTTTTAAGCTGGTTTCAATGGTACCAGTCAAGTTATACTTTACTTTTATTGTTTTCGCTGAAAACATAAAAATTTAATTTTTTTAGACATTTAAAAGCCCATAACTTTTGAACCGTCATTTTTACAGATATGCGGGTGGTGTCAAATTATTTAGTACTCTGTACACTATAAACTATTAAATTTTAATCAAAATCGTTAGAGCCGTTTTTGAGAAAATTGGACTTTTCACGTTTTTTAGGGGTGAACTACCCTTAAAAATCAAAAATTCAAAAAAAACGCCTGGAGATACGGTGACTATATATATACATGCCAAATTTCATCTAAATCGGACCAACAGGGTAGGCTGAGGCACTGTACTCATCCAGACACACACACACAGACACACGGACGGACAGACATCACGTCAAAACCCACTTTTTTGGATTCAGGGGACCCCAAAACGGATATATCCACCCTCAACTCAAATTCAAAAATTTTGACGAAAACAATACTTTCTCCATATACTATGTATAAGGGGAGAAAGTAAAATGGTCAGTGTCAAAATAAAAATTGTTCAAGCTAAAAATGACAACTTTCAGTTTTCTTCAAAGCAGAAAACCTGCATATTCTGTCCCATGTTAATCTTATAGAGAATAATATCCAATGCAAACTCTTATTTATCGACAGAACTACTTACTATCGATAAAACTACTACTACTTTGATAGTCAAAATAAAAATTGTTGATTATAAAGTGCCTACTTTCAGTGTTTCTCACAGAAGCAAACCTGAATACTATATCCCATGTTAATCTTATAGAGAATAGGAAAACTCTTATTTATCGGCAGATATTGATCAAAATTGTCATATATTATTATTGTCATATTATTAATTTGGAAATTTGCTAAGTACACAGGTCTGCTGTGACGGGGGTATTTAGATAGGTAATCAATTAATAGCATAATATCAAATGGTGACTGGGAGTGGAATCGAATCAGCAACCCTCAGATAACAAAATGATTGTTACCTCTGAACTGAACATAGACAAATTGAGATTGCTTTTCTCTGCTACCCCGCTGTTACTGTTAGGACCAGCTGTCCTAAAAAATATTTGATTGATATACTCTGTACAGTTTGACATTTTCATACCTCAATACTCCTGAAGTTTAACAAGTGTTGAACGGATCAATTTTACTTTCTCCCCTTATACATAGTATATGGAGAAAGTATTGTTTTCGTCAAAATTTTCGAATTTGAGTTGAGGGTGGATATATCCGTTTTGGGGTCCCCTGAATCCAAAAAAGTGGGTTTTGACGTGATGTCTGTCCGTCCGTGTGTGTGTGTGTGTGTGTGTGTGTGTCTGGATGTGTACAGTGCCACAGCCCCCCCGTTGGTCCGATTTAGATGAAATTTGGTATGTATGTATATATTCACGGTATCTCCAGGCGTTTTTTTCATTTTTTTTAATTTTTGATTTTTAAGGGTAGTTCACCCCTAAAACCCCTTAAACAACAAATAATTTGACACCACCCGCATGTCTGTAAAAATGACGGTTCAAAAGTTATGGGCTTTTAAATGTCAAAAAAATCAAATTTTTAAATTTTCAGCGAAAACAATAAAAGTAAAGTATAACTTGACTGGTACCATTGAAACCAGCTTAAAAAACTAAACATATTAGTATTTTGAATTATTTGTCTACGACTAACGGTTCCAGAGAAAAGTTAAATTTACTGTCCATGATAAACACAGTACGTTGTCTGAAAGCGTCCAATGTTATTCTTATGGAGAATATTAAAATATCAATTTCTTCCTTATTTTTTAACTGTTTTCCATGAAACTTGGTATGAAGTGTAAGGTCAAATCACCCAACAGAACCAACTCAAAAAAGCTTGGTATTACCGGGGGGTGGGGGTGTTTCCTCCCATACAATTCGAACAATTAATTTAACTTTGTCTCTCTTGTTTTTATTTTCAGAAATGGGATGATTATTTTTGAAACAATAAATAATTAAATGATATTTATTTAGATGAACTTTGGAGAACATGATAGTTTTATTATAGATTGTCTTTCTTGAACTTACTTAAGGGAGAAAGTATGTGTCAGTTCACTGGTACCGTTTATTACTGTATTAATCAGAGGAAATTATTAGCATTAAGGAAATTAATGTAATTAGTTTGTTGTACTTTTTAGATGTTGAGTACTATTGTCACTTATGAAGTGGTTCTCATCCAGTTTGGAAGTTATGAGCCCCACTCCAGCATCAGCAACAGCACTATCTCTCCTTATTGTCACGAGTGGATCTTACCCAATCATACTAAACATCAGTAAATTCAAATTCATAAAAAAACTCAAATTTAGTCAATAATAAGAAAAAGATTTTTGGTTGCATGTCCCACTTATATTTTAAATTTTATTACAATACTACTACTACCACTACTGCTAAGAATAATATCTATGTACTACTTGAGCAGTGTGGATACATAATTATTGTTATCTATGTGCTTTGGGATTGCAATTTGGGAGAAGGTTAAAGCTATAAAAAAATATTTTGAGAGTTATTTGTGGTCTATATTCTTGACGCCTTTGTAATGATGAATACACACAAAAGAACTGGAATCTGTACAGTTTTTTCATTATACAATCAAGAATTTCCCAGCCTAACTTTAAAAACAAACTCCTTCACAGAGGTTGGGTATTTCCATGATCACCGTACTATGCAAACAAGTAATCTCATCTTCACTTCCCACACAGCTTCTTTCCAAAAACACCTGCATATGAGGAAGGTCTATGCTTTAAGCTTATTGTAGCTGTTATTGAACCTTCAATAACAAACTTCAAGGAAGTCTTCCATAAATTATTATTCTTGTTATTATTACCTTTCTGAAGTGACAACCTACCCAGGTTGGTATTTGAAGCCAAGTATGAATGAGAAATGAGTGTAGGATTTTGGCGCGATCTTGTTATTGACTAAGGCTGCTATGGTTTTAAGACAGGACTTAATCGGGGATTAATAGCCCAAAAGCCAGTGGAATCTAATATCCACATAAGAGAATATCACATCCACTTACTATCGCTTATAACTATACACAATTTGTGATCCCACATAGCAAAATTACAGGACACACCAGTGTCCCGTTGTCTGTGATTGATAAATTTTGCAACTCTTTGAGGAACTTTAAATGGGGACTGAAGAGTTTTCTTGCATTAAAGACATTTGATTTAATTGTAGATTGTTAATGTGAAGATTGTAAATATGTAGATTGTTTTGAGACATGCAAAAGTGAAAAATATATGTACTGACAACTATATGTATAATTTTCCTGAATGAATTTTTCATTTAAGTATTTTGACCATGCACAATATCTGTAACATGTGAATATGGATGCAAATCTTAATGTGTAATAAAAGGACTTAAGACTTATACCGACAGAATTCATCATTCATCATCAAAATTACCAAAATCTTTCAAGCCAATTTCAATACTATTCTTAACAGAGTGTCAAAATGGTGCACTGAAATAATCCAAAATACATAAAAATCTTTATTACATAAACCGACTATAGTATTAAATAAATAAAAATGTAAAAAGCTATTATAGAAATATTTTAGGGAATGTTAAGTACATTATGATTTGCTCAAAGCTTAGAAATATCAATACCCTTGGTCTGAGTTCATAAGTATAAACTTGTGAATAAAAACTTCCAATAAATCAATCATCTGTTACTTAAGAAATTAAAAAACGTGACATTATTTATGGATATTGCAGGATATTTCTCTAGCGATAATAAGGCGACCTAAACAAGCTGAATCTTCAGGAAACTAACAAAATTATGCCAATAATTGAGAGTCACCATGAAGCAAGTTAAATAAAAAGGAATTGTAGTAACTGAATTAATATACAAGTAAATCTAATAAATATGTAAATTTTACAAGGTAAAAAATATAATAGTTGGCACAAAATAAATACAGTATTTAGAGATAACAATTAGTTTAAAATATTATAAAAAAGCATTTGGTGCAAAGTAGAACACAAGTAGAAGTAAAACACGCTCAAAGGCACTTGCAACATCACACTTAAGTACTAATAAATATACGGCAAAACATAATTCATGCCATTTTCTATAAACAAACCTACAGGAATAAAAGAGATTCATCAAATTACAAAGATGTAAAATCTCACAATCAGTCCTTAGAAACTTTGGAATCACTGGGTGACTTAAAAAATAAAACTGGCAAAGCTTAAATGGAAAATTTAAAAGGGGTGAATGAGCTGTGAATCATGCAAATATTTAGACAACAAAATGTTGAACAACAAAATATTAAAATATTATTAACAAAACATTAATTTTAAAATGAAAGTACAACACAAGAAACATTTTTTGTTTCTAAGTTTCACAGCAGACTTTACAGTGAAGCTATTGAAAGTGAAGTGATTGAAAGAAGTTTAATTTCAGATGTTGATTTGAATATCAACTTTCCAAATATTAATAGATGAACATAAACAATCAGCAAACAGATGGACTAAATGATTACTTTACATTTTTTCTAGAAATGAGTTATTCGTTTCTACAATAAAAAGAGGTACCTTTGAAAGACCGATCCCCTTAATCAAATTTACTATCACATTTTGCAGCAGTTTTTATCAGCTTAAAACTTGTAACTTAAAAATAAAATTAATATTTCATATATTTCCTCTGCCTGTATATAAATGTAAGATTATGCTATTGTCTGACTAGATACTAAAAATATTTTATGAGTACAAAAGTATAAAATACCCTTCTCACTAGCCATTCCAAACGCGACAATTAATAATTAAGTACCTGGTGACCCAGCTTTGCTCGGATAGCATAAGACATGTATTATACACGTTAATTAGAAAAATTAAAACACATTTATTACTCAATGAAAACATTTATGTGGTTTAAATAAAACCGATTTAATACAACTTAATTAATATAGCTAACACTGAACAAAAATATAATGCCCTAGAAGGAAATCGTTCTCACAATCTTCAGCACGTGAAACCCAAGCGCTACAAACTGAACTACGGCATCGGGTAATTCGGTTCCATCGTTTAAGAGTTTTTGGCCAACCCCAATTGTTTTGGCTGATCTTGTACTGTATTTAATTATCCATACAGTTATTATTAGCCTGTAATTAACTGATTTTGTTAGTAAAGGAATGAGGATTGAAAAGCAAAAGAGAAATTTAATTTACACAAATTAATTGGTTTGTTACAGTGGCTTTAAGCAATAGAATGAATACGTTTTCTATCAAAACTTGAAAGATTTTGGAAATACTTTTCTCTGCTTTTATTTTGCACAGTTTACCTTTTAGTTTTTACAAATTGTTAGGTAATGTAATAACTTTTCATTTATACATAAAATAAATCAATCAACAACAATTGTCAGACGGTTATAACAGATGTTTTGATTTGTATTGTTTACATTTGATTTTCCATAGGCGTAATGTTAATTCTTTAGATTTTATACTTAATATTACAAGAAAACCGGAATTTTCCTGGACATTATACCTATCTAGAACTTATTTTCTACTCAGAAATGAGCTATTTCCAAAATTGAAAGAAATTCCTCAGAGCCGTTTTCGAGATCCGTGTGCAAATATATATATATATATATACAAACCTTGCTCGTATTATAGTACGGGATTGCATTAAAATTTATAAAAGATTGACAAAATGTCCTAATGTATCATGATTATTATACATAATTAAACTCTTAAGTGGTATAACTTTAAAGTTAACACTTAACACTCTTAACAGCTTTAGAAAAGTATAACATCAGTTTCAACAAATCAATATTGTTATTAGTAGAAACTTGTATACTAAGAAAATATCTTAATTGGTTGATATTTTAAATGTGATTAAAACAATCACCTTATTTTTTGACAAAATAGACTAAATAGAGATCCGTACACATTTTTAAAACTATCATCATCTGAAGATTCAATTTTTATTTAGACTGATTAAAAAATATTCTGAAATCTGAATAAGAGAGACAGAGTTCTTAAGTAAAATTCAAATAAAAATCTTTTCAAAGCTAATAAAATGTATCAACACATTAAACAACAATTAATAAATTTCTAATACTGTATATTCACTAAAGCTATATCAAGTATTTTGCAAGCTATAGACTACTATTATTTTTAATACAAACAAAAAAAAAATTTTATTTAAATTACAAAAACTATGGTAGACATTCTTTATTATTTGCATGAGTAAATTAATTAATTTAACTTGCAACAGTGAGTTGAGGATATTTACCACTGTTTCTATTATTTACCCTTTACCTATTTGAATTGAACATTTTTTCCTTGATTGGTCTTTTAAAATTGTTGCTAGAAAATTTTACCCTAATAAAATTTATTTAAGAAGAAACCAAACAATAAAACTATGTAAATTTTTTACAACAATCACCACAAATAAGGAAAAGTGTATAAAATAAATAAATTCCTAATGGAGTAAATATGTGATTTAATTCTATCGTTGACTAGTACTAAAAGAGCTCACATAAACATCTATGGGTAAAATCTGCTAACATATCTCCTTGGGAATGTTCAGTTAAAAATACATGAATTTCTCCTATAATCTGAACTATAATAAAAATGAGACGTGCTCTCCAATGAAAAAAATAGCCGCAAAAATGTTGTATGGGACTAGGAACACAGCTGACTTCAGACAATAAGTTTATTTTATTTAACACTTTGGAGCCGGCGCCCAATCCTAGGTCAGGCTAGCTTGTCCCATTGGCCGACGCGGGACCCTAAATCAGGCGGCCCTATTTAATTCCATAACAAATTTTCAGCATATATTTGGGTTTTGGTACTTATAACATATTATTTAGTCAATATTTTAAAAATTAATATTAAATTAATAATTAATATTAATATTTTTCAAAATTAATATTTTTCCAACAATGTTTCACTTGCTCACTCGGAGCAGACCGCAGTTGTACTAGCCATGTTGTGTTCAAGTTGTTTTTTGTTTACGATACGTACGAGCTGTATTGTTACACCACTGTTATATAGTTTAGTTTTATAATTAGTAATTTTAGTTTTTCGTACTTAGTTATTTATTCAATATGGGTGATGATCCATGAGAGAATCAATAGTGATGACGACGAAACATACAAATTACTTACACAATTTGTTTACATGTATTTTTATGTGATTTTTATGTGCATGTTTCTTACAAGGGGATTTCTTTCTATTGCACTATGTGTCCTTGAATGTTAGAAGATTTATCCTATAACTATTTATAACTAATTTTTTATAGCTAAAATGGCCAAAAAAATAGCTAAAATTCACAGCCATACAGCCGTAATTGGGCTATAAAATTGTAATTTTTTATAATGGTTCCTCTTCAGTAAAGTTTAAAGGAATCTCTTGAAAAAAAATCTTTTAAATGTTCTACAAAAAATACAAAGAGGACAGAGAATTTTAATAAGAAGAATAACAAAGTTAGAAGTTTTGGTAATTGAGTTTCAAAAAGTGTCTAAAAGCATTACGATGAGATGAATATTGTCAAAACCAAAATAAACAATTATAAAGTGATTTGAATGAAAATTCCAGTCTGCGTTATACTACAGGTTAATAATTAACTTCAGTTATTTAAATATAGGTTACAGTATAGCATGTAGGCATATGCAGTAATCAAAGTCAGTGAGGAACTATGAAATTGGTCCTTTGAGCAGGTTACACAGCACACAATCCTACAACAAACACCCTACACCTGGAACAAACCGGTTCGCATCTCACAACATATAAGATCGTCTAAAACCTAATTCTTTAAAATACTGTTTTCATTATAATCAGACTAAAATAAACGGTACCAGTGGATTGACACATACATTCTCCTTGAGTAAATTTAAGAACGACAATTTTTAATAAAACTATCATATTCTTCAAAGTTTATCTAAATATAATTTAATAATTTATTTTTTTTCAAATAAGCATCAAATTTCTGAAAATAACAAGAGAAACAAAGTTAAATTAGATGTTAGAATTCTATGGGTAGGACCAAGTCCCACTAATATCTAGCTTTTTTGAGTAGGTTTTGTTGTGTGATGTGACCTTACACTACATACAAAGTTTCATGGAAAACAGTTGGGAAATAAGAAAGAACTTGATTTTTTTATATTTTCCATTAGAATAACATCAGGCGCTCTCAGACAATGTACTGTGTTTACCATAGACAGTAAATTCAACTTTTCTCTGGAAACGTTAGTTGTAGACAAACAGTTTAAAATATTAATTTGTTTAGTTTTTCAAGCTGGTCTTAATGGTGGAAGACAAATTATACTTTAACGTAATTGTTTTTGAGGAAAACTTTAAAAATTGAGTTTTAGGACTTCATGTCAAACCCCATTTTTTAAATTCAGGGGACTCCAAAACAGATGTCCATTCTCAACCCAAATTCGAAAACTTTGACGAAAACAATACTTTCTTCATATGTTAGGTATAAGTAGGAGTAAGTAATAATCATGCATTGAATTCAACTGAAATTAATAATTATTCATTTTAAAAAAATTAAAAAGGACTTGTGGAAGGTGTAGGTGTGAATTTGCTTTGAAAAAAATACAGTGACAAATAATATTTAGCCTAAATTTAAAAAAAATCCTCTCCACACAAGACACTCCAAGGACATGGTTAAAAACTGTTGCATGAATTTGTAACAGAACCTTTAGCATGGGATATGTTTTGGTTGACTAGGACAGAACTAGTTGAATGACTAGGATTACACATTGGCAATAATTTTTTTCAATTAACAATTGACCTTGATTTTAGTTTAGAAACGTCCTGCATTTATTTGAAGATGGGGTAAAAGTAAATCCGTCTAGGTTTTACAATTCCCTGTAAATTTATCTGTAAAATAATTATGAATTGAACTAGGTCTAATTCTTTTAGGCAGGGAGTAACATCTAAAAATTTAAAGTTACCAAGGCCTACATAATATGACATGAAAATCTTAATATCGGGTAAATTTCAATGTGTGAATCATCACAAAGTAAACTGATTAACATAGCAGAAGTTACCAATTATCATCATTATTTTTACACCCTCTCATTAAATAACTATTCTTAAAACTAATTTTGATTTGTATAAAATCTGGTACAAACACAAGTCTTACACTTTGTTGTCACACTCTAGCATATGATCTGTATAAAAAACAGCTAGTGTTTCGACGTTGAGCCGCAGAGAAGCAGTGAAGGTAGCCAAGTCTCTATAAACAGACGCTTCGGTTACGCTATGGTTGCGATGTAATGACATCACCTGCACCAGCCGGCTACGGTTGGGACACATACGGCTGAGCATCTGAACACAACCACATTATATTTCTTGCATCAACCACAATATAATTTCCTTTGACTCAAAACTATTTCTTGGAAATGAACAAGTATTACCCAATTATATTTTTCCACTACCCTAAATCGATTACTATGTTTAATTTTTGTTAGTAGACCTATTTACTTTTGCTAGTTTTGTCATTGAATATTTCTATTATAATAGAAATTTCTATTTGTATTAATTACACTGTACTCGAGGCTATGAGTTCAAGACTGTTTACCTATATTACAATTTATATTTCCAAACTAACCGTAATCCTTTATGATTAATAACTACCTCAAGTGCAGTATAAGTCAAAAACTTACATAGGTAATTCAAATTAAAATTTTCATTGCTGAGGTGATTGGTCTAGGTGGTTAGTTAGGTTAAAGGAAATTTGGGTGAAAAGGAAAGTGTGAGCTAAGGTACTTTACAAGGTTTTAAGGAAGCTAAAGGCTTTTTTACTATATGTGAAATACTTACTGAAAAAAGCAACTGGAGAGGCCACTTGTGGTACGTTATTAACGTTTCCCGATAAGCAGTCTTTAAAATGTCTACAAGTTCTTCACTCGCACCATCAGCATTGCTGTTGTCTTCCAAAATTAATTCAAAAAACCTCAAGATCATATGAAGAGCTCTGGAACCAATGAGAAGGAACTAAACTAAAGTTTAAACTAAAGTAATCTATATCATAGCCTAGTTAAAACAAATCTACCTAAACTTTACTAAGTAGAGTCCTTTAACTCTTATTCTTTTACTCTTATTATACTGTAAAGCAAGCGAGCAAAAATCTCTGAATTGCTATTATGAATTCCCAAAATAGATCACACTAGTTGAAAAACCCATATATAAAATTCTTTTATCCTGTTCACTAATAAAGCTACTATTATAGTAGTGTAATATAAGTAAAAACCATATTATCCTTTCATAATGACATTTTATTGTACCACTTTTTTCCTTTTTTCATAATTACATTTTATTGTACCTCAATATGTATGGTTATTATCCCATTTTCAAGTGTAAAATGTAACCTTAAAAATCAAAATATGCTATTAAAACAAAACTTTTAAAAACATGTGTTGAATTTTTTTGTGTAGTGCAGTTGAAAAGAAATCATATATTAACCCATTGCGCTCGGTTGGCCAGTAGCACTGGCCGTGCCAATGCCTTGACAGCTCAGAATTATTTTCCGTGATGTTGTCCTACCCGCTCGGGTGAACAGCAGTACGGCCAGTACTGCTGTCAAATACTGCAGTTTAAAACTGCTACACTGCAATTCTTTGTCAGCTCGGCAGCTATGATCGACAACCTTTCCTACCAGCTCGGAATTATTTTTGTATCAAACATGGTTTGTTTACAACAGTGTTTGTAAGGACAATAAAAAGCAAACAAGGAGCAAAAATAAAGAATAATGTCAATACAACATTATCTATTTCACAATAAAATAATATGACAAAGCTTTTCGTCATACTCCTCCAATAATTGCCTCAAATCCAAATTTAAATTATCATTTATTGTTATGTTTATGTTTATTATCTACTGTGGTTATTACTAAAATAAATAATGAATTATTAATAAAATGTACAGTTATTTACAAATACCCCCGTCGCAGCAGACCTGCGTACTCAGCGAATTTCCAAATCAATAATATAAAAATAATGTGATAGTTAAAAAAAATCTGTCCATAAACATAAGAACTATTTGCCTATTCTGCATAAGATTAACATGGCAAAGAGTGTGCAGGTTTGCTGCTGTGAGGAACACTGAAATTAGGCATTTCTACCATAAATAATTTTTATCTTAACATTTATACAAACTTTCATCAACATCTGTCCATAAATAAAGGAGTTTGCCTATTCCCTATATGATTATTATGGGAAAAGAGTATGCAGGTTTGCTGTCATGATAAACACATAAACTATGATTTTTAAGCATAAATGGATAGATCTCAACCACATGAAGCTAAATATCAAGTTTTATCCAAAAATATTCATTAATATGGGAAATATTAATTTTTCCCTATCCTCCATAAGATTAACATTGGAGCCCCACAATACAACGTACTGTGTTTAGATTTTTTAATATCTCGGTAACCGTTGGAGATAGAGAAAAGCTTTAAGGAACTTAATTGTGTAGTTTTTTAAGCTGATTCTAATGGTGAAATATAAAATTAGAAATTTTTAAAAATGACATGTGAAAAACGCAAAAAAACCCATTTTGGGGTACAAAACCCCCCCAAACTACCCGTTCCCATTGACCGATATGTCTGGTTTACGAACTCGTCCGAGCACTTGTAGGAATACACGTTTCTACCAAATTTGGTCTTTATTGGACCTCTTTTACGAGAGTTATCGTGTTCACAGACACATATATATATACATATATACATATATACATATATATATATATATATATATATATATATAAATTTTAACGACTATTGTTTTTGGACTCTGGGCACCTAAAGAAGAAAAAATAACATGGTCCCGGGCTTAAGTCTCACCATGAGACCTACGGTAATAGCTTCTTCCCTATGGGAAATTCGCTAAAAAAGCTGTTATTAGCATTAAATATCACCACTTTTCAGTAAACGCAACAGTAGACTAGCAGAACAATGTACTAAGCATAACCTTAATTTCCAACACATATCTGGTTTTAGAAACGGGAATTCATCTGATTCGCTAGTTCATTAGTTTTCCAAAAGATTGCAGCACATCCCAAACCTAGCACATAATATTCACAAAAGAAACATATGATTATATTATATATATGATTATACCAAAAGAAACATATCATTATATTTAGTGGCCATTACTGCTGGCCTTGGTGAAAATGGTGACGGCCAGTACAGCTGGACATCCGAGTGCACAGGACAAGTTATAAAAACTTATCTGAGCGCAAAGGGTTAATATATTTTCTTCAATTCTAGTATTTTGTCAAATATGGGGTTGATTCTGTCTACTTGCATGATGGTTAATATATTTTGTGGTGTGAATAGAGTGCATCTCGATAGTCCGACACGTTCGGTAATCCAACAACGCCGCCGGTGTGAGCGAGAGAGAGCAAGAGCTCGTCATTGAAGGGGGGAATCCTGTCAAAACATGAAAGATTTGGACTCGTCATCTGTTCATTGTTTACTGTTTAGTACCGTCGCTACTTCGCTACTACAGCCAAGTGATTTGAAGGTTAGTTTGTATTGTGTGCAGTGAAAGTGTGGTGAGTTTGTGAAACCATGAAACCTCAAACAATGAAAAAACGTAAACATAAAACTTTGACATTATCTGAAAAGTGGGCTATGATTCAAAGACATTCGCGCGGAGAATCTCAGAGTACGTTAAATTTATTTTACAGAATCAGGCGACCAACTGTATACGATATAATAAAAAACAAGGAAAAAATTGAATGGTTTTTTTTTACAATACAGCAAAAATCTTAAGTAGTAGAGGTCCTTTATGTGTGGTTTCATCAACAAAGAGAAAGATATGCACCCATATCTGGTGACATTTTAAAAGAAAAGGCTAAGTGTTTCTATAGGCTAAAGAGATAGAAAAAACCAGATTTTCAAGCTAGTGATGGGTGACTAGATAATTTAAAAAGATATTTAGGTATCTGTTTTCTTCAAATAAGTGGGCAAATAATCAGGAAATAAATCTGAAACTGCTGATTTTATTAAAAATTTAGAAATAAAAATTAAAAATGAAGGCTTGACCCCTGACCAGGTTTACAATGCAGACGAGACTGGTCTAAATTGGCGACAATCGCGCACCAGCATCTTTGTAACCCGAGATGAAGCCTGGTCGAAAAATGAGAAAAGAACGTATAACTCTGATGCCGTGTACAAACGCTTCAGATAGTCATAAGATGAAATTGTTAGTTATTGGAAAGGCAAAAAAACCCTCGTGCTTTCAAAAGTGAAACTATACCTGTTGTCTGTACAAATTAAAGCAGAGCATGGGTCTCACGAGAGGTTTTTAAGTCGTGGTATCGAAATAACTTTGTACCAGAGGTTAAAATGTTTCTGAAACAAAGAAAAATGCCACTGAGAGCCCTACTTTTGTTGGATAATGTACCTGTACATCCTCTGGTTGATAAGGATGACCTAAAAGTGAAAACTAAAGATGGATTCATTGAAATAATGTTTCTTCCAGCCAACACCATATCGTTAATCCAGCCTTTGAATCAAAACGTGATAAAAACAAAAAAGCTGACATTGCTCTGCTCGTCAAGAAATTTAGTATTAAAGATGCTGTAATAAATGCAGCCTATGCATGATCAAGTCAATATATTTTGACATCCTGGAAAAATGTTTTGCCTAAACATCCTCTGTTACAAAATGAATCTGATTCCGTTACTGGTGAAAATGGAAATGACGAAGTTGTATGTAGACTCACTATCAATGACTCACTATGCACAGTACTACTTTCATATGTACTCAGGTATTAAGCTTATTATTATTATTTTGTTTTGTATTTTTAGAAAGCTAAATAATCGTTTGATAATTGACATTGACATTTCTTTTAACCTATAACTCATTAAAAATTGCATTTCAAAGTCATTTATTGAAGGTTAAATAGAAACCCTTGGTAATACATAGTATTTGATAATCCAACAAGGGTTTGGTCCCATATCTGTCAGATTATCAAGAGTATGCCGATGTATCGGCATCAGCTAACCAGAGCTCAATAAAAAAACCAGAGCTCAATATAAAATTTTTATCAGAAAAAGACTTGAAAATGGGGCTATAACCCCTGAAACTATAGTCATCTATCCAATACTATAATACGAGCAAGGTTTGTATATATATATATATATATATATATATATATATATATATATATATTTGCACACGGATCTCGAAAACGGTACCGAGGAATTTCTTTAAATTTTGGAAATAACTAATTTCCTAGTAGAAAATAAGTTCTAGATAGGTCTAATGTCCAGGAAAATTCGTGTTTTACTGTAATATTAAGTTTAAAATCTAAAAATTTAACATTACGCTTATGGAGAATCAAATGTAAACAATGCAAACCAAAACAGCTGTTTATAAACGTTTGACAGTTCTTGATTGAAGACAGCAAAGAACAATATGTGAATAGAGGTTTTTCATAAATATTTATTTTATGTATGTAATAAATGTAAAATTATCAGGTTACTAAACAATTTGTAAAAACTTTAGGGTAACATAACTGTGCGTAATAAAAGCAGGAAAGAGTATTTCCAAAATCTTCCGTGTTTTGATAGAAAACGTATTCGTTGTATTGCTTGAAGCTACTGTAACAAACCAAATAATTGGTGTAAATTAAATTTATCTTTTGCTTTTCAATCCTCATTCCGTTTCTAACAAAATCAGTTAATCACAGGATAATAATAACAAACAGTATGGACATTTAAATTCAGTATAAGGTTAGCTAAAACAATTAATTGAGGTTGTCCAAAAACTCTTAAACGACGACGCGAAATCGGCTGACGCCGTAGCTTAAGCGCTTAGATCTCACGTATGCAAGGTCGCGTGATCGATCCCCACCCGAGGGCTATATATTTGTTCAGTATTTATGCCATATCAATTAAGGGGTATTAAAACGGTTTTATTTAAACCACATAAATGTTTTCATTGAGCAGTAAATTTGTTTTAATTTTGCTAACTACCTAGTAAAATACATGTCTTATTCTTACCGAGCAAAGCTCGGTCACCAGGTACTTAAAATAAACAGAGACGACAGGTCTGTGACAAATTCAATATATCAATATACCAATCCAGGAGGCATTTTAGGAATAAATATGATCTTTGGTTTGCTACAAGTGATGTAATTTGGTACCTATTATTTTTTTGACTGTACTGTACAGGTAGGGGTGCAGAAAAAAGTTGGGAGAAAGTATATGTCAGTCAACTGATACCATTTATTTTTAAAAGAACCCTCTACCCCAAAAAATATAAAAAATAGTGACATTCCTTGTTCCTTGTGTTACTTGTACCAGCTATGTTAAGTATCACAATTATAAGTTTCCATCAGCCACGATTAAAGAAAATTGAGTTTAGAGGTTACCAAAAGTGACCAGTAAACCTTGGTAGATATTCAGAGGCTTTTACAAGAATCTGTCATATTATTATATGACAGCTTCTCTTTGGATTTATCTCCACCTAATGACCAATTTAATAGATAAACTTTAGTGGGAATAAATGAGTCTGTTGACCTTACTTAGGAAAATTACATTTTCTCTTACTAAAACAGATACCTTCTCAACCACAGTAAAGCGTCTGTGGCGAGAACCCCTCCTGCAGCATGTTCAATCATGACCAAGTCATTGAGAGTGCTGTGACGTTCTTGGTCTGCATTGTACACCTGATTAATTTTCTGAAAAATAAACCGAATGTATTACAACTCAGAAAACATTTCAAAACACAAACATATCCTCATATACCCATATGGTACATCATTCCCAGTATTTCTCAGATTAATCAATCAATCACTTTATTCATAATAAGTAAAAAATTTACAATGAATGGGATCACTTTTTGTATGTACATATAAAATTAAATGTATACAATACATATATATATAGGATGAAAAAAACTATATTAACAGTAATTATAATACACTAACTAAAACCAAACAAAAAAGTTGGGGAAAAAACCAGTATACCTATTTTATCCCTACTAATCTAACCATCGCTTTATACGTTTCTCTTTGACAGAGAATCTCTGTTTAGTTTTTAGAAATTCTTCTATGAAATAAAAGGCTGAATTATCGTAGCTAAAAAAAGTTTAGATAAGTTCAAAATGTTTTCTGAAACAACCGATAGAGTGTATGGTGATGTTGCTTAAGCCTCTACTCTATTCACTCACAAAACAAATATGGCGGCTTTGTTGAAATTGAAATCCGTTGCTAGGCAACTTTGGCCAACATTCGTTTGCTTCCGTATTGCGACTTACGCCTATAGACGCGAGTCATTATGGCCAGCTGTTTTCACTTTAGCTAACCTTTTTTTGTTAGCATTTTTGTCGATGTGTGTTTATTTTCATTGTATTTTAGCAGTAAACAGTGTATATTGTGTGAATGTTTTTAATGTATAGGATTTATTCACTAATTATTATTGGCTGAAATGGCTAATCCAGACAAAAAAATACTTTTTTTGATACTTAAAAATTGTCATAAAATCTTCAATAAATAAAAACGAAGCAAATTTCTGTATTCTATTTTATTCAAGCTACCTAAATCCAAAAACAGCAGTGGGAGAATAATATTTTGATTTTTTTACATTCAATGAGCAGGGACCGCGATTTTCAGTATAGCGCTTTAAGGGTTGATGTTTTTAGGCAAACAATAAAAAAAAGAATGCCTTTTTATCTGGGCTTTTTTTAAATTCCAATCTATATCGCTTAACAAACCGACAATTTCTTAACATAACCAAACATGACATCACACCAACCAAATCGAATTCAACCAAACCTACCTTAATTACACAAAGGGGCGGAACAGTGTTCCTATAGCACGTCAGCCATATGGCTTTTTGCGCACCCGTGATCTCAACCAAACCTAAACGTAATACCTAAAACATGACGATCCCCCAATCATAAGGATGGCGGAGGAGATAAGAGGAAGTAAGAAGTCAATAGAAAATTTTTGTTAATTTTAGTTAATTTATCCATTTCAAAGGGAAACATATATAGGCCTAAAAAATATTTGTAGCAAGGCTGTTGGACACTGATTAAATTTTTAAGTGAAGAAAAGGAACCTCGTACAGGCTTTGCCTCAAATGCCCTGTTAAACTGAAGTAGGTTATTTTATGGTGTTTTACCTATGTTATCATGCAACGTGTGAATGAATTTTTAGTTATTTTTGATAGGTAAACTATTTAAGTGTTTGTAGTTATGAGATGTATAGGCCTATATTCAGTTTGGAAAATGAATTCTATTCTAATAAATAAATAACATATATAAAAAATGTTAATCCTGTCCAAATAGAAATTCATAAACAACTGAGTTATAGTTTTGATATTCAATGTAAGGCTTACCAACAAATAGTTGTATGATGCTAAAAATAATTATAATAAATATTGGCTTTTAAGTTTATAAATTTGTTTAATTCCTATATAAAATCAAAAAACATATTATGCCCTAGCACAATATCTAAACTAAAATCAGTTAATTTTACACTAAGCTCATTTTAGAGCCCCCATTTTACGGGTTGGTTACAATATACCCTACAGTATTTTGTAGGTATAAAATTTTAACTTACTTCAATATTTCCTGTCATGTCATACTTCACAGGCGCAAACACACTGCCAAATTGATCTGAAATATTTAAGACAATTTGTAACAAAATTATAATTACATAGCCTAATTATAAATTTAAGCTGAACATGAATATGTGAGTCATGTTGAGATTTAACACAGAGTTGAACTAAAATATGTCTGGATTAATCACATAAGAATAAAAAATTGTTATAGGAACTCCAGATTAATTAGGAACCTTAGCTGAACAATATGATAACGAATCGTTCTGAAAAATGACAGTCACTGTTATTAACAGGGATTGCATGCTGGATACTCTATGTTACAGATTGTTTAAATCCTACCACATGGGTTACATACTAATCCAAAGGGGTTAAAAAGGTTACGATCTGTTGTTATTTATATTAGTTTAGGATCTTGTCCCAGAGTAGATCAATACTCACTCAGACAACACTCAGATATCCACCACGTATCTAGGTTTTTCAATATTGTTGTAAACATGTATACTAACCTACCATATCCTACGCACAGGCCACTACTACCCAGTAAATTTTAACTGAATATAGTGGCATAGATATGGGGGGGGATAAGGGGGATATATCCCCCCCATAACGTTCACCTTTATTAATAATTTCAAAACAAAAACATCCTGAAATACCGTTACGCAATAACAAATAATATAAAAAAGCAGTGTGTTGGTGTTACTGTATGTTTTGTCGAAATACAGTGTAAGAGAGTATTTGAATTAAGAGATCTTCCCCGACTGGTCCCCTGGTCATCCCTTCTGCCATCAAGCAGATCACTCAGCCGCAAAATCTTATAACTTATACTGTAGGTATAAACCTAAACAGTTGAGATCTTTACGTTTGTGATATGCGTATCTTTACGTATATGACGTATTATTTCATATATTTTCCGTACCCTCTACGTTTTGTGTGCAGCATTCGTGTTTTTGTCTGCTTTTGACTTGTTTCATTATAATAAATAGCGTAAACACAAAAAATGTGAATCGCATCTAAAAGAAACCTCGAAAGTGATTCCGGTGACTTGAATCATATCAAGACAGCATTAGATTATTGTATTGGTAAAGATAGGAAAAGAGTGTGCATATGGCCACAGAATAGCTAGAATAAATTGTCACTGGTCAAAATTGTAGTTCCAAGAAGTAAAGCATTGAAAAATATGTGCTCTATATAAACTAAATCATCAATGATATTAGGAAAGAATTTAATTTTGTGAAAATGATAACGGTGCTATAAATAAACCTTTCAACTACGTGTCATTGTTATTTCGTCAGTTTGAAAAAAATAAAGTCAGGGATCTTTGGTAAAAATATTTTTTTATCATGATTAATTTTTTCCACTTAGCCGATTAAGAAACATTGAAATATCACATTAACAGAAAATTTAATGACATTTTCAGAGAATGCGCTACCGAACAAACTTGGTGAATAATATCATTTTTCATTTAGCCTGAGAAATTTTCATTTCGATTTAAAAAAAAACCCCTACGTCACAGAGTAGGGACTGCACTAAACTACTCCACTCTAAAACAAGCTTAGAATACGCAGAAAATAGCATAACCTAAATACATTACAGTATATGTTGTAAATCAAAATATAAATATAATCACTCAATCATTATTCATTTTTATGAATGAACATGACATAACAGAATAGAATTCATTTTCGTAGCAATTCAAGATATCGAACCCCATTAATTAGCCTGCAGGACGAACAGCATTTTGAGTGACTTTAAGGTGTGATTTTAAGGTAAGTGGTTATTTAGGGAATTACATTATTATTTAAAAACATTTTTTGGTATAATTACCTCTCAATTTTACTTAATAATTAATTGACAAGTCGTATCTAGTTAACAAAATAATGAGTGTAAAATAACAAGCTGTAAATCTTTTTTGCTTCAAAAAATATAATTCCTTAGATAATCACTTAAACTTTAATTTGACACCTCAGCCATTTTTTACAGAAATCATTTAATAAATTTGTACCGCTGTCAAAAAATTAACATTGTTTTTATGGGACCAGAGTCCACGATGGGGAGGTATTGCATCTTTATATGGTATTCAACTCGTCGTAATATCCCTTATGCACCTTACAGTACATACTGTAGAATAGGTTTTCCCTCGGGGGGGGGGGGTATTTATATCCCCTCCCATCAAAACACTGTACTGAATATAACCTGATACATCACAACTAAAGTTTTGCTGATATCAAAATCTGCTTAAAACTTAGCAACTAAGATCATATTTATCATAATTTACCAAATAAGTAAACGACTCCTCTTGAGGCTTCAAGAAATTGTAGAGTGTCAATCTTACCATTGACTGGTTCTGGAAATGGAGATTGCACAGAATTGAAATAGTTCTTAACATCATCAGATGGTATTCCACCATTTGATGCCGTCATATTATCATAAACAAATACTAACTCCTTATTATCAATAAATTATAATGGGTCAACGCCGAAATAATTTTGAGTGAAGAATGACGTTATATAATTAATTGTGGTCTCAGTAAACCATAACCTCTGTTTCAGAGATTTGCCGTGTGTACAATAATTAATATTACTTTTTTATTCTTAAAAATACTGAAATAATAGGAGTAAAAAGATATATTAACAAATGAATAGCACTGTTGTGTGTTTTAAACATAAATCGCAGGCTAAAAACCTAGGTCCATGTTAAAAGACATGAAATTCCATGAAAAACACGTTTAACAAAATCAGTGACCAAAACAATAAGAACGTGTGACAGTTGACACTTTGACAGACGAAAATTTAGTAGGTAATGTTAATGACAGGACAGGGGCTGAAAAATTGGGATTGCAGGAACTGTCCAAAGAGGAAAAATAGTAGTATCATAGAGGTCCCATACCATGGGTACCTTCTAATACTCGCTAGTATTTATGATTGAGGTTAGCAGCCGAAAGCACAGAGGTGGAAGTTTTGTTCCAATATTATTTAAATTTAAAAAAATCCATATATGCAATGTCTGTTGTGGGTGAAAAAACTTTGTTGATGGAATTATAGTTGGGTTAGTTGGTATGATTGTGTTGGTATTCGGAAGGAAAGTCAAATTGTTTTTTCTTCTACTGTATCGCACTTGTTGATTTGGATTTGGATTTCGTCCTGGCGTTTTTTTTTGCAAGAAACTGGATTATCGTTGAATTAAAAAATTACTGTTGTAGAAGAAGATGGATTTATCATAAAAAAAAAATAAAAATGAAAAAAGATATCTAGATGCTCCGAAGAAAAGGTAAAAAGGATATTGTTCTCTTAGCTAACCTTCCATTTTATCATCATATGTATGAGCTAACTTCTATTATCGCCCTCAAATAATAGTCTTATCAAGAAATTACTATTAGTTCCTATTAGTTAGGTCATTAGTTGTACTATCTGAAGAGAGTACCTAGAATTTTATGTAATTTTTTGTATTATATTTATAACTGCTTTCTTGTGGGGTACGAAAGAAAGTTGAGTATGTGCTCTAGAAGCATTTAACCTTACTAAATAATCAAACTATGAACAAAAATGCCTCAAAAAATGAGTACCTAACATTTAATTTTGTCATTAATAATCATAATGCCTTAAAACAGGCCGAAATAATGAAATGTTCCAAGCATTGGGCAATCATGCTAAAAAGAAAAAGTTAAGAATAAGACCAATGCCCTGAAAATGGCAATTATGCCTAAATACCGATAAACATTGAAAACTCAAAAAGACCAATAGGCCCTAACTGTTGGATAAATTGTGTCAGTCACCACTGTATCATATCAGACACAGTTGGCCCATGAAAGCTAAGCAACAAAATGAAGCGAGCTTACTAATAATTTAACTCAGCACATTGTATTGGTTAACATATATATATGACCGTCGGTCTGTGAGACCGATAGGCTACTTATTTTAATTTTTGTTACCAATTTATTATAGTTAAAACTTGATTAAAATGAAACTTAATCCTCCAGTTGTTCACTATTTTGATGGTCACCCCTGATGATTCACCGTTTTTTAAAGTTTTACTCAGTTTCCAAAAAAATCATAAAAATATAATCACCATGGAAATGGTAGCTATTACTTATCATTTTATTCCTAATTAAATTTCCTATGACTACATTATATTTAGTTTCCACTAAAGTTTATATTTTTGCCGTTGTAACCCTCTTGTAAATACAAAAAAGTAGAAAAACACAAAAACACCTTAAAAAGTTCAAAGTTTTCTCCCTAACAAATTAAAGTAAATAACACTGAATCAAAAATCCAAAATAGCCATTTCATTCTAAATGTAATAGGGAAAAGAATATATACAATGTTATGCTCTTATATAAAATAAAAAAACACTATCAGATGAAACGATGTCAACAATAACATAATCTAAACGACTCAAAAGCAGACAGCTGGTGCATCTTTCATAGCTCTTTCTCGACCAGAGAACAGAGTAAACATCTATGCAATATTAAGGCGCCCTAGAGCGCAATAAATGAAAGCTTACTAACTGTCACAACTGCGAAAGTTAACCATCGGCGGGCGGCAGATACTGTCACAAATGTGACAGTGTAAACGTTGGGAGGGTTAATATAGTAAACTCCCCAGTAGCTTCCTAAAAGACTCTCATAAGTAAAATAAATATAAAAATTTCCTTCAGTAACTTTTTTTTATACCTACACGAATTTGTAAAATTTGTCGGTCAGATAGACTTACTTTTTTTACTTCTGATGTCTTCGCCACAATCGGTTGATTGGGGAATCGTCCATGTTCTTCCCTTCGGTCCGGGGTCTTCGCGAAGTGAGCTCTGTTTTTGGCCTACTTTAAGTGTTGGAATGTATGTTCTTCAATGTATTCATTTATGCAGTAATATGGTCTATGTGTTAAGTATTATTTTAATTTTTGGTAAAAAGTGTTGTAATTGGCTATTGATTTAATGTTCTCTGGTAATAAATTAAAGAACAATGAACCTGCATATTGTGGGGTGTCACTGAGTTTATGTAATTTATGTTGGGGTAGGTCGAAATTGTTTTTGGTGCGGGTGTTGTATTTATGTTGATTTTGTCTTTGTTCTGGTGGGGACTTTTTAACCAAGACCACTGTTTCAAGGATGTATAGGGAGATCACAGTAATGGATGCTGTGCTCCACAAAGAGAGCCTTGCAGTGTTCCAGTGAATTTTTCCCATATATCGCTCTGACCGTTTTTTTTTTATTATCAGAACTCTGTCCAGATTTTTTTGGGCTGTGGATCCCCATGCAACGATGCCATAACGCAGGTGGGATGCAAAGAGAGAGTGGTAAGCCACAAGGGCAGTCTTCTCGGAGGTTATAATCCTAATTCTTCTTACGACAAACAATGCTGTTGATAGTTTTTTACAAAGGAAGTCAATGTGGTGCTGCCAATTTAGGTTCTGATCTACTATTATTCCCAGATATTTAGTGAAGTTTTGTGTTGGAATAGTGACTCCAGTCCAGTCTTCTTTATTTTTATTTCTATTGTTTGGGATGAATGAGATGTGGGCTGTTTTTGATGTATTTACACTATGGTTAACACTTAAAACGAAAGATCGGTCAAATTGACCGATCGGTAATTTTACTACGTAATAGTGGCTAAACTGCTTGACCTTGACGGCTGTCACCCCCAGTACCTTTCCCCCAAACCCCTCTCCGTAATATTTGGTTATTTCCAACTAGTTGGCGCGACGTTGTCGTACATATTGGACGAATTGTGTGATTACGGTCGGTCAGATTTACCGTGTGTTTCGCTTACCGGCTGGCAATCGTCGGTCGAATACCTGTGATTATACCTTGTATAATCGGTAAAAGGCTGTAGTAAAACACAACAAACAAAAGAACACCTGATAGAAGTAAAATAACAGCTATATTACCCACTATAAGACCACAAATATGGCCTTGGGCAACAATCCTATACAGATTTTTTCCCGAGGCCAGAGCTGGTCGTCTTGAAGCGTGGAGTTTGGAGTTTTATTTTTTTCTGTCACATGATCTTTGTGTAATAAATATTATTTGTCATAAAATGTTGTAAAACATCATTTGTTACTCATGTGATTGCCAAATGATAATAAACACACTAAACACCAATAAAGCACAGTGACGGTCAAATTGACTGTATGTTTCTCTTAACGTTTTAAAAATTATGTTACGTTATAAGTGTTAAGGGAATTGCAGATTGTTGTAGCTGTAGTTAAGGCTGTGTTGATTCGATGACTATTGTTGGTGTTGCGTTCAGTTGGTATGATGATAGTGGTGTCATCCGCGAATAAAATGCATTTTTGGAGGTTGTCAAGCTGTTTTGGAAGATCATTGATGTATATGATAAAGCACAAGGGTCCAAGAATCGATTCCTGTGGAATTCCTCTTGAGGTTGTTCTGAAAGAAGATCTGGTGTTGGTGATCATATTTCCTTGCTGGTGTTCTAGTTCCACATACTGCATTCTGTCCGAGAGATAGTTTTTTTATCCAATTTAGGGCGTTGCCGCAGATTCCAATTTTCCTAAATTTTGAGGTTAATATATTCCAATCAATTGTGTCGAAGGCTTTTTGAAGATCTAGGAACAGACCTGATGCTGTTTTTTATCTTCCCAAATAAGGGCTATTTCTTAACACAGTTTTGCAATTGCTGCATTGGTAGGCTACTGTGGTCCTTCCTAAAACCATGCTGGGAAAATGTAATTATGTTGTTGGGAGTTCCAGGTGTGAAATAATTTGGTTGTAAATGGCTCGTTCAAGAAGTTTGGTTATTGTAGGTAAATTAGCGATCGGTCCATAATTCGTTGTGTTATGTCTGTCACCTTTTTAGCGAATTTCCCATAGGGAAGAAGCTATTACCGTAGGTCTCATGGTAAGACTTAAGCCCGGGACCATGTTATTTTTTTCGTCTTTAGATGCCCAGAGCCCAAAAACAATAGTCGTTAAAATTTATATATATATATATATATATATATATATATATATATGTATATATATATGTGTCTGTTAACACGATAACTCTCGTAAAAATGGTCCGATCAAGACCAAATCTGGTAGAGACGTGTATTCCTACAAATGCTCGGACGAGTTCGTAAACCAGACATATCGGTCAATGGGAACGGGTAGTATGGGGGGGTTTTGTACCCCAAAATGGGTTTTTTTGCGTTTTTCACATATAATTTTTAAAAATTTCTAATTTTATATTTCACCATTGGAATCAGCTTTAAAAACTACACAATTAAGTTCCTTAAAGTTTTTCTCTATCTCCAACGGTTACCGAGATATTAAAAAATCTAAACACAGTACGTTGTATTGTGGGGCTCCAATGTTAATCTTATGGAGGATAGGGAAAAATTAATATTTCCCATAATCAATATTTTTGGATAAAACTTGATATTTAGCTTCATGTTGTTGAGATCTATCCATTTATTCTTAAAAATCATAGTTTATGTGTTTATCATGGCAGCAAACCTGCATACTCTTTTCCCATATTAATCATATAGGGAATAGGCAAACTCCTTTATTTATGGACAGATGTTGATGAAAGTTGGTATAAATGTTAAGATAAAAATTATTCAAGGTAGAAATGACTTCTTTCAGTGTTCCTCACAGCAGCTAACCTGCAAACTCTATCCTATGTTAATCTTATGGAGAAAAGGTAAATAATTCTCAAGTTTATGGACATAGTTTTATAAAACTTGTCATATATTAAATTATTGATTTGGAAATTCGCTGAGTACGCAGGTCTGCTGCGACGGGGGTATTTGAATATGGGATAAATTTTTGCAATCTTGAGATTGGAGGGTATTATTGCTTGGTATATGGAGCTATTTATGATATGGAGTATTGGTATAGATATTTCATTTTTACAATATTTTACTATTTTCCTGTAATGTCATCGAATCCAGAAGAATTTTTGGAGCTGAGTTTGTCAAGAATCCCTTCCATTTCCTTATCTGAAATAAGGCTAAAATTTTTTAGTTGTGGTATATCATTAGGTATCTCAGAATCTCCATGCATTGCATCCCGCTCCTGAAATGTTGTTGGCTGTGTGAAGAATTTATTAAAAATGTTAGCGACATGATATGGATCAGTGATCAATTTATTGTCTTTCACTAGAACAATTCTGTCCTGTCTCCCAATGGCTCCCCCTCTTTCCTCATTGATTGTCCTCCACAGTTCCTTATTTTTGTCTTCAGCCTGTAGAATTTTGTCGGATATGTGCTTACGTTTTTTTTCCCTTACATCTAGGTCATAATTCTTCTTAATATTTAGGTAATGGTTTTTATGGTGTTCTAATCCTGTTATTTTGTACTTTTCCTGAGTTTCTTGCATTTGAGTTTTTAATTTCAGAGTGTCATTATCCCAAAAAATTATGATTTTTTGAAGTAGAAATCTTTTTCACTTGCTTCGGCATAATTTGGTCAATGGCTAATCTCATGATTTCCAGAAAGTTGTTATATTTTTTTCAACCGTGGCGGGTCTGTAGACCGCAGCCCAGTCTGTGTTAATGAGGTAGTGTGTAAGTTTGTTTAGGTTATATTTTGATAAGTTTCTTGTAGTTTTGTACGTTGCTTTAGCATGATTAATTTTGACTTTAATTTTGCATAAGATGGAGCAATGATCAGAAATGGCGTTAGGGTGGACGGTTGTTGCTATATCTTTAGGTAGTATATTGGTGTAACATCCGTCTATACTTGAGGTGGTGGTTGGTGTTATTCGTGTTGCGGGAATGTCAACAATTCTGCATCCATAATCTGTGAGAAGGTTTGTGAGATCCTTAATGCTCTTTTCCTCAGGTTTGAGAATATTGAAGTTTGCATCACCTATGATGATAAATTTATTATTTTTTGAGTAGTGGTGCTGCAATGGCCACTTTATGTGGCCATTACTATTCATTTTTACCTTCAAGATTCAAGACTTCAAAGATTAAACCCCTGGCCTAGCTTGGTCAGAAAAATGTCCTCTGTTCTGGTATCTGGTGACCTATAAGTGCCCATTAGGATTAATTTTTTATTTTTTAATTTAATATTCAGGGCTATTGTCTCAAATGATTGTTCCTCAGGTTCATATGGTTCCTTTAGAGTAATGGTTTCAATTACTGTTGTTAATTTGACACTTACATAAACAGCTATGCCACCCCACAAATGCACAGTTCGGCAAAAATGTGCTATTAATCTATACCCTGGTAAATTTACTTGATATAACTGTTCTTCTCTATGTCCATGTTCTGAGATAATTAATAAGTCTGGTTGATATTTGTTAATTTCAATTTGTAGCCTATCAATTTTGCCTTGAAGGCCTCGTTGTATATTCAAGTGAAATATTTTTAGAAAGTTATCTGTTTTATTATTAATTTGTTTAATGTTTTGAACATTCTTATGACCTAGATGCTTTAGTGTTGTAGATGAGTTCAATTGATGGCGTGAGCAGGAGCTGCGTCCTCGATTGGGTTCAATGGGCTGTGTGTCACTTTGTTTTCACTAACTGGTGTTAGTAGGTGTAGCACTCTTTCTGTTATCAGCTTTGATCCCTCGTTGTTGAGGTGTAGGCCATCCCAGCTCAAATGATTTTTTGTTAAGGTTTTGGTGTTGTTGAAGTAGTTTATTTTGAGTTCCTGGCTCATGTACGCGATTGCCTTATTTGTTTCCTCAATGAACCTGTCATTGCAATCCTCTCTAGGTGGAATGGAACCTATGTACCACTTAGTGTTGGGGAAGCGTTTAATATTAGCCTCAACAGTGAGCCACAGAGGGCGCATGATATGATTGGGAGTCTTAGAAGATGGAACGTTATTTGTACCTATGTTTATTAACACCTTTTCAGGTAGCCTATCTTGGTTTACCAAGAATTTGCTTACATCCTGTATTTTTCCGCCAGGGATTATTTTCATATTTGCTTTTAGTTTACTTGTTGCTGGCAATATTCTTTTAACTCCTCTTATGAGCGAGTCACCAATGATAAGTGGGCTGTCAATGTGGGTTTCCGATTGGGATACGCAGGCCCTCCTCTCCCCCGACTCCTCCGGTAAGGACAGGGTTCACTAGTTTCTGTTAGCGTACTTGAGCATTAAATTTCAAATGGGAGCTGGTATCTCAAACCGGTATTTCGGTTTACATAAATCTTTTTTTCCGTTCAAGATAAAATAACAGTTGTAATAATTATACAGATTTATGAGTAACAATTTTTAAAGTGCCTCTAAGATCGGGTGTTTCTATTAGCGTTTTACAAAAAAATTCTCAGTGTAAGTGTTAAGTTGAACAGGATTATTTTAGTAGCATACTGCACAAAGTTCCTCTGGGAGGCCTGGGGATTTTAGAATAATAAAACAAAAGTTATTGTTACAACAATTGAGTTTGTTGTAACAATACATAACCTACATGTTAAATATTTTCAAACACATGAAGCTAAATATCAAGTTTTATCCAAAAATATTCATTAATATGGGAAATATTAATTTTACCCTATCCTTCATAAGATTAACATTGGAGCCCCACAATACAACATACTGTGTTTAGATTTTTTAATATCTCGGTAACCGTTGGAGATAGAGAAAAACTTTAAGGAACTTAATTGTGTAGTTTTTTAAGCTGAGTCTAATGGTGTAATATAAAATTGGAAATTTTTTAAAAATTACATGTGAAAAACGCAAAAAACCCCATTTTGGGGTACGAAACCCCCCCAATCTACACGTTTCCATTGACCGATATGTCTGGTTTACAAACTCGTCCGAGCATTTGTAGGAATACACGTTTGGTCCTACCAAATTTGGTCTTGATTGAACCATTTTTACGAGAGTTATCGTGTTCACAGACACATATATATACATAAATATATATACGGTATATAAAATTTTTAACGACTATTGTTTTTGGACTCTGGGCACCTAAAGAAGAAAAAATAACATGGTCCCGGGCTTAAGTCTCACCATGAGACCTACGGTAATAGCTTCTTCCCTATGGGAAATTCCCTAAAAATGTATGAAAAGAAAAACGGCTAACAAGGTTCATATGTACAGTAATTGGCCTTTGTATGATATATTGTATAACATTGAAGGACATATAGTGCAACATAAAGAATAGAGAAAAACTCCTTGAAAGAAACATAAAATACTTGTTATTTGTAAAAAAGTTTGTGTAAGTAATTTGTAAGTTTCGTCGTCATCACTATTGATACTCGCATCAAGCAATACGACTCGAATCGTATCACTTTTCAATGGACCGTCACCCTTATTGACTAAGGTGAAAAACTAAAATAACTAACTATAAAAATAAACTGCATAATAGTGTTGTAACAATAAAGTTCACAAAAATCGAAAACAAAAACAACTCGAACACAACACAGGTAGTAGTAACAACTGTGTGCTCATAGTGAGCGAGTAAAACATTGTAAGAAAAATAATAATTTTTTTGTAAATACGCGCAAGACCAAAAAAAAACAAAAGACGTTAAAAAGTGTAAATACTAATTTTAGAAGTGGTAAAGTCGTAATTCACGACACATTCAAAAATTCAATAAGTAGTGACAGGTGGAGGCATCTGTCCTCAATTTAGTGAACTAATTTTAAGCGCCTTCGTGACCGTGTTGCACTCTGGGGGCGAGCAACCAAACCTGCTCATGAAGTGCACTAGACTGCCACGGAGCATGTCTTATAACCAAGTAAGCGCTTTCTACTCCTATGCACTGGTGGCTGAACCGGCGCTGACGAGAGTAACGTTCTAGCCTTTTAGAAGTGCTACGGTTCGAATCCCGACCATGACCAATCACAATTTGGCTTGCAAATGTGTTGTATAGCGGAGTGGGGGGCCCACCTTAAATAAACGGTGGCCTGCTTGGGTTGAAGTTGACAGCATTTGTAGGCTTTATTAGGGTTGCGGTGGACACCTGTTTTGCTTTTGTGGTTAGTGGTTATAAGGGGGGGGCATGTTTTATGCTTTTTTTGTTCATATTTAATATTTTGAGAAGATATTAGTAATTATGTTAATGTTACAGTTTAAAGTAAAAAGCTTACCACTGCTAGAGTTAATGACTAAAGGATATGTTCTATGTACCAAAACCCAATTATATGTCGAAAGTTTGTTGCTAAAGAATTAAATAAGGCCGCCCGATTTAGCTTCTGGCGTCGGCTTCAAAGTGTTAAGCCCTAGTGTGTTTTTTCTGTAATCATATACCAGTACCCAATATTAACCCTAGAAATGGCAAAGTCGTAATTTACGACGCATTTACATCTTCAATAAGAATTGGCAGGTGGAGGCATCTGTCGTCAGTTTAGTGGATTTGTTAGACACTATCGCCTACGCGACCGTGTTTCCCTCTGGGGGCCAACAACCGAAACTGCTCTCATGGTACACGAGCCTGCCACCGGGCAGGTCTATAACCAAGTAAGCACTTTCTTCTCCTAGGCACTAGATGGCCGAGGCGGCTAACGCGCTACGCTGACGAGCGTAACGTTCTAGCCACTCGGAAGTGCTAGGGTTCGAATCCCGACCATGAGCAATCCCAATTTGGCTTGCAAATGTGTGGTGTAGCGGAGTGGAGGGCCCACCTTAAATAAACGGTGACCGGCTTGGGTGGAAGTTGACGGCATTTGTAGGCTTAATTGGGATTGCAGTGGACACCTGTTTTGCTTTTGTGGTTAGTGGTTATAAGGGGGGGGGGCATGTTTTAAGCTTTTTTGTTTAAACTTTGATATTTCAAGAAGATATTAGTAATTATTTTTATGTTACAGTTAAGAGTAAAAAGCTTGCCACTTCTAGGGTTAATTCCTAATTTTTTTAGGCTGCAAAACAACAAACAACCAAATAAGAAAGCAGGTGGTTTAGGAGGAAGGATTGATGGGAGAGACAGTAAGCCTGCTCGTCAGCCTTCTCAGGGCCGAGGGAAAATCAAGTCCGCTGGAAAACCACTAGATGCAAGAATGAAAATCATTCAGAAGAACCGGCAACGTATGACAGATGCACGAGATAAACTTGCTGAGATAGCCAAACAAACAGACGCTAGGACAAAGATAAAGGGGCGAAAAACGGTAGGGCCTATGTATTTATGATATGGTTTAGGTTATTTTTACTTACCTTATTTAGATATATAATTCAGTGTGTAACTGATATTAGTGTAAATAGGATCAACATGTTGATATTTTTGCTTTTAATTAGAATCAGAAAAAAGATTTTTTATTATTAAGCCCTTCTTGCTGCAATGATCCAAGACAGCTAGTCAATTTAGCTCTAGCTACTTAAGTTTCTTCCATTAATAGTTTCTGGAATCAAGACTCCTATATACTATTAAGATATTATTTAATGAAATAGGCTTTTATAAATCTTTGATATCTTAAGTGCTAATTACTTAAGTAATTATCAATTAATTCTCTAAGTGCTAGTGTTATTACTTAGAGTGCTAAGCCCATCATTTGATGAGCTACTAAAACTTCCATAGAGTGCTGAACTCGTGATTTGACGGAAGAAGAATATTTTGCCTGTAATTTCGTACTATTTTACCGTGATTGTGAATGAACAAAGTTATTAAGAGTGTTAGGTAACATATTATCCCTTTAATACGAACATAAAACATTTATAGTTAGGTCTGAATGTGATTACGCAATGCAATGTTTTATTCCCTCACAGGCAGCTGTCGTGCAGACGACGACGTGAAGAAACAGATCGGCCAGTTGTTATGTTTACTTTTTAGATTGGAGTTATAATTAATTATAGAGTTTTAAATTAGAAAAAATTTTAGGACAGTTTCTATAGATACCTTTATTGATTCCCTCAACTAATTTTGTTAGTTTTTTTTTTTGCAAGTTAAAACGAGTAACTTATATGAGCTTTTTATTTTTATAGTTTTTTATTCCATGAATTTTTAAATATAAGGAAAAAACCCCAGTTTCTTTATATTAAGCTCAGTCTCCTTTTGCGAGAACAAACGATTTAGTTGTATAACATATAACTACAAAGTTCCTTCAATAGAAATGTAGGCATATTTATTAATAGGTAGGCCTATCTTTTGTCATTTCCTTCCATGCAACATTTTATGAAACATTAAATGTTTTAAATTGGATTTTTGTTTCAAAAACCTAATGTTTTACAATGAGAATAATAATAAAGCCGATGAAATCAAGAATTTGATTGAAAAACTAATATTGCAAGACTAGATTTGTTAAACCAACAAATTTGTTAACCCTCCAGGTGCCAACATCTCACTGTGAGATGTCAGCGAGGTGCAATTTCTTGCGCTATCGAAGTTAAAAATTACTGTTACGGTGCTGCCATCTGCGAGCTAATACATGCAACTACTCTGTAGTTCCCTATTCTGACGCTTGAGTTCGTTATTTTACCGCCAGAGTATGCTTTTATAGCCAAATAAGAGTTGCATAAAAATAACAAAATTTAAATAGTCATAGCACTTGGAGGGTTAAAACTACAGCATGCTGGAGAAATCTCCAACTAGTAGAGATATTGTTCCTGGGTCAGTATAAAATCCAAATATCACTTTTAAATCGTTTTGGTCTTTATTGCGGTTTACGTTATAGGTAGGTCAAATATATGTATTAAACATCATAGTTCATACATTTCAATCCGTAAAAGTACTTCATTTTAAAAAAATCTAAGAAAAAAACCAGGATATGATATGTTTTGAATGGTTTAACGTTGTTGGATTATGTTCATTGTAGGTGATTTTTCCATTTAGGATTTTGACAGAAAATACCTACATTGGACGTACTTTAACAACCTTGTTGTAGAAAAGTGTCATATGTTGTTCAGTTTTGATTCAATTAAAAAAATAAAGTATCGTTAAATTTGTCTTAAAATTTTCTAAAAAAGTTAGTCATGTAAAATATCAGTTTTCAAGTTATTCCTATTTGAAATCTTTTATTAGGCTGTCATATTGTGTTTTTGAATGTTTTTAAAAATTGTAAATTTTAGCAATTTTTTTGTTTTCATTTGAAAAGGTCACTCAAGCAAAACAAAGGCACACTGACCACTGATGCGGGTTTTGTCACTACAGTACATGTGATGCGTTGGCTAATGGGGTGGGTAGGGACAGGTGGGATGGGGAGGTTTCTTGTTTTGTGAGTCAGTGACCTTGAACCAGATAGCACAGAATACAGAGAGATGTGCTCAAGACTCAGGCGCTCAGGGCAAGGGAACTCATCGTTCCCTTTACTCTACTTTTGAATATTACCGCTGTCCACATCGCTTCAACCCCGCGTTTGGCAACTGGCCCGCTAATAACTGGCCTACAAACATTGTTCATGACTACTGGGTTAACAAACATTGGACTCCTAGAATGTTTTCAAATTTTTGTATTCTTTCAAAATCACGTCCGGATATGAGAGAGTTTACTGTACAATTTTGAATAAAAGCTTACAAATGCTAAGCTTGGTCAAATTCACCATATTCAAAGTTCGGTTGTTGACTTAGCGTTGTCTTATATAATTTTATATCCATAAAAATAAGAAATAGATTATTTCAAGGAACAACATATTTCCCATATTTTGAAATGATTGAAATACTGAATTTGTGAGAAATCTATCAGATAAACATGTAACTACATCGACTCTAGCAAGAAACTACAGAACAAGGCCACATGACTCACTCGTAAGTCAGTCAATCAACAATCTCTTGTGAGAAATTATTATCTGCTTGATCTAAAAAACATTTGATTTTTAATGATCTGTTATATGATATCTATTTTATTGATGATAGGACAAAACTTGTTTCTGAGATTTCATAGAGTTGTAACGACTTAAAAGTTTTATAAATGGTAGGCCTAATTTTTTAAATTAAGTTGTAATATTGTTGTTATTAATGAAAACCTTAAATATTTGTAGAACAACCAGAATGGGAGACAAGATGCACGAGGAAGAGTTGGTTTTAGAACCAATCAAAACATGGTTGCGATTTCACGCCAACCACCAGTTCTATTACAAAGATCCATCAAAAACAATGTTGCTGCCAATTTAAGAGGTTTGTTCATATGTTATTTTTTTAGTCATATACTCACTAATTTCATTGCAAACTCTAAAGTGGGATTTTTTGGAAAAATTTCTGCAAGCAAATGGTGATGTTTATTCAATTTATTTATGAAGGAATAATTTTTTATGAAAGTTAGGTCATATTCAGGAGAATTTTTTTATTTCTTATTTGAATTTAAACTTCAGTCGATATAGTTATATCAGATTTTTAAACTCCTAAATAGGAGTTTAATTCCACCAGCTATTTAGATGGTGGAATTAAGCAGGTAACATAAAAATAACACTTTGTGATTATATAAAAATGTTAAATGTTTAGTTATTATTTAGTGTTGTTGATTTGAGAAAAAAACATACTGTATTTATTTTTAGATCCCAGTTCTATGATCAGATGCACTATTAATAGAGCCGCGACAGATTTTCCTCGTTCGTTCGAAGAGGACATGGACATAGATGATCCACTTCCTATACGCAGTCACAATAATCTCATGGGCATTCAAGTCGCACTACAGAATAAATATTCACATTACATCCCTCCTCAGGTAAATGTTAAATATACCTATACCCACATAATATTAGCGTAGTATGTTTAGCCTAGAATAAATAGAAATAAATCTATAAAATGAGAGTTTTGTCTGTACATTGCTTAGAATTATAATATTTTTTGGTTATTTATATGTTTTATAACCCTGAAAAACCTAAATAAATCTTATCTCAGTTATTATCTGTCTGCCTGTAACGCTAACAAGGTATTTGTGTTTGTCTTCTTGAAAACGAGAGCATCCACACTCTGAGCTGTTACCCTCAACGCACAACAAGGATCTATAACTACTTACCTCAGAGTGTGCGAGCGATGAACCTGTAGACATTCATAATGTTTGATGCATTGTTTGATGATTGTTTTGCCAAAAGATGGGCTTGAGGAGCTAAAATAGTCGCTGTTCCCAGGCCCAATTTAAGTCACGTCTCCATATTTTAAATTGAATTATATGCCAAGTATAATTTGTTGTGTATTATATAATATATGATTTTAATGTGTGACAAATTATGTCAATATAAATATGACACGTCATTTTATCTAGTTATATAAAAAAACTAGGAAACAAGTATCAAGTTATGAAACTGATTTTCCTCACTGGAGAAGGTTTTTGTTTACTTTAAACAGCCCACACGTAATGAAAATAAAATAATAAACTCTCAAACACCCAGTTTTGATTTTTGTTTCATAGGGCATCTGTTAACACATATAGTGTTTGAACCACACAAAAAACAAATTTTAGGAAATTTTCTGAAAAAATTTAGACTCATGCTGAACTATAAAGGTTGGTTTGATATCACAAAACATGAATTTTTAATTTTCACTACACTTAACAATAAAATCTAAAAAAAAATTATTTACTTACAAGTTTGGATGTATCTAGTCTAAAACTGGCAAAGTGTATGATAGGATGGACACAAAGTGCAACACCACATTCTCTGCGCCAGTCTAAGGTCTCCTGTCTCTTTTTCTCCCTAATTTTGAATTGTGAACACACAACACATTTTCTGGAAGTTTTGGCATTCTTTTCTATAGGAGGGATAGGCTCTAGTAAGTGCCGATGAGTGAGTCTAAGTAGCGGAGCTCTGGGTGAAGCTCGAGGTTTTAGCCTTTCTTCACAGTGATTCTCTATGATCTCCCTAACCAGTCCCCTTCCTTCTTCTTTGTGCCCTGTAGAGTATCATTCATGATGTATGCATTCCTTATTGCTGTGTCAAAAAAATGGAAAAACAATTTCTTGAATTATTTGTTATTGATCTGCGGACACTTACGTTGAAGGATAGTTCATGTCACTCACATCCACAGCTCCCATATTTTTATTGTAATTAATATTAGCTGCAGGATTTTTTACTGGTTGATTTGTTTCCCAGTTTTTTTCTGTTTCTCTTGAGTGCATTGTTGTAATGTACCACACTTCCCTCCTGCCTTCTAAACCTTCATACACCATAATGTCAGCGTGATAAGTGTCTCTCTCCAATATCTTGCTTGGGAGGTTCCTTGGGCAAGCTTTGACAGTTTGGAAGACAAGTACCACACGTATTTAGTTTATTTTAATGTAACTCCACAACTATCAAAGGAAACACATACCAGTTTTCCAAGTATAATTTTTGACTGCTAAGAACGGTAGCATTCTTTGGAAGCTTCTTCACATAATGTAAGGATTACCTGACTGGTCATTCCAACTTTCTCTTTTAGGTGAAACTCAATCTCAGTTTCAGATCCTCCATGTGGCAGAATCATGATAAAAAATCCAGTTTTAGAATCACCCACCAAGAAATGTTTTATCCCGAAACCAAAGAACATGGAAATAGAGAAGGCCAGCCCCATATATAACGGCGTCGGAGATTTATTCGGGCCACCAGAGCCAGTCGAGTGGCCTGAACATCTAATGCGCCACTGTCGTCGGTAATAAAGTACAATAGCGAATGGCCCGAATTGAGGGGACATGGTTCAAATCTCCAATACTCACTTTATAATTTTATACTCATTATGCATCTTGAATGCATTAATTGTTGTTATATTTCAATTTTAAATTGTTTTTGTAACGAATTTAATTTTAAAATTAATAGGAATTATTTGTCAAAGCTATTGTTGGTCAATTTTCTTTTTATTTGCTTACAGACCCTATAAATACTGAGGAAAAGGAGCAATAGGGTTACAAACAAAATAACGAGACTCAAAAACGTGAATACTTGAGCGTACTGGTTGTGTATTTTGAAGATCTTTTAAAGGTGACTCTAGTGCGGTAGCGGGCGGCCCAAAATGAGATTCGGGCAAATAAAAAACATTTATCAGCAATAGCTTTGACAAATAATTCATATTGATTTTTAAAATTATATTCTTTTAAAGAAACTACTAAACTGAAATCTAACAACAATTAAAGCGTTGAAGGTACAAAATGAGTATGAAAATATAAAATTATAAAAAATATAACATATTAAAACAAATTTAAAATATAAAAATAAAAATTATAAAAATATTAAAAATATAAAATCGACTAGCTCTGTTGGCATGAGTTACGACACCTGTCGTAACTAATATGACGCGACCCGTCACGGGTTAATAAATTGATGTTGTTTAATGGGCTTGCTGTTTTAATAACAGTAACAGTAGTTGCTCTGAGTAATAGTTTATTAATTAAAAAATGCTCATTCAATAAAAGACAATTTTATTTGTTTATTGTTTTTTCAATACAAACAAAATAAATTATGTAAGAAAACAATGATTTATGTTCTATTCCAGAAATATGTCCCAAGCCGGGAACCCTACATGGACTCATATAAGCCTCCTGCATACAGATCAATGGATTCTTTAAGGTTGGTGATAAATGTTGCTTATTGTATGTTTCAATTTTAAAATTATAATTTAATTTTAAATAAAGAAATATACTAGATTAAACTGTAGATTAGTGAACTAAAAGAGACAGGACAACTAACTACATCCACCGCTTAAATTACCATTACCTTTAATGTTGACTCTGTAACCCAACTCGTGTGATGTAGCTGATGAAGAGGATTGGATGTGTATATTTTTCACCTGTAGAAAATAAATATGATTGTTTTGACAGCATATTTAAATATTATTTTGACTCTTGTTTTCCTGTTGTTAGTATTAAAAAATGTTAAAAAAACAAACCTGGATAACAAAGGATTTGAAAGAAGAACGATATACACTAATACAGTTTAGTAAACTAGCTAGGGAAATTAACTCAAAGCAATACAGTTAAAAAAGAAGTTAAAAAAATAATCTTTACAAGAAAAAACTTGTACAAGCAAAGAAAATATATTTTGAGAAAAAAATTAAGGCCTCTGACAATGTATGTAAAACAACATTGAATATTGTATATAATGAAACAAAAAAATACTATAAAAAATGTATAGACAACTTAAATTTAGAGGTCAGTGGTACAATTGTAAGTGAGCCAGCGCTGATCGGGAACTTATTCAACGATATTGAGGGAAGTCCTCCCTCAATCAACCAATAAAATCGACAGTACACATGCTCAACAATTAATAACAAAACCAACTGTTGAAGAGCGTGAAGTAATAAAAATCATTGATTCCATAAAAAATAAATGGTCAAGCGGTTATGATGATGTTCCAGTCAAAATTGTAAAATTTGTAAAGTATCAGATTGTCAAACCATTGGTACATCTAATCAATTCCTCCTTCATTACTATCTGCAGAAGTGCGCAACGAAGCGGTGAACCTCGACGGATGAGTCTGGAGATGAGAGCGCGGCTTGATACTCCGGCTCGGCCCACTCGGCCCCCCTCACCATCACCTCCTCCCAGTCAGCCGCAAGGTCACCGTATCGTTGTGTCTAATCTCCAATCCAGTGTCACTCATGAAGACATCAAGGTCGGTTTAGTTTGAATATTAATTTTAATAAAGTAATATATTTAATAATATTGAAAACCTACAGCCACAGATACAATAGTTTTTTCCACCGTTTATTAACCATAACATTAAATTCAGATGATTTTAATGAGGAAAAAATAATACTCAAACATATAGCGTCACTAATGGATACAGTCCCTTATTGATGATTACTTATTGATACTTATTGATGATTTACTAAAAAAAAACAAACATAAAAACGAGATTGTGTGCAGCACGCTGGTGTGAGAAGAGTGAATTTCATAGAACTAAATTATTTCTATCATAGTAATTAAATAGTACTGAGTATGCAGGTTTGCTGCAATAATGGTTGTTTTAAATAGTAATGTGCTTATATCCAATACTATAATACGAGCAAGGTTTGTGTTTGTATATATATATATATATATATATATAGGCCCCTATATATTTGCACACAAATCTCGAAAACGGCTCTAAGGGATTTCTTTAAATTTTCGGAATAACTAATTTCCGAGTAGAAAATAAGTTCTTGATAGATCTAATGTCCAGAAAAATTCTGGTTTTCTTGTAACATTCAGATTATAATCTAAAAATTTAACATTACGCTTATGGAGAATCGAATGTAAACAATACAAATCAACACATCTGTTTATAACCGTCAGTTTGACAGTTCTTGATTGAAGATGGCGGCAAACAATGTGAATGTGAATAGAGGTTTTTAATAGATATTTATTTTATGTATGTAATAAATGCAAAATTATCAGGTTACTAAACAATTTTTGTAAAAACTTAAGGGTAAAATAACTGTGCGAAATAAAAGCAGAAAAAAGTATTTCCAAAATCTTTCCGTGTTTAATGAAAACTTTCATTGTAAACTTCATCGAAAAACAACTTCTTCTTCTAAACTTCAAACTTAAAAACATTGAAAACTTCATTGTATTGCTTGAAGCCACTGTAACAAACCACTTAATTGGTGTAAATTAAATTTCTCTTTTGCTTTTCAATCCTCATTCTGTTTCTTACAAAATCAGTTTATTCCAGGCTAATAATAACTGTATGGATAAAAGATGGTATGGTATAAAAGATCGGCTAAAACAATTGAGGTTGGCTAAAAGACCTTAAACGGCGTCTTTCCTTTGGCAGACGTCATAGCCGAGTGGTAGGGTGTTGGCCTCATAAACCGAAGGTCGCGAGTTTCATCCCCATCGGGGGTAACACTTTTTGTTCAGTGCTATATTAATTATGGTGTATTAAATCCGTTTTATTTAAACCACATAAATGTTTTTCAATGAGTAATAAGTGTTTTAATTTTTCTAATTAACTTGTATAATATATGTCTTATTCTATACGACAAAGCTCGTCACCAGGTACTTAATGGTATTAACGAACTAATTACACGTACTATTTTCATCAAATTATTGTCGAATAACTAAGCCACCAATTAGTTTATCTATTCATTGTATTTATAACTACATTCTCCATTAGAATTACATGGGAATAAGTAGGTTTGTTGCCATAAGAAACATTAAATTTTGGATATATCTAAAGGGAATGTTTTCAGTTCATCTAAACAGCTGTTCTTATCTATGATTTTACTAAACATATGATGCCACTGTTTCGATTTTTGGTCGCACAAACTACCAACACTCCCCCCCAGAGCTAAGACATATCTATGTCAATAATTTTTATAATGTGAATCATAATAAATTTATAGTATAAAAAATGTATGGATGTATAAATGCCATTGCTTATATCTGCAAAACAACAATAAAATACCTATAATTTTATAAATATTTCACCAAATTTATTGAAACTTTCATCACATGTTTATTATAATGTATTTATAATGTTGTCCGATTGCGTTGCCCAACGAACTTGTACAAGGTATTACAGAAAGTAACAACTCCACCAAATTTTATAATAATATTTATAATGAACCAAAAAAATATGTTTCCTACAGTAAAATATATTTTGTTTTTTGTATATTGTGTTGAATATATATTTATATAAAAAAATTATAAAAACTATCAATGTTTTTTAATTTTTGTAATTATTAATTTATACTTGCATATTAGTATAGAAAAATTAATTCCTGACAATCTCATGAATAAATCATGTTGCTAGTGTAAAAACTAAGGAAGATAAAATATTTTTACAAATCCTTTGCAAAACCACCATTATTTGGAGTGTGCAGTTTTGGTAGACTAACAAAAAACTGGGTCTCATCTTTGGGACATACTTTTATTCACCCGCTTCTCAAAGGGTTAATGTAGTCTGATTGTGTTGCCCAACAAATTCGTCTAAGGTATTACCGAAAAGAACAACTCCACCAAATTTAATAATCATCAGACAATAATTAGGTCCATTATTGTATAGACACATATATATGTTCATTGTAAAAAATATACACATGTACAATTTTGAATGAACCCCAAAATGTGTTCAGGGGGTTGAGTTATGAACTTCTATCATGGTCCCTGGCTTAACTGTAACCATGCGGTCTATTTGAATAGCTCAATTTTCCATAGGAAATTTGCTAATAATAAAAACAGTCCAAAACCCATAGAAAACAAAGATAACTCGAAGTTCGTAGCCTTACCTACCTTACCTTACCTACGTAACCTTACCTTATCTACATGGCCTCGCCAACAGCTGCTCACATGTCTAGTGTAAAGTTGAGCCTCCGCATTTGCTTCTGCCCCTGATCCTTCCAACTTAGTATTGGGCGCCCCATTGGTCGTCTTCCTTGTGGAAGATTTTCTGCTGCCATTTTTAGAGTGGAGTCCAGCTCCCTTTTTAGTCTTCTACTCTTGATCAGAGCTATTATAACAGGATCTTGATATAGATTCCTGAACTCTAGGTTGGTTATTATTCTCTATATTCCATGATCACAAGTTGCACCAAAAATTGATCTAAGGATTTTGTTTTCCAATACTATAAGCTTATTTTCTGATTTTTTACTGATTGTCCACACCTCGGACATTTATAGTGAAACGAGTAAAATCATACTCTTGTAGAGCCTTAATTTTGTGTTTTTGGAGAGGAGTTCAGTCTTTAACAAATTTAATATGAGACCTATTGTATTTCTAGGAGCTGTTTGAGGATATCGGTCCGCTTTTAACGTCTCGACTGGTGCGTGCTGGCACTGCTGAGGTCATTTACGAGTTCCAGAAGGACGCCAAGATGGCAGTGGATGCTTATCACAACCGACAGCTGGACGGACAGCCGATGAAATGTCTCCTGGTCAACTCTCGCCCCACCACCTCTTCCTCCAGGTCAGTCAATTGCAGTTTACAATTTGTCGAGTATATTATTAATATCCTTGAATTGGTCTCTTTTAGGTAGCCTGGAATTTTGTGCTAAGAAAATTTGAGCTTGATTCTTGCTCAAAGCTTAACTTAAGCATCAAATACTATTACCTATTTTTTCTGAATAATGGTTAAACGTACGGAATTGAAACTTTGCACAAACGTTTATGGCAAATAGACAAAGCTACAAAAAAATTTTAATATAATTACAAATCGATTGACACCAAAATGTTTTAAATTAGACAAATATTAACTGAGATATGGTAGTTTTAGTGATAGGTGACCGCTAGAGCTTAGTTGCAGTGCATGTAAAGGAATGCGACTAAAGTCTGCCACAACAATTTTAATGACAGTAAGCAGGCGGAGACTGTTACATTGTTGTGGCAGACTTAAGACGACTTAAGACAGTTAATTAACCAGGCGACATACAGTCGCCTAGTTAATTAACTGTAGCTTATTATTTTAGCATGGCTTATTTTTCTTATATTAAATATTTTTTATACTGTATAAAGTTTTAAGTGTTTTCTTTTAACCTTTCACATTAACATTTTTTACACCTATGTGTATTTCCAAGATGAATTACTTGAAATGTCTCTTTTACCATTAGAATCAGCTAGGGAATCCCCAATTTAGTTTATTACACAGCATAAAATCAAGGCTGTGAGATTACAAAAAATTTGTGTTAGTAATCTTCAGAAAATTTTCTTTAATCAATAACTTGTAGCTTGTTATTGCGATAAGTTATATTTTTTACAGGCAAGAAAAAACGGAAGTGTTCTAAATAAACAATCAAACTCTCTCTGCTTTGAGCATACAATCATTACCAGAGAATAGTAATCTCCAGAAAATTTTCTTTAATCAATAACTTATAGCTTGTTTTTTAATTACTTCTTGATTAGCATTATACGTGTTGGTTTTACTATAGGATGAAGTAAAAACTCACGTCTTCCAACACAACTTAATATTTTTTTTATATATATTTACCGTTTTATATAATTACAATATAAGTGTAAGTATTACGTAGTGTTGGAAGACGTGAGTTTTACTTCATCCTATAGCTTTTTTGTGATAAGCTATATTTTATACAGGAAAGGAAAAATTAGCATACAATTATTTTCGTTTACTATTTTCTATAATTTTTTTTAACACTCATCCATGGACAATTCTATTTCTGTATAATATATTAAAACCGTATAAAGTAGCTTAAGTTATTAGATCAATAATGTCATTTACACAGATTTCAGGCAGTGAATGCCTTCAAAGCGTATGATACTGCGGGTTGTTGGCCTGCCGGCCGACGTGCTCTTGGTGCGAACTCACTTCTAGAGCGGGCGGTACCCAGCCCCTTACTCGGTTTTGTGAAACCCACCCGACTAATTTTACAATTTATTTATACAAGTCTCAATATTACAATATTTAATTATACCTATTCTCTGGGGCACATCTAGCTACCATAAGCGATATTGAACATATACATTAAACAACAAAACAATCCTTCACAATAAAACCAAATATATAAATTCCTTCTACTATGACGTTAAACCCCTGAATAAATCTCAAAAACTCTTTACTTTAACAAAACTCTAACAAAACTAACTCTAACAAAACCTTGGCAACCAAAACACTCACCCAAAGGTTGCTGCCCAGGGGAACACTGCTCTTCCCCAGAGTCAACTCCCCTACACACTGACTGACCCCCTCACACCAACAGACCGCGAATCTAAACCACACAGACTATTTAAACTAAACTGCCCTTGAAGGAATGCTAAACTAAGCAAGGCCCAAGGTAAACAGTATATTGCTTGTGGTAGCTGTTAACAAACATATGTGCCTGGAATCCACAACTAAACTCCAACTGAATAAACTATTTGTACATAATTAAAATATACTAAAACAAAACTATTAACTATATACTATCTAAAAACCGTGACCATGTCACACAAGTTTTCTCATAAAAAACAGCTAACAGCATATCATTGATAGAAATCTTTATTAATTTTTTTAGCAAAAGTTGATCTTATTTTAATGTGTATCAATTACTAATCACAGGAAATTAAATATTGCATCTATTCATGAAACTGGTGACTACACACAGTTAGTCACCAGGTTATTGGTGTTATTGTGTACTTATTGGTGTACAGACCACTGTTATGCCTCGCTGAGGATAAAATGCACAAAATACATACATGGAGTAGCAAAAAAAACTGGTGGTTTTTATTAGCAATAACTTGAGGGTTTGTTAACATTTTATAGTGTTTTTACTAGTTAAATTTGACGAAAGATGGCAATTAATGAAAAATGCATTGCAAAAGTACACAAAATGCATAAAAGCAGCCTAATAAACTGGCGAATAAACCTGACGGTTTTTATTTGCAGCACTGCAATTGACCACAAGTTTGATATACAGTAATTCTGTTTGTTGCAGCGGTGTTCTAAGGTCCAACAATGCACCTGCCCCTCCTAAGTTCCCCAGCAGTAGCAAGTCCATGGTTGTTCCTGATCTATCTGCCATTCACAAGGCACTGTTCACTCCAAAATGATCTCTTCTGATGGGTATGCCTATTAACCAGATGTCAAGTCCACATGAACAGAGACTAATGTTCGTTTTTAACATACTCAGCTGATCATGTACATATTCTACAGACACTTTTATATTGTGTACAGTGTTACTATTATAATTAGTATTGTTTTTTAAGTTATTTACACTAAGTGCGAGAAGTCTTATCAGGTGTATTGTCAGATGTTATTTAAAATAGGTCAAAAGGTCTTCGTAAGTTAATTAAAACTTAAAATTATCATTTATTCTTGTTACTTTCATTTTGTCTTGTACTTTGGATTCGTATAACAAACTATAATTATTCCATTTTAATAGCCTTATTTCTGGGAAATTCACTTCATCAAACATTTCATAAAACTTTTAAAGTGTAATATTTTTACTCAGCTTAAGCAGGCTACTATACCTCCTAAATAATTTTTATCATTTACTTACATTGATGTCCAAAAAGTTCACATTTTCCGTGGCTCTATGATTACTAATTTTTCATGTTACACTTTAAAAATCTTTTAGGTTTGGAAATTGTTATTTCTGCATAAGCATCTAAACATTTGCTTTAATTTTTCTAATCTTAAAAAATAAAATACATTTAGTCAATATTTTTGAAATACTTGCTTTGTAGAAAGGTCCGTGGATCCAGTGTTTTGTTTGAACTACAGCTGTTTTTAATTATGCAGTACAGTGAGATTATCATAGCCTGAGGCTCTTATTTTATTTACTTAAGAGAAACATAAATTGTTGATGTTTAACTCATTTTTATAATTAAAATGAAAATGTTTCAGCCAAAGACTAACATGATTAAATTTGAATATTACGATTTAATAATCAGTCTGAACTTGTTCTTGTTACATGGAATTTCAGCTGTAGAAATAACTATTTTTTTATTCCAACTAATTATTTTATTAAGTATCAATCACTGATTTCACAGAGAAGGTATGATATTTTTAAATTTATTTAATGATCAAGAGACTTTTCATCAACTTATTGTTTCCATCAGTCTTTGCTAGATAATTTGTAATTGCTCCTCTTTTCACTTATTGCTCATATATTTTTGCTTTCATACGAAATAATGAAATTTTTTATGAAATGTCATTCATTTTTGTTTTATAACTTTTTAGTGGTATTTGTTATCACTGCCTAGTTATTATTTGTGTAATTAATGATATAAAGTGTTTTTCTAATAAACTGTTTTTCCACTAAATATAGTTTATTGCACAAACCATGTATTATTTTTACTTTGAGTATTCAGTAATGCATTTGAAATAAGATGAAAAATCATCTAATAGTGTTATTTAGATTTTACTGCCAACACTTTCCATCATGATTTTATGTAAAACAAAGTTTCACGACGTTTCGGGATCTGGAATCTGAATCCCATCCTGAGGTGAACTAATATCTAAAACATAGCACAATTAACATATAATCCGAACCAAACCGGTATAGAGCTGAAAGGTGAACTAATATCTAAAACATAGCACAATTAACATATAATCCAACATTACACACATAAGAAACCAAAACACGTCCACTCGTCACGGAGACTTAAAGACAACTGAAAAGAGTGGGCGTGTCCCACCGGAACCGGAAACAAAATGGCCGCCGTAAACCTGAAATTCAGGTGAAATACACCAACAGATTTATTTATTATTATTATTTTTAATTCAAATACAAATCCTCACTAGTCAGATTAATGTACCTCTAAGGTGCATTAATCCAAATATCCCTGGATCGTGCATATGCATATGTTGATATATGCAGTGGCATATATCATAGGGATGGTTTTTATTAAATATCTAATTTCAAACAACTTTTGTTAAGTGAAGTTTTTTCTGAAACTCAATATTTTTCTTGACTCATTCACAAGTGAATTTGTCAATTTTCAGGCAAAAAACAAGTTTTTAATGGTTTTTTTACAAATAACTCAAAAAATATGCACTTAATCAAAAAACTTAATTCCAAAATTGTATTTTATTAAAAGACTAAATAACCAATATATTAATTATTTAAAAAGACCCAATGCAAACTGAATTGTTGCTTTTTGAAAGTTTATTGGTATTTTCAAATGCCATAATGAAAATATTAATACGTACAATAACCGGGGGGAAAACGCTTTTTTGTGGAAAACTTACAAAACCTTTTTAAAGTCCTTAAAATATCTTTAATTTTATCATTTTTAAGTTCCTATCATTAAAATTAAGTGAGTTATGAAGATAATAATATTGATTCCTATATTTTTGATGCAAAAAATAGTGATCTACTCCAATCTCTTTTCTTCTCTGTTATTCTCTTCTACCCCAAAAAAAATTTCTTCTACCCCATTTAAAAAAATCATTGTCACTTTACAATGTGCTGTATTTATTGTCTTATTATATGTTCTGAGTATTAACCCATTAAAAGTATTAAATTTGAAAAACATGACCTTGAAATAAAAAAGTTATTTTTGTAATTTAACAATAACTCGTATCATCTCCAGAATAACTCAAAAATGTTAACGATATGCAAAATTTTGTAGAGTACAAAATGATTGTTTTTTTTACGTTTTTGTTTTTATTACTTTTGTTAAATGACAAAAATTGACTCAGATACGGCTGTTAAAGTTTGTGGGCTTTCACGCAAATTACCTTATTTAACCCTTTTATCATTAACCTTTTTAAAAACAAGATCTGAAAAAATATTATTTACATGAGATTAAAGCTCTGTAAAAGTCCTACAAAATGCTTTTTAAGGGACATAATTACTTAAATAAAATTAAGCAAGTTATTGGGAAAAATAAGAGCATTTTTTGTTGAAACATAAATCATGTTTGTAACATGTAGAAAGTAGAAACATGTAATAAGTGATACCAATGAACTTTTATTAAACAAGCAATAATTTGGTCTTCTGCAATACTAAATATATCATTTGTTTGTCCTCTTACAAACTACAATTTTTACCTTTACAGGTTTTCAATTAAGTGTATATTTTTCAAGTTATTCACGAAAACCAATCAACATATTTTTTCTTGAAAATTGGCTATTCAATCACGAATAAGTAATAAAGTATAGCGTTTCAGAAAAAACGTCACTGAACAAAAGTTGTTTAAAATTAGTCAATATATTAATTTCTCAACTTATATTCACTTTCATCTAAAAACGTTTCATCCCCAAGAAGGGATGGCATACATGCCATGGGAAAAAACAATCTCTGGCACAGGGTAGATTTTAAATTAGAGGGTAAGTAGAACCTAAATCCAAATTTTTATAAAAATTGGTGCTGTAAGGGATAAATTATACAGTTCACACTTTTTTACCGTCATTGACTGGACTGTGTTTATTTCACTTTATTGTTTTAACCCTAGAAGTGGTAAAGTCGTAATTCACAACACATTTACAAATTCAATAAGTGGCAGGTGGAGGCATCTGTCGTCAATTTTAGTAAACTTATCACCTTTTGTGACCATGTTGCCCTCTGGGGGCAAGCAACCGAACCTACTCACGAAGTGCACGAGACTGCCACCGGGCATGTCTTATAACCAAGTAAGCACTTTCTACTTCTATGCACTGGTGGCTGAACCGGCTAGAGCGCTGCGCTGACGATCTAGTCATTCGGAAGTGCTAGGGTTCGAATCCCGACCATGAGCTATCCCAGTTTGGCTCGCAAATGTGTGGTATAGCAGAGGTCCACCTTAAATAGACGGTGGTCGGCTTGGGTGGAAGTTAACAGCATATGTGGGCTTAATTGGGATTGCAGTGGACTCCTGTTTTGCTTTAGTGGTTAGTGGTTATAAGGGGGGGGCATGTTTTATGTTTTTTTTGTTTATACTTAATATTTCAAGAAGATATTAGTATTTTATGTTACAGTTAAAGTAAAAAGCTTGCCACTTCTAGGGTTAATGAAAGATAGTTTTACGGATTTGGATTGGAATGATAAGAAAAAATACTTTGGATTTGTTTTTCAGTCCTATGTCATGATAATTTGGCAGTTACATTTAAGCGGCCAAATAATAATTATTGTCAGTTTTGGAGAAAATGTTTTTAATGCTGTAACTTATCATAGTTGAATCTGGAATTTGTATTTCATGAATAATAATAAGCGTAACACAATAACTGAGATCAGTATTTAACTGAAGACCAATTTTTCGTTATGTGGGAAGTTAAAATGATCCCATCAGCTTTTATGATCAAGGAGGAACATGACCATGATCTAAACAGTTCAGCATTTCTCACTTCAGAGATTTTGTCTGCAGTAGCATCTATTTCTGTATTTTAGGGAATATTTTGAAAAGAGACAAATTTTAATATCGTTTAACAAAGTGAAATCTTTTATAAGATACAAAAGTACAGACTGGTTTAGGAACTAAACAGAGTTGTTTTAAAATTAATGTGCTTCTGGATCTTAAGACTAACTTATAATAATATGTCTTAAATTTTGAAAACCTTGTTATCTTCTTAGGTTATATTGGGAACATGGAACAAGCAATTGCCTTGAAATATTCAATGTCCTTTCATTTTACTGGTGCAAAAACAATCACAATTAGGATCTTGTAACTTTGGATCTTACGATATTACTATTTTTAAAAATCGTCACTGTAATTTACGAATTAAGTGTTTCCAAGGTACAACTGTACAGTCTGGTTAGTAAGCATAGTATGGTTTGTTTTTGAAACTGAGTGACCTTTGAGGAATTAAACTTAAAAATATTTATAATTTGCTGTTTTTTCATCCTGTGGAAGAAGAGGCCCTAAACTTTGTTAAAGCTATAATAGTAATAAAACTGTCCTTGTAACACACTCATGCTTAAATTAAAAATGAGAATGAAGTTAAACAAATAAGCTTTTGAGTGAATACTTGAAATTTAAATCATCTAACAAAGTTCTCACCAATCTAAATTCATTTTAGGGGTACTGTATATGTTTCAATGTCACTTAACATCTAGTACTCATAAGCCTATGAATAGTTCTATTTCTGTAAAAATAACTTCAAGTTGGTTATCTACTCCTTTACATCAATATTGTTGTATAAAAAACAATTACCGTAGAAACTGAACCATCAATAATTGAAAACAATCCTTTTTACATTTGTATGTCCACCATCTTTGGAAAATCGTAATACAATGGATTCTAACATTAATTTTACACATGAACCACTACCTAAATTTAACGTTGCCGATTGCAATTCCAATCCAGCACCATCTGTTACAACAGATAGTTTACTAACTAGTGAGTCCTGTATTTCTGATATCGAAAAATTTCTAAGTGATGATTCCGATTCTTCCGATAATGAAGACTTTGTTGTGAAGCAGGCACTAAAATGTGCTCACAAAGTTGTAAACGATTGTGATAGCGATCTGGAAGTAAAGGTAAGGACTTTTGTGGAGGAAACATTGACTAAAGCTTTGGTCCGTAAGTGCTGGAAGTGCAGACGAAGATTTGTTAAGGAGGAAGGATGTAATGATGTAATTTGTATTTGTGGAGCTGTTACATGTTACCATTGCCGACATGCTGTGACACGCGAACGTGCGAATTTACATGTGTTCTGTCCCATCGAGACATCACCTCTTGACGACTCAAATGCAGTAACCATTACCGGACGGCGAATTTATGAAAAAGTATCTAAGGTTTTCCCCCATGTTAAAATCAACAACTTAATGGAAAATTAAGGTTTTAATGGATTTCTCCTTGGAGAAATGCATTGAACCCTTTACGTACTTTAAACCTATTAGATTAGGTATTTTTAACTACATCTTACTTTTTCTACAATTAAGTAATGTAACGAACTTCTAGGGGATTTTTCATGCAACAGGAACAAAGTGACTCACAGAAGAGAAAACCTTTTGAGATGTAATTTTTTCACGTTAAGCCAAAACCTTTTTCTGATAGAAAAGAACATATATATAATGACTGCATCTATTTTTTTATCTAAAAATGTTTCCCATCAAATTTTAAATCTAGTACACATTGAAAGAAGCACAATATGTCAAAATGAAATGTATTCCTTAAACAGGTATTAACTACAGTTAATTTATGAAGTTAATTGAATAAAATTGTTTTGGAACACTAAAATATGAATTCTCATTTCTAGGTTTCATAGTACTGTATCTCTTTAAAAGTTAAAAGTTCATTTAACTGTTAAGTAGTGTAAAGTTTTCAACAATACAGTGTGTAGAGAAAAGTGTTCTCAACAATATAACATGTAACCTGTAAACCAGCTACTTGGAGGTCACGAAGTGTGGGTAGTTGTGAGCGATGGTCGGTGTGTGTAGAGTTTTCTTGTATGGATTAAAATCTGCACTAGTTATTGAATACTATGTATATCTGCAAAGACTATCCTCATGATTAGATCAGATCGTGGTTCAGGCTCCACAGTAAACTATGGGTACCTTAAATATGCCATTTACCATTTACTGACTACAAGATCTCGCCACAATCATCATACACTCATTCCTCATTCATTCTTGGCTTAAAATACCTACCCTGAGGTGTGATTGCCATCAATGATCTAATATCAATAATCTAAAATTAGTTTAGTTACTTTTCCTAGATTAAGGAAAAGTATAGGCCCAAAACGGAACCCTGTGGCATTCCGAATTAAATAATTTGAAAATCACTAACACTATTCCCTGCCCTAACAATTGCTTTCTGTTATCAAGACAGCTTTTAAACATCAGTGAGGTAATCCTTGTACACCCGCCAACCACAATTTGTCTAACAACACTACATGGTCAACTGTACCAAAAGCCTTTGTTATCGATGTATAGTGCTGCACATTTTTCACCACAATTTACCTCGTTTTATATATATATATTCTCAAAAGATTTTACTAAAGCATCTATTGTGCTCAACTTGTTTCTGAATCCAAACGGATTCACACTAAAATACTTCAACATATTTAAAAAGTGTACCAGACGAGTTATTATTATTTTTTCAAAAATCTTAGCAAAGACTAAAAGTAAAATGTCGGTCTATAACAATGAGTTTTTTCTGTTTTCCTGCTTAAAGAGTGGGATTGTAATCACAGTTTTCAAACAAAAAGAAAACTCACCAGTCATCAAGCTCATGGTTAAAAGTTCACTTATTAATGAAATATTTTTTGCAATTTTCTTTAACAAGTAACTAATAATCTTATCAATGCTGGGTGCCTTATTATTTTTCTGACCCTTAATTACTCCAAGGACTTCATTTTCATTTGTTGGACTAAAAAACAAAGAATTTAAAGAATGTTTTCATTGAAAACAATTTTTACAGTGCTCAAAATGCTGTATGTTATTAATTGAATGTCTTATTGATATCAGAACCTGTATAAAAAATTAACTAAATGCTGTTGATTTTCATCTGTAATTTTTTCGGAAATCACTTATTATTGCAGAATGTCTTTTTTCTGTACTGTCCCCTATCAAATCATTCACAATTCTCCATTGCTGCACAATTTAAATTAAATTTCCAGCGCAACTATCAAATTTTTTACTACAATATTCTTCTTTTGCTATTTTTAAATTTACTTTTAATTTATTACAAAAATTTCTATAGTACTCTTTTATACTTAAGTTAAAAGGTCTGGCAATAATTAGTTCATAAAGTTTTTTCCTTCTTGCTATACCTCTGAATGAGTAATGAGATATCCATGGGGTTAATTTTACCGATTCTTGAATTTTATTTTTATTAGTTTTGCACTTATCTATTATTTCTAACAATAATTTTATAAACAATTCAAATGCTAATGAAACAGAATTTTCACATCTAACGCTTTCCCAATACATACCTTGTAACTCTGAATTTAATTTACCAAAATCAGTCTGATATGTTTCCGGGATCAGTCAAATTCGGAGCATTATGAATTCTCTCAATTTTCAGTTCAAAATATACCATAGAATGATCTGTAATTCCAACATGTAATACCCTAACATTGTAGTCAATTTCATATTTTATTTTATTTGATTAAATTGAAATCAAACAATGGTCTATACAAGTTCTATTATCTCCCACTATTCTGGCGGTTTCATTTATAACATGACTTAGTCCATTGCGGGCCAACAAACTAAGATACGAATCAGTCACATTATCATCAACCATTATATTGCAGTTCATGTCACCAGTCAATATCGAATTCTTCCCTTGAATTTTTAATATAAAAGAATAAGAACAACTGTTTGGATGAATTGTAAACCGTCCCTTTAGATATTAAAAGATGTAATCAGGCTTTTGATATCAACAAGGAACTCAGACACTGATTTACACAATGCCTATTCAATGCTAGAAGGATAAATTGCACGTTATCAGTGGAACAAGAAAGCCGCAGGCAGTCGGCTGACCGCACGTCTGTCTGTCCATCTATGATAACACACTGATAATGTGATTTAGCATAGGCCCTTACACTTCCACTCCCCCTGCTCTATAATCATTATTACAACAACTGTAAAGATTATAACCATCAATATTATTCAAATGCACTATTATTATTATTATTATATTATTCAATATTATTCAAATACACCTGGCTGGAGATAAACTTTCGTTTATGTAAACCACCTCCGCAGGTGCCGACGTCGTGGGTGTTGTGTTGAGGTTCCTTTTCACTCGACGTTTTTTGGAGCAGCATCTCAGCACCCAAGCTGCGCACCGTCTTCACGATAATACCGGGAGGTTTTCCGGATACATCTCTGGTTCCAAGGAGGTGACATGCATCGATCATGGAAACCTCAACAGCGATGTTCAAAACTCGACCTATATCCTTAACAATACTGAACACATTCTCTATTTCACCATATGTCTCTATTTCACCATGTATCTCTAGCGTTTTGCGGCATGAATACTGTTCAGCCTCGTCAACCCACAGTTCCAGGGCAGCCACTTGCATACGAAGCACAGTGTTTTCACTTCTGAGATCTTCAACTGTTTTCATCCATGCTAATATCTCCTCCCTCTGCTCACTGACGATTCTTTTGGTGTCTGCGATTCCTTCATGACAGGAATTGAGTGAAACTCCAAGATTCGTTTCCACTCGCACAAAATCCGCCTTGAGTTCAGTTTAAGGTTTAAAATGTCATCATACGACACCTCACTTTTACTCTCAAGTACCATACTCTTTCGCCACTTCTGACCGTAAGGGGCACAACGCCACACGTCTTTCTGCTCCACCAAAAAATTGGTGTCGTCAGCACTCAAATTAAAGTGCACTTCCCATGGAAGCTGATCTTACAGTCAATACACAAAACTTTAACATTGGCATTCCAAATCGATTTTTAACTGACATTACAGATGTCAGACACTTTGGCAAAGTTTGCTATCCGAATAGATGGTTTTTGACTAATAGGATATAGATGAAAATAAAAAATTAAACCGATATTGTAAAAAACAACAGTTATTAATAATACCTTTATGTTAAAATAAATTGCATAAAAAGAGTTATCAGTCTGTGACAGGAAACTATTTGATCACTATCAATTGTGATAACATGAGTGGCAGTAGTATGTGTCCGCCCTATTCCGAGTCTTCCTCATAACTGACTATATATCTAATGATGAGTCCATAACGGATAGAACGTTCAGGGAAAATATGAAGTGGACAAACCTTATATGTAAACTGTGATAAGATGTAAATTAATTGGTCTAAATACACAGTTTGGATTTAAAATAATGGATTCTATTAGTACTGCACTTTTAATGCAACTTTATTCTGCATTTCCGGGTAATCCAAACAGGGTTCGGTCCCAATTAGTTTGGATTACCGGGACTCTGGTGTAGTTATAACTTACGTCATAACTTCCTCACTACAACCAGGATCAAGCAAAGGTGTTAGGAAAAGGCAATTGCATGAGCTGATCAAGGGGCACAAAGACCACAAATTCTTGGCCTATATGTAAAAGTATAAGTGAATTTTCAAAAAATTTGTCAAAGGTGTGGCGGGGACTGCACTTGAGGGGATTCAATCTTTTCTGGTTGGAAGGCAGTAAAGGGTTGTGAGCCCTCACACAGAAAGTTGATCTTAAAAGTTGCATCAGGTGTGCCTGAGGGCTCTGTTCTTGGACCCTTCCTTTTTATTGTGTATAGCGAAGATCTGCCAGACATTTCTTCACAGGTTAAAGTCCTCATATAGTAGCGGTCTTAGACTGAATCCTTCAAAAACAAACTTCATCAACTTTCATTTGAATCACAGCAAAACTCCTCAATCTGACTCCTACTATTTGTTTGCTTACTTTGACTTTGTATCTTCTATCAAATTTCTTCGCCTGGTGATAGACTCAACCCTTTCCTGGCATCACCATGTCTAAGTCAGATCAAGGAAGCTTTCTTCAACAAAGTTCTAAAAACTTTTAATTGATTTCCTGTTCAAAAACTGCTTCTACAGTCTTTCTGAGTTCTTTATTTCCGGACGGCCTGACTCCACTAAAAAGCTCAATCTAGTCTTCATCATTAATATAGGTAAATAATAACAACATGAGAGAGTTTGTGAGAAAGGTGAGAGTTTATTTCTGCCAAGATTTTTAAGTTTAAAAAAATTTGTTTTTGACATGACGTATCTCTATGGATGTGTGCAGATCCACAGCCTATGCTGTTGATCTGAGTGAGATAAAATTTAGCCCTTATATATATACAGGGTGTTCATTAAAGTTGGGGACAAACTTCGAGGGGTGATAGTACACATCAAAATAAACAAAATATCATCTATAACCATTTGTCGAAAAATCCTTCGTTTAGCCATTAGCCGCCATTTTGTATTTTTTTTACAAAAAACATTATATATCAAGAAATATTTAGGATACAGAAACCAAATTTTGCACACATATTTATCGGTCAAAGAGACAAATATTTTCAAAGTATCATTTAGTTTGCTTTTATATTTTTAAAATGGCGGTGGTTCAAAATATTTTAATTAAAATAACAAACAACCCAATAACTTTATAACATTTTTACAAGATACAAAAAAGATTGTAATTTTAATTTCAAATCGAACGGTGTTTTGGTGAACGAAATCCGTCCACGGATAACTAAGAAAATGCAGGTTTAATGTAACATTACAGGGCCCACGCGCCACCGCCGTGGCAAAGAAGCCGTGTTGTGCCAGCTGAACTCCGCTTATTAGCCACGGCCGCTCCTCGGTGGCGCACGGGCCCTGTATTCTAACATTAAAAGTGCATTTTCTCGGAGATTTTTAACAACCGCCATTTTGTAAATATAAAAGCAAATTAAATGATACTTTGAAAATATTTGTCTCTTTGACCAATAAATATGTGTGCACAGTTTGGTTTCTGTATCTTAAATAGTTCTTCTTGATATATAACGTTTTTTTTTTTAAATCCAAAATGGCGGCTAGTGGCTAAACGAAGGATTTTTGGACAAATGGTCGTAGGTGATTATTTGTTTATTTTGATGAGTACTATCACCCCTCGAAGTTTGTCCCCGACTTTAATGAACACCCTGTATATATATATATATATATATAAACGAGGCAACTCAACCTTACATAAACCTTCCATGGTCATGATTCTCTACTTAAACTAATGTCACTAAATAATAATAAAAAAAAAATATATATATATTACTGTTTGTTTCATCAAACAGGGCTACTAATATTATTATATTGAAATAATTCAACCAAGTACCCTTAGAAAACATTTTTATTTCTTCTACGTGTTTCGGGTAATAATCCCATTTTCAAGAAGTGTAAATGAGTGTGATTTACACTTCTTGAAAATGGGATTATTACCCGAAACATGTAGAAGAAATAAAAATGTTTTCTAAGGGTACTTGGTCGAATTATTTCAATATAATGTATATATATATATTATATATAGGCATTTTTTGGACTCTTAAGGGTAGTCCTTAGGATCCCAAATAATATTACCACCTGCACACATTCGTAAAAATTATGGTTGACAAGATGGGCTTTAAGATTTAAGATTTTTTATAATTTTATGGCAACACAATAAATTTATAAAATAATTTGACCATCACAATCAAAACCAGGTCAAAACTATGCAAATTAAGTTGTATTTTGATTTGAATCATTAGTCTACACAGGAAAATTAAATTTACTTTTGGTGGTACAGAATGTTATTTGATAGTCTACATTATTATTATAATAAGAAAATATTATTATTGATTTTTACTATAAATTTCTTAATCATCATTTTCCATCCATAAAGCTTGGTATGCAGTGTAAGGTCACATCACACAACAAAACTCACTCAAAAAGTTTGGTATTACCTCGTGTTAAATCCCCCAAAATTTCTTACAACTATTTTAATTTGTATGCTAGTTGAGAAAGTTGATAATTATTTTTCAAACCATAACTGTTTAAATGATATTTAAATTAACGTACTTAATTAAAAGTATGTGATTTTTAGAGCTTTATTAACACTTATACCGAAACCCCGGTTTCACAGACCCCCGGGAAATTTCAATCCGTAATATTGGCAATACTGAATGGTATGTGGAGCTACCCTTCTCAATAAATTCCCCCCACCCGCCTCCTTGGCCTTGAAGTACTTTTCACTCAGTTTCCTCGGAGCACTTGGGAGTGATTAATTGATTTTCGTAAACATGACGGTCTCATTGACTGATGGTTTCGTTTGTCGCATTTCGCTTATACTATAACTATACTATTTATACAAGTATCCACGGTTATATTGTTAGTCAATGCATCCAAACAACACATTCAACATAGGTACAACAACGTTCTTAATATGTTTTGATTTTTTTAGAAATTGAGATTTCTTTATCGACAACAAAGTTATTAACAGTTATCGACATAAGTTATTACAGTGGAACTTGGATAATTCGAACTTCTGTAATTCGAAAACTTCTTTATTTCGAAATTTTGTCCTGGTCCCTAGAATTTTATATAAAAACAATGTTAAAATATCTTGGTTAATTTGAATAATATTTTGGATAATTCGAAGTTTTTACAGCGGAAATCTATAGTGTGTATATAAGTGAACAAGTCATTGTGTGCGATTTTCCAGGAAACAACGTTCGGGCTTCCTGTCCATTCCTGGACTATTTTTAGCTAGATCAACGCGCCCACTCACGAGTCCACTACTGCTCATAAATCACAACATTGACATCTGTGTATATCATCGGTGGTGGTTTGTTCCGATATTCGTCGTCTGCTTTCATGTTAATACGTCGTGTGTATGATGGCTTCGTCAAAGCGAACCTACAAATCTCTGACGTTGCAAGAATAAATATCGGCGATCAAGGAGGTAGAGAAGGGATTTGGAAAAGTTTGTAATAGTTAGTTTCGGGATCCCTCCAAACACATTATTGACATTTAACAAAAATTAGGATTTTTAATCAATAATATCTTCATTAACCTAACTTTTTAAATATACAATGTTAAAACATGATGTTTGATTGTTTATTTCAACCACTTGCATAAACTTTTCTAATTCGAATTTTTTTCTGGTCCCTTGAGGTTCGAATTATCCAAGTTCTACTGTATATGTAAATTATTGCAAGTGAATATACATAAACTTTTTTATAAATAAATTCTTTTTTATTTCTCAACTCTCTCTAAATGTTTTATTTAATGATATTAATTGTTATGTGAGACAGTACAAACCATTGTATATTATATAGAGGTCTCACAGACCGGGGGTTTCGGTTGATGTTATAAAAATGGGGTTTCGGTATAAGGAGGAAAGTATTTCAGTCCACTAATACTGTTTGTTCATTTAGACATTTTATTAATTTAGTTAAATATTTTTAACCATATTAGTTTAGGAAAAATGAACTAACCTCATAGGTAAATAAATTTATTAATTATATATTGAATATAAATAATATATTAACAATATGGAACATAAATTATTGCACAACAGTAGGAGGGTAACTTAGTAAAACCTTGTATACAAAACAATTTCAGGCCTAGCCAAATTAATTATGATCAACAACTTACTACAAATTCAATTAAAAGCCAAATTATCCATTATTACAGATAGTTGGTTGTATTAAATTTATAGACTTGATTATAAGACTTCATGTTCACTCCTAGGAAGCACTAACTATTGGCAGGCCAAAATGTAATTGCATATAAATAAATATATCACACACAATTAAAATATATGGTATTAAAATATATGGATTCGCCATCCTTAAAAGTGGAATAAAATTAATCTCAATTAATTCAATTCAATTCCTGTATTGTCTATTACAAAAATTAATTAATTAAAAATGCTATTAACAATATAACACAGCACAAAATAAAATAGTTGCCTGACCTATAATACCCAAAAAGATCAACTATTCAACAGATCTCTGAATAAGATTGGATTATTTAACCCATTGGCTACCATAGACGGGCACGATTGTTCTATTCAAAATATAGCAGAGCTATATTTTGACTCTCGATTATTTTTATATTGATTTTTTTACCGATTTTACAGATTGTTTACATCGCTGTGCAGTCTGCTGTTTGACAATAACAATGTCGTCTTGTGGACGACATTCTTTGTTTCTGATGCATTCTTTGCATTCTTTGTTTCTGAGGATTATTCTGATTTTGTCAGACAGATTTTAGATGAAAGTGGAAAGTGATCATAGTAATAAGTGTTTCCATCATTGAAAGTGATGTAGAACGACCTAAAAGTAGACCTAACCTTCAACAGTGGAACTGGACATCGAATGAAAACACAGTAAAACAAATCAACTTTACCTCTATTCCTGAAATAAATCCTGTAATAAACCAACAATTAACTAACAAATTTCAGCCACAAATATGGTGAGTAAATATTAATTTCCTATGTTTTTATTGAATACTAGCAGTAAGCCCGTCCTTTGTACGGTTTGTAGGATTTTGTTTAAAGAAGAAAGACTATCATACCAAAATGTAAACCTGAAATCCTAAACAAATCAATACAAAGAAAATAAAACTGAAAAATTGAATCAAAATGCGAGTAATATCGTGTAAAAGTGGGTTTTTAAATGCTCGTTATTTACTTTTCAAGGGGCGGCGGGCGATTTCAAGCATTTACAAACATTTTCTGGAATGTAGAGAATACATGAAATAAGTTTTATTGTAATCAGTTCTGCCGTTTATTCGGAGAAGATGGCGTAAAATGCCTCCTGGAGCGTCACAGACAAACAGACAAAAATTGAGATAAGACCAATTTCGGCTTCTCTAATGTACGAAAAGTAAAAATAACTAAAAAATGAATAATTCTGAGTAATGTACAGACAAAACTCTAATTTTATTTATATAGATATAGCTAAAACCCAGAAAAAGGCTAAAATAATTCGGTACCGGCGTGCGACAAACAAGTACATTTATTCAGTAGCCAATGGGTTAATATAATTTTCCTAAAATACTAGAACCGCTAAACAGTTTTGCCTATAAAAATCTAAGATTCCTCAAAAATCTAAAATTTTGGTAGGTACAAAAAATTGAAAAAACATATAAATCTAAAGTCAGATAAATAATTTAATCTAAGAATTTGGAAGGGAAAGCATCTTTTACAATAAATTAAATCTATGAATAACCTCCTTACATAATCAGATATCACATATAAAATTATTTTGATTTTACAAATGCTATAAAAGTTATATAAAGGCATTAACTTACTTACAGTTACTGCTACAAAAACATTAAAACTTTGCATCGACTACAATAAGATATGATTGGATTGGTAAACCTAAAAAATAAATAAATGCAATTCATGGAGTAATCTCAATTTAACCGAATAATACAACAGCTAGGCCAACGACATAAGTACCACAATACAATTGACTTTGGTTGCTTGTAAAAGGTTTACAAAATACTGGCCACAAGGAATGGTTTAAGTTAAACTCAACAATAGTAGACGAAATGTTTAAAAGCTGAACCGACCCCTGACTTTGAAGAATCCAAGGGCGTTCTTGTTATGAATGAGAGATCCAAGGCCTACATAGTTGTCCAGCATGATTGGTTTGTGTTCAATTGCACAGGATGTCGGTCTATTGGATTTTTCCACTGCCTGTACCAAGTGATATGCAAAATCATCCACATTGAAAATGCTCCTCTCCTTTTCATCCGCCTCTGAAATTAAAAGGAATATAACTGATATTTGCGCAACACACAAATACTACTTTCAAATTTATCTTTTAGATTATGCAAAAATTGTTCACAAACCAAACTGATCCTTGTAACCTTTTCTAACTTCACTTGCAATCAGGTGCTTATCAGGTATTGGATAAAACTTATGAATATATAAAATATAAAGGACTCTATCCTTTTACCACCATATCCTTAATTTTTATCAAACACTTTACCATGAAATGAATGCTGTTTACTGAATCCTGCTCTCTCCAACTGGTTGCTAGGGTTGCACAGGTATAAGATGGACATAAACTTTCTAAATGTTGAAAAGTTTTCGCTCTAATAACTGGAAACTGCCTCTTCAGGAAAAACTTACACACTCTAGTGATCATCCATGATGAACAGGAGTATAGGCTTTGCACGTTATCCTAGATTGTGAAAGGCAGGGGGCAAGCCAAGGAGAAAGACACTTTTCATCTTGGGCAATCGAGTGAGGTTTTCAATACTACTATTGGGAAACAGCTCCTAAGCCTTTTAATCTAGAAAACATAAACAGTTGAGCAGTTGATTCTAATCTATAAATCGTGTTTCTTTTACATTGGCACAAAGGCAATCTCCATTCCTACTTTTTTTTAACTTTTTAACATAAGCTAAAACTAATAGGCCACACTCAATAGTGAGTATCAAAGAAAGTCTTTCAGGTCCACCCAATGCGATGTGGTCAAATCTGTAAACCACCTTTATAGAAAAAAGGAGATTAGCCATTCTGGCTAGCCTGATGATTAGAACCTTGGACTTGGCCGCTGTAAACAAGAACAATTAGTGGCATCCATTAATGGCGGCCACTATCGATTGTCGTCATGTATATAGGCGTACCAGAGGTTTCAACGGACACTAGTTAGTGGCCGCCAGTAAAAACAAACAGGTTTGCTTTTACCGAACGCTACTATTGTCCTTGTGTACAGCGGCCTTTAGGTAAAACAAATTTGAAGAGACTCACCTTTATGCCAGAGCAGAGGATGGGAAGTATAGGTGGTGAAGGGGATGTCGCTTGTGAAGGGGTTCCACTTCTTAGTGAAAGTAAGAGGTTGTCCATGATTCCACATGGTTCTTAGACCCCGCATGTTGCGTGCTCTAGAAGAATTTACTTATGAGTATCAACAAGTGACGGCCAAACAATCATTATTTTCGTACAAAAAATTCAATTAATCTTAGCCTTTAATCTTGTAAATACACCAGAGTCTTGGTAATCCAAACTAATTGGGACCAAACCCTGTTCAGATTAGCAAAATTATTATTCTGAATTATTCAGATTAATACATTATTCAGAAATGCAGTGTAAATATGCATCAAAAGTACAGTACTACTAAATTCCATTATTTAAGACCCGTACTGTTTATTTAGACCAATTAAATTACATCTTATCACAAATTTCACTGCGGCGCGTTGTTCTTACCATCATAAAAAACGAATCAACAGTGAAACAGCTACAGCAAAAAATTACGCAACAGACGAACAGAATGTGTTAGCTCAACGACCCGCACGCACGGGACTGAACTGGCAAAGAGTTGCGCTAGACACGCCCTAGTGGCGATCACCCATACTACCAGAGCTCCGTCCTCGGTAGACAAATTCCGGTGTCTTCATATGTGAGTGATTTTTCTTTTTTATAGGTTATTTAAAAATATATAAAGCGTATGACCATCAAATTTTACGCTGTAAACTTTTTATAAATATAGATAACGCAAGTTATTTTTGTAATCGTAATGAAATAAGAAATAAAAACATATCATAAAAGCATTAAAAATAATTTTATAAATATTTTATACGTACAAACTATAGAATTTGAAAACGTAGAAAATATTGTTTTCTCTTTTTTTTGAATAAAATGTTTATAAAAATTGTTCGACCATGTTGTAGGTTGTCTAATTCCCTGAAAAAACGTGTAACACTCAGGGTTTATTATTATTTTTTGCTTATTTTATGATGTATTATATCGAACAAATCACGGACCCAATATATCTGTCCATGATTTTTTATCTAAGGCATTCCACTTAGTATAATTAAATATATTGATATGTTATAATCATGGTATACTGGTAATAATGGTATACTGATACGAGTATATACAAGCAATAAAATACATCCATATTTACATATATGCACAATAAAAAACAAACTTTAAAACAAATCTAAACTCCGCAACATAATAATGATATAGGGTCAGCTGACACTGCGATGACGAAATCGTCACAGAATTTCGAAGCTCAGACCAAGGTCACAATGCTGCCACCCGCTACCAATCGCAATACCAAATTATTCTACGTTTCTTCCTCTTCTGCGTTGCTTTTATATTAACCCAATCCTGTCTGGCAGAACGGTCGACGCCTGAGGCCACCCGGGCTGAACGAAAATCGAAAACCGTGCGTCACTATTAGCGTGCAAGAATTAACAGTAACTTCATGAATTATATGTTTTGATTTCTTTGCTGTGTTCCTTATACTCTTTAACTGCGTATACAAACACTTTTAGCAAGAAAAAAAATTATTACTGTACTTTTTCACCAGTTTCAAGCTGTGGACTTAGAAAAAAGTAGGTACTTTTGTTTCGTCAAATTTTATTTTATTTTCAAAAGATTCCTTTATTTCACTTGGCAGATCTACTTCTAGTTACCTGCAGTAATAAATAGTTAATGATAAATCTTTAAATAATAATTATTATAACTGTATTATCATCAATAAATACAATCACTAAACGAATTGTGCGAACGAGAAAATAATTTACTGTCAATACGGAACATTTGACACTAAATAAGATGATAAAAGAGGACGCCAACACCATCTATCGGATGATAAATGAACTAGAACACCTAACGGCGGAAAAAAGAACTACGTCGAAATATAAGCAGGCAACGCACATTGTTTGCTCATAAATACCCCGCGGCCCGCGCCGCGGGACGCACGTCATTAGACATCTGTCTAGCGAAATACGCTGACGTACAATGTACGTCATTAGACGGGAATGGGTTAAAGTTATAACGAAGCATTTCCATACTGTCAAGATACGACAGTTGGCCACTTGTTAGCTTTTCAAAAATCAAGTGTTTTCATAAATTCATATCTATAGCAATTTTATAGGAGAAATTTACATCAAATCAAAGGACAATTTTTTCTATCCATTGGTACCACTAGGAACATTCTGCAATAAAAATTACCCGCGCTATGACATTTCAAAATACTTCATCGCAGCAGACCTGCGTACTCAGCAAATTTCCAAATCAATAATATTATAATTATGTCATGTTTGATCAATATCTGTCGATAAAAATATGAGAGTTAGTTATTTGCCTATTCTCCATAAGATTAACATGGGAAAGAGTATGCAGGTTTGCCGCTGTGAAGAACACTGAAAGTAGGCATCTCTAGCATAAACAATTTTTACTTTGACAATTTATACCAACTTTAATCAACATCAGTCCATAAATAAAGGAGTTTTCCTATTTTCCATATGATTAACATGGGAAAAAGTATGCAGGTTTGCTGGAGTGAGGAACGCTGAAAGTAGGTGTTTCTATCATAAACAATTTATATTATGACCATTTATATCAAGTTTCATCAACATCTGTCCACAAATAAAGGAGTTTACCCAAACTCTCTATGATTAACATGGAAAAAGAGTATGCAGGTTAGCTGCCATGATAAACACATAAACTATGATTTTTAAGTATAAATGTATGGATCTCAACCACATGAAGCTAAATATTAAGTCTCATCCAAAAATATTAGATAATAAGTGAAACATTAATTTTTCCTTATCCTCCATAAGATTAACATTTGAGCCCCAAAATACAACGTACTGTGTTTAGATTTTTTAATATCTCGGTAACCGTTGGAGATAGAGAAAAACTTTAAGGCACTAAATTGTTTAGTTTTTTAAGGTGATTCTAATAGTGAAAGATAAAATTTTAAATTTTTTAAAATTACATGGGAAAAACTAACTTAATATACTAACTGGGTGGTGTAGTGGTTATAATACCCGCCTTCAAAACTGAAGGTCGCCGGATCGAATCCCGCAAGGGTCGAATCTGGACCCAGTCGCCATTTGTCATTGGGCTACTAATTAATGATGCTTCCTAACGACAGGTCGACGTTAGGTAGTAACAAGATCGAGGTTTGGACCGTTCCCCATCAAAACGTTGAAAAATGCCTCTGGCGTAGAAATACACAAAATAACTAAACTAAATTTGGTCTCGATCGGATAATTTTTACGAGAGTTATCGTGTTCACAGACACATATATATATAAATTTTACTGACTATTGTTTTTGGTCTCTAGGCACCTAAAGAAGAGACCATGAGACCTACGGTTATAGCATCTTCCCTATGGGAAATTCACTAAAAATAACATGGTCCCGGGCTAGAGACTTGCATGAGACCTACGGTGATAGCTTCTTCCCTATGGAAAAAAACATCGCTAAAACACATGTTTTGACCATGACGGCACATCGGCTACTCGTCTGATGTCGCACCGGAATATTTGTTACATTTCTATTCGTCACCAGAACTTGCAAAATGTTCATTTACGTATGAAAGTTCAGATGTCATCTTTCCAACGGTATAAATATTATCCACATTTCATTAGTTAGTTAATACAGGTTTTTAACCGTTTCGAAATTTTTGACCCATACTGTCGAGATAAGACAGTATGCCACTCCACACTGTCTCGCGATACTGTTGAGATAGAACAGTTGGCCACTGCTAGATTTAAATACTCACAAATTAGAATTTATATATGTAATTAAAAATAACTTGAAAGAACCAAGTGTACTTTGTAAACATTACTTACCACTACATTGATGTAATAAAATCAGCAACATTTTTTATTTTATCGTAGTTAAACAGTATTCCTCAGTATTGCAACCTTCTTCTTCGACACAAATTAATCCATCTTCCACAGTAAATTCATAACCCCAATAGAGCTTTATTTAAAAATAAAATTACTTACCTAATTCCCAAACATATTTTTGCTACAGTAAAAACAAATCACATATAAAAAGCATTCAGACTTATTTAAAATGTTTAAAAACAAGTATGAAAAACATTAATAGATGAAATACGATAAGCATGACACTACCTAGGTTCAAAGTTAGTGAGAGAGAGGGGGTTAGCATTGACATCCTCGGGAGAAGAGGTGGGGGTGAAGCGGTCTTGCAAAGGACGAACCAAACATCCCTTCACAACCCCTGACACTCCAGTGACCAGACCGTTCAGGCGGCTAAAACAAACGGCCAAGTCTCAATTAAGAACTTTGTTGTTGAATATTTGAATTTTCTTCACTGTTTGGGCGATGTCATATACCACGATTTCCATCTAACTAATTAAAAATTTTTAATAAATATTTAAAATACAAGTAATGCATTTCTATTTTTAATAGACTTCACAACACTTAACATTGAAATATCTTTCCTCTAAATGATCTTAAAGAAACATTTTATGTTTACTTTAAACGCAAATGGATGTAAGCCTATTTACAAATGATACTACTTCCTACCTTCCAACCCTTTCAACTTCTAACCCTTTCCAGCATTTGACATATATATGTCAACAATGCTAATCACTTGTGAGTGTTTGCCATACATATAAGCGTTTGACGTGCATATACATAAAAAAATCAAAACGTCATTTAGGTAGGTCTATTTTTAAATTCTTTGCTGTCTATACCTTAGGTCATAAAAATATATTATTGTTCTAATCATTTTTTATTTATTTGATAAATTTCTGTTTGTTGGGTCGGCATTACTTATCTCAAAACATCTGTTCTACCGGCGACTGAGTCATCCTCGTGTTTATTGTTTCGCACGATCACACAGTATTTGTTTACATCTAGTGAGATAGAGGTTAGTAAAAATATATTTAGTGGATTAGACTGGGATGTGATGTTTAGATAATATTACCTTTAGGTTGAATGAACCAAATTTTGAAGAAGACATAGGGGCCTAATAAACCTAATAAAAAAATGAAAAATTCAACGTTTGTAGACTCAACTTCAAGCATCAGATGGAAGTGAAAACATTAAAATTTCAAAATCTATTTTTTGACCCCAACCAAAATATTTTTCGCTTAGTAAGCATAGTGGCTGCTGCTTGGTGAGGGTCAAAATTAATAATTCCTCAAAGTCATTTTCATTTGGTAACAGATCTGAATAAAAATTTAGTTACTACTGAACGTACAAAGAAATAAACGGTACCAGTGGACTGACACATACTTTCTCCCTTTATAGTATATATTAAATTTAAAAAAGACAATCTGTAATAAAACTATCATGTTCTACAAAGTAATTCTAAATATCATTTAATAATTTATTGTTCAAATTATATGGGGGAACCCCCCCCCCCCCCCCCGGTAATACCAAGATTTTTTGAGCTGGTTTTGTTCGGTGATTTGACCTTACACTTCATACCAAGTTTCATGGAAAACGGGTGGAAAATAAGGAAGAAATTGATTTTTTTATATTTTCCATAAGAATAACATTGGGCGCTTTCAGACAACGTACTGCATTTATCTTGGACACTAAATTTAACTTTTCTCTGGAACCGTTAGTCGTAGACAAATAATTCAAAATACTAATTTGTTTAGTTTTTTAAGCTGGTTTCAATGGTACCAGTCAAGTTATACTTTACTTTTATTGTTTTCGCTGAAAATTTAAAAAATTGATTTTTTTGACATTTAAAAGCCCATAACTTTTGAACCGTCATTTTTACAGACATGCGGGTGGTGTCAAATTATTTAGTGTTCTGTGCACTATAAACTATCAAATTTTAATCAAAATCGTTAGAGCCGTTTTTGAGAAAATTGGATTTTTCACGTTTTTTAAGGGTTTTTGAGGGTGAACTACCCTTAAAAATCAAAAATTCAAAAAAATGAAAAAAACGCCTGGAGATACGGTGACTATATATATACATGCCAAATTTCATCCAAATCGGACAAACGGGGTAGGCTGTGGCACTGTACACATCCAGACACACACACACACACACGGACGGACAGACATCACGCCAAAACCCACTTTTTTGGATTCAGGGGACCCTAAAACGGATATATCCACCCTCAACTCAAATTCGAAAATTTTGACGAAAACAATACTTTCTCCATATACTATGTATAAGGGGAGAAAGTAAAAAGGGGTACTAAAATCTGAATAGACTTTCCATTAGTTTTAAAAAAGACAATCTGAATAAAAAACATATGTTTTCAAATAATAATATCATTTAAATAATTTTATTTTCAAATATAAACCCCCCCCCGTAATATCCAAGCTTTTTTGAAGTGTTTGTTTGGGTGATTTATTATCATACCAAGACTTAAAATGAAATAAGGAAAAATTGTTTTTTAAATTTTCATAAGAATAACATTGGCGTCAACAACGTTCGGCGTTATATGACAGTATTTAACTTTTCTCTGGAACCGTTAGTCGCAGACAAATAATTCAGAATACTAATTTGTTTAGTTTTTAACCTGGTTTCAATGGTACCAACCAAGTTATACTTTACTTTTATTTTTCGCTGAAAATTTAAAAATTTGATTTTTTTGACATAAAAGCCCATAACTTTGAACGTCATTTTTACAGATATGCATTCAAATTATTTATTATTTTACTATAAACTATCAAATTTTAATCAAAATCGTTAGAGCCGTTTTGAGAAATTTGGATTTTTCACGTTAAGGGTTTTTAGGGTGACATTAAAATCAAAATTCAAAAAAATGAAAAAAACGCCTGGAGATACGGGAATAATATACATGCCAATTTCATCTAAATCGGACCAACGGGGTAGGCTGTGGCACTGTACACATCCAGAACACACACACACACACGGACGGACAGACATCACGTCAAAACCCACTTTTTTGGATTCAGGGGACCCTAAAACGGATATATCCACCCTCAACTCAAATTCGAAAATTTTGACGAAAACAATACTTTCTCCATATACTATGTATAAGGGGAGAAAGTAAAAAGGGGTACTAAAATCTGAATAGACTTTCCATTAGTTTTTATAGTGTACAGCAGATAAAGACTGAAGAAAATCACATATAACATCAAGGTCAATAATTTTAAATAATGACTTCATAATTTTCATATAAACAAACATCACTTTTCAAAAGAAATAATATCCATGTTATTGAAGTATAAAATAGAGAATAAAATAAAATAGAGACCGGGTATTATTATTTTCAAGACTTAAAATGAAAAGCAGTCAATTGAAACGTGTTACTTCAAATGATGCCACTAAAGAACAGTTGTGTCAACATAGAACACTCGTGACTCACGATCGCAAGCTTGGTTTCTAAAACCTTCCAACCTGTTTACGCTACATGTTGAAATGTGAAAATGATCTTGGCTTATCATTCATGTCCAATAAAACCATGATCATGATTCATTTCAAATCATGATTTTAGTCACGATTATGATTTTTTTAATTTAATTTATAATTCAAAAGTGTTAATTTATATTTCATAAAATGAGTCAACCAGTACGTTAAAGAAGGTTCCATTTTTAATGTAGCAAATTAAAATACCATATTATTGATTTTTTGGAACCACATAAACCATTTAAAATAGAAAATTAATAAGCTCTTCATGCAATAACAATGCCAAGCGGGTGACATTAAAATCCCAATTGTGCATGGAGAAAGCTAATTTACTTACGGAATAAGAGAATGAGGAGGGTATTCTAATTCACCAATGATCAGGGTGTCGATTAATTCCAGTGAAGTGTGCTTAACTTCCAATGTCTTCAGTGCAATAAAATCATACTTTATGGTTAGGATATTTTTTGTAGTGAGTACAATCAATCGTTCTTTTTCATTATCCCATAAGTTAATCCTGGAACAAACATCATGATTGCAATCCAGTGGCTGTTTAGGGACATCCTACCTAAAAGTAACAAAAGGGCCACAATATCATAAAATCATTACATTTATCCTTCACTCATCCATGATATCCAGGTACAAATTATCTGAAACGGTAGGTCCAAGTCTTTGATTAAAATAGTTGAAATAGACTAAATTAGTGGTTCATAAACAAGCGAAGAGTGAAGACATGGCTACAAATTATTAAAAGAGTAGTTGTATAACTACTGTTGTTGGTTTGACTAATAAATACAACCATACTAAATACTTCCCCGACTCTTAACCTTGCATCAAACAGATGGGTTTTAAAACATAAGGGTATTCACAAAAATTACCTCCAGGAAACATATACATATTTGTTTACTAAATGCAATACATATACTTCAATATTTGAATGATGTGAATAGTATTTGAAATCATACATGACGTAATGTATTGACATAATGTTTTATACATTATTAAAAAAAATTAAATGAATGAAAATGTACCCTTGTGAAAGAAACAAAACCAATTTTGCATTTTTGGGCATTTTGTACTCAAAAATTGGTTTTTTGCATTGTATTTCGGGGCTCCTATTTTAAATATTATGTAGGCTAAAGAAAATTAGTAATACAGAGGAACCTCTTAATAACGAACCTCAATGTAATAAATTACCCGCTAAAACATATTATTTTTCACTCCCCTTGAATACATAATATAACTCACTAGAAAATATACCCCCAAGTAGCGAGCTAAATATGTATAAAATCTTTTATACAACGAATATTTAGTGGGTTTGTTGGTATTTTCTTTACCCCTGTATAGCGAATATCTTAAGTAAGAAACCCCTACATAACGAACATTACTTCTAAATGTATTCCTGTAGTCCAGACCCATGTATTACGTATTTCATTCTTATCTAGGCCATGACTTGCAAGTCTAGACTTGAAAGTTTTAATTTTCCTTCCTTCCTCCCGCCACCCGTAATATTAGCAGAAGATGCCCATCTACCACAGTGTTAAGACCGTGGAACATAGGCTATTGCAGCAGTTTTTCGTGTGTGATTGACAAGTTGGTGTATTATTTTTTTTGTTGGCACGTCATGGCAGAAAAAAGGAATAGAATTACTTAGTGTCGAATTCAAACGTAAAATATTATAAGCCCTAGAGAAGGAAACCCACATAATAAGAAAGTGGATATTGCAAAGGAATTCAACATTACAACAACTCTTGCAACAATCGTCAAAATGAAAATAAATGTGAAGACAAAGGTGGACGGTGGACTTTCTGGTCAGTGTAAAAAAAGGCTAAACGACCCGAATTATAGGACCTTGAAACTGCTATCATATTCAAGTTACAGCTTAAAAAATGTCGTGACAACATAAAAGCGTGCATATAAATGTACAATAATAATGTGTACATAGGCTATTTACTTTCCACAAATAAATAGGTAGGCCAATTTGTTGTTAACAAATCTGAAGCAGTAAAACATATCAAATATAACATACGCCTAAAAATATATTTTAAGTAGAAGTTGGACGGGTTCAACATTCTTTATTTTGAGGTAATAACTAACCCCTATATTACGAATTTCGGTAGAATTGAACCTCAATTTAACAAACCTCGTTTTCTAGAATACCCCTACATAACGATTATATTTCTTAGTCCCTTAATATTCATTAAATTGAGGTCCCACTGTATTTGAAAAATATACTATGCAAATTAATTACTTTTATAACCATTGTAATCTCTTCAGGGGTAGTCGGCTTTTAACTACACGGGAGGTCTCTCCTTTTGGAGAGACCCCAAAGGCAACCCCAAGGTACCCTGGCCAAAATGCGAGTCTTGTCTATCCAGATCACAGTTCTTTCCTCCTTCCAGAGAGATGGCCTTTCTTCTATCTTTTGGGCCTTAGCTCACAATCTTTGTTCTTTTCTGGGCTAATCTTGTCCAATCACGCTATCTGGGTGTCTTTTCCTCCTTATTAGAATCTAGAGCTATTTTCAGAGATAATTATCAGTAAGGTGGTTAGGTGCCTCCCGGTCAGCCTTTTTAAGTTACGTGTGGGGACTTGGCTTAGACAAAATAGTCTGTACTCAATTGAGGAGTACGTTGCCAAGATATCTGTGAATATTTGAAAGCCCCTTGCGACCAAAGATTTAGTTGCCAAAGTATAGGTTATAATGTGTATTTGTTAGTTTTTCATTTCTTATGTATTTTTGACTCGATCAACCAGTTAACTGGGCCACGATCAAGGATTTGGTAATGGTAATGCTTTCGACCGTCACGCACTGGAGGGTCCAGAGAGTGCCCCTATTGTGCTTTAGGGGCTGATGTATGCCTTTTCTGCCGATGGATCTCTTCAGTGTGTTGACAGGAGCCAGTCACCTCGGTCCTTGGTCAGGGATGCAGAGGTTGGGCTGTGCATTGCAACGTGCGACCCCCAGCACGTAAGGGTTCCGGTGCTGGGAAAACAGAGACCAGGCCTCAGGGAACTGAGGTAGGGGCCAGGTTCCCAAGGGTATACCCGCTCCTGGTTTTTCTTGGCCGTCGTTTACCGTATGATGCTGTAACGAGCGGGATCTCCAAAAAACTGGTCCTCCCAACTAAACCTAGGGACCTCGCTCGAATACAATGGGGACGTAACTCAAAAGGAAGAATAAAATATGTGCTGGTAGACTAATTCACAATTTAATTACACAAGCCTCAATATTACAATGTTTAATTATACCTAATCTCTGGGACACATCTAGCTACCATAAGCGATGTTGAACGTACACATTTAAAAATAACTAAAATACTCCCCTTTTAAAACATAACACAAAATGATCCTTCAAAAATAAAACCCAAAAATGTAAATCTCTTTTACTATGACGTTAAACCCCTAAATACATCACAAAACTCTTTACTTTTAACAAATCTAATTCTTTAACGAAACCTTGCCAACCAAAACACTCATCCAAAAGGTTGCTGCCCAGGGGAACACTGCTCTTCCCCAGAGTCAACTCCCCTACACACCGACTGACCCCCTCACACCAACAGACCACGAATCTAAACCTCCCAGACTATTTAAGCTAACCTGCCCTAGAAGGAATGCTAAACCCAGCAAGGTAAACAGTATATCGCTTGTGGTAGCTGCTTACAAACATATGTGCCTGACATCCACAACTAGCCTCTAACTGAATAAGCACTTTTTTTTACATAATTAAAATATACTAAAACAAACTAATAATTATATACTATATAAAAACCGTGACCCTGTCACAATGCACTGGTACAAACATATTATGGATTGTCCAAACCCCCTCAAGAGCAAAACAACGAAGAACTCTATTGTAAAACAGGAGTCAAGAGAAGGAGCTGTTGCCTTTTGCCCGCAGGTCGAAGATAGTAAGGTCGCCTCAATCGATGACCAAGCCAGTAGTTCTGAGGACCTCTCCGCCCTCAGCCCCTTTCAGGACACAAAAAGGTGGAGAAGCATCCGTGGTGACAGGTGGATCGGCGGACCCCTTACCTGGGATTGAGATACCTCCAACCACTCTCCCAATGTTCAAGGGTATTGCAAAAACCGAGAAGCCCTTTGTGGACGTGGAAGTCCTGCAATGTCATAACGATGATGTTGAGACCGATGTTGACACTCGGTCATGCCGGGATGTGACAGCAAGGGCAAGGGCTCAGGAAAGAGAGGCAGCAAACAGAATCCTGTCCCCACTCTCCCCCCCACAAAAGGGAGGAAGAGGCAACGGAGGATGTCGACAGGGTCGGAGGCTAGTCCCCTTCACTTAGAAGACTTAAACTGCCAGCTCTTGCCACTGAGGAAGGCGTCTCCTGACTGTGCTGATGCCCCACGGAGGGAAATAGCCAATCCCCTGTAACCAAAGGCGAGGCCCAACTCAGAGACCCCCTTCAACAAGGTTGAGTCCCGTAAGGAAAAGCAGAGGCGGGTGCGTGAGGAAAAGCGGAAGCACCACCCCGATCCCTCCCCTCAGAAGTGTCTCCCAAAGCAGCTGGTACCCTCCAAGCCTCCAAAGTGCAGACACCAACTTTCCACGCAAGCTCGCTACCCCCGTCCTATACTGTGGAATGTTTCTGGACTCGATGCTGTGACTCTGTCGGCAGTGATCAATGTCAATAAGGATGATGTGTTGTTGCTTGACGACCAGACTGAAATTGTGGCTGAGCGCACAATGCAGCTCATCAGCCGAGCCTGTGACTCTTCCATGCCTCGGAGAAGAGCCCGTCCAGGCAGAAAATTAGCCTACTGGTGGACAGGAGAAATTGCAAAGCTTCGAAGGGCATGTCTACGATGCAGAAGGCGTCTTACTTGAGTCAGGAGGGGCTACCCCATCACAGGGGCCGTCGCTGCCATGGAACATCAGGAAGCAAGGAATGCTCTGAAAAGAGCCATCCGATGGAGAAAGAAAGAGAAGTGAGAAGAGCTCACAGAGGAGGTGAATCGTAACCCCTGAGACCTCGGATACAAGCTGGTCATGCGCAAGCTCGGAGCCGGGGTCCCCAGTCCTAATCTGGACCCTTTCTCAATGGAAAATATCGTCGATGCTCTCTTTCCCGCATACGCAGTCAGAGCGGAAGAGAGGTACATGGAGGAACCCATGACATTCCCCTGATTACCGCAGCGGAGACGAGCAAAGCTGCCAGCTCCATGAGGAGCGCAAGGGTGTCTTGTCAGCAATGGAAGCTCCAACGTCTGACACTGATTGGCAAGGGTAAGGGAATCCCGGGAACACCATCGGCTTACCGCCCTCTTTGTATGCTGGATACAGCTAGGAAACTCTTGGACCGTCTACTGCAGCCACGTCTTGTAGCGGCAGTGGCTGATGCTGGTGGACTGTCGGTGAGGCAACACGGGTTCACAAAAGCCAATCCACCGTCGGAGACATCCAGGAGGTGCAGGTAAAAGACTACAAGAAATGCCCAGTGAGGAAACCACCATTCCCGCTGCCTCACGTTGCTTGTCACCCTTGACGTGAGGAACGCCCATGCACTGGAGCACATGTTCCATATCCCTGAGTATCTTCTTCGGATCCGTCAAAGTTATCTTAGGGACAGGGAACTTATTTTCTAGATGACAAAGGGCCTCTGTCGAAGGGCTATAACGGCCGGTGCGGCTCAGGGTTCCATCCTGCGGCCGGATCTCTTGGATCTTGAGATTGCCACTCCCTGAAGACTCATTCCTCATGGGTTATGCAGATGAAGTTGCAGCAGTCATCGTTGCTAGCGACGTCCAGCTTGCCTAGTGGAAGTTGAATCAGATGATGAGGCTTATCACCAGATGGATGGAGGACCACGGTCTTAGCCTCGCCACTGAGAAGACCAATAGTCATGATGGCGGGACGCCGAATTCCAATGTAATGTGACTTTCGTGTCAATGCGGAAACGATTCGAACCAAGCCGGAGGTGAATTACCTGGAATTGCGGCTGGATACCAAGCTCACCTTCAAGGACCAAATCCGATATACCGCGGAAGACAAAGACTGCTCTTAGCCGACTTCGACAGCTGACAAGCGCAAGCTCCTTTTGTCTGTCACTAACTCGATACTCCTAAACAGATGCGAAATCTGGGCAGATGCGCTGAAGGAGTGCTATCAAAAGCAGATGGGTTAGGTCCAGAGAAGGGCGGCCCTGAGGACAGTGTCAACTTATTGGACTGTCTCCAAGCAGGCATCGTTTGTGGTTGCAGGGATTGTACCAGTGGATCTTCTGGCCCAGAAAAGGAAGCAGGTTTTTCAAACCCAATCCGTTCTTGGTGTCCAGCAGGCGACACGAGTGGCCAGAGAGGCCACAATGACATCGTGGCAAGAGAGGTGGAACTGGGAGACAATAGGTGCCTGGACGCATCGATTAATCCCGAAACTGTCCATGTGGGTCAAGCGCGGGTTCGGTGAGGTCAACTTCCTAACCACGCAGCTCCTCACTGGGCACGGGCTATTCCGTGACTACCTCTATAAGATGGGCAAGGTCGACAGTGCAGCCTGTCGATACGGGTATGCTCCCCGGGACGATGCCTACCACACATTTTTGAGTGTGAGCGGTGGGCAGTACAGAGAAGAAGTATGGAACTGGAAGTGGGGGCCATCTCACCCAAGAACATTGTCGCTCTCATGACGACATCTCTTGAGAACTGGCGAGGTATTACTGCATTCGTCAAGACTAGCTTTGATTCTTCCTCAGGTGGCTAAGGAGATGTTGTAGTCATGCGGCTTCACATGCGAGGCTCCGCCTTGATGTAATACCTTACTTAATAGGTGCTTCCAAGGCGAATTTCAGCCTGATAAGAGGGGTTTTTAGTGGGTGCGGGTCCCACACACCGGGTCATGGCCCGATCTTTCCTGCCTGATGATGCGTCAGAATTTACCCTCGTGAAAAAAAAAATAACCATATGTAATATACTGACTAGGTTAAGTTTATTATGTTATGGTCATTGGTCAGACTCCTAATGATATACATTTTCAATGCTAATTTTTAATTTGAAGCTTGTGAATGGTCAATATTAATTCTGGGAATGATGTATGCTATCAGAACCAGAGATCAACACTCTCAGGCACCAAAACTTATAGTAAAAAGACAAAAAACTGATGACTGATTTTACATAGTTTTAATGCTTACTCTGTTAAAAGCCATGTGCCCAATAGCTCCCCATCTTCTTCAGAGATTACTTCCAATGTACAATCCTTGATCGCCTTCTCAATTGCATCACCTCGACAACTGAAAAAATTTCGACCATCCTCTCCAGACCAGGGTACTAAGGCGACATTTTTCTTACCTAAAAACATAATATTAATTTCATTTCAAACAAAATACACAAAAATTAAAATCCAGGCTCAGTATTAAAAATTGTGTCTAATCAGAATCAAATGATCAATTAAAAATCGCTTTGTTCTTTGGTTACAACTTAGAAGACAGCAATAGAAATATGCTTTTTGTCTCTCTATGCCTAGAGTGTTTAGTTAATTATTAGCTAATTAGCTTTGATTAGTTTTATTAATTTATTAGTTATGATTAGTTTTAGTGATCTTTCTAAAATAATAACTATAAAATTCACTTACATCTAATATCTGCAAAGAATTGCATGAACACTCCATCTTTTTTAACAGTTTTATATTAAGTTTTCATTATAAATAGGCCTATTAAATTTCTATCATTCTGGGTGCAGCTGAATTTAAATGTAAATTATACTTAGAGGGGCCTAAGCCTTGCAGAAGGTGCAAATATATAGGCCCATACTAAAACTACCCTCATGCTCCTTCTACTATAGGCTATAGAATATTTTTTGAGTATCTAGAGTATCTTAAACAGATATAAATATTTATACTTGTAAGGCTCAGTGAGCATTAAGACCACATATTGTATTGTGGAGCAAGCTCCACAATACGTTGATAACAAAAAATCACAACACTAGATAGAAACACCATTTACTATCACCTATTTTTATCCAAATTTAAAAATTCCAACAAAACAAAAACTATTAAGAGATTAGGGCCTAAAAATGTTCAAATTCATTAAGTAAAATGATTTTAACCTCATTTCATAAAATCAATCCTTGAAAAGAATTAGTATACGTTATCTATTTTAAATAACGCTTCAAGAGCCTAAAGTATTGTTTTAAACTTGTACTGTTAATCAATTATTCTAAACTGAACCTGTTTAATGTTGATCTATTTTTGTGCCAACCCTCAAAATCGTCAATTAAGTTATTTCATGTTTGGGCCATGTCTTGCACTCTGATGACAAACAACACCAAACGGAAGAAAGGATAAATTAAAAACTAAAGGACTTATTGTAAAAAGATGGTGGCGAGTGGCAAATAAGTAAGGCTGCTAAATCAAGCCCAGTGGTTGGCGACTCCTGTCAAGTCATGAGTGGTCACCTCTGCCTAGCCTATGTGAATCATGCTGCTAAGTTACCTCACTGTCTTTGATTCACCGTACAAGACCTTAACTCATGGTGATGGGCAGTTGAGTTATCATAATGAAAAAAATACTTAAATAGCTCTCTTGACATTGCATGAAAAATAGCTTAGTAATCATCTTAGTAAGAGTTTGGTCAAATATCTACATTCTGATGATTGTCTTTTAAGAAATAAAAGAGTTAACATTTCTCCTGCCTACATTCTTAATCATTCATGCAAAACTGAGGTGTTTGTAAATAAATATAAGCAAACATCTCAGGCAAGACAAATAGGTGAAGTTATTGTGTACTTATCTTTACATAAAACATTAGGTGGCTTACTCTTGAGAGAATCGTCTGCCAAGTTTTGGTTGGTGGCAATATCGTTATTTCCTACAGCAGACTTTTCATCGCCAAGTTGTAAAGTTCCTCTGAAATCCTGGGTGGGTCCATCTTCCAGGAAATGAACTTCGTGATTGTTCATCATTTTTATGATATGAACAAATAATGACAGTTAAGATATGAAAGAGCTATTGTGAGAAATCAAAATAATCAATTTAAAATTAAATTTAAACTCGAGAAAGTCACCGGAGAAGTTGGATCTTAATCACTACACTCCTAATGAATGAACGACACCCTGAGAAGACACGGAATACGACCGACCATCAACCAACACAATTTTTGTATGTCAATTTAAATGATTGAATGTGAATGTTATACTGATAAGGATCCAATTGACGTAGAGGGTAGGGCGTTGTTGTAGAAGCAGAACATGAACTGAAACTGAACCAAAAACAGCTTATGGTTTTGGAAACATCTGATTTTGACGGATTTAAACTTAATCACATTAGCATAGATGATATAAGAACTAGATGTAAAGCCCAATGTATTTTTTTGTGATCTGGAAAATGTTCTGTGCAGACGATACTATTGATGTAGTAATCGATATACGGACCTAGATAGCGTTTGAGAAGCTAGGATGGTGGCGACGTCCTGTAATCCAGCTACTTGGAGGTCCCGAATTGTGGATAGTTGTGAGCGATGGTCGGTGGGTGTGGAATTCTCTTGTGTGGATTGACGTCCGCACTATGACTACTACGTTAATACGCAAAGACCATTCTCACAATTAGACCAATTCGTAATTCAGAGGCCGTGGTTCGGGTTCCACTTTAAACTGTAGGTCCTTTAGTTGCCATCAGCTGTTGGGCAATTAATTAATAATCCTGTCTAAGGAACATATCAGCTTAAGGAACTTAGTCAGTAACAATACTACAAGATCACGCCACAATCATCTCAAACTCAATCCTCATTCATCCTTGAATTAAAATACCTACCTTGTGGCATAGTCGCTATTTCAATCATCTAATCTAATCTAATCTTACATCTGTTGATGAGTTTCTTCGGGTCCGAGTTACATCCGGCTAGAAGAGTCAAGGAACTTGTTGGCTGATTTACTTTTGGTTGACATAGCAAAGGGGAATAAGTGTAAACAAACGTTAGCAAAGGAATACCCAAAAATAAAAAGTAAAACAAAAACAATTTAAGTATCAACGTTCATAAAATTTTCAAGGTATCAAAATCCTACATATTCATGTAAAATATCATTGAGCAAAATATTTCAAATACTATTCCAAGAGATAAACGATTCGTCTTACAAGAGAAAAATCACTCGTCTTTATTGTTGATAGATTTGACACAGCTGCACTCGGTTCATAACCTCAACTTGATGTAGAAATAAATATGATGTAACAATACCTATATAATAAAAACCTTGATCACCGACCTTTTAGACTGAGATTTCGTTTTATATTTACACTTTTTTCCTGCCAGGGCATACCAGCTGACTTTCAGAAAGAAGAATAATAAATCGTTTCAATCTTAGATAGAATCGACGTTTCAATCTAGAATCGCTCATCTGCAATGTGCTTACGCGAACATCTGTTTCCGTGCAACGTAACAATCGTTCCATGGAACCGTTATTTTCGAATATAGGCTAGCTGAAAGAAGTGGAAATCGTCCGGAGGAACAACTCTGGAACTCTGAAGCAGGTTTATGGTAATTGGGTAACAAGTTAAAAGACAAGAACTGAGGCGAGATAAGACATATAAGGTGTGTGTAAAAGGATCAGAGAAAGTGAATAAATCTACATGTCGATAAAGACTCGTTTCTGCAAAATTTATAAAAAACAATTTTAGAGGACTTATCAAGTCATTTGGTACAATAATGTGCATAAGGTAGAAACTTTTTCCTCTTTAAACTATACAAAAAGCCTTGTTTGTTCTAAATGTCCAGAAAAAGGTTCAAGGAGTGAAACATCTAAAAGAGACATCTAAGAAATTTCATTCTTAACCTTTCAACTGATTTTTTACGTCAATTTTTATCCAGCATTTTATCCAGATGATTTGTTTTTTTCCATTACATAAACTGTTTAATATACTCCAGGTCATTGAACCTCATTGGTCATTGGTCCTCATTTCATATCCCAAATGAATCTGTTAAAATTACTTACATTCTGAAGGGTTTCATATTTGTGTTCCATAATATTAGATTTTTATAGAATAAAATACCCCGTCGCAGCAGACCTGCGTACTCAGCGAAGCAATAATATATGACAAGTTTTTTTCCAATAATATCTGTCGCTAAATAACAGAGTTATTTGCCTATTCTCCATAAGATTAACATAGGACAGAGTGTGCAGGTTTACTGCTGTGAGGAACACATAAACAATGATTTTTTAGCATAAGGGTATGGATTCCAACCACATGAAGCTAAATATCAAGTTTCATCAAAATATATAGATTGATAAGTAGTGAAATAATAATTTTTCCTTATCCTCCATAAGATTAACATTGGAGCCCCAAAATACAACGTACACTGCGTTTAGATTTTTTATAACCGTTAGAGATAGAGAAAAACTTTAAGGAAACTTATATGTAATTTTTTCAGCTGATTCTAATGGTGAAAGATAAAGTTTAACGAATTTTAAATGACATATGAAAAACGCATAAAACCCAATTGTTGACTACAAATTGTCCCAAACTACCCGTTTCCATTGACTGATTTGTCTGGATTACGAAATCGAGTAAACTCCGAGCAAATCTAAGAATACACGTCTCCACCAAATTTAGTCTCGATCGGACCACTTCTACGAGAGTTATCGTGTTCACAGACACAGAAACACACACACACACACCAGTACTTCATCTCTATATATAAAATTGAATGTATGTAGGTCCTTTATGCATTGCCAAACTACTCATCCGATTTCCATGAAATTTTAGGAAGTTGCTCTACATGTGTCCGGGAAGGTTTTAGTGAAAAAATATTTTCGAAAACCCCATAAGTTTCCATTTATGGCATTTTAAATTTCTAATGTTAACCTTATGGAGAGTAAGTTTGTTTACAAAATGTCTACAATGAAAGTTGACAGCAAAGTATGTTATTCTTTTTTCTCTTGATATTTTTATTATTTTAAATAGTTTTTGTTAAGATTTCAGAAGTGCTTTTGGTGTTAACATTGTTTTTGACATTTACTGGTTGATTTTCAATACAGTAAGGTACATTTTCATACTAAATGCGTCCAACAGTGTTAAAACAACCAATCCTAACCTTGCAAAATGAACACAACTATTCATCAACATCAACCTGCGACCACGTACATGACCACGTGACTGTGGACAATACCACCACCAACAAAGCCGGTAAGCATACAATACTTGAAACGGACCAAACCATGAACCCTCCTAATAAACGTTTTCTATTAAGCAACGAACATGAAAATGGCGCGATGGATTTCATCACTGAAAACCAATCAGATGGTGATTTTGAACTCGTCAACAAAAGAAAATCTAGGTCAAACTCTTCCCCGGCGCAACTGACTGACAACCGCTACAAAACTGTTATTAATAACAGATTCGACTCCATTGCCCCTTCCAATATTGAAGACTAAACTTCCTCTTCTAAAAAGCAACATATTCCTCCTATATTCCTCCACGATTCTAATAACTATCAGGCTCTGATTTCAGATCTCAATCGAATCCTTAGTAACGATTACTACACTGTAAATAGAGGGTCTAGTATCAAAATCAATGTCTCCACTTCTGATGACTACCGTGCTCTGACTGCACACTTTGATTCCTTGAACGTTCAATATCATTCCTTTTGTCCTCCAGATAAAAAGCGGCTCTCCGTCATCATGCGAAATATTCCCATTTCCTTGACTGATCAAGAAATTTCTGCCTAACTTAAGTCACTACACCTTCCGGTCTTAAAGTAACTAGGCTCTACAATAAACATCTAATTTTATTCAAAAATGGAGAAGCGGTAATGAACTTACTACCTTTGCGTATACACGTTTCTTTGTGTATTAACATGGATGATAGAAGAACTATTTATAAACAATGGTATTACAATTAAGTTTAAACAAGCATATAGCCACCGCGAAACACGTTTCGTTGCGCATGCGCGTTGCAGCGGAACAGCTCTAGATGGAAAAGAGTGTTAGTTAAAAACTATTTTAAGATCCAGACAGTGACAGTGGGCAGTGAAGTAAGAACGAAACGATGGAAAGAGGATAGTGTAGAACAGAGTGGAAAGGGAACTTGGGACTAGAGAATGAAAAAAAGTAAACTATCACTACTAACCAAAACCAAGTAAAATAATCCAAAATCCAATCTAACCTATAAATAACAAACTTTTAAAGCTAAGTTACATTTTTTACATTTTAATAGGGTCAGAAACAGTAATTAATGGGAGAAGGATTTTATAATTTATTTTTTAAATTACCAAGACCAAAAACAGGTTTTCTGTAAATCATTTCTATAAAATAAAGCTTAAGTTATTTAATGAGTTATATTTGTGGTTTAGTTTTTTAGTGTTGGAAATGTAGACTGCTATCAATTGTTTTTATTTTTTCCATTTCTTGATTTTTATGGCAATTCAGTGCTTTAAATTTAAAAGTTTTTAAATTAGACAAAAAACAATCCCAAATGTACTTGTCACTTAAAATACTAAACATAGGTTGGTTAGTTTTAATATATTTCACCATGAGTGGAGATACAAAGAAGTGCCATTCCTTTTTCAATGATTCAAAATTTTATCTGGGTACAAAAACTCCATACAGTTATATTGCCAACCTTGAAGATGATCCAATCCTTTATAATGGTAAGTAACCTTCATAGCCTGCTGCTAATACTTTATTTTGACATGAGAGTAAAATAAAATATTGTATGAGTGAGGATAATGTATTATAGTGGGTCAAGATTTTATGAGAGTTTTATATTTAGAGACCTAGGGATTAGAAGGGCAGAATTAATAGAGATTCATTAAAATGAATACATTACAATATAACAATAAACTATATTTTTATATTGCTTCCTATGGCAACATAGATAACATTTATGAGACATCATTAAATATGATAGTACAGTGAATAAAGGTTCGGAATCGTTCAAAAAAGTTTTGAACAATCCAGATTCCACTTAACATTCTAGTTATAATGTTATCTATACTGGCAATCTTGTACATGGAACTTTGCTGACTCATTGTCAGGGACGTATAGCCATATTATTATGCCTAGATGTGTTGGAATCATAAAAGTGTTTGATTATGTACAAAACTACTTCCAAGTAGGCCTATTTCAGTTTAAATTTTCAAATTGGAGTCATCAACAGTATACAGTACTTGTTTTGAGGTCCCTAATTGCATCAAAAAAGAGGTGTTATATGTGTAGTCTGCAGATCCCAGAGAATAGATGAGTTAGCTTATCTAAATTTGACAAAATTTTGTTTGTAGGAACTTCCACTATTTCTTCAGACTTTTTATCCTTATTTGAATTTTTATAACTAAGTTGTTTACCCCTGAAATTATTCAAACAAATACAGAGAAAATCTAAATCACCCCATAAATTCCAATGTCCATATGCTCTACAGAAAAATGTTTAATCCTTCGTCCATGTCCTCAGGATTCAGTAAATGCCTCAAGAACAATGTGCCACACATGTTTCACATTATTAAGGGATGGTTCACATCCGGTGGTCACCAGGGGAAAGGGGGGAAGTGAGGCACACGGTTTTTAGACCGATTTCCGACTGTGTTTTTTTAGACCGACTGTTTAGTAAATTGTTGTTATCTACTTGTTTAGAACTTGTGTTCTACAATTCCTTGAAATGTTGAGGAAATTATATGACAATATTATTCTTAACTTAGTTGGATATAGGAAGAGGATAGTTTTATTTCTGAACTAGAAGATAATGGTGATGAAACTGATGTTGCATTAGAGCACTCAGCGCACAATACTGATACAATTATACTAATTAATAAATAATAATTATAGCCTGATTACTAAAAATTTATATTTCCATTGCTTTTTATAGAAAACAACTTTCAAACACTTGTTCCAACTTATTTTTTATTCCAGATAACTTTAAAAAATTTATTTGACCTTTTAAATAAAATATAGTTTATTTTTTATTTTAACACTTTTAGGTTACCAAATATATAATTTTAAATGTCTATTTAGTAATAATATGTCTAACTAAGCTCATAAAAGAAATTAAATCGAAAGGAAACATGGCGTTAGATCCCAGCTGGCTATACATGCTATCGATCGCTTTGGCCAGATGACGGGTTAAAAACTTATAAAGAAACTGAATGTCTGAAATAATATCATTAATTGGCCTAGGGCTAAAAAAATAGTTAATAGCTAAAAATATAAGGAAATAATAAAGAGGCAAATAAGTACATTCAAAAGAATCAACAGTCAAAACGGTTTGTAATGGTAACAGAATTTTATGATAGCATCATAATTTTAACAACATTATTTCATTTTTAAGTGATTTTTCTAAAGAAAAAATTATGTAAATTTGATTTTGGGTTGGGACTCAAAAGGAATAGGCTAATCATCAAGGTAGCTTAAATTACCATAATGCCAGCATTTTCTTGGAACTCTTGGAGTGTTGCCTAGTTGACCCACATTTGCCCCATATTTGTCATAAGGTTTCAAAAAGAACAGCTAATTTCCTTTAAAGGTGTTGGGAATATGAATGGGGTCTGCAATATAAGTCTGCTTAGTTATTTATCTGGTCCTTTGTTAAGTACGTATGACTGGCTGACGAAGCGTTCCAAACTTGTAACAGAAAGATACAGCCTACAAAGGAAGAATATAATCTTTGTACTGTATTAGAGGTATGCTGCCATTAAAGTAGTTTTCATTTATGGTTAACTTTAGTCGTCACCAACACAACTTTATTGTTGAAACTGGTAATATCTAATCTTATAAAACCCAATATCAAGTATTTTTAATCTTACAGGCATTGAACACTAGAAATTGAACATACAAATTTATTATTATATATAAGAAAAATATTATCCTCTTAAAAAAAATTGAAAGTGAATTTTCAAATTTTATCTTTCACCATTAAAATCAGCTTAAAAAACTACACAATTTAGTTCCTTAAAGGTTTTTTCAATCTCCAACGGTTACGGAGGTATTAAAATACCCCCGTCGCAGCAACCTGCGTACTCAGCGAATTTCCAAATCAATAATATAATAATAATAATATATGACTAGTTTTATAAAAATCTGTCCATAAACATGAGAATTATTTGCCTTTTCTCCATAAGATTGACATGGGAAAGAGTGTGCAGGTTTGCTGCTGTGAGGAACACTGAAAGTAAGCATTTCTACAATCAAAAATTTTTATTTTTAACATTTATATTATACTCAGCGAATTTCCAAATCAATAATATAATAATAATAATATATGACAAGTTTTATAAAAATCTGTCCATAAACATGAGAATTATTTGCCTTTTCTCCATAAGATTGACATGGGAAAGAGTGTGCAGGTTTGCTGCTGTGAGGAACACTGAAAGTAAGCATTTCTACAATCAAAAATTTTTATTTTTAACATTTTACCAACTTTCATCAACATCTGTCCTTTAATTTAAAGAAGTTTGCCTATTTTCCATATGATTAACATGGGAAAAGAGTATGCAGGTTAGCTGCCATGATAAACACATAAACTATGATTTTTAAGCATAAATGGATAGATCTCAACCACTTAAAGCTTAATACCAAGGTTAATCCAAAAATATTGATTAATATGGGAAATATTAATTTTTCCCTATCCTCCATAAGATTAACACTGGAGCCCCAAAATACAACGTACTATGTTTAGATTTTTTAATATCTCAGTAACCGTTGGAGATAGAGAAAAGCTTTAAGAACTTAATTGTTTAGTTTTTAAGCTGATTCCAATGGTGAAATATAAAATTAGAAATTTTAAAAAATTACATATGAAAAACTCAAAGACCCCATTTTGGGGTACAAAACCCCCCCAAACTACCCGTTCCCATTGACCGATATGTCTGGTTTACGAACTCGTCCGAGCATTTGTAGGAATACACGTCTCTACCAAATTTGGTCTTGATCGGACCATTTTTACGAGAGTTATCGTGCTAACAGACACATATATAATAAGAATAAGAAAAAATTAATATTTTCCATATCAAGCAATATTTTTAGATTAAACTTGGTATTTACCTTCATGTTGTTGATACCCACCCGTTTATGCTTAAAAATCATAGTTTATGTGTTTATCATGGCAGCAAACCTGCATCCTCTTTTCCCATGTTAATCATATAGGGAATAGGCAAACTTCCTTATTTATGGACAGATGTTGATGAAAGTTGGTATAAATGTTAAAAATAAAAATTATTTATGGTAGAAATGCCTACTTCCAGTGTTCCTCACAGCAGCAAACCTGCACACGGTTTCCCATGTCATTCTTATGGAGAATAGACTAATAATTCTCATGTTTATGGGCAGATTTTTATAAAAGTTGTCATATATTATTATTATTATATTATTGATTTGGAAATTCGCTGAGTACGCAGGTCTGCTGCAACAGGGTTTTTTTATTATTTTTTTAATTTATAAAAAATTTTTCTACTTCATTTAATAAAGTATATAGTTATGGCCACATATCAGGCATTTACAAAACAAAATTACAGTTAATTGTTTCTGCTAAATACAAGAAGAGACAGAATCGGTAATATGAACATGAGAGAACAACAGTTGTGCAGCAGTTCCACATAGTTTGGTTGCACTAGAAAAATCCAAGAGAAGGTCAGAAAGTAAGATTAACTTGGTTTGGTTATGTAAAGAGGATGGGAGAGGGAAGAGTGGCCAAAGTTTGGTTAGAGAAGGAAGAAGAAGGAAAGGTGGCAAAATAAATGTGGTGAGGGTGAGACCAAGGAAGAAGTGGACAGACATAATAAAAACCGAAAGGAAATCATCGTAGTAGATGGAGGAAGAGAAGCTGTACAGACAAAGAAGAAGATGGGAGAGGCTTGTCAGCACACACCCGGGAGGCTGGAGCTGCTCAACCGATGATGATGATGGTGATGATGAATGATTGAGCTAAAAATATGTAAAGATGAATATACAATTTTGTATGAATTTGCCAGTTTCTCCCCTATTAGTTACTCAAATTTGTTGTTGTAATTGTTAAAATTTATTGTTAACGTTTAAAAATGTTTCCAGGATGTAAAGCAACTAGAATTTGGTCGATTATTCGACATGGTACAAGAAATCCAGGTAAATCTCTTGAAGATAAAATGAGGATAAATTTGCCAGCTCTGAAAATGATTGTAATTGGACATCATGAATCAGGGAAAGGTACAGTAAATTATTTTTGTTCACATTTTGTATAAAACATTCTTTATTTACTGAATTTCTGATGGGAAATTGGGCTATTATTGTAGTCGTCATAGACTGGATTTTTATTTTTGGGTCCCCACACTACACAAAAAAGAACACCGATTGTTTGTAACGATATATGCGTGTTTGAGGTTATATATGTGTGTTATGTTACATAAGTGGGTCCATAGACATGATAACTCTTGTAGAAATGGTTGAATCTTACTGTAATGAAATTAATGTTCTGTTATAATGAGCTGCTGACGATAAGGTAACTTAAAGATGTAATGAAATTTAAAGGATAACTTGTGGGTTTAAGTTTTAAAACCTTGCACTTCCCTCTGTTCGAAGGGGTATCAGGGGTGTTTTGTACCCGTAAATTGGATTTTAACTGATATTTTTATTAGCGAATTCCCCATAGGGAAGAAGCTATTACCGTAGGTCTTAAGGTGAGACTTAAGCCCGAGACCATGTTATTTTTTCGTCTTTAGGTGCCCAGAGTCCAAAAACAATAGTCGTTAAAATTTATATATGTATATATATATATATGTATATATAACAGTATATATATAACAGACACATATATATATATGTGTGTCTGTTAGCACGATAACTCTCATAAAAATGGTCCGATTGAGACCAAATTTGGTAGAGAGGTGTATTCCTACAACTGTTCGGACGAGTTCGTAAACCAGACATACCGGTCAATGGGAACGGGTAGTTTGGGGGGGTTTTGTACCCCAAAATGGGGTTTTTTGCGTTTTTCACATGTAATTTTTAAAAATATCTAATTTTATATTTCACCATTGGAATCAGCTTAAAAAACTACACAATTAAGTTCCTTAAAGTTTTTCTCTATCTTCAACGGTTACCGAGATATTAAAAAATCTAAACACAGTACGTTGTATTGTGGGGCTCCAATGTTAATCTTATGGAGGATAGGGAAAAATTAATATTTCCCATATTAATCAATATTTTTGGATAAAACTTGATTTTTAGCTTTAAGTGCTTGAGATCTATCCATTTATGCTTAAAAATCATAGTTTATGTGTTTATCATGGCAGCAAACCTACATAATCTTTTCCCATTTAATCATATAGGGAATAGGCAAACTCCTTTATTTATGGACAGATGTTGATGAAAGTTGGTATAAATGTTAAGATAAAAATTATTCATGGTAGAAATGACTTCTTTCAGTGTTCCTCACAGCAGCAAACCTGCACACTCTTTGCCATGTTAATCTTATGGAGAATAAGCAAATAATTCCCATGTTTATGGACAGATGTTTATAAAACTTGCCATATATTATTATTATATTATTGATTTGGAAATTCGCTGAGTACGCAGGTCTCCTGCGACGGGGGTATCTTTATTTTTCTTATCATTTATGGAATCAGCTCACAAAAAACAAACAATGTTGTAATTTGAATCTCATCTCATAATTCCAAGAATAGTGTACTAAAATATCCACATGAAGACAGCAAGGTTACTGTTTGGTGGTTCCTGTTATCAGCTAAGCAAAGGCGTTGATAACCTTTTTTTTAGTTTTCAGAGGGGTGGTTCTTAAAGACACAAATATGTCAGAGTTAACTTAAAGAGAAGTTAACGTTTCTCCTATTTACACTCCTGAATTAGGTTTACACTTCTTGTTGATCAAGGGTTGTTAAATTTTTACTTTCTCCCCTTATACATAGTATATGGAGAAAGTATTGTTTTCGTCAAAATTTTCGAATTTGAGTTGAGGGTGGATATATCCGTTATGGGGTCCCCTGAATCCAAAAAAGTGGGTTTTGACGTGATGTCTGTCCGTCCGTGTGCCTGTGTGTGTGTGTGTGTCTGGATGTGTACAGTGCCACAGCATACCCCATTGGTCCGATTTAGATGAAATTTAGCATGTATATATATAGTCACCGTATCTCGGGGCTTTTTTTCATTTTTTTTGATTTTAAGGGTAGTTCACCCCTAAAAACCCTTAAAAAACGTGAAAAATCCAATTTTCTCAAAAACGGCTCTAACGATTTTGATTAAAATTTGATAGTTTATAGTGCACAGAGTACTAAATAATTTGACACCACCCGCATGTCTGTAAAAATTACGGTTCAAACGTTATGGGCTTTTAAATGTCAAAAAAATCAAATTTTTAAATTTTCAGCGAAAACAATAAAAGTAAAGTATAACTTGACTGGTACCATTGAAACCAGCTTAAAAAACTAAACAAATTAGTATTTTGAATTATTTGTCTACGACTAACGGTTCCAGAGGAAAGTTAAATTTACTATTCATGATAAACGCAGTACGTTGTCTGAAAGCGCCCAATGTTATTCATATGGAGAATATAAAAAAATCAATTTCTTCCTTACTTTCCAACCGTTTTCCATGAAACTTGGTATGAAGAGTAAGATCAAATCACCGAACAAAACCAGCTCAAAAAAGCTTGGTATTACCGGTGGGGAGGGGTTTTCCCCCATACAATTTGAACAATAAATTATCAAATTATATTTAGAATAACTTTACTTAAGGGAGAAAGGATGTATCAGTCCACTGGTACCATTTATTACATTTATGTGTATTCTATTTTGTACAAAAATAATTTTTCAAATTTTTTAACCAACACCAAAAGTATAAGTGGGTCTTTTTTATTTGATCCACATTTATTTGTTTTAAACTGGTATGTAATTTAATGTCTGGAATCAGTAATGGGTGTAATATGGCTTCATCTTAAATTTTAGAAATATTTCAATATTATTGTCCATGAAATGGGTCATGAAGTTGTGAAGAACGCAACTACATTTACTGTCTAAATCATAGCACCTTTTTGTTGCATTGGCATTTGAGTTTGAGACAGGTAGCTAAAATACATTTATTTAATTAATAAATAACATTCATCATGTTAAAAATAGTCTTCCGTTGATATCAAGGTCCAATTCTAAGCATGTTGTCCGATACCTTGTGATTGGGTGTCATTAATTTTGATGTTTAGACCTGAAAATTCCTAAATACTGTTTTTTGTTTGCAAAATTATGTGTCAATAGCTAATATTATTTTTGAAGAACACTATGCTTATACACATTTGAAAGAATTAAATTGACAGTTTAACAACAGTGACAAATTTAACAAACAGGTAGTTTGTGTCCTGAAGTGATAGACAAACTCAGGCCATGGGAACCCTCAGTTAATCCTTCTGAATTGAAATTTTTAACTCATGAAGGAGAAGAAGAAATGCTCTTACTGGGAGAAAGGTTTCAAAATCGTTTCCTAAACCTACTTCCAGAGAAATACTGCAATAAAACATACAAGGTAATACTTTATCACAAGTTCATATCAATATATATTTTTAATTTTATCATCAAAGTTTGACCCTGATGTAGGTGCTAGGTATTTTTGATAATTCAAAAGTCGATATGTATAAATGTTATTAAATATTTTCAATATATTTATCAAGTGTTAATCTCTGAATGTGTTATCTATTAACAATGTTTGTTATCAATTAATTAACAAAGTTGATGTAATTTTCAGGCTAATCAAGACTATGAAAGGGATTTGATAACTGACAACTCTGTTCTGAATTATAAATCGATCAAATTGAACAACGTATTCTAGGCTTAGCAGTAATCATTTTCAGTTTATCAGAAAATTAAGTTTCATTATAAGAGATGAACTTTCATAATTATTATACCTTTTTATCATAGTAACAATATTTCAGTACTTAATTACTTTCCATTGAATTATTTTAAGATATTACTGATATAATTTTGTCCTCTATCTGACGTCCTCTATCTGTGTAGTTTAATGTGTTTGCATCCTTGAATCCAATACTATAATACGAGCAAGGTTTGTATATATATATATATATATATATGTATATATATATATGTATATATACATAGTATATATATATAATATATATATATACACGGATCTCGAAAACGGCTCTAAGGAATTTCTTTAAATTTTGGAAATAACTAATTTCCGAGTAGAAAATAAGTTCTAGATAGGTCTAATGTCCAGGAAAATTCTGGTTTTCTTGTAATATTAAGTTTAAAATCGAAAAAAATAACCTTGCGCTTATGGAGGGTCAAATGTAAACAATATCCCTGTCGCAGCAGACCTGCGTACTCAGCAAATTTCCAAATCAATAATATAATAACAATAATATATGACAAGTTTTATAAAAATCTGTCCATAAACATGAGAATTATTAGTCTATTCTCCAAAAGATTGACATGGGAAAGAGTGTGAAGGTTTGCTGCTGTGAGGAACATTGAAAGTAGGTGTTTCTACCATAAATAATTTTTATTTTTAACATTTATACCAACTTTCATCAACATCTGTCCATAAATAAAGGAGTTTGCCTATTCCCTACATGATTAACTAGCCAAAGTACCCGTTCTTCGCATGGGTTAAAAAGGCTGAAAGGTTTGGCTCTACTGATACATTTAAGTTATTGTTAATTAATTCTTCATTGTTTACAAAATGACAAAACACGAGAGCCTACAACATACAAAACAAAATTCTCCTCCTAAAAATTGGGGGTACAAAACCCCTCCAAACTACCCGTTCCCATTGACCGATATGTCTGGTTTATATAAACTGGTCTGGTTTATAAAATTTATATACGGTATATATATATACCGTATATAAATTTTAATGACTATTGTTTTTGGTCTCTAGGCACCTAAAGAAGAAAAAATAACATGGTCCCGGGCTCAAGTCTTACCATCAGACCTACGGTAATAGCTTCTTTCCTATGGGAAATTCGCTAATACAAATCAAAACATCTGTTAATAACCGTTTGACAGTTTTTGATTGAAAATGGTGGTGAACAATAAGTGAATAGAGGTTTTGCATAAATATTTATATTATGTATAAATGAAAAATTATCAAATTACTAAATAATTTATAAAAACTAAAGGGTAAAATAACCGAGCGAAATAAAAGCAGAGAAAGGATTTCCAAAATCTTTCGTGTTTTTACAGAAAACGTATTCATTATATTGCTTGTAGCCACTGTAACAAACCAATTATCTGGTGTAAATTAAATTTCTCTTTTGTTTTTCAATCCTCATTCCATTTCTAACAAAATCAGTTAATCACAGGCTAATAATAACTGTTTGAATAATTAAACACAGTATAAGATCAGCAAAAACAATTGAGGTTTGCCAAAAACTCTTAAACGACGGTCTGAACTTGGCCGACGCCGTAGCACATTGGCTAGCGCTCAGGTTTTACGTGCCTGAGGTTGTGAGATCGATTCCCAACCGGGGACTACATTGTTGTTCAGTCTTTATGCTAGGCTATATTAATTAAGGTGTATGAAATCGGTTTTATTTAAAACATATAAATGATTTCATTGAGTAATAAATGTGTTTAAATTTTGCCAATTAACTTGTATAATACGTATCTTATCCTATCCGAGCAAAGCTCGGTCACCAGAGTTCATTTTTAAATGGACGATATGTGATTTCTCAAACTCAATAAATATTGACTAATATACATTTTGACATACAGTTATAATCATCTTAACTATCCAATACTATAATACGAGCAAGGTTTGTATATATATATATTTGCACACGGATCTCGAAAACGGCGCCGAGGAATTTCTTTAAATTTTGGAAATAACTAATTTCCGAGTAGAAAATAAGTTCTAGATAGGTCTAATGTCCAGGAAAATTCGTGTTTTCTTATAATATTAAGTTTAAAATCTAAAAATTTAACATTACGCTTATGGAGAATAAAATGTAAACAATACAAACCAAAACACCTGTTTATAACCGTTTGACAGTTCTCGATTAAAGACTGCGGGGAACAATATAGAGGTTATGCATTAATATTTATTTTATGAATTAAATAAATGCAAAATTATCAGGTTACTAAACAATTCGTAAAAACTTAAGGGTTTAAGGAACTTAAGGATAGCTGTGCGAAATAAAAGCAGAAAAAAGTATTTCCAAAATCTTCCATGTTTTGATAGAAAACGTATTCGTTGTATTGCTTGAAGCCACTGTAACAAACCAATTAATTTATGTAAATTAAATTTCTCTTTTGCTTTTCAATCCTTATTCCGTTTATAACAAAATCAGTTGATCACAGGCTAATAATAACGGTATGGATAATTAGACAGTAAATGATCGGCTTTGGCTAAAAGACATTAAACGGCATCGCTCAATTGGCTAACGTCGTAGCCGAGTTGTAGCGTGTCGGCCTCAAGAACTATAGGCCGCGAGTTCCATTCCCACCAGGGGCGATACTTTTTCTTCAGTGCTATATTAATTATGGTGTATTAAATTGGTTTTATTTCAACCACATAAATGTTTTCAGTGCAGTAAATTTGTTTTAATTTTGCTAATTAACTTGTAAAAACATGTCTTATTCTATCCGAGCAAAGCTCGGTCACCAGGTACTGTAAATATAATTTACATACTTTAGTGAAAGTTTTTATTTTACTGAAACCCTTCATCTTTCCTTTATTAATAACTTACACCAGATACAGTTGATACTTTCATTTGTAGACTTTTTGTCTGCTTTACTTTTTGATTTGTGGACTGATTGTTGTGTTGAAAAATAATGTGTTTATGAACATTGGTAACTTTTAACCCAGTTTGAGTTTCAAGATCAATAACTGCTGCGTGGAGCTAACTTTTTTGCTCTAGCCATCTGCAGCTGAACATAGGCTACCTTATAACTGATAGGCCTACTAGGTGTAATGGGAAATTAATCAAGAGACTTACCTATAGTTAGGCATGTTAACTTGTCTGCATACTAACACAAAACTGGCTACATACAATATTTATCCAACTAGGCCTATGAGCCAGTTCAGGTCCTGTTCCATCATCACTTTCCTCATTATTCACTCCATTTGCAATAAATTCTTCAACCTCCAAATCATCATAATTATCTTCACTTTCACTACCACTTTCAATGAGAATATTCTTAATAAAGTCACTAAAACTGGTACTCATGTTGCATTCATCATAAAAAAGAACTATGTTTGTGTACAGACAGACTAAAGGAAAAAAATAATAATAACATTACAAACTAGTGGTGCTATCTATGGAGTAACAGTGTAACTACTAGGGCAAAAATGACACTTTCAAGTACCTATGTGCTGCTGCCTAGCAGAACTTCGCGAAACTGCTGAACGAGTACTGTCCGTCTTTAGTCAGTACGCAACTCATGAGCTGGGACGGATATAATCCATCTTTAGATCCGAATGGGTTAATGGGGATACTGATAGTAATTACCAATGTACCAGGTGAACAAAAATATTGAAATGTATGTACAATGTGCCTAAAAACATAGTGGTAAAATATCTGTTTGAATGCCTAATTTGAGTCTACACTATAAGAAAAATCTGTGTGGAAATCACATAGTTTAAAATTAAAAGTAGGAAACATTTATCATGATTGACAAAACTGCAGTTTTCTATAATGAAACTAAATTGAATTTAATTTTCAGTTCAAATACACTGCTACTCAAAGGGCAAAAGAAAGTGCTCGATCATTCACGATTGGACTGTTTGGTAAGAAACAAAGTTCCTATGTCTGGTATCCCGAACCTCTTCATAAGGATCCAATATTGAGGGTAGGTCTTCTTTTAAGTTCCTCGATTGTGTTTTTAAGGTTGACAGTCTCTTCTACCTATACCTAATACCAAATAAACAACACACTGACTCAGGTTTGAAGGCTGTCACATGACCATACGAGCCACAAACTTGCAAAGAAATTACAATTCTTGCTTGAAAATTTCAGTAATTTGAGGTTATATTACAGATTTTAAATTAATCTTCTGTCAAGCATACAGACATGCTGCTTTTTATTCAGCCAACATGCATCTTTTTTGTTTATAATTCCTAGGCAAGATTTAAATGATTTTAAACCAAAGTAATTTTTATGGGATTATTTTTGGTATTATTTTTAGGGGAAACTACACCTCAAGTTTAAAACACTCAATAGCTAGATCTTGATAAATTTTTTTCCTCTTTGGTTTGTTTTTGAATCTGGAGTTATTATGGGAATGGTGTTTTTTTAGCTCAATTTTGATTTTTTGTTCAGTTTTACAAATTATGTGATAAATGGAGAGTAGAAGTGGATAAGAACCCAGAAGCCCTGAAAGAACTAGAAAAATTCAAGACCAAGCCTATAGTAACTCAGATGCTGGATAACATATCTGAGAGGATTGGATTGACTCACAGAATAAAGTATGGTTAGTACACAAATCTGTTTTTTTCTTCTAAATTCTGTTCAGTAATGCTAGGTTTACACGAGGAAGAAAAATTGTGACTGTAGGCCTACTTGCACAAGAATTGTTGCAGAGTCTAAACACTTTTCCCGGGGAGTTGGCTGCGAGCTGGTCCCTACACTGACAATTTTACAGTCAGCATTTCAGCATAAGCACATTTAGAACCCCCACATAAACACACTAATTGTATTTAATTTTTTTGGCTGTATACTATTTAATTATGAATAATGTTTTTAAGAACGTGCTTCTAGTTTAAAGTTTTACTGAATGTTAAATTTTAATGTTTACAGTGAAACATGTTTTCAGTGTGTTTAGAAATGAAACATAGTGTGGTTTAAGGAACTATTTACAGCATAAATGTAAAGCTGTCTGCTTTTAATAAATGCAGGATATACTTATAATAACATATTTGGTCTTTGTTATACACTAAAACAAAATGCAAAAATGTTTGTCTGGTGGTGGGTAAATATCATATCGAATTATATGTAATTTAATGAAATTGTATTCCATTCCAAACACCCTGATGGAACTATGGAACACTTGCACATGTTTTATAAATTTTAGCGAATTTTCATAGGGAAAAGCTATTCCATTTCATGGAGATAACACATGTTATTTTTTTTCTTTAGGTGAGAGCAAAACAATAGTCGTTAAAATTTTTTATATATTATATATGTAATATATATAGGTTTATATATATATATATTATATATATAGTGTTGTGAACACGATAACTCTCGTAAAAATGTTAGAAAAATTTTGGTAGAGACATGTATTCCTACAAATGTCGGAGTTCGTTAACCACATATCGGTCAATGGGAATAGTTTTTTTTGTACAAAATTTTTTTGCGTTTCACATGTAATTTTTAAAAATTTCAATTTATATTATATTGGAATCAGCTTAAAAAACTACACAATTAAGTTCCTTAAAGTTTTTCTCCATCTCCAACGGTTACCGAGCTATTAAAAAATCTAAACACAGTACGTTGTATTGTGAGGCTCCAATGTTAATCTTATGTAGGATAGGGAAAATTAATATTCCCATATTAATCAATATTTAGATAAAACTTTTTGATATTTAGCTTTGTGGTTGAGGTCTATATTTATGCTTAAAAATCATAGTTTATGTGTTATTAGCAAATGCATACTCTTTTTCCATGTTAAATTAATGAATAGGCAAACTCCTTAATTTATGGCCAGTGTTGATGAAAGTTGGTATATATAAGATAAAAATATTTAAAAATTAACTTTCTGTTTAAGCAGCTAATGCACATCTTTTGTTAATCTTATGGAGAATAAAACAATGCTCATGTTTATGGACAATTTATATAAAACTTGTATATTTAATTATTATATTTGATTATGAAACCTGAGAACTATGGTCTGCACATGTTTTATAAATTTTTACAATTACACACTACAAAATGCCCCTTCCTTCACCTCATACAACTACTTTAAAGGTCCACAAATGTTCTGTAAAAATGTGTTTTCCTATTCACCCTAAATTCAGGGAGAATGTAGACATTAGTAAATAATCATAAACCCAACTTAGCCTAATGTATAATTGTATATACTATATCAATAATGTACCATTTTAATACATTTGCTGCGTGCGGCAACAATCACTGCTGCCATTCAATTGTTGCTTAATATGTCCGTAAGCTGCTAGCACTTCTCCGGTGCCTGTGTTTGACATTTCGCTTGTGGCGAGGTTCATTTCTTTCATTTTTAGCGGTGTCAGTTTTGATTCACATGTTTCTTTGAAATTGAAAATTAAATTATAATTTGAAATTAAAAACTAAAAACCTTTTATTCAACCAAAGTTATTTTTATATAACCTAAGTTCCCTAAAACTCTGTATCCTCAAAACTTGATAACCTTTAAGTCCACATTGTGTGAGAGGTTTTACTGAATGTGCAATGGGAAGCCTTAATTGTATTAACCCCTTAAACTGTAACATTCACTAAATTATGTATATCTTCTTAAAATATTAAGTACACTAAAACCTTGTCCATCCGATTTTCATGGGAACAGGTACATTTAGGATAAACGAATTTTCGGATAAACCGTTTTACCGATATTTGGAAGAAAAATCCAAATAGACTCCTTCAGTTTTTCTGTACCGTACCCATAATACGGGAGCGCATTACGGTTGAGTTTCTTTGATTATATTAGATTAGATTATTGAAATGGGAAGCCTTAATTGTATTAACCACTTGAACTGTAACATTCACTAAATTATGTATATCTTCTTAAAATATTAAGTACACTAAAACCTCGTTTATCCGATTTTGTGTTTATACACAGTGAATTTTATCGACAAACAGTATTGTGAACGGTCAGCCGAAAACGCCACGCAGTATCAGCTGAAAACGCAGCGCATTACTGGCCGAAAACGCCGTGCAGTACCGGCCGAAAAGCTGCACAATGCCGGCACAAAAACACCGTGCAGTTCCGGCTAAATTCGCCACGCAGTGCTAGCCGAAAACGCCGCGCAGAGCTGGCCAAACAGTCCGCGCCGTTTAGGTTGTAGCAAATCACGCTGTGCTTTCCAGCAACATTTTATTTTTTCTCTTGGAATCATTTCAGATAACCTGGAATTTCGGATAAGCGAGTACCGGATAAATGAGGTTTTAGTGTATAAATGAAAAAAAAAACACAAAATATCCCCCCCTTATAACCACTAAACACAAAATAAAAACAGGTGTCCACTGCAATCCCTATTAAGCCTACAAATGCCGTCAACTTTCACCCAAGCCGGCCACCGTTTATTTAAGGTGGGCCTACCTCTCCGCTATACCACACATTTGCAAGCCAAATTGGGATTGCTCATGGTCGGGATTCGAATCCTAGCACTTCCGAATGGCTAGAACGTTACACTCCTCAGCGCAGCGCTCTTAACTGGTCCAGACACCAGTGCATAGGAGTAGAAAGTGCTTACTTGGCTACAAGTCTGTTGTTAAAAATTGAAAATTCTAAACCTAATTAATTAATTAATTTAATTAATTTCTACTATTTTGACTCTATGACTGGGTTGAATGCTCATTCTGGCCAATTATTGGTACGAAAACTAAAGTATTCTTTGTTTTAAAGCAACCTACAATGGTAGGAAGATGTAAATTAATAAATAAATTTACTCTCTCTGCAAGAAAGGTCAAAAAGGCCCTCGCTCTCTTTCATTGAATAAATAAATTTAATTTAAATTTTAGTATTTACCTCCTAAGTTAGTTATTATGTTTTGTTATAAATTATTGTTATGTAGTGTGATTGTTATTGTGTAACCTATTTTATGTATTGCAGAAATAACATACTTTTACTTTCAACAGATGACGCGAGACTTATTTATCAGACGTGCTCTTTTGAAACGGCTTGGCACCCAAAGAATCCATCTCCTTGGTGTGGTCTTTTGACCAAGGAAGACTTTGAGGTAAGGATTTGTTATGAAAACAAGGACAACCTACTGATTTTGACCATTTATTTATACTATGTAAACATTAGTAACCCTTACCGGGCGATTGACGGCTTTAACCGTAACACAGTAGGGTTAAGTCGCACGATGGGGTTAACGTGTTTACCCGCAACCAATCATTTAGCTACATTTACTGCGCTGTAGTTAGCGAAACAACCGATAAGAGCACATGGTAATGTTGCTTTAGCCTTAATGCACTCACAAAACCAATATGGCGGCTTTGTTGGAATATTTAGTGACTGAAATCAGTTGTTAGGCGACTTTGGCCAGTATTCGTTTGCTCCCGTACTGCTTTTATTGCATATATACATGAGCCATTATGGCCAGCTGTTTTTACTTTCGCTATCCTTGTTTGTTGACAGTTGTTGATAGGGGTCTATGGTACAGGAAATTATGAGGTCGGTACAGTATGGTATGGTACAAATTGTTGTACCTCGGTTCTTGGTACAAATTCGGTACGGTACATGAGAATAATGCCGCTAGTAACATTGACTGAGCTCAACCTTTTATTCATAAGTATTTCCAGAACTTAATTAGTGAAAACATAGAAAAAGGAGTTTAAAAAAAGATATACAATGTCAGAAGAAATATTTTACTATACTAATTTTTAAACTGTAATATGATTTTTTTTTAATCCATTCTTAAAAGAACATATTATATTAAACATATTAATAATCAATTAAACATATTAATAATCAATTAAACATTATAATTTATGTTGTAACTAATTAATAAGGGGAAATAATCTTCTCAAGTCTATATAAAACTAAGGATGAACAAACAAAATAAAAAAACTATAATGTGTTTTATTGCAGAACAAAATATACAGAAAATGTATTGAATCAATACCCTTAGCCAAGGGTTCATTAGACCTATGTTTTATATTTTCCTGGTTTATTATTTTTAATTCATCCAATCACAATCATTGTTCAAATTAAATCAAACACTTTTATAAAATGTCTAAGGGCTCTTTAGACTAAAATAGTTATTTTAGTATGAAGTGGTTAATAGTTTAATATTACAGTGGAACCCATCAAATCTGAACACGTTCTCAGGAAATCAAAAAAAACTATAGATATAAAAAAATTTAATCACATAAACTTATTTTTCAAGGTTTCAAAAAAAAGTTTCAAGGTTCAAGTCTGTTGTCTTTAACTGTTGAAGTGAATAAAATCTTCACACGAATGTAATTCCAAGCTACGTCAGTTGTTAGCAATACGCACTTACCAGCAGGTAAACGCTCACTAAACTAGACACAGACAGTAGACAGACGCAACACGCATCCCAGTAAGGTAGAGTAGGGAGAGAATGATTTATTTTTAGCACAGGCTGGACTAGAAACAATGGCATGTCATGGGACATACATCCACCTGCCAAGGTCACTGCCCTTATGAACTTATTGAGTCACGCACAGCCTGTTTAACCCCAATCACTGCGTCTCCCGTCGCTTACATACAGTGCAAAATACAGTGACGAAGTAAGTGCGTAATATTATTTCCCGGGAAGAACAGGCTTCAGTCTCAATTAGTTTGGATTTGAAAGGTTCCACTAATGAGAAAATCCAGAACATATTGTTAAAATATTAAAACGGTTTATTTATTTACTTTATCCAGTTAAATCCTTAACATTATAATTTTTTGTTTTATTTGAGTGAAAATCCCGACATAGCAAGATCACTACGGCAAATCACAGTTCTGTATTGGTCATACAACATCGTCAACAGGCTGAGCAAAAAGTAAGAATCGTTTGAAAGAATCACGATTTAGTTTAAAAGGTTTTCACTGGGATTGAAAAATCACAGGTAATCCCATAACTATTTGAAACACGACAAATACGAGCTTCATATTGGTACAACTATTTTGTTGCGTCAAAAGGAGGAACGGTTCCCTGATCGCTGCTATACGTGGATACGATAATAAGCTGCGAATGCACAATAATTTTGAGTCGGCAGGGAGACAGCTGGTTGCCTGATTTTCCTGAAGTCCTGGTGACAGTGAGGTTGTTTTAAATGATCATTCACCAACACGCTTTGAGTCAGTCTTACGCTTACGTTCAGTATTTGCCGCATATCTGGGCAGTGTTGTAATTCTATATTACTTGTAGAGTATAAAGACTTTAACGGTCGGGTTTTATTCAATGTTTTCGGCAGGAGATGTTCCACAGTTATATTTGATGGCAACCTAGACTGGATAGTGACTTAATTTTTACTTATTTGTACTGTACCGAACTTGTACCAAAAAAATTCTTGTACCGTACCGGTGCAAGGCTTGGAACCATACCGTACTGATTTTTCCGGTGCACCGCAGACCCCTAGTTGTTGATGTGTGTTTATTTTTATTGTGTTTTAACAGTAAATAGTGTATATTGTGTGAATGTTTTTAATGTATAGGATTTATTAACTAATTGTTATTAACTGACATGGCTCATCCAGACGAAAAAAAATTACTTTTTTTAATACCTAAAAAAATAGTTTTAAAATCTTCAATAAATAAAAATGAAGCACATTTCTGTTTTCTACTTTATTCAAGCTATTAAATCCAAAAATAACATTGGGAGAATAATATTTTGATTTTTTTACACTAAATGAGCAGGGACCGTGATTTTTAGTAAAGCTTTTTAGGATTAATTGAGTTACAATTGTATGATATAAGATGTATGTTGTTAAATATTTCAAACATTTTCATAAGGACTTGTTTGATCGGATTTGACAGATATAACAGCAAAAAATTAACAAAAAGAAATTTAACAACAAACTTTTCCTATGGTATTGTAAAATCTGTTTTATCCGGATGTGGCAGAGTCCTATTAGGTCAGCTGAAAATCTGGAAAAATCTGAATATAACAGGATAGACGATAACGATCGTGAACGGTGCCTATAATATTACTGCTGCAAACTGCATATGACAATAGTCAAAACAGAATATCCGCAAAAAATCTCAGACATTTAAGTTATTTTAAATTGTATTAAAACTTAAAACAATTATAATAAAGTCTGGAAAAATTAGTAATCTTTATTAATTTTAGGTGAAACTCTTAAAACACTCTAATTCAAAAGTTTTTTCATATTAATTTCTTGTTCAAGTCTTCAATCTAGAAACAGGTCATTCAATAAAAAAGTATTTAATTGTGATCCTTTTCTTTTTCTAACCTCTTTTTTATGAATTTTTCCCATTTAATGTCAGTTGCAGTACTCTCGCCAGTAACACTCCTCTGGCAAGATACTGGGTGTTTGTTTATATGCTACTCAATCATCATTACTGATACTTGTACAGCAAGTACTGTGGTTGCGTCTAACATACTGAAGGCGCTCTTTAACTGTTATTAATTTTTTTGACATCGATATACCTCTTACCTCTGGAGGAGGGGGGGTGTTGGTAATTTCAAGATGAAAATTTGAAACAGGTTTCCATTGAAACTACTAGAGCTTTTGTATTGAATTTTTTATACATAAGAAAAAAAAACAGCTGTTTAGATGTTCTGTAAACATTACCTTTAGACATATCCATGATCTAACCTATTTTCTATAGGGAAGTCAATACAAACATTTTTAACCTGATCTGGATGATTTGGATCCAGATAAACTGGACTTTAACCCGCCGTGGACTGTGGTCACTTGGTCTCTTGTGTTACGCGGATGGTCGAGGGGTAGGCGCCGTTCACCTTTTTAAATGCCTTTCAACGATTTATATTTCACAAATTTTGAATAAATTATATCATACAACTTTTGTTTAACTATTTTTATAACCTTAAATTATATACAAAGCCAAAAATAACTAATTTCACAATAAAAAAAAATTAAAAACTGTTGTCTTTGTTCATTTAACTTTTTTCAATTAATTATTTAAAACATTAATCCCTATTAAAAAGACGTTTTGCTAATACTCATTGGACTATAATGAAAAAAAAACATACCAAACACATAATTAATCCATAAATAAAAGGCCTTTCCAGTTGTGCTTACTCCACTGTAACTTGAACGAAAGAAAGGTGCGAGACAGACTGAAGGTCACTTAACCTCCATCACTATATTCCCTTGACTACTGATACCCCAAACAACAGTTATTCCGAGTTTCCAAAAGTCCAAGGCTGTTATATTACAAACTCCCATGTTTTGTAGAAACGTGCAATGAAAAGTGAGCGCGATGAAACAAACAAGTCACCCCTCGACCATAAGTGTGTTAATATATTTACTTTATTTTTATTTTTAGCGAATTTCCCATAGGGAAGAATATTACCGTAGGTCTCATGGCGAGACTTAAGCCCGGGACCATGTTATTTTTTCTTCTTTAGGTGCCCAGAGTTCAAAAACAATAATCGTTAAAATTTATATATATATATATATATATATTTGTGTGTGTGTGTGTGTCTATGAACACGATAACTCTCGTAAAAATGGTCCGATCAAGACCAAATTTGGTAGAGAGGTGTATTCCTACAAATGCTCAGACGAGTTCGTAAACCAGACATATCGGTCAATGGGAATGGGTAGTTTGGGGGGGTTTTGTACCCCAAAATGGGGTTTTTTGCGTTTTTCACATGTAATTTTTAAAAATTTCTAATTTTAGCGAATTTCCCATAGTGAAGAAGCTATTACCGTAGGTCTCATGACAAGTTTGGTCAAAATCTGTCGATAAACATGAGAATCGTTTGCCTATTCTCTATAAGATTAACATGGGAAAGAGTGAGCAGGTTTGCTGCTATGAGGAACACTGAGAGTAGGCAATTTATACCATCAAAAAATTTTATTTTTAACATTTATACCAACTTTCATCAACATCTGTCCATAAATAAAGGAGTTTGCATATTCTCCAAATGATTAACATGGGAAAAGAGTATGCAGGTTTGCTGCCATGATAAAAACATAAACTGTGATTTTTTGGCATAAACGTCTGGGTCCCAACCACGTAAAGCTAAATATAAAGTTTTATCCAAAAATATTGGTTAATAAGTGAAAAATTAATTTTTCCTTATCCTCCATAAGATTAACATTGGAGCCTCAAAATACAACGTACTGTGTTTATATTTTTTTATATCTCGGTAACCGTTGGAGATAGAGAAAAACTTTAAAGAACTAAATTGTGTAGTTTTTTAAGGTGATTCTAATGGTGAAAGATAAAATTTGAAATTTTTAAAAATTACATGGGCAAAATGCAAAAAACCCATTTTTGGGGTACAAAACCCCCCCAAACTACCCCTTCCAATTGACCGATATGTCTGGATTACGAACTCGTCCGAGCAATTGTAGGAAAACATGTTACTACCAAATTTGGTCTCGATCGGACCATTTCTACGAGAGTTATCGTGTTCACAGACACACACATATATATATATATAAATTTTAACGACTATTGTTTTTGGTCTCTGGGCACCTAAAGAAGAAAATATAACATGGTCTCAGGCTTAACTCTTGCCATGAGACCTACGGTAATAGCTTCTTCCCTAAGGGAAATTCGCAAATAAAAATTATTTATGGTAGAAATGCCTACTTGCAGTGTTCCTCACAGCAGCAAACCTGCACACTCTTTCCCATGTCATTCTTATGGAGAATAGGGAAATAATTCTCATGTTTATGGACAGATTGTTAAAAAAACTTGTCATATATTATTATTATCATATTATTGATTTGGAAATTCGCTGAGTATGAAGGTCTGCTGCGACGGGGGTATTATTTATTTATTGGTATTTATGTATGTGATGATATAAAAGTACAATATAATGTCTTACAATGACAGAAAACTAATTAATTTAACTTAACACCTTTATTCAATTAAGGTTATTTATTGACTGGCAGAAGTTAATCTAAAGGCCGCCAGTTCGATTCTGAGCAAAATCCTAACAAAATTTTGCTATGGAGCGATTCTGAAACCTGCTGCCTTTATTCATTGGGCTATTGATTAACCCTTCTCGAGCTAACTATTTTAGTATAGGGGAACAATTTTGTTTGTTTTACATAGATTATGATTAGAAATGGTATAGTTACACTATAAATCCCCACCTTTATGTTCAAATTATTATTATTTTTTTTCACTGCTTTTTATTTTTTTTTTTTTACTTTTTTCTGGAGATACAGTGCCCTCTGATACAAACAGCGGAGCTACATCAAAATTGGAGCAGACCAAGAGACCAACGACAAAGAATGAAAATGGCGGATATATCCATTTGCCGCTCTTGGTGAAAATAACATGATATATTAGTCATACGCTCGCGAAGGGTTAAGACTATAGAAAATTACTCATCTGGTTTTGGCCTGTGACTTAGCTACATGTCATCAAATCCATTACACTCAACACATTCACCCTTAACTCATATTCACCTTAAAATACCCACCATATTGGGTCAGTGACTATTGACTATGAATATGATTTAGATACTTTCAGCTATTACTATTATGCATAACCCAAACTATTATCATCTTAAACTAAAATTGTGATTATTTTTATAAACAAAGACTCCTATGGCTACAAATTTTGTGGAGGATTTAAAGGAGACTGACAAATTTTATGCAACTATTCTATTGCATATCTCACCAATTCAGATTGTTTCAAACAAGAAAAAGAAATATTTAGCCAAAGTTTAAGGTCATTGAAAGATTTCAACTTATAAGTACACCTGAACACTTTACCATTATTAATCTTGCCAAACCTTTTTTTATCTAAATATGGAGGGTGTAGGATAGTTTTAACAAGAAAATTTTCCTTGCAGATTTTAGAGTTTGCTCAAGACTTGGACTATTACTGGATTGATGGTTACGGTTATTTCATAAACTATCGACAAGCCTGCGTGGCCATGAAGGATATGTTTCGTCACTTGACGTAAGCACAGTATTTTACTCTACTGCCTCTATCATTTACAAAATTACTTTCTTACAAAATTTGTTCTTTTCTTTATGATAAAAAGAAAAGAACAATGAAATTTAAGTGTTTTTAAAGCCTAAAAAAGGTTTAGGTTAACTAATAGAATTCTTATATTCTGGGCTTGGGCTTAATGTTTAATTATTAATTTCCTTTTCCATTTTAAACACATTAAAACTGGAAATAATTTGTTTAATTTACTGCTGATACTACTACCCTGGTCTAATGGCTCTGTTCTTAACTTGCACTGTTCTAAAACCCATGCAATGGCTGAAAAACAGATTGAATTCCTATTACAGAATGTAACTGAGTGTGAAATTGCTCTCTTTATTCGGAGAGACATAGGTTTGTTTCGTCTTGGTTATTTGTAGTTTAGCTACAATGTTCTGACTTTTCATAGAGGTAAAACATAAAAAATACCGGTCATAAAAAAAGGAAAACTGGGTACCGGTATCCAAACAATTTTTTAAGCAATTAGGCTGATTTCTGTATATTAGGCTGATAATATACAGCATCTTAAAAAGATATAACTCAATGTTCCAGAGATGAAAGTTACCCTCCTGCCACCTTCTACTTTACTCACTCCGGGACCATCCTCAAGGTATTGTCATACTTAGGTCTCTACCAAGACACTCATCCCCTTACAGCTGATATGTTCAACAAGTCTCGGCTATGGCGCACGTCGCAGATCGATGCTTTCGGAAGCAACCTCGCCTTCATTCTTTTCAAGTAAGGTTTTTTTATATTGCACAGGTGCCAGATGGTTGCACAGTAAAGTAATTAAATTTAAAGTTTGTAGTGGAGTCTTATTAATTTACGAACACAATAAAATGTGTGACATAATGGATTGCGATTGAGACGCTTGCCGGTTTAACCCTAGAAGTGGCAAGCTTTTTACTCTTAACTGTAACATAAAAATAATTACTAATATCTTCTTGAAATATCAAAGTTTGAACAAAAAAAAAGCATAAAACATGCCCCCCCCTTATAACCACTAACCACTCAAGCAAAACAGGTGTCCACTGCAATCCCAATGAAGCCTACAAATGCCATCAACTTCCACCCAAGCCGGTCACCGTTTATTTAAGGTGGGCCCTCCTCTCCGTTTTACCACACATTTGCAAGCCAAATTGGGATTTCTCATGGTCGGGATTCGAACCCTAGCACTTCCGAATGGCTAGAACGTTACGCTCGTCACCGCAGCACTTTAGCCGGTTAGGCCACCAGTGCATAGGAGTTGAAAGCGCTTACTTGGTTATAAGACGTGCCCGGTGGCAGTCTAGTGCACTACGAGAACAGGTTCGGTTGCTTGCCAGAGGCCAAGACGGTCACGTAGCCGCTAGTGTCTAACAAGTTCACTAAACTGACGACAGATGCCTCCACCTGCCACTTCTTATTGAATATGTAAATGCGTCATAAATTACGACTTTGCCAGTTCTAGGGTTAAGGGTTGAAAACAAAATCATCAAATACTAGTATTTCTTTTAATTGTTATCAGTTAGTACTATTTTCAATAAATGGCCATTGGTTTTGGTGGCAATTTTACCTGAATCATATTTCTCAATGAACTCAAGTATAAATTGATTCACATTCATACAAAGAAAATTTTGATTTTAGAACATTTAATTTTGTGTAATCGGTTAAAAATTACACTTTGACTATTGTTACTTTATTAATTTAGTTAATCCGGCCTGTGATCATTCGTTGTTAACAAGGATTTCTATGATCATTATTATACATTACATTAAAATTACACTTAACACAACATTTCTCTGACTGTTGTAAAGTCAGCTGATCATAAGGTGTGACTGTGAGAGGAGATACTTTTCTAAAAACAATTGTCTCTAATTTGCATTTGAAAATACCACAACACAGATCAGACTTTTGATAATCAATTGACTATTAATTAGCCTGCCTTAATCTCTTGTTTTTTTGGAAATTTGCCTATTTTAGTTTTGAAATCCAAAATAAAAGAATTATTAATTTTGGAATTTGTTGTACAACTAAGATTCATACATCATGCGATTTGTGGATAGTTGTGAGCGATGGTCGGTGGGTGTGGTGTTCTGTTGTGTGGATTAACGTCCGCACTATTTAATACTACGTTAATCCGCAAGGACCATCATCATAATTAGACCAATTCGTAATTCAGAGGTCGAGGTTCGGATTCCACGTTAATCTGTAGGTCCCTTAGTTGCCATCGGCTGTTGGGCTATTAATTAACAGTCCTGTCCAAGGAATATGTCAGCCTTAGTCAGTAACAAGACTACAAGATCGCGCCACAATCATCTTACATTCAATCCTGATTCATAATTGGCTTAAAATACCTACCTTGTGGTATGGTCGCCATTTCAAATAATCTAATCTAATCTAATCTAATGCCACCATTTAAGTGATTTTTAACTCCTCAGGATTCAGCACTGTGGAAGATACATAGTTGGACTAAAAGTTTTGTAAACATTTTTACTGATAATGTTTTAATAATACAAATGAATTGAAATTCTCCTCCTGCCTAATTTTGTAGCTGCTATTTTAGAGTGAGGTTGAAGATATACTGAATGATGGGTGTTACAGATGTAAGGGTGAAGATAAGGTTCTCACCATGCATCAAGAGAGGCCGGTGACCCTCCCGGGCTGCCCTGAGGGCGAACTGTGCCCCTTGAACACTCTCAAGAAGATTTATAAAAACAGCATTGACGACTGCAATTTCTATGACATGTGTACGCTGCACCGGGGAGAACTGTAATTTTAACTTTAAAACAACATGCCCTGTGAAATTTTTAGTCTTACTTTTAAAGTTTAGTAAATTTACCTGAAAAGTATATTGAAAACATAAAATCTAGATTATTAAAAATTAACTAGGATTAAGAGAAGTTTTTAAAAAATTTGTATTAATGTGTGAATGGGGATTTTCAATAATTGAACAGAGTAGTACTCTAATAAATTACATTTTAACTTAATGTACCTGAAAATGTGTCTTGTGATATTTTACTCTCTCATGAAACAATGACTACGTTGATAGTGTCCATTTTGTATAGCCACAACAAAAACACATTTTATGATATTACCTCTTTATTGTAGGATAAAAAAACCTCCAGAGTCACACGACTTTTTTCTTTTGCAGACATTTATATAAAATGAAATAAACAATGATATACGTTCAAATAATTACTTAAAGGTATGAATATATTTACTTTCTGGAAAGGCATAAAACGGGCTTCTTAATATGAGATTAGTTGACAAAACCACGTGATAAGATTTTTAAACATGGGTTAAAATCTAGAGAGTCCAAAAAATATTTTTTCTTGTAAGTAGGTCTGTATAATTTATTTAGACACATATAACAAAGTCAAGGATATAAATTTTGTTCAAAACTTAATAAGAAAAAAGAAAATATATACAAGGGGTTTATGTACATAAATAAACTCAAAAAATATTGAAGGTTTGTCAAAAATACTTACTTTTGTCCATGCACTAACATTAACACCTCAAAGAAAACAAAACCTGTGTCAAAATTATTTTGCAGAAGTAACAAAAATTTGTAATTTTCATAAACCCTGTCGCTGTAAAGCGTAGAATCTCTGGGTCATAATGGTATACTTAATAGCTCAAAATTATCGAAACCAAAATATGAACGTTAAATTAAACTGAACGTCTGCAAAGCTGTCAATAGATGGATGACTGACATTCGAGCCTCAAAAAGAGTCGTCCAAAAATGGATAACCGACATAGAGGATTAGTGCACAATGAAGTCCAGCCAGTCACTTTTCAACCCCAAACCTTAGTGCTTTGATTTTCTATTTTCCTGGTGTGATCTTAAATTGTTTAAGTTGTAGTTTTAATTATAATTTGAATTATTTACTTTTACTGTTTTAAGTACTGTTCTACTTAAATTTGTTCACAAAACCCTTACCTGTATGTCAATGTATAACAATAGGTATTTATAAATACTATATTATATAGTACTTCCCAAAGGTTTTTGGAAAATATATCAAAATTGTAAGTCTGCTCAGTACCAATTTGTGACTTTTTTTCTTATAAAGGGTTTGAAAAATATATTTTGAAAGAATAGGCTATTTGTTTTATTAATGCAATGAAACCCTGCTACTACGAAATCTATTCAAACAAATTTTGGGATAAACCACATCACCAATTGGTAAATTAAATTATATTTATTAAAACCAATTATTTTTGTCATAAAAACCATGTTAAATAATCAAAACTCATCCTTAAATAATAAATCATAGATCATCCTATTGAACCAAAAACAATATTGATAATTAATTGATGTTCTATATCAATATAATGTAATATAACACAAGTTTTGTCAATTTTTTGTTGGATTGCAGTCAATTCACCGAACCGATGAATTGTTAATGTGGCATTTTTAGCAGAAACATCAGGTCCCAGATCTTTTGGAATATCAGCGATCTGTCATGTACGACGTATTTTATAAAGAAAATTAGTCTTACAGTTTTTCAAATCCATCAGATTTTAATGAAAGATAGCTAGAAAGAGTAATATCTAAAAACCAACAATGAAATAAAACCATCCAAATGAGTAGCATGCACCCTGTCATGTCTCAAATTAAAACATATGGTTGTATATTATGTTAAAAATTATCATTTACAAAGGTATACATTTTTTGGACATTTGTTCCTTAGGTAATAGGTTAACTATTTCTTTAACGACAGGTTTTTGGGTAACATGATTCAAACTGATGAAAAAACACAACAATTCTCTTAACTTTCATTGAACATTTTTTCAATGCTAAATATACCAAAGGTGGAAAATATTGTTAAAACAAATTTAAAGACAACATTTATTAAAAGCACCAAATAAAAACCTACTATGTTACAAGCTAGTTCTATAAAAATAGCAAATAAAAAAATATGTGAATAATTTATTCTTTGGAATTAAAATTAATAACTCATTAGAATCATGGTCAAGGAATAAATTTAAGAAACATTAAAGATAAGTGATGTAGGAAGTGCTCAACTTGCGTTTCCATTGATGAGTCCCAGAAGCGCACTCTCATAGTTTCCACTCGCCTCCGCCTGGTAAAAAACACCCTTTATTTTTATAGTTCCTTACCTTTTTGTCAAAAATAGAAACAGTTTCATGCTTTGAACATGTTGAAATAACTTTATTAACATTCTGTGATAGATCTATGATATAAAATGAAATGTATGAAACAAGTTAATACAAAAAGAATGTATAAAAATAAACATGAAATACAGTAACCGCTCTCTTATCTGGACCTTTCATATCAGGACCCTCTTATATCCAAAGGTGATTCTGAAAGAATGAACAATTTAAAAACACACTAGGAGGCCAATGTTTGTTAATCCAGTAACTGACCAGCATAAAGGACTGCGCATTGAGGCAGCGATTACATTTTTGGACGCATACCATCAACATGGTGATTCATTATTGGATCAGATCGTAACTGGTGATGAGACATGGGTGCAACACATCATTTGCTAGACAAAATTACAGTCTATGGAATGGATTTCCACACGGGTTTCCCGGAAGAACCAAGAAAATGCTTGCAAACTTTGTCAGACAGAAAGATTATGGAGACTGTGTTTTGGGATAGGCATGGTGTGCTTCTTATTGACTATCTTGAACGTGGTGCGACAATTAACTTAAAGCGGTATTGTCAAACTTTACTCAACCTTGAAGAGCTATTTAAAACAAACATTGAGGAAAGTTGATGTCCAAAATTTTGTTTTTGCATGAAAATGCCCGGTCTCACTCCGCAAATCGCACACCAGATCTTCATTCATTCAAATGGAAGATTTTCCCTCATCTACCCTACAGTCCAGACCTTGCTCCAAGTGACTTTCACTTGTTCTCGAAAATGAAGGCTTGGTTAGCAGCACAGCGCTTTGGTGACGACGACGAGTTGCAGTTGTATATCAGAGGGGGCAAAATTTTATGACAAAGGAATTTCAAAGCTTGTCCACCGCTATGATAAGTTTCTCAATCTCTTTGCTGACTATAGAGAAATTTTTTTTGCTCTTTCAAATGTATTTATTAGAGGTGTGCGGATATCCGAAAAGTCGGATCGGATTGGATATCTGGCTCCGATCCGATTGCAAAACAAGTATCTGGTAAAGTCCCATAAATATCTGAACTTTCGGATAGACCATATAAAATGAGCATTAAAACCGAAAGACAAAAGTAAAACTTTCCGTTCGAGAGTAAGTCGGCGATACGGAACATCTTTGATCGAACGAAAATGTTGAAGCAGATGACGAAATGACGCAATTCATATCCAATTGGAATGTAAGAACGTCATTGGGTGGTCTGACGATGCGGTGTGGTATGATTATTGGATTCTTCAACTACGCATTTAATTGACCGTAAGTTCAACACGATATTGCATTTTGAAATACAAAGCATAGCGTCATCATAGTTGTACCAAGTATTATTATTTTGCGATAGTATTCCGCATAAAATATGATTTTGGCTACGAAAAAACTTTTGAGAGAAAGAATTATTGATCTTTATTTGGTAACAAAGCTCAACTATCATAATAGCTCGTTTTGCAACGGTATTTGCAGCAAAAATTATACTACTGCATTTTGATCGTCTACGTAGACGATCAAATTAAACTTTAACTATTTTGATATAATTGACTATTTTTCGTTATAGCATTCTCAAGTTCTCCGGGTTTGAGCAATACAAAAATGTTTTGCCAAATTTACATTTGGCTTCTTCGTATTTCGGTGTTCACATGACCAACAAATTTTCCACTTGTTTTTATTCTACATTTTCTCTTTGTTAAATGAATTTACGCGTCATTAGTTTTTAAAATGGTGCATTTTTAGATAATTTTAAGATGAATAACTAGATTATCGTCCGATCGCCAACCAATCGGACGATTGAAGCAGAAGAAGAAGAACTAGATTATGACAAAGAACCATAATTTAACGGATTTCAATATTGTAACACGGCCGATACTTTCATATCCAAAAATTATTCATTTTCACTTGACTAATAAGAATAAATCTTAAAGAAATATCTTTTGATATATTACATATAGAAATTCTCAGTTCAATTGTTTATAAAATAATATTAATTGTTCTTTGTTTTTGTATTTTTTTTTTTTTTTTTTAAATTATTGTAAGAAATGAAGAATCATGAAATATTAGATTAAGAACTAATTAAGATAAATTTAAAACTTTTAATTTATATTTAAGGTTTGTTCAATTGAACTATAAGTAACTATTGTATGAGAATAAATTTTATGTTGTGTATAGATGAAGAATATGTTTTTTATATGATTTATACATTTGGTAATATGAATTTTAATTTCCTTATTCTATTACTGATTAAATCAAACGAAAATTATCCTATTAACTAAATCGACATAGCCGTCATATCGAGCATATTATAACATTTAGTTGTAATCTTATTATTATTTTATAATTTTTATAATTTATTGTGTTATTTTCATAATTGTATAAATTTGATTATAATAAAATTGAGAATTATTATCTCAATCTACATATCCAATGTTTATATAACTAACTTTTAAGAACTGTTGATATAATTTATTGATGAATTATAAGGGTTCTCTGTTCATTCTGAATTCTACCATACTAAAATTTGTTACTTTTAAATGCGGTGAAGTAAAAATTTTAGTTTAGTTGTTTATCCTATGAAGAATTTATGTTTTTTTATGTCCCATTTAATAACATTGGTAAAATTTTATTGAATTTTTAAAATTTATTCCTAGATAAGTGTGATTCCACTGTTATTACGAGTATCCAAAACCGAAAATTATCCGATCCTAACCCTAACCATCCTATCCGAACTTGAGCTATCCGATCCGCAAAAATAATTCACTATCCGCACACCTCTAGTATGTATTACAATTATTGTCTCGTTAAATCTTTTTATTATAATTCAAAATGTTTGTTACTTTCTGAATAGCACTATTTGTATTTTACTTGCTTTATAATACTAACTTTCAACGAGTTTTCAATATTTGAATTTTTTACAAACTCTATGACATTTTCTGACCAAAAATTTGAATTTATCCATAATTTTTATTTGAACTTTGAAAAAATTCAATCTAAGGATTTATGGAAATGAAACATAACTGACAGATAAGATAAAACTTTAATTAATCGAATCATTCACACTTTTTAAGAAACATGTAATCAATCAAATAAATGCATATATAAAATACAGATCTTATAATTTGTACAAAGTTTTAAATCAATAAAAAAAACATAATGAAGCGATATCAGTTTTATAATGCCCAAAAAGACTTAGTAGTTAATAATATACTGATTTGAGTACATCGATCATAATAACATTCACTTTTCATACATCGAGACTGACATAGAAAAATATATGTTCATCAATGAACATGATGAAGTAAGTACACTTAAATAACACAGAAGCTAACATCATATTAGATAAAAATATATTTGAGATTTCAACAACTTTTTGATGTTTTTTTAAAATTCTGCAAAATTGTAAAAAGATAACATATTAGGTAGAACGAGGTAGTACAAAACAGGAACAGAGTTGAGATGTTTAAGGGCCTCCGATGAGAGAGACGAGAGCCCTCTTGTAGTCTCCAGAGGTTTCACTCTGTTAACAAACAGCAAACTTGCCAACTTAACATCAGATACAGTATTAGAAGCAGAAACCAGAAAGTTCAACCCCCACCTGTTATTTAAACCACTGATTTAGGTCTCCAAAGGTAATATATTACACTATAATAACTGGATAGTACTCTGAAATGAGTTAATTATTTTTAAAAATAGCTTGGCTGTCACAAATTGTGGGTAAACAGCTGATTAACGTTAGAGTCCCTGTGTAGAGAGATGTAATTAACCTACAAAAATATTGGTATGGTGTACAAAACTTTGGTTGCAATTTTAGTTTAGGCAATTGCAAAACACATTTTTTAACAGGAGCATTTCAGTAATTAGTTTTATCAGATTATCTAAAACAAAATTAACTCATCTAATTATACTTACTTATATATTATTATATTATATACTTACTTATTATATATTATACTTAGAAACTCTAAATAAATAACATATTCATGATTTGACAGGCCAATAAATTGATGTAAACAGGAGTAGCAGACAGCCTATGATATGCCTACCACCCTTGTAAACATTTAGTTGTATGTTTGGCGCTACTTAGTCGAAATATTGAAGGAATTTTTTGTTTGACATAAAAATGTATATAAATGAATTTTAACCCTTTGAACGACATAAGCGAGTATACTCTTGTATTCCCATAATGACATTTAAAGTCACATTTAGTAATCCAAATCGACGATCGATGGCTTGTCTACTTTTGTCCCTTGCTAACTCATTTCATGACATAGTTACAACGTCCAGTCAGTATTCATAGGTTACAAACAGACTATTGTGTGTGTCACTGTTTGCTGCACAGTTGCCTAGCACCAAGAGCAAGTATACTCCCACATCAGCTGACTAATAGATGCAGACGATGTTTGTGTCGGGTGATTGTTTATAACCTAGTCTTTGTCTTTAGTGTTTATACTAAATAACTTATCTTTATGAGTTAGTTTTTATAATATTAGTGGCTGTGTTTGTGTAAGTATACTATATTGTAGTTTTGTGAAGGGATACAATATGGCTAAACCTATTTATTGAATAATTGACTAATAAAAATTTTAGTCTATATTAATAGCTAGTGTACTAAAAAAACTTGGCTTTAAAAAAAATTATTATAATTTTGTTTTGTATTATTTGGCGCTGAGAAGAGCCTTACAATGACAATTAAACGTTGAAAGGGTTAAAATTTAAATCAAGGCATATTAGTTTCAGAATTAATTCAATAAATCATCAGTACAGCAAACCTTTAACTTGTCTACACTTGGTGAATAATAGGGGAGTAGAAGTGTCAAATGTCAAATCATACGGAATATCTTAATAAAATATAACTTTTTTTAAATATCAATTTCAGTCCTCGTCTATACCAGGTACCTGATCACTGTCAATGAACTAACATTGATTTCACTCGCTTTGTTACTTGTTAACATTGCGAGCTCAGATGGTAGGAAGGGCAGGAAAGTGGAATAAACATGATAAAAATAGTTTATGTATTGGCGATTTCCCAATATAATAAATAAACGGTACCAGTGTACTGACACATACTATCTCCCTTAAGTAAATTTAAAAAAAGACAATCTGTAATAAAACTATCATCTTCTTCAAAGTGAATCTAAATATCATTTAATAATTTATTGTTTAAAAAATAATCATCCAATTTTGAAAAATAAAAACAAGAGAGACAAAGTTAAATTAATTGTTCAAATTGTATGGGGGACCCCCCCCCCCCCGGTAATAACAAGCTTTTTTGAGCTGGTTTTGTTCGGTGATTTGACCTTACGCTTCATATCAAGTTTCATGGAAAACAATTGGAAAGTAAGGAAGAAATTGATTTTTTTATCTTCTCCATAAGAATAACATTGGGTGCTTTCAGACAACGTACTGTGTTTATCGTGGACAGTAAATTTAACTTTTCTCTGGAACCGTTTGTTGTAGACAAATAATTCAAACTACTAATTTGTTTAGTTTTTTAAGCTGGTTTCAATGGTACCAGTCAAGTTATACTTTACTTTTATTGTTTTCGCTGAAAATTTAATAATTTGATATTTTTACATTCAAAAGCCCATAACTTTTGAACCGTCATTTTTACAGATATGTGGGTGGTGTAGAATTATTTAGTACTCTGTGCACTATAAACTATTAAATTTTAATCAAAATTGTTAGAGCCGTTTTTGAGAAAAGTGGATTTTTCACGTTTTTTAAGGGTTTTTAGGGGTGAAATACCCTTAAAAATCAAAAATTCAAAAAAAATTTTAAAAAGCCTGGAGATACGGTGACTATATATATAAATTTCATCTAAATCGGACCAACGAGGTAGGCTGTAGCACTGTACATATCCAGACACACACACACACACAAAGACAGACACAAGGACGGACAGACATCACATCAAAACCCACTTTTTTGGATTCAGGGGACCCCAGAACGGATATAACCCACCCTCAACTCAAATTCGAAAATTTTGACGAAAACAATACTTTCTCCATATACTACAGTATGTATAAGGGGAGAAAGTAAAAAGCAGCTTCACCTTGGCATGTCAGCCAGGACCAGACATATTTTAGTGTAAAATATCAGTCACTGTAAAAATGTCTGCTCACCCTGTGTCAAAGTAGCAAGAGTCACCCATATTGAAACTCATCAAATAAGATGTATGCAATGTTTTCATTCCTCGACAGAGAATTAAAAAACAACACCCACCTTGACAACACTCTCAAGGGTTTTGCCGTAGAGTCGTTCATACTCCTTCTTGATGTTTCCTAGGTCGATTTCACATCGGCTGACGATGATACGGATCAAGGTGGTGTCATTAGTCCCTAGCCCAGCCATGGCATTCTGCAGCTGCTTGGCGTAGAAAGTCAGAGGGTTTTGAACACACTGAACTGAAAGCCAGAACACATTTTTTAGATACTATTATCTAATATGCAGTTTACAGTTTTTTTAATCAGTTTACAGTTGTTTCAATATTTTTTTAGTAGTTTTAAGCATTTCTATCTGCACTGTAATACAATTCCCATGAAACGGAAAATTTAAATTTTTATTGAATTATTTTATTAATGAAATGTAAAGAGACAGACATTGGACGCACAGACACGTTCGTGGTCTTTAAGAGGTTAACATCATAAACTACTTCCAATCAACTAAATTATCAGTATTACTTTTCTCTTCACTGTCACACTCTGAATCACTTAAAAATAGTACACCTATAATTAATTAAAATCCTCCTAAGTATTTATTTTACTCACTATCACAGAAACATTCAACAACAAAAATTTAAGTTTAGGTTACGTGAAAACTTGACTAACAATACAGAGTATCGTACATTGGAAGACACTGCTCAGCCGATCAGCGATTTTTCAAATACGATATATAGTATATTATAATGCAAAAGAAACATAAAACTGAGGTTAAATACTGAGAGGTTTTTTTAACAGTAATGTCACTTTATTGCTTAAAACATGAGATAATAATAAAGATATTAGGTTTAATTTGTATCATAGCTCAATCAGGAACAGTATACTTGTGGTCACAAGATCGGGCTACATATGGCGACCATGAGTATACTCAGGGTTGTAAGCCAATACAGTGTAATGCAGTTAAGTCACTTGGTGATTTTCTTCCCAATTTTAAAAAACATTTTACCTAACCGTTAACTATTTATGAGGTTAATCCATTGACACCGTATCACGACTTATTCTATGGCTGTGTTGGGCCCAAAAGCCCCATGCCAGTTGAGTTAACTGGAGTAGTCCATTTTTGCGTAGTCAAGAGACGGGTGGGTAAGACTTGAGGAGGTGATGGCATTCACCTGCCCTGGGACAATGACTCACACTTACCCCTACTCCAAACATCGTACTTGCCTTAGACAGAATTAGCAACGTAGAGACTCATTTCCGCCCGCACTCGACCACAACCTGATCCTGACAGGGAATTCAAGCATTGTACTCCATAAAGACAAGGTTGACTGACACCTCCCAGTCACAGGGTGGAATTGTTTATTAATGATAATAAATAATAGTGATTTATTAATACTTAAACAAATTCTTCTGTTTATGAGTAAAACAAATAATATATTATTAACATGTTATGTAGTTTACCGCTCTTTACACGTACAGTAGAACCTCCCATATCTGACCTCCCAATATCCGACTCCTCCCGATAGCTGTGATGATGTGTAAATAAATTATCGTTCAGGAAAAAAAATTAATGATTCATGTTATGCAACAATACGTACCGATAGGTCATGATCTGAAATGACATACCAGTCTACTCCTTAACACTTTGAGTGCTGGCCGTAATATTACAAAACACAGAACATATATAGAATGCTGGGGGTTTTTCCTTATATTTTAAAAAATTCATAGAATAAACAACTATAAAAATAAAAACCTGGTATATACATGGTATTGAAGACTCACATATCCTCTTTGATTTGGTATGTAATAAATCTAGGCTACAAAAAAAATTCTTACTCCTCTTTAATAGAACAAAGTACTGTTTAAGAAAAAATAAAAATTTGCCAAAAGCGTTTATTTTCACTTTTATTGTTTATAACTTACAGAAAAAAACAAAAATAGTTGAGGGAATCAACAAAGGTATCCATGGAAACTGTACTAACATGTTATTTAATAAAAAATTAAAACTCTTTAATAATAACTCTAACCTACAAAGTAAACATATCAACTGGCCATTCTTGTTTCGTTGTGCCGTCGTCTGCCATGAACAGCTGACCTTAACGCATCAAAACATTGTAAGAACTTTTCTCATTCACAATCGTGGTAAAATAGTACGAAATTACGGCCAACAAAATTTATTTTTAAACCCGTCAAATGGCGGGTTCAGCACTCTATGGAAGTCTTAGTTGCCCGTCAAATGATGGGCTTAGCACTCAAAAGTGTTAAGTGGATAATAGTCTGTACACCTCATAGGATTAAAAACACTATGTTAAATTTCATACTACAACATACATATTACCGGTATGGAATTAAGTACATTTCCAAAAATCTGATATTAAAAGATGACATATTATTTCAAGACAATATTCTAAACATGTGACTTACTGTACAAAGTTGTTTAATCTGTAATAAACTAATTATCAATTTTGAATATCTATTTACCAACTGCCATCATAGCATCGTGGAGTGGGCCACCCAGTTCGTCTTTGATTGCCTGTTCGATTGTTCGTCCGGAAACATTCTTGTATTCATCAAACACCAATCTCAGTTGTTCGTAGCTCTCATGGGCCATGATTTTGTTGAACACCTCCTCATTGGTCCCGAGTTTTGCTTCTCCTACAAATATATTGTGTAAGTTTCTTCCAGCAATTTTTATATTAATTAAACAAAGTAAATAATTTTTGAACATTACTTCTACATATTTTTTTAAAATTGTGACTCAAATATAAATCTTATCTTTCTTTAGTATTCTTGTCTTCAATATTATTAATCATCTTCATATCATGTGTGATAAACAAGTCATATATATTGTACTGTATATGTAAAATATATACAGTAGAACTTGGATAATTTGAATCTCAAGGGACCAGAAAAAAATTTGATTTAGAAAAGTTTTTGCAAGTGGTTGAAATAAACAAACAAACATCATGTTTTAACATTGTATATCGTCGCACACAATTTCTCGATTTCCAAATCAATAAATAATAATTTATATGACAATTTTATAAAAATCTGTCCATATAATTATTTGCCTATTCTCCATAAGATTAACATGGCAAGAGTGTGCAGGTTTGCTGCTGTGAGGAACACTGAAATTAGACATTTTACCATAAATAATTTTTATCTTAACATTTATACCAACTTTCATCAACATCTGTCCATAAATAAAGGAGTTTGCCTATTCCCTATATGATTATTATGGGAAAAGAGTATGCAGGTTTGCTGCCATGATAAACACATAAACTATGATTTTTAAGCACAAATGGATAGATCTCAACCACATGAAGCTAAATATCAAGTTTTATCCAAAAATATTCATTAATATGGGAAATATTAATTTTTCCCTATCCTCCATAAGATTAACATTGGAGCCCACAATACAACGTACTGTGTTTAGTTTTTTTATATCTCGGTAACCGTTGGAGATAGAGAAAAACTTTAAGGAACTTAATTGTGTAGTTTTTTAAGCTGATTCCAATGGTGAAATATAAAATTAGAAATCTTTAAAAATTACATGTGAAAAACGCAAAAAAAAACATTTTGGGGTACAAATCCCCCCAAACTACCCGTTCCCATTGACCGATATGTCTGGTTTACGAACTAGTCCGAGCTTGTAGAATACATCTCTACCAAATTTGGTCTTGATTGGACCATTTTTACGAGAGTTATCGTGCTAACAGACACATATATATATACAAATATATATTTATATATAAAAATTTTAACGATATTGTTTTTGGACTCTGGGCACCTAAAGAAGAAAAAATAACATGTGCTTAATTGATGAGAAACTAATAGTTCTTCCCTATGGGAATTCGCTAAAAAAAGGTTAAAGAAGATATTATTGATTAAAAATCATAATTTTTGTTAAATGTCAATAATGTGTTTGGAGGGATCCCGAAACTTTAGCAATTTCAAATTTATAGCTATTTTTAGCGAATTTCCCATAGGGAAGAAGCTATTACCGTAGGCCTCATGGCAAGAGTTAAGCCCGAGACCATGTTATTTTTTCTTCTTTAGGTGCCCAGAGACCAAAAACAATAGTCGTTAAAATTTATATATATATATATATATATATATGTATATATATGTATATATATATATATATATATATATATGTGTCTGTTAGCACGATAACTCGCGTAAAAATGGTCCGATCAAGACCAAATTTGGTAGAGACGTGTATTCCTACAAATGCTCGGACGAGTTCGTAAACCAGACATATCGGTCAATGGGAACGGGTAGTTTGGGGGGGTTTTGTACCCCAAAATGGGGTTTTTTGCGTTTTTCACATGTAATTTTTAAAAATTTCTAACTTTATATTTCACCATTGGAATCAGCTTAAAAAACTACACAGTTAAGCTCCTTAAAGTTTTTCTCTATCTCCAAGTGTTACTGAGATATTAAAAAATCTAAACACAGTACGTTGTATTGTGGGGCTCCAATGTTAATCTTATGGAGGATAGGGAAAAATTAATATTTCCCATATTAATCAATATTTTTTTATGAAACGTGATATTTAGCTTCATGTGGTTGAGATCTATCCATTTATGCTTAAAAATCATAGTTTTTGTGTTTATCATGGCAGCAAACCTGCATACTCTTTTCCCATATTAATCATATAGGGAATAGGCAAATTCCTTTATTTATGGACAGATGTTGATGAAACTTGGTATAATTGGTTAAAATAAAAATTATTTATGGTATAAATGACTACTTTCAGTGTTCCTCACAGCTGCTAACCTGCACACTCTTTCCCATGTTAATCTTATGGAGAATAGGCAAATAATTCTCATGTTTATGAACAGATTTTTATAAAACTGTCATATTTTATTATTATTATTAATTTGGAAATTCGCTGAGTACGCAGATCTGCTGCGACGGGGGTATTCTTAAATTCCTTTCTACCTCCTTGATCGCCGCTATTTATTCTTGCAACATCAGAGATTTGTAGGTTTGCTTTAGCGAAGCCATCATACACATGACGTGTTAACATGAACGCAGACGAAGTCACAAATGTCACAAACAAAACAAAAGTCACAAACACGAAATAAAGACGACAAATATCGGAACAAACCACCATCAATGATAGATGCACTGTGTACGTGCTGTGAGAAGGGTTGGCGGGGGGGTGGGCGCGTTGATCTAACTAAAAATAGTCTGAGGACAGGAAGGCCAAACGTCGTTTCCTGGAAAATCGCACACAATGATTTGTTCACTTAATAGATTTACGCTGTAAAAACTTTGAACTATCCAAATAATTATTAGAATTAACCAGGATATTTTAACATTGTTTTTATGTAAAGTTCTAGGGACCAAGTCAAAATTTCAAAATAAGGAAGTTTTCGAATGACTGAAGTTCGAATTATCCACGTTCCACTGTATATATATATATATATATATATATATATATATATATATGTTTATCAAATATATATAAAACTATATATATTGTACAAATAGATGATGGAATTACTTTACTAGGTACAAAAATAATTTTATTATTGTTGTTAGTGTCATTCCTAGATAGGACATCTGCCAGGTCAGATAGACGAGATCTTCATAATTCTCAACCCGTTATTAGATTATGAAGAACATCCAAGCGGCAATCTACCATCTGCCCTCTATTTGGTTAAATTTTCTGCTTAACATTAGCATAAATATTATATGACAACTGTTATGTTACAATGCTATGGTATATTATAAAACTGTGATTCAAGTTTTGAGGAGTTTGTCTCAGTAATATGGAAAAAATAGATGTGATTTTAATATAGCCAATTGTCAGCATTTAAATTTATTTCAGATACTAGTGGGAGCCAAACTTTTCCGCAATAGTGGACAGATTTTGGGATCAGCGCTAATTACCCTCTACAATGTAATTGTGAATCAACAGAGGATTTGGGGACCTCCTCTACTTGTGTACTGATAATAATTTTACCTTTTTATTATCACATAAAAAGTTCTGAAGAAAACTTTATAGTTTTTTTTCTTAAAAATTAAAGTGAATTTAAGGAAGTAAATTGACTGTGCCAAACTACCAGCAGCATAAAGTGCCTCAGCTTGTTCCCTGGCTTTCTCCGGAGTCACATGTCCAGGGGGGTTCCTCACGGCCTGTCAACATTCATAAAACTAATGAACTCTTGAAAAATACATAAATACTTCATAAATACCTTCATGAACCTCAATACACTAAAACCTCGTTTATCTGGTTTTAATGGAACCAGGGACATTTCGGATAAGCAAATTTTCGGATAAACCGTTTTACCGATTTTTGGAAGAAAGTGTGAAGTGGAAGATAAAAACCTTCAGTATTTTCTATACCGTACCTGCAATAAGGGAGAGCATTACGGTTCGTTTTTTTGATTACAGTGTTTATACACTGTTGAATTTTTTCGACCGACAGTATTGTGAACGGTCGGCTGAAAACGCCACGCAGTGCTGGCAGAAAACACCGTGCAGTACCGGCCGAATTCACTGCGCAGTGCCGACCGAAAACGTTGTGCAGTCCCGGCTGAATTAGTTGCGCAGTACTGGCCGAATACGCCTCGCAGTGCCGGCCATAAATACTGTGCAGTGCCAGCGATAAACATTTTTTTTCTTAGAACCATTTTAGATAAGCGTGTACCGGATAAACGAGTTTTTAGTGTATTACCTTTTTTTAAAGGCCCCCTGATTCATGACATTCCTAAAACCCTTTGTCATTCTTCCCTGAAGTTTATCAATTTTTACTTTCTCCCCTTATACATAGTATATGGAGAAAGTATTGTTTTCCTCAAAATTTTCGAATTTGAGTTGAGGGTGGATATATCCGTTTTGGGGTCCCCTGAATCCAAAAAAGTGGGTTTTGACGTGATGTCTGTCCGTCCGTGTGTCTGGATGTGTACAGTGCCACAGCCTACCCCATTGGTCCGATTTAGATGAAATTTGGCATGTATATATATAGTCACCGTATCTCCAGGCGTTTTTTTCATTTTTTTGAATTTTTTATTTTTAAGGGTAGTTCACCCCTAAAAACCCTTAAAAAACGTGAAAAATCCAATTTTCTCAAAAACGGCTCTAACGATTTTAATTAAAATTTGATAGCTTATAGTGCACAGAGTAATAAATAATTTGACTTGACTGGTACCATTGAAACCAGCTTAAAAAACTAAACAAGCTAGTATTTTGAATTATTTGTCTACGAGTAACGGTTCCAGAGGAAAGTTAAATTTACTATCCACGATAAACGCAGTACGTTGTCTAAAAGCGCCCAATGTTATTCTTATGGAGAATATAAAAAAATCAATTTCTTCCTTACTTTCCAACCGTTTTCCATGAAACTTGGTATGAAGAGTAAGGTCAAAACACCGAACAAATACAACTCAAAAAAGCTTGGTATTACTACCGTGGGTGGGGGTTTCCCCCCCATACAATTTGAACAGTAAATTATTAAATGATATTTAGAATAACTTTATAGAACATGATAGTTTTATTACAGATTGTCTTTTTTAAATTTACTTAAGGGAGAAAGTATGTGTCAGTCCACTGGTACCGTTTATTTTATATAATTCTTAAGTAGTGTTTCATGTTTTAAGAAAAAAAATAATACTATTATTTTGTATAAGGCTCTACTTTTACATATTCGGGTTGAGTATTTTCTCAACCATTACAGTTAATTTTTTTGAAAAATTTTATGAAACTGATAAATGTTTTCTTCTTAGTCACTTACTCTCTGTACTTACCGTAACGATGAGAGTCAAAAATCTGCGGAAGTCACTCTTAGTCTCGCTACAGACATGCTCAGCCAAAGGACGGTCATACACTGAAATCAACAATAAAACATTGTTATCGTTGATTTTATAAAAATGTTCTTTGGGTTGCATTACATTTTGACCTTCAGAGAGGGAAGAAGGACTGCTAAATAATTTAGGTTTATTTTTGAACTATCATATGTGCTTTGCTTTTTAACATGCTAAATTCTCATATCAAAACGTTTTGCAGCCAAATTTTAGTGATTCTAACTTGCATTAATCCTCATTGTTTGGGCAACACAAAAACGTTATCAATATGGCACCTGGTTTCAACACAAGGTCTCATTCTGAAGTCTTGAAGGTTTTCACTCCTATGAGGTCATCAAAATGTCTAAAAAAAATTTGTCACACAAAAATTCATTTAATATAAAATACACATTCAATGAAAAAATAGATAACTATACTGCAATAAAACTGTGTAGTGGCAGGTTCAGCTTTAACATTTAGACTGACCACCCTAATTCACTAACAGCAGATTGATTATGACCTGAGAATATAATTTCTTCTAATTTAAACATATTCATGCCATCTTATTGATGGTGTTAGCGAATTTCCTATAGGGAAGAAGCTATTACCGTAGGTCTCATGGTAAGACTTAAGCCCGAGACCATGTTATTTTTTCGTGTTAAAGTGCCCAGAGGCCAAAAACAATAGTCGTTAAAATTTATATATATATATATACACGAGGGGGTACCCAAAAGTAACCGGACTTTGTCTGCCGAGGGCGGAGCTTTGGTAGTAAGGGTGAGCGCCACTAGGGCGTGTCTAGCGCAACTTTTTGCCAGTTCAGAACCGCTCGGGTCGTTTAGCTAGCATATTCTGTTCGTCTGTAGCGTCATTTTTTGCTGTAGCTGTTTCACTGTTGCTTCGTTTTTTATGATGGCAAGAACAACGTGCCGCTGTGAAATTTTGTTTTTTACTTGGTAAAACCGCAGCTGAAACTGCTTTAATGTTGAAAACTCTTACAAAGATGATGCTTTGGGAAAAACTCAAGTGTATGACTGGTTCTCTCGATTTAAAAATGGCGACCTTTCCATTGATGACAAACCTCGTTCCGGACGTCCAACAACTGGCCGAATTGATGAAAATATCGAAAAAATGCGAGAGCTTGTGCTCACAGACCGTCGACAGACAATTGATCAACTGATGTCAGAAATTAGTGCAATAACTTGGACAACTTTCACACAGGATTTTTAATCAATAACATCTTCATTAACCTAATTTTTTTTAATATACAATGTTAAAACATGATGTTTTATTGTTTATTTCAACCACTTGCAAAAACTTTTCTAATTCGAATTTTTGAATGGTTCAAATTTTTTTCTGGTCCCTTAAAGTAGTTTGAATTATCCTAGTTCTACTGTATATATATGTGCATGTCTCTGAACATGATAACTCTCGTAAAAATGGTCTGATCGAGACCAAATTTGACTGATACGTGAATTCCTACATTTGATCGGACGAGTTCTTACACCAGACATATTGGTCAATCGATATGAGTAGTTTGGGGGGTTTTGTACTCAAAAATTGGATTTTTGCGTTTTTCATATATAATTTTTAAAAATCTTAAACTTTATCTTTAACCATTAGAATCAGCTTAAAAAGCTACACAATTTAGTTCCTTAAAGTTTTTCTCTATCTCCAACGGTTTTCTGAGATATTAAAAAATCTAAACACAGTACGTTGTATTTTGGGGCTGCAATGTTAATCTTATGAATGATAAAGAAAAATTAATATTTTACTTATCAATCAATATTTTTGGATTAAACTTGGTATTTATTTACCTTCATGTAGTTGAGATATTATGCTTCATTAAGGTTAAAAATCATAGTTTATGTGTTTTTCATGGCAGCAAACCTGCATACTCTTTTCCCATGTTAATCATATAGAGAATAGGCAAACTCCTTTATTTATGGACAGATGTTTATGGAACTTGGTATGATTGGTCAAAATAAAATTTCTTATTCTAGAAATGCCTACTTTCAATGTTCCTCACAGCAGCAAATCTACGTACTCTTTCCTATGTTATTATGGAGAATAGGCAAATAACTCTCATATTTATCGAGAGATATTGATAAAGACTTGTCATGTATGATTATCATTATTATATTACTAAGTTGGAAATTTGCATAGTACGCAGGTCTGTTGCGACGGGGGTATATTTTGATTACTAAGATATTAAGGTAATATCTTCATTTAATAGTTCCAAAGTAATCCGAATGGCTACAGACACAAAATAAACTTCACCTTTCACTGTTCTCTAATTTTACATTTAATAATCTGATAATGAGTTTTTATTAACTAAATAAAAACTAATCTAGCATAGTTTTAAAATGCAGACCAACATATATACTGGGTGATCAACTCAAGGTGTCACCATTGGGATATTGGAGACTGTAAGAGGAAAGAAAACTTTAAATGGGGAAAATTCCTTAACTTGTTAAGGCAATTAAAAATATGAATTTTGTTTTTCAAAATATGGCCACAATTTTCCAAAATGGCGTTCAACTGTGAAATTTCTAATAGAAACACCTGTTTTTTGTTATGGTTGGATATATCATAGAATTTTAAGACTTTTTTACTCATGGCATTCTTATAATAAACCGTTTAGCAACTAGGAGCTAATTCTAAGAGAAATTTGCGTGAACTCAAAGAGGCCACCATTGGGAGGCACAATTGATAAATTTGTGTGACATTTCTAATGGATTCCTTGGGGTGCACCTTATAGTATGCCAAAATATCTGACTCAACATCTTCTGTCACAACTCTTACATTGTCTTTTCTTGGTAAATGTCCCATTCAATCTTAAGTTTTCAACTAGTTTTGGGAACAAATTACGGTAGTATAACTCTTCTTTTCAGGTATCTTTCAGCGCATTGCGTCGCTGCCAAGGTTCTATTCTTTTTACATTGAAAAAAAAACTTCCAACATGTCCAATTTTTCTCCATTAGTAAACTCCATTATTGCAATATAAGATGCTACTAATACCACAATAAATTACTTATTACATGATTTAAAAACAACATTAGGATAATTAAAATCGACTTTGGAAAATTGTAACAATAAAATAGATAATTATTGTTTATCCGCAAAATCATGTGTTATGCACTAACACAAGACACAGAAGTTATGTAATGTAGTTTTGAAATAATTTAAGATGTTTTTGGTGTGATAAGGTATTTTAGAATTCTTAAAAGTATATATTTTCTTTTTAGTTGTACTTTATTTCATTGCCTGTAAATGTCGAAACACACATCTTTAATAATAATTCATTTTATAGTGTATTCAAATGAGACTTTCCAAAATTATTACCGCTACTAGTGGCCAAATGGTGATGTTTATTAAAAAAGTACTAAGAAAAAAAAGTCTTTAAATGTTATGAAAAATTAAAATCCATAATAAACTTTTTACAGGGTTCCATAAGAAATTTCAATGTTGGCCTCCATATTGGAAAATAGTGGTCATATTTAGAAAAAAGAAATACATATTTTTAATCACCTTAAAAAATTAAAGCATTTTCCCCATTTAAAGTTTTTCCTACATCTTACAGTTTCCAATATCCCAATGGAGGCCTCCTTGAGTTGATAACCCTGTATACTTGATTAGCTGGCTGCTAGTAAGAATTAAATTTATATGCTAACCAATTATGTGAGTATATTTTGTATGAATTTCATTAAAAATATATATTTAAGATTTTGGTCTTATTAATTAAAATCTAAAAAATTTAGGAATAAAATTATTTGAAAGTTTTGTTAGGTTTTGTAAATGTAACAAAACTTTATGACCTTGGAAAGTTCTCCCAGAGTTTATCAGACAATCTAAATGATTACAGAAGAGGGTGTGGTGCAGAACCGTAAAAGAGTCAACTTCATCATTAGCTTGATAAGAGTCAGCGCAAATACTTTATGTTACAGTTCATGATCATTGATCATGACCTGGTTAGGTCCATTATTTTAATTAAGTCACGGGAAGTCCTGGAAAATCACCTAGATATTGGCAGTAATAAAACTACAAATAGAATCTTACTCAATCTAAAACTCAATACATTTATATTCTACCTATAATCTGTAGTCTTGATCTCTTCATGTACTAAATCTTGTTGGATTTTGCAGACACAATTAAAAATAACTTATTAAATAACTATCTGAATTAATAGTTTTACAAAGAGATTAAACTCTAAACCTTTATTGCTCAAGATTCAAGAGTTTTATTGTCAATAAATACACAAAGGTACAATAGACATGGTCAAGATCATTAGAGCTATATCATTAATCACAAATGTAAAGCTTCAATGTACAATTAACAAGTAAACAATAAATTAATATTAACAATAAATAACACTGACATTCTTAAATATAACAGTAACATATAGGTCTTGACAACAAAGATAATAAATAAGTGTAACATTAATTTGATTAGTTAAAAACGAGAGATTGGGTATCACAGGATAAAAATTCAGCAACAGAGTAAAATGGATTAATTTTAAGCCAGTTTTTTAAAACTGTTTTAAACCTATTCTCACTTGCTGTCCTGGCACTTATTGGCAATTTATTAAACATTTTAATTTTCATGTAACAGTGACTTTTTTTAAACCTTTCCAATCTGACAGGTAACAAATTTAATGTACATTTAGACCTAGTATTGTGATCATGAATGTCCTGTCTGATTTCATACTTATCTAAATTTTCTTTGACATTTACTAGAATACTATATATATATATAAAGAGATCACTGTCATTATTTTTAGCTCTATAAAAATTGGTCGACAAGTTTCTCTGGTCTATTTTTTCATTAACTTAAAAACCTTTTTGGAATTTCCCATAAAGAACATTATGAGTTCTCAAATGAGTTAGCAGACCATACTTTCTTTAGGTGAGTAAAAACAATATTTATTTTTATATATTTATATATATAAATATATTATATTATATATTAGTGAAATAACTTGTAAAAAATCATGAGCAAATGAAGATTATTCCTACAAATCTCACTTCTAAACAACATACCAAACTGTATGAAAATTTTTTTTGCTTTTTACATGTATTAAAAAAAAAAGAATCAGTTAAAAATACAAATTAACTTAAAGTTTTTCTCTATCTTCAGGTAGAGATATAAAAAATAACACAATAGTTTATTTTTGTTGTTAAATTATAGGTAAAAAAAAAATAATTTTCACTTTCTTATCTAATATTTTTTGAAAATTGATTTTTACTTATGTTTTGAACAAATTTGTGCAAAAAAATATTTTATGTGTTTATCATGAAAATTTTTTTCCTTGTTAATCTATGGAGATTAAATATATTTAACATTTTAAAGTTTATAAATGTTTTTTTAAAAATAAAATTTTTATTATAAATATACTTATTTTCACAGCAGAAATATATTTTATTTTAATCTTATTAAATAAAAATTTATGTTATCGAAATTTTATGTCTATATTAATTTTTATTATTATTTTATATTATTAACTAAAATCTTACCTTATTTTTGCAATATCAAGACTCTATGAACTCCACTACTGTTACCCCATAATATTATACCATATGAAATCAGTGAGTGGAAGAAGGCATAGTATGAAGTAATCAGCATATCTGTACTGACACATAAGCTCAGTTTTCTCAATAAGTAGGTAACTCTTGACAACTTTGTACACAAATGGTTGGTATGAGCATCCCATGAAAGCTTACTGTCCAGATAAATCCCTAATAACTTAACTGAATTACAGTCATCAATATGATGGCAATGACTTAAGGTAAAATATATATTTTCTGTTTTGCTAGAGTTGACATTTAAAAAATTTACATTGAACCATTCATGAGCCATACTTAGAGCATTAGTTTGCATCAAATTGACACTAACCAAATCTTTACCAGCATTGAGAAGGGTAGTATCATCAGCATACAAAATGGAAGTACAGGAGGTGTTAAAGGCAAAATCATTTACAGCTATGAGAAACAAAAAAGGCCCAAGAACTGAGCCCTGGGGCACTCCAGTTTGAATAGTCTCAAAGTTTGAGATATCAGAACCCTGGGTAACCATTTGTATCCTGTCAATTAGAAAAGAAGATAGCAAACTTAACTCTTTATCCTGAATCCCATAACAGTAAAGCTTTCTTAATAGCAGTTCATGAGATATACTATCAAATGCTTTAAAAATGCTTTAAAAATGCTGCTAATCAAATGCTCATAAAATGTGTTGGTTTAATTACATTATAAAAAACGTAACATTATAAAAAAATATTCATTAATTAACCGTAATGATTAACCCTAAAAGTGACAAGCGTTTTACCTTTAATTGTAACATAAAAATAATTTCAGTTGACTCCCTCTAATTCAGACACCTCGGAACCGGACCCCTGTCCGAATTAAAAAAATTCCAGACCATCCGTCGGTTACATAAATTATAATCTCTGTTAGCGTACGAGTATCTATATATATCACAATAAAAAAAGATTTTAAAGCATACTTTCCCAAACATTATGGGCTTTTGTTTCCAACTCACTGGATCGTAGTTTTTTGTGATGTTTATAATATAATATGTCACCATAAATAGGAATGAAAATGAAATTATAAAGTACCCTAAACTGAACAAAATTATTTTACAGTACAAAAAACAGAATTCTAACTTTACATTAATAAAATTATCTCAAACGTAGGCCTATTTACTATAATCCAAGAAGAATTAAAAGGTTAGGTTTACAATACTGTACATATTAGAAGAAATCTGTTATTTTCTTCAGCTTTTTCGACTGTTTTCTTAAACGCATAATCACACTATTTCCTCATAAATATTACATCCATATCTATGCAACGATCTTTTGCTCAACGTACAGTAACTGTGAGTGTAGAGCAACTGGCGACGTTGTTGCCAGTTCCAGTGCTGTCCTCCCATCCGCATGAGTTAAATTCCCACAGCAATGTTGCCATTTCCTGCGTCACTGAAGATTCATAAAGAATGAAATTGTAAGTTTAACTGATTTGTGATCTTATTTATTTATATTTAGACCGGAAATAAACAAACACGTTCAATCCTGTAAATTTCTGCCATGAGAAAAGCGACAGCGCGCTAACGACTCATTTCCAATAAGTAGTCTGGACGATCCGGCGTCTGAACCATCCAAGTCCGGACTAAAGGGAGTCGACTGTAGGCTATGTATCTCTTCTTAAAATATGAAGTATGAACAAATATACACCCGTATCATTTTTATTGTTTCTGACCTCTGGGCACCTCAAAACAAAAAACTAACAAGGTCCCGAGCTTAAGTCTTGCCATGAGACCTACGGTAACAACTTCCCTTTGGGAAATTCGCTAAAATACAAATTATCATCATCATTATTATTATTATTATTATTGAATTCGTAAAAGTCATAATTAGCTACCTACGGCTTTGCCACTTCTAGGGTTAATGAAATCAAGTTGTAATTTTTTACTTTATGGGACTTTATTCAGTCATTGGGAGTAATAAAAAATAAAAATGTATACAGACATTCCTACCCCAGCAGAATAATATTCTCCAAATTATAATTGATGATTTGACAATTCCCAATGTAGCATTGATACTAATTTATAAAATATTATTTGTAAGTACATTCAAGAAAAAATGCAATCAAATGGGAAAAAATAGTTTAAACAAATCATTGTTAGTTAATAGTTTTATTTTTGTTATCAACTGACAACTTTCGTTTCCTTCCTTACCCAGCATACAAGTAGTTCCATATTTTCACTGATAATATCTATTAAAAAACCTTGAGAGGATAATGCAACATTCCAAAGGGTAAATATTACAATGTATGGCTATTATCTGAAATGTATCATCATATAGCTGCTAGTCAAGATGAAATAATTTGTATTTTCCTAGGCTTGTTATTACCATGGCCACAGTGATAAAAAATCTAGGTTGCACTGGTAGAGTGAAACATGAAGCTATTATTGTTGCATAAAACATTGTTTCAATGGTATTAAAGGCTTGGAGGAAACAATTTTTGACAGACAGTAAATTTGTGATTCACAGTCCAATGTCCAAACCTGATGTATTATGGCAACAGCAACAGACAATTGAGGCTGCCTGCTGGTTATTGTGGTTATTAGTGTTACAAAAGCTATGACCTTGAGATTTGTATAGGCGATGGGGGTGGGGGTTTGTTTATATTTTAACCAGGTTGTTCCAATTCATTTCTCAGTCAAATATTTTCACTTCTTTGCCTCTTACTATCTGGTTAAAACAAGTTATTTATTATGTCATATGACCTAACTAAAATAATATGTACTTTTAACTCACTCATTAAAGGGTTAAAATAAACTACTGTAAAATAACTACATTAATAAGTTTCTAATATTTTATCTTAATTAATTTTTTACATGTGAACAAAAGTAACTACTCATAAGAATTCTTAAACTATTCATGGTTTAGCTTTATAAATTAAAAAGTATGCTATGTAACTGTTGTAAATTATAAATGCAATAAATTATGATATAATACAAAATTTTAATTTTTATAATTATTTTTACTTCAGTATTTATATTCAAAATTTTATTACTGATTTCATCAATTTATTATATTTATAGTTTGAGCGTAATAAAAAATTATCCACAAGTAATCGGTCAAATTTGACTTATTTTTCAATATGTATTATTTTTTTAAAGAGATTGATTTGTTTTAATTGTAACAATGGTTAGAACAGTTTTTGTATTTTTAATTGAGAGGATTCAATAGCAAATTATATATACATGCCCAACATAGCATCCATGCAATTACAGTAGAACCTCGATTATCCGGGGTAATCAGCGGGAGAGAGGGCACGGATAACTGAAAACACGGTTAATCGGAATGAGGAAGTATTCACGTAAAATCCACCGTAGTTTATAAATACATCGTTAGTGTTGTCAACACACTTTAAACAGATCTTCGTCAACTGATAACTTCGAATGCGGGCAGTTTGTTATCGCATGCAAACCATTATCTGACATTTTTACAAAGACTATACACAACTTAAGACAAATTTAATTAAAAATATTTCAATGCACAAACAAACAAACAGTTAAATTGAAACAATAGATTTAATGAATTGAATTAAAACACTAATTCAAAACTGTAACTCATCGACAGAATAATCAAAACTGACAATTAAAAAATCAAGTCAGCTGAGCTGTTCTGCAAACAAAACACGGGTGAGGAGAGGGGTGATGACTCATCGACTTCCGTCAGTCTCCTTCCTTATCTCTCTTCTTTTGTCCGTCTTCTCTCTCCCCGCCCACACACATGCGCAGTATTTAGTGCGCAATCTAGTGCATGTGTCGTCATGCCACAACACAAATCTGATTGGTATCTGATTGGCTACGGGCCAATAATGTTCAGTTTGTTTCAAAACCAATTTTATGTTAGTATAGAGTATTATTATCACGTATTTGAGATTAAAAATAGTTTTCATGAGAAAGTTAACAGTGAAAAACATCTTTTAAAATAACTTTTTGCCAGTTTTGGACCCCAGTTAACCCGCCGCCCGGTTGATCCGCCCCCGGATAATCGATGTTCTACTGTACCTACATTTTATAATTAGGCTGTTTACATGCTGCCCAAGTTTTGAAGATCGTATAAATTGATGAAAATAAACCCTTACACTGATATTCGATTCGAAAATATTCGATATTTGGAATAAGTAGTAAATAAATATTCAATTCGTAGAAAGAAAAGAAGAAAATTCATAGCTATCTAAGGTGTATAACTAGAAATTCAAGGTCTAATACTTAGCTATGCCTTTCGCCCACCAAAAGAAAATACTCACATCTCTCATAGGTCTCGTTGATATCCTTTATCTCCTTGTTGTTGCGGGTGCACAGTATCTCTATGAGAGCCATCTCGTCACAGCCTGCACCCTTCATAGCTTTGTTGAGTTGTTGGCACAGATACTCCACGGGGGGAGACATCAACCCCACGATCACGTCTTCAAACTTGCCCCCAAGTTCACTTTTAAGGTCTTTGATCAGGTCCTGGACAGAGAACAAACTATCTGTAAATAATTATGAATTGTTTCCAGTGAATCTAAAGACTAAACGTGATTGAGTTTAGGTAATCGCAGGCAAAACGAGTCGAACGTACTCGTCTCACAAGCATATTTCTTGGGAACATTACTACTTATATTTATAAAATTAAAGTACTGTATAATCTATTTAATTAATACCCCTGTCGCAGCAGACCTGCGTACTCAACGAATTTCCAAATCAATAATATTATATAACAGGTTTGATCAATATCCGTAATAAATAAGAGCATTTGCCTATTCTCCATAAGATTAACATGGGTAAGAGTATGCAGGTTTGCTGCTGTGTGGAACGCTGAAAGAAGGAATTTTTACAATAAATTATTTTTCTTTTTAGCATAGGCTTATACCTAGTTGTATTAATATCTGCCCATAAGTAAACGAGTTTGCCTATTCCATAAGATTAACATGGGAAAGAGTATGCATATTTTCTGTTGTGAGGAACACTGAAAGCATTAGGCATTTCTAGCATAAAAATCTTTATTTTTACCATGTATACCAAGTTTCATCAACATCTGTTCATAAATAAAGGAATTTGCCAATTCTCTATATGATTAACATGGGAAAAGAGTATGCACGTTAGCTGCCATGATAAACTTAAATTTTGAAGCATAAATGGATGGATCTCAACCACATGAAACTAAGTATCAAGTTTCATAAAAAAAATATATATTGATAAGTGAAATATTAATTTTTTCCTTATGCTCCATAATATTAACTTTGGAGCCCCAAAATACAATGTACTTTTGGACTTTTTTAAGGAAACAAGAACTATTTTAACCCTTTGGGTAGGTACTGACTGACTGACTGTCAGTAGCCAGTACCGCGAAAAACCCTGTTGACAAAAAATTGTCAGCTAGTAGTTTTTCATATAGTATATGCTATCTAGCACATTTTAATCCAACTCATTTCATTTTAGATGTCTTTGGTTTCCTCTTTTACTGTCTGGGTGGTTTTTGTGGTTGTAGCTACAGCCAGAAATAAATAGGCTATAATGCATTCTTTTGATTGAACGTTTATTTACTGTTGTATTGAATGAAAACAAAATTATGTTGTATCAACATTTTCTATGATAATATCTTTATTCTTGGTCAAAATCCCATGAACATTTGTAAACACACTTTCTACAATGTAATAATAATTCAACACTCTGAGCGCCATATATATTACCCAGGAATACCAGTGGTTTTTTGCGACCTAGCAACATTTTATATAAACAGCTGTAATAATATCTAAAGGAACACAAACTATAACACGTCATTTTATTCAGCATACAAATCTTCTATAAGAAAATGATATTGATGTTCTAATCACTATAAGTTGTTATAGATGTGTTGATAGACACTTTCTGCCATGCTGACCGGCGATAGTCCTCTGGTAAGAAATGGGGGCTCACACTGACACCTTAAGTTACTATGCGATGAGAGGTTGAAATAGACCGCGCAGCGTTCTCTTTTACGCTCGTACCACGCAGATCCGCACTGAACTTGTTAATTACATTTACTATTCTGAAGATAATCGAACTAACAATTCATCATTGATATAATATTTGTGAGAGGTGAGAGCTAATAAACATTAATCACACATTAAACGTAATGTTGAGTAACTCAGAGTGTATAATTTGAAAATTCAAGCACAAAAATCATGTTTCAATAGAATGCACAATACCTTTCTTTAATTTTAATCAATTAATTGTACTAATTCAGGCTGTTATGAGTTGGTGTGATGGGGTACCCATTAGAATAACCATTCTGAAGGGGCTACGAATGGATTTCAGGCAAGTGCCCCAGCACCGGCAGACCACTCAGACTAATACCATGCTTTGGAAGTTATACTGCTTTGGTTCCAGCTACGTAAGTAGTTCTGAAAGGTCATGTCAGAGGCTCTGAGCAGCCTGAAAACTGACACTAGACCTTGGCTCTCACAAACCTTTACCTTAACCATTTTTTTAAATATGAATGCAAAAAAAGAATTTGAAAATTGGTGACTGTTCTGAGATTATTAACAGTGAAGCCAATAAGGCAATAAGGGAATTGTTGTATTGCAATTGATCAACAGAAAATAACCACTCATTGGCACATTACTCTTAACTTATTTGACTGATTTGTTACACAAAGAACAAGTGAAAACTTATTGAACCACCACAACAATCAAGAATTTGGCAATCTCATGATGATGTGTCTGATATGATTTATACAATGATTTGATTAAAATACAAATTACAAAATACACAGGGACTTACCCTCCCGTACTCTTCAGTGAACCATTTGGCAATCTGTTGTCTCTGGCTGTTAGACCTCTTGGTTAGAATGTCAATGATGGTTTGTTCATCAGTTCCAAGACCTTTCATGGCCTGACGCAGAGCTGTGCCGTCCTCAGCAGCATTGAAACCATTGAACGACACCACCGTCGGCTCCGGCTGTACAAGATACATATTATTATTATTGGGAAGTTACTGAAATGAATTGTAGTTCTTGATGCATACCACTGCAGGCACCGTCTTACGAGATACAAATTGTTGTTGTAATAAATACTGAAATTAATTGTAATTTTTCATGCGACAATACTGATTTTTTAGGCTCTGGCTGTGCGGTATGAAAATAATTATTGCATAGGAGATTTTTGTAGTTTATTGTAATTTTTCTTCGATCAACAATCACTTAAAATATCAATGATTTGAGTACTTTCTTTTTAATTTTAGGTCCCGACTTGTGTAGTTAGTAGAATAAAGAGGAGACTCCTCCTAATTTGTAACAGTAATAATTCTTGTAGGCCAAAAGAAAAGAATGTTTGGATCAAAAATAATAAAAAAACTTATTGGAATTCCGAGCAGTGCACATAGTCCTATTAAAAACTGATGCCAACGAGTTGATTAACATGTGAATTGGTGTCTTCATGATGCAACTATACCATTATACTCTCCTATGAAGTCAAATCCAAATAATTTTCAAACAAGAGGAAATATAAATTCAGTACATTCAGTATGATTGTTACTGTAAATCGTATTTTGTAAAGCATGTGTATGCATTCATTATTATAAATGAACAATTTTTTATATTGTGTTCAAAGCTTAACTTTTACTCTATGAAATTACTAGATTTACTTTATTTATACATACTCTATTCCACTATCGCGAGCAGGACATAATGATATAAACTCATTTACTTTTATGAAAAACCTTAAATGAAACAAAAAAGAACTGTTAGAGTAGACCTTTTTTCAGACATGCGTGCTTTATAATTTATAACCACAATATATTTTATCTACAAACCACATCCTGACATGGCTACACCACAATCAACGTTATAGTAATTTTGAATATACTGCTCTTGGGTGAAGTAACTGGATAATACAATAACACACAGGTATTATATTTTATAGAAAGAAGTAGACATATTTTTTATTTAAATTACTTTCTAGTAATGGAACGTCTACAGTTCTATTAATCTTGGAGTCATTTGATTACTTTTCAATTCTTATTATTGTAAAACTTGAGGAAGAATATTATTAATTATGGATCTTGAGTATGTTTCTTATTTAGAATGATAAAAATATGTACGAAAAATGATAGAACAATTAAAAAAGGTTTGATGTATTATACAAATTTTATCCCAATATCTTTTTAGGTTTCAATCAAGTTAAATATAGAATAACTAAAAGTAATTTATATAAAAGATTTCTCAACTAAAAACGTAAAAATTAGTTTTTTTAAATTTATTGTTAGTTTCCAACACAAATTTTCAATGTCTAAAACTTAGTGTTATTTTAATTTATATGTTTGCAAACTTTATCATGTTCATTTCTATATCGGCACAAACTTCTATTAACAGAATATAGTTTCTTCCCAAACATTCTGTTCTGCTGTAGTTTACTGGTGATCTACTATTCCTGTCGATGACTGCACTTCAGTTGTTGATTGTTTGAAATCTAATTATAACCTTCTTAGAAAGAACACAAGACTACACAAAACAACAGACAAAATTTGTTAATTTCCCTCTAAAAAATCTTATAAAATAATTAAAAACTAAACCAAAAATACCCATAGGTAAAACATATTCCTTGTTGTGAATATCTATAACTTCTTTGTAGCAAGAAAAGAATGATTTCATTTGAAAAAAATACACATGAGTTTGATAGGCCCTACAGAAAATCTATACTATATAACCAACACTACCAAATCTCAAGGGTTATGAAATAAATCATCATATCTACTACGATAATGATTTTACGAAATAACTGTTAACTATATTTTATCTTTATATTATATATCAAAATAAAATGTAGCCTATACCAACAAAGCTGGTGAGAATATTATTAAGTGTTAATAATTTTATTGTATTGGGAAAAATTTCAAATCAGATAATTTAAAACTGTTTCTGGATATTGAATAATTCTAGAGGTAGTTGGGAATACATCTAATAACAAAGTAAGCAAGCTCTGTTTTACATTTATTTTAATATTTCCACTACACATTTATCAACCATTTCCTAATCAATTAACTTGTAAAACATGTCAATAATACCCCCGTCGCAGCAGAGCTGCGTACTCAGCGAATTTCTAAATCAATAATATAATAATAATAATATAAGACAAGTTTTATAAAAATCTGTCCATAAATACGAGAATTATTTGCCTATTCTCCATAAGATTAACACAGGAAAGGGTGTGCATGTTAGCTGCTGTGAGGAACACTGAAAGTAGTCATTTCTACCATAAATAATTTTTATCTTAAAATGTATACTAACTTTCATCAACATCTGTCCATAAATAAAGGAGTTTGCCTATTCCCTATATGATTATTGATTAACATGGGAGTATGCAGGTTTGCTGCCATGATAAACTTATAAACTATAATTTTTAAGCATAAATGGATAGATCTCAAACACATGAAGCTGAATATCAAGCTTCATCAAAAAATATTGATTGATATGGGAAATATTAATTTTTCCTTATCCTGCATAAGATTAACATTGCAGCCCCAAAATACAACGTACTGTGTTTAGATTTTTTAATATCTCGATAACCGTTGGAGATAGAAAAAAACTTTAATAAACTTAATTGTGTAGTTTTTTAAGCTTATTCTAATGGTGAAAGATAAAATTTAAATTTTTGTAATTACATGTGAAAAACCCAAAAAACACAATTGTTGAGTACAAAACCCCCCAAACTACCCGTTTCCATTGACCGATATGTCTGGTTTACGAACTCGTCCTAGCAAATGTGAGAATTCACGTCTCTACCAAATTTGGTCGCAATCGGACCATTTTTACGAGAGTTATCGTGTTCACAGACAGATATATATATATATATATATATATATATATATATATATATATATATATATATATATATATATATATATATATATATATATATATATATATATATATATATATATATAGAAAGAAACCTACTACCCCAGGCACCAGTCAATAAACTGGAATCACCTGGCCATCGGATTCTGGGGGGCCAGGTACATCATGAAGAGAAGAGTCGGAGTTTCTCAAAACCTCTACGCAAACACTTTATAGGCACACTGAATGTAAATACACTTACAAAAACAGGAAAACTAAAACAACTGACAAACATTCTTGAGAAATTTCACATAAAAATAATGGCACTACAAGAAACAAGGTTCACTGACGAAAACCATTTCACCTCAGAAAATTACAAGATATACAAAGGAAAACCAGCAATAAAACACCCAAACTCACCAACAATTTTCGGAACAGCATTTGCAGTACATAAATCAGTCGGGGATAATATCACAGACTTCAGCTCAACATCAGAAAGAATATCGACAATATCATTTAGATCAGGAAATAAGTCATACACGATCATCAACGTACATGCACCTACTAACGACTGGAACAGAAAGAACCCACAAGTAGTAGAAAACTTCTGGGAAGATATAGAAGAAACAACTAATAAAATACCAGATAAACACGTCAAAATTGTACTAGGAGACTTCAACGCGCAACTAGGTCAAGAGAAGAAATTCAGAGGAATAATAGGACCACACACGGCACACAAGAGGACTAACAAGAATGGTGAATACTTAATAGAATTCTGCAGGACTTTTAACTTAAAAATTATGTCAACACAATTCAAGAAACCTAAGCGGAAATTAACCACATGGAAATCACCAATCAATCACATAGGAGAATACCAAATAGATCATGTTGCAATATCAGACAAAAATACCCAGGAAATTCTCAATGTTCGGACACGAAAGGGCTTTTTCGAATCGGATCACCATCTATTACAGGTAAAGATAAGACCTATTCCAAGCAACAGGAAAAGAGGGACAAAAAAGATCCCAAGACCTGATCCTGAATACATAAAGCTACACAAAGAAAAAATCACTGAAGAAATTAAACAGGAAAATACAGGAACATGGGAAAATCTGGTAAAAATCACACAAAACGCGATGAAGATAGCAGTACCACCGAGAATACGTAAGCATAGGTGGTGGAACATCACCTGTGATCAAGCCCTAGACAGAAGAATACAAGCCTGGAAAAACTACAATAGTCGAAGAACACTTGAAAAATGGCAAGAATTCCATACAATTCAGAAACAAACCTCCAAGGAAATTAGACGGGAAAAACGCACATACGATAAAAAGAGACTAGACGAGATTGAAGAAGACTTTAAGAAAAACAACACAAGAAATTTCTACAAGACTTTCAGAGAAAACATCAGAGGATATCAACCACAAAGTACGTGTTTCAAAAGACCAGACGGTACACTGGAAACCAATGCCAAAGCAAACTGCAGAATCCTAGCCCAATACTTCAACACACTACTAAATTGTGAAGAACCAACAGAGAGATTGATACAGGAAACAACCGAACAAAATCCAGACACAAAACCACCAACAGTCATAGAAATAAAAGACATCATCAAAGAACTCAAAAACAACAGGGCGCCGGGTGAAGATGGAATTATAGCGGAAATTTGGAAATTAAATGATAGGGAAATCACAGAGAAACTACACACGATAATTACAAGAATTTGGGACACAGAAACTATACCACAAGACTGGAAGTGTGCATTGATACATCCATTGCACAAGAAAGGAGACAAAACAGACCCGAACAACTACAGAGGAATCTCCCTACTACCAATTACATACAAGATACTATCGAAGGCACTACTCTACAGACTGGAGAAACAAGTGGACCACCAATTAGGAGAATGTCAGGCAGGCTTCAGAAGAGGACGATCGTGTGCAGAACAGATCTGGAATCTCAGAACTATCCTCAGAATGAGACAAGCAAGGAACACGGTGATAACCTTTGTGGACTTTAAAAAGGCATATGACTCAATAGACAGACAAACATTGTTTAACACACTAAAAGAATACGGTCTTGATGGAAAAACCTTTAGACTCATACAACAGACACTAACAGACACCACAGCAAAAGTAAAATTCATGGGAGAAATATCAGAACCATTTGAGATCAAAACTGGTGTAAGACAAGGTGACGGGTTATCACCACTACTGTTCAATATTGTACTAGACAAGATCATAAAGGAGTGGGAAAAACATGTGAAAGGGATACAACTGGGGAGGAAGAGAGAAGTAAGAACATGGATAAAATGCCTAGCGTTTGCAGACGACCTAGCCGTACTCAGCAACAACAGAGAAGAAGCACAAGAAGCACTAGAGAAACTACACGAAATTGCAAAGAAAACTGGACTACAAATATCATACGAAAAAACACAATACATGGAAAAACAGAAGAACAACACCTCAAAAATGAAGACAAAATATGGAATAATAGAAAGAACAAAAACTTTCAAATACCTAGGGGAAATTATACAAGTAAACGGAACAAATAAGGAAGCCAACGCAGAAAGAACAATGAAATTACAGAAAGCATACAAACTGACATGGGCTCACTATAACAAGAGGAACATATCTATACAAGCAAAATTAAGACACTATGACACAGTGGTACTGCCAGAAGCACTATATGCAGCAGAAACAACAACAATAAAAGCTTCCAACATAAAAGAAACAGAGAAAATAGAGAGAAAGATACTAAGGAAAATATATGGCGCAGTCAAAAGGGAAAACATCTGGATCAAAAGACCGACAGAAGAACTGTACATAGGCAGAGAAAAACTAACAGAAGTCATCAGGAAACGAAGAGTACAATTCTATGGACATATACTGAGAATGGATGACACAAGATTAACAAAGAAGATTTTTAACATAACCAAAGGCTCAACAATAGTGACATGGTTTCATGAAGTTGAAAACGACCTCAAAGAATTGGGGATCAAAAGTAAAGACATACAAAACAGAGAAAAATTCAGGAACTTAATCAGGAAGACAAAATTAAAAGAACAAAAACAGACTGGAAAAAATGGACGAAACAAAGGAAAGAAGAACACAGCACAGTAATGAAACAAATATGGCAAAGAAAGAAAGTACAAAGAAAACCGTAAAAAGCTACTAAAACTAAACAGGGATACGAATGGAATGAACAGAAGCAAAAAAACAACAAAAAAGAATGAAAAAACAGACAAAAAAAAAAGAAAAAAAAAAAAACAAAAAAAAAAAAAAAAAAGAAAACAAAAAAAAAAAAAAAAAAAAATACGAATGGAATGAACAGAAGCAAAACACAAAGAAATAATGAAGATGTATGGGAAGAATGGAAAAGAATGCAAGATCATGAGAAAATTTAAGTCAAACACTGTCCTAGTGGCAACAATGTAGATAATAATAATAATAATAATATATAAATTTTAACGACTATTGTTTTTGGTCTCTAGGCACCTGAAGAAGAAAAAATAACATGGTCCCAGGCTTAAGTCTCGCCATGAGTCTTACGGTAATAGCTTCTTCCCTATGGGAAATTCGCTTAAATGTGTACATAATTTCATTGGATACAAAATTATATTCTCAACTTAAACTGTCTCTTTGTATGTATGTTAAAATAAAAGTACAAATCGAAATAGATAATTATTTTAGTAACTATGAGGCATAATTTTTAATATTTTTTAATTAACCACATAATTAACTTACCCTGTAGTAAGTCATACTTGCAACTTGTAACACAAAGTCTGAAACAACACAAATAATTTAGACTTAAATGTTTCAGGTAAATATCTTTAAGCCCTTAACCGCGACACACAAGTTTCTGTACTTGCTATAATGACATACAGAATATCACATGCAACAACTTTGTTGTATTAACCGTGACACCCGAGTTAAGACAGGTTCAACTTTTAAGGAAGTATACATTTGGTCGTACAATCTAGTAAATCTTTCTGAAATTACAGCCATTCACGTGCTCTGCAGTATCAAATGTGTTGCTAAGTAGTTGTTTTCGTCGCATTGCAACCATGCAAAGTTGCGAAAAACCCCACGGTCAGCCATTGGCAAGCAATAACTATTAAATCATACACTACTGATTGCATTGAAACTGTGGTGCGCCAACTTACACTGCAATTAAGGGGTTAGGGCTCAGCGCACACAAGTGTTTTACAACTAACATGCAAAACAGTTGCGCGTGCAACTGGTTTGTGAACTTTGAAAATGTATTGGAATGCGAAGGCGCACACGACGTGATTGGGATTTGACATTCTGAGGCTAGGCGCATGCAACCAAGGGGCAACAGTTGCAGTTGCGTTGCAAACTTCAGTTGCACGAGACCAGGTTGTGTTTTGATGATATTTTTTATGGGTTTGCCAAGTAAACAAAGATATTATATATTTAATTTTACTACTATTTTTAGGACCAACACCATTTTTAAGATGCCACAAAACAGAAATACCCCCATCGCAGCAGACCTGCGTACTCAGCGAATTTCCAAATCAATAACATAATAATAATAATATATGATAAGTTTTATCAGTATCTGCTGATAAATATGAGAGTTATTCCTATTCTCCATAAGATTAACATGGGGAAGAATATGCTGGTTTACTGCTGTGAGGAACACTGAAAGTAGGAATTTCTAGCATAAACAATTTTTTTTTAACCATTTATACCAAGTTTCATAAACATCTGTCCATAAATAAAGAAGTTACCATACCATAAATAAAGGAGTTTTACAGTTTAGTTTAGGAGTTAGTAATAAAGGAGTGTGTATATGATTAACATGGATGGGAAAAGAGTATGCAGGTTAGCTGCCACGATAAACACTTCTCCTTTATTTATGGACAGATGTTGATGAAAATTTGTAGAAATTGTGAAAATAAAAATTTTTTATGCTATAAATGCCTACTTTCAGTGTTCCTCACAGCGGCGAAGTTGCATTCGCTTTCCCATGTTAATCTAATGAAGAATAGGCAAATAACTAACTCATGTTTTTATCGACAGATATTGATAAACCTTGGCATATAATATTATTATATTATTGATTTAGAAATTCGCTGAGTATGCAGGTCTGCTGCGACAGGGGTATTTATCTTTTATACAATAGGTATTAGTGAAAACTAGATTGATTTCATTTATTAGATTTGAGGAATGTAGCAATACTTTTAGAAATTAATTTTTAGTGTAAAATCCTTTCTACACAAAATTAATAAGTTTTATCGTTATGGGAAACAGTATTTTGTTCCAAATATTTTCTATTAAATACTTATAGCCAAACTTTTTTTAGGCATGGTCACTTTATATATTTTTCTGTTCTCATATACTATCAATTTGTAAAGGTAAATCCATCTATAGTATTTTTTTTAAAGAAGTATGATAAGCTTATACTTTTTAATATTTTGCTTATGTTATCATGAGAATGAATATATACTTAATTTTTTTAAAATTTATGAACTATAAAACTGCATGTTATGTGTCCTGTCAAGGTTACATTTTTATCCATAAAAATTTTTGAGTGCTGGTACAATCAATATCTCTCTAAGTTAGTTGGATATTCTCTCTTTCATTAAATCTCATTCTTCACAAACTTCTCGCAGTTTCGAGTCACGTTTAATTTAAAGAAAAAATTCAAGGCTTCTCAATTGAATTTGATTTATACAGTTTTAATAAGTTTAAACACAACACTTCAGATTTGAAATAATCCATTTCCTGATATTTTAAAATAAAATTAACAAATAAATTTATTGCACCGTACCGGAACTAAATAACGAAAAACTTTATATTCAGGAAGCGGAAAAGGTTTACATTAATTGGCATTGTTGCCTTGTTGTAACAATATTGTACATAACATTGATTAAATACAGATATAATAACTAATTTAAAAAACTTTCAAATCTTAAACTAATGAGGATATTCACCAAAATATGTTTATCCAAGAAGAACAATCACTCCAGCAGAGATAAATAGATACGGTCGGCTCGGACGCTGGCTATTTTTGCTTCCGATTTGGCATTTGTGTGTCACACCCACTGCAGTATAGCCAACACTTAGTACGTGGGTCACAACATAAAACTTCCCAACCACATCTCTACTGGGAATTCTCTATCAGCTGACTTTCAGTGTTACATGGACTTTAAGGCAAAGTGTTGCCAACGGTACGGCAGAAAAATCCTTTTCTCCAAATTTTCCTGTAGCATTGAAAGTAAAAATGCGGGAATGAATGTGCGTGAGGATGATTTCACTTTCACAGTCAGCTGTTTATCTCTTCTCTCAGAATGTTCACCATGGTGAAATTTCCAACATGAGTGTACACAGTGGTTGGCAGGAGAGCAATGCGTTATCAAACTAATTATTCTATGGGAAATATGGAAAAAATATGAATAATAAAGACCTATACTTTTTTGCATCAGCAAAGATATTTGACTTTATTTATACGATCAATTTTATATACTGTACAACATACAACCCAAAGTTATTGGGAAGAATTATTGTAGAGTTTTATTAAAATCATGTTTTACCATAACAAATGAAACGCCCGACTGAATGAATAGCTACGATAGTCTACACCTCACAGAACCTAAATAAAAAATAATTTTTGATGATTAGGTTGAGGCGTACCGCGTTCCGTCGCTGGATTAGTTGCTTTGCCTCGTGGTGATTTGCTCTTTTGTGAAAAATAAAAAGTGTAGCCTTCATGGAGGAAGAAACTTCTTTAAAGAATTATGCAATCGGCTAGCATTAAATTTGTTTCAATGTTTATCTGCGCAATCGAAATTGTAAAGCTAGACATGGATAACATGAGTTTATCTTAAAAAAAACTGTTTAGAGTGAAATTTACATGAGTATTCAGGTTTTTAATTTATATTATTATAGGAAAAGATTCAAAACTAACACGCCAATTGTGCTCAAACCCTTTTGCCTCAGTTACTAACAGCCTAGTAACTAGGGTTGGTATTTTTATCCATTAACCTCTTCTCTTCAGTCACAGATTTCATTTGTCTGCCGTAAAAGTTCATTGCTGTCTACTCGAATTGACATAGGGAATCGTGTATGGGCGAAGTTTCGTGTAGATATTCTGTTAGAAACAGAGAGTTAATAATTTTTTTATAGTTGGTAATTCTGTTTTCATTCATCTTTGTTGGCGATCTTCGTTGGTTCATTGCGACCATGACTTTCATTATCAAGGTCAACTCTTATGGTGAGATGATATGCCGCTTTTGTTGTTTGGGGATTTTATTTTGGTTGTATAGTCCCATATGATAAAACCTTATCACCAACCGATAGGTTTTGTGAATAGCAAGTTCTGATTTCTTCAGACCGCAGATCATAAGTTTTTAAAAGGCAGTCTTTAAAGGAATTCAAAGCGTAACATACCTTTTACTTTTTCTTCCAAGAACTATACACTCTAATCAATAATTTCTTTTCATCCTGCGCTAAACAACTTATATTAACTTCTGATATTCTGTATGATTTCATTTTATTAATAACTGAGCATAAAATACGGTTGTGTTATTTCTCTGCTTTTAAACCCTTTGACTTTTTCCGACATAAAATTACAAGACCCCACAACGGAAAAAAACGGAAGCGCAACGGAAACACAGTGATATTAAATAATATCACTGTGTTAAACTTGAAAAACGATAGAAAATAATAATGTAAACATCTATTTGAAATACTATATATTAATTAATTTAATAGCTTCTAACGTGTAATACTGTACTTATAAATTAAATATATTACAAAAAGTTGATTCTGCGACGTATGGAATAAACTACTGTACCTAGATCAAGTAAAAACGACGTCCAGGTTTTTCAAGTTATCAAATCATAAAATAGGTTAAAATGAGTATACTACCTTAAAATCACTTGTGAGTCTAATTATACTTAACTTTTTAAATTTTAGTATTCAAGGGCCTCTGTAGTTTTTAATGGGTCAAAACTTAAAAGATCTTATCCTCCTCTGTATAATCGGTGTAGTATGGCTCAGATCCAGGGTCCAGAATCGATACACCGCAGACGCCTGACGCCGAGACACTCGCAGCACCCATTACCCCCCCCCCCAACCCAACCAAGTCAAACACAAGCACTACCACTGTACGGAACTGCAGGGGGCTTGTGAACACTATCGGGTTGGTGTCCGACACACATTTGGATAGAAAACGTAACATAAAAGAACACCTGCTGGAAATGTTGGATTAAACATTTGTAACATATTATTTTGGTATATACACCTGTTGGTTAGATTAGAGCCCTTTCATGCATGCATTTTTAACGACGATAAAAAGACTAACGTTTTTATACACATCCAATGTATTTAAAATCGTCCGTCGAGTGAGTGCATTCATGCAATGTCATCCGTCTTTTACAGTTGTTCCATGCTGTCCAATGCTATTTAAGAACGTCCGTTTTTTATCCTCTGTTCAAAAACACAAGCATGAAAGAAGTCTAAAATGAATCCAAAATAGGGTTTTTAAAGTTTTCAATGGTTTTGAAAACTAAAAGTGTCTTAACAATAATATTTTATTTTTAGCAATGCTGCAAGTAAAATTAAACGTCTTTTTTACTTTTCACCATAAATACTAAAAAACATCAAACTTTCATATTTGTTGGCAAATCTATGTTATGAAAGCTTTCTAACGAAACATAAATTAATGAAATAGGTCTAGTAGAACTCTAGGTTTTTTCCTAGGGCAAGGGTATAGCTACCCTTTGGCTACCTTGACTTTAAGATCTTTTGTAGTACCCTAGATGAAGTTAGTCCCACAACTCTAGTGACTCTAGTCCCTTGACGAAGCCCAGAAGTTGTGTTACACTCAATTGTTTAAATTCCTCGGGGTCCACGAAGATCCGACCAAAGGATTTCACCCTTCTCTGGCTCAGATCTGGACATTCGAGCCAGAAGTGAGTAGCAGACTCAACCTCCTCCTCGCAGAATCTGCAGGAGTCTGATTGAGCGAGCCCGATGACCTTGAGGTGTTTTCTTAGTGGGCCATGTCCTTTCAGTAGCCCCACGAATAAGCTGTTTCTGTATGGTTCAATCACTATTTTGACTGTCGAAGGCCCAGAAGAGACTGCCATGCCTCCCTCATCATGGCTTTCACCCAGTTTCGAAGCTTGTCCAGACCCTGGCAGATAGAGACTGGGCAAAATGGTTTGGACCCTACCAGTAAGGACGTTGATCCCATTCTGGCTAGACCGTCAGCTTTTTCGTTCCCTTCGTGTCCTGTATGTCCCGGGACCCAAGCAAGCCATACACAGATCTTAGCTGCATGTTCTTTGAGAGAACCCTTGCAGCTGTAAACAGCTTTGGATGCCACTGAATGTGATTTCAGTGCTTTAAGTGCAGCTTGGCTGTCAGACAGAATTATAATTCTTGCTCTATTCAGCCGTCTGTCCTGAAGTCTTCTAGCACAGCATTCAAACACCAGGATTTACGACTGAAACACGGTCACAGCGACACCCAGCGCCTGGGAGATATGTGACCTGGCACCAAACACCCCAAGCCCAGAGCTGCCATCCATACGCGAGCCGTCAGTGTTGTAGGTAAGTAATGGCGGCCCTCTTAGTGAAAAAATTCAAATTTTTTGAATATCCTGTATTTTTCTTAAAGATGCAGATTACCCTACACTGATTAAATAATTGCATTCCTTATTAGTTAAGCTTTATTCTGATATGGAACACTAAAATACTATCTCGAAAACAAACATTTTCAAAAAAATTCATTTTGGAAAGTAGGTACATAGCCAAAACTCAAAAATGTCAAATATCATCATATATCAAATAGCATATCATTTTAAAGGTATTGCAAATGCAAGCAACTTAACATGTGTTTCTCATGAGAAACACATGTTAATTGTTGAAGCTAATCGAGATATTCAAAATCTAAATGCACTAAAATGTTTGTATTATCGAGACTTTTAATATGACGCATAATATGACATATGTTTGTATTTAATATTTCCGAGATTCAAACCAGAGACCCTCATTTTCTAGAACACTCTGTATTTTAAAAAAATTAAAAATATTTTTACGTTATGCCTAGGGGTTGGATTAGTGGGAAATAATTTCATTTTATCATTGTAGGACCAACGGTTTGACTGGAATCAATATTGGACAACTTAAGTGATTCACTCTTTAGGCCCCTATATGTTAAAAATTGGAAATTGTAGTGTATGTTTCTATCTTCAGTTGTACGAAAATAACTGAGTAATACAATACTGTTAAATAGTATTGTATTGCAAGTTACAATAGAAAGATTAAAGGCTGTGCCTAAATCCCAGAAGTTTGCATAATTCAAATAGCATTGATTTAATTTTTACTACTAAGCAACGAGTTTAAAAATCAATGCTTTTAATCAATTGTTTTAATGTTCAATTAGGTAAAATCTTACTTTGTTTTTAAATTAAAGATGTATTTTTTCTAATGATGTAGATAGACATTCTTCATAAAAACACTGGTAAACACAAAAAATACGTTTATTATTATTATGTTAAATTACTGAGCTTGAGCAGAAAATTAAGGAACATTATAATTTGAAAATAAATCAGCTATGAACATTGAAGTTTATCTTTTGTTTTTAATAATTATTATCTTACAATCACATAGCAAACCTTTTTCATAAATCATGGCACAATATATTGGGAATTATTCTTTTGAGTCATTTTTATTCAATCTAAAAATACTACTGACTGCCCGAGTCAGTCTTGAAACAAATTTGGTCTTCTTTTTTCTTGGTTCTGATTTTCTTGGAAGGGATAAATAATTTCCTCCTTGGTCTTTTAGATTATCATGACTAGAAGTTAGGGATTTCTTCTCTGAATTTTCTGGATCCGATGCCCAAATAATTTTTTCTGGTTCTTTATTCAAATAATTCTCTTGGACTCTGGTCATTCCTTTCACCATCTCTATTCCTGGAACCTGCAAAGGACCCATATACCTGCGGTCTACAGTGTGTTCCGTGATCATTCCAACGTTGGACCAATATTGTCTTTTTTGGACTGCACAATCATCCTCTGCTTTCAAAAAGTCTTTGGAACATCCAGGCTCTGTGATCCTTATCTGCACTTCGTTCGCTTCAACCCATTCATTATTCTCTCTGGGATGTAACCTTCCTGGCACTTTAGAATCATGGATTTCGATGGATTCCGGCGATAGAGCAGTTGTGGAATTAACATCTGGATAAAGAAATGGATTCTTGAAGGGGTTTGTTTGGGAAAATTTATCCTCGGATCCCTCCCTGCTCATTTCTGAAAAATAACATTCACAAACTTCACTTCTTGATGAAGAATCTTGCTCTATTTCATTCTTTACTCCTATGTCTTCCTTCCATCTAAAATGTTGTTGATTGAAAACATGATTGAGATCAGAAAACTTTGGAGAACCTCTGATATTGAAGGATCCCGGGTCCTGTAATTCGATGTACTTATTGAAATCATTATGAAAACTGTTTGTTTGCCTGTGATGGTCAGCTTGTACTCTTTGCTCCTCGCAACAACTTTCCACAGTTTGAATTTCCTTCTCCACTTCACTGTCACTCAGATGGATGTTGTCAAAGGATATGTTGTTGATGTCAGTGTTCAGCTGTGCAATCAGCTCATCGGTGAACGATGTGGCTACAGAGGAGTGTGACGAGTCAACTGATTGATCATGTCCGCTCATACCCTCGGCTTCAAGGTCATGGAACGCTTTGGCCTCCCTCACATAAGGGGTTTGGAAGTCACCCTCCCCTTGTGAGGACAAGGCCCCAGTGTGTAGGCCAACACCTTCTGACAGAGCTTGATAGCAAACACTGCTCGACGGTTCAGAGGTGTCTTTCATTTTCACTTCCTCCAAACTCATTCCTTCTGGTTTAACACAGATTAGGATTTCTTCATTGCCAAAGTTTTGAATTTTCAAGCTCTTGAAGGAGTTGAAGGGGGAGCCTGAAAAAATAAACTCTAAAATGAAATGAGTTATTATCTGGATATAAATAATTACACAGTATTCCTTTCAAAAACACAGTTTGATCAAAGGAATAAATAAATATTACCGTTGTATCGTTAAAAGACTAGAAATACAGTACCCCTTTAAAATAATCTTTGAGTCCTCTTTTTATCAGTTGATCTATAAAAATGCTTTAAATATTAAAAGATTATTTTAAGTTCATGAATAAGTTTTTTATATTTTCAATTTTTTACATGTCTATGTCGTAGATCTGAGGGTGGGGTGGTGTTTGCAATTTGAACTACTAAAATATTAAATTATTAGGGTGAATATGGGTATAAAAATAATCACAAGGCCCTAATTATTTTATTAATACTCACCTTCCTTCACCAATTATCAATCACAATTTTTAGAACTATCTCTATTAAATACAAATATTGATGGTGTCCCCAATTAAAACATTTACTAATAACATTTCACGAAAATTAAGATAATCAAACACTTGGTAGCTAACAAATAAAAAAAATCCCTTTGTGTTCTTAAAAAACAGTATACGGTACTGTATATTTCATAATTTTGTTGTTGTAAAATTTATTTATTTTTAACTAAGTAGACAAGTTTATAATATTGATATACTACCTGTTCTTTCATTAAGAGTTTTCATCACTTCGCAAACAATTACTTCAATTAAAGTTTTGGCAATGTTTTGAGCGTCAACTGTTCCCTCAGAAATTTCAACCATTGTGTCACTTCTGTAATAGTTCATACAAAATTACAATATTATTGATAGGAACTAAAAAATACTAATTAGACCAAATAGTGTAGCACATAAAAAACCAATTATTGTAGGATATGTGTAAAATTTTGGATAGAAAGACAAACAAAATTGTGTCATAACAACAAATCTCACAACAGATACATCATGTGTGTCTACCTACAGCTAGACCCATTGGAAAACATGTGAACGTAATTAAATATTTATTATTCAATAATTACAATACTCCAATATATCAACTCAACAGTTAATGAATAAATAAGTTCTCAAAAATAACTTGTAAATTAATTATCATGTATATGGTGTACAGCACTATTATTCTAACACAAGGTCACTTGGATGTGTGGTTATAGTTAATATTATTAATATTTACTATGATTTTTATTGTTTTTGTATTATTACCTTTATGAAAATTTCTTCTTTAACTTAAATGATGCTTAACAAAACTAACACTATTAATTTTCATAATATTAGCAAGTGGTTTCAACTCACCTTCAAATCAGTTGAAATAAGGTCGCTCTTTTTATGTTAGCTTATGTTGTTGGTATTTATAAATATCCGCCTATTATTTAAAATGAAGGAAAACTTTTATTGATTATTTTCAAGGTAAATATAAACATGTGATAGTGAAAAGATAATTAGCCTAAATACAATTTTCTTTCCCAGGAATACTTGATAAAGGATTTAAGAAATACTCATATGGTATACAATTTTTAGGATATTAATATTAGTTAAACAACCAAACTGACAATTAATTTAGTGTGATTAATTAAAAGTTAAATTTTTTTTAATTCACAAATTTAATACACCATGTTAGGACGTGTATGTGTATAAAGTTACAAAGGTACTGTACTATTAAAATAAAATTTATGTATATGGGATTTTGTATGTTTTATTTATTAACTAAATCAATAATTAAATAGGTAGTTGGTATTAAGCAACTATTAACTAGTGAAAAAATGAAGTTTCAATAATTCACTAACATATTATTAACCAAGGCCCCCGCCTCCGTGTTTTATTGAACTAGTAACAATAAAACAACTTGTATAAAAAATATGGAATGTTTAAACTAACATTATAATAGGCCAAGAACAAGAACTTCTTTAACTTGCATAGTTAACTAAATAAACTAACTAAATAAAGTATTATGTTTCTTAAAACTGTTTAATTAATCTCTTTAGAATAATGAACCAAATGAGTATGTACGAATAATTAATTCTAATACAAATAATTCAATATAAAATTAATTCATATCATATTCATTGAGACGTGGAGCTTATTTTTATTATAAACTAGCTGACCCGGCGAACTTCGTAACGCCTCACAGTAAACACATGTTAACTTATACAACATGATATACAATATATACAATATACAATGTTATATACAATATAACATGATATACAACAGCTGATTAATAAAATAAACGTAATATTATAAACATTGTAATTATCATATAAACACGTGACTTTAATCAGTCAGAAAATAAAAATATAAATACATAATCCCCTAAACCGTAAACTATTAACGTGTGGTGAATAAAGCTGTTCATTTTTTACAGTACACATTTACTTCATAGTTTAACATTAATGAATGATTCAGATGGCATTGGATAGTAAAACTAATGGAAAGTAAACTAATCAGCTGTAGCTAAGAAATCAAATGTTTTCATTGTAGACATTTTGTAAACAAACTTACTCTCCATAAGGTTAACATTAGAAATTTAAAACGTCATAAAATGGGGTTTTCGAAAATATTTTTTCACTAAAACCTTCCCGGACACATGTAGAGCAACTTCCTAAAATTTCATGGCGATCGGATGAGTAGTTTGACAACGCATAAAGGACATACATAAAGACATACATTCAATTTTATATATAGAGATTACCTAATATAATAATTAATTACATACTAATTTCTGAATGCAATAACGATCAATAGTTTCCTAATGATTTCCTTATGCTCAAAGATTTTAATAAGTGCAATGATTTTGTACAAACATATCCTAAAATTATTACTTTGAATTTACTGTAGGCCCTACCGAACTTAATTTTTCTGTAAAGTACAGTATTATTTTTGGTTTAGTGTTTTTCTACCCTTTTTTAACGTTTTAATGGGCGAAGTTCCAAATCCCGTTCTTGCTGACCAGACGTCAACCTTATGTTTAGGAGCAAAATTAATTTTAGGCAATTAGTTATTGCAAATAAAATCAAAACATTTCGCAAAAGAGATAGAATAAATATACATTTACGTATTGACTAAAAGATAAAACATACTGTATAGCCTAACTTAATACCTAAATTAATACATAAATACTGCGAAAATTCTCTCAAGGGAACTACTCCCGTGTACGAGAATGCGTCCATCTACACTTAAAACTTTATAAATAAACTAGCGTACCTGGCGCACGAAATCGTGCGCTGTCAAGGAGACAATCTGTCCACCAATGCGTGTAGGCACTCAATCTTGAGTGTTGTTATTTTTTTAAAATCAAGTCAATTTAATTATGATAAAAATTATTTTATTAATAAACCTTATAAAATTTCTCTATAAAAAATATTCCGAGTATAAATACGGTTGTCTCAACGAAGTCGGCCTTGGTGTTTTCCATCTTTTATATAGACTTTGAGTCCATCAAATGATCGGGCTCTACTTGCTGCGACATATAGTTGGCCGTGACCAAACGCCGATTCTGGGAGAACTACTCCAACCTTACCAAAATATTGGCCCTGAGATTTGTTAATGGTCATAGAAAATGCCACAATAATCGGGAACTGTGTGTACTGGAGGCTGAACGGTAACAGGGTATCGCCTTCCAGTCTCCATTATGTCGAACGTTTAGCTTTTTTTTCATAGGTCACCAATGTGTGTTCTTTGAAAAACCGTTACTTCCGTTGTGTCGAGCTGTAAACATCAACTCACACAATGTTTGTCTCCGAGTGTTTCTATTTACTCTTTAACTGCACAATATATAACTATAACATTATAAAATAACTATTACTTAGAAAGCAAGTTTAGATTTTCCCAACAGATTTTCATTTTGGTTATGTTTTGGTTTTGTGTAAATAAAAACTGGTGTTTTATTGCCAGTAGGCCTAGTGTATTAAATATAAGATATATCTATAAATTTAAAATTTTGAAATTCAAAGAATGAAAGAAAAAACTACTATACTGGCTGATAAAGAAAACATTCAGCAATTAAAATAGAATTTAGAGTTGGTGGAATTAAATATAAAAAATTTTTTCCCCATTTTAAAAATTTATTTTTTTTTAAATATTTATTTACATTTATTACATTAATTAATAACCACACCACAAAAAAAAAAAAATAAAAAAAAATAAAAAAAAAAAAAAAAAGAAAAAAAAAAACTATATATAAAAAAACAAAAAAAAAAATTAGAAAAAAAAAAAAAAAAAAAAAAATAAAAAAAAAAAAAAAAAAAAGAAATAAAAAAAAACAAACACATACAACACATACACCACACAACACAAACACACACAACAACACACACACAACACACACACAAAAAACACATAAAATTTTAAAAAATAAAAAAAAAACAAAAATATTAAACAAAATACAACCAAAATACCCAAATACAATACATTAAGAAAATACAATTTGTCAGTTTAACAAGAGCAAACAATAATATAAAAATAAGAATTCATAATAGCCAATGTCTATGCTTTAAATCCAAAGTTCAACAAAAACAATACAATTTAAAAGAGTTGTCCTACAATATCAAGTTATACCCTAAAAACATCCATCAATCCCCATACATTTTGCTTTTTGCATTTTGCGTATGTACTTGTGTACAATGTAGTAAATGTCAAAGGCGCAACCCCTAGCTATTATTCCCCCTCAAGGAGTGATTGTACGTAAGCAAAATAAGCACATCTATTTTTTCATTATATTCCAAAACTTGTCTCAACTATGAAAAACATAAAAAACATAAAATAATTTTTCTTAATTATATTAAGTAAAAATACATCATATACAGCCTAATTCGAATCCTAACATGCGTCATTTTGGGGTAGGAACATGCGTCATCAAATACAAAACGACCCTAGCTACTCTAATCTACTTGGAGAACGAATTGTGAGCGATGGCGATGGTCGGTGGATGTAGTGTTATCTGTGTGGATTAACGTCCGCACTATTGAATACTACGTTAATCCGTAAAGACCATCCTCGTAATTAGACCAATTCGTAATTCAGAGGTCGTGGTTCGGGTTCCACGTTAAACTGTAGGTCCCTTAGTGGCCATCGGCTGTTGGGCTATTATAATTAACAGTCCTGTCTAAGGGAAATGTCAGCCTTAGTCAGTAACAAGACTACAAGATCGCGCCACAATCATCCTACACTCATTTCTCATTCATACTTGGCTTAAAATATACCTACCTGTATGGCTAGGTTGCCATTTCAATAATCTAATCTAATCCACACAAGTGCATTTTACTTTTGAAAGACATGTTTTTATTTATGGTGAGGTGGAAATTATGATAAAAAATTATTAGGGTTCTCTCGCCTTGTTTTGTAGTTTTTGCCCAATGAGGATTGTCACTAAAATAAAGCACCCCAAAAACCCCCTGCTACCTCGGGCCTCTTTTTGTAACACCTCACGCATATGAACACACAAGTGCATTTTGAGATCTCTGCTGAGCGGGTCACTTTGGGCTCTATGGGCGATTGGCATGAATTTGGTTTTAGATACATTAAGAGTGAGTAAATTTTGATCAAACAATTTTTTAATTTTAACAATATCTCTCAGGGCAGCGGTAAAAACCTCAACCCAATCCTGAGCTTCAAACATTACCAATGTGTCGTCCGCAAAAAATAGAATTTTCCTGCAATTTTGAGCTTGACAAGATTATTTATATATTTTCAGGGGACCCAGGGTATTACCCTGAATCATACTGAGATCAACGTTTGTTACATTGCTTTTAGCCCCATTTATAACAACAAATTGTTTCCTATTTCCAAAATATGATTTTAACCATTTCAATGAACGGCCTTTTATACCAAAATTAGTTCGAGTTTATGGAACAATATTGATCTGTCTACAGAACCAAAATCTTTAGCGAGAACGGAAACACTAACACTCGCTTTGTATTACTAAGTGCATATCTTTATTTACCGGTACGTCAAACATTTGTGTTATAAATTATGTTATTTTCGTTTAAATCATTATTCAATTGATTTTTAATTATTTTTCTAGTACCTAAGCGAACACACTCAACAAAGAAGTTGGCCTAAAATTCGAAACTTTCGTCACGTCGTCTAACTTGAAGAGGGGAATCACTTTGGTTACCTACTTCAAAGATGTCAGGAAACTCACCTACGTATGCTCACTACGTATGCTCTGGTTGCAGTATTGGTTATCGAAAGGTCTCCCAGTTGTCCTTAACTAAATCAGCTGATACACAATCATACCCCGGAGCTGAGCCACCTCTCAGTTCAGTCTCAAAGTTGTGCAGTTCAATTAAAAATTTCAAAAACCAACTGGGCCCAGGTATGTTTTTGCGGGATTCATCCAGCGACCTTCAGTTTTGAAGGCGCACAAGTTATAACTACTCTATACCGTTACACAGTTTCAAAAGTTTAATACTGCCATATCACTAAAATGAAACTTATTCTGGTATTTTGCTTAACATGAATAACCTATTTTGTTTTTAAAATAGTCATAGAAGAAACGAATGGTAAAAAATTTACTATCCGTTCCTCTCTGATGTAGCTCCTGTCTAGAGTCATGTGCTAGCGACTTGAATTTAGATGCAAGAGGTGACGGGTTCGATTCTCGGGATGACCACAAAAATTAAATGAGAAAAATTGAAAAACAGTGTACTTTAGTGTTGCGTAGCTAAAAGCTGAGCTTGCCAATGACAAACAAGAAAAGACAGCGAGAGCGAGTTGAGGGAGAGAAAAACACAGATTTAGATCAAGAATCGAATCAAAGTGTTTGGTTGGTGGTTGGTTTGAATTATTTTTGGGTTACCTTATAGGAAGTTGAACAAATTTTGGGAATACGCTTCATTATTCAAGTTTCTTTTGTCCGTATGTTTCTTGTTTGTTATTCCCCACAATTTTAAGTACTGTATGCTACTCTTAATTTAAGCTCTATTGGAAGTCTAGTAGTATTATTATGTACCTATCTTGTCATTTGTAACCTGTTGCATATATAGAGGTTAGAATCGTTAGGCGGCATAGCCCTTTAATATGTTTTGTCTACAAACTTCTCTCGTTTCTATCAATATAATTCATATTGATTTGATACGAATATTCATATAAAATTTAGACTGTTTGATAATTTTAGTTTACAATGTTTTTATGAACTTTTCTATCTTATGTAAACAATCTGATGAAAACAAATCATCACATTTCAACAAACAATGTTTGATGACATTTTTTTCTTTTACATATATATATACACACATGTATATGCTACACTTTGAACAAGTTATGCCAGTATTTATTTTTTTTGAAGAATGCCACCTCATCATAGATGATGAATAGGACTCAGCAATGTTCATTAGAATTTGGGTTTAAAAGTCTGATTAAAATCCCTTTCTACAACTACTATGTTATTTTTAACCCAGGAGGACTCGTATACTGGTCGAAACGACTGGGTTGGTACTATTTTCAAGAAAACTTGTACTTAGTGGGTGTCGGCAGTTTTCATCGTCACCGAAACTCACGTGTCTGGGGACGGTGACGATGTCCTGTAATCCATCTACTTGGAGGTCACGAATTGTGGATAGTTGTGATAGAGATGGTCGGTGGATGTAGTGTTCTCTTGTGTGGATTAACATCCGCACTATTGAATACTACGTTAATCCACAAAGACCATCCTCATAATTAGACCAATTCGTAATTCAGAGGCCGTGGTTCGGATTCCACGTTAAACTGTAGTTCCATATAGACTGTTGGCCTATTAATTAACAGTCCTGTCTAAGGAACATGCCAGCCTTAGTCAGTAAAGAAATTACAAGATCGCGCCACAATCATCCTACATTCATTCCTCATTCATACTTGGCTTAAAATACCTACCTGGGTAGGTCGCCATTTCAGTTAAAAAGTATAAAAGTATATAAAAGTGCCTCTTTCTAGGAATGGCCTGATCCATTTCCCACCCTCCCCCTTTCCTAAATTCAGTATTATTTACTTACGTGTAAAGTATAGGTCAGTTTGACCATGCGTGAGTGACTGAGGTAGTCAAATTGTAGTTTTTATGAAACTGTTTTAGTCTTTTAAATATATTTTATTTGTGTTCAGTGGTTACTAATATTATAAGCTAAAAACTATGTAAGAAATAATAACAATAGGCCTACTTTTCTGTTTCAAAACTATTGTTTTATTAGTGGTTTTTGACTCTTGGTGACATAAGTTGCAATTTCGCAAGTAAAAAATGAACACTTTATTACTCATTTTTCTAATTTTTTTGTAATTGACATTTTACGTTTTTTCATTACGTATAAAAATGTGTACTAATAATAATGTGTAGTAATATATACATTTAAAGTAGGCATATAAAGTTCTTTTTTACTTTGTTCAGTATAACAAATTTAAAATATATTATTTTGTTGTTTTAATATATGTATTTAAACTATAATGTATTCTATCCACATTTTTTATCGTTATTTATCAAAATACATCAATGTCATGATGAAAAATAGCAGTTTTATTAATCTCGGCAATTAATCCGGCTATCAATTTAAAAAGTGAGTGAGTCGTCACAATTTCAATTTAAAAGTGAGTCCTCCCGGTTTAAGGTATTTTGTCCTTATTCCAGTCAAGCAGGTTTTTTATTATTGCCTATAAAGTGAGTCCAACACAAATAACCATTAGTATTTTGTCTAGTTTTCAATAATAAAATTTAGAATAGGCCTTAGTCCTCAGTGTTGTTAAGCCATTTAAAGTAGATGAAAATATTAGTTAAACTGTTTTTTAATTTAGCCATGATAAATTGAAAACAGTCCTAATTCCGTTTTCAGTTTCCTAAATACGTTCATAATTTTATCAATATCGTAAAATCGCAGTTAGATCAAAAATGCTGAGAGACCTATCGATGTTCTAATTGATGTCACGTGGATGGTGACATATTTATTTGTCAGAAATTTTCTAATGGTTTAATGAATGTTTTTTTATAAAATTAAATATTGAACAAACTCACATTATTTTTAGTATTAATTTATAGATATTAGGAGCTCTGAATACTATTTTCATGTTCACACAGCCGTAAAAGTCAATTTCTCGTTACCTTCAAAAAATCATTATGACATTGATAAATTAGGTTGCCATTTCACATTAATATTATTTTAAATTTAAAATAGCTAAAATGACTTTTAAATAATTGTAGATTTAAAGAAAAATTCTGGCGGTACTTCACCACCAGGATTTTACCGTTTATGTTAAAGAGTATCAGATTTTAGAATTCATGCCTCTTATTAGTCTACAACAGACAATTGAAAACATTCTAAAAACAGACACTCTTAAGTTAATTAATTCAGTTTTAAATTAGGTCAGTATATTTAAAAAAAAATTAGGCCTATAAGATCGTGAAAATGAAAATATATCAATTTGAATTTCATGTTTGTATTATTTATCCGTTGCTTGAAAATAACCTGTTATATGACAGTGTGACAGATTATATGAGATTGACTAGTAGTCCAATTAGTATCGTCTCAGCCTCAGGTATTTAGATTTAAAATTCAGCCACCATTAATATTTGTTACATGCTGTTCAGGTCAAGGGTCTAGGTTACAGGGGATGATACTTATCCTACCGCTGTGTGTCTCGAGTTTATTCAGAATCTAAGATAGTTTTAATTAATAGGCTTGGTGATTATTAACTCAGTTTTTTGTTTCAGATCGTTCAACATGTTGCAAGAAATAGTGAAGACAAATTATAAGGACAATTATCAAAAAATTGAAGCCTCTCTGAGAAAAGCAGCTTTTATTGCAATTGATGCCGAGTTCAGTGGATTGGTGTCTCATTCAAAGTTAAAAAACAGGTATTTGTACATTTTATACTTTAAAACTCTAGAGATTAAACACTCCTTCTTAACCCTTTAACTGCGGTGTAAATTGGCACGTTGCAGTTCAGTAGCTCGGGGTTTTGTAGCCTGGTACATTTGATACTGCAGAGCATGTGGCATGGACATAGTTTCATAAAATCCAGAATGCAGCACCAAATGGTCTGTTACTTCTCATGGTCAATGTAACAGTCATAGCTTGAAAAAACTAGCAGATGACTTGTATTCATGAGAGAATCAGCTGATAATGTCAAATCCGAGGTAACTCGGGCGTCGTTGTTGCCGTAACAAGAGCATTGCACGAGTTAACTCAGGCGTCACGGTTAAGGGGTTAAATGATATATAATGGACCTATCCGCCTCTGCCCATTGGGGTATTGAATAAACCAATCCTCGTCGGACAGAATGGTCGATGCCTTAGGGCCTCTGGTCTGAACGAAAATCGAGCCTTGTTCACTATGACTGCGCGTCACTATTAGCTTGAAATATTTAACAGTAACTTCATGAATTATATGTTTTGATTTCTTAACCCTGTTACTTATACCCTTTAACTGTGTATACAATCACTTTTAGGAAAAAAAATTACTGTTCTTTTTCACCAATTCCAAGCGGTAGGCTTATAAACAAGTAGGTATGTTGTTTTATCAAGACTTATTTTATATTCAAATGATTCCTTTTTCACTTGGCACATCTACTTCTAGTTACCTGCAGTAATAATTAGTTATTGACCTAAATATTTAAAAAATAAATGTTACTGTACTCTCATCAATAAATACAATCGCTGAACGAATTGTGCGAACGAGAAACTAATTTACTTTAAACATTGCTTGTAACCTTATGATATGATAATTTACTATCAACACGGAACATTGTACACTAAATACGATGATTTAAAAGAGGACGTCAACACTATCCATCTGATAGAAATTAACTAGCACACCTAATTGCGGAAAAAATAACTATGTCCAAATATAAGCAGGCATCACACATTTTTTGCATAACTGCCCCACAGACACACAGCGGACGTCCTCAGTCATCTGTCTAGCAAAATATGCGGACGTGCAGTGTGTGTTCTTAGACGGGAATGAATTAACACATAATCCGGACCAACTGAGTTTGATCCGGTTGGTTGTCTTTGAGTCTCCGTGACGAGTGGACGTGTTTGGTTTCTTATGTGTGTAATGTTTAGTGAACGGTTTGTTTGTAAGTTTTTTGACTTCTTTAAACTTTTATGTTTTCAGCTTTATACCGGTTTGGTATAAAGGTTAATGGGTTTAGGTTTAGGTAAAGGTTGGCAGTTTAGTGAACTGCGTAGTTCACTAAACTGCCAATAGGGCATGTCTTATAGCCAAGTAAGCACTTTCTACTCCTAAGAATGGTGGCTGTATTGGTTAAAGCACTACACGGATGAATGTAACGTTTTAGCCATTCGGATGTGCTAGGATTCTAATCCCAACCATGAGCAATCCCAATTTGCCATGCAAATGTGGGGTATAGCGGAATGGGGGGCCCACCTTAAATGGCCGACTTGGTGGCTGGCTTGGGTGGAAGTTGACGGCATTTGTAGCCTTAATTGGGATTGCAGTGGACACCTGTTTTGCTTTTGTGGTTAATTCTTATAAGGGGGAGGACATGTTATGCTTTTTAGCGAAATTCCCATAGGGAAGAAGCTATTACCGTAGGTCTCATGGCGAGACTTAAGCCCGGGACCATGTTATTTTTTCTTCTTTAGGTGCCTAGAGACCAAAAACAATAGTCGTTAAAATTTATATATATATATGAACACGATAACTCTCTTAAAAATGGTCCGATCGAGACCAAATTTGGTAGAAACCTGTATTCCTACATTTCCTCGGACGAGTTCGTAATCCAGACATATCAGTCAATCGGAAGGGGTAGTTTGGGGGGTTTTGTACCCCAAAAATGGGGTTTTTGCATTTTCCCATGTAATTTTAAAACATTTAAAATTCTATCTTTCACCATTAGAATCAGCTTAAAAAACTGCACAGTTAGTTTTTCAAAGTTTTTCTCTATCTCCAATGGTTACCAAGACATTAAAAAATCTAAACACAGTACGTTGTATTTTGGGGGCTCCAATGTTAATCTTAAGGAGGATAAGGAAAAATTAATATTTCCCATATCAATCAATATTTTTGGATTAAACTTGGTATTTACCTTCATGTTGTTGATACCCACCAGTTTATACTTAAAAATCATAGTTTATGTGTTAATCATGGCAGCAAACCTGCATACTCTTTTCCCATGTTAATATAGGCAAACTCTTTTACTTATAGACAGATGTTCATGAAAGTTTGTGTAAATGTTAAAAATAAAAATTTTTTATGGTAGAAATGCCTACTTTCAATGTTCCTTAAAGCAGCAAACCTGCACACTCTTTCCCATGTTAATCTTATGGAGAGTAGGCAAATAATTCCTATGTTTATTGACAGATTTTAATAAAACTTGTCATATATTATTATTATTATATTATTGATTTGGAAATTCTCTGAGTTCGCAGGTGTGCTGCGACGGGGATGAATTTTTTTTGTTTATACTCAATATTTCAAGGAGATATAAGTAATTATTTTTATGTTACAGTTAAAAGTAACAAGCTTGACACTTCTAGGGTTAAACGTAAACGTCAATTTTCTAGGGGTTATATAACTTTTTAATATTAAATATATTTTTAATACGTAACCACAAAAATATTGAAGCCTTTATTATTTTAACATATACGGGGATATTAAAAATTATAGCCTGCATATAATTTGTGAAGACCTGGAGCTATTTTTTGGCCTAATGGTTTCATCTGTTTCCAGCCTGTTTGATTCAGCAGCTGAGCGGTACCAGAAGCTGAAATGCAGCATTGAACAGTTCACAATTTTTCAATTTGGTCTTGCTATATTCCGCTATGATCGAGATGGTAACAGATATGTGGCTGATGTTTATAATTTTTACACATTCCCATGCTCTTTTGGGCATGTTGACAATCGTTTTCTATGTCAATCAAGTTCTTGGGAGTTTTTAAGGACACACAAGTTCAATTTTAATAAGGTAAGGTTAGCTGAACTTTTTTTGTAATTTTTGGATCTTCTATGAGTTATATATTTTGTAGTATCCCATGCTTTTGAAGGTAATGAGTAAAAGATCTGAAAATCTTTATAATCTTTAAAACCAAAAATGAGATAATTCCTTCTGAACTAAAATATAACAAATCATTAACTTTTGTTACATTGAGCATGAAAATTAAAAAAAAAACTGGTGGTTCTGCCAAAAACACATTAGTCCATTTTTGTCATTCCGTATTTAAATTTGCTAAAATGATGCTAATTTTACAGGTGTTTTTATCTCACAGTTATTATTATTGTTATAATATAATGTTATATTATTATATTATAACACAATAAGGGTAGTTCACCCCTAAAAACCCTTAAAAAACGTGAAAAATCCAATTTCTCAAAAACGGCTCTAACGATTTTAATTAAAATTTGATAGTTTATAGTGCACAAACTACTACATAATTTGACACCACCCGCATATCTGTAAAAATGACGGTACAAAAGTTATGGGCTTTTAAATGTCAAAAAAATCAAATTTTTTAATTTTCAGCGAAAACAATAAAAGTAAAGTATAACTTGACTGGTACCATTGAAACCAGCTTAAAAAACTAAACAAATTAGTATTTTGAATTATTTGTCTACGACTAACGGTTTCAGAGAAAAGTTAAATTTACTGTCCACGATAAACGCAGTATGTTGTCTGAAAGTGCCCAATGTTATTCTTATGGAGAATATAAAGAAATCAATTTCTTCCTTACTTTCCAACAGTTTTCCATAAAACTTGGTATGAAGTGTAAGGTCAAATCACAGAACAAAACCAGCTCGAAAAAGCTTGGTATTACCGGGGGGGAGTTTCCCCCCATACAATTTGAACAATAAATTATTAAATGATATTTAGAATACACTTTGTAGAAAATCATAGTTTTATTACAGATTGTCTTTTTTAAATTTACTTAAGGGAGAAAGTATGTGTCAGTCCACTGGTACCGTTTATTACATTTTTCATATTATTTAAATCTCTTAGAACGTGTTTTGGGTGTGATATACTTCAAGACAATGATGCGGGTATAGAATCAATCACCCATTATTGGTCATTACAAAGAAGTCAATAGCTAACAACAGCAACAAAAATCACTAGGATAACCTTACAGATAGAAGATCAGTTGAACACTAAGTAGCACACGCACCATCACATTGGCGCTAAGCCAATTCTCGAGAAACATCGACAATACCAACCTGATAAACATAATTTACCGTGCCTAGTAAATTACGCATCAGTTCTAAATTATTTGTTTAAAAAAATATTATTCAACTCAAATATTTTTAGGGGTAATAAACTATTATAAATATTTAATTTATTAGTAATATTTTAAGAAATATCAAATATCCTTCATTCCATCATAAGACGTGGATCCTCGTGGGGGAACACATGTCACATGACGGGTGTACTCAAATGAGTCCATTTGTCGTTACGTTACTCCTCAACATGTTAAATGAAGAATTACTGTATTAAATTTTAGTTTCAATTAAAATAGCAAAGGGCAAAAAAATTCAAATCCAGGATCAGTCAGTGGCAGACGATATCGGCACCTAGTGTTTTCGGGTACTGCTATGCAATAACATGCAATAACAATAATTATAACATCTTCAATTGTTATGGTGCTGATAGCACCATAACAATTTAAGATCACTGACAAAAATTTATAAATTTGGTAGAAACGTGTATTCCTACATTTGCTCGGACGAGTTCATAATCCAGACATATCAGTCAATCGGAAGAGGTAGTTTGGGGGGGTTTTGTACCCCAAAAATGGGTTTTTTCATTTTTCCCATGTAATTTTTAAAAATTTAAAATTCTATCTTTCACCATTAGAATCAGCTTAAAAAACTGCACAATTAAGTTTTTTAAAGTTTTTCTCTATCTCCAACGGTTACTGAGATATTAAAAAATCTAAACACAGTACGTTGTATTTTGAGGATCCACTGTTAATCTTAAGGAGGATAAGGAAAAATTAATATTTCACTTATCAACCCATGTTTTTGGATAAAACTTTACATTTAGCTTCATGTGGTTGAGGTTCATCCATTTATGCTTAAAAATCATGGTTTATGTGTTTATCATGGCAGCAAACCTGGATACTCTTTCCCATCTTAATCATATGGAGAATAGGCAAACTCCTATATTTATGGTCAGATTATGACGAAACTTGGTATAATTGGTCAAAATAAAAATTGTTTATGCTAGAAATTCCTACTTTCAGTGTTCCTCACAGCAGCTAACCTGCATACTCTTTTCCCATGTTAATCTTACGGCGAATAAGCAAATAATTGTCATGTTTATCGACAGATTTTGACCAAACTTGTCATATATTGTTATTATTATGTTATTGATTTGGAAATTCGCTGAGGACGCGGGTCTGCTGCGATGCGGGTATTATTTAAGTCATCTAGGAGTTAGATGGTGTACATGTTTCTAGGTGGCTTATGAGGGTGTACCGTTCCTCAGTGAAGTACAAGAACATGAGATTAGAAAACAACTCAATGAGGGAACAATGTTTGCCAACGTGGAAAGATCATTGCCATATCGTGATGAAGACATACTGCAAGAGGAATGTTCTCGAGTAGCTCGGTGGCTCCCCACAGCTGCTATGGACAACTCCATCGACATAGAGATTGGTGATTCAGAATACTGCTTGCGGTACTTTCTTCACAAGGAAATCCGTGCAAGATTCAAAGACGTTTGGACTTTTCAACTTCCCAGTAAGGTAGGCCTAAGAGGTTTTTACTTCTTTTCTGTTTCATATCATTAATTGCATTAGGACCCTGAGGAATAAAAACTTAATGTGTATTGAAGGAGCGGGAGGTTTGTCCTAGACTGCTATAGATATTATATAGGACAAACCTCCCGCTCCATCAATACACATTTTAAAGAACACATACCAAAGAAAACAACATATAAACAGACGTCAACATTTGCAAAAGATTTAATTTCCCACAACCATAGTTACAACAGTATTAATGAAAATATGGAACTACTTCACTTTTCGCAGAATAAATTCAAAGTTAACCCACTTGAATTCGAGATTTACAGAGCTTTTAAATCTGACAGGAACAATATACTTAACGATAAACTTTTCTTCCAATCGAATATTATTTATAACACTGCTTTTAGAATACTGGAAGGCGAGAAGGGGAACTATATTCCGAATTAACATGCTGATATTCTGTGTAGTCAAATGTCAGCTGTTTTAAAGATTGTGTCAGTTGTGTAATTATTTTTATTCTTGTTTGTTTACTTTTTGGATTATTTTTTTGTTAAAGTTTTAATGAAGTGAAAAATCAAGAAATTAATATCCTTGTGTCTGATGATGGCCTAATGTAGGCTGAAACTATAGTTGTGCCATTACTTCAACTACTAAGATTGCTATTTAAACCAATCTTAGAGAGGTATTTAAACCATTTAATTTATATTTTATTTTTACAAGCAAGAAAAAACTGAATTTTTGTAAATAAAATTTTCATTCTAATAAACAATTAAACTCTCTCTGCATTGGAGCATACAATTATTTTCGTTCACTATTTCCTATAATTTTCTTTTTTAACCATAACTTTTTCCTATAATTTTCTTTTTCATCCATGGACAATTTGATCTCTGTATAATATATTAAAACAGTATAAGTAGCTTAAGTTATTAGATCAATAATTTCATTTTCAGGGATTTGAGGCATTAAATGCCTTCAAAGCGCATGATACTGCGCTATATTGGTTGTGCGGCCGACTAGCTTTTAGTGCAAACTCACTTCTAGAGCGGACTGTACTCAGCCTCTTACTCGGTTTTGTGAAAGCTCGGCGTAATGAATTTCCAATATGAATAGGATTTTTAGCCATACTCAGCATTATGGAAACTCAGTTTTGTGAAACCCACCCTTTAATTTGTGAGGGAGAGATGTGCTGATTGGTTTTTTGTTATGTTAATATTTATATTCATTTGTTTGTATTGGGATTTGTTTATGTTTTTAATAATTTTGAAATTAAGTGTTTCTTTTAATATAATGATATTTATTCAATTGAATCTTATCCTGCACTAAAATATATTGGAAGAACATTTTTTTTAATTTCTTGGACATTGCCATATCTGATACTTGGGTGCTATATTCTAAAGATACGGATAAATTGAGAGGGATGTCATTATTGACGATATAGTGGATGATTTGGCAAGTGACCAGCTGCAAGTTCCATCCGCATTGATAACGATGAGAGTGTGCGTAAACTAGCTCATTTACCTAGTCGTAAGGAGAAGAGTTGCGTTGTGCTTCTTACCCTAAAAAAGGCAAAGAATCTTGTACTGGTGCCCAGGCTGTAACTGTAGAATCTGTCCTACCTTTTTCCACAACCCTCAAAGGTAGAAAGAGGAACGCTACAGACAGTGACTTAGACTATTGAATGTGTTCCTTTAAGTGTGTACATAGTTTTTTAATTTTTCCCCATGTCTTTTTTACCATACATTTTTTATTATGTAAGTATTTGACCATTTTTATTCAAAAATAAAACATGGACATTTTTTTAATTTAGACTTTCAGTAATTACCAAGTAGTTTTAGTGGAAGTTTTAATGGAGTTTTAGTTCCACTATCAAAGTGGAAAAATAATTTTTGAAAAAATATTTTTTCTGTTTCAACAGGACTATTATAACTCCAACCATAGTATGTATCAGATGTGTCTTATATCATTTTCTGTATCTTTTTCTGAATAAAATAAAGTGACTTATAAAACATTATTTTTGGTTTACTGTATATATTATTCATGACTCTTAGAAGCAGTTGGAACGCGAAGCAAGAAAATCACTTATGACTGGTCAATTTGTTTGCATCAGTTTGAAGGTTACAAGTTCTTTTGGCATAAGACTTTTGCAATTTTAGATTCAAGTCCAGAAACTTAACAGTGAAGAAATGAAGAAGGCAAAGGAGCGAGAGGGAAATCGCCTTGACTCAGAGCTTATTGACAGTATCACAGGGTTCACCAAAGTCTTCAAACTGTTGGCGGCCCTCAAGAAACCCATTATTGGTCATAATCTCTTGCTAGATCTAATGATCTTGTACAACCAAATGTACCAACCGTTACCATGTGAGTGGTTAAATGATTTGAAGCTATATGTTTGTCTATTTCATTTCTTTACTGGTATGTTGACTACAATGTAGAATAAAATGTGTGTAATCAATGTTGAAATTCTTCTCAGTGTTCATTCTTCTACAACTGTTGGTTTTCAAATAAGTAAACTAATACCCCCGTTGCAACAGACATGCGTACTCAGTGAATTTCCAAAGCAATAATATAATAATAATATAACACAAGATTTTTTATCAATATCCATCGATAAATATGGGAATTATTTCTCTATTCTCCATAATATTAACATGAGAAAGAGTATGCAGGTTTGCTGCTGTGAGGAACACTAAAAGTAAGCATTCTACCTTAAAAGTTTATACCATACAATACAATACATACCACAATACAATACCATACAATTTATACCATAAAAATTTATTTTACCATTTATATCAAGTTTCATCAACACCTGTCCATAAATAAAGGAGTTTGCCTATTCCCTATATGATTAACACGGGAAAAGAGTTTACGGGTTAGCTGCCATGATAAACACATTAACTATGATTTTTACGCATTAATGCTTGTATCTCAACCACATGAAGCTAAATACAAATTTTTTCCAAAAATATAGATTATTAAGTGAAATATTAATTTTTTCTTATTCTCCATATGATTAACATTGGAGCCTCAAAATGCAATGCACTCTGTTTAGATTTTTAATATCTCGGTAACCGTTAGAGATAGAGCAAAACTTTGAGGAATTAAATTGTGTAGTTTTTTGAGCTGACTCTAATGGTAAAAGATAAAATTTAAAATTTTTTAAATTTTTACAAGAGTTGTTATGTCCACAGACTCATAGATAGGCTCTATATATATATATATACACACACACACACACACACATATACATATATATATATAATTTTTAACGACTATTTTTTTTGTCTCTGGGCACCTCAAAACAAAAAAGTACCCTGGTCCCTGGCTTAAGTCGTGCCATGAGACCTGCAGTAATAGCTTCTTCCCTAATGGAAATTCGCTAATAAAGCTATGTGCTCATAGGTTTTTTCCATACAGAAATTTTCACATGAATAATTTATAAATCAAAGTGTGTTATTGGTTATGTATTCAAAGGATGAAGTAAAAACTCATGTCTTCCAATACTACTTAATATATTTACACTTATATTGTAATTATATACAAACAGTAAATATATACAAAAGGTGTTAAATTGGCCTTTGATTTCGTCCACTCACATCGGACATCATCAGGCCTAAACGGAGGTTGAGTAAAACAAAATGGGGTCCCTGCTTGAATACTGTTGGTTGCCGGAAGTTCCTGTCATGGCGTTGGATGTGACATTTATTGGATTTCTGAATTCTGGAAACAGATTTTTATAGGTTCTTGCAGAATCAAAGTGTATTTGTCCAAGGGGTCCGCAGAAAACTTGTTAATTTTGTGCAGTAGATATTTACTTTAGAGACATTAATGAATGATTCAGACGACATTGGATAGTTAATTATATTGGGTATTACTTATTACATCGATTGGGTATTACATTTGAACAACGGACAGTTTAAAGAAACTTTCAAATTATTTAATTATAGCTGTTAATTTTGTAAACACTAAATTTATAAAACCTGACCCTTTTATTCTCTCTGGGACGGAGCCCCTAGGACGGATTTGTACCAAACTTAACAGAAACCATCCTCGAATCATGCTTAATAGTGCCTGAAATTTCCATACAATCATTCAAGCAGTTCTAAAGTCTATAGGGAACATACAAAGATACTTCCTCTTTTATATATTAAGATGATTGTTGTGGTTAGTGAGTTTCCCATTCAAAATCAGTCCCTCTGAAAGTGTGTGAATAGTGTTTTGGAACTTGATAATAAAAATTATTAGATTATTTTCATTCTAAGTAAATTTAACGATGATACTTTTAAATAATATAAAAACCTCAAGTTTTTTAACCCTAGAAGTAAGTGCCAAAGCCGTAATTTACGGTGCATTAATAAATTCAATAAGAAGTGGCAGGTAGAGGCATCTGTTGTAAATTTAGTGAACTTGATGAACACCATTGCCTTCGTGACCGTGTTGCCCTATGGTAGCTGATACAGAAGTCGTTGGTACAGTCCACCATCCTGCCACTACATATAGCCGCTCTGCTTTTATAGCCACATGAGCGCTTTCTTAGACTGTGTTCCTCTGTGGTGCAGTGGACTAAACGCTTATACTGACGAGTGCAACGTCTAGCCAATGGAAGGACACGTGTTTGAACCCCTAACATAAGAGATCCCAATTTGGCTTGCGAACGTGTGGTAAAGTGGAGGGGGGCCCACCTTAAATTAACTGTGACCATCTTGGGGGGAAGTTGGCATTTGTAGCCTAAATTGGGGTTGCAGGGGACACCTGTGTTGCTTCTTTAACGATTGTATGGTTAAGGGGGACATGTTTTGTGTTTTTTTTGTTTATACTTGATATTATAAGAAGAGATACATAACAATTTTTATTTTAGAGGTGTAGGTTAAACCCTTGCACTTGTATTTTATGCTATGTGAAAACTAAAATCCTCACTTTATTTTCACAGGTACTTACAAAGTTTTTAAAAAGAAGCTGAACATTTTGTTCCCTTCCATTTATGACACTAAGTTCATCAGTTACCGAATGAAAGATATTCTGAAGGGGCAAGGTAAATATAAAAAATTTATGTCAGAAATTCATAGGTAAAGTTTTCTCAAATTGAATGTGAATGTTAAAAGTAGTTAGGGTGTAAATATAAAATGTTTTTTTAAATTTATTTAAAAAAAATATAACACTAATTTAAAGTTCGTCAGGTTTCATGTGAGACCTGAGAGGGGAGGTAAAATAACCGTGGTGAGGTTCCGTTTATTTTTGTATTAGATTTATTTTATTTCTTTTTCAGATTTATTTTGTTTCTTGTCAGGTAAGTAAACAACACATCAGCCATTCTTCCCCACCACCATATTTGTGTTGTAGTCGTCTGTGTATCCAAAACTGCTCAGATGAAACCTGACAAATTGTATGTTCCAAGATCTTTTGCATAACCTTACTATAGCATTCTGGCTAAATAACTTAAACTGAAGTAGGTTTCTAGTCTTGGGATCCTGATAGTTATTGCACTTTATGTAACAGAAATAAGTCTCTATAGACAAGTACCATGCCAGAGGATGTCAGACCATCATAATCATTGGCACATGTACTTTTTATCGCATATCATTGTTTGAGAATACATGCATACTCTGTATTTAAATTCCATATCACTTACTAAAAGTTGTTGGAATTCACTGAGACAAATCCCAACCAAAATAACAAATTGACTAACAATAAAATTCTGCTAGTCTAGTTGTTAGCATCTTGGACTTTGGTGCAAGAGGTTGGATTGGTTTGAATCTCGAGTTTAATAATTATATCTTTATGATAACTTTATGGTATAAAATTTCTCTTGCATTTAAACAGAAAAAGTATTATCCATAAAAAAAGAACTGGAATCATTCTACATATTATGTCTGATTATTGCTATTTATCTGTAAATGACACTTCTATATCATAAAACTTATATTATATTATATCATGAATACATTTGACTAAAACTTATCTAGAGTTTTTTTAAACCTTTTTTACTATTTTTGCTTAAAAATATGTTATACTGTGTATTGTTTGTACATAAGTATTTTATAGAACAAAATATACGTGAAATTGAACGTCATGTTGTTAATATACTATGTTTTTTTTTCAATATTTGAAGTTTTTATAGTAATAGTATTGAGAATGATTTATCAGGCCTACTTAAAATTACCTTACATGAATTTATAATTTTTATCTTATAAATATTCATAATGGATATATTCTGTAGACTGCTGGACGGATAATAGACTGGACAAATTGTACATCTTCCTCAACTCCAGCAGAGGCAGATCAATGGGATCTTACTCTCCCAACATCGAAGTCAGCGACAAAGGAGGTGCATCTTGTTCAGTCGAAAGTAAGTAGCAGTGTGTGCCTAATAGCTTTCAGACTGTTTCATTGCAATTAAGGGCAACGTTTCATTGGTTACAACAAAGTGAAGTTTTCACAGAAGTCTTTTGTCTATCCAAAGTGAACAAGTTCCCTTGCAGCTTTAGCCCCTCCTTGTCTTTTTGTGGCACTCCAATCTTTGAACTTAGGTACCCAGTCTCAATTCCAGTATTGATTGGTTCACTCTTGGATGGCTTGGTGTCCAGTAACCCAGCACTCGAGTCTTGGGAGCTTGAGCGGATTGGAGTTGTTACCTCTTCCTCCAGACCTTTCCGTTCGTCATGAATCCTTTCTCTCTGGTGGATGTAAAAAGATGATTGATTAAGGTCCTCCCAGTGCCCAGCCAGCTTTGTTGGAGCCTCCTCTTCTTATTTTGACAATGACATGGGTCATATCAAGCAAAGCAGCCAGCCTCAGTATAAGATAGACAATACTTAATACCAATACTAAATTGTGCCTCACTTTACAGTCCATTACTCACTACCGATTGCTAGAGGTTTGTGAATTATTTATTTATTTATTCAAACTACCACATAATATCATAAATGACCGGTGATTAGTCAGTATAATCTTAAATCTAAAATTAAACAAAGTTTTTAACTGTAAATAAGTAAAGAGGTGCAATATTGTAAGTATATAAGTTGGCTGACAGGTATGATCATTACACATTAGATTACAAAAATTCTTCTACTCAATAAAAAACTTCTCCAATGACCACTCTTTTAAATGAATTTTTAATTTTTAAGAGATTCAATATTTTGTAGGCATAATGGTAATTTATTTTACATTTTAGGTTCCGTATATTGAGGTGATAAGTAGAATACTTCCAGTCCATGCTGTGTTGGTTTCAAAACATTTTTTATTTAGTGTCATAATTGTGGTCTTTCTGGATTTGCATGGATGTGTCAAAATCTTTTTTAGCCCTAAAACTGACAAGCGTGTTCCTGTAACATCAAATTAATTATGTATCTTTAAAAAAAAAATCATGCATAAATAAACAACAAAACATTCTTGAATTGAAATAAAACATGAGTTCTAATCGGTTAACTCAACCAATGAACTCTAATAGTGATACTCTTTTAAACATTTTAAATCTTGTCTGATTTTACAGTTGATTGTTTTTCTTAGTACTTTAGTAGTCATTAAATTGAATAAGAAAACTAATTTTTCCAAATTCTAACCAAAGCTCATTTAAACATATTACATGAATTTTTTATGTTGTAGAAATGTAGCAGTTCACATAGTTGTTAACAAATCCCTTTAAGTTAAAATGTAAAATATTCACACAGTTTTTGCTCAGATTACCATATTTCTGCTGTATTCAAGAGCTACAGTTTCAGAAAGTATGTGATGGTAATGTTATTTTTTCAGATGTAGAGAGCCACCTGCATGAGGCGGGCTGGGATGCGTATATGTCTGGATACTGCTTCATACGAATGGCCCACTTCTTGGCTATCCGGAGACTTGGCGAGTGAGTAAATTGAAACTCAAGCTCGAAACTTTATCGACTTTGATTTTGGTGTTTGTTGATTTGGAGGGCATTCACAGATTTATTGGTTTTACAAGTATTTGATATGCAGTAGCATTCATTAGTCAGACACTAAGTGGACCTCCGGGGGTTGTCTATTTTTTTTTCTGCCCTTCACCATAAGCCTAGAGCTTGTGCGGTGAATTAAAGATAGAAGGCACTGAAGTGGTATGTCAGATGGGCAAGCCAGAGGTCATGATCTGACAGGAGTCGCTGTCACCGGTTTCGATCCAGCAACCTTTGACTTACTGGGACAGAGTGTAATTCCTGAGCTACTATGCCAGTTATGTATCGATATATCAAATTATATAGAATATTTGTTGGTTGAGATTATTGATTCCAGTCCTTGTCTTTTCCATCATCGATAGACCTTATTTAATTTTTATCATTTATCATTATTTTTCATAATCTTAATGTTAGATGAATCATTACATATCACCTCTAATATTTTTTGCCCTACATCTGCAAAAACACAAACGAGCACAGAACAATTTGCATATTGATGAGTGATTTCACTATAAAATCTAGGTCAATCTAAACTATGGTACAGTAGAGTGTTGCAAAACTCAATGTCAATAATCCGAAACGGAAAATAATACAAACCACTCCATAGGATATTTTACAACGTACATTTAATCAGCACTAACAACAGATGTTTTAAATTTTTTGGAAGAAACTGCCAGTGTGTGGCGGGGAATGAATGAGCGACATAGAGCGATAGGTACAAGATCCTGGATGACAACGATATCGCTACCTCAACTTAAGAGCCAAAAGATAATGAAGGTAGTGACAGTGATGTAGAAAATCCAAGAGATAACGACTCAGTTCTTTTGTATTCTGAAGCTTTTACGGCGTTAGAGACAGTGATATCTCATTAAAAAACACAGCCTGACCGTAATCAAAATCAGCTCTTGTTGCTTAAGCAAATGAAAGATTGTTGGCAGAAAACATGTATCGATGCTAACATAGCCAAAGATTAGTGTATTTTAATGTAAAATAGAATAATTACTGTATATTCTAAGTGATTTTGTACAGTTAGATTTAGAAAGCCATAATTATTTTTCAGTACTGTTACATGTCATCAGTATTTTTTTGCTTTCCAAACACATAATTTTCAAGAAACAAACTTCAATAAAGTTGATGTAATACTTAACACTTAAAATGAAACATCGGTCAAATTGACCGATCGGTAATTTTACTACGTAATAGTGGCTAAACTGCTTGACCTTGACGGCTGTCACCCCCAGTACCTTCCCCCCAAACACCTCTCCGTAATATTTGGTAGTTTCCAACTAGTTGGCAGGACGTTGTCGTACATATTGGACGAATTGTGTGATTACGGTCGGTCAGATTTACCGCGTGTTTCGCTTACCGGCTGGCAATCGTCGGTCGAATATACCTGTGATTATGCCTTGTTTAATCGGTAAAATGCTGTAGTAAAATGCAACAAAGAAAAGAACACCTGCTAGAAGTAAAATAACAGCTATATTACCCACTATAAGATCACAAATATGGCTTTGGGCAACAATCCTATACAGATTTTTTCCCGAGGCCAGTGCTGGTCGTCTTGAAGCGTGGAGTTTGGAGTTTCATTTTTTCTGTCACATGATCTTTGCGTAATAAATATGATTTGTCATAAAATGTTGTAAAACATCATTTGTTACTCATGTGATTGCCAAATGATACATAAAAACAATAATAAACACACTAAACACCAATAAAGCACAGTGACGGGCAAATTGACTGTATGTTTCTCTTAGCGTTATAAAAATTATGTTACGTTATAAGTGTTAAGTACAAAAACTATAGTTTATTTCATTTACTGTATCCTAAAACTGCATTTTTTATACAGCAGGCTTAATTTGGTGATCAAGAGGCATTTATAGCTTATGTTTTCAAATCGGAACTAATCGGTAATCTGAACCACCTACGGTTCTTATTGGTTTTTAATTTTGAAACATTACTGCAGTTGTGAATGTACAACTCAAGCACACCAACCTCTAATAAAAATATTGCCAAATAAGGGGGTGTTCAACATCTCGTTTTAGTTAACCCATTACGGATCTAAGATGCAATGTTTACGTCCCAAATGCGACTGGACTGATAGCTCAACGACGTGATGTTGACGTCGCTGCACATGTTGTTTACAATAACATCATCCAAGGTGTTCATATTTAATTGAATATGGGCTGTGCTATGTTTATGTATCGTAAATAAAAACAAAACATAGACTTTGTGAGCGTGCTAAGATGGCCAGTGCCGCATTGTTTTAGAAAATTAATTTGTACCGCTAGGCCCGGGCGGGCGCTACGTTTCGCGATCCGCAATGGGTTAATGCGTCCTTCAATTAGGTATTTTAAAGTATTTTTTAACAAAAACTTATTTCATAACTTTGATGTTGAAGGTACATACACGGCATATGTTTCAAATAAATAATGAATTATTATTTCAATATTGATAAGAGATAGACTGGCAGGAAACTATGTTAAACCTCCGAAAGCAAACAAAAGGTCAACTTTAGCCTGGCACCTTATGGATTTGGACAGTATTAAAAACTGTATCGAAATTCTGCACATCTTCAGTTATCAATAAGGCTAACCTAGTTAGAGATCATAATTTGCATTATATTATATTTTAAGTCAATTATATTTTAATTACAATAAAAATTACTTTTATTATATGTTCTCAGCGATGCTTTACCCAGACCATTGTCCAAAGTAGAACATTTTGCTGCGATGACTGATTATCGCAACTGCCTAAATGTTATTCGAGCAAGTGTCTCTTTTATGGTGAGTTCATTTTCATCCAGTTTATTGTTTCTAAGGTACTTAATTACAAGGAGAAATATAAGTTTTTCAAGTAACTAGTTTAAATTGTTGGACTTTATTCCAAGGTAAACACCTTAAGGGAACTTGAGTTTGAATATGGGTCATTTGTTCAGTTCCTCATAAGCCTACGAAAATAAAAATTGTTTTTCCTGATTTTCTGAAAATTCTACTCTCAGAAAATCTTGTCTTCCCTTTACACTTCAATCTCTTGTAAGATTTCAACCCAGATGTAATATCACAATTTTCTTGTAAAGGTTTCTACCATATTGGTTTCATAATTTCAGATCAGTTAAGCCTGATTAAAAGTGTGAAAAAGCATTGAATACTAATGGTGCAGGAGCACCTTTTTTGTGTCTTGTCTTAAATATTATTTTGGAAGGTCTTTTGATGACTAGAAAACAATTAATGTGGGCATATAGTGTCACCAGTAAAGTGGAGGAAAATATTAAGCCCGTTAGGTAACAAAAGGTAAAATCAAGCAAATCAGATAAACACGTCCTTATCATAGATTCTTTAATAAATTATAGTAATGTCAAAAATACATTTTTGTATTAAAATTGAATAGAATTGCATTTAAAAGTATTCTGTACTCTAGTATGAATGTATAGGAAGCTCTTAACCGCCCTCGGATCAACCGCCTGTTGAATAACCATCCATTTTCCAGACATATGAGGGGGTACTCAAAAGTAATTGAAATTAAGCTGCCGTAAGCGTAGCCTGTGTAGTACGTTTGTCTGCCGCTACGTGTGTGTAGTGCAGCTCATCTGGAGTTCAGTGCCACTAGTGCCGTCACCGTGGGTGGACGTGTTCGTCTACATTGTGTTTTGTGTTTTTTAGTGAGCACCGTTTCCCCATTTCGTTGTTTTTTCGTTTTTGCGGACGTAAATGAACAACACGCAGCTCTGAAGTTTCGTTTTAGGGCAGAGCGCTGCAGAACGTATTGTTACGTTGAAAACGGTTTGCAAAGATAATTTGAGTAATTATTAGGTATTCGAGTGGTTTTCACGTTTTTAAAATGGCGACATGTCAATTGTTGACAAACCCCGTGAAGGACATCCGTCGAGTGCCTAAACTGGTGAAAATGTTGAGAAGATTTGTGAGCTTGTGCATGAAGACTGACAACAGACCATCGATGAGTTATCAGAGATATCTAGAATTAGTTAGAGCTCTGACCATCAAATTTTGACTGACCATCAAAAGGAACGTCGAGTGGAATCTTGTTGAGCAATGAAAGAACACATGCAAATAGATACAGATTTTTTTCTAAGATCATTACTGGTGACGAATCATTGTGTTATGGTTATGACCCTAAAACCAAGCAACAGTCCAACCAATGGAAAACTTCATCGTACCCTCGGCCAAAAATAATTTTGTCAGTTTTGGCAGTCGACGGACGTCCTTCACGGGGTTTGTTGACAATTGACATGTCACCATTTTTACTACGTGAAAACCACTCAAATACTTTAGTTTCACTTAAAGATTCATCTTTGTAAGAGCTTTCAACGTAACAATGATATCTGCAGCACTCTTCCCTAACAAGAAACTTCAGAGCTGCACGTTGTTCATTTATGTCCGCCACTACAAGATTATGCCACAATCATCTTACATTCATTTCTCATTCATACTTGGCTTATAATACCTACCTGTGTGGGTCGCCATTTCAATTAAAAAGTATCAAATAAAAAGACGTTACTGTGTTAACAAACTTACTCAAAAGTTTTTGATACTGTGAATTTATTTTTGTTTTAATATCATGCAATTCATTGTGTTAGTATAAAATAGAGTAAAATGAGTTATTTTAAACAGAAAAAAGATAAGTTTTTAAAATAATGGTAGAATAGTGATAAGTTTGGTTTGTTTACTCTTAAGCTTAAAAACAATTTATAAGTGTTCATTAAAAATTAAAATATGTTTTAGTTATATGCTACTTCATCTTAACATGTCTTATTGAAGACCGGATATGGAGGATTGTAAGGCACACTGGATAGTAATGATAATAATTGAGGATCATAACAATATTATTTTCATTGATTAGGAGCAATTTTTAACACTTCACTTATTTGAATGATCTTAACATGTATTTTTGGGATTTCTCTTTTAAACCGAAATTTTTTGTTGTAAGACCATGGTCCAGCCTGTTAGGGGTTTGGTAACCAGGCCTCTGGGTGGATGGTTCTTCTTGTGGAGCTGGTCCCTCAACCTCTCTTCTGTTGATTGCAATTCCCCATACTTGTTACTGTTGTTACTTTATGGAGGCGGGTAGGTAGTTATAAAGCTTGCAGACGACACAAGATGGGTTTTTACTCTGATAGTATTTCTGTGATAAATTTATAGGTATAAAAATCGCAAAATTGCAAAAAGCAAATCTGGATCTGGCTCTGAATGAGCGGGGGACAGTCCACACTTAAAGGACTTGCTTGCTTTAGGGAAACCCTAAATGTTCCAAGTACTAGATTACTTATTTAATGTTTCCTTTTTAAAAATTGTTTCTATAATATTAATGAATTCTTGGATAAAAACTGGCCAGTTTCTGAATTTAGCTGATAGCCCAAGTCTAAGAAATCTGTGACAAACCAATGTATAACCAATGTAAATATCTACTGGCGAATTAAGAGTTCTGAGTTAAACATGCGGAATGCTCCCCTGTGTAAAGAGTCCGAGATACGACCATCATTATCCCCAAAACCTGCAATCCGTTTTACTCACTAAACAAAATATACACTTCTGTTGATTTTGTTTACTAGTTCAGATGAAATTTAAAACCAGAATTATGCCAAGGATTTTGCCTTGGCTTGGATCTGTGATGTCACAGACTTGAGTCACAAAAAATAAGCCGAAAAAAGTGTATTCAGTCATAACATTTGTTTAAATAAATTTTCTAATTTCACTCTTATGAGAAGATTTTACAATGTTACCAATTTTTATTTAGACAATTATGAAAGCATGTTATGTTTCAATGAAGAAAACAATAAAACCTTGAGGTTTTATAAATAAATTTCCAATAAATTTCATAATTATTGTATACCATCATAGGTATACAATAATTATGAAATTTCAAAACTCAAGCAAAGTGTGATATGTGTAGCCATTGTATTTTTGTGTAGCTATTTTTGTATAGCTATTGTAAATTTTGTTTATTAGAAATACATTTTCTTTGAGTTTTGAGAGTGTGAAGGCAAATTACTATTTATTTTACCTTGAACTGAGTGACAAATTCTGGATTTTTGATATGAGGCTGTAAATTGTTACCAGCAACGTCAAATATAGTCTACTATGTAAAATGCTAGAATCTTACTTCTTCTAGTGCAGATTTAAGCTGTAACTTTGTATTTACAGAACATCGGAGGCCCTGAACCACCGTCCACCAGGCCTCGACTCTTATATGTCACTCGCCTTGACCGTAAGACCATCGATCTTAGTAATGTGAGTACTCCTAAGAGACAGTTTAATAAAGTAGTCAAACTTTTATAAGTAGAAACCCTAAAACGTGATTTGTCTCCAAATTAGGTGTCTTCCTAGCTTAGTGGCATCTTGAAGCATCTTGAATGCAAGAAGTTACAGATTCAACTTGGGATGCCCATTTGGGTTTGGATTTCCCAAAAAGTGTTTGTTTGTTATCTTCTGTGACTATAAAAATTCCTCTGGTGTACAAAGGACCGAATAAAATGTCCATGCTTTAGCAGTGGCCCTCTAGTGTGCGTCTGAACCTCAAGAAGAATTGCCAAAATCTTTCACTGTATGTTTTCTACTATATAAAATCTGCTATTGTTCATACACACCTAAGTGTTGCTTCAAGAATTTACTTCCCTTGTAATTTATTTTTAACTAATTATGTTTGTGGTGAACACCAATTGGGACTGCTTAAAAAGATAGGTATTTAAACCTCTGTATTAATTAATTAATTAATTATGCTAGCATATTTCAAGTATTTTTGTTACTTTCAAATAGAGGTGTGCGGATATCCGAAAATTCGGTTCGGATTCGGATCGGATCGGATATCCGAAACCGATCCGAACGTATTTTAGATATCCGGTAATATCCGATAAATATCCGAATTTTCGGATAGACTGTATATTTCAGCAAATTGAACAAAAACAACGAGATTTTCGTGGAGTTAATACCCGCGAAGCCGGAATAGTTTTTACTTAAAAGACGTATTACGTAGTCTTTCATCAAAACAATGTCGTTGACTGGTAGACGCGATATCTATAACTACACGAAACGGTATATTTAGAAGTTTGGAAAGATCAGGATTTTGAATGATTTTAATTGGTTTAGATATTCAAATTAAATTTCAAATCATTATTCTGAATTAACTAATCGATAATAAACAATGAAATAGTGAATGAAACAATCGAATGTAGCAACAACCAAACCAAAGTAAGGTTACGGCTTCCTGGTTTTTGTAATGCGTAGTAGACGCTAATAATGGCAAAATGCCAACGCTGCTGTGTCCTTTAGTGCACGATAACTAAATATCGTACTTCTATTGTGACTACATCTTATTAGTACTCATTTACATTTATCACGGATATATTTAAGGATGATACGTCCTTGAGGTACAGTGGAACGTGGATAATTCGAACTTCTGTAATTCGAAAACTTCTTTAATTCGAAGTTTTGACTTGGTCCCTAGAATGTTATATAAAAACAATGTTAAAATATCCTGGTTAATTCGAATATTTTTTTGGATAATTCGAATTTTTTGCAGCGTAAATCTATAAAGAGAACAAGTCATTGTGTGCGATTTTCCCGGAAACGACGTTCGGGCTTCCTGTCCGTAGACTATTTTTAGCTACATCCCCCGCCAACCCTCACAGCACGTACACCTGCTGTTGTTTGGTCACATGATACCCCTCCCCCTCACCAGTCCACTACTGATCATAAATCACAAGATTGACATCTCTAATATGTCACTACACGGCGCCGGCGCAGTTCAGTAACGTGCGTATCATTGATGGTGGTTTCTGATATTCGTCGTCTTTGTTTCGTGTTGGCATTTGTGACTTCGTCTGCGTTCATGTTCACACGTCGTGTGTATGAACTGGTTCGATTCGTCAAAGCGAACCTACAAATCTTTGACGTCGCAAGAATAAATAGCGGCAATCAAGGAGGTAGAGAAGGGATTTAAGAAAAAATTTTAAATAGCTAAATTTTCGGGATCCCTCCAAACACAGTATTGACATTCAACAAAAATTAGAATTTAAATCAATAATATATCTTCATTAATAACCTAACTTTTTTAATATACAATGTTAAAACATGATGTTTTACTGTTTATTTCAACCACTTTCAAAAACTTTTCTAATTCGAATTTTTGGATAATTCGAATTTTTTTCTGGTCCCTTGAGGTTCGAATTATCCAAGTTCTACTGTATCAACTAATTATTTTTAATGAGTTTTAATAATGTTTTAATCGGTATAAATAAATATGATAACACGACTTTTACCGATACCTATACTATGACTAAAGTAGTACATCGCTATGCACGACTGAATTGAATTGTTGATTTAATGTTATTGGTAACAAAAAATCATGATAGATCGTTTTGCGACGGGGTTTCCAGCAAAAATAATACTACTTCATTCTGATCGTCTACGTAGACGATCAATTGTTTAGTTATCGCATTCTCATCTACTCCGGGTTTGAGCAATACGATAAAGTGTTGCCAATTTTACAATTGGCCTATTTCGTCGTTCGGTGTTCACATAACCAACAAATTTTCCACTTGTTTTCAATCTACATTTTCTCTTTGTTAAAGAATTTAAGCGTTATTAGTTTTACATTTTTAGATAATTTTAAGATGAATAACTAACTAGATTACGACGAAGTACCATCATTTCACGGGTTTCAATATTGTTACACAGCCGATCGGGGTATTTTATCTGCCAAATATTCTAACTCTGCGCCTGCGCACAGGCCTTTGTTTGATAGCAGCTGCACTGTCACCAGTGTTGTCACTTCTAGGGATATGTCCCGTTTCTAGGGACATTTTAGACCTGAAAGGGATTTTCTAGGAACATAATATATTCTAAGGATTTCTAGGGACAAACTCTTGATGGATCAAAAATAGGGAATTTCATTGCTTATGGGTTAGTTTAGGTAAAATAAAAAATAATTATAAATCAGCTGAACTTCCAAAAAGTACTATTTAATTATTTATTTAAAGTTTGAACAAAGTTAAGTTACAAAAGAGAGTTAGAAAACTATTATGTTTAAAACTTTAACTGACTCATGCCTTTGAATTTGTAAAATACATTTATTTAATAAAAACTTATATGGGCCTACCTAATCGAAAAATATTGGTATATGATACGCCATATTAAAATTTGTTACTGGTACTTTTAAATGCAGTGAAGTAAACATTTTAGTTTTGTTGTTCATCCTATGAAGAATTTATGATTTTTTATATACCATTTATTAATTTTGATAACATTTTATTGATTTTTTCCTAATTTATTCTTAGATAAGTCTGATTTCACTTTGTTATTGCGAGTATCCGAATCCGAAAATTATCCGATCCGAACCCAAACTATCCGATCAGGATCCGATCCGAATTTGAGCTATCCGATCCGAATCCGATCCGAAAAAATAATTCACTATCCGCACACCTCTTTCAAATTAACTTATTTTAATGAATTAAAACAACTAGCAACAAAAACCAAAAACAAAACAATGTAAACAACAAAATAACAAAAATAAAATAATATGAATATAATTGATATTATATCACGGCTATTAACCTATTCCAGTCCAAAGACTGGCACAGTCCGTCCTCCAGTTTGCATGGTGAAAAGGCCAAAGACGAGCACTGCCCGTCCTCATGTGACTTGTTTCTCCGTTGTATCTTAGCAGGTGTTTACAGCTGTGTGTCTTTCTACTCCCAATGAACCTAACTTCTTATTTTATGCTCTATGTCCTTTTATATTTAGTGGTATTGCCTTAAAACCTCTGACAAACACCAGTTGCAGACGCTATTCGGTTCTTGTTTGTTTATACACTTGTTTCATCAACATGGCAACTCGTGATTGTATCTTTGTGAAATTTCATGAATTGAATGAGTTTGTTGTAGTGTTTTCAATGATAAAGGGAAGTGAAAGTCAGGATTAATAAAACAATAATGAGCAATTACAAGAGAACAGTTTTTATTCCAATGAAGAACCACAAAATGAAAGTGAAAGTGAACAACTACCGATCTGGAACGTGGCAACTCACGATGATATCTTTGTGAACTCTCATTAATTTAATGAGTTTGTTGTAGTGTTTTGAATGATAGTGGAAGTAAAAGTCAGGATAAAACAATAATGAGCAATTACAAGAATTACAAGATTACAGTTCCAATTCCAATGATGAACCACAAAATGAAAGTGAAAGTGAACAACTACCGATTTGGAACTAGGTTATGGAGCATTGAGCGTTTTAGAAAAATTATATATTGTAAAAAAAGTACAAGTCATACATAAATGATTTTTACATTTCTATGTAAGGAAATACATTTTGCATCAAAATATATGTAAATTTACACTCATAACTAACACTACTAAAAAAACTATAACATAACTCATAACTAAAAAACTATTTTTATTCACCCTTGCTTTAAAAAAGTGTACATTTGAAAAATATTTACAAAGATTTTCATACAAAAATATAAATAAATAAATAATATAAAGATTTCAAATATGTGTATTGTTAAAGAAAATTTATTCTAGAATCAGAAAAACATAAGTTTTGTGTACTTAGGATGAGTTAATAATTAAATATACTTGTTTTACTAAAACGTTACGAATCATGCATTTTTAATTTGGACCTGAAGGTACAGCAGACAACACATTTATTTGGTCGTGAATGGGTAATTAATGATCCTTGGGATTTAATCAGCTGGTATTTGTTCATATACGAGGGGGTACCCAAAAGTAACCGGCGTAGCATTGATGTGGGTAGAGCTTTTGTAATACGGGTTTCTGCCCCTAGCCCAACTCTTTGCCATTTTAGGGCTTTCGGGTCGTTGACCTGGCACATTCTGTTCATCTCTAGTGACTGTTTTGTTAGCGCTGTTACACTGTTGCTACGTCTTTTATGATGGCAAGGTTAAGTGAACAACGTGAGCTTTTAAATTCGAGAGCTTGAGTGTCAATTGATCATTTTACAGAAATCAGTGGCATGTCTGGAAGCTCAGTTTTTAGCAAATTTTAACTAAAGTTTTGGAATGAAATGGATTGCTGCCAAATTTGTTCCTCAGGCTCTGACTGGCAATCAAAAAGTATGTAGAATCGAAAAATGTCATGAACTGAAAGAACACTTCAGAACTGAATAACCTTATCTTTCAAAGGGGTTTTTCAATTACTAGTGATAAATCATCGTGCTATGGCTACAATTCAGAGACAAAAAGACTTAAAGTTGTTGGACATCCATAACTAAGTTTGTTACCGTTCAACATGTTGCCATTTTTAAATCTAAAAATCCACTCATGCACTTGAGTTTTCCCCATAGCATCATCTTTGTAAGCAGTTTTCAATATTAAAACCATTTCAGAAGCATTTTTACCAAGTAGAAAACAAATTTTCCCAAGGGTTCTTCACTTAAACTTATCATCATAAAAAACGAGGCAGCAGCAAAACAGCACTAGGAAAAACAGTCACTACAGATGAACAGAACATGTCAGGTCAATGGTCTACACAGCACTGAACTGGCAAAAAGTTGCATTAGACAGGGACGAGGGGCAAAAACCCGTACTAAAAATGCTCCACCCATGGCAATACTATTCTGCTGAAATGAATACAAGTACCCATATACTTTTGGGTACACCCTCGTATACCAAAACTCTAGTGGGTATTTTAATTTGAATATGAGTGTTGTGTTGGTTTCTACCGTACATGTATATTTTTCTGTGGATATTTATTCACTATTTGGTGGATATTCCAATGAAATCCACACTAACAAAAAATAAAATATACCGTGAGCTGTAGTTTAAAGAATTTAATTTGAATTTAAACTCATATTCCTGTTTGTCAGACACGGATCCAACCATTAAAGTGGGCTAAGGTGATTATGAGTGTGTGGTTAAGGTGAGTGTAATGTATTTAATGCCAAGTAGCTTTGTTACCCACAAATACCAGCTTTTTTGATTTGCCAGAATCATTAATGATAGCTAATGAACAAAAACAGCTGGGTCCTGTACGGAACTATCACAAAATTATAAACTGATTTTTCTCAGGATCAAACTTTCGACCTTAAGATTATGAAGCGGATACTAAAACTACCTCCCTAGACAAGAATCAATGCGTTGTTTTACAAAAAACATATTTTGCCACTTTAATTTTTATCATACTGGAAATAGTTGTAACCATAACTGGTTTTTTATAGTTACAGTGTAGTCCAGTCTATCTGGATGTGAATCATCCGTATTCTGGCTTATCCAAGTTCTGGCTGCAAGTTTCTTCTCGAGCACCTTCAAAATTTCAGACATAACTAACCTTCAACCTTGCAACTTGCTGTTCGCGGCAAGTATCACTACCGTGATTGATGATTGTGTATTGGTAACATATGGACGCACACTCAAATAAGTTTTCCTTTTTAATTGAAGTGTTTTTTCTTATCTAAAACTAATTAAAAGTAGCGTACTGCTTTGCTTTTTACAGACATTATTATAATTTTTTAAACAAATTAAAAACTTGTTAATACGTATGACTGCAATATTTTGTAGCTATTTGCTGTACGTTGGTTGTATGTAGTTTGCAGCACTATTATTGGAGGCGCTATTCACGATCATTGTCTAGATGACTTGGACATCTATATCCTGTTATATTTTCAGATAATCTGGATTATTTTCAGTTACCTGGATTCGGACTCCACCACATTAATCTGGATAAACCAGACTTTACTGTATTTGTTTAACTTGAGATTTTTAGGGCCCTGGGTAAAATATATCTTTTTTCAATGTATGGTGTGTAATTAGAGAGTATCTTTGTCTTGAAACCTATTGTGTTGACTGAAAAAGCTTAAGACATGTTTTACCATTGATGTTGGTGTGTGTCGCTATTGGCAGGTGACGGCCAGGCTGGCTCCTCTGTCCCTCGGCTCTGTGGATGTGAAGGCTCACACTCGTAGGAGCGCCTTGGTGGCAGTGCCCAACCATCACAGGTGAGACTACATTTAGATGTTAAATTGTGAAGGAGTAGGAGGCCCAGAAAAGTCGGCTAAGCTTTGCTGGATTATTGCTCTGTCATCAAAAGAGATTATTCTTTAATTAAACAGACATTCTGCCTTCTACCATTCTCACGTATTCTTCCTTTTCATTATTAGAAGAATTATAAAAATGTGGTTATTATTATTTGGTGAAGAATTTATCTTAAGTGTATTCAAAAAATTTCCAAACCAATCCAGGTCAAACCAAGAAGATACACTAGACCCCTGGTCCACTAGACAGAGTACCTACTCAGGAAAATCAATCTTTACTCTTATTTAGGCTTACCTTATCAATCTAGACAGGGGGCTTTCTCTGGAATCTATCTCAAAATTGAAATTAACTCTTTGGGTCCCAATAATTTTGCTTAAATTTTAGTTAAGTAATCCTGTGATCTTTGGCTAGCGTCAGCTGATGTAACCCAGCCGTTTGATACTCTAGAATCCCAAGCCAAACACATATGTTTTGTACATGTTTTGAAGAAATGAGAATAACTTTCTTATTATTTCAGTTAGAAACAAGATTTTTATTTTGTTTTGAAGGTATTAGTAAGGGCTTTTTATAGGATAAATGTAAATAAAACTATAAAATATTTTAATTTGGTTTTTAAATTTTTTTTACTTTACAAAAAATTAAATAAAAAACCCTTTTTTTAAATTAAAAATTTACGGAAATGCCGGATTAGCGAGAGACAAATTAAAAAATTGATTTAGATATGCCTATTTATTAGAAACTAGTGTTACCTGTCGCCTTTTCAGCGATGTACAAAACAGATTTTTTAGGTTTAGGTTCGCTGACAAATATAAAACATATTATAAATAATTATTATTACCTTTCTGAATTTGTGGCGATCCAGGTATATTAAGCCAAAAATTGAGTACCTACTCAGGAAAATCAATCTTTACTCTTATTTAGGCTTACCTTATCAATCTAGACAGGGGGCTTTCTCTGGAATCTATCTCAAAATTGAAATTAACTCTTTGGGTCCCAATAATTTTGCTTAAATTTTAGTTAAGTAATCCTGTGATCTTTGGCTAGCGTCAGCTGATGTAACCCAGCCGTTTGATACTCTAGAATCCCAAGCCAAACACATATGTTTTGTACATGTTTTGAAGAAATGAGAATAACTTTCTTATTATTTCAGTTAGAAACAAGATATTTATTTTATTTTGAAGGTATTAGTAAGGGCTTTTTCATAGGATGAATGTAAATAAAACTATAAAATATTTTAATTTTGTTTTTCAATTTTTTTTACTTTACAAAAAATTAAATAAAAAAAACCTTTTTTGAATTAAAAATTTACGGAAATGCCAGATTAGCAAGAGAAAAATTAAAAAAGTGATTTTGATATGCCTATTTATTAGAAACTAATGTTACCTGTCGCGCCTTTCAGCGATGTACAAAACAGATTTTTTAGTTTTAGGTTCGCTGGCAAATATAAAACATATTATAAATAATTATTATTACCTTTCTGAATTTGTGGCGATCCAGGTATATTAAGCCAAAAATTTGTAAGAAATAAGTGTATTCATATGGACTTGAAACATTAAAACATATATGAAAAATTAAGACAGACTATTTATCTAAAAGTACCTTAGATCATTTTACAGCCCGTTAAAAACACTTTTGCACGTACGTGCACACACGCTGAATCAAGTATTCGATAATAATACACAATATCAACCTTTTATACATTTCAGATAGGAAAATGAAAATATAAAAAATATACAACAGCTAATTAATATAATATATGTAATATGTGTAAACATTGTAACTATTTTTAATTTGGCCAATAAATATAAATTTTATTTTTAATCATAAAACATAATCCCCAAAATATGTACTGAAAAAAATTCTATTCATAAAGTAATTAGATACCATTAAGTTTAATGCTTGCTTCTTTGGCTTGCTCGAGTCCAAATAAAAACTTATGTTGGAATCCAAAACAAAATTGTTTCCCCATAAGATTAACATGGAAACTTTGAAGGCATATAGGGTAGAGATTTATGGGAAAATCGTCACAAAAAATATTTTAACTAAAGACTTTCCTATTTTAAGCCTAAAGAACCACGTATACCAAATTTCAGCCTCCTAGGTAATCGGGAATTGGGAGAATTAGTGATGAGTGAGTGAGTGAGGGCTTTGAATTTTATATATACAGATAGGTTACATTATAGTTAACTGTCATGAAACGAGAACATCATAAAAGTTTAAGCTAAAAATCTTTAAAACATTTTTTACAATTTATCATATACTACTGCATTTATTTAAAAATGGTCAATCGTCAGGTTTTTTTAAAATTCAATAGCATTATATGAAATACAATATTGATGTTTTAGAGTAAATAATTGCTTAGACCATGTCTTTAGTTAAACTTTGATGTGTTATTTGGGGATTTTTTACGAAAATTAACTGTGAATAGTAAAAATACTAAGCCTTAGCCTGACTGGCTTAGCCTAGCTTACCTTAGTCTAGCTTTCTCACGTCCAAGTGCCAAGCCGATCTGATCGGCTCACGGGTCTTTTTGCATTAAATTACTGAGCCGATGGGATGACATGGGCACTTGGGTCTCAGACCACAATGGCATAGCCGATGTAATCAGGCCTTGGGATGCAAAGTATTAACATAAAATAACCTATCGAGATTGCTAAGGTAACTTTTTAAATAACAACAATTTTTGACAATCCCAAGCAAAAAATGTTTGTATTTAATTCCCAGTGGGAAATAGGTTAGATCATGGATATGTCTAAAGGAAATATTTTCATTTTATCTAAACAGCCGTTCTTACAGTATGACCAAAATATTAAATACCCCAGTCTCATCAGACCTGCTTACTCAGTGAATTCCCAAATCAATAATATAATAATAAATAATAACATACGACAAGTTTTATAAAAATCTGTCCATAAACGTGAGAATTATTTGCCTATTCTCCATAAGATTAACATAGGAAAGAGTATGCAGGTTTGCTGCTATGAGGCATACTGAAAAAAGGTATTTCTAGCATAAACAATTTTCATTTTGACCATTTACACCAAGTTCCATCATCTGTTAAATCATCTGTTAAACAAATAAAGGAGTTTACCTATTCTCTATATGAGTAACATGGGAAAAGAGTATGCAGGTTAGCTGCCATGATAAAACTATGATAAACACATAAACTATGATTTTTAAGTATAAATGGATGGATCTCAACCACATGAAGATAAATATTAATTTTCATCCAAAAATATTGGTTATAAGTGAAATATTAATTTTTCCGTATCCTCCATAACATTAATATTGCAGTCCCAAAATACAACGTACTGTGTTTAGATTTTTTTAATATCTCAGTAACTGTTAGCGATAGAGAAAAACTTTTAAGGAGCTAAATTGTGTAGTTTTTTAAGCTGAATCTAATGATGAAAGATAAAATTAAAATTTTTTAAATTACATTTCAAAAATGTAAAAATTTTTAGTACAAAACCCCCAAAACTACCCGTACTAATTGACCAATGAGTCTGGTTTACAAACTCGTCCAATCAAATGTAGGAATACACGTCTCTACCAAATTTGGTCTCTATCGGACCATTTTTACGAGAGTTCTTATGTTCACACACACACACACACACACACACACACATATATATATATATGTATGTACATAAATTTTAACGACTATTGTTTTTGGACCCTGGGGACCTAAAGACGAAAAATAACATGGTCCCGGGCTTAAGTCTTACCATGAGACCTACGGTAATAGCTTCTTCCCAATGGGAAATTCGCTAAAATTCAATACAATATCTGGTAGTTACTATGGAAACAGGGTCTAAACAAACACTTCCTGCAGTTTTTGTTGCATTGCACAATAACGCTAATAACCCCCAGAGCTAAGACATACCCATGTAAACAATGTTCCAGTCTTTAGGGCTTTAGAGGCTGGAGTTTGCAACCCAAAATTTTGTCTAATGGATTTTTAGGGTATCGTAATATGTATTTCTTAGGAATATTAGGATGAGTTCAAAATGGCAAACAATTTAGCAATTTTAATTTTTGATTGTATGTGAAAACAGTTATTGAGATATACAGGGCTTGTCAAAAGTGTAGATAGATACACTTTCTATGACACTTCTTTAATGCTTGAACGGGTTAAGCAAGGATGACCAAACATAGTTTTGTAGAAGGAGCAACATAGAATTATTTTAAGGTTAAGTCTTGAATGGTTTATATTATTGAAGATGAGGACATTCAATGAGAATGCATGTCTTCTGTAACAGGGAATTCAATACTTCTTTAAAAACACAAGATTTTGGCTTGATACCTTAAAGACTCAAATTCTTTTGGGCAATTTATTAACATGAATATTTTCAAAATCCAGATATTAGTTTTGATGTTTTTTCAGTGCAAGAGATATCATCAGGGCTTTTATCAACGATAAAGAATACAAAGTTGTTAACTACTTCTTCCCCCTACATTCTCCTGTCTCTACGGTTTTGTGGTGAGTGAATTTTTAACTTAAATTATAGAGGTGTGCGGATATCCGAAAAGTTGGATCGGTTTAGGATCGGATCGGATATCCGGCTCCGATCCGAATGCAAAACAAGTATCCGAAAAAGTCCTATAAATATCCGAACTTTCGGATAGACTGTATAAAATGAGGTTAAAACCGAAAGATAAATGCTAAACTTTCCGTTTGAGATACGTCAGCGATACGGATCAACAGAAATGTTTAAGCAGATGACGAAATTACACAATTCATAACCTATTGGAATATAAGACCGTCTTTTGGCGGTCCGGGGATGCGGTATGATTGTTCAATTCTTCAACTACGTATTTAAGTCACCCATTAAGTTCAACACGATATTGCAATTTGAAATACAAACCATTGCGTCATCGATAGTTGCACCGAATATCAGATTGTGGTTTGATATTATTTTGCATAAAATATGATTTCGGCTTCGAAAAACTGTGAATTGTAGATTTAATATTTGGTAACAAAGCTCAACCGTCATAATAGCTCTGGTATTTGCAGCAAAAATATATACTATTTAATTTGATCGTCTACGTAATTCGATCGCTTACGTAATTCGATCGTCTGATCGAATTAAACTTGAAATATTTTGACATAATGGACTATTTTTTGTTATCGCATTCTCGAGTTCTCCGGGTTTGAGCAATACGATAAAGTCGACAAAAAAAAAACATCGTATTCATTCTATTGCTTGATGCCACTGTAACAAACCAATTAACTGGTGTAAATTCAATTTATCTTTTGCTTTTCAACTCTCATTCCTTTTCTAGCAGAATCAGTTGATCACAGGATGATAATAATAACAAACTGTATGGACATTTAAATTCAGTATAAGATTAGCTAAAACAATTGAGGTTGGCCAAAAACTCTTAAACGACGACGACAACTAGGCCGACGCCGTAGCTCAGTTAGTAGCGCTCAGGCCTCACGTACGCAACGCAAAGTCGCGTGATCGATCCCCACCCGAGGGCTATATTTTTGTTCAGTATTTATGCCATATTAATTAAGGGGTATGAAAACGGTTTTGTTTAAACTACATAAATGTTTTCATTGAGCAGTAAATTTGTTTTAATTTTGCTAATTAACTTGTAAAAACATGTCTTATTCTATCCGAGCAAAGCTCGGTCACCAGGTACTAATAATTGTTATTAATGAAATAAGAAACATAGTACCCTTTTAAAAGTTTAATTGTCAGCCACGTGTTTATCAAGCTTATTTTAAATCTTAACCAAATAAATAAACATTTAAATTTTATAATTAACATATGATAAAATACAAAAAAATTTAAATTACATTTTTTGTATAGTTGTTTCAAACATTAATTAATTAATTTTGATATAATTTGTCTTATTCTTTAAAAAATTGGGCTGCTGAGGTTTATTTGAGAATTTAAAATGTAATTTGGTTCTTCTTTAAATACTAAAAAAATATAATTCTTCTTTCAAATTCATTTCATTTCCTTTATTTAAATATTATAAAACTTCAAGATTTTCTTTAATGTATTTATAAAGGTGGTTGGTTATTAATAAATGTTCTGCATAGTTAGACTTCATTAAGGTTTTATTGTAACTTTTCAATGTGTTCCTGGAATCTTGATTTAAACGGTCTGCCAGTCTGTCCTCCAGGCGGGGCCTTTCCCAACGGGGGCAGCGGAAGAAAGTGTGCTCCGCATCGTCGGGAACGCCTGGGCAGTAAGTGCAATCTGGAGAAACCGGTTTTGCCCATCCGATACAGGTACGACTTGAAATAGCCGTGGTTGTCAGAAACTGAGTGAGGATGTAATCCACCTCGCCATGCCGCCGTTCTACCCATGGTTGGACCTGCTCTATGAACTGTGCAGTCCATTGTCCTCGGGCGTCATGCTCCCAGCTGTGTTGCCACTGCTGGAAGGCTCGAGAACGCTCTTGCAGCATTCTTGTCGATCCCGCCTTGTCTGATAAATCGCCTTCCTCTCCCCTGCCAAAAGTTTGACAGGAATGAATCCTGCGACAACCAGGACGCTGCCGTCCTGGTTTTCGCAGTATCTGAGCCTGCGCTCAGATACTGTCCGATATGCAGAACACTCCGGAATGAGTCGTCGCATCCAAGCCGCTCTAGACTCATTTTGCCACCTCTCATACCACTGGTGCATGGAGGCCTCCGTGGCCAACCATATAACCTCCCTGGCGCCAAGTTCGGGCTTGGTGTTATAAACACTTTTCCTTTCCTGGGCCAACAGGTCGATCGGGCCCAGTGCAGCAGGCTTTAATATGGTCCAGTATACTGCGGAGATCATCAACGTTACACAAGAGCGTTCGCGCAAATCTTTGCTTCGTTAATAAGGATTGAGTTAGTGACGGACAGATGAGTTTCCGCCTCTTCACTGATGTGGTGCCGCCAACATTCGCCACGAGACGACTGAACACAGTCGTAGTGTTTGCCATTTGTTTCCTGAAGGAAAGCTTGGTGTCAAGCCTAACACCCAGGTACTTGACGGCAGACTTGGATCGGATATACTCTGTGAATTGTATACATCACACTCATGAAAAAAATCTAATCTCAATAAGATTAAGATTTGAGTATTGATAATATCTTAGAGGCAATGTCTGGAATGGATGTACAAGAAAAATATGGATGTTTTTACTTCCCTGTGTGAAATAGGTTAGATCATGGATATGTTGTATACGTGAACGGCAAAACAGAATAGCAACATGGCAAGTGAAATTTAGCATATGAACTTCCATTCTGTCATCTGCAAATTATAGCTACCGTCCGTGACACACTTGGTGTTGGGCGAACGATCGTACACAACTGCCTGCCATTATGAGACTTAAGACATTTTATTGACACAAAACGTACAGTTTTTGCCAATATGCCTCTGCCAATATGCAGATGGACTATTAGACTTCTTGAAAGGGGATCATGACACTCGCTGTGCAATCTCATGGTAGTGAAAAAAATGTGTCCAACCATTGTTAAGAAGGCAAATGGAAACAAACAAAAATCAATAATGAGTAATAAATAACTTTTTCCTTGAAGCCAATAAAGATGGCAACTTCTACAGTAGGTTTAATACAGTGCACTGTCTCACGTTTTGGACTGATTTTTTACCGATGTTAAAATAATGTTTATGAAATCGTGTGTTCAGTAAATGGTAATCTTTATTTGAAGTCTTTCACATTATTAAACCTAATATTCAGTAAATCTCGAAGGTTATTAAGCACTTATTTTGATTTTACTGTCATTTTTAGTTATTTCTGGTGTATGTTTGCTTGATCCACGGATTTGATTATATAATATCTCCCAGCCACCCATTACCGCTGATAATCGGAAATTGACATCATGAATATATTAGGTTGTCTGTTTAAATGTGCATGTGTGGGTGCTCTTGTTTAGTATCTCTCCTGAGCTTATTCCATGCTAATAATTATGTAATTTGATTTGTAAATAAAATAATAAAAAGAAAAGAATAAAATGAGTTAATATTTTAATACAGTTTGAGTGTTGATCATATCTGGTTTCAGGGGTGGGTTGATCTTTTCTGGATCGTTCTGTTTGGCTGTCGCCATCACATCATACCTCCGATCGAAGTAATTGAGTGAGTAAAATATCTGAAACAATGACAAATAATGTAATCAACACAGAAAATATGGTTAAGTGGTTTTTATAGATTAAAATTCAATTTTCCCAAAAATAATTATAATTTTAAAACATTCACTTTTTGTAGTTTACATGAATTTACAATATATTGCAAATATCATAAAACTTTTTTCTTGCATGAGTTATTGGTATAGATTAAAACAAATCAATAAAACAAACAGGATTTGTTTAGACCCATTTAAACGAAAATATTAAAAATAAGCAATAGTTAAGTTTGTAATAATGTAAACCTTGGTTAGTAATATGACATTGATTTTGTATATATATAATGGTATAATGAGCTGTAAATTATAAACAATTATACTTTTTATTAGTCTCTACATTTTGTCTACATTTAGTCTCTCAATTTTCAAAATTCAAAATTTAAGGATGTTTCCTTTTTGCTCTCTTTTGTTTTAAAACTTTTATAACTCTTTTTATTATAGATTTTATAGATTTTTTTTAACTATTTGTGCAGTGAATTTCTTATAATTTTGTAGCTTCAGTCAATTAAAAATTTTAGTTTTAGTTTAAAAATTTGATCTTATGCAGTGTCTTTAGTTAACAAAATATACTTAATTCTCCAAAATTACAAATATCTAATGTTAATGTTGATTAAATAAACATGTTTGCAAATTGTGCAATGTGCAAGACCATTGCACCACCATTGTTATTTAGTAGTATTAATAACTACACCACTTTCATTATTTTAAACGGTTTCTTTTATATCATACCAACCACTTTATATATTTTATACTCCGACATACAGCACTCTGCAGAGTTAAGTCATAGTGGTTTTTTATTGTATAAAAGTATCAGTAAAAAACCTAACTTAACTTTGCAGAATACTGGATGTCAGATTATTCATCAATGGCATGGTGGAGTTGGTATAGTATGTACTTTTAGTAAGTACTTATTTTGTTTGTTTTTTTGGATGCAATGATTGGTTGCTATTGTGGTTATCAACCTACTATATGGTTAAGCTCAGTCTCAAAGTTGTAACCTGTCACCACTGATCCAAACATAAACAAAACTGAAACATTAATGCGTGGTTTTGCATTTGTATTGAAATTAGATGGTTTAAAGTGAAACTTTTTGAGACATTTTTTTCTTATTCTTTATTACAAGCAATACTGTTAAGCTACATCCAAATATTAAGTTTAACGTAACCAACTGATTATAATAATGTATGTGTATTCATTGTCACTTTAAGTTTCAATTACATAATCATTGATGTAGAATTTAGAAGTATTTCAATCACTCGACAGAACGAACTAAGATAAATTTGTGTCACGTATGCGAGTAATAAATGATAGATATTAGTAAATACAAGTACTCAAAAGTCAAGTGATATTAGTAGTGTGTATGTGTATTCAATGTAAAACTGTTCAACTGATATCTTACTCTTACATTTTATTACTTTACATACTCATAAAAAATTGGTATATATATTTACCCTTCTAAAAGTTTAAAGACTGATTTTTTTCAGATTATTAACTAGATTTGTTACTTATCAGATTCCAATTATCTATAATTCTATTTCACATATTTTTTAACAAAGTGTTATTTTTATAAAATTACATCTCAACAAGAACCAAGTGTTAGAATGATAAGCTTAAGAAGAGTTGATAAGAGTGAGAGTAGTAATGAGAACATATAAATCTCTTATCTTTAGGGATTAAAGAAATACTTGATGTAATTAATTTTAAAGGTACTGTAAACGGGTATTGTCTGTGAAACTCAATAATTATATTTAGGACGAATTTTTAAACTTTCACATAATACAAGATTAATAATATGGTAGCTTAATAAAACTATTTTTCTAACCCTAGTAAGAATAACATCAATGGGAGTTTTTTGACATCGATAATAAATAATGTAGTTGCTTTCACCCTACTGTTTCACATTTACCTTTTTTATGATATACAAAAGTTAAGCAAAAAATGGGAAGGTGTTTATTTAACTTTATATAAATTTATTTTTTTTTAATTTCAGATATTTTGACTAATTTGTGCTTATTGCATTCATTCTTTTATATTACTTTAATTTTTTTAAAGTCAATTTTAAAATCCTTATGTTTCCAAAGAAAACTCGGAACCTCTCTGTGTGAATTTCTTGAGGTTTTTTACCAAGACCATGAGGTGATCACCATGAGGTTTTTTTCAAAATTTTGACCTGAGGTGATCAAATTTAATAAATAACCAATCCTAACTATTTTGCTGTGCTGTGTTGTTTCATAATACAAAATGAAAGTGGTACAGCTTTTAGGATAGCTTTTAAAAAGTCCATTGAGCCTAAAGTATATATACAGTAAATACTATACTCATGTACTCCTATAAGTTATTGAAGGTATTACCTGCAATTTCCCAAATTGAATCTGAAATTCCTTGAAATCTTTGGAATTTCTGAAATCAGGATCATTATAACTTTTACTTTAGGAAATCTTGGGGATTCAAATAATATAGTTTTTTTGTAAAATTATCATATTTAGGTTTTGAAAAATTATTATCTAACAATTTTATAGTCTGAACAGTTGTTCCTATTAGGTCTACGTTATGAATCGTTCCTACGTATTTTAAATTTAAATTTAGTGAGAAAATATATGTACTTACTGTATTTATAAATGGCCATAGTGAGAAATACCCTATTCTTGAAGCTATCTCTTGATAATTTTCATATCCACATAGCTTGTATGGACAGTAATTTTTGTAAATAAGTTTTGTAAATTTTGTAAGTATGTAAATTTATTGTTTGTTATAGGATTATTTTTTGTATTAAGTTTTAAAGTAAAGTTTTCTTTTGTAAAACTATGATTAATGAATATTATTTGTTTAACACGTTCGCTACTGATATGTCAAAAAATATCGTTCCATCACAGACCAGTGTCAACTATAGTTGGCGATTGATTATGTAGGCATAATCAGTGTTATGTTGTGCAAACCAATATTTGTTAGATTAGGAATACTCACATTTTATTCTCTTTATATATTAAATATACTCTCTCTCATGTCCTTAGTAATTTGGGAAAATTTAATATCAATTCAGATGTTGACTTTTATAATACTAGAAACAAAACTAGTTTAAGAGTTCAGCAGTATCAATATACAAGTTCCAAGAAAAACTAGTATCATATGTCTATTAAGCTTTACAATTCAGTACCTGCAATATTTATGTCATTGTCCTGTAGTATTTTCAAAGTTAAAATAAAAATGTATTAATCAAGAAATGTTATGTAATATAGATGATTTGGGTCAATTGGAAATCCTATGTGTAATATGTGGCACATATGTCAATTATATACTGTTAGCATAGCATATTTTATTTTACTGGTGAAATGTTGTTTTATACACTTTTTTATGTTTATTGACCGTTTGTTTTTTTTACCATGTGGAAATTGTCAATGCAATGATAACAATGTTATAAGACAAAAGTTCTGATTCTGATAGACCGACGTTAACTATAATTGACATACGGCCTTGACTCCCTGGACTTGCAACATCCTTATGGCCAGTTATTAATATTCGGTTCATATTTTCGGTTTGGTTACTACTTATAGGTCTACGGTGAAAACCTCTAAATAAACCGGGGGATTGGTTTCCATGTGGTGCGGTTACCACCATATTTTTTTAGATAAATCAACTACAGTTGACGGCAAAAATAATTATATTTTGAATGCAAGATGATTTGTTTTCTTGCTGGTTTATGTAAATTATTGTTATTTACAACATAATTGATGAGAAAAAATAAGAAAAACTTTGGTCTCTGAGTAAATTTTACTTCAGTTACATAGTTTCACAGGGAAGTCTGGCCTACAGGTGGCTCTGACAGATCATCTGGCGTCAACTATAGTTGTCGATCGGTAGCGAATGTGTTAATAAAACAATTTCAGTATTTTCACACTGCCACTAAATATCCAACTCAGTAATAACATGGAACAATAAAATTCATAAATCAATCATTTAAATTAATAATTAATTACCAAGTACCATACTATCTTGCCTACCCTTACTATGATTTATTACTGCTTTTATATTCTTATTTATACTGAATAACCATAATATACCACAAAAATAGAAATAAATTACTTGTGTGATTGTTTTTCATACCATTAATTTACCTCCCCTTGCTCCTATTCATATATTAAATTGAAACGAAAAAGCACTTTTTGACGTTTTAGAACTTGGGCTATAGTATATTATCTAAGTATATTGTTATTTAAAAAAGTTCTCACTACATTTATCACCAACATTTATGTTGTCTTAGGCAGGAATCGACACCAGTGTTATTTTTCTTGTATCTCAATGGAGTTTATTCAAAAATATATATTTATGGAGTTCATATAGAGTAGATGGTTCATTTTAAACATAATAAATTCAGTTCTTTTCTAGTTCAAGATTTTACTCTGGTGCCTCTAAGGTTTATAAAAACTGTTTGGTGAAATAATTCTTCTGCCTACCCCATTGTTTTGCAAACCATTTCATGTTATGTTTACTACACAGTGCAAACGCCATCTCATGCCCCAGTGCTCTGTCAAATAATGTTGGATGTTTATTGTTTGATTGGCTTGATTTAGAATTTAGTGTTCCTAGTTCTTTTCTAAGAAACGTTGTCACAGAACCTTGAAAGTAAGAAATGATGGAGATTGGTGATGATGTAGAAAAAAGGTACTTGACTTTAGAAATTAACATAAAAACATCATGTGGACAAAAAAATCACTTTTAAGTTATCCTAAAGTTTGTTTTTGTGCAAGGCTATTTTTAATTTCAATAACTTCTTAATCCTGAAGAACACAATATTAACTGTTCATCTCTTCTTCCTTTTATGTTGAATGCATCAAAGTATTTTGAAAAACATAATATTAACTGCTTACTTATTCTTCTTTATATGTTTAATGCATTAAAGTATGTGGATTTTTTACTGGTACTTTTAGATTGAAATAGTCCAGTTTTAATGTATCTATCTTGTTGGGGGTTTCCTACAAACTATCAAAATTTTCCTTTATAATTCTAAAAATGCACTATTTTTAAAATTATTATGCTTATTTTTTTTTAACTCGCACCAAACTTTAATTTCTTGAGAATGATTCTCCTACTAACCATGTCTAGCTCAAAATATTTTTACATACCATAAAAACAGGGTATCCCTTAATTTTTTTGTTTTTACTGTAAAGTCTTAGTTTCATGAGGGAGATTTGTCACCAACTGTGTCCAGCTTGTTATATTGTCGTAGTATTAACATCTTTTTTGAGTGTGGCAGGCTGCAGGACAGGTATGTGTTCTATTCTGGACCCACCTTACCCGTGCCAGCCTCACACTCACAATCACCTCTCTCCCTATTTTTAGTTGAACATTTGTTTTCAACAATTCTCCTCTGTCAGTAAAAACTGAACTAATATTACTAAATAATGTTTTTCTCCAATTCTTATTCGTAATATTTCCGCAGGAGTTGTAGTTTTTTTTGTATTTACACATGTGTATGATTAAAACCTCCGTGTGAAAGCTATTTCTTGGCTAGCTAAAATTGTGATTGTTAATAAATACTTTTTATACTAAAAGTATCATAGTCATACTAAGTAGGTATACTTAGTTGTCAAGTAATAAGTAACTATACTTCTCAATATCAAAATCAATTTGTTTTCCTAATTTTAACCTTATACTTTATAAGTTTAAAATACTGAAGTATAATTTATATTTATAACGTATTAATACTTTTATTTATAAACTGATATGGCAACTACCCAGGTAGGTATTTTAAGCCAAGTATGAATGAGAAATGAATGTAGGATGATTGTGGCACGATCTTGTAGTCTTGTTACTGACTAAGGCTGACATGTTCCTTAGACAGAAGTGTTAATTAATATCCCTACAGTCATTGTCATATCTAAGGGACCTACAGTTTAATGGCGAGTCTGAACCACTGCCTCTGAACTACGAACTGGTCTAATTATGAGGATGGTCTTTGTGGATTAACATAGTATTCAGTAATGCGGACACCACGCAAGAGAACATTACACTCACCGACCGGACTTGCCACTAATATAAATTGCCAAGTTATAGAATTTAAACAATTGGTATGTTGGTGTCTCAGTAGGTAGAGTAAAGGACTTTCAACTTAACCAAATTTTATTACAGTCAAATCAAATCAAAACAATCTTTATTCATTAAGTACATAAATTTGTACACTGAATGGTGTCATAAATATATTATCTTAAAAATATACATAAAAGAGCAACTAATACACATACAAAGCTACAACACAACTACTATACATAAGTCCAGGAACCTCCATGAGGTAGAAAAGTACTCTTCAAGTGAGTATAAAGCTTTAGCTTCCAAATAACTTTTTAATTTAGTTTTAAATTTATCAATATTCGCTTCAATGTTGATGTTTTGGGGTAAATGCTTCATAAATTTTAATCCAATGTAAGTTGGCTTTTTACTTTCTCCCCTTATACGTAGTATATGGATAAAGTATTGTTTTCGTCAAAATTTTCGAATTTGAGTTGTGGGTGGTTATATCCGTTTTGGGGTCCCCTGAATCCAAAAAAGTGGGTTTGGACGTGATGTCTGTCCGTCCGTGTGTCTGTGTGTGTGTGTGTGGGTGTGTGTGTGTCTGGATGTGTACAGTGCTACAGCCTAAGTCGTTGGTCCGATTTAGATGAAATTTTGCATTTATATATATATAGTCACCGTATCTCCAGGCTTTTTTAAAATTTTTTTAAATTTTGGATTTTTAAGGGTATTTCACCCCTAAAAACCCTTAAAAAACGTGAAAAATCCACTTTTCTCAAAAACGGCTCTAACGATTTTGATTAAAATTTAATAGTTTATAGTGCACAGAGTACTAAATAATTTTACACCACCCGCATATCTGTAAAAATGACGGTTTAAAAGTTACGGGCTTTTAAATGTAAAAAAAATCAAATTTTTAAATTTTCAGCGAAAACAATAAAAGTAAAGTATAACTTGACTGGCACCATTGAAACCAGCTTAAAAAACTAAACAAATTAGTAATTTGAATTATTTGTGAATGACTAACGGTTCCAGAGAAAAGTTAAATTTACTGTCCATGATAAACGCAGTACGTTGTCTGAAAGCGCCCAATGTTATTCTTATGGAGAATATTAAAAAATCAATTTATTCCTTATTTTCCAACCGTTTTCCATAACACTTGGTATGAAACGTAAGGTCAAATCACCCAACAGAAGCAACTCAAAAAAGCTTTGTATTATCGGGGGGGGGGGGATGTTTCCCCCCATACAATTCGAACAATTAATTTAACTTTGTCTCTCTTGTTTTTATTTTCAGAAATGGGATGATTATTTTTGAAACAATAAATTATTAAATAATATTTAGATAAACTTTGAAGAATATGATAGTTTCATTACAGATTTTCTTTTTTAAATTGACTTAAGGGAGAAAGTATGTGTCAGTCCACCGATACCGTTTATTTGGCAGAAAGTTAATTTGTGTTTATCAGCAATAATAAATTTGTTTTGTCAAGTATTATATGAATGACAACCAATTTTTGATCTGTTTAGATGATTTTGTGAAATAATTGTAATTGTATTAAAGATGCATTGTGCATAGACTGTTTAAATTTCTAATTCTTTGAATTTGTTCTTTGCTGATTCACAGTATCCTAATTATGTAATCATTCTTATTGCCTTTTTTTGATTTTAAGTATTTTGTACATACATTTGCTTTATTTGTTGAACCATACAGACATAAACCATTTGATAAAAGAGAATGGATGTTGGTGAAATATATATTTTTAATGTTTTTTTGGTTAAAGAAAAATGACATTCTTGAAAGTTAATAAATTCCTGAGGATAATTTTGACAATAATTTATCTACGTGCATATTCCAGCTTAAGTGTTGATCAAATGATAGACCCAGAAACTGTGTATAACATTTATTTTCAATTTCTTGAGCATTGTATATAATTGTTGGTTCCGCAATCTGTTTATTTTGGTGGGTTTTAAAAACCATGAAATTGGTCTTTAGTGCATTAAGCTTTAATTTGTTATATTCCAAGAAATCTTCAATGATCTCCAATGTTTTGATACATTATAGTTTAACAAGGTTAGGTTATTAGGTAACATTGTCAATTATATATTTAAATATGTTGTAGGCTGATTAAAAACACCTAAATCTGCAAAATACCCATTTACATTGTCAAAGGTTTTTTTTACACAGTTTATTTCAATTTTTGTTGTTGATAGCAGTTATAAATTCTGAAAATGTTACTTTTCAAGAATATAAACAAAAAGTTAGTTTAAATTGTAACGAGATGTCCTTTAATAGTGATTTGGAAAACAACTAACACACAGGGTGGAAGTAGCACACTGGATAATATTGATTAGTCTTGTTAGTCTTCTGAGCATATAAACAATTTCTGAGATATTAAAAGTTTATCTTAAAAAACTTCTCTAATTCATCTTGTGATTTTTAGAATAGCTCCTGAGAAATAAATTTTGCAACTCAGAGTTTGTACATGCAATAAACTAGCCAGAGAATTTTTTTATACTGGATGATTTTCTGTTGTACATTATTTCTGAACCATAATTTGCTTAAATGACGCTGAGGTAATATTTTAAATGTAATAAATGTAGATTTTTCTTGTTATCCCAATGCTATTTTGTACAGGAGAATACCCAAAACACTCTTAAAGGAAAGTGGTCAAAATTTTGTCTCTATTTTTTCTCCATTTAATCTACATAATTGATTCAGATGATTGTCATATTAGTGCGGTAGCTGGTTAGGCAATCGGTTATGGCAATCTATAGCCAAGATAACAGAGATCTTTCTGCAGGTAGTTGGCCTTACTAACAAACTGCTTTCCTTCTTCCTGATTCATCCTCAGCTTGATCCTGGACTCTGATCAGTCTTCTCAGATCTCTCCATCTCAACTTTGGTCTTCTTCCATCTTTGGTGGTCTTTTGCATTCTGCCTTGTTATAATTTTTCTTTCCGTTTTTTTATTTAGAGTCCAGGTTTCTGATCTGTGAAGTAAAGCCAGTTTGATTGCTGTTCTGTAAATACTCAATTTAATGATGTGAGAAAGTAGCATCTGCAGATGCTAGTAAGTTCACTTTCTCACCTATTCTTACACCTAATTGTACTGTCTAACTATTTAAACAAGTTTCTATATAAATTTATTTCATATTAACTTGCTATTAGGTTGTGGATTCATTTATTGATCTTGAAAATTAATCTACTAATGAAAAATATACTCATACAAACCTCGAGGAACCATTTCAAAAACTCTATAATCATCCAAAATTTTTAGTAAACAAGCTTGATTGTATGTACTTTGATAGAACTCTAGAGTCCATGTGAAATATTCAAATTAGAGAATATCAAAAATATAGTTGTGAGAAAACTGTTCCACTGTATTTAATCTGAGCTATGAATGAGAATGACTTATGAAAATCTTTTTAAATACACTTTAACAATTCACATATTTTATATAGCATGTATTTTCTTCAGCTGAAAATGGCGGTTTGTAAATATAAATTTGTAGGGAGCCGGGTTGGCAGGGCTGGAGCACGAGGTGGCGGAGCTGTTATTTCAGCGGTCCGGCCCGCACTGCAACTATTTATAAACCGCTCACCACGCAAAATACTTATTTTAATACACCTTTGCTCCGGTGCGTTTGTTCTCCGGTCCTCCTGGGTCGAATGGCATTGTTCTACGCTCTGGAGTGAGAAATAGTTTCGTATAAGGATGAGGTCTACCTTTCTGCCAAATTCAAAAGTACGGTTTTTGTTACAAATAAGTAATACTTCTTACTAACCACAGGGGACAAAATTATTTTATGATTTTACTGTGAAAGTGTTACTACCAAGTGTAATACAGAGACTTTCATCAAAAATACCAATAAGCTTTGAATATTTAATAAAAATTTGTTAAAAAAATAATATTCTGTGAAGTCTTGTAAATCTCCATTCTTGAGAGTTTGAAAATACCAATATAAACCAGTTTGCCAGTGAAAACCATTTATTACTGCCAAAAATTAGAAAAAAGTTTAAACCATGTTACTTATTTAAAAACTCAAAAATTATGCAAAAAGTTGAAAATCTGCTCCATCTTAAAAACATGATACCACACCACTAACAACAGTTTCAATCATGTTTAATGATTTCATCTCTATTTATGAGTATACAAAAGGAAAGGCTGAATGGAATCTTATAAAAAGTTTTATTGTTGAGTATAACATAACTCGTTATAGGTTTTTTCATAAATTTTATATAGTTGTTTTGTATATGTTTAATTTTACATTGTTAAACTTATGTATCTGAAATTATATCGGGTCTTAGATCATGTAATAGAGAATTGTGTTTGAAAAATAAGAGGTGTGTAGGTGGTAAACATGAGGTGTGAAGGTGATGTAACAGAAATGGTGTATAGGTGATAACAGAGAAGCTTGAAGGTTATATTAATACACAGTTACATCACAGATGAAGCAACAGGTTCATTATTGATGTAATATAAGGTGTGTAGGTGATATAGTATGGGGGTGTTAATGTGTTATATCATGAATGGTGTAATAGGCGATATAAAAGAAAAGTTTGTAGGTAATGTAATGAAATGTGCATTAGTAATGTAACATGAGGTGTGTAGGTTAGTATGGGAGGTGTGCAGGTGATATAAGATATAATATATGAGATATATTTGTGCAATAGACACACTTTTACTCAGAGACTACATAATGATAAAAATAATTTAATTTTTTTAAATAAAAATGAATTACAGTATTTTGTAATTTTTACATTAGTGCAATTTGATGCATTTTTAACATAAAAAGTTAATATGCATTTTGATGATACGGTAGTTTTTTATGACTGACGTGAGAATTTGAAAAAAATCAGACACGTAGTGTTGCCCAATTGGCTGAATGAAATCACAAATATAGAACCTTCCATTGTTTATTTAATTTTTTTAACTTACTATGTTTTAGCATTTTCTTGAATAAAAATTTTCAGTGACCCAAAAAATTTGTTCTTACAGAAATTGTACAACTTATTTTGGAAAAACAAGATGGACATTAATAGATAGATAACATCGATCTATGAAATATTTTCAGGAATGTTTATAGGTTAATAAAGAACCCTTTATGAATTTGATACTTAATTATTGATGATTATGTCTTAGTGAAGATATTAGGCCCTTAATTTCACTTTGGATGAAGATTTAACTGATGAACTATTTACAAAATAAACGGTACCAGTGAACTGACACATACTTTCTCCCTTAAGTAAGTTCAAGAAAGACAATCTATAATAAAACTATCATGTTCTCCAAAGTTCATCTAAATAAATATCATTTAATTATTTATTGTTTCAAAAATAATCATCCCATTTCTGAAAATAAAAACAAGAGAGAAAAAGTTAAATTAATTGTTCGAATTGTATGGGGGGAAACACCCCCCCCCCCCCGGTAATACCAAGCTTTTTTGAGTTGGTTCTGTTGGGTGATTTGACCTTACACTTCATACCAAGTTTCATGGAAAACGGTTAAAAAATAAGGAAGAAATTGATATTTTAATATTCTCCATAAGAATAACATTGGACACTTTCAGACAACGTACTGCGTTTATCGTGGACAGTAAATTTAACTTTTCTCTGGAACCGTTAGTCGTAGACAAATAACTCAAAATACTAATCTGTTTAGTTTTTTAAGCAGGTTTTAATGGTGATAGTCAAATTCTACTTTACTTTAATTGTTTTCGCTGAAAATTTAAAAATTTGATTTTTCTGACATTTAAAAGCCCATAACTTTTGAACCGTCATTTTTACAGACATGCGGGTGGTGTCAAATTATTTTTTACTCTGTGCACTATAAACTATAAAATTATAATCAAAATCGTTAGAGCCGTTTTTGAGAAATTTGGATTTTTCACGTTTTTTAAGGGTTTTTAGGGGTGAACTACCCTTAAAAATCAAAAATTCAAAAAAATGAAAAAAACGCCTGGAGATACCGTGATTATATACATACATACCAAATTTCATCTAAATCGGACCAACGGGGTAGGCTGTGGCACTGTACACATCCAGACACACACACACACACACACACACACACACACACACACACGGACGGACAGACATCATCTCCAAACCCACTTTTTTGGATTCAGGGGACCCCAAAACGGATATATCCACCCTCAACTCAAATTCGAAAATTTTGACGAAAACAATACTTTCTCCATATACTACGTATAAGGGGAGAAAGTAAAAAGAAGATACAAGTTTAACTGTGTTCAATCTGACTACATACAAGTCTAACTTCTGGAAGTAGGAGTAAAAATGTTATAAGAGTTTGAGGTATGCAGACAGTGTTGCAAAAGGAGAGGTCCACAAGAGCTCTGTGTGGAGCGTGGCAATGTTGGCAGCATTTGTTGGCATCAAGGCTGCCAACTGTCATTTAATTTAAACTTTTATATTTATGATGATTGCAGACAACCAGGGTCTGGACAATCCTTGGCTGCCGTTGTGGTAGGCCTGTCCTTTTTTGTCAGAATCTAAATGTTAACAGATATTGTTATGTGTTGAGCTGCTTGAAAGGTTTTGATATTATTGTGGACATTTTAGTTTAATTTGAACTGTATGGTTTACACTTACTAATTATATATGTACTGTTTTTTTCTAAAGGCTTTTTCCATTTGGTTATTATAATCAAAAACTTGTTTAAGGTTTTTTAATAGCTTAGTTTAAAGCTATTAAAAAACCTTAAAAAAGTTTTTATGTAATTATTAAATGAATTGAAAAGTATAATATGAAAATATTTGATTTTTACACAATCTATTTTGGAACTCACAATTGTAAACAAGAAATAATAATATTATTGTAAAAACATGATTATTTAAATTAAAACACAGTAAATGAACATAAAAAGATATAACAGATTCTCCCGGACCAAGAGGAAATAATCACTGACTAAATCTTAGTGGCTGTTTCCTTTGCCTCTCTGATTTTCGAGGTTGCTGATCATTACCAGGAGTTTGTAGATGCCAGTGATGAGGTGGAGTGATTGACAGATTTTCAAGGTAGGAAGACTATCTGAGTTTTCCAGGTTGTCATTGATGTTAACTTTTGGTCTGATATGTTCTCTGGATGTGGTTTTACTTTCGTTGGGGCTTTCCTCTTGTTTCCCTGAAACCTCAGTATTCTTTAACTGAGTAATGTGTCTTGGTAATGTATCCAGAGTCAAGGCGGACCTTGTAATGGAGAGCTCCAAGTTGAGTTATGATCTTACCAAACTTCCACTGTTCTCCTATTTTGACAAGTACATGTTTTCTCAGGCAAAATGAGTGTCATACCTTGGTGTGTCTTGTCTGCTGATTCTTGATGGTTCTTGGTCTTGGTGGCTGGCCGTAGGACATCAAGTCTTGTTCGGATCTTTAGATTTACGTAGAGTTCAGCTGGAGATTTTGAAATATTGTTGTGTTCAACAACAAACCCTAGATATGTAATACTTTGACTGAATAAGAGACATTTATTTTGGTTCAAATGAAGATTGTTTGTCTTATACCGTTGAAGACAAGAACAGATATTTTTGTAGCACTCTTGTAGGGTGGAGCCATAAACAATAATGTCATCAAAATAAGTAAGTATAATAAGTAAACTTAAGGAGCCATCAGGTTTTGGGACAATTAAGGGTGAACCCCATCTGTCTATTTTGTCTATTTTGGTTTTCATGTTATCCTTTTCTAGGCAATCTAATTCTTTACCCACTCCAGCTCGTAATGCAAATGGTAGAGGTCTGGGTTTGAGGAAAACCGGCTTTGATTGAGGTCTCAATTGAAGATTAGTGATTAAATATTTAAGATTAAATTAATTAAATTAGATTAAGATTAAATATTTTGAATATATTTTGAATTGCGGGTGTATGAATGTCTGAATAAGTTGATTCTATTTTAGAAATGAGATCTTCAACAGTGTCGTTGATGGCATTAACACGTTAAGTTTTTAGAGATAAGTCATCAGTTGTTGTCAAATCAATTTTAAAACGCTGATCCATGTCCAACCTAATAAAGCAGTGGACCCTAAAGGGAAGACAAATAGTTGCACAACGGCTGAATGGTTATTTACCTCTACTTGAACAGTGGCAGTACATAATGGTGAAAAAATGTCCCTTGTGTACGAACGAAATTTATTATTTGTAGGCTTATGTGAATCTACTGAAATATTAAGTTGATCAAAATCTGCTTTGGGGATAAGTGTGTAAGCAGATCCCGAGTTAACCTCAAACATGTGCGGTTATCCATTGATTAGAACTGTTCTGATAAACTTATCTGTACTTAATATGTTTGTATCATAAATGTTCAATACTTTCCTTACACCATAAAGGTCATCAACATCTGGCTCATCAGACTGTCTTGAATTAAAATTTTTAATAGAATTCTTTTAATTATATAATACAGTTCTGATACATACCTTTGCAACATGACCTTGTTTGTTACATTCTTTACAGTCTGCAGTCGTTGAATCGATGATTCGACTTTCCACATCGAAGCCATACATTGTCCAGTCCAGGAGCTGCAAGTTGGACATGTCTTCTACACTGATATCTGTAAAAAATAAAATAAAAACAATCTCACGCTTATGAGAATATTAAAAGTGTCAACCTCAGATGTGTTACTAAATGTGAATTTAGGTGGCCTTTTTCAGTCTACATACCAATCTCGCATAATATTGCTTACACATTGGTTGAACATTGCACATTTCAAGAAATAGAAACAGAGATCTTAAATAGCAGAAAAGCAATGACTTCACAACACCAAAACTGATACGATAGAAACTTCAACAAATACTGCCACCAATAGGAGCCACCTATTGGGACTTTGTTTAGAAATGTGCTCTGTTATCTAAATGTACAGTGTTTAAGAACTAAAATCAATGTAATCTCTCTGTTTTGTGATGAAAACAAAATAAACATCCTTTGTGCTTGTGAACACTGGATGAGCTGTGAGGAAAGCGAATACTTTCATAGTATTAATGGATTAAAACTGTTAACAGGTTTTTTTAGGCATGAACACAGAAATGGTGGTGTAGCCATTTATGCTGATGATAGCGTTGAGTGTAAGGTTATTTGTCTGACACAGTTTTGTTCTGAACGTGTCTTAGAGGTTGTGGCAGTCGAACTTGTGGAAACTGACACAATAATTATAAGCGTCTATCGCTCCCCTTGTGGAGAAATTGAACAATTTTTTGAACTACTTGATCAGTGTCAATTATACATTATTGGATTGAACAAGAAAATTATCATCGGTGGGGACTTTAATATTCCCTTAAACATCGATGTGCAAGTGACTAGAGACTTGGCCAACCTGTTGCGCAGCTATGGCCTATTCCTCGCCAACCTACTGCCCACCAGAGGGACCCGGTGCCTCGATAGTGTTGCAACTGACCTAGACTTGTGGGATTACAACTCCTGGGTTACAGAGGCTTCCGTGGCGGACCACAAGGCTGTCATGGTCCAAAAAAACTTCAGTTCGGTAAGTACCACTCCAGATATTCCTGCATGGCTTGACAACTATGATAGAAAGGTTAGGGTTATTAAAGAGGACTTGATCCCTTCTTTCAAACAGGCTCTCTCTGAAGTTACCTGGTTAGACTTTATTGAGAATAAACAGCCGGAAGATGCTTTTGAATCATTTTTTGACGTGCTTAATGACTTGTTAAATAAGTTTTTTCCATTGCAAGTTAAGCGATCTAATGTTGCTTCCAAAATTGCTAGACATAGACAAAGTAAGGTTGATAAACCATGGTATACTGAAGAGTTAGCTAGATTGAAGATGTATATTCTGACTTTTAGGGACCTGTATATGAATGCTACAGAGAACACAACCCGGGATCATTTACACTCATTATATGTTAGAGCAAAGAAGCAGTATAGAGTTAAGGTGGATGAAGCAAAAAAATTGGTAAATGCCCAATCTATTGAAAATTCACTGAATCCATCAAGGCCCTTTGGAACCTTGTTAATAGTAGTAGAAAATCATTAAAACCTCCAACCTCAAAATGTTCTGCAAATCCAGATGATTTTAACAATTATCTTATTAATAAAGTGTCCAGTATTGCAAATAGTTTTGGTGGTGATGACAAGGAGGCTGCTGAATTAGTCAGGAATCAAACGTCTAGTTTAAACCAATGGAAGGAAATAACTCCTGAGGAGGTGGTTAAGCTGGTCAGTCGATTTAGAGCCTCTCATAGTCCTGACATCTACGGGATGACCTCCGTCCTGATGAAATCCATAATAGATGCCATAGCTGTACCACTGAGCAGGGTTATTAATATGTGCCTGCGAGCGGGGATCTTTCCTCATAGGCTTAAAATTTCAAGAACAGTGCCCATCCTTAAGAAGGGCGATCCTTCAAGTATGTCCAGTTATAGGTCAATCTCAATTGTGCCAATGATTGCTAAGATAATGGAGACAGTACTGAAGTCACAATTGGTGCGATATATTGAATGTAACAACTTGTTCTCTGATCTCCAGCACGGCTTTAGGCAGGGTAGGTCTACGGTGACAGCTGTGGCGGATCTGACTCAGCGAATTTATGAGGCTTATGAGGTCGCCGACACAGTTGCACTGACCTTATGCGATTTAAGCAAAGCTTTTGATGTGGTCCCACATCGCATCTTGCTCATGAAGCTTCAGTGTTTTGGAGTTCGGGGCACAGCATTGAGAACCCTCACCTCCTACCTCAATAACCGCCAACAGATCATCTCCATCTGTGGCGCTCAGTCTCAGCCCCTCCGAGTCAATCATGGAGTTCCGCAAGGGTCCGTATTGGGACCTGTGCTGTTTTTAGTGGCTATCAACGACCTTGAACTCGAGGGAAGCGTGCTAAGATTCGCTGATGATACCACTCTCATGTCCACTGGGAGCGATCCTGAATCAGCCAGGGAAAGGTCAGAGCTTCTCTTTGTGAGAGCGAAAGATTGGTTTGAGGTTAATAAGCTAAAGCTAAATGAAGAAAAGACACAAAAACTGGTCATTAAGTAGTACGTCGTTAACCCAGGAACCTTCTAACGTTACACTGCTTGGCTTCGTAATAGATTCCAAACTGACCTGGAATGACCATATTGAGAGTGTGTGTAGGAAATTGGCTAGGGTAATCTTCTTGTTGAGGAAACTGATTAGTTTAGTGGACAGATCTTACCTGCTTGTTGTGTACTATGCAGTTTTCCACAGCCATGTCACTTATGGCCTGCAACTTTGGGGTCATGCATCGAGCTGTTCAAGAATCCTTAAGCTCCAGAAGAGGGCTGTGCGTATACTGACGGGGAGTGGAAGACTTGACCACTGCAAGCCACTTTTTGAAAGAACCGGTATCCTAACTGTTCACAGCTGCTACATCCTTACTTGTGCTAGTTTTGTCCAATCAAATCTGAACAATTACTTGGTTGGAAGACAAGTACCATAACACCAGGCACAAAGGCAAGCTAGATATCCCCCGTTGTAGGCTGAGCAAAACTAAAAACTCTTTCTCAGTTTTGTCAATCAAAATTTATAACAAGCTCCCTAACAGCATTAAGCAGTTTGAGCGCGAGAGGTTCTCCACACTACTTAAGTCCTGGCTAAAGAAAAAGCCCTTTTACTCGCTGCAGGAGTTTTTTGATGATGACTGTGCAGGTTTGGGGCTGATAGGCCATTGATAAATCTCATCCACTGCCAATTTGACCAATTTATAAACATCTACGGAAGTTTAAGTTTCAGTGTATATATTTTATTTTATAGTATTCTCATTTTATTTATTTGATGCTGCTAATCCAGACATGTCTGGTCTCAAGCAAAGGTGGAGGTAATAAGGTAATACTATGTTATGGGAAACTTTTATATAACCCTGTAAAGTTTTAAGGGTTGTTGGATTTTGATTGTTAGGTTTGAGGTTTTAATCTGTTCCAATTCTGATTTAATTAAATAAACTTGCAGTCAGTTACATAAATAACACTATATCTTATAAGTTTCCAATGCTGGTGGATGGAACCATCCTGATCCGTTAATAGTTAAGGTACTTAGTCAATAATGGGTAAACAACCATCACAATAAGGGGTTTACTCTCAGAAGAAAATTTTATGATTTGTGTTACGATTATTCATAGTGCTAAAGGGGACAAATGGCCTCATTTCAATGGGCTCTATTTCAAGTTCTCCATACAACAGCTCGTAACTCTGGTAATAATCTTTAGGAGACGTCAAAACCTGCTTGCCTACTTTTAGCCAGGACGGTAATACTTATCAGTCTTGTGTACTTGAGGTGATACACAATCAAAGTTGAAAAATTAAAGTTTCATTATTTTAAGTAAGCCTTATTAATTTTATAAAACTCGTGAATTTTTCATAAAACAAAATCCTACTCTGTTGTATTGTAAAACCACCAAATTTGACATTTAAAATATTGATAAAACTCAATAAATCTATGATCTGATGACTATTTAAAATTAGTATTTCTACTCTAGGTAGTACCACTCCAGTTCCTCAAGCTTTGAATTTTCCTCAAGGTATTTAACATAGTAGTAAAGTGTCATACACTCTTTACCTCAACTAAGAATTAAATGAGTCACTTCTCTTTTAATTATACTTGGTCAAATATTTGTGGAAATATCAATTATTAATGGAAACGCCAAAAACCATTTCAACCAAATTGTAGAGGCATGGCAAATAGAATGTATCATGACAACTTACTGGATAAAAAAAAATTAAATTCATAAAACACTCCCTAACCACAATTTAAAGTAAAATAAAACTCCACCCCAACATTCTATGAATGATCTAAGCAAATACAAGATGGTCTTAAAGGAAATATACGTATATTTATACAAATTTGATAAATTTTGACATACCTCCTACCCTACAACCTTGAAATCCTCATTGTTTTGAGTTTGAGTCTGTTATTTTAAGATCAACCAATCACTTCTCCACACTTTTGAGTTGAAAACCACTCACTTAATGTTTTTCAGTCAATTCTTTATACCCTTTAACTAGGTATCTGATTATTAATTTTCAAATAGATTTAAAACTCCACCCCTTTCACTTCAATACCTAAAAAATAAATACAATATTCTGGATGTGGTGAAATTACAAAACATAATATTAATAAGTGAATATTTTTATTCAAAGATTATGGACTTATGTTGTAAAGACCAGTAAGATCCCAAAATTCAAATTATTAAACTTGAAAAGTAGAAATTCAAACTTGACACTTAAAAATTCTCTAAAATTTTGACAGCTGAATATGATAATTTAAAAATGTGCCCACACCATCAAATTTATCTTAGAGCACAACCCTACTTCATGCCCCTCCTCATGCATTTAAGTATTCAAGGTAGTTCAATCATGTGTTTGTGATCTTTAATTGTATAGACACCTAAAAGATTGCCTCGAAGGTAACAATAACGTAAAAAATAAGCATAACAAGTTAATTATAGTAATGTGAGCTTGAAACCCATTTTGTATTATTTAAGCTACCCAAAACTAAACAAATCCCAAACTTCTTTTAGTCTGCTTGAAAGGCTGTATCTGAGCAGGTGGTGTCATGCATAGAGAATAAAGCATTCTTCCTAAAACTGAAGTCTGGATTTAAAGGTGATGTAGTTTATGTACAGCTCTCCTCAATATTGTTGAATTTCTCAGCTCGTAGGACAAAGGTCTGGACTTCACTTCACTATTCCTGCCCCTTTGATTTGGTAAGCTTTGAAATTTTTCTAGCCAAGCACAAATTTTATGGCTTTGGAGAATGGCTTGTTTGGGACTGATTATTTTCGTGTTTCTGGGTGGTGCAAAAAGAACACATGGTTTTGAGTTACATCGTGGGAGGAGTAGGAGTGGAGTGGAGGGACTGGTTATATTGTAGGAGCTGGTTATGTTGTAGGTTGGGACGTCCAGTTTGAGTAACAATAGCATAGTGGACCGTGAGGCATTACTTTTTTCTGTTGACCATTTCTTCAATAGTAATGAATCTCCTATTACTGTTCAGCGGCTTTTCTGAACACAGTTCAATGTTCCACGAAATGGTTTGATAACCGAACGCAAGACTATATTTTGTTGGGTTGCCTCTTTTCGCACAACTGGATCAGTTATGAAGCAGAAGTTGTCAATCTGGTTGTCATTGCACTGTGAGAACTCAACAAAGTATTGACAAAGTATTTTGGGGCGTCTGTTCTTACAAATTCTCACATCTCCATGAGGCCACACACTCCAATTGTGGGCTTGTTTCAACATCCGTTGCAGCACATCCTTAAGAATGAGTTATAATTTCATCCTTACAAAATTAGGATCATACAGAAGAAGAATGTGATTACAAAAAGCAGCTACTGTTTTGTGAGAAAATGCTTGATATTCTTTCCACTGATGATGTTTTTATTAATGATGAGTGATGAATCATACTATCATTTAGACAGTTATATTAATAAGAAATGGGCAACAGGAAACACAAAACAACTACATAAAAAATCTCTTCCCAGTGCAAAAGTGACTGTTTTGAAGACAGAGCTACCGTCCACATGGCTAATGATTTCATGGCAGTTGTGCAAGGAATGTTTCCTGAACATTTGATTTCACATGTTGGTGAAATCTACTGGCCTGCCCACTCTTGGTGTGTCATCTCTTGGTGTGAGAATTTTTCTATGGGTATACTTGAAAAGTAAAGTTTATTGCAATAAACCCCATAAACTAGGAGACCTGGAAGATGCTATACAGGAAGAAATCATGCTATTTCCAATGAGGCATCGCCGAAAGTAATGGAAAACTTCAGAGAAAGATTTTTGATGTGTATCGACACAGAAGGAAGCCATCGGTCTGAAGTAATATTCAATAAGTGATAAGTTCATTACATAAAGTAGCCTACATACCAATGAACCAATTCATAAATTGGAAATCTAAATATTGGATTGGTGTGAGTAAAATTTGTATGTAACCAAAATAAAGCAAATTACACAAATTTGTAATTCATGCATTCTTTTTGCACCACCCGGTATATTTAGCGGATATTGGGGTGCAGTTAAATTTCTGTGCACTTTATTCTTATGCCGATGATTTTTTTATTTTATTTTTTATTTTGCGTATTTCTACGCCAGTGGCATTTTTAACGTTTTGATGGGGAACGGTCCAAACCCCGGTCTTGTTACTACCTAACGTTGACCTGTTGTTAGGAAGCATCATAATTTTAGTAGCCCAATGACAAATGGCGACTGGGTCCAGATTCGACCCTTGCGGGATTCGATCCGGCGACCTTCAGTTTTGAAGGCGGGTATTATAACCACTACACCACCCAGCCAGTTATTCTGCTTTCCTTTAGAATGGAAATGTTTTCAGTGTGCCTGAAGCATACAGAACTCTTGGAATAACATTATTTGATGTTAACCTTACTTTCTCAAGCCATGTCAGTAGCATTTGTAGGATTGTTGTCTGTCAGTTGAAGACTTTGAATGGATTGAAATACATCCTGTATCAGGCAGCAAAGCTGGAAACCTTTTGGTCAACTATTTTTTCTATCGTATATTATGTGCCATTCCTGTCTGACAAGTGCTGGTTACTGGGATACAAAATCATGCTTTTTGTTTTGTACATAATTTAAAAAGTTTGTACACTTTAGTGACTTCAGGGATATAGCAAAGGTAAACAAAATAGTGCAATGCTACTGTCTTTAAACACCTCTGTTGCTTACCAGCATATGGCGATATGCTGCCATACTGGGTGAAGAAGTTGGTTTTTTAGAGGGGTGAACTAATGGCGTACCAGCACCAACTGGACTGTGTTCTGCAGTTTTCATGAGTGCTCCTAGAGGTGGACAAGTTTTCGGCCTAAACATTTATAACTCCTTGGCTGATACCATTAAGGGCAACAAGTATACCATTTAAAAATAAATAAATAAGGAAAAGGTATATTTTAATCATGCTTTATGTATATTTAAGAATTAGTGTTATATTTTAAAATTAGTTTGACACATTTTACCTTGTAAACAGAATGTGAACTTTGAAGGCCGTTGGACAAATAAAGTCGTTATTTATTAATAGCCCAAATTTTATCCTCAGTATTTCCACAGGAGTTTCCACAGTAACTCATGTTGCAGTTATTAGATGTTCAAAGCGTAAAAAATAATCAAAGTAAATATGAAGAAAACTAAACTAATGCAATAGTACTTAATTTGTTTTTATCTAAAAAAAACACATTAGCATCTCTTTTTCTTATAGTAGAGGAATTCTTTAAAGATCCCATAACTCTTATAAAAGTTCTAAACTTTTATAATTTGAAACACAGTACTGAATGAAGAATTGAGATACAAAATATTAGTGATTAGGAGCAGATGCCATGTACTTTGGACTCTTGCCTGTTTCCAAAATCCAATTCGCAAACAAGAAACATGAAAATGCGTCTCTGATAAAATTAAAAACACATCTGCCATTCAATAGCTCATTTCCTAATCCCCAGGGGCCTTCCGCTTGACAGCGACGAAGAAGAAACAAAGGGGTATAATAATAACTGGAGGACTTCAAAATAAATGTCCTGCGTCCCAGACCTTCGGTAGATGGATCGTGGTGACGGCCCAGGCCCAGCTAAAGATAGCTTCTTGTTTCCCGAACAGACAATAAACACTTCGCGGCGAGGTAAATGTTTGCTTGATTTGTTAACAGTACAGTTCCACATTAACTTGGCACGCGGACACCACTTAACGGTGGCCCCTTTTGTTATTCAAGGTTGCTTGGTAATTTTTCACTGTCTTTTGTCGGAAGCGCTATATGGGTGTTATTAATTAAGTGTGGTAGTCATATGATTCATTGTTGTGGTTCAGTGAGACTCGAGCGGTTTTGTGACGTTTCGTGTTTCATGGGGATTATATCAGATTCTTGATAGTCTGACACTCCTTAATGGCAAATTGTATTATTTAGATAAGCATATATGGCAATATTTATTTTTATTTCAAAATGCAATCAAAACCTTTCAATTTACAATTAGGTATAAAAAATAGGGTGCAAGCATTGTTGATTATTTTGAATAGAATGAATGAATTGCTGATTATGTATAATGTGTTTCAATCCAAGCAGATAAATAATGTTAATAGAGAAAGAGGAGTTTACTATTTTTAATATTTAAAAAAATACCATTTTTTCTTATTACATAAGGCACATTTTTATTATATGATTTAAGAATAATGTCTTCAAATTACCATCAAATAACTTCATATAAGATCCCAGGAACTGTAAAAGACCAAAAGTAATTTTGAACATATTAAAATAATAAATTTATTGTGGAAAGTATGTCAAAAATATAGTACTCTAAATTTTTTTATTCGTCTGGAACTATTAATAAATTAAATATTTATGAAAATATTCCGCCAGAATAAACTTTTAGCCATTTTTTTGTCTCTGTAGATAACAGTACCAATAAAATCTCATACAGTGTGGAATATCTATCATTTAGCACCACACTAAAATATACTGGTTATGTTTTAACTGTGCCACCATTGAGATCTTGTAGGCTAAATATCTGATGGTAAACTTTAAATGGAAAACTTCTCTTTATTTGTAGAGGTTTAAAATTGTTGTAAAAGGCCACCATTTTGCAATATAATGGTCAACTTTATCTTCTCTTATGGAACACCCTAAATTTTATGGTGGTTTCACATGAAAACATCATTTGAATTTTTTTTTACAATTGAGTAATTTTTTTGGAGAATCTGTAGGGTTCAATGTCCCACGCATTGCAGATCACTGCTGGAGGAGTTGGAGACGCTTTCCACCTTCATCCTGGACTCAGACGAGAGGAAAAATTACACCAGGTCAAAAATTAAAAACCTCAGCTCAAAATGGTGAAATTTCAGTAGACTAAAATGTTTGATTTGTGTTCACATAACTGAAACTTTAGTACTACTATGGCATCAAAGACTGTTAATGCCATAATCTTTTATAGTTTTATTCTGAATTCAACTGCCTTTCAATCCTGAATTGATCATCCTGGCAAATAAATCAGTTGGGCTTTGACAGTAACAAAGCTAGCTATACATGGCATAAATTCCATTAGGGCCTACACAAACCCTTCCCTCTCATTCAGAATAAAATACTTGTCAGATATTGGGTTAGTGTCATACATGAATATGAACAGAATGGAACTAGCTAACCAGTTCGGCTACTAATTAATGATCCTGCCTCAGATAGTGTTGGTCAGCTTAATATGAATATACATACGTAAAGAGTAATATATTTTTTAGGAAAGGTATCTCACTATCTAAGTGATCAGATTAGATGGTATAAACCAATTCAACTAGATGTGTCAATTTATAGATCTCTGTTAAATTATAAAAATGTTTTTCAAATTACAAAAATTATCCTGAAACAATTTGTATGTATTGTATACTTAAAACTGTACAGGTTTAATTTATTGTTACTATTTTAATATGAGCCTTTATCCTAAATAGATATTTTTAGATTTAAAACTTGGTTCCCCCTGAAACTTAATGGAGGTAAATTTTTAAAGTGCTTTCTTGTATGAGTAGGACTCTGAATACTTGATTTCAGTTAAGACAAATGAAGCATTCGTAGTAGAGATAACTGCAAACATTAACAAATATTAAAGAATCTATTATTTCTTCTTTCCATGTTTAACCTGTCATCAGTCAAGCTAAATAAATTTATACTCAAGTCATCAGTTCCGTGTTAGGTTCAATCTACATTTAATATTTTACTACATTTTTAGCCTGTATGTCGTAATTTCATTTAAATAGTATTAAAAGCTTTTTGAATAGGTTTTCAGAGGAAAATGTGTGTATTTTCTTTCCTGTCGGAAATATGTTAGATCATGGATATGTATGTCTAAAGGGAATGTTTTCAGTTCATCTAAATAGCTGTTCTTATACTTTTATATAAAAAGTTCAGTACAATAGATCTGGTAGTTTCTATGGAAACATGTTACATGTTTTCCATCTTACAAATCACCAACACCCTCCCCCCCAGAGCTAAGACATTTCCATGTCAAAAACATTTTAGAGATAGTAAACATTAATCATGTTAATGTTATACTAAAATAGAGCACTCGATAAATAAAAACTTTGCAAAGGCCTATAGCAAAATAAACAATTGAAATAATCACAATCAGAAACTCTTTATTACAACTTTGTTGAAAAATGTACAGCGTCAATAATAAGTTAATAAGTGTTATTACAGTGTTCCCTTAATTAATTTGTTACTTTGACTTTGAACCTTTCATATTTTGTATTTGACGTTCATGGTAGACAAAATAATGTAGTTGTAGCTATATGCTCTTCACAAAAAAAACTTTCACGTTCATTGCAATATTTATTTTCCCCCTCCTGAACTGAAAATAGTTGGGGCATAAAGACCAATAGACCCTCATCAGTAGTCTCAATAACTATGGCTAATTGGTGGCACCTCTAGCGTTTCCACCGGCAAATATGTTTATATTAAAAAATTACTTAAAATGTTATGTTCGACCAAATAGTGAGACTGATCACAGAGTATTATTTATTACATCGTTCAATGTAAAATTGGGAAATTCTTTCACACAAATCATAGTAAAAATAATTGCTTTACCACAAATTCTTCTTTGTTACAATTATACATTATATACAATATTCCTCCTTGTTAAGCTGCTATAAAATTTAGTTATAAAGTTCCCTTATTTAAAAAAAAACATCTTTCAAAATTTAAGATAAAATTTAAAAGCAGGCCTCCTACAATTGCCTCCTACAACATTGCTCATACAATTTTTCTATTTTTACTTTTTTTAATAATGTAAGAATTACTTCTTAATTAAATGAATGTATTTTATAGTTAACTTTACATACGTGTACCAATTTAATTATTGCTAAAGTAACGGGCAATGCTAGATCCTCCTGTACTTAATATAAAACAACTATTCTTACCAAATATACCATATAATTTCTCAAATTAAAAGAAATTACATTATATATAATTACAAGAAATATTCATTCGGGAAGTTTATTCGAGAGAGCACTTGTTTAAAGTATGAAAAGAACTTAATACTAAAGCCACCTCTATGTATAAATAACCAAGACCATGTTATAGAAACCTAATAATCAGCTGCAACAGCGGTAACATGTACAATAATTAGAAGTGAACTTTGAGAAAGAACTGGTCCATGAGGAGAGCGTGACAGTACAAATCAGAGAGGACATCTGTTATTTTGCGGGTCGACTGCGCTATTCTAGGCCTATTGTCTGGTGCCCCAGTAATTATACCAGCTCTTCTCCTGTTTTAGCACATCAAAGCCAAATGTTACACAATCAGGGGCTCGTTGTGCTCACTCACTGATTTGTAGCCGGTATTGTCACATTACCGGGTGATTAGAGGAGATTTAATCATAATTAAGGATTGTTTTAACCACCATGAATAGTTAAATGAGTTTTAAAGGTGACAGGATTGTTAAAGAACATGTAGTGGTTAGTAGGACAGATAGGCTTCAGCTTTAATTTTTAGACTGCATTAATTGAATCTATTCATAATTTTTCATGTTTTAAGAGTAAAATAGTGTTATACTTATTAATGTTTATTGAATTAATTGTATTTAATTATGTTATACTATAGTAATTTATTTATTACTCTGTATAATTGTGCTTAAAACCATTAAATTAAACTAAATTACTTTTTATGGACTAAATAATAATTCTGATTAAATTATTAGTATTGCTAACTTGCTAACTTCGTATTTGAGGTTATCAGTATTTCACTTTTACATAAAGTAGGCTATATGGTTATGAGTTATTGTTTTTGATGTAATTCAACCAACACCTCACTTATTTTTTTATTTACAAGAGAGGTGGCAATATTGTACTTACACACATTATTCATCATTTCATCATACTGTATTTAATACTAGCTTAACCCGGCGGACGTTATCTCGCTTTTAATTTTTCATTAATATACAAAAAATAAAGTAATAAAAACATTTGTAGAAAAAAATTATGCGTTCAACGTCACGTCGAGCATTTCGCTCTGCAGGTGTTTCTGTAGCTCTTGGCGTCGAAGCTCGTCCACGCAGGTCTCCGAGTCGTGCTTCTCGCTCTGCAGGTGTTTCTTTAGCTCTTGACGTCAATGCTAGTCCACGCAAGTCTCCGAGTCGTGCTTCTCGCTCTGCAGGTGTTTCTTTAGCTCTTGACGTCGAAGCTCGTCCACGCAGGTTATCAAGTCGTGCTCTCCGCTCTCTAGGGGACTCGACAGCTCTTGAAGACGATGCCCTTATTCGGACAGCTTCCAAGCGTTCTTCTGTTTCTCCAGATGTTTCAGCAGCTTTAAGTGCTGAAATACATCGAGCGTTTTTGGTTCTTCTACCAATATTGGCTTTTTTAGGAGGCATGCCATAAAAAGTATTCTGCAAAATAAATTATTTATTATCATTTTATTTTCACGTTTCCCTAAATCTTTTAATTACCGAGGCAATAAGGTTAAAATCAATAATAAGAAATACAGATCACCTGACCAAGTAAAAGTGTATACAGTTAAACTGTTTAGTCACTCGCATAACCTTAAACAAAAATGTAAACAAAAACAAATTATTTTACTACTCATTAATTTGTCTCTCCAATCATAGCTTTGCTAGCTGGGGCTCCCCCAGGCCCCCGTGGTTGTTGTCGGCAGTCCTTAGTATTTAGAATAGAGTTAATGGCAGTGTAGGGAAAGTGCGTGCAAAAGTCCATACCATTATAAACTAAAATAACGGAACACAGTATCAAAATGTGCAATAAGAAGTCACAATTAAAAATGAAACTGTTTAGTCACTCGCATAACAAAAAAAAAAACAAATGAAAACAAAATAAAAAAACATAAACAAATGCAAGTACTTCAATCTGTTGTGTATATCTTCAACTAACAGATATAGTATAGCAATCAGCTGATGAAAAGAAAATATTTATAATGTAAACAAAGTTCTGGTTCCATATGGGATCCTTTTTAAAAGGGCTGTTTTTAGGGGTTTCCCGGCAATTATTCGATTATTTCTCGCCGTAAGAACCATCCTTGGACTTCAACGAACATCTTAAAAAAAGAATTGGCCAAATTGGTCCAGGCGTTGTTGAGTTATGCGTTTACCAACACATTTTGCGATTCATTTTTATATTATAGATTAAAGTATTATATATAAACAACGTGCGGACCCTAATATGGATTGTAAATAAGTGATTTTTTAACCATCCTCTGTGCTCTAAGAGTAGTTAGTATTGTATCAATTTTTTTAAAGTACAGTATCCAATTTCATCCCTGAGTTAGCAAACTCTAGTGAATTAATAATTCTATCTTTGTACCAGACAGATCTGTCCTTTAGATTGTCTTTAGTTGAAGATCTGTTAACAAATATGAACATCTGGAAACTGAAAAACAGCCCTCATGGAGCATAGTGCTTCCTCTTTATGGTTTTCTCATACTTGATAAGGCTTGGAAGTCTGGGAAGGAATCTCACCCATATATTTTAAAATAATGTTTGTACTTCAGAAAAAGGCAATTTAGATTATATCTAATCTTAACACACAAAAGAGCTACATATCAGCCTCAAATAGTTCTCACAGTTCAAGACATAAAAATTTAAGAAAGTCATCCTTCCCCCTTTAAAACGGACCCATTGAATCTGAAAGCAGGGGAAAATATCCAATCCAACAATTAAATTCAGAATATTTTATTGTCATTCATAAATACAAGTGAATAAAGTCTTTGGGGCTTATGAAAATACAGTACCGTCTTTATCATGTTTATGTTCCAAAATAATTGATGATAAATGTTTTACCTTAAAAATATATTTTCGCCACACTACTGTGAAATCACCTGTTTACATTTGAAGTGTGAGATATGATCTGAAATATAGCATGACCCACTTTTGACTCTTGTTGATATACTATTTAAAAAACTATAAACTGTAAATAACACTGACAATTATAAAAACGTACTATCAGAGATGAAATTCAACTTTAAGTCACTAATGAAAACATTATTTATAATAGGATGAATATCATTTGGGCTAAAACTAATGTAAATGTCAAGATAAAATTATCTTAAAGTAAAATATATGTCAGAATTATTATAAAGGGTGTTCTTGACTAGTGTTAGACAATAAATTTCCTCAGAAAATTTGCTCAAATATTAACACAAATGGATTAGCTAATAGGTAAACTTTTTACCCATAACAGAATTGCATTTTAATGGTTTATATAATCAGCTGTACTGAAAACGTATTTTCTTTCTGTTCTGAGTATTGTACAAATGGATGTCTTAATTAATGGTTTAACGGTAAATTTTTAATGAGTAAGTAGAATGTTCATTTTATATTTGTTGATAACAATATATTAATTTCTAACTCTACAAACATTGGTTTAAAGTGGCCCCAGGCAGCTGATCCATTAATAATTTTAATTTTTGGACTATGATAGTAGAACATGTTATAAGAAGGAATTTTACCTACACTTGGCCTGCCCAAATGAACTGCAGATTTATGAGAGACATGAAGCGAAAATAGGGATTAGGCAACAGTAATGATAAAAACTGATTACAATCCCGAATCCCAAACAGGACCATCGCTGACTGGCTGAGTGGTTCATCGGTTATAGTGCCCACTCATAATTGTATAAGGTCGCTGGTTTGATCCTAAACAAAATAATTTAAACAAAATTTTATAAAGTTTCAATACTGGACCCTTTGTTTTTTTGGGATATTAATTAATGATCTGGCAAATAAATTGGCTGGTGTTTGTCAGTAACAACAGTGTGTACGAGTATTCAGGCACACTTGGTGTATCCGGTTAATGGCATAAGTTTAAATGGGAATTCACTCATCTTCAACATCTAACTTCCGCTTAGGTAGATTACAGGACTCACCTTAAATCATTTTCCGTGAGTCTGGTAACCAACCTAAGCAGATTTGTTTGGACATACCATGGATTCCCATTTAATCCTATGTTTCAGTTCTGATCCCTCGGTGAGTTCAGCTGAATAATACTTAAATTATGTTATCAAATCAATTACATTCATCTCATTCACTCTCCACTCATATTCACCAAAAATACAGTACCTATAAGAGTGAGTTGGTGTCTTTATGAATTAATGTGATGAGTACAAGAGCTCTACTATATTAGGCGGAAGCTGATGAACCCTCTGTCTAAAAATCTTTGATGGTTCGAGGGACATACAGGTACACTGAAGAGCTGCATGACTTCCAACGACCAGTGTACAGCATGAAGGAATTTCTCACATCAACTTAAGTTGAAAATTAGATGGACATACTCTGTGATACAAATGTCTAATTTAATGCCATTTCTATATATTAATATATATTATTAATCTATATTCTATATATTATTCTATATTCTATATATTAATCACGTTAAATATATAATAAACAATACAATAAATGATACTATCTAAAACCATTCAAACTATCGAGAATCTCCCTGAATCCTATCAACCTTGTTTAAAGAAATACGCTGCTAGATGTCCTCTAGTGGTGACATTAGACAAAAATGTGTACAAAACTGAACACAGGCAGTGGCTGTTGGGAGTTGGCACTGCTGGGACTTAGTCACTAGGATTTGGCGTTGTCTCCCGTGCCCCGTGCCAGCTCCTCTTTTATTTTCTCGTTGATCTACTTTTATCCCAGCATACTTCACCACACACTAAATCTGAATATAAAGAAAGAGTTTTACAGTATGAGAAGCTACTGTTAAATTATAAATGTCGTTTGAGAAGGATTTTGAAATGGTTTTTGAATTTAAGAGGCGTTGATGGTTAGGTTTATAGCTTTGTAGCATGTGTTTAGCACACTGAGTGTTAAGGAATTGAGCATTAAGACTTTCAAATTGAGTTTAGAATTTTTAATTGTTAATAGTAAATTATCAACCAAACTGGTAGAAACTTCTTTGAGTACCACAGGATACTTAAAAGTTGTGTCTCTTTCTTTTGAGATTGATGTGGTCATCTCCTTTTATAACATTAAACCTTTTTTTAATGTTGGCCCATCCAAAAGAGTGTATTTGTAAATACCAAAATTTAACATAGAATCTTTATTTTGGTTCAACATGGGAAGGTGATTCAAGGTCTATCAGGGAGGGAACCTAGAACTGTGTTACAATTTTTCTCGGTGACTTATCTCAAGCAAATAATGTTGGGCTAGACCAGCATTTTTTATAGATTAAAATAATTAAATGTTGAAGACTTTTTTGAAGGAAGGCTATTTTGGCTTTGTTTAACCATTATTCACAATTTTGTATTTTTAACATAAAAATTTTAATTCTGTAACGGATTGATATATTTACCTAAAATTTGGTATGCATCTTTATAAGCTCCTAAGCCCAGAAAAAATATTTTTATTCATTGATAATTTTCAAAATGACAGTTGTTTAAACTTTTTAATCTCATATTACACAAAAACTAGTTGTTTTAGGAAAATATTAAGAAATTCAGCTACAGAAGAAAATAAAAAAAACAGCTAATAAAAAGAATTACTGAAAATTTTCGATTATTTTTACTAGTATGGATAAATTATTCAGTTTGCTCAGTCACGGATTTTTGTTACACACTTACTTTATATCAGAATTTTGTTGTTGGCATTATAGTCATTCAAATCTTAAGGTTTGTCATTAGTATTCAAATTACTTATTAAAGAACAGTTCTAAACAAAAATAAAACGAGATACCTTACTCATTAAAAATAACATTTTTTATTGGGCTCTTTATTTCAAGAAATCAGCCGATAATTCCTTTAAATTTAGCTGTTCTTAAATTACAGTAGAACTCCAATTATCCGAACTCCGATCATCCGAATCGCCGATTATCCGAATCGAATTTAGAACAAAATATGTGAGATTTTAACGTAACTTTAATGGAAATGTGTGAAGACAGCCAAAATGTTCAAAAAGCATTAACACTGCCTTGTAAGCAAAGTTTAATTTATACTGTGACTGTAAAGTATTTTAAATGGTGTAATAAAATAAAATAATACTAAATATATAACATGGATTTATGTACTAAATTGTTAGTTTTTTGTATGATAACTCCAATTATCCGAATATTTGACTTACCGAATGGGGTCCGGTCCAAATTAATTCGGAAAATTGGAGTTCTACTGTAGTAGCTTGGATTGCCATTTTATGGTTTTCCCATTTTGAGTTATATATTATTTAAATTAGCTTAATTTAACAAAATGATTAACGAGCAAAAATCGATTTATTGCTTAAATCAGTGAAGAGCTGATTTCAAGATTAACAAAGAGAACTAAATTTAAATTGATTGGTTTAATTATTTTCGAGTGTCATGTCTCAAATTAAAAAATGTTTGTATTTACTTCCCTGTGGGATATAGATTAGATCATGGATATGTCTAAAGGTAATGTTTTTACTTCATTGAAACAGCTGTTCTTATTCATTTATTTTTAAAATCCAACAATAGCTCTAGTAGTTTCTATGGAAACCTGTTACATATTTTCCATCTTAAAAATCACCAACACCCCCCTAGAGCTAAGACATATCCATGCCAAAAATCTGTATCAACTATTATTATTATTGTTAAATTTTAATTTATACTATCATAATTAAGTTTTTATTGTATTTTTACATTTTGTTGACTATGGTTGTACTGCCTTTCTTATAATGTAATTTGAATATTAATGACGAACCTTAAAATAGTAATATCTTTATTGTTGGTCATGGATCGATTCTAACGTTTGATGTCTTGTTGGGGTTTTATATATATATTTTAAATAAATTATGTTTTTTGGTGTTTTTCCTAAGTTACCGCGTAATTTTAGATTGAATAATTTAAATGGCTGCCATTTATCAATACAGTTTTTTCTGCGCCTAGGAACTTATATAAAATGTTTCAAACCAAATTTATTTTAGTAAATCCTTTTGTGCATTAAAACTTTTATGTTATATACGAAATTACTGATTCCAGCTTTACAAACACAAAAACGTTTTAATGAACATTTTCGGTATATTTTTACTTGCCTATAAAATATGTCAGCCGGTCCTGTAATTTTCTGACACCCTTTATAAAAAGAGTAAAACCTATCAAACTCACCTAAAAATCTTTCAAAATCTTTCAAAAGGGTAACTTTTATAAAAAGGGGTAAAAGGTAAAACCTTTTATTTTATAAAAATCTCAATTAATTCATTAAAATTTGTTTTGAAGTAAATTCCAAGTTTAAATTCACTGAAAGGTTAGTGTGAGAGTGTTAGACTTAAGGAAATATTTCGTGTTTTCTCAACCGTTTAACCTTATTACACAGTACTCTACTCACAGAACAAAGCAGCGGAACTACTTTATTTCACTAATAAACCCCTGTGCCAAGCTGTAAATCTACACGGGGGAAACCCCCCAGAGTTATTACCAATACAGTGCTACGAGCCAGATCATATTTTAATCACCCTAACTTCATAATGCCCAACGACTTTTTAATTTATTTGGGTGTTTGGTGTCAGAGAAGATGAAAGAACAGAAGTAAAGGTGTTACAATCGTGTCTTCATTTACTTTTAAATTTTTTCCAAATGAAATCAAAATAACATGTTTAGAAATATTAGGCTAATTGAAACGTTATGGGATTTAAATAAATTAAAACTGAATATACAGTAGGTGTTGTCGTGCCAAGTTTCTTATTCCAATTTCTTATCCGAGTTTACGCTTTAATTTGATATACTTTCAGCCATCTAATGTAAGTTTGATGGACAACGTCTATGTTGACTTTATCGAAACTTGAACTTTTTTTACTTCACTTGTTATTATCTGAACTACGGACCTTTTGGTTAGAGGACACTGCATCTGAGTGAATTGTTTTAATAGTTCGTACTGCATATTTGAGTTGAAAAGGATAATTCCTTTATTTATTTTGGTTTTTTTGTGTTGTGGTAATTTTTTACTAAGGATGTAAAGGCGAAATAAGTAACTGTGTTCTCAAGCCAAGATTATTGCCTTCTTTTTAAAAGGAATAATTGTATTATTTTGAGTTTAAATACTCGATATAACATTGAACGTTAAGACACACTTTAAGACAAATTAGACCGTGTAATGAAGAGCGGTTTGTTTTTTCGCTGATTGTAAATGTAGATGAGAGAACTGTCCGAGAAACGGATCATGAGGAAGCGAACAAACTGGCCATCACATCAAAGAGGCAACACAACAAACACGAGAACGTGAACACACAAACACACGATCAGCTGGAGATTAGTGGAGACTAACTCTTGTTGCTGTTTGTTCTTCTTGATCACACAAGAAGCATCTCCACTCCGTCCATTTGTCATTCTTTACTATGAAATTATAGGTGGTACGGTAACATGAAACTTTGTTATTGTGTTGTGAAAAATGTTTTATATAGAAGACTTTAAAGCTACAGGAAATCAGTTAAGTTTGATCGAAAATTTTAACTGATTAGAGTATTTAGTGTACGGTGCTATAGAGCTAAAAAAATTGGATGTTATCTGTTGTAGTTTCATGGAAGAATTATTGTAGTTTTTGATTTAGGGGCCTAACTAAATTATACGAATTCCCACCTGTTGTTACGGAATGGTTCACGTGAAAAATAAACTTGCCAATATACAGAATTGTTTGATAATCAGATCAAACTACTTATCTACTCATCATTATCATTTCTTTAGTCAGGGACATAAACTTTGGTATTTTCACCTTTTATAAGTAGTGTGATGTGTGAACCTTATATATGTGAAAATAAAAGCGTGATGATATCATTAGGTGCGTTCAACTGATAGGAAATTTCAGAAGAGGCAAGTGTGTGGTACGGATGGTTCTGGTTTGTTGGTAGTTCAGTCGTTAACGTGCTGGCCTCGTAACCTGAGGTAGTTTAAATCTCAAACAGTGTTTATCAGTAAAGTGTGATTCGTCCCTAAATTTGTTGGATACGACACATTCACTGATTTAGAAGTCTTTTTGTGTGGTCTTATGATTTGATGTTCTTAACATACGTGCCAAGATGAGAGTACCAATAGAACTACCGTATTTTATAACTGATATTAATCTGCGTTTTATTCCTGAAACGTAATAAATTGTACTATAACATTTTACTAAATTTTAACTGCTTTTGAATTAATAGAAATACTTTGGACAACGTGGTCCTTGTGTTTAACCTCTCAAAATTATTATTGAGACACTAATAGATAATGTCTAATGGATATGTAGACACGTAGGTGTCGTTTCAATGAAAAAAAATAGGTTAAATACCTTCTTCGTTTAAATATCCTGAATTCTAATAAGGATTACGCTAGAATTAACAAGGCAGTTAAGAAGGCATTAAAATATTATTTTTTCTACGTTGGATCAGTTTGGAATGACAATATATTTTATCTTAAAGATATTCGTTTGCGATCTATGTGATAAAAGATGTTAATAAACCTTTTGGACTGTATTAATTATTATATTGTACCAGTTTTTGGAGGAGTTTATTTTTAGCAATCATCAGTTCATCAGTATACTCACTAAAAATTAAAATTAATATCTAAATCAATTTAAAATTAAACTAATAATTAAAAATACCATACTGTTTATTTTTCAGCTAGTTTTAATTATAACAGTAATATTATTTTATAGTTTACTACTGCTTTGCCAGTAAAATTTTAAACCGATACAGTATTTGAAAATTGATTTCAAATATTTTATAACTTATAACAACTATAACTTCTGCAACGTCTAATTAAATTACCTGGAGTTGTATGGTGATTGGATACATACATTACATACAAACCAAATTTTATGTATATGGACCACTGGTGTAGGCTGTGGCTCTCTACATTTATTCCTCTATTATTGGAGTATACTAACACACACACACACACACACACACACACACACGATCACACGTATTCACAGGCAGACTCATCAGACTCTCTCCCTATACCATCGTATACTCGTAGGCATCGCAGTTCGCAGGTCATCTACTGCTACGGTCCTCTAGTGAAGAGCCCAGAATAGCCGGAGTATCACCGCTGGCACCTACGTTGTTTATCACTCTCATGTCGCTTCTATTTATTGTCCCTTGTTAGGCATGATAAAACACGTGGCGACATGTTTGTCAACAATCTAACACGAGGCGAAGTGTCAGCAACATGGCGGAGAGAGGCGGAAATATAATGAGGAATGATTGAGAAATAATTCATAAGTAATAACTAAACACCTGGTTGTCATTAGCAAATTTCTTATGGAAAAGACATGACCCGCATGGTCACAGCTAAGCCCGGGACCATGATATAAATTCATAGCTTAATCCCCCGAACACATTTTGGGGACATTATAAATGTCCAGATGATAACGGCCGCAAGTTGTGTTCGATTATTATGAAATTCGGTGGAGTTGTTCCTTTCTGTAATATCTTGGACAAGTTTGTTTGGCAACGCAATCAGACCAAATGAACTACACTTTTGGCGGGGTTTGTACCAAAAATATGGGGGTTTGAATTTATTTATGTATAATCTTTCTTTCTACTATTGCTATTCAGCTAAAAACACCAATAACTCATTTATTACTTAGTCTTCAAAAATTTGGTATGAAATAAATTAAGAATTAGAATTAAGAATTATTATAAATTAAGAATTAAGAATTAGAATAAATTAAGTTAAGTTTTATCAATTGGGCTACATCCATGAAACCCCCAAATTTAATGTGTCTTATGGCTGCAAACCTACGTACTCATTGACCAAGTAATTCCTATGGAGAATAGATAAATTGGTATAACTTGCTTAGTTATTGACATAATTTGATAACATTTAGTATGTGTTCTTACTTAGTTAACAACTTTTATATAATAATAATAATAAGTTTATTCCATCAATAAATACAAATTTACAAAATAAAATAAAATCTTGGAACTACGTTGCCACATTGTCCAGTATGTGTGACAAACGTTTAACAAAATTAAAAATACTATTATTTATTATATGATGAGTCCAGTTCAACAATTTAAAGTCTTTCATGTTGCCGCTCACTATGACGTCTTAAAAAATAAATTTATAAATAGAAAGAAAATAAACATTTACTATTATTAATAAATAACTAAACAAAGTAAAAACCTATAACTAACCAACGAAAATAACAGTTTTTTTATTTGGAATTGGAAAATGCTACTTGTAAAAAAAAGAACTTTGATGAAAAATGAAATTTGGTGAAAGTGTAATTTTGAAAAATGACTAAAATTTGATGATCAATTTGGCAAATTAACATAGAATATTATCAAGGAAATTTATGTCTGGTTTACTAAAAAGCCAATTTTTTAATTTAGAAGAGAACAGATTTAAGGTCAAACAATTTCTGATTTCCTCAGGAATTTGGTTGAAATATTTGGGACCCCTATACTGATAAGAATGTCTGAATAATGTTTTATTTACTTTAGGTAAGCGAAATATTCCTTGTTTATTATGCCTTGTGCTGTAAAATAGATTACTTGTTCCAGTATTTCCACTACGGACATAAAAAAGTTTTAAAACTTTGAAAACATATAAATGCTGTATTGGAAGTATTTTAAGCTCAAGGAAAATTGGAAATGAACTATCTCGTATATGGCTACATTTTATTATTCTTAAAAAATTATTTTGTGTTGTTCTTAATTTTTTTTATATTTGCATATTACCAATGTAAAACACCCCTCAGTGCAGCAATCTTGCAAAGTCAGTATCCATCGATTACTATGATGGGAATAAGTTCATTAGGTTCTATGAAATTCGCTCCACTCACGCCAGCGTACTGCGTGCAATCTCGTTTTACTATTGTCATATTGGCATAGTAGTACATTACTAGGAATTACGATACTTTTTTATCTTCACGTTTTGTACCCTTGGAAAAGCCGAAAGCGAATTTACATCTAAAACAAAGCTCACATGTGCAGTTGTTGACCAGCGTTGACGTTTTTTTACTACCAAACCCTGTACTTTTGGTGGCATTTGAAAAATAACTATAATGTCTTGCGACTTCGACCAAGGCGATACACAACTAGGTTAGTTCGTCTCTCTGTGAAACGAAAACACCCTCTTTTATAATACTCATTTTTACTATTCTATAATTTTTTGAGGAGGTTTTTACGGACCTGCGCACTATTAAAATAAAGAAATGAACTTAGAAAAATCCAATAAAAATTATATCAGACAATTCTTTTAAAACGATATGAAACGCATAAGAAGATAATTGACACCTCAAGGCCATTTAGGCTATTAAAGGTAAATAACTTTGAATAGTAATTTAATATATTATAATTTTTGAAATATTGGAGGGTTAAAATAAGTGCTTAACCTGTTATAGGAGGTACAGGTAAATATCAATAATAAATTAAACTAATTATTAATTTTAATATTTAGAAATATGGAACTTATTACCTGACAACTAAGTACAGCTACTTAGTATGACTGTTGGTTATGTTTCACTTTAATAGAACACATGCTTAGTAAACCCTACTCACAGATGTTGGTGTAGGTTTCACGTTGTAAACGACATCAAACCGGAACGGATCCGACAGTTGGTTCGGCATGCCACAATTTTGTTATTCTTTTGTGTTGTTTGGAGTGTCACATGTGTTGTGCGTGTACCTTGTTCAAATTTCATAATCAACCCGACAACCTACACTAATGGACTCGTCCACGCTGCTGAGGATGGACTGTTGAAGGTCTAAAACGCGTGTAGCGGAAGAAGATATAATTGACACCTCCAGACCATTTACTAAATTAAATTGTTATCACAACGGTTGTATATGTCGACTCGGTATGGTCAGCCGACTGGACCAGTCCTCGCCCACCTAACCCATCGCCCTTTTTCCTTTCTCATTCTTATTATCACACAGGAGGCTTTGTGATCATAGGATTACTCGCATATTTTCCAGTGACACAATACGCAATAATCAACAGCTACTTGTAGATTCTATAGCGGACACGGTTTTATCTAAATTTCAACAAATAAAACTAGTACTAACCTCGGACGCAGAAGCCTGATTCAAATTTAATGGACGCACTTATTCAACGTCCCCGGTTGCACAGCATCGGTGTCCAGCTTGGCGTTGTGTCTCTACGCGTTATCTTTCACTGTCTTAATGCAAAGCTCGGAGTCAAAGATGTTACATGCTCACTATATCGTGGTTCTTAATAAGCCAGAACTTGCTGATTTATTGTCACTGTGTCTACACAATTGGCTGTTCTACTTCATTTCAATCTTCATATCATTCATTGAATTCAATTCAAGTTTAATTCTAATTTGCCAATTGTAATTTTGTAATTTTTTATATACGAACGGAGCAAGTGGTGGATGAAGATCTATGTAAAACTTTTGAAAGTAAATGTTTTGGGGTTTGTTAATAGAAAAATATTAAATTAAAAATTCCAAAAGTTTTTATTTTAATAACTCGCAAAAGAATGAAACCACGCTATAAAAATACTATTTCCTTAGCACTATTTTGATGTGGTTGAATTGTAGGAATTTTTACAAATAATAAAAAAATGTAAAAATTTTATATTTCTTTATCTTACATTAAATATAAACTTTGAAACTAACTGGAGAAGTAACAATGTTAAGCTCCTTTACATTAAGTAACAGGTTCATTTAACTAAAAGTATTTTTGATTACAATAATTTTCCACATACGTACACACTCAGGTAACACTCTTGCTGATGGTGGATTTCCAATATGGCAGTCGTCTTTAACTTTAATTCTCTCATCTTTCGTCGTGGGTGTGACGGGCTTTAATGAGAAAACAGCTGATATACAGCAGTAGGGTATGTGAATCTAAATATATAAAACGAAGTCGTGTTAGTTATACGCATTATTAACTCGAGAACGGCTGAGCCGATTTTAATGATCTTTGATTTTTTTATTCGTCTCTGCTCCGGTCATGCTTTAGGTATATTCAGTTTCCATAAATTCAATTAGTTTCCATTTTAAAGCGTTTTAAATTTCTAATGTTTACCTTATGGGGACTAAGTTTTTTACAAAATTTTCTACAATAAAAACATTTGATTTCATAAACTACAGCTGTTATTTTACTTTCCATTAGTAATATGATTTACTACTATCCAATGTCATCTGATTCATTCATTAATGTAAAACTATGGAGTTAATGCGTACTGTACAAAATAAACAGATTTATTTACCACGTTAATAGTTAACGGTTTTTGGGGATTATGTATTTTTATTTTTTATTTTCTGTCTGATTAAAGTCACGTGTTTATAATTACTGTATGTTGGCCAAGTTAAAAATAATTACGGTGTTTATACCTATTACGTTTGTTTTAATAATCAGCTGCTGTATATCTTTCCTATAAAAGCCGTATTATAGTTAGGTTTTGTTTGGTTTTAGGTTGGATTAGAAAAATTGTGAATCAATCCACTCAGATTTATTTGTTTTGTGGGAATGTTACTAATGTCGTATCGGTCCAGTATTGTTATTAACTATGCCGCGACCCAGAATATCTAATTTTTCAAAACGAAGTCGTAATGTTATTCGACTTCAGAACATGGCCAATCTGAAAGTTAACATGTATTTACTGTTAGGCGTTACGAAGTTCGCCGGGTCAGCTAGTATTATATAGTGACGTATTATGTAATTCAGATATTTGAATGTCACCAATTGTGGATAGTTATAAGCGAAAGTCGGTGGATGCGACACTCCCTGGTGTGGATTACCGTCCGCACTTACTACAGGTAGTACTACGTTCGTCCGCAAAGACATCCTCATAATTAGCCCAATTCGTAATTCAGAGGCAAAAAGTGGTTAGAATCTCACGTTAAACTGAAGATTACACTGGCTGTTATGCTGTTAGTTTAAGTAACATTTGAATAACATGTAAGCCTTAGTCAGTAACAATACTACAAGATCGCACCTCACGCATTTCTCATTGATAACTTGGCTTAAAGTAATTGGAAATGTCACCATTTCATAAAGGTAATTTAATGTTCAATCCTACATTTCAGAGCTATTATAGTTCAAAGTTCTTAACAGCTGACCCCTCTACCTTTATCCACTCCAGATGCAACTTAATAACTCGTCAGTAACTGAATAATAGTGAATAGTGAATAGTGAGTGGTGACTTGTCAGTCACCGCTCACGCTATACTTGGCAGAATCTTTAAAATTCACAATGGCGTAACCAACGCCATTAATAACCAATTAACTATCTATTCGTTATCTTTTATTGGACTTTTCCAATGCTTCTGTGTTTTAACTACACAACGTTTCTGGAGGTGGAGAAACCCTTCCCGTTTTCAAGTGATTACCGCTAGTTTTTAAGTTCCCCGCTAGCTCGGCGATGGAGTGTCGTGATTATTTTTTGCATTATCAATATAGTTTTTTGTATTATACTTGATAGATAGGAATAGTATTTTTTTGCTACATGATATAATCAATATTTGTAACTTAAATTTTCAATTTTTAATGTAAATTCTACTTTTGGTAATCACTTGAAGACGGAGGGGTTACTCTTTCTCCAGAAACGAGGTGTAGGTTAAACAGATCCGTTGGAATAGTCCAATTAAAGATATTGAATTAGATTACCTATGAGTAATTTTAGTTAAACATAAAAATGAGTTTCAGACAGCTCCTCTCTGCTGAAACGTTTTCTTCTTCAACTATTTATACAAGACCCAATCCGGAATCTCCTAGGAGCGTTGCTGCGGGGTAGCGCAACCGGAGCCAGATCCTACCACGGTCCCCAGGTTTTCACCAAAGCGAATCCTTCATAATAGACTCGGTTACGTTCGGAGCCATCTCAAACCTAATGAGACGTCTACGTGAAATGCGGCCTAACTGAACTATTTATTTGATCAGCTATATTTCTGTTTTTTTTCAAAATCCTATTTCTGAGCTAGTTCATTTTCATTGTGACAAAATACTTAGTAAGAATATCCATAGGCCACAGTGATTTAAGGATTATGTTTAACAAAAGTGATAGTACAGTATTACCCGTTGATTAAATACAACATAATCAGGAAAATATTGTAAGAAAAAACACAATGTAATATATAATGTGATAGGGTTTATTCTTATGTCCTTTCTTCCTTCAGAGCTGGAGAATTTGATGTCTTATGTGAGCTCACTCATTCAATATATACAAAACTAACATTTCATGAATAATATTAAGTATCCAGATCAAAAGAAAAAAATAAAAACTGTATAATACTGGGTGTGGTTAACAGAAAATAAGTGCCAACCATGTCCAAACCAAGCCATACCATTTATTTGTCCTTTGATAAATTTATCAAAGATTATAATTCACCCAGTATTCATTCTATAACTCAGAAGTCTACGATATTCACAATAATGATTATTTATTTTGTGAAAACTTCAAAATATACTGTTTTAAGAACGGATTGTGTTTTAAGTTATGATTTTTTTTATTGTTTAGTCACTTTATTGCGTTACCTTTACAAGAAGCAAGTGATTTTAGCTTCATAGGATTTATTTAAACTAAAATAACACTGAGAGAGTAGATAGATATCCAGGAAAACAAATACAGCAAAATCATTCCAGTTACAAATTACTATGTTTGCGGTACCAAAAAAACCGCCCGGCTCTTCCTGACTATTTTGGAACATATTCTATGTGTTCTTTTTATTAGTGGTATGTTGATTATGTGTTTTAGGTCCTGACCTTGCTAAATCCGTGTCCTATACTTACAAAAAGCTTACGACCTGTACAAAAGGTGCTAAACCCCAATAAAAAGATGTAACCATGGAATAAGTCGGCTTTGCCAGGACTTATTGAATTGAATTAAAAAATAATATTCCAGGGTATCGGTCACTCTTGGTACATCCCTCGGCATATCGGGAGCGTTCGCGGGTGACCATCTGATGCCCAGGGTGCTCGCCAAGTGGGCCACGTGTTGAAAGAAGGTTTTCGAAACAGTTCGGCACAGCTGTCAACTCACCGCACCGCCCATCGTTGCTGCGATGTGACTAGAGAAAATCGTTTATCTATTTACTTTTAGCAATGACGCTATTAGACTTGTTTATTGTTCACTGCCAAAATGTACCAATCCGGTACCGAGGTTGGCAAGAACCTTGAAATATCTGGGATCAGAGACGTAATATGAAAGGAAGCATAGTTTTCGTCATACAGTCACAATAAACTGCTCTCAAATGCTTTGATAGTAAAATGGTGATAGAAACGAGCGATATCCGATAGGCTGGGTAAATAATTTTCATTATTTCATTTTATGTTTTCAACATTAGTCACCACGAGCGCTGCTTTCTGTATTCCAACACGTCAAAGTAATTTGAGGACCCGCCGCATACTTGAAGTTTTATCATAACCGGTAATAATCTTTCTGTGTACTAGTGACGAAATGTACTATTTGAATGAATTAAGAATTTGTGGAGAATTATGTAAATTATTACCTGATCAGAACTTATAAATTATGTTGAGTAGTTTTGTGATTTGAAGCTTATATTTATTTAATACAGGGAGTATGCAGAGATACTCATTAGCTAGTTATTGCGTTGCGAGAGACACACCAATTTCATCCAATCATCCCAATTCACCATAATCATCCAACTTATTTTCAGAAATTGGATGATTATGTTTGAAACAAAATAAATTATTAAAATTAAAATTATTAAATGATATTTAGATAAACGTTAAAGAATATTATGGTTTTATTAAAGATTGTCTTTTAAATTGAATTAAGGTAGAAAGTATGTGTCAGTCCACGATACTGTTTATTTCCTGTGACAAAAAACCCCCGAGTGGCGTAAAATTACTTACAAAAACGTAAAATAAGTACATGACCTAATAATGAATGTTTCTATATATTTATAAAGTATTTTGTAATTTAAACTACTAGCTGACCCGGCGAACTTCGTAACGCCTCACAGTAAACACATGTTAACTTTAAGATTGGCCATGTTCTGAAGTCGGATAGCAATACGGCTTCATTGTGAAAGGTTATATATTCTGGGTCGCTGCATAGTGAATAACAATACTGAAACGATAAAACATATTAATATCATTCCCATAAAACAAATAAATCTGAGTGGATTAATTCACAATTTTCAAATTCAATCCAAACCCAAACGAAACCTAACTGTAATACGGCTTTTATAGGAAAGATATACAACAGATGATTATTATAATAAACCTAATAATATAAACATTGTAATTATCATATAAACACGTGACTTTAATCAGACAGAAAATAAAAATATAAATACATAATCCCCAAAACCGTTAACTATTAACGTGGTGAATAAAGCTGTTCATTTTTTACAGTACACATTTACTTCATAGTTTAACCTTAATGAATGATTCAGATGGCATTGGATAGTAAAGCATACGGTATTGCTAATGGAAAGTAAACCAATCAGCTGTAGCTAAGAAACCAAATGTTTTCATTGTAGACAATTTGTAAACAAACTTACTCTCCATAAGGTTAACATTAGAAATTTAAAACGCCATAAAATGGATACTTATTTGGTTTTCGAAAATATTTTTTCACTAAAACCTTCCCGGACTCATATAGAGCAACTTCCTAAAATTTCATGGCGATCGGATGTGTAGTTTGGCAACGCATAAAGGATATACATACATACATACATACAGACATACATTCAATTTTATATATAGAGATTTTCCTAACCCTATTTCTATTTTAAACTTAACAGTCCGTGGGCTGCAAAATATCGTGCCGAGATCCGCATACAGCCTGCGGGCCGCGTTGTTGAGGACCCACTCTAGTGTGTCACATTAGACAAAACTAAGCTATTGCCCCGGGTCTACACTATGCGTATTCGGCTGCGTATTTTTGGCAGGACGACAACACATTGTTTTAAATGTTATCGTTTACATATACATAAAATACGCAACCGTGCAGCATGCTGCCGTAAATACGCACGTCCGCATATGATGCTGAGGTCTATCTACCGCGACGTTAATAGTAAACACGTACGTTCCTGTACGAGCGTTCACACTGTGTGGATCCCCGGTAGTGACGTGGTGTTTCAGCATATTTTTGTAGTGAATTAAGTTAGTTATGCCTTTTTACCATGTTCGATACGGACAAGTTTATTGAACTAGTACACGGTCAACCACCACTATGAGTCAAACAAAGCGAGTGAAGATTATTCTAATCGAGTAAAGCGGGACAAGAGTTAGTTAGCCGTTGCTAACGATATGTTCACGGACTGGGATGACATAGATATGAAGGATAAATATGTCAATCAGAAGAAAGAAAAGAAAAAAGAAAGATGAATCAAATACTCTCTCCTGGTGGGTCGTCGAGGTAACTCCCCGGCTTCCAAAGCGCAAACAAATTTTACTTTAGATACGTCTTAACATCAAGTGTTTCCCACACACTGACGACCGACAAAAATAAAAAATAAACTCACGTATTTAGCTGAACATCTGCCCAATGTTAAACGCAACACTAATCTTGCCGTAAATACGAACCTTCCGAATACTCTTTCGTGTGGAGTGGCTTTTTAAAGGATAAATTGTTTTGTTTTGTTTGTGTTTACGCCAGAGGTATTTTTTCATAGAGTCAAGGAGTGATATCGCTCAAACGATTTTTGGGAAAGCGGTCCAAATCCAAATGGTCATTCCGGGATTTAAACCCGTGACCTCTTGCACCGAAGTCCAAAACGTTAACCACTAAGCTAGCAAGACACCCGTTTTAAATCTTGGCCCAATGACCAATGTTCTTGACCAATGACTACTGCGTTCTTCCGTCGTGCATGTCGGGAGCAAGTTCCCAAGTGTCACGTCTTACTGCGTGACTTTGTGGTCTTGGCGTAACGATGACAGGCAGGTTGACAACAGTCCAAAAACATTATTTTATTAAGGGATGAAGGGGCCACTCTTATCTCAATTCTAATTTTTTCATGAAAACAATATTCTCTACATATAGATTCAATATGTAGTATATAATAGTTAGTATGTGATATGTATATGTGATATGTATGAGGAAGAAATTAAAAAACTGGGCAGGGTTTAATACAAGGGGAGACGAGGGAGCAGTGACCTCCAAAATTCCCCATTTAGTTGATGTGATCCGATTTAATGCAAACACGCGGCCAAAGGATTTTGTAAAATGTCTCTAAAATATTGCGGCTTTCTAATCTATACTCAAAACCTTTTAATGGAATACTTTACTGTTAGCTTTTGGGTTGCATAAAGACCCCCTTACTTTAAAAATAGATCCAAGATAAACAGACTCGGCTCATGTTAAAAGCTAATTGGAATTGTAACAGTTCAAAGAGTAATAAAATTGGCTCACTAGTGAACAATTGTGACCAAAAAAGTGGAACGCTTTTTCTAATAAAATGCAAGTGTTACATGCTAGAGCGCCAGCGCCACCCATGGTCTACCCTACCCGTTAAAGCGTCGGCTGCTCGCATTACCACAAATAACCTCCATTAATACTTTGGCGAGCCTCCCAACAGCCCAGCTTCCCCAAGGCTCCTCTATGCCAAATTCTAATTACATACCTTCTCCAATTGTAGCCATTCCGCCGGTCCGACAAAAAAATCCAGCTGAGAGAAGGAAGGCTCTTTGAACGGGGCTTGATCACTGAAATACCTCCTCTCTCGTGAACTGTTGTTTTAGTTTTGCAACTTCTATTGGTCCTGACTGTTCACTGAAATTTATGTACTCATGTATTTCTTATAAGACTCATTCCTTCAGTATACTAATTGTTATTCTGACTAAAATAATCAAGTGGTTTAAGAGAGTGGCTGAAAAAATAGTACTCGCTAAGAGCGAGTCTTTAAACTGCACTTGTTCATTGAAATACTTTCTTTCTTGGGACCAGGTTCATTCAGTTTTAAAAGTTTAATTGGTCCTTTATCTGTTTACTGATATAAGTGACAGAGATATTTCTAGGATAGATTTTTTCAGTTTTACTGTTCTTCTGACAAAAAATGTTTGTATTTTACTTCCCTGTTGGTATAATAGGTTAGACCACGGATGTGTTCAAATACAAGTGAATAGGGTATACTCAAAGAAAGATTTTAAAGTTTAATTATTGTTAAAGTTATTTTTTCCAAATACAGTAAAGACAAACTTATAAAGAAAGCTATTGTATACTAGAAACACTAAATAACGAATCAGTGCTATGCCTGTTTCATAATCATGATTAATATACAAATTATAAGCATTCTAAGAACTCAATTTTTGGAAATCAAAAGATAGGTCAAATTTATAAATAAATAGGTCAAGGTTGAGGCTATAACTAGCTTAATATTGTAAGCTTAAGTATACTATTAAAAACGTTACAATTTGATTCTCTTATCTTTTGTCTAAAATATGAAAATTCCTATCTACAGTAGGTAGCTCATCCAGATGGATTTTTGAACTCGAACGACATCTTTATTTCGGTGATATTTGATTAACATGATTTGATTTTAAATTATAAATAGGCTTAATAAAGTATAGGTACCGAACCCATTTTGCCTAGTAACAGAACTAGTATATTATTTTAGGTTATGCTCAAGTAAGTTCCAATCAGAGAGCACCTAACTTTGGCCAGTTTATATCTGATGCTCACTGGTCTTTGGCAGGACTTCAGGCATACATAAATCCCTCAAACTAATCGAAACTTCAAACTTTATTTTGTTTAAAAGACGTTAAAACCTAACATTAATCGCAGTAACCTTTATCGCTTCGTTTATAATTAAGATTGTCTTAAAGCTGGATTAAAGTTTATTCTTGATGTGAGTTGGCTAAAACAAAATACAAATTATGGTTCAGACCTGGCCCGAACGGTTGGCTTTGGGCCTAATTAGGTGATAATTGTTTAAAATGCCAGCATAGTTATTTCTCAATAATACTAGATGGAGTTTAAACATTATTTTCTCGTTAATAGTCCATTCATTAGACCTCGGAAATTTCGTATGTAATTAAATGTTTGTATTTACTTCCCTGTAGGAAATGGGTTAGATCTTGCTTAGAGGGAATGTTTCAGTTCATGTGTTAGCTGTTCTCATAAATAAACTATGACGTTACTAACCATGTGACGTCATTAATCAAATGGCGTAACTGTTTCACATTTTGGTCTCGCAAATTGCCAACACTCCCCAAGAGCATAACATACCCATTTAAAGAGTAGCATTTAAATCAAGAATCGAGATTCATTGATGCGGATACTTTAATGATAGTAGTATGAAAACAGAGAACACCCCGTAAAATGTGGCATGTGAAATAAGTTCTAGATAGGTCTAATGTCCAGGAAAATTCCGGTTTTCTTGTAATATTAAATTTAAAATCTAAAAAGTAACATCTCGCTTATGGAGAATCAAATGTAAACAATACAAATCAAAACATCTGTTATAACCGTTTGACAGTTGATTGAAGATGGTGGTGAACCATGTGTGAATTGAAAAATATGTGAAAATTTGTTTAGAAAATTGTGAATCAATCCACTCAGATTTATTTGTTTCGAGGGAATTTTATTAATATGTTTTATCGTTTCAGTATTGTTATTCACTATGCCACGACCCAGAATAATCTAACCTTTCACAACAAAAGCGTAATATTATTCGACTTCAGAACATGGCCAATCTTAAAGTTAACATGTATTTACTGTTAGGCGTTGCAAAGCTCGCCAGGTCAGCTAGTCAATATATAAAAGTAACAACGTCTCCTGCAAACAACGTTGTTACTACTTCCAGTATATCCTTGCTAATATTTTCGAGTTTATGTATATATATATATATATATACACACATATATATATATACAGTTTATATGATGCAAATAGAAATTTTCTCGCAAATAAATCAATATACAATGATTAAAAATTATTTGTTTGATTGGTTTATGTTTTTTCCATTATAAGTGTCAAAAGATCTTCAAGTTTTTTATGCCTCAAGATTGTTTGCTATATTGTCCTATACTGCAGATGGCTAAACAAAAATAACTAAGTGTATCTACGCTTCAAATTCGGCATTTTAGCTGAACTTGGTTTGATTATTATGATGACTGGAGTTATAAATTTACAGATATGGATGTGCTAAATATAGAATTAGAATTGATCCTATCACTATTTCAGTGCTAGTCGGTCTAGGTCAACTCTTCCCGCCATATTCCAACATTCCCGCTAAAATAGATTCACCTTGCGTCGTCCGCCGGGCTGTCTCTCAAAAATAAAAGGCCTTAAGCACAATGTCACCATTAATATGGTATTCTCAGCCTTGGCACACGTCCATATTCATGTCGTCTAAATAAATCCCTATTTTAGGAAATTTACTGGACAAAATTGGGAAATGAGGGTCTAAAATGTTAAAATACGTTTGTTATATTGGGTATATGCCTATATCAAACTATACATTCGTATATCATAATCTCAGCAATTTGTTTTTTCACTAGAATCAAATAATTTCGATTCCATGACCATTAAATTAGTATTCAAGGGAAGTATTTAACTATGATCATAATCTTCTTGGTGCAATATTGTGCCGCAGTAAACATCACGAATCCAACTCATTCACGAAACTGACTATATTTATACTGACTATACTGAGAGTTTTTGTATTAAATATCCGAGTGGTTATACGTAAGAGTGTTGAATATTTATGATTGTAAAATGATTATGATAGATTTATATATGGCCTGGTATGTATGACAGGATGTATAGACTACTATTACTCTGCTGTGTTTTACTTATGAGAGTGTGGTCTCCGGCCAATCCAGGTCGGGCTTGGGAGTTCGGGACTCAACCACTTCCAACCCGATAACTTAACGAAGGCAATAAACTACCAAAACATTATGTGTATTAGGAACATTAGAGAAAACCGCAAAAGGGGGAGAAGGGGAGGTGAAGAAGCAAAACAAACAGAGGTTGAATACCAGATAAGTACTGAACACTAGAACAAAATTAACCCAGATTGGTTGGTTAATTATACAATTAAAGACAAAGAGGTACGAGACCGTGGCATTGCGAGACGTGGCACTAGGCGGAGGTGATCTGACAAAAGACAGACTCCAGCTGATATCTGTAACCATTATTGTTACATATAAACTAATCATTCATTTTCACATACATACAAATTATAGGTATAAGATTATTAAGGATAATCAATGCAAATTGAATACATTTTATCAACAAATACTGTTGCAAATAGTTCTGGGGTGGTATTAGCAACCCGTCAGACCAAATTTTGAAATTTTGACGTCATATGGTGAGTGGCGTCATATCGTTATAAATACAGCTGCTTAGAGGAACTGAAAACATCCCCTTTAGCCAAACATCCCCATTATCCATGATCCAAATACTACAAGAAGACCGTTACTATTGACTCCGTAATCTAATCTAATCCAACATCAGAGAAGTATACACAATCATTTTATTCATGGGCTGTTCATTATAGATGATGGGAAATGTACGCTTTAATATTCTCTATGTCAGTAACAAAGGGACATGTAGAATATGATAAAGCCTATCGTCACACTCATGTTCACTTCAAAGTATCCGCCAGAGTGGATATATTCGTTAGTGACTAACGAAGATAAACGTGAATATTATTAGTCTTGAATTGAATTGAAACCTCTTTATTCATAAAATATACATTGCATATATAGAATGGCGTCCTTAATACTATCTAAGCGTTAAAACTAAATCTACAATAATAATTTACATTTTTTACTTTTAAATGAAAACAACTTTTTTATTACAGTTCAGTGAAATTTTAAGGGACCTTTCTAATCAAATACATTTTCAAATCACTTCTAAAGATTTTAAAATTATCAAAGGTACGTAATTCCACAGGTAGCTTTGATAAAAACCTTGCACCTGCAAAAGATGTTTTTATTAAAAAATTTCTAGCTTGTGAGAGTCAATGGCGATTGTACTTCGGTTTCTTGTCATATATTATGGTTTTTACCCAGCCTTGGAATCAAATTATTTAAAAGGAGTCATTTACTCCGTTAAAGAATACTCTCGTTAAAGAATTGTTTGGAAAACATAAAGACTGTAAACAGTCATTGTACCTATGTCAGTGAAATGGTGACGGAGAGAAATATGAAATTTCAGATTGAGCATGGTGCGGATAGCTTTTTTTTGGAGAATGAGAATTCTATCCAAATTTTGTTTGGATGTGCCGCCATATATAGCTATAGCGAAATTTATCGAGGAATCTACATAAAAAAATAAAGAGTTTTCAATATTCAACAAAACAACAATATTTGTTCAACATTGGTTTAATATTTCTTCAATATTTGTCCAACAGAACTAAATTTTAACATTCTATATAAGGGGCATAAATTCCTGAAGTGACTTTATTTGCAACATGTTCAACGTATAGATTCCATGTTAAATGTTCATCCAATATTAATTAATTAATCCTAAACATTTTGATTATTTACAAAATTTGATTATTTAAATTTATTTCAGGATCAGTGGAGGTTTTAATCTTACCCGTTTTAAATGCGATGAAACTAATCTTACTTGTATTTACTAATAGGTTGTGATTCTTTAAAAGTCTATTACGACAACTCACAATATTAAATGTGAATAGGGATATAAATATGGATATTGATTATAAACTAAGTTACTCTTCAATGACCATCCAAGGGGTGAATTGTTTATTCAAATTAATACTTCCGGATCCATATACGAACATTATGTTTTACAGTCATAAAACATAATGTGTGAGTAACAAAAATGTAATATACTGTTGTCAACTAGACCATTCATGTTATTTCATACTGTAAATATTGTAATAGCTATTGAAATGAATGTGAAGAGATGTAGTTTTGTTACCGACAAAGACCAGTCGATGCATTTGACAGGATCATTATTGTTAATAGTCTAATGATGCAGCCGCGTCCGGTGTTGTATCAGCACAAACGTGTGTAGGCCTAAGGATTTTATTCACGACCGAAAAACATACATTACTTTAAATAATGTATCTTAATATTATTAAGACACTTTATTAAGAGAACTAGTGTTTTGGAGCAGAGGACGCGCTGTATGTTTTATCACCGAGCTGGCGCCTTTGTATTCACACTTTCCCTCTCTCGTCCATTGTCATTGTCCGCATGGTCTCATTATTAAGTCTATTGTCTTCTCTCCCGCTCGAATATACGAATTGATGATATTGTCAACATAAATTTTTTAATTTAATTAATAATGAGATTTAATTACATGATAAAACATAAGCTAACCCAAAAATGGTAAGTGGGTGTTTGGTACTCACGTAATGATGCAATAAAACATTGTTAGGAGTAAACAGGAAACTTTTTCCTTGTACGCGTTGAAAGGTTTGGCTCACATAACCTCTCACGTCCCTCCTGGCTGATCAGCTGATCAAAACTCCGATGACGTCACTGATGGGTATTATTCGTCGTCTTTCATCTGCGCGGTGTTGGCAGCTCTGCGGCTCGTGCCTTCACGTCATGGCTGTCTCGACTCCGGTTCTGTGTCTGTTGGCAAACCGATCGCTCTAGAAGATTTGACTCATCAATTTCTGTTAATTGTGGCTATTTTTACTCGCCTGAACAAATATATTTACTTACGTCTTTATGCTATCCAAATCAGTGTAAAGTAAATAACAAAACTCTCGATGGAAGTATAGAAACACTGGAAACCTTTATAAAAAGGAAATTAAAGGTACTACTGTATTTCACTACACTACACTATTTCAAAATTGACCATGAGGGCTTTAAGGGTATAATATATCTTAAGTTGGCAATTTCCGCAAGAGGATCTCTTAAATATAATAGAGCCTTAGTTACCTGTATTAATGTCGAATGCTAACTATTGTTGAATCAGGTGTTAATATAAATAACCTCAAGAGGATCTATGAAATATAACAGAGACTCAATAAGAATTCCCAAATCCCTCAAGGAGCAGTCTGAATTGAAGTTGAATCTTTGTAGATACGCCCTCAAGAGTAAACCTTTAAAAATTGTATAACCTTTATAAGAAGACCAAAGTTCCTTAAATAGATCTTTAAATTCAATTTTATCCTTATAGATATCCCTTAAGAGGATTTATAAAACATATTAAGACCCCTAAAAAGGACTAAAGTTTCTAAATTAAAGTTTAATCTTTCTACAAAACACTCTCAAGAACAGGGAAGGTATAGGAGCTGTAGCCCTCCTTTCTAGAAAAAAATCCATTCTGATTTTAAATCCGCCAATAGCGGACACATCGTATACTGAAAAATGGTTTGTGGGAGTTGCATTATTCATTACAAAAAATAAGAAATGGAGGTTTGGCAAGCTTTTATTCAACGAAACTAAGCACGCCACGCCAATGCAGTTGATTTTCTAAATATTTGTGATAACGGCCTTTCCAAACATCCACATCCTACTCAATATTTCCATCATTATATCTTTACAGACCAGCACAGCAGAGCTTTCCTTTTCCACCGTTCAGCAAATCATGACCTCAGACACACGATGTCTGAGAGTAGGTAAAGTTGACACAGACAGCGTATTATCCATACTCGATATATTTATTATATTTACTATCCAAGCTATATATTTCGTAGTTTATCTATTTTAGTGCGGACAAGCTTTATCTGGATTTTTCACTTTTGTAATTTTGAAGTTGTAAAATGTGTAATATTAAAATAAATACTGTATATTGATCGCTTGATTTACTTAAATATTAGTACTGTATTTATTTTTCCAAATTTTGGAATGGGGTATATATCGCCGTATACCTCTAGGTACGCCCCTCCATTACACAGACTGGAATTTAGAGCATCTTAAGAATTTCATATTTTACCATAAATTTTCATAATGATGTCTTCTATAAATTTAATTTATAATATTTAAGGTCCAAAATTTAATTGAACTTTATTAAAGTAGCCCAGCCACACTTAAACTTTGTACTTTCTTTCAGGTATAGTATGTTTGATCACACACCTATTGGAAAAAACGTTTTCTATTGTACCATTGAAATTAAATCCACCAGACCAAGAGGATCAGGTTTAAACCAAAAGTTTAGATTTAATCAAATATTTGATCACGCCTGATCAAGTGTTTAAATCAGATAAAATTTGAAATTTTAATCAAATTAATTTGAGGAAATCTGAACTATTTATTCAGGCATGATCTGGTTACCAATCAGATTTTTTCAGGTTTGGTAGGAGCCTATGATTTTTTCTAGAATTTGAATCAAATTCAGCAGTATTTTGACATAACATGGCTTCGGCAATCTCTTTTGTGTATGCTTTGCCCGCTCACATCGACTACACGTCTGCATACGTGCATGGGACGTATCAAACTAATTAGTGAATTCCCCAAACTAGTTTTGAAATTCTCCGAAATTGGTCAAAATCTCCACACCGAACACACTGTCTGGCCTCTAACCAGGGATCGTTCCGCAGGTCAGAGCGTATTCTCGAGGCTTTTTCTGGGGACATTTCTCATCCATCTGTCCCGCGTCGTATTTTTGTCGTAAAATCATCTCCGCCCCACTCCCCGTGTTTACGCACTATTTTTATCGCCTCACTGAATCTCTGACATTGTTGACGTCTTTGGTTCCAGCTTGGTTGCAAACTACTAATATGGACTTTGAATACTGTAAATGATGCGTTATGTGAATAGTTGAATACATACAAAATATTGTCAATAGTTTAACAATTATTTAAATAATATCTAAAACAAATAACAATTAACTGTTTTATTGTTATATGGTCAATAAAAATATTTGTCAATCAAAAAAGCTATTATATGCGAGGTAATACCAAAATATTTCAGTGTCAATCATAGAAATGTTGTTTTAAAAGTTTTATATCAAGTTATAAAATGTACTACAATTTAGTTTCATGCAACATATAATATTAGCGAATTTCCCATAGGAAGAAGCGATTGCCGTTTTATACACAATTTATGAAAACAATTCAATTTTCATTAGGACCACATGATTTAATTTCAAGAGCGATTAAGTATTTTGAATCTTTACTCCTCGTCAAGCATTATTGAGATGTAGAAATTGGTAAACACATTACGCTGTTTTAAAGCTCCAATATTAATACAGTAATGGGGATTATGTTATAATTTAAACCTCCTTATGATTTGAAATATTTCGATAAAACTTTTACCCAGCTTCATATAGTTAATTTATTTATGCTGAAAATGTAGTTTATTTTGTTTTTATGACAGTGACCTCATTTACACTCATTTACCATGTTAATCTTATGGAGACTACTTAAAACCTTACTTAAATAAGGGTTACTTAAGATAAATAAAGAAATTATATCAATTTACTTAATTATTATAATTCCTTTATTATTGATGAAACCTGTTGTACAAGATCATAAAATTAAGGTTCACTCACACTAGTATGTTGGAAAATCAAAATTCTTTTGTTCCTCGTGTCAGCTAACCTACTTGCTCTTTTCCATGCTATTATTGTGGAGAATAAATATTTGATATTTAACCTATAATTGAACTCAGTTTTAATCATCATAATTAGTTCCTCAGGGATAAAAGATTTGCTTAGTATTTAAGTCTGCTGCAACGAGGGCATTTGTCCACTAAGGCTATTGCCAGAAATGTTTACATTTTAAGATATTTTACAAGAAGAAGAACAAACATTTTTTAATTCTTAATCAAATGTTAAAGTTACGATTATTTGAAATCAAATTTTAAATTATATTACAACATAATGGATACTTAGAATAAACACTCAATATTAAAGCATTAACAATTTTACCACTTAAAATCGCCAGAAATTATTACAATATATAACAAATTACACTATCTAATTTATTACTAATTCATTTTCATCTAATGAGTTTGGATGTTGGCATTAGATGATATAGTATAGTGTTAAATTTTCTCTATAACTATCAAAGTTATTACAATTTAAAGGAGTGTCATAAATCAATTTAGGAAAAACATACCAGAACGTACTACCGTATTACTGTTCAAGATTTTTGAGACGAGACCTATGGGGACGCGTCAGTGGTCAGGTCAAAGCCCGCTGCACCAATGGCATGCACTTCTGCTGCGAAGGCGTCTCGACGCCCGACGCTCGCAGTGCACCGCCAAGCTGCTGTTGGCTATTTATTCCACTTGATGATCAAAGACTCTATGTTGCTGTTTATGATCATCCGGAACATTTACTGGCTAAGGGTTTTGAGTGAAGAGTGAGTACAAGCGAGTTGAGACAGTTTTATTATGCTTTCAGGTCAATTTGGTGAATATACACGATAAAATAAAATAAATATTTTGTGGTGAATATTAGTAAAAGAACATAATATTTAGGAGAAATAAATATTACTGGTAGAGATTATACGGTGAGAATACAGTTTATAAAACAAAATGAAAGTCTATACCACTCATTATTTATGTAGGTCTACTCATAAAACAGTAGAGTACATAAGCGTTAGTAAAAAAATTTGTTCTAAGTCGTTTAAACAAAATACTTTACATTTTACTGATAAAACATACTTGTATAGTACCACTAACTAGTCAATTTTGGAACGATTGACAGGTTGCTTTTCTCGTATTACATTTATCCAGTCTTTTTCCGAAACTGTATTAAAAACACCTTGTTCATAAAGTTTATTTACATATTGCACTAATTACAGATATATTAACAAAAATAATTGATATCCATCCAGAGTTTTCAGAAGATTTCAATGATTTTTATGCAATTCTTTATTACCAAACAATCGTTAGCTCAATTACACTAGTTTCAGTGAAAGAAAAGAAAAAATATTTTTCGATGTGTTTAAACTCAGAAAATACTTCGTCTGTAAAATGCTGAGACGAGGACATTTTCTGTTTATCAGCTAAAAAACAACAAAAATAGAAAAACTTCACATAAAAAACGTTAGTATGAGTTTTTAAGACAATTAATAGTATTTACTTTATAAATTGTTTCCTGCGATACAGCGAATTACTCAAGTCTCTCAATATGGATAGAATTGTTTATACTTTGTGGAACACTAAATGAAAATTATTTATATAGATGAAATATGACAAATAATAAGTTTTGTTTGACACGAGGGAACCTCAAGTTTATGAAAACCGGAAGATATTTTATCTTTTACCATCCAGTTATGACTTGTTAGAGTGGTCTGACAGAGGACCAAGAGATAAGGCATGCCCGACATTCAGACTTTGGCCATTGACTCCATTCCACTTTTCATTTATTTGAATATACTTAATCACTGAATTAAGTATGTTAATGAACAAAATATAAAACTAATTTCACATGTTAAAGAATTATAAAACTTGCTATGATTTTTACTTTCTCCCTCTATACGATAGTATAACGAGTATAATTATAGATAGTATACCGATAGTATACGATAGTATAATTTCAGTGCCCCCCCTGAATCGAAAATTGATTTTTAGAGTGATATCTGTCTGTGTGATTGTCTTACAAATTCGGAATGTAGGTATCTACGGTATCTAGGAGCATCTTTAATTTTTTTTCATATTTTGATTTTTAAGGGTATTTTACCCCTAAAACCCCTCAAAAATATGTTAAATTAAAATTTCACAAAAACGGCTCTAACGATTTTTATGAAAGTTCTATATGATTGATACTTTATGACAAACCAAATTACAGCACCCGCATTTCCAAGGCTTTTAAAGTTGTAGGGTTTCAAAAGGCCAAAATTTGAATTTTTCAGTCATATAATATACAATGTTTGGCCAGAAATTAAAAGAGCTCCCAAACTAATTAAATTAGCCCTTTCAAATATCGTTTTACGATTATTAGTTTTTAAGAAAATTGTAATTTTCATCTGGCGGTAAACGCAGTTCGTTGTCAAAAGGTAACCAGCTTATGAATAGGATTTTGACTGTAACAAGGTTGGGAGAAAGTTTTCGTTGGTCAACAGATGCCATTTATTATTATTCTGTAAATCATCGTAAGTTACATTTAACTGTAGTGAGAAAATGTAGCTAGTTATTAAACACTATTTTATTGCTTTATAAATTGTTTTTTGTTAATTTATTTCAAACAAGTGAAACTATTACTAGGACAGTCCTAAATAACAGTATACCACAATTTACTTATAAAAATAACTGGAAGTAAAGTTTTGAAATATTGAAGCAGTATAACCGGATGAGGGGCAGACATGGCGCTAGGTAGTCAATTTAGCTACTGTTGTGTACTGCGGGTTTTGCTTCCATAGCCTCCTTGCAGGCGCAAGCTGCATATATAGTCATTGATTGTGTATAGGTATAAAGTACGTTAAGTATCGGCATAATTAAATTATTCTAAATATATTTAGAAAATAATACATTTAGAAGAAATATGAAATCTCAAATGATTATCTGAAATTTACTCTCATATATGAGATAAAATTTGATCTCAGATGTCGGTTTATTATGAGTAATGGCGTTTATTAATGGCTATTATTTTGATTTCTTTCTAGTTCTCTGTAACCTTTTTTGATTTCGTCTCCCACCAAAGATACTCACACAGAGTGAAAAGGATATGGGTTAGAAACTCTATACTATTGATTCCTAAAATACTCACCATTATAGCTATTTTAAATAATTTTTCCTCAAAGATTTCCCACTTACCGTTAAATCCCTAACCTTAACCTTAATTTATATTGGTGCATATCAATGTAAGTTGGCCCCGTTACCCTTAAATCCCTAGCTTTAACCTTATCTGACCTTGGTGCATATCAAAGTAAGTTGGCCCCATTACCCTTACATCCCTAGCCTTAACCTTAACTTTCCTCGGTGCATATCAAAGTAAGTTGGCCCCATTGCCTTACATCCCTAGCCTTAACCTTAACTTACCTCGGTGCATATTAAAGTAAGTTGGCCCCATTGCCTTACATCCCTAGCCTTAACCTTAACTTACCTCGGTGCATATCAAAGTAAGTTGGTCCCATTGCCTTACATCCCTAGCCTTAACCTTAACTTACCTCGGTGCATATTAAAGTAAGTTGGCCCCATTGCCTTACATCCCTAGCCTTAACCTTAACTTACCTCGGTGCATATTAAAGTAAGTTGGCCCCATTGCCTTACATCCCTATCCTTAACCTTAACTTACCTCGGTGCATATTAAAGTAAGTTGGCCCCATTGCCTTACATCCCTAGCCTTAACCTTAACTTACCTCGGTGCATATTAAAGTAAGTTGGCCCCATTACCCTTACATCCCTAGCCTTAACCTTAACTTACCTCGGTGCATATTAAAGTAAGTTGGCCCCATTACCCTTACATCCCTAGCCTTAACCTTAACTTACCTCGGTGCATATTAAAGTAAGTTGGCCCCATTGCCTTACGAAATCCCTATCCTTAACCTAACAGTATACCACAATTTACTTATAAAAATAACTGGAAGTAAAGTTTTGAAATATTGAAGCAGTATAACCGGATGAGGGGCAGACATGGCGCTAGGTAGTCAATTTAGCTACTGTTGTGTACTGCGGGTTTTGCTTCCATAGCCTCCTTGCAGGCGCAAGCTGCATATATAGTCATTGATTGTGTATAGGTATAAAGTACGTTAAGTATCGGCATAATTAAATTATTCTAAATATATTTAGAAAATAATACATTTAGAAGAAATATGAAATCTCAAATGATTATCTGAAATTTACTCTCATATATGAGATAAAATTTGATCTCAGATGTCGGTTTATTATGAGTAATGGCGTTTATTAATGGCTATTATTTTGATTTCTTTCTAGTTCTCTGTAACCTTTTTTGATTTCGTCTCCCACCAAAGAGACTCACACAGAGTGAAAAAGACATGGGTTAGAAACTCTATACTATTAATTCCTAAAATACTCACCATTATATAGCTATAATGGTGAGTATTATTTTTCCTCAAAGATTTCCCACTTACCGTTAAATCCCTAACCTTAACCTTAATTTATATTGGTTCATATCAATGTAAGTTGGCCCCTATTGCCCTTAAATCCCTAGCCTTAACCTTATCTGACCTTGGTGCATATCAAAGTAAGTTGGCCCCATTACCCTTACATCCCTAGCCTTAACCTTAACTTTCCTCGGTGCATATCAAAGTAAGTTGGCCCCATTGCCTTACATCCCTAGCCTTAACCTTAACTTACCTCGGTGCATATTAAAGTAAGTTGGCCCCATTGCCTTACATCCCTAGCCTTAACCTTAACTTACCTCGGTGCATATTCAAGTAAGTTGGCCCCATTACCCTTACATCCCTAGCCTTAACCTTAACTTACCTCGGTGCATATTAAAGTAAGTTGGCCCCATTACCCTTACATCCCTAGCCTTAACCTTAACTTTCCTCGGTGCATATCAAAGTAAGTTGGCCCCATTGCCTTACATCCCTATCCTTAACCTTAACTTACCTCGGTGCATATTAAAGTAAGTTGGCCCCATTGCCTTACATCCCTAGCCTTAACCTTAACTTTCCTCGGTGCATATTAAAGTAAGTTGGCCCCATTACCCTTACATCCCTAGCCTTAACCTTAACTTACCTCGGTGCATATCAAAGTAAATTGGCCCTATTATTCTCATATCCCTAACCTACCTTGGACTTATCTTTGGTGCATATCGAAGTATATTCTTCGAAATTTCCTTTTTTCTATTCAACTGGGTTATTTCATCAGCAAACCAATACGGTTTGCTGTTTTGAATTGAAGTTAATCTTTTGTAGAGTCGTTTTTTTTTCAAAATGCTGCACAGTCTTGAACGCTGATAATTATTGAATAGGTTTTTTCATAGAGTAAGGTTGCTATTGACGAATTGCTTCCACCACCCCTTAAAATAGTTATTTGTTATGTTATTATACAAGGTATGTGGGCACAAAGATTCCTTTTAAACGCTGTCAACGTAACTAATTATTGCAAGTTTCAGCACATTTCAGGCATAACCAAACAATGTCTTAAAAATAGTACATTAATAGTATCTTGGTGTTTTATTAGTTAAAAAATAAAATATCATCCATTAAATTAGATATCAGAATCAACAAGTAATTAATTATGCCTAGAACATTATTTTCCATTGTAATATCGTTAAAAAATAAGACAAGTTTTAATAGGCTGTAATTTTAGTAAATGGTTCTTCTTCAGTCAGGATTGTGGTATTGTATCCAAAATCGAAGACCTTAAAAATAAAGTATAGATATGCATACTCATGTTTTACCATCGGTCGATCCCCTATCAACCGAAATATAAAGGTTTAATCAATTTATTCTGTATGACATTGAAATGTTCATTAGTGGCATATTTAATAATGAAGGTGCAACTTAATTATAACTATACTAAGAACAGTTAGGTTGCAAATAAAAAGATATCATAAAAAATAAAACCTTTATTTCAAATGACTAAAGATTTAGTAATTGCAATGAGATCCTTAAGTTTCGTCGTTCTTTATTTATTCATAAGCAAATTACTAATAAAATTCCAACTTTTTGGAGTTCCTGTATATTTAGCTTACACATCTTTAGCAATTCATAACTCTATTATGTAACATCCTCCTATTCCCATATTCAACCCGCCAACCTCGAAACCCAGACATTCCTTTTTCGAAGTTTCCCGGGCCAAAGCGTATTTTAGTTCCGTTTAAAGAAACCTGACCGATTAATTGGTGTGATAGTGAAGTTCCGGGATTTTGGGGCTCTCTGAAGCGCGGTGGCGGCAAAAATAATTCGCTTGTGAGTTCCGGCAATCGCCGCCAGGCGCGCTGCCGGTGGCTATTTAAGCCCCTACCCCCTTGGGCGGGCGGCCCGCTTCAACTGTGGCGTGTTCGTGGCGTTGTGATCAGTGATAAGACTGTGATAACTAGTGTGTGATAACAAGACAGGACAAGCGAGGAGGATTTACCTAGACCTCAGGTAAGAAGTGGATTGTGATAAGATTGACCTTTTAGGAAAGGTCAAGGAATAGTAGACAAATGTAGATATTACACTAAAATAATTTTATGGTTGGACGAATCTATCAAGATTAAATAGATTTATTAGGTACTCAAAAGCTTTATATTATTTATATTATTTTTGGTAAAATTACTTTTCTGAATTTAAAAATTAAATTGGTAACTGGATTTTTAAGTAGTAGATGCAATTTAAATAATTTTTAAGCTGAAACTTATGAGTATTTCAAATGCATGAATTTGGAATTTGTAGTTATACTGCATTTGTAAACAAAAATTAAAATATTAGTTTTAAATAATTTATGATAAAATTTCGGAGCGTACAAAAAAATCTAAATTATCGAAAGCCATTGCATTACTATTGATATTAAAAACAACATGTACAATGATATAAATTAGTTATGAAAAAATCGAATGCATTAGTTTTTACAGTCTAAAGTGTTTTAATCAAGGAATAAATTGGCAAATTTTAAAATATATCACTATTTAGTGTAACAAGTTATAATACTTAGAAAAGTATTTTCGTGCCTAGTAACACACGTAAATTCATGACAAATATCGATTTTTAAATCCTAGAAACAACAAATTTTCCGGAAAACCTTTTTAGCTCGAAAACTATTAGATTCTTAATCAAACTAACTTATCTATCTTTCATCAAAGTAAAGATTACCCGCCGGAGTTGAAAATAAACAGCTGGAAATGTAAACACCAACAAAAACCAGCTGAGCGCCAGTTCATCAGATGTTTAATGAACTAACCTCCACATTGAAGTTTTTACCTCAAGTCAATTTTTACCTAGTAAACTAATTTAGTTTATTTTTTGTTTAACTAAAAACAAAAAATAAAATTATTATACGTAATTTTTTATATATTTTTTTGGTGAGTGTCTCATTACTAATTAATGTGACTTTATTAAACATAAAATAACTCTTATTAAAGTAACGTATTATAGAAAACTTAATATTTTATTTTAAATGTAAAATTGAAAATTAGCCTATTTAACAGCTTTTTATTTAGGTATAAGCGAGCAATGAGCAATTGAGAAATTGCTACACCCATTTAAGTAAAACGTCTGTATTAAGTAAATTGAAAATATATAAAAAGGGAAAATATACATCTAACTAAAGCTAGATACCTTTAATTAATTATTGTTAGGGAATTTGTTAATCGATTTAGAATCAATCATTTATTTATTTAGGATCACGAGGTAAAAAATACAAGAAATAAGAAACTAGAATTGTTTTAAATATAACTATACCTAAAAAATAATTGTATGAATCCAAAACATTTGAATTATGGAATAGTTCTTAAATAATATTTATTTTATAATATTTATAATATATTTTATGAAATATTTAGACATTAAAATGGCATTAAATACACAGTATATTGAACATTTTATCTATTTTTAATGAGCCTATATATATTTTTTATGCATAAGTATAAAAACTTAAGACCAACCAACTTTTGGACTGAACCACGTATTATTAGCTCAGAAACATAAGGTATTAGATAAGAATTATGTTTGAAACATAGTTATTAAAATTCACAAGTGATGACAAGTGATTCTAAATTTTACGAATATTTGAAGTTGAACCTATTAATTCTGTAAATATCTACCTATAAATAATTCTTACAATTTAAAGTATGACAGTTGGTAGAGGGGAACGCACTGATAGCACCTGAGAGAGTCATTAAAACATAAAACCTCGGTACAATAATAGAAACGGCGATGTGATTGAAAAAGTACTGGAATAGAAGTTGGCGTTCCCCCGGGAGGTAGGTTGGGTTCGAGCCTCTTTCTGGTACCCGGTACTGTAGTTGGACCGCGACCTCCCCCAGTGGAGGCAACTCTCTCGTAAGTGAAAACTTCTCTTATCAAACTTAGGTCTACCACGTGTCTTAAACCACTTGTAAATATTCCTTGTTCTCATATTTTACCTGTAGAATAATTTTGTTTCAATTCTCTGTTCGTTTCCGACTGTATTATATATTGCGTTTCGCTTACTTAGTTTTTCACAGGCACATTAAATACTTTGTATTTATAATTTGAAATTTTTACATTACACTTTAACTTAAAAGCTTTTGTTCGTCTTTTAGTGTACTGCAGTACAGTAGTACACTAGTACACAACTCGTTGTAACACTTATTTAACGCGAAGATTAATAAGCCTATTTAATCTACACAGATAAATAAAAGTTAGTTTTACACAATTATAATTTGCATGCTAAAAGTCTCACAACATGAAATGGAATTGATTATTCAATTAAATACAGTTTCTAGTTAAATAATGCAATTATAAAATAATTGCTTATTAAATATTTTGTTTTAAATAAAGGCTACTCTATTCTGATGTAATACTAAATTTTACCATTCGTTAACATTCTATGCAAATTTCACACGGGCAATATAACTATTTAACTTTTTTAGCGAATACGTTTGAACCACTGTACATATTGTAACATGTATATACAATACCCACGGATAATATTATGATTAAGGTTTCGTCCATTACGGATGCAGTATCGGCTAAACTTTCACCACAGTTCAAACTTTGGCCTTTACGGAAAGTTCCATTGGTGGAGAAGACATATTTCATTCAATAGTTCTATAATAATTTAGTAGATTGTAATTTTCAGCCAACAATTAAGTTTGAGTGGATAAAGTTATAGTTAGAAAAAAATCTTAACTCATTTCAATATTTCTTGTATTAAAGAATACTGGATAGTAGAACACTCTTTCTCGTATCATTTCGATATAAGAGTATAACATGTTTACTAATTAAACCTCCATTCAACATTACAGGTTTATTTGTAAAATACAATAATATGAAATTCGTAAATAAAATGTGTTTCATTTACATGAAATAATTTTATTAATAAGTTCTAAAACTAAAACCGTCGTACGAAACTGCAAATAAAACACAACATCTACTCATATGTGGTAAAAAACCGGTTGTTCTCGTTTTTATTTAAAACGTATTGTTTTTGTTAGTAGATAACAGTCAGTAAAATATGTTTAACTAGTAGTATATAAAACTATCGATTTAAATAATATGTAGCAAGTACATTTACTAAATATATATTGAGAAAGATAATAATTAAATGAAAATTACCGTAAACTTTTGCTGATTTATTACAGCACATACATGACTTCTCTTTGGATAAGAATTTCATCACTCTGACGAAAGAAAAACTATTAATTGTATGAATCATACTCTGCTGATACCACGGGAAATCTTAAGTTAAAATGATAGCTCAATTTTACTATAGGTAATTCGTTAAAACGTGTGTCTCATAACGGTGGAGCACCCCATAACCTGCGCAAGAGCTCGCCACAGGGGGTAGGCCTTCCCATAACTCCACCACACCAACCTTAAAAAAAGTCCTTAAGAAAAATACAAAGCATAAATTATACCTGAATGCTGCTCTTAAGGGCAACCAGATTCAAATCGATGTGATTAAAAAATAAAAGTAAATTGGAAAAATATTTACAGGACATTCTTTGATATAAATTTTTTTAAATCTCATCACAATTAAAGTTTATAATCGTAATAAATTTAATTTGAATTATTTGTAACACATAGGTAGTAGCAATAGTTAAAAAAATCAAAAGTTTTATTCATACTTATTACGGTTATTGAAACGAGGGAATAATTTTATCACGGGTTTGTTTGAAAATAAAAATACATACCTGAGACTAATTAATTATATACTGTACCGGGCACCAGATAACTCAAAACTCACTAGTTGGAGGTTGGTATTTATTGTTTATAGGGGAGATTCATGCAATCAGATGTTTCGTGATTTATGGATCTGTGTATTATCATACCCTGCACTTGACGAAGAAATACTATGTTAAATTACATAAATATTGATATAAAAATACATGTTAAGTATCTAAAGATGGATTTCGTATATTTTTATAAAATCTAAAGAACTTTATGACAATTATCTTTATTATTCTTTGAACATTATGTATCATATATATTGATAAACCTATAAAATAATAAATTGTAAAAAGTTCCAACATTATTCTTATTACAAGAATTGATTTATATTAATTTTTTATGTTAATCTGTGATTTTTAAACGTTAATTGGTATCAAAGATACGACGCATATTCGTAACATCTTTTAAAAGACGCCGTCCAAACACATCCAAGCTTCGAAAAACCCTCGTACTCATTAATGTAGGTATTTTAATTAAAATTTCTAAATAATGACCAGATACAGTTTAATTTTCTTTTCATACTGTATTAGTGTGCTTCAAAAGTTAATCTGTATTGGTTCTAAAACATCAAATGAATTCAAACACCTATATAATAAATAATTATATTGTTTCTTACTGATTTTTCAGAGTAGTCATATTTTTTAATTGGAATGCCATCTTAACTTCTCATTTGAAGTTCTTATAATTAAACGTGGTTTACTCTTATTTCCACAACTTAAATTTTTAAATTACACGCGAATGAAATGGAGTGAAGAATATTTTTATACTTGTAATTCACCCAGTTAAGCCATGTTAACCATATAAGCCGGAACTACTCTGTAAATCCTGGAACTAGCTTTTTGATATGATACATGATACATAGTGCAAGAAACGATTTAGGCCTGCGAACGCAAGTTTTCTATAACATTTAATTTACTTACTGTATCTGTATTTGCAGCGTTACATTATGCCAGCTGTACAAATCTTATTATGCGCAGGTTGAATCATTGGGATGAATTCATTAAAATTGTAAATAAACAGATGATTAAAAATTAAAGTTCCTCTTGGGACTAAGTAAGTTTCCTCGTGAAAATTAAATGAACTTTCAAACATTATTAAGCGAACTAAAGTCCATTCTTTACCCTCTCCATTAAAAAATTGTTACTTTCTCGTTATAAGATAACTTGTTAATCAACTTTTTATAGAATGTAAGGACGTGGAGCTAGTTAAACTGCTTTCCTTTTTGACTTCTCATTTATTTTTGCCATTTATTTAAATAGTTGTAAACTCATGTTGCTGTTTTAAGGTTTGATTTTTTTCTGAGACTTGAAATTGAATATAATATTGAAAAATATAGTAAAGACATATTTAATGCAGGTAATGTAGTTATGATATCCATATTTTATATTTAGTTTTTTAGTTAACGTTAACTTTAGAAGATTTTTAACGTTGTCATCTAAAAAACCTACAAATTAGTGTATCAGTATCTGGATGAATTATTTGTTTTTTTAGGTACACTGTCCCACTTATAATGTTGGAACTTATTAACTTACATTAATAATTTGGCAGTGAAATTATATCGGTTTAAAAATATTTGTTCTAAAAATAAAAGTATTAAATAATTGCATTTTTACACACGAAAGGCTTACTTTATCAAAATTATAGTTATTTTATTTACTCAGCTTAAAATACCTACCAGTTTAGTTATAGTATTAAAGTATTGGTAGAATAACAAAGGCTTCTTATGTATAATAATAATTGGATGATATTATCATGCAATACTGCTTATATTGTAAAGCTTTCCATAGTTTATAAATCACTATGGACGATGGGTTTTGCCTTATAGGTAGATTAAATCAAAACACTTGTTTACTCCTCTCCTCGATACAGTAGAAATGTGGATGTAAAACTGTAAATGGGACACAGAGAACAAAGTAGGACGTGAACTAGGCTCTTTCAAAGTACCAATTAATTTCAGCTTACTCTCTGCAACTTGTTATCCTCGTATTACAACGGAACTCTTCTGGGCTTGCCTTAATCACTGTCGTACAGTGAAGTCTTGTTGTTTTACGCATTTTTATACATTAAACAGATTATAACTTTCTCCCCCTATTCTAGAGTATAAGATAGTATTACAGATTGTCGTTTAAATTGACTTAAGGGAGAAAGTATGTGTCAGTCCACTGATAGCAATTTTTACACAGACGAAATTTTGTTATTTACATTTATTTCTTGAAATGGATTTGTTAATTTTGACACATGTAAAATTTTCCATTCAAACGAAATTTGAAAATGCAATCTTTTCAACTACAGTATTTTGATTCTTATTTTTAGACGATTAAACAAAAATCATAACCCATCTCTAAATTGTACGTGCTTGCCGAAAACAGGTGGATGATTTGTTTTATTTTAAACAAAAATGCACATATTTTCTACTTTACAGAATTTTTTTTAAAGAAAATATTGAAAATTCTAAATCGAGATCTATTTTATTGTCTGTTTGTTATGCATAAAATCATATATGTTTATGGTTCTTTGCTATTAGTTAGGCAAGTAACTTCAAAATTGTACACATACTAAACGATATGATAGTACCGTATGTATTTCTATTGTTATTGGGCACAAACATTGTGTTTTTCACAAACCAATCTAACTGCTTGTCACGGACAGGCTTGCCTTTGCTTTTGCAGGACAACTGCTTTCGTCACGATGACACAACGAATTACAATTATACAATCACATAAAACAAATATTAATTTAATTTCGAGATTTTTCGAGTTCGAGTTTCTTTATTCCCAAAATATAAGGTTGTAATAGTTTTTATATTATTTGTAAGTTCTTTTTAGTTTCGATTTTCTTAAATGTGATATGAAATTAAATGTGAAATGAAATCAAATATGATATGAATTAAATGTGATTGTTTTAAGAATAATAGAGTTGTGAATAGTTAGCAGAATAAAAAGGTTGAAATAATTTCCATAAGAACTAAAGATATTAAATTTTGTAGGGAGATATTAGATTGTTTTTAAATGCATCTGTTTTAATCAATGAAAATAAAATTCTCCTTAAAAGTAAGTTTAAACTTCTTTCATAGCTTGAATATTTTTACGGATAATTTTCATTAGTAATAAAGTGATTTGATTATCTGTTTATTTATTACTTGGAATGTGCGTAGAATATTGTTTAATCGATTCTTTCGTATATTTACTGTAACAAAATACTTATGTATTTTAATTATGAAAAGAGAAAAAACTTGCCTACGTTTTATGGAATGAAATTAATATAAATAAATCCCAACGTATGCATTTGTCGGATGTCCAGCATAATGTTTCCCAGCCTGACATTTTTTAAATTTATGTCTGACAGTAAACTTCTTATGGAAGACTGCATCTATTTTTTCATACTGCTTTTAGATATTAAAATATAAGAAATTTTCCGTCATTTTTTCAATATAGCGGCCAAGTTAGTTTTATCTTACAAAATCCCCTGTATTTTATTATAATTTTAGAGAGAAAATGTGATTTAAAAACTTTTTACACTACATATTTTTTTCTAAACCTAACCTAATCAGGCTCTAGAGCAATTTTGAAATGTAATTTCCCTGTATCTTCAATAATCAAGCAGTTGAATGTAGTATTTTTATTTTATGTCTGACAATAAGAGTCTCTCTTGGGTGACCTCATTTCTTTTTTATGCTGCTTTTAGATGTATCAGTTTATATTTCAGTTAGTATATAAGTTTTCTAAGCTTCCCGCCATTTACCCGAAATGACAGAGAGCTTGGCTTTTTCTTATGAAACGTTCTAAATTGTATTACGATTTTAGAAAATGTTAGATAGAAAAGTGTTTTAAAAGTAATTTTTTTCTTAGTATTTTTCCTTAAACCTAACCAATCAGGCACTAGAGTATTTTAAGTTTAAGTTTCACTGTTACACGTTTGATTTCCATATGATTTCCGTTGTTGTACAGCAATGACATTCGGCCACTGATTCTTGATTCTTCTTCATATGATTCTTCAAGCAACGGTAAAATTAAATTTTAAAACTTTTTTACATCCTGAATGGTCAGGTTTATTAAAAATACTATGAATAAAAACGTTTCTAAACCACATTTTCTATCTAAAATCATATGTCCGCCATATTTAATGGCGGGTAATTTAGAAAATTTAAATACTAACCTAAAAGCAGCACGAAAAAATAAATGGACTCCCCCATAGATGTATACTGTCAGAAATAAAATTAAAAAGTTTTTTAGTTGAAAAATTTAGACTGGACAACAGGTATATGTATAGAGAGGAATGTAGTATACAAATCAATGATTTAACTCACAATACTCAGTTTTGTATGACTGCGTAAACCTATGGACGAAAATCGTACTTATTTGAACTATTAACGGAATGGCAGGAGTATAATTATTAATTATATAATTGGAGGTTTTTAAACTAAATGATACGGAATATTTGGAATTATTAAATTTCAATACAATGGGAGAGGAGGTAGTTGTAGTTGATAATTTAATATTTCTACGCTTGTAAACCTGTTTTCAACTGTTGAAAAGGTTTTCACAATCGGGATTAATTAATTTTCCCCACAATACAACTGCCAAACCTCGAAATACAGCTCCGAAAGACACATTACTAGATGTGAAGAGAAGACCCAACATCAAAGAACTCTTTTTAGCGAATTTCCCATAGGGAAGAAGCTATTACCGTAGGTCTCATGGCAAGAGTTAAGCCCGAGACCAAAAAAAATAGTCTTTAAAATTTATATATATATATATCTTATTATATATATATGTATATATATACATTATATATATAATTATTATATATATATATATATATTGTATGTGTGTCTGTGAACACGATAACTCTCGTAAAACTGGTCCGATCAAGACCAAATTTGGTAGAGACGTGTATTCCTACAAATGCTCGGACGAGTTCATAAACCAGACATCGGTCAATGGGAACGGGTAGTTTGGGGGGTTTTGTACCCTAAAATGGGGGTTTTCGCGTTTTTCACATGTAATTTCTAAAAATTTCTAATTTTATATTTCAACATTGGAATCAGCTTAAAAAACTACACAATTAAGTTCTTTAAAGTTTTTCTCTATCTTCAACGGTTACCGAGATATAAAAAAATCTAAACACAGTACGTTGTATTTTTCAGGCTCCAATGTTAATCTTATGGAGGATTAAAAAAAATTAATTTTTCACTTATTATCTAATATTTTTGGATTAAACTTATTTAGCTTCATGTGGTTGAGATCCATACATTTGTGCTAAAAAATTATAGTTTATGTGTTTATCATGGCAGCAAACCTGCATACTCTTTTCCCATGTTAATCATACGGAGATTAGGCAAACTCCTATATTTATGGACAGATGTTGATGAAAGTTGGTATAAATGTTAAAAATAAAATTTTTGATGGTATAAATGGCTACTTTCAGTGTTCCTCACAGCAGCAAACCTACTCACTCTTTCCCATTTTAATCTTATGGAGAATAGGCAAAAATTCTCATGTTTATCGACAGATTTTGACCAAACTTGTCATATATTACTAATTATTATACTATTGATTTGGAAATTCGCTGAGTACGCAGGTCTGCTGTGACGGGGGTATTTCAGTGTATGTCTTCACCGATTATCTTCCCTAAATTATTGTCTATCATGCGAAAATTATGTTATACTTTTTGAATAACTTTTGTTGATTTAGAATTTTTAATAATTTAGTTTTTTCTAATTTCCTTCCTTTTACTTTCTCCCCTTATATACAGTATATGGAGAAAGTATTGTTTTCGTCAAAATTTTCGAATTTGAGTTGAGGATGGATATATCCGTTTTGGGGTCCCCTGAATCCAAAAAAGTGGGTTTTGACGTGATGTCTATCCGTCCGTGTGTCTATGTGTGTGTGCGTGCGTGTCTGGATGTGTAAAGTGCCACAGCCTACCCCATTGGTCCGTTTTAGATGAAATTTGGCATGTATATATATAGTCACCGTATCTCCAGGTGTTTTTTTCATTTTTTTGAATTTATGATTTTTAAGGGTAGTTCATCCCTAAAAACCATTAAAAAACGTGAAAAATCCGATTTTCTCAAAAACGGCTCTAACGATTTTGATTAAACTTTGATAGTTTATAGTGCACAGAGTACTAAATAATTTTCCACCACCGCATGTCTGTAAAAATGACGGTTCAAAAGTTATGGGCTTTTAAATGTCAAAAAATCAAATTTTTAAATTTTCAGCGAAATGAATTAAAGTAAGGTGTAACTTGACTGGTGCCATTGAAACCAGCTTAGAAAACTAAACAAATTAGTATTGTGAATTATTTATCTACGACTAACGGTTCCAGAGAAAAGTTAAATTTACTGTCCACGATAAACGCAGTACGTTGTCTGAAAGCGCCCAATGTTATTCTTAAGGAGAATATTAAAAAATCAATTTCTTCCTTATTTTCCAACCGTTTTCCATTAAACTTGGTATGGAACGTAAGGTCAAATTACCGAAAAAACCAGCTCAAAAAAGCCTGGTATTACCGGTGGGGGGGGGTTCCCCCCATACAATTCGAACAATGAATTTAACTTTGTCTTCCTTGTTTTTATTTTTAGAAATTGGATGATTATTTTTCAAACAATAAATTATTAAATGATATTTAGATTACCTTTGTAGAACATGATAGTTTTATTACATATTGTCTTTTTTAAATTTACTGAAGGGAGAAAGTATGTGTCAGTCCACTGGTACCGTTTATTTACCTTTCACTTCCTTTTCCACTATTATTGTATAATTTTCCTTACTAAAGGAAATGCTCCTATTAAATACACAGCATTACTAAATTTTGTTCCTGAGCTGTAACTCTAATCAGAACACGTAGCCAACAGACTTAAAGGTGAAAGTAAAACATAATTTTTATGAAATGGAAATTATACTTATATTTACATAAAATAAATCACCTGGCAAAATTTTAAACTTTTTAGAATTCAATAAAAAATAATTTTAAATTATAAATTAAAACCTGTTAAACCTGAAAAGTGATACGTTTACTCCAGCCTAACTGAAAAATACTTGTTAACAACAAACTTTAATATAATATACAGTACTAAAGTTAAGGATATAAAGGAAGTACAGGGGGGCAAGTAAAAGACATTGGTTATAATATAATTGGTTATATTAGAACCAATGTCCTTTACTTGCCCCCTATAGTATTTAACAGTATTTCAGAATACTATCCAAGATAATTCATAATCCTTTGCAATATCTTAAATTCCGATATAGTAATTTAGCTGTCAATAGTTTAGTTACTTCAAATTCATCAAAGATGGTTCAAAAAACTTATTTTGATATACGTTATTTTAAAACGTATTTTGAAATCATTCAAGATAACTAAATTTTTCATCATTAATAATCGTGGTAAAGCCATTTTAGCATAGACTAACTAAGATACGCGCAAACTGGCCATTGATATTGTAATGTAAGGACTTATCCACTTGGCCGTTATAGACGTAATATTATAAACTAATGGATTTTACTACAATATACACGTATCTCTGATCAAATGTACCTTCAATCTAGATAGTATACTCGTATGTTGCTGTAAAGGTACAGTATCTACGCCCACTGTAGCTCGTCTACGATATTAGTAAAATGGAGCGTTTTCGCGTGGTTATCTTCTTGCATAACGGAACAATCAATTGCTCTGGTTACAAGATGTCCAACTGGATATGAACCGTGTTCCCCAAAAGTGTCTATGTGTTTAAATTAAATTTACTAAGTGTATCTTGCGTAGATACAACAGTTATCCACGATTATTTTAAAATCGCCCATAGCAGTTTTAATCATCCCTCATCAGCAAAATCCTGTTGTTTTCTGATGCGTTATGGTTTTTTGATACTGCCAAAATCCAGCGATTTTTTTAGGGATCAATCCCCTTCGTATCCTTATCATTGGCTCAGGATAGTACTCTTATGATATAAACATACGCTGAACTCCAGCCAACATGACGTGGGGGAAGAAGCTACGATTGTAAAGTGGATATGTTATGTCTGCCGTAAAACAAAATGTTTGCAGGTCATCCAAAAATAATTTACTCTCGATGTATTTTACTACCCCAGTGAGTGATCGCGGTTATGAATGTGAGATTTTAGAAAGCTTACATCTCAAAATCGGTCTGTAACCTTAATCCTATTTGGATTCGATCCCATTGACCGTCATAGGTTGTCTGTATGATTTTTGCCTGATGTACTTGCAACATGTTACCTGTTTTATTTAACAGCCAATCCGGAAAGCTGTATAAAGTAAGTTTCAGCTCGGTAGAAGTAAATATTATTATGTAAGTGTACTTGCCCGCTGGTCATTCGATCTAGTGGACGCCACGCCGCGCCGCGCCGCCTAGAGTACCAGATTAAACGTTGACGCTTGTCCAGGTATTCTTGTCTCTTTATAGACAGGCTGGGGCTCATCCCCCCTTCCCCTCTACCGTGCGAGTTCTCTGCCAAAATAATTGAGGGTTCTTTGCGTGGCTAAAACCGTCGCCTAGGGTTGCCCGGGCCGTACTGCGATTGTCGCCCGTTTTATCCCCCACTCCTGTCTCTTGCTTGTATTTTTGGACTATTTACATAAAAAACGTGTTTCCAATTCCCATATTGCAACCGGCCCGAGCGCATGTCTCTCCGTAAGTACAAGTATGAAATTTCCTTCTAGAATTCATCAAGGTGCGTTTCTGTGTTATGTTAAATTGTTAATTAGTATTCATCATTACAAAAATTATGTTGTTTTTAGCGTAATAATGCAAACACGTTTGATAGAGTGAAAGTCAAAGTCGAATATGATATTTGTTGTATAATAGTGTAATAATTTAATTTTAGGTATGCGTAATATTTTATTGGAAATTAAAAATATGCTAAATTATAATTTTACTACTGTGTTTTTCATCTTCTAACTAACTAGGTGTTTCCATATAAACTAATTATAAATCAAAATTATTGTTTTAGTCCTTTTAGTACAAAGTTTAGTCATTCAAATTTTCGCGGGCTGACGAACATCAGACGTCACAACAGGACTACGAACCAGCCAATCAGATAATTCCACATGCAAAGGCTTCCATGAGCATATGTTTTAAGAATGTTAGTGTGGCTGTGGATGTAGCCTCTTTCTCTGTAGTTTGCAGTCGTAGATTCTAGTTTGCCGATGTAATTACGTTGCGTATGTCTGAATTGCGTTATTTAAAAACAGTTAATTTTAAATCTAAGTCTTAAACGTTTCTCTCTTACTTTTTACGAGGCAGATTTTACACATTTCCTAGGTTAACAATGCTGTGGTGGATTATCAAGTGAGCCGTGTTGGTGGTCTATATTTTGCAAGTTGTTAAACAATAAATAAAAATGTATATTTTAATAGTTTTATTCCAAGTAATAACTAATGAGTTTATGGCACTCTTATGACAATAAAATATCGTATTAACTGACTGAGTTTGAGTGTGTGCACAGTACGTTTACAGCTAGGTTATACCAGTATAAAGTGACTTCATTGTTGTAAGTACCCGAATTTTCGTCCGAGTACCCATTGCAAACGTGAAATTCTTCGTCATTAACTACTAACCACAATTATTTGAACGGAGGAGAGTCTTGACTCGCGTGGTGAGTAAATTGTTTAGCTGTATTTACAAAAATCTGACTAGGGACATTTCCTTTTCCGTGGCCTTTAAGGTTATGTTGCGGTGCGTAACGTTGGGTTGCATAGACCTACCCTATTTATCCGAACAGTTCAATTCTAATCATATTGCCTATTATTATGCCCAGTAAAACAAAAAAAATTGGGAGAGTAATGAGATAAATGATTTTAACTTGAGAATTTGCAATAATGATAGTAGGTCTACTCACTGCCTAATCTTTTGAAGAGTCCTAGGTTACTGATCCATTAAAATCTTAATAGAAAATATTTTAGTTAGGCCTAGTCTTAGAGTTGGTAGGCCAGAAATATATATCACTGGCCTATTTTAATAAGTAAGTTACTTTGTTTTTCTGCAGCTTAACCTACTGATTTAGACAATCTCATCTTTTGTCGGCAGGGATCTTAAATGTTGTCAATGATGAATGGGGTATGAAAACTATATTAAGTTCAATACATTTAATAAAATGTTTACTGTACATTTACAGTAAATGTCTCAGTTTTGTCTTCGGTTCAATAGGGCCCTACATTTTGAATAGTTATTTTCCATCTACTTTTTATATTCCTATAATTATTTTTTTTTTGAAAGAATTGCGGGACATTAATTATGCATTGTGTGGGGGGGGAGGATTTTCCATTACAGTCATTTAAACAAACTTTCATGACGATCTGTAATCTGATCCCGAGCTCAAATGAGCTGAAATACAAGATATATTTGTATAGCTGCATAAACCTAACCTGTTACAATTCTGAAATAAAAAATGTTTAAAGCAGTCTAAAACAGCATCAAAAAACAATTAGCAACAAAAGCAACACACATAATTGTTGTTGGTATAGGCCCTATTGGTTTTTGTGAATTAACCAATTAAACTTTTTATGATTTTCTTTTGATAAACAAACATATTTACCAAGTAATTATTTTAGGCCTACCGGATTTTAACGTAGCATATTAATGTTGTAGCCCCACCGACTCAATTTAAGATAATTTCATGTGCCTATTTATTTTGTAGGAACATGCATTTTTATATGTTATTCACAACATAAATCAATCTAGGCTATAATTTGTTAATTTATTTAAATTTAAGACTCCAAATTAAAGTTTTAAATCGTGAGTAGTCTATAAATGCCTCTATACTGATTATACCTGACTAAATTATGTAAATCTTGCTGACATATTTCCTAAAGTGTGAACCATAAATACCAGTGAATTAATTTGTCAGGATCATTAGCTACCTATAGCACAATGAACAAAGGTGGGATTTTGCTCAAGAATAAACTGGTTCAACCTTCAGTTTATGAAGCGGCAATCCTTTGTTGGATTAAGGTCTCTGTTATCTCTTTGTAATTTAAACTTTCCTTTTTGCCATTTTTTCATTTATTTCCTTTCTTCAAATTTGCACATGTGTTGGTACGAATATTAAACAGAGATGTTGCTTGTCCCTACACATCCTTTAAAACCCTCAATAGATCCATATTTTTTAAAATTTATTAAATTATCTGTGAAACATAATGAATTAGGCTGATTACTAATGAACTGATTACTAATTATTTTTTACAGATTAACCAGTTCATGTGCCGGTGAGGTCAGGTACACACGTCGCCATGGAAGACGCCCACGCAAAGACAGTAGACGAGGTTTTAAATTATTTCAGTGTTGATCCTGAACGGGGATTAACACCAGATCAAATTAAAAGAAATCAAGAAAAATACGGTCCCAACGGTAAGTACAAAAACTAATCACTAACTTTATAGCCTAGCTCTGAATTGTGTGATTAATACAATCTTTTGTACATTTTTTTGGTAAGTTAGCTCTTGTATTTGGCTACTGCAAGGAAGGGATTCCCTTTGTTTCCGTTTTGTTTTTTGCTCAAGATTTTTGTTATTCCTATTAGGGCTTGTAGCCTACTTAAGTTAGGCTACAGACATTTAATCTAAAAAGATTCCTAGATTTTTTCCTGTTGTATTTATTCAGTCAATTAGAATTTTATAAATATAGGGGCCTACACAAAAATATTAATAAGGTTAAGATTAATAAGGTCAAAATTGCTACCAAAAACTAACTTAGATTGTATTAATTTACCGTATATAGGCCTAGAGATCTTTTTGTTTAATTAGGCTTCATGACCTATTTAGCGGGGTGCAATATTACTTATACATTAATAGGCTTCAACTTAAAATGCTCAGTCTGAATTCAACAGACAGATTTGATACTTACCATAACAGCACCGATGGTACAAAAGATGCAAACTTCCCAAAACTAATACGTTTATGGTGGTGCACTATCCCATTTTGATTAAGTATTTTTCATCAGTGCTTTTGGGGCTTTGCTGGGATATATTAGTGGGGCATTTGTATTTTAGGGTTATGTGGACACACCATAATCCACCATCACGGATCACAGGTGGTGCACCTGTAATTTTTTCTTTAAAAACTTTTGAAAACAAGGATGTTAGCCTACACCACCTTCTTGAAATTAACTAAAAAGGTTCTTAAAAGCCTAAGGCGTATGCCGAAAGTCTTAAGGCCTATGATTTTTAAATGTCTTTTTAAGATAATTATTTATCCCAGGAAAACCCATATTACTTGGCTCAGAAACTAACCACAGTATTGTCTGTTGGATCTATTCCGAGCACCATTAAGATGGCCATCTGGCAGCGAGCATCTCATATCTCTGAATATCATCCTTGGGCTATCATCTTATACATATATGCAGAATGGTGGTTTCATAATTTGATTTATGTAGGGTGCTCTAATATTAAAAACATGATAAAAAACCATGTAAACGCAATACCGGTAGTAAATAAGATTAAATATTCTTATTTAAATTTTTTATGTGGAACACTTATAGGCCTAAATGGAAAAAGTTCGTCTTAGCACTGAAAAATGTAAGCCAAAGCCTTTGGAAAGGGTATGATTGTTTTTAGACTGCTCTTTGGTTGCAGACAGCTGTAGGCCTTCTGTTCAGTATCAGATTTTCATCTGATAATTTTTAGTGTAGGATACAGATTCATAGATTAGGTCAATCACTAATATTCATCAACTCTGTTGTTTTATTTAGGCCTAACCTATAAATAAAAATAAATGTTTTCCATCATGGATATTGTGGGTTGTTGATTTTGTTTTGTTTTTAGAACTGCTCATAGTGGCATTTCTAACGATTGCGTAACCCAACCTTGTCAATCATTTCATTGTCACCTTGTTTACAGTGATTTGCACCCACATAAAGATTCACCTGCTTATACTCTTAGGCTAATTCATATTGTAAATGTCTTTACCCTGGATACAGATCTTAATCTGTTTGTAAAATATTGATTATTACAGGTTACTTGGTTTTGTGTTGATTCACCCCAGTAAAATGTTTTGTGAAAATATTCTAGTCACGGAATATTAGTTATAGTTTTTAAGAGCATCATAAAATAAACCCTTTATAAACTTAAAACAAATCTATGTTTTTACTTTCTCCCCTTATACATAAGTACATGGTAAAAGTAAGTTATTGTTTTCGTCAAAATTTTCGAATTTAAGTTGAGACTGGATATATCCGTGTTGGGGTCCCCTGAATCCAAAAAGTGGGTTTCGATGTGATGGGATGTGTACAGAGCCACAGCCTACCCGTTGGTCCGATTTAGATGAAATTTGGTATGTGTATTTGGTATATTCACTGTATCTCCTGTTTTTGAATTTTTGATTTTTAAGGGTAGTTCGGGTCTAAAAACCCTTAATAAACATAAAGAATCTAAATTTCTCAAAAAAATACTCTAACGATTTTGATTAAAGTTTGATAGTTGATAGTACACAGAGTACTAAAAAATTTGACCACCCGCATGTCTGTAAAAATAACGGTTCAAAAGTTATGGACTTTTAAATGTCAAAAAAATCAAATTTTTAAATTTTCAGCAAAAGCAATAAAAGTAAAGTATAACTTGACTGGCACCATTGAAACCAGCTTAAAATAATAAACAAATTAGTATTGTGAATTATTTGTCTACGACTAACGGTTCCAGAGGAAAGTTAAATTTACTGTCCATGATAAACACAGTACATTGTCTAAAAGCGCCCAATGTTATTCTTATGGAGAATATTAAAAAATCAATTTCTTCCTTAATTTCTAATTGTTTTCCATGAAACTTGGTATGAAGCGTAAGGTCAAATCACCCAACAAAACCAACTCAAAAAAGCTTGGTAATACTGAGGGGGGTTTCCCCCCCATACAATTCAAACAATTAATTTAACTTTGTCTCTCTTGTTTTTATTTTCAGAAATGGGATGTTTATTTTTGAAACAATAAATTATTAAATGATATTTAGATAGACGTTGATAGTTTTATAACAGATGGTCTTTTTTAAATTTACTTAATGGAGAAACTATGTGTCAGTCCACTGATACTGTTTATTTATGTTCAAGTCATGTAGCTCCCTGCAAACTTTGACCTGTTCTAGTTGATCAACCAAAATCATGTTTTTATGTTGTTGTATTCATTTAGTTATTTACATTTTATAATTAAATTTAGGAGTAGGCTATTTTAAGAACAACAACAACTGAATTCACATATTTTAAGTGGAGGACAGAAAAGCCTGTAACTCTGCTCTACCATAAACCTATTGTCTGTAGTCCATTATTTTTTCTTAATAACAATATTGTCCTTGCTGGTGCTCTGTGTATTTGTTGAATCAACAAGTTTACATTGTTTGGATTCTAACTCTGGATACATGAAACATTTGTTCCAGCCTAAGTGTCTTAATCTAAAAAAGTTATTAAGTAGTTCTTTAGATCTAAATTGTGTTAAAGTACTGTAAATATTTGTAATTCTAACGATGTAATGTTCATTGTTGTATAACTTAGTGTTGTGAAAACTATGTGTATGAGATTAAACAGGAACCGCTCAATTATTTACAGTTATTACACTGTCAAAGACCAGCTGTTTTATTAATCAAGATCATAATAGCCTTAATTGATAATGATCTAGACATCTGATCAGAAAATATATTTTAGAACATGTTTCTAACTTTTATAGTTAGTTTATTAACAATGCAACGGCTATAAACATATAATCGGTTAAATTCTTTACTTCAGTTGCAATAATTAAATTTGAACCCATAAAAATTACAACAGCATCCCTAATTGGTGTATGTTTTAGAAATTATCCTTCTGAGATTTTTTATCCTATAAATCATAAAAGGAATTGTGTATGTTTGATGTTGAAGTTTTATTTATCGACACTTAACGGTGCACACTACCTCTTGCACTGCGATCGTGCTACATTGTAACTATTTCTGTACCTCTGGCGTCAGACTTGAGAGCATAAACCAAACAGGCACCACCTTCCTAGATTGGCGTTTCCCAATAAACATTTTTGAACTGAATGTGGTAACACTGTAAGAATTTTAAAATCTGGAGCATGTTCGCTTATGACGCTTACAAACTTGAGTGAATATTAATGTGTTCTACCTCTATTTTTTCATAAATAGAATACATCTAATAACTCCAACTAATGGACTTTTAGATATCATTAGCAATAGGTGGATATTATAATAGTTCCGTGCGGGTGTACACAACCGTTCCGCGCACAGATGCTACTCGATCAATTTCAGCCTTCCATCGCAAAGCAAATGAAACTGTCATTGTGATACAGATCATCATTTGAGTGTAAGATATTGAGAATGACAAGTTGTAGGTTATAGCTCTTGCCGGTCAGGGTGGTGGGAAGTGTCGTTATAACATAAACTCTTTCATACTTCCTACTTCATGGAAGTAATTTCACTATTAATATTTTTCAGCTCCGCTAAAATTAATATAGTTTTTTCAGCAGTGAATGCGTTAAGGGGAGGATGAGTTAAGAGCTGATGAAATGGTATAATGATAATTTAGCTTATCAAGGAAGACTAGCTGATTAATAATGTACTTTAATATGGATGTCTTCTTTAATACGGAAGCTCCTTCTGTAAAGAGGTCATTGTTTAGCAGCCTGATTGCTTTCTTGTATACCATTAACATGTTTTCAATTCGTTCCAACTACTGTGATTGCTGTTAAATACGAGTTTCTTAATAAACTGTTTGGCAGTTACCTCAAATGCAAATATTACCTTATTCTTGAAACCTTAAAATCACCAGACTTTAGTTTTAAATAAAAGTATAAAAAACTATAACACTAATTTTGAATAAAATTTCATTAAGTAATTAAATTATAGACCTCAGTGTGTATATTACAGCAAAACTCTATAAACAAAAACTGTAATGAGCAAAATTGAGGAACTTAGTTTTTCTCAAACCATTCAATATTGTGACTTGCTATTGCATATTGATGGTAAATTATTTCTAGTGTTCTAGATAAAATAATAGAGATGTGTGTAAATTTTGTTGGACTGGTCAGCTCCATTGTTCACCGTTTTATGAACAGATCCTTAATACCCTTGCCTCAGCAGACTTCAAATCTAAAAAAACTGTATTTTCAACGGTAAAAATAGAAATACCAATGGTAAACTAGTGTATTATCTGATATCGCTGCTTTAAGAATGAAAATATTATAATCATAATTAAGTAAAGATTAGTGGTATTGTTTATAATAATTTACTTTACAATTTAAAAGGACAACTGACCTGTCAAGATTCAATTAACACATTTAGTTAGGCATAGTAGTTAAAATAAATAACCACTTCTTCGTCTATTATATCTCAGAATGTCCTATGCCAGCATAAGTACGATTTTCTATCATCAAATTAAATGTCGTTTGAATAAATTATTGTAAAGCTATTGCTAATATTGTACAATTAATGCGTTCTAAAACAGGAATAGGAATAGAGTTTAATTAATAATAATTTGGACCTTCATAAGTAACCATGATGAAAGACAATAATTATTAGAGTGTTGCGAACTTGTGTCTGTTCACTGCGTGTCAAATAGTGAGCTTACAAAACATTGAAACATAATATAGCCTCGAGCTATGCGGGCAAATCCTCAGTGCGTGGTAGCGGTAGCGGTGAGGCAACGACAACGGCAATGTGATCAAGAAGGCCGCGCGGTAGTGGCAGTGGTGACAACGTCGAATCGTGAAGGCTGTGCCTTGCTGATGTAACGAATTCTTTGACGTCACTGTGACGCACGTGACACAGCTGACTGGATTGGCGCTTGTAGGGCAACATGTTCATAACCTCAAAGCTCTGGTTCATGACGCATTCATTGGTGATGGTCAGCTGATTGTTTTATCACTTTTTAATAGTTGGATGTAGTATTTTGTTCGTAACTTTATATCTTGAGAATTTGCAGTTATTTAAAATCTAAAATTTATGACTTTGACATTGCTGCATTCTTTTATTACCCCTTCGTTTATCAACTGGCATCATTCTAATTAATTCTCTGACATACTTTTTAGCAGGGCTTTCAATCATATTCTTCAGAAGGTCGTCAATATTTTTTTTAATTTTTGTTTTATAGGCCTATTTCAGATACTTTTTGTTGAAGATATAAACAACTTTTAAATTGAGTTTATGAACTATATTATCATATTTAATTTAAATTCTCTTCTCAACCTGATCTTTGAAAAAAAAACTTGGTAATTGAACCAAGGTGTCATTTGATTCAATACAGTATGAACTTCCATTGTTCTTGACAAAAATTTCTATTGTACTGTATGGTCAAAACATTTTTGTTAATTTTGTGTTTATTGTTAATTGAGTTGTTTTTAATATTATCTTAAATAATAGTAGTTTTACAAAATTCTTTATTTTGTTTTGTTTTACAGTATACCAAATTGAGTAAAATTGGTGTTTAAAATTGAAAGTAAAATTTGAATTCAATGTTCGTTTTCTATGATTAATTTGTTTACAGGTGTCTTTATTAACGATTTGTTAAAATGTATGGTATAAGTTAAATTTATCTCGTAATTAATTGTTTGTAAAATAATGATAGTATTTACTTCCCTGTGGGAAATAAGTTAGATCATGGATAGTCTAAGGGGAATGTTTTCAGTTCCTGTGACCAGCTGTCCTTATAACCATATAATGTCACTTCCTACTTAAATTTTTGCCTGACAGATTGCCACCCCCCAAGGGCTAAGACCATGTCAATTACGTCTGTAAGTTAGTTTTTCAAACAATTAGTATAACTATTGTACCTACTGTATATGTACAGTTGCACAGGCCATAATTGCTCACCCCTCCCAACCACCACACTGTGCATTACCACCTTTGTTACCAGGGAAGTAATTTACCACTGAAACCAAGGAACATTGAAACTGCTACTTGCCTTCTTTGTGTGGTAAAAGGAATGTTACACATGTTTAGCTCTAGACATTGTTTACGTTGTTGCAATTGTGTTCTACAATTTTTACTATAAGAAAAACTTGTGCCATTGTTTATTTTACATTACAATAGGCACACATGTACCTTATTTTATACGTTTGAGTCAATTAAATTAATTGGTAGTAATTTACAACTCCATAATGGATTAAATAAAATATCTGTTATGTTTACACATGTGATGGGTTATTAATATTGAAAGCCATTATCATGGTATTATTTTATTTTAACCTATTATATTTAGAATGAAAATATAATTAAATTTATGTCTAAGTATAGACTTATTACTTTTTTTCAAGTTAATAACCGAAGATAAAAGTTAAACCTAATTGATTAATTATTTACTTCTAAATTAAAAGTTAATTTGGTTCTCATTTGACCTTAGTCATGGCTTTAATTTAGCCTACATATCTTCCAATGAGTTTTTAAGATTGCAGATCAGATTTTCTTTAGAGTTACTACTTGTTATGGATATTAGAATATGTTTAACAATTGTTTTGTAACAATTGTATTTTTTGTGTTGTGGGGTAAGTGTTGTAGTCAGTATGTGGCTTAAAAAGACTAGACAGCTTGATGCGGTAGTCAGCAGAGACTGCCTTGACCTTGAAACCAATGATAACCACTATCAGTGGCACACAGTATCAATCACTTCTACAACTCTGACTTTACTCCTTCTGTTTGCCTAAAGCTCTTTTTACCAGCCTGGTCAGTTATAAGGTCTCTGCTTTATAACCCCTAATAAAGTAGTGACATCCCTCTTGCCACCTATGAAATATTTCTCCATTTTAATCCATAACTAAATTCACTATTTTAACCGACCATACAGTTTATTCAAAAAACAATATTTAACATCTATTTAAATGCTGTCCTTTTTGTAGATTGTTTGGACATTATAATTCCTAGGATACAATTCTGCCCATATCACTATCGCTTCTTTTACAGTATATTTTTAAATTGTTTTCTAATAAATGTATTTATTTTGTTCCTGCCGATAAGTCCTATTTAAGGTCTATTTATTTTTAAACAGAGTTTTACAATGATTAAGAGTATTATTATCTTATTCATTCTTGGCCTGGTTGGTGGTGTGGGGAAAATGTTGTAAAATCATTGTAAGAAATAGCGTTTCAGAGTGGAAATTTGTTTATCAAGATTTTAAACATTTGTAAAGTTATTTTCTATTCATATAATCTATATTTCTGACTCATTAATTTATCCAGCATTTTTGTATTTGACTACTTACTAACCACATTGTGGTTGTGTTAGAGAACTTGTGAAGATATAGCCTACTAGTTATAATACGTACATTTTGCTACTCAATAAAAGTTCCCTTGTCCCTTCTAGGATTAAAGTATTAGATTTATCATACTTAAAATGTAAATATGTTGTAACTGTAGCAAAGAGTTGACAAGAGTTTGTTGCACATGCTTCAGAGCAGCGAGTGAATAATTCAGACCAAAGACACCCTGGGGTTTAAAGTCTAACGCTTTAAATGCTCAACCACAGACAGACCTTTTTATGTGATGGCCATTTAAATATTGGCTGCTCTACTTGGAATGTTCATCCAATATTTAATTTCAAGTTTCTTTGCAATCTCCTCTCTCTAAAAGAAAGAAAGAATTATTAAAGAATTATTATTCTGAACGAATAATAGAAATATTCTTATTATTACGAAAATATGACTATGTTACAGTAAATGTAAGTTTTTATTCCATTTGTTTACATGCTATTAAAAAAATTTAGTTGACGAAGCATGATGCAGAGAGTGGCATGAACACTGCAGTCAGAACCCTGGAGGTTTGGTCTGTATTCCCAGTATTGAATGAACATGTGACATTAACAGAAATTTAGTTGACGAAGCATAATGCAGAGTGGCATGAACACTTCAGAACTAAACCCTGGAGGTGTGGTCTGTATTCCCAGTATTGAATGAACATGTGACATTAACAGAAATTTAGTTGACGAAGCATAATGCAGAGTGGCATGAACACTTCAGAACTAAACCCTGGAGGTGTGGTCTGTATTCCCAGTAATTAACATGTAACGTTAACAGAAATTTTTATGCTCATATGTCAAAGTTCACTGTTTAAAGTTGTGAATGTGAAAAATATTAAAAGTTTCTTTTTCTTGTCTGATATTCTAAAATGTTGCTACATGGTTTTGTATCAATACGTATTAAAATTTGAATTCAAAATGTTGAGAGCTATTGATGATTTAAATATAAAAACATATGTTGAATTGTATTTTTATTTAACAGACCTATAAATTGGTTACCCTGCAGGCTTAATGCAGATGGTTGGTGCAGATGGATGGTAGATGCAGATGGTGCATAGCAGTCTAATGCTAGTTTTGACATTCCAATGGCCGCAAAAGTTTTCCATAATTTGTTCAAGGGGAGCTGTACTCCCTTATCTTCATAATGCTAAATTTATTCATGTTAATGACCCATTATCTCTAAAAGTATACAACACAAGGAATTTAAATTTTCACCACATAATATATATGGCACACTATTATTCATGTAAGTGACTCATTATGTCAAAAAGTATACAACATATGAAATTTAAGTTTTTACCATATAATACGTTGTTATAAATGTCATACTAAGTTAGTTTTTTTTTTAAATTTCATCAATGGCATAGCAGTTAAACGATTTTTTGATTAGGACCTAATTAAAAAATATATTATTTTGTTTAAAATATAATATATTTTTTAATTTTATTGGTTTCAGGTAGATGTTTTAATTTACTAAGGGATGTGCATATACATATAATAAATACTCAGTAAAAATTTGATTAAAATCCAAACTTTGGTAAACCATAAAAATGATGAAAACACTGATTACCTACTTACATTTTAAAATATCCTAGCTTCATAAACCTGTTCTTTTCTTGTTCAGTGTTTAGAAGCTTCTTTATAACCATTCTAGATCTTTTCCTAGATTACTTAGCCTTCACATCATATGCTATTTCTGACATAGTCGACTAATTGCTGACATATAACAATAATTCAGCACTGTTCAGTTGCTAGGTGACTATATAACATTATTGTTGAAACTATATATTCTAAATCGGATAAAATTCATATTATGCATGTATTTTATATAATTCTAATTAGAAAGACCTAACCTATACAAAATTATCATGAATAATATATTTTAAAATTTTATGTTTTTGACATGGATATGTCTTAGCTGTAGGGTGGTGTTAGTGATTTTTAAGATGGAAAATAAGTAACAGGTTTCCATGGAAACTATCAGGGCTGTTGTATTGAATTTTTAATATAAATGAATAAGAACAGCTGTTTAGATAAATAATTAAAAACATTCCCTTTTAGACATAACCAATGATCTAACCTATTTCCCACAGGGAAGTAAACACAAACATTTTTGTTGTACATCTCATCTCACCTTAATTTTTCTGTATTTTGTATTCAAGGCTTGTGCTGAAAAATTTAAATGTAAACTAATTTATTTGAAAAGAAGTTCTTACCTTTTTATGTATAATTTAGGCCCAGTTAAATTTAGCTAAATGCCACAAGGGATGTGGTTTGTAATAATCTCTTTGTGATCCAGATAAAAGCCTAGTCGGCATTACAACAATAAAATATACATTTTAAATAATTGTACATAGTAATTTTGTTAATAATCTGAACTGATTGATATTATAGTGCATTAAAAAACTAAAATTTGATTGATTGAATAATAAATTGATTCTAATTGAATAATTTATTTTGTATTGTAAATATGTAAATGTGAAGAGAATAGTAAAGAAAGTTTTGTGTTTAATTTATTGCCTTAAAGTATTGAAAAGTGGTCACACTGTGGAAGTAATTTTTTAAATTGCAGCTGCCTGGTTCTAATCCCCCATTGGGTCTGATTGTGCTTTGTTTCCAACTTGGTTTCTTATCGCCACTCACACTCTGGTGTGCCTTTTGTCCTTTTCTGTCATTATTAAATATATTTAGGTAATACTTTTTACGTCAAAGTTTTAGTAATATCATTGTTTATTATTGATTCTGTTACATGTTTTCTAGTTATAGCGTGGCATAAATGGTTTCGACATATTGTTAGTTAAAAATTATTTCTCACTCTAGTTATAGAATATAAACATTTTTCAGTTCCTCCACTCCTTTAATTGTTTAAAGCAAACTAGTTATGTGATGTTAACGCTATTGAACTGAAAAGTAATACAAGTTAATTAGTAACTTGCCAATTTGGTAGGCTTAGTAAATTATTAAATAATAATTATTATTTAAATCATCCTTAATTAGTTTTCACCATTAATTGTTGATTCCCAGTTCAATATTTTTTTAATAGTGCAATGTAACTATTTAAATATTTTTTATAAAAATATAAGAGGAACTTTTGATGGTAGATAATTGTAGATAAATATTTTTCTTACCCTTGTTTAAAAAGAGAGCGCAACATTGTTTCTAATTTTAGGAATGTTTACAAGTGTTTGTGGTATTGTCAGTTGTAAATGTATCACTTTGCGTTGGCAACACTAAACAGCCGTCGACAGATTGACAGGTGCCGGGGAGGGCGGTAAACACAAGACCGGGCCACACAAACGGAGCCTGTACCGGCTGACAATAACTCACTTTAAATGTTGTCTTTGGCAACATTTTATTCTGACAAAAAATTGTGTTGGTGTTCATGTATTTGTTCAGTCGTACAGGTATTTTGCCCCAGTGTTTAAATTAGGCCCTTAAAAAGTTGTAAACTGTGTGAATATATTTATTTACACAACTATTAACCTATAGTTATTTGATCAAAAAATTAAATTATCTTGTTATTTCAAATTTTTTATATTAATTTTTTATTAAAGTTGTGATGACAGTTGCAGTTACCAATGTATTGATTGCAGTTTAATTGGTAATTTTCTTCTCGTCAACACCTTTCTTGTATCTTAAGAAATGAGGAATCTTTCAACTTCAACCCATCATTAGGACCCCATAAGTAAAAGAAATAATTTTTCTGAAAATGTTTATAATATTAATATCGTTTAGTAACATGAAGAATTTAAGGGGCAGTCTACCCCTGTCACAATCATGTAAAACAAGGTTTCAAGTAATCCTCCTTTGGAATGCATTTAACAATGCTCAGTAAATAGTATTTGATAGGGGATGGAAAATTAAACATAGGCAGCCATGTTGCATTTTTAAGTTATAGGTGAAACATTTTCAAATAATCATCTGAAATTAACATAAAAAGTTTATTATTTTAACGTGTAGACTAATTAAGTAATTTATTGATTCAGGATGAGTAGTTTTCTATTCTATATCAAATCTTGTTCACTGTTTATGCTAACACATTAATTGCGTTCAAACCAGATTATTCTTAACCTCTGCAATGCTCGTTTTCCATATCTCGGCAATGTTGTTTAGTCGCTCTTTAGCGAATTTTGGCATGGCATAAATCGCCGCATTATAGGTATATAATAATAGAATCAAGTGTACCAAATCCAAATATTCACAGGTTGAAGAAAAGGGTTTTCTCCATATTTATTTATTTTTACATTAGCACAAACAAAAGAATCAATTGGACTTAAGATCAATTTTCGTAAATGTGCTAAACGGGAAATGCAAAGAGAAACTAAAAAATGAGGACAGCAAAATGTAAGGGCAGGTTGAGAGGTTGAGATAAGTGCTGGTGACTTGACCCACTCCTCCCTCCCTCCACCCTTCCACCCCGTCTAAACTACCCATCTGCCTAATTTGTATCTTTCTGTTACCATTAACATTATCACATCTTTAATTGATGTTCTTTATTCTTGTGTTATTATTTTCAACAACTACCATTTTTGTAATACATTTTTTATTTCATATCATTAAAATTTTATTTATAATCTTAAATATTAATGAATGATATATGATAATTATAGTATTTTAATGTTTATAAGGTGTCATTAACGTTTCCAATGTAAAACATATACTGTATAAAACGTCTTAAAAACTATAACTGATCAAAATTATTTATACAGTAGTTGTTCTTAATTTAAGGAAACTGCCTGGATATAATCGTTGAAATAAAAATAAAAATGTATTGTTCTCATTGAAAGCTATGTAATTTTGTTATTTTATAAACAAGTGGTAATGACAAATGTAATGGTTAAAACAAGCCGTAAACCACACATCTTTCATAAAATTATTAATTTAAAAAAATATCCAAACCCATGCATTCTTAAGTAATGTTTTACAGTGTAGTTACAATGTTGTATACAGTATGAATATTTCATTTCAAACCAACATAACCACATTCCTGGCTAATTACATAATTTCCTTCCTCAAAACATTAGCAGTTTTCCCCTCTAATAATTCTGGTTTTCTGTGGTAATATCATTGAATGGGATAATATTTATCTGTGTATATAATAATTTATCCAGTGTCAGTATGAGCGACATTTATAACAAATTAGTCTTGGCCAATAATAAAATCAAATAAGTCAAAAAATAGAAGTAAAAATTCATTTCAAAAACTTAAAACATACACTATAAAAACACTTAATATTCTTTAGTTATTACAACAGATAACAGTATTTGAATGGAATGATAGGTCAAAAACAATAGCATTTTAGTAATTTAAAGAAGCTCTCTCTCTTTTATAGGTTTTTATTTCAAATCGGTTGGTGAAAATGAAACTAAAAAGTTATGTAAATTATTGTTTCTGCAATATTATAAATTGTTACAATCGTAAAACATGACACCAATTATGAGTAAAAGTGTATCTTGATGACAGTTCTTAGTGAATAGAGTTATTGTGTTAAGATCCATTTAGTCAATATGATTCATTAATCGCTAACTGAGTGTTGATAAGTGCTCTGTACAAAAATTTAGACCTATGCTCAGGTCTTTCCTTACCAAAAAAACAGGTACCATGTTTTTGTAATAGTATTATTTTACATATTGTTTAACATTGAATAAATAAAAAGTAAATAATTTATTTTGGAATAGTTAATTTTCAAGCTACCAAAGTCTATGTTATGTAACCTTATATACTGTTTATTTTTTCATAGATACGATAGGAACATGGTCAGCAAATGGTTCAAACTACCTTAGTTAATCACTGGCCCTATAAAAGACCCTTGGGTAATACCTTTGCCCTCATTTTTACTTTCTCCCCATATACATTAGTAGGCCTATATGGAGAAAGTATTGTTTTCGTCAAAATTTTGAAATTGAGTTGTAAGTGGATATATCCGTTTTGGGGTCCCCTGAATCCAAAAAAAGTAGGTTTCGACGTGATGTCTGTCCGTACGTGTGTTTGTGTGTGTGTCTGGATGTGTACTGAGCCACAGCCTACCCCGTTGGTCCGATTTAGATTCAATTTGGCATGTATATATATACATCCACTGTATCTCCAGGCGTTTCTTTAATTTTTTTGAATTTGTGATTTAAGGGTAGTTCACCCCTAAAAACTCTGAAAACATGAAAAATCCAAATTTCTCAAAAATTGCTCTAACGATTTTGGTTAAAATTTGATATAGTGCATAGTGCACAAAGTACTAAATAATATGACACCACCCGCATGTCTATAAAAATGACGGTTCAATAGTTATGGGCTTTTAAATGTATAAAAAATCAATTTTTTAAATTTTCAGCGAAAACAATAAAATTAATATATAACTTGACTATTACCATTGTAACCAGCTGAAAAAACTAAACAAAATTAGTATGTTGAATCATTCCTACGACCAACGCTTCCAGAGAAAAATCAAATTTACTGTCCATGATAAATGCAGTACGTTGTCTGAAAGCGTCCAATGTTATTCTTATGGAGAATATTAAAAAATCAATTTCTTCCTTATTTTCCAACCGTTTTCCTTGAAACTTGGTATGAAGGGTAAGGTCAAATCCCCCAACAAAACCAACACAAAAAGCTTGATATTATCGATGAGCAAGGGGGGGGGTGGGGGGTTCCCCCTCATAAAATTCTAACAATTAATCTAACTTAGTTTCTCTTGATGTTATTTTCAGAAATTGGATGTTTTTTCCAACAATAAATTATTGATTGATATTTAGATAGACGTTGAAGAATATGATAGTTTTATAAAAGATTTTCTTTTTTAAATGTACTTACAGGAGAAAGTATGTGTCAGTCCATTGATACCGTTTATTTTCCTGTGCATCTGAAATCTTCTAAAAATATTGCATCTTTATTATAAGTTCTAAGTTGAAAAACTGAACGCAGTTGCAAAAAGTCAGCAGATATGTGAGGGAGGGAATGTTGGATAGGTTGCTTTACCAGTGTTGATAACATCGTGATCGTGTTAGGGGATTGACTATGAGATCCCATTTGCCAACCCCCTCCCCTCCTAAACTTACCCAAATCCAACTCAATGACATTGATTTGTGTAATATAGTAAACTATCTTTAGTCACCTATCCTTTTTTTAAATATATATTTTAATATTTTTGTAATAAAATTCACTGCAGTGTTTGATATTTTAAGAGTTATTTTTTAATGAAGTCAATTTAGTTAAGTTATCAAGTCGAGTTCTTTGGCATAGTTGATGGAATTTGTTTTTTAAAATGCAATACATTGAGTAATAGAGAAATTGATCCTGTTGACACCCAAACAAAGGGCATGACTTGGTTTCACCTCTAGTGTGATTGTGTAATGGGAGTTGGAGCATTCACCTCATTTGATAAATGTCTATGCAACAACCGAATTATATTCCAGAATTGTATTATATTGAAAAATATCCTCTCCCTAAATTTCTATTTCATTTAAATATTTTAAGGTTTGTTATGAAAGAGTCCTATGTATATTAAAAAAAATATTTGTTTTACAAATTGACTAATTTTTAAATTTTTTGTTTCAGAATTGCCCACAGAAGAGGGTAAGTAGAACTTTTATTATTCTAGACCCTCTTTTTGATATATGGATCAGTTCTATTGTGTTAATACTGAATAAAGTTTAACCAGGCCCTAATGTATCCTAATGTTTTTGGGGTAATTTTTAAATGTAATTATTAGACTATTTTTCAAGGTGCCTATTGGTTTGCTTTTAACAATACAATAGGGTTATTCTACTAATATTCATTAAAGATGAGGGTAGCTGTGATATTAGTTTGTAAACAGAGAGCTATTGTGTTGTTAATGGAGAAATACAGAGGTAAGATTGGTGATGGTTAAATAAGGCTTCCAATCAATAAAACATTTCTTTAGAAACCAAAATTTTAAGGTAGACCTTAATTTTCTCAAGAGTGCTGTAGTAGTTGTTAGACAACTTTAAATTTCAGCAATATTGATCCAGAATTTATGTACTGCAGTATACAAGGTGTTTATTGTTTTTATTATAACTATTAACTTGATAACAATTAAAAAAAATCATGAACCCCAATCAAATATTACCTAAAGTACTTGAAATGGATACCACCAAATCCAGATTAATCACATGTTCAGTTATCAGGCTTATTTTGTAATTATCAGGGCTTATCGCTTCGGGATCACATTTTTCAGAACTAATTAACATTTGTTTCCCAGCTTTCAACATAAGACTTATAAAGATATGAAATACTGCAAGATTAATTTATATTTGATATGTGTTATATCTGTTTGTTTTCAGTTTAAATCAGCACTGTTATCATTCCAATTAGCTAAGCTGTGTTAAGTTTTATTTGACATTTTGTTTTTTAACCTTTAGTATTAATGATAATTACAAAGTGATTAAAAAATGAAAGCAGAAATTTTGCATGAATTGGGATTGTTTGTAACAGTGTTTGAAATTGGAAAATAGTCTGGAAGGACGCTCAAGGTGTAAATTGCCAAGAAAGTTGGTTCTCTCCCCACAAGAGATTCTCCTACTTGTGGGTGTATGGCTGGGGGGAGGGGTATGAAGGTTAGGTCAAGTGTTCACCCCTCCTGCCGCTCTTACTTCTACGCCCCTTCATCAGCTGTTCTAATAATTTGTCTTTTTAGGGATAAAACTTTCTTCCAGTCATATTAATTTTCATGAGTTTGTTGAACTTTATAGGTTAATTTGAGCTGAAGACTTAGGTTTCAAAGAGATTGAGTTTGACAAAGATAGTGTCATCATTGAAAGAGATTGAATTTGACAAAGATAGTGTCATCAGCGCTTATTGTAGATTTTTTTAGAAATTTATCGAAGCAGTTAGTTGCCCCCGAAACATCATTTCCGTAACTATAATTTAGTTGGAATTTTTGATGGCAGAAAGTAAATATTATGTAATATACCTGTAACGAGAATAATTATAATATATATTTTTGATCATGCTTAAAACATAAGATTTTAAAATTTAAAATTTATTAAACAGTAATTGATTTAGTTGAGAAGGAAATATTTTTCAAATAGTAAACATTGTATTAAACTTTCTTATGATTAGTGTACAGTAAGCAAACTAAGCCTAGGAGAATGCAATTATGATAATTGGCCAGCAATTGGAAATCAGATAATGGCAGCTTATTATTTCCTGGCTGATTGGATGCATACAGTACTGAAAATAGCTAACATTTTCTTTGAATACAATATTTTTTTAGTTTTTAGTTACCTTACATATCAGTTGATTACACTGGCCGGTGAAATGATTGAAATGTAGTTTTAAAAAGTACCAGATTTTAGGTATTAGGGTACCTTGGCATAAAATAGTTTTTCCTGATAAAATAAATGACCCATAAAAAACTCAAACTTTTTTTAATGAACCTAATTTTTACTTGTTCATTTACCTACTTTTCAAAAAAATAAAAATTAGTACTTATTAGTTTTATTATTGTTAATTATAGTTTAAATCAGTAGGGCTACTTCTGTAAATATGACATTTTATGTGCACATTATTTATTTCTTTGAGGGGAAAAAGAAACCTTGACCAGCCCTAAAATAAAATTAGGATAAAGTTTTTTTTAAATTTCTTCATTATTTATTTATTTTCATCATTTTTCAAATAGTTTAAACCCTACTTAAGGATTTTTCTTTGGACTTTGATTTATATTTTATACCTATTTTTTTACAATTTTTGGTATTGGAATAATTTTGAAGTTGTCAACCATGAAATAAATGTTATTGGAAAGAATTATTTGTACAGGTGTTGAATGACATATCTGTTTATGTTAATGGTGACTCAATTTCCCAAACATCACAAGTAAAATGAGGAGCAAAACAATTTGGATGGAAAAATTACATAGTCATCTACTTAATTATTATTACTGAAACAGTTAACGTTGAAAAACATATTTTTAATTTCATAAAACAATAAATTTTATATTTTGTGCATTTCAGTAAATCCTAAGAAATATTCAATTTTACTGCCCTAACAGTTTTATTGCAACTGTAAATTTTACTGACTAGGCACATTTCAATGTTGACACCTCGTTTTCCGGGTAGATAAAAATGTCAATTCATGACTTAGATTCTCGCTTGCAATCTTCTCCAACTCAGCTTCCTAAAATGTTGTACTAAATTTGTGTTACAGTTTTACAATTATATTATATTGTATTAAAATCCAGAATTTGTTTTAGGCTAACTACATTTCATACAGTGTATTCAGCTACTTGTTTAAAAAAAGGATTGCTTTTATTAAAAACTATCACTACTCATAAAAAAAATTGTGAAAAATTGCTTAAACTATTGAGCAACGCTATGAAATAAATAATGAAGACAATATGCAGTTGCGCGATGAACAGTAGAGAGCCAGAATGAGTAGGATGCCCAGTTGTCGTATGCAGGTCAAGTAGTGAGCCAAGGTGGTAGAGGAATGTCCACTCCAATATTGCAAGGGAGGGAGGAATTTTCCTCCATAAAAGTTGTAGCTCCATTATTACACTTAGTTCCTCAGGGATTTTTATAGGTTATGAATGTGGCTGTAACTAATCATAACTAAACAAATAACTGTAACAAGTAACAAGTAAACACAATTGGATGTTTCTTGAATGTGAGTCAAACTTAGTTTAATCTACTACGATGAAGTTATTTAGTTAGATCAAAATCAATCTTTTGAAAATAGAAATTAATTTACTAAGTTGAAGACGTAAGACATTTTATTGGCACAAAACATACAGTTTTACATGAGTGCAGGTGCATCGTCAGATAAAATTACTGCTAAATGTCTAAGAAATAAAGTTCTCTGTGACCTTCTTGAGGATTTTTTTTCACTTGACTATCTAAATATATAAAACAAAGTCGTGTTAGTTACACACATTATAACTCGAGAACGGCTGGACCGATTTTAATGATCTTTGATTTTTTGGATTCGTCTCTGCTCCGGTCATGCTTTAGGCATATTCAGTTTCCATAAATTCAATTAGTTTCCATTTTATAGCGTTTTAAATTTCTAATGCTAACCTTATAGGGAATAAGTTTGTTTACAAATTTTCTAAAATCAATACATTTGATTTCTTAAAATAGCTGTTGGTTTACTCTCCGTTAGCAATATGCTTTACTATCTAATGCCATATGAATCATTCATTAATGTAAAACTATGAAGTAAATATGTGCTGTACAAAATGAACAGCATTATTCGCCACGTTAATAGTTTACGGTTTTTGGGAATTATGTACTGTATTTATATTTTTTGTATTTTCTGTGTGATTTAAAGTCTTGTGTTTATATGTTTGCCAAATAAAATAATTACAATGTGTATACATATTAGGTTTATTATAATAATCAGCAGTTGAATATTAAAAGCTTTCACAACGAAGACGTAATGCTATTTGACTTCAGAACATGGCCAATCTTAAAGTTAACATGTATTTTCTGTTAGGCATTACGAAGTTCGCCGGTTCAGCTAGTTTAATATAAAACTAACACGCTAGAGAAGTCGACAATAAAAATAAAAACATAACAATAAATATAAAATAACTGAAGATGAAACAGTAGATAAAACATTTAACAAGATAACAAATAATAAGAAATAATATACACAGTGTCCCACGAAGAGGTTATATTACATGCCGAATTTTTTTAAATTTCACACAATTTACAAAGTAGGTTGAAAAAATATATCGGGAAAATTTCAGCTCCCTAACCTTTGTAGAAAAAAAATGGTGGTATATTGAAAATGTTACCAATTTGCTTTCTAAAAAAACTATAAATAAAATTAAACTCGTAATAAAACTACTTTCATGAGTTATTTTCTGATTTGTTTACTACGTTGTGGTTCTAATCATCATTGTTGAAGAACTGCTGTTTGATTGGAAAATTTCGCTTGAGACATTAAAACATAACTTAATTTTCTTTGGTACTGTTTTACTGAAAATGGAGTCGAGAAATAGCTTTTAACGTGGAAAAAAAGTTACGTGTTGTGTGCGGACTATTACTTTTGCCTGAAGCAATTAGACGATTTCAAGTTGCCTACCCAGGTATTGAATCACCTAGTAATCCAACAATAACCAAGTTAGAAGTTTGTTAGAAACTGGTAGTGTTGTCAAAAAGTATTCTTGGCGATCTAATGGGGAAAGAGAACTGGTGTGTGCAACAATCCACTCTCCAGGTAAACCGAAATCACTAAGGAAGGTTGAACTTGAAACTAGTGTTCCGAAGTCTTCTGTACACAGAATTATTAAGAAAAACTAAATTAAATTTTTCAAAAGCCACCTAGTTCATAAACTTCTTGAAGATGATCTGGACAGGAGAGTGGAATTTTGATCTCGTATCATTGAATTCCATGAGTCAGATCCGGATTGGTATACTAAAATAATTTTCTCAGATGAATCCACTTTCTACCGCACTGGTGTTGTAAATAGGCATAATTGTAATTATTATAATACCCCACATTCTTGAAGAGACTCAGAAGAGAAATCAAGAGGAATTACAAGAGGAATTGTAAATGTAAATTTACATTTATTTACAGATTAATATTACCAAATAAGGCTAAACATTTACACTTCTTGAAAATGGGATTATTACCCGAAACATGTAGAAGGAATAAAAATGTTTTCTAAGGGTACTTGGTTGAATTATTTCAATATAATAATATTAGTAGCCCTGTTTGATGAAATAAACAGTTATATATATATACTCGTATATATATATATATATATATATATATATATGTCTGTGAACACGATAACTCGTAAAAATGGTCCGATCGAGACCAAATTTGGTAGAGACGTGTATTCATACAATTGCTCGGACGAGTTCGTAATCCAGACATATCGGTCAATGGGAACGGTTAGTTTGGGGGGTTTTGTACCCCAAAATTGGGTTTTTTGCGTTTTTCATATGTAATTTAAAATTTTTTTTATTTTATCTTTCACAATTAGAATCAGCTTAAAAAACTACACAATTTAGTTCCTTAAAGTTTTTCTCTATATCCAACGGTTACCGAGATATAAAAAAATCTAAACACAGTACGTTGTATTTTGAGGCTCCAATGTTAATCTTATGGAGGATAAGGAAAAATTAATTTTACACTTAAATTAACCAATATTTTTGGATAAAACTTTATATTTAGCTTTATGTAGTTGGGACCCATACGTTTATGCTGAAAAATCACAGTTTATGTGTTTATCATGGCAGCAAACCTGCATACTCTTTTCCCATGTTAATCATATGGAGAATAGCCAAAATCCTTTATTTATGGACAGATGTTGATGAAAGTTGGTATAAATGTTAAAAATAAAATTTTTTGATGGTATAAATGCCTACTCTCAGTGTTCCTCATAGCAGCAAACCTGCTCACTCTTTTCCATGTTAATCTTATGGAGAATAGGCAAATGATTCTCATGTTTATCGAGAGATTTTGACCAAACTTGTCTTATATTATTAATATTATTATATAATTGATTTGGAAATTAGCTGAGTATGCAGGTCTGCTGTGACGGGGGTATTTAATGTTTCGTTTTTCAATATGCCGCCATTTTGTTTATAAAAAGGTTAGGGAGCTGAAATTTTCTCAGAATATTTTTAGAACCTATTTTGTAAACTGTGTAAAGTTCAAAAAAGTTTGGTGCATGAATGGGCACGTAATATAAAATTAAATGTTTAAACCTCTTCGTGGGACTCTGTTTATATTTAACGAAGAACATTATTTGACTAGATCTGTCTTACTTAGTTAATTACCATAATTTTAAAACTCAATAATTTTGTAATAGGCCTTTCCAATCAACAAGCGTTTGATCTCCTCCCTAAACTTTGTTTGAGACACAGATGGTCCTTTCATTTCATCAGACAATTTGTTATATAATTTCATCCCCATGTAGTGCCCCCAAGTGCTTCTTTCTAAGGCAGAAATGGAATGTTGGGGATATATCAGAAGATTTTTGTTTCTGGTGTTATGATTATGTTGTTATTGTTTATGGTTGTTTTTTCTTGTGAGTACCAGTCTAGATTTTTCCTCACGTGACATAATAATTCAAAAATATAAATACCTGGTACAGTGAGAATTTCCAAACTTTTGAATAATCCATTACCAATACCACCAATAGTATCTTGGTGGTATAAATGTCATGATTGTAGAATTTTCTGCTGTGTTTTCAACACCTCCTTTACAAGTTCAGTAGCACCCCACTAAACTAATGAATAGAAGTAGCCATAATATAATCTTGTTACCATGCTTGTACACTAGGACAAAGAGCTCAACATATATTATGCAGTCGTTTACATAGCTGTGATATATGTTCATCCCATCTGAATTTTTCATCACACACCACACCTAAAAGTTTAACTGATCTCTTGTTTTCTAACTCTTTGTTATCTATTTTTACCTTAAATTTATTATCTCTGTACTGTCTATTTCTAAAATGTATCAGATTTGTTTTTGTGGCATTAATTAAAAGCCCATTAACTTCAAACCAATATTTTAATTCCCTTATTGTAGATTCAGCTATACTTTTTAATGCCTCTAGACTTTTCTTATTTATAAGTGCCATTGTGTCATCTGCAAACATAGCTATTTTTGTATTTACATTCATGGGAAGGTCATTTGAGTGAATTGTGAATAAAACAGGTCCTAAAATTGAACCTTGAGGCACTCCTCATATAACAGTCTCGTATTTAGATTCACACCTCTCGTTGTCTATAGTTAAGGATATTTTTTGTTTTCTTCCCGTTAAGTATGACTTAAACCATCTCCAACCTTGCCCTCTAATTCCATATATCTCAAGTTTCTTTAATAATACATCAATGTCTATGCAGTCAATAGTTTTGAGAGGTCACAGCATACTGCAATAGTATTCTGTGATTCATTCCATGCTTTATAAGTATCATTCGTCAAATAGATCAGTACTGAGGTGGTAGAGTGATATTTCCAAAAAAAAATCTCTTGGTAAAAATTTAATTTATCTCTAAATATTCTTCTAATTGTTACCATTGGACCTTTTATTTATCAGCGATGAAATAATTTTTTCTTCTTCTTTTACATCTATCTCCCTAAAGTTAAATTCTAAGCTTTCTGGGGTTACTATTTTTCTGCAGCTTTCAATCACTTTCTCTGGAGAGCTTTTAATAATTTTAAGTGTCTCTCGGATTTTAAGACACTCTTTGTTGAAATGGATTGGTATTTCTTTTGGGTTAGTTATAGCACAACTTTCAATCAATACCTCTGTTATGTCATTTTTCTTTTTTTGAACAATTCCTAATTCATATCTAATTACTTTCCAATGTGCTTTACTCTTACCAGGGTTATTTATAGTTAAGTTAAATTACATGTTTTATTTCTACTGGTTAGCTGAATCCAGATAAGTACTTTTCACTCAATAAGCCCAGTAACAGATTTTTTCTCTTTCAAAGCAGGCGTTTTATGAAATCTACTTTTTGTTTTTTGTGTTGAGACTGTGACCAATCTTGAGGTCCAAATTTTAAACAAGGTTTCAAAAGTTAATACCTTCACACATTGTTAAAAAGACTTTTATGCAGTATTTTGTGTAAGATAGGAATGTCATTTAACTCCATTGTTAAATATTTATGAAATCTGTTCATCTGTTGCAGGAAAGTCAATATGGCAACTAGTTCTCGAGCAGTTTGACGATCTTTTAGTGAAGATCTTATTGTTAGCTGCTATTATTTCTTTTGTAAGTATCTGATTATATTATAGGCATAGTTATTAACTTTGTTAATTTTTTTATAAAATGGAAGATATGTCCGTTTTTTCACTTTACAACTTATACTAGTTTGGGCAGTTTAAAAATATTAAGAATAAAAACTTTTCTATAATTTTTTGTGCTCCACTGTAGGTTGTACAGGAGCATGAGGCTTTTCATGGTTTTTGCTATTAGTGCCTTCTTCCAACAAAGACGTTGAGCTATTTATTCGTCCTATTTATCACTTTGTTAGTAATTGAATCCGGCAAATATTTACGTTGTTTTATGGACCTGCTAAAATTAAGGTGAAACAAGCGTTTAATATTTCGCTCCAGAAATACTCACGGGTGAGTGACGGTTGTGATTGACAGCGGGTGAGCCGATGTCCGAGGCTATGTATAGTGGCACACCCGAGCCTGAGGGCCTATAAATACTTGGAGTGGTGTAGTCACACCTGTACAATATCATGAGTGCTCCGAATAGTTTTGACGTCGTAATTAGGGCAGGTCACAGCCGGGTTTCAAGAAAAATCAATGGAATTTTTTATCCTGGAATCAGTTCTGTTTAAAATGTACTAATAATTTTGATGGTCTGATCGCTAAATAATGTAATTTAACCAAAACCATGTTATGAAGTAATTTACTGTTGAAGAATACAGAAGTTGTTAAAAAAACTAGTGAATAAAGTGTGAAATGATCAGAAAGTAGATTTCTAGTCAGAATTATTGCTGAATTGTGGAAAATTTAGCATTAACTATAATTTTAAATGTACAAAAATACTATGTAATCTGAAATGTTCAATGTAAAATTTATTTTAATTTCCATAGCTATATTTTTCAGCTTTCCAAAATTATTACATAAATCTCCTTAATGAAACCTAATGTCTTAGAACAGAATTCTAAAAATGCCAAGACATAAGATAAAGCATTTTGCATAAGATACATGGAGTTTCAATCCTTATTCTGAGGTTTCTTACTTTTCAAGTTCCATAATATATCTTTGGAACGACATTAGTAAACATTTTAACCCACTCAATTCTGGAGTCTCAATCATTCTAATACAGTTTATATTCCTGCAGGTACTTGCTTTATTTGAGGAACATGATGGAATTGATGGAACAATCACAGCTTTTGTTGAACCTTTCGTCATTTTACTTATCCTTATCGCAAATGCCATTGTTGGTGTATGGCAGGTAAGTTTTATTCATGGTGTTAATTTGTTTAGAAAATTTATTGATTTGAGTTAAAAAATGTATATTTGTGTGAAAAATGACTACCATAACACCATTTGTCATATTTCAATCCTTCAGACAATGTATTTCATTTCACTATCTTAGTTTTTGATAAAATAATTACATAAATATTAATATTTCCCTTTGGTTATATTTCAATATATATTGTTGAAAATTCTATATTGGTTCATTTCTTAAAAGAGATAGTCTCAATTGAAATACAGTTTTTAGTGTAATGATAGGAATGTTTAAAACTGTAAATCTTCATTTTGATTCTCTATGGTAAAAAGTGTCGGGATCGTTTTATCCTCTATGTTAAACACAGTTTGTTGACAGTGTTGAACTTGAACTGAAATTAATTGGCCAACTCATTTTAATAGGGACACGTCACGCCAGAGTTGATTAGCACTCGCTTCATTTCCATTTCCACTTTTTCATCAGTTTCCATATTTCCATTTTCAGTATTAACTTCATTCAAGTATCCTACCACATGTTTAGGCGTATTAAATGTGAAATAAAGTTTGGGGAAACAAATTTTATTAATAGCCTTAAAAATGTTAAATAATAAAAAGTTTTGACTGGCCTACATTTTTTGCAAATTTAATTTTATTCTAACAATTGAAATTTATTAACTCATAAATATAAAGTCTAAACATTATCGTAATCCAAACAAATTTATTTCAATTTATTTATAAATAAAAATGAATAAAATTTATTTCATTGCTAACTCACATATAATTAATTGTTAGTTAATGAAATGTTAGATGAATAATCATTCAAGTGGTGTGAATGTTTTTGGTATATACCAAGTGGTGAGAATATTTTGCTGTTAAAATTTGGTCAAAAAAGTCTGCTATTTGTTTGTTTGATTTTGTTTTCCACTTGGAAATGCAAATTTCGGATTTTATTACTTACTAGGACAATATTTAGGCTTAGTGAATAATTTTCTCCTCTGACATAAAGTACAAAAAATTCTGCTATGGCAATCTTTTTTTTCCTTTCAACTGGAATTTAAGATTTCTTACAAAAAATAATGTAGTATCTTATTGTTTATATGACTAAATAAAAAAACAACTCTAATGTTTGTTTTCTGTGGTGGTTTAGGAGAGGAACGCAGAGTCAGCCATTGAGGCTTTGAAGGAATACGAACCGGAGATGGGCAAGGTGGTGAGAGGAGACAAGGCCGGTGTGCAGAAGGTGCGAGCCAAGGAGATTGTGCCCGGTGACGTCGTAGAGGTGTCGGGTGAGTTGATGCACAAATGTATGGGGAAATCTGGGAAGGAAATTAAAAAAAATTATACAACAAAAAAGTCTAAAAGAGCTTAGTATGTTTCAGAAGAAATTCTGTAATGTAGTAAAACTGAGGAAATTTTTGCAAAATAATTATCAACTCAATAATTCTGTACAATATATATATATATATATTATTATTATTATTTATTATTTTCGATAATTCCCCTTTAGGAGAGCGTAAAAACACAATCAACTATCATGGTCCCTTTTTCTTTATTTTCCTTCTTTCTTCCCAAAAACCTCTCATGTATTCACTGTGTTCTCTCTTCATTTCTTCTGTCCACTTCTTCCCAATTCTTTTCTTTCTAAGTGTCTCTGTGATCTTCTGTTTTCTGATTTTTTCTCTGTACTCGGTCCTGTTTAATATATCTTCTTCAGAGATGCTCGGCTTTACAAGATCTTCCATGGTTTCCTTCATCCAAGGAGTTTTCATTTTACTGTTCTTCCCTATATTAAATATTTTCTTGGTGAGTCTGCCGTCGTTCATCCTAAAAATGTGCCCATAAAATCTTGCTCGCCTTTTCCTAAAGTTGTCTGTAATGGTGTCCATCTGCTTGTATAACTCTACTGTAGGTCTCTTTCTCCATATTTATATATAAATATATATATATATATATTTGCTATTATATTTAATATATATTTGCTTGAGGTCTAATACATAATGTGGGAATGTTAGGAAATTCATTAAGTTTAAATCAGGATTGTTATTGTAAGACGTAGGACAACACCCAAAATTTTACATAAAACAGAATAAAAATTTGTAAATTTTTTTCCAAGAAATCTTTTAAATAAAATCATAGTAGTTTGTCTCAATTGTATTCTTGATTGAAATTCATTGATTTATTAATGCAGGTCAAGTTCACAACCCTTCCAAGTAATTTATGGTTACTAATTTTCATCCACCAATTTTTCGGAATGGATGCAATTACATCCTCAAAAGTGTTTAACATAAGTTCCATAAAAAAACGGAATATTGTTTTGTTATTAATTTTGAAATAGCTAGAAAACAATTGTTTTACTAAAGCGAGCTGCATTTTTCAGTGGGTGACAAGATCCCCGCTGACATCAGGCTGATCAAAATCTACTCTACCACTATCAGGATCGACCAGTCTATCCTGACTGGAGAGTCTGTCTCCGTCATCAAGCACACCGACCCTGTACCTGACCCCCGAGCCGTCAACCAGGTAAGCAAACCTACTGATAGGAATCATCAGCTTTATTCTCCTCTGTCTCTATGATTTGTTTAATTTTTTAGTAGCTTCAAATCATTTTTTCAAACATTACTTCTCTTAATATTAACATGTTCTCTGCTGGTCAAAATGTATAATTAAATGTATGTAAATTATTTTGTTGTAATTTTTACTCAATATATATTTTTATTTAAAAAATATATATATATATTATATTTTAAATGTAAAGTATTATTTACATTATATAATCAATGGCGTTTAATGCGCCGATGGGCGTCACCCGCACTGCCATTCTCATAACCTGACACCAAACGGCGTCATCCGCAGCAATTGTTAATCAATTTAATTTTTAATGGGTCAACAAAATCATCTAAATTTGTATTTTTGCTATAAGGTTTTAATTTGCAAATAATATTTTCCTGCTGGGCAATAACCCTTCAAGCCCGGAATTTTAAGAGGCCTTCCAACATGCCCGGACGGCATTATTTTGGGATTTGGACCCCAGGGTGTCCAGCGACCGGGAAAAGCGGGAACAGGAATTTTATTTCGCTGGGAATTATACGGAAATAGTTAATAAATACGGTTTTGTATGGGAATTCGGCAAACTGCCATTTTTAAAATATCAATATTTCTAATACTCATGATTATTTAACTACGACACATATTTCGAATGAATTAACGGTTAAATATTGAAGTTAAAGGGTTAGAAATAATACGTTGTTACATTAACTCCCTAATCGAGATTCGGTGGATTGTTTGTGCTGAAGCAGACAGGATGGCAAGTGCTGAACTGGACTGGCAGAATGGCATGTGTAGTGCACACAAAAGACAACTCGGGAATTTTCGGCCTCTTCCTCGGGAGCTCGGTCTCGTCTCCCCGAGCAATGCAACGAAGTACAAGTGTCTTAGTTAGTGACTCACAGTCCAGCCTCGAAACAAGCCAATATTTGTTAGGTTAGTTTGCCTCGTAGTAGCTGTCTGCAACGATTGTCTTGGATGAATTAATTGAGCTTATTATTATTTTTATTATTAATTTATTATTATTATTATTTTTTTATTATTATTATTTATTTTTTATTATTATTATTTATTTTTTATTATTATTATTTATTTTTTATTATTATTATTATTATTATTTTCGGTATTATATTTTGAAAAAACCAAACAAATGTGTTCATAATAATTAGTAATATTTACAAATCAAAGAGAAGGACTCTGTCCGGCTGAGTAATTTTAAGTATTACCGAAAGAGTGAAAAGTTAAACAATGAAACCAAACCAAAATTAAAACCTTTTCTTAATCGGCAAATCAACTGTCTTTGGACGAGGTTTGCTTTGACTCAACATCGACAAGTCGGCGGCAGTCGTCAAACATTGGGCGAGTTCAGTTCCGATTCGAGTTGAGGCCAAAATCCATTTGAGCGAGATGGTGAAATGGGTACGTTGCTAAAGAAAAAAAATGCATGTTGTTGAAGAGAAAATACAAAAACTAAACAATTAAATTTCATAAGCGATTAAATTCTGTCAATTCGTCGATATTCATAGTTAACGTGATGGAAAAACATTTCAATACTCTTATCACAAGACCAAAAACTACAGTCCGATTTGCAGGTTATCTGAAACCAGAATGAACAATTCATTCTGGTAGAAATCTGAGTCTGATTGCCTGTCACACTTCTGAGTCTGAGAGGCGCAGTTGCCCTGTGGTCACTTCCGTTTACTAGTAACGGACGAAAAGCTTGCCGTGTATGACTCGATCGATGCCGACAATCTGACTAAGAAAACTAGGTGTATCTTGGACGCACTATATGTTCGAGTTCACTTTAAACTCTACTCATCACTAGAAAAGCGCCACAATGATGAAAAAAATCCAAGAAGATGTGTCAGCTGCTTTTTGCGTCGCATTTCCCTTTGCCATAACGTGGTTTTCGAGTCCCGTGTCAGTTTTTTCTTCCAGTTTAGATCTATAATAGTGGAATTAGCAGTTTGATCTACGTAAGTAAAAAGTAAACCACAAATAATGAACTCATTGATCGCTTTGCAGCATATTAAAAGTGCGGGAAAAAGTGAGAGAAATTCGTGAAAAATACGGGAAATGTACGGGAATTTTGGAAAGCCCAATCGCTGGACACCCTGGGATCACCTACTACCAGCAAACCTGAGCTGTAACTGACAACTGTTCATTTAACAACAATCCCATGTTATCATCTAAGTCTATTACAAACTAATATTTTATCGAAAACAACCTAGTTCTAGGCAGTACTCACAATGTAAGTACCAAAAAATGTCTTCTTGAAACAAATTTTCCATTTAAAATTTACTATTACGACGCTACACTTCACTAACAAAACATAAAACACTTGTGGAGATAATAACTAATTATTATATTTCAGTTTTTTTCAGTATTTCAAAAATATTGCCTTCCCTCATTACATCAGACAACAGTAAACAAACAATAAACCAAGTGGTTATTGTCTGCTCTTCCAGCTGAGATTTTTTTAGTTTTCCTCCTTTCAAAGACAGCATTCTCCAATATTGAGAAGCTCCAAATAGTTAAAAAAAGGATATTTCAAACTTTAAAAAATATGTTTCCCACAGTAAAAATATTTTTTGTTTTTTGTATATTGTGTTAAATTTGTATATAAAACAAATAGAATAATAATAATAATAATAATAATTGTATGTTTTCTATGTATAAAACATTATAAAAAATATCAATTTATTTTTTATAATTTTTATATTTTCTAACTATTAATTTCTATGTACTTGCATATTAGTATAAAAAAATTAATACCTGACAATCTGATGAAAAAATCATGTTGTTAGTGTGGAAACTAAGAAAGATAAAATATTTTTACCAATCCTTTGCAAAACCATCATTATTTGGAGTTTGCACTTTTGGGAGACTAACACTAACAAAAAATTGGGTTGCATTTTTGGGACATACTTTGTTTTTCACCCAGTCCTCAAAGGGTTAATCTGATCATATCAAACAACTCCTATTTATCCAAATTGAAAAAAACTACAGGTCACATATCATGGAAAAAATACAAAACCTTTATGGTTTTGTTTGGCATTTCCCTGTTTAAAGGTGTAATACATTTTCTCCTCTAACCTTTTGTACATTGCTTCAGGACAAGAAGAACATCCTGTTCTCCGGCACCAACGTTGCCGCTGGCAAGGCCCGCGGAGTCGTCATGGGCACTGGCCTTAACACCGCCATTGGTAAGATCCGAACTGAGATGTCTGAGACTGAGGAGATCAAGACTCCTCTACAGCAGAAGTTGGACGAGTTCGGTGAGCAACTGTCCAAGGTGATCTCCGTCATCTGCGTCGCTGTCTGGGCTATCAACATCGGACACTTCAACGACCCCGCTCACGGTGGCTCTTGGATCAAGGTGATTTATAGTACGGTAGCCTTATCTGTATAAGAGAAATAATGAAACTAAGTAATGGTCTGTGTCACTTTTTAAGTGTTTGCTCAAAAACCTAAGCATGTTTAAATTGCTGTCTAAAGCTGTTTTATAACTGAAATTCTTTGCTCTAAAATTTAATGTAACTCTGTTGTAATGTCCTTGCTCGATAAGTATTTCAACCTAAAAAGTCCAAACACAACTTCTTTGGAGTAAACCTCTTCCCAGAAACCAAATACACACTACTAGCTACCACTAACTAGATAGTAATCCACCTTGTATTTCAATGTACCAGCTCAGTATATTACTAACCTATTGTAGGACAGAAAGTAAACTTCAAACATAAATGCTAAAAACAATGTAAAAATATCATACGTGTCTCCTGATCTGTGAATGTATACAATTTTCCAAATGGCAGTATAATCTTTGCAAGAGTTTCACCAGTTGCTTGTCCATTCTTCCCTGCTAACGTAACTTGTTGTCCAATAGGGTGCCGTGTACTACTTCAAGATTGCTGTCGCTCTGGCTGTGGCTGCCATCCCCGAGGGTCTGCCTGCCGTCATCACCACCTGTCTCGCTCTGGGCACCAGAAGGATGGCCAAGAAGAACGCTATCGTCAGGTCTCTACCCTCCGTCGAGACTCTGGGTTGCACATCCGTCATCTGCTCTGACAAAACTGGAACACTCACCACCAACCAGATGTCTGTCTCCAGGTGGGTCTATAGCTTCCAAAATAATGGGGTACTCAGGTATATGGGGGTTTTATGTGATTGTGCCAATGAAAATATCATTTTAACCTATTAATAATTAATAACTACTAATACTGGTGTTTCATTTAAACTATTCCCAGTTGAATTTCCATGAGACGCCTCAGGAATCCTGTCTGAATTAAAATCTAGCCTTTTTCACTGTGACTGTATGTCACTATTAGCTTGATAGATTTAACAGTGACTTCTTAAATGAAACTTTTTTAAATTTCTCTATCCTTTTTACTGATTAGATATTCACTATTAGCTAGAGGTCTGCGGGTAGTGATTTTTACTGTCGAGTCGGATTTAGGTCAGGTAGTAGATAAGATTACCATACATTTTCGGGTCAGGTACAGGTATCCAAGTAAAAAAAAATCAGGGTCGGGTTCAGGTTTTACAAGTTGAAATTCGGGTCAGGTTCAGGTATTGCAAGCCTAAATTTCAGGTTGGTTTTGGATTTTATTAGTAAGCAAAATGTTAATTAAAATAAGTTTTGATTGACCTACTTATAGCCAGTATTGATGCAAGTATAAAACCTTTCATTGCATTTACAAAACTTATTTATTTCACTTATAGTCCCTAAATTTATTAAACACATATATGTACTGTAGGCTGTTTGATATATTAACCCGTTCAGGTTTGAATTTCTTTTTAATCTGATGTTTCGAGAAAACAACCGGCTCTGTTTGTCGACTAACATAACCCATCAGGCAGTGACATCTATCAAGAACTTTATAAACTACATTCCGTGCTGCCCCCTATGATAGAATCTTGGAATATCTCACGGAGTTTAATATTTTGCCGCTAGAGTATGTTTTATAGCCAACTAAGCGCTCTGTTACACTAGGCACGTTTAGCCAAGATTGTTAACACATTCTCTGCGGCGCCCGAAACCACAGTTCCTCGCGAGGAGCGGCCTGTGTAGTTTTAAATCAACCAATAGGAAAATTCCAAGTGACCCATACAGAACAAAGTGTGTTTTAACAAAGCTAAGTCGTAGTTCTCTCAGATCCCAACAGGTGCAGCACAATCTACATCGCCAGATCCACCATCTTGATTTTAACCTAAATGTCACCACTCGGATCCAAGCAGTCCGCTCCGCGCGCCAGGACCAGTACCACTCGGATCCGAGTGGTCCGCAGCGAATGTGTTAAGGAGTATCACTGACGAGTGAAATGTCGAGGCCTTTCGGAAGTGCTAGGGTTTGAATCCCGACTATGAGCAATCCCAATTTGGCTTGCGAATGGGTGGTATAGAAGGAGTAGGGCCCATCTTAAATAAACGGTGACCGGCTTGTGTGGAAGTTGACGGCATTTGTAGGCTAAATAGGGATTACAGTGGACACCGGTTTTCCTTTTATGGTTAGTTGTTATAGGGTGGGGGGCACTGTTAAAAAAATGTTATATTTGTTTTGAATTAATCAATTAATGTAATTAATGTCAAGAGGACACTGTCCGTCTTTGGACCCCAATGGGTTAACCCCAACAGTTATATCCATTTAATTAATTATATATCACCGTACTTGTTGTTGTAAATAATTAATAGGGGGAAATCATTTTCACTAGTCTATATGAAACCTAGGATGAACAAACAAAATAAAAAACTATAGTGTATTTCATTGGCGATACACACTTATCAGCAGGTAAACGCTCACTACACTAGACAGTAGACAGGCGCGATACGCATTCCAGTAAGGGTGGGGATTGGGGGAGAGTGATTTATTTTTAGCACAGGCTTGACTAGCAACAATGGCATGTCACAGGACATACATCCTTATGGACTGGAAGGTGACTGCCCTTATGGACATTGAGTTACACACAGCCTGTATAACCCCAATCACCGCATCTCCTGTTGCTTACCGCGCGAATAAAGTGACGAACTAAGTGTGTAATATTAGTTCAGATATATTATATTATATATTAGTGTATATTAGTGTAATATTAGTTCAGCTCAATTAGTTCAGATTTGAGGGGTTCCACTATATTAATGAATAAATCTAGAACGTACTGTTAAAAATGTAAAACGGTTTATGTATTTCCTTTACTCAGTTATATCCTTAACACTTTGAGTGCTAAGTCCGTCATTTGATGGGCAACTAAAACTTCCATAGAGTGCTGAATCCGTCATTTGACAGGCTTAAAAATACAATTTTTGCTAGCCGTAATTTCGTACTGTTTTACCGCGATTGCGAATGAACAAAGTTCCTAGGACTGTTATGTACTATATTTTACCTTTAACCCTTTAAGGAGTAACGACATTTTAAAACGTCATTATTTGAGAGCTGTTAAGGAGTAAAGGTGAAAACTCAAAACACACCTCAAAAGAGTAAACATTTTTTTTTCAAAAAAAAAATTTTACATTGCAACATGGAGTAAATATTGTTAGAAAAGTGTTTTAGGTTCAAAATTCCCTAAAATAAATATTTTAGTACTTTTTTCAATCAATTTTTAAATTTTCAAGTCTTCAATCAAACTAACTAAAGAAAGCATCGAGTGATGTCTAGCAAACGAATAACTCTCAGCTACTGAGATACAGGCGTCAATAATAGGGTGTGTAGAACGCTTTAACTTTTAGTACCCGCTGAACCTTCAGTGCTAATAAATAACAGGTCTAATAAACTTCATGCCACTTTTTCCGCCAAAACTTCCCGCCGCGACCACCCCGCCTAAGAAATCCTCTGCAGATTACCCACAACCTACCGAATACACCAATACACATGCTTAAGAATCAATCTGTGTCAGGTTATATGTATATATATATATATATATATATATATATATATATATATATATATTTGATAGAGGTGTGCGGATAGTGAATTATTTTTTCGGATCAGATAGCTCAGATTCGGATCGGATCCGGATCGGATAGTTTTCGGATTCGGATACTCGCAATAAAAAAGTGAAATCAGACTTATCTAAGAATAAATAAGGAAAAAATCAATAAAATGTTACCTATCAAAATTATTAAATGGTACATAAAAAATCATAAATTCTTTATAGGATGAACAACAAAATTAAAATTTTTACTTCACTGCATTTAAAATTAATAATAATAAGTTTATTCCATCAATAAATACAAATTTACAAAATAACAATTACCAGTAACAAATTTTAATATGGCGTAATTCACAAATTAAATCAACAGAAACCTTATAATTCGCCATTAAATGACATCAACTTTCTACTAATTCATCAATTCATTCTACTAATAATCAACTAATTCTCAATTTTATTTATTACAATGATAAAAACAAATCACCATTAACAAAGAATCAAGATTTTGCGGCCGACGTCGTTCGCTCGATGCCATCGGCTATCTGCGTAACGGCAGGGGCAGTGACAATGCAGCTGCTATCAAACAAAGGCCTGTGCGCAGGCGCAGAGTTGGAATATTTGGCAGATAAAATACCCCGATCGGCTGTATAACAATATTGAAACCCGTGAAATTATGATACCTCGTCGTAATCTAGTTAGTTATTCATCTTAAAATTATCTAAAAATGTAAAACTAATAACGCTTAAATTCATTTAACAAAGATAAAATGTAGATTGAAAACAAGTGGAAAATTTGTTGGTTATGTGAACACTGAACGACGAAATAGGCCAAATGTAAATTGGGCAACACTTTATCGTATTGCTCAAACCCGGAGTAGTTGAGAATGCGATAACTAAACAATTGATCGTCTACGTAGACGATCAGAATGAAGTAGTATTATTTTTGCCAGAAACTCCGTCGCAAAACGAACTATTATGATGGTTTGTTACCAGTACCATTAAATCAACAATTCAAGTTTTTTCGTAGCCGAAATGAAATTTTATATGGAACAATATCAAACCGCAATCTGATACTCGGTGCAACTATCGATGACGCTATGCTTTGTATTTCAAAATACAATATCGTGTTAACTTACGCTTACTTAAATGCGTAGTTGAAGAATCAAATAATCATACCGCATCCTTGGATCGCCCAATGACGTACTTACATTCCGATTGGATATTAATTGCGTAATTTCGTCATCTGCGGTCGTCATTCGTCATTCGAATCGCTATAAGTGTATCGCGTCTACCAGTCAAAGACATTGTTTTGATGAAAGACTACGTAATTTCGTCGTCTTATCAAGGTTTAAGCAAAAATTATTCCAGCTTCGCGGGTATTAACTCGACGAAAATCTCGTTGTTTTTGTTCAAATTGCTGTATTATACAGTCTATCCGAAAATTCGGATATTTATCGGATCGGATCGGATATCTTAAATACATTCGGATCGGTTTCGGATATCCGATCCGATCCGAATCCGAACAGAATTTTCGGATCTCCGCACACCTCTAGTATTTGAACAAATTTCGTCAAATGACGTTTGAAAACGTCGCTACTCCTTTTTGCGAAACCATTAAAAAGACGTTTTAAAACGTCAGTACTATTTTGACGCAAAATACGGTACTCTTTTAACCCTAGAAGTGGCAAGCTTTTTACTCTTAACTGTAACATAAAAATAATGACTAATATCTTCTTGAAATATCAAAGTTTAAACAAAAAAAAAGCATAAAACATGCCCCCCCCCTTTATAACCACTAACCACAAAAGCAAAACAGGTGTCCACTGCAATCCCAACTAAACCTACAAATGCCGTCAATTTCCACCTAAGCCGGCCACCGTTTATTTAAGGTGGGCCCCCCTCTCCGCTATGAACGTTACACTCGTCAGTGTAGCACTTTAATCAATACAGCCACTTAAAAGTAGAAAGCGCTTTCTTGGCTATAAGACGTGCCCTATTGGCAGTTTAGTTAGGTTCGGTTTCTTGCCCCCAGAGGGCAACACGGCCACAAAGGTGATAAGTTCACTAAATTACGACATATACCTCAAGTTTCAATAATGTGTTTTTATGTAACTTATTATAAAAACATTGACACCATTCAACATTTGTATGAATATATTGTAAATTTATACAAATTTAATGAATAAAGTTGATTTAAACATTCTTACCTCCAGAATTCATTATTGAGTAAAAATAGGTTACAATACCTTCGTCCTTCAATTCTAGTCAGCAGGCGATTAGTTTCCAGACTCTATGGTCCCATTTTCAAGCCTTGTCCAGTATGGTTGCTCAAAACAAGTTGTCATAAACAATAAATTAAGTTAAAAAAACACATTAAAACACTTAATATAACACACATTGTACATTGGGCTGGCCACACACAAATTGTTTAGAATACACCAACGGTGACGAAGACCACGACACGACTAACCGATCAACCGACTAATTGGTTGGTTGTGGTCTTCGTCTTTGTCACTGTTGGTGTATTCGAAATAATTTGTGTGTGGCCAGCCCAATGTACAATGTGTGTTAGTTATATTAAGTGTTTTAATGTGTTTTTTAACTTAATTTGTTTATGACAACTTGTTTTGAGCAACCATACTGGACAAGGCTTGAAAATGGGACCATAGAGTATCGAAACTAGTCGCCTGTTGATTACAATAGAATTGAAGGAAGAAAGTATTGTAACCTATTTTTAATAAAGTTGATTTGAATTGAATTGAATAAGAAAAGTGAAAAATCATTATTTTTAGCCTCATGAGGAATTTCAATTAAGGTTTTACATAATATATCCTTATGGTATCTAGAATTAATAAAAGGAACAAACAGAAGTAAAGAATACTTTGTTACCAAAAAAGGGAATAATTTGTTAACTGTTAATTAATTAGTGTAACTTGTCATTCAGAAAGTAATCATTGTAATTTATTATATAACTCTCTAAACTGAGTAACCACCATACATTAAAATTATGAGTATGTTTCAGGGCGTTTGTGTTTGACAAGATTGAGGGCAATGACAGCTCTTTCCTGGAGTTTGAGATCACTGGATCCACCTACGAGCCCATTGGTGATGTTTTCCTGAAGGGCCAGAAGGTCAAGGGATCTGACTTTGAAACCCTTCACGAGCTGGGAACAATCTGCATCATGTGCAACGACTCTGCCATTGACTTTAACGAATTCAAACAGTGCTTTGAGAAGGTGAGAGACTCACTTTTATGACCTTTAATGCAAGTTAGACCGTTCTTCAACCTCTTAATTTATTTTGAAAATTTCCTCAACCTGTTTTCAAATCAAATATAAGTTATATGGCATCGCAAAAATTTATACCACCTATGGTGGTTGCCTTAACAGATTTTTGTTTTTCTACTCTAGTAGGCTATAGAGATAGGTGTGAAAATGTCATTGGACACAATTAAAGGATGTCACGTATTGAAAATCCTTTTTGCATCTAGTGCAACTGGCTTTTCTATTTTATTACCTTCGTTCCATAATATCTCTCTCTGCTAGGTGAGCATAAACTCACATTATGATCTAGTTTGTCCTAGGGGTGGAGATTACTATCCTTGGATACCTAATGACATTTAGCAAGGATCTAAGTCTAGGGGTGTGCGATGCATCGAAAATGTATCGAAATTTCGATACGATTCGATTCGATGCATCGAATCGCGATTCGATACAGAGGTAATCGAAATCCCGATGCATCGAGCGTCCCGATGCATGGAGCGAGTCCCGATGCGCGGTAGCGCGTGTAGATCCTAATGGCATAGCTTATACCAATTTTCAGGTTTTGAAACAAATTTATTTATTGTCTATGTTTGTGCAATCCAATTTTCCTTTTATTTTGTTATTCAAACTGATTTTAAATCCTTTCTCAAAATTGACAAACAAGACGTGACATGACGATTACAATTTTAATGGGAGTTGTTTATGGTTAGGTATTCCTCCGCTGGACACAACAGACATCATTAGTAACAAAAAATACATAAAAAAATATTAACAACCAAAATTGAATTGTATTTATTTAAATCATAATTTGTTTAGTTTAGTTTTAATAATGGCTCCTTTTTCATCGCAGTATCAATTGACAGCTTCCATTGCATTTCTTACGAAGCAAAAAAGTAGATCCATAGTTTTTTAATAATATTAATTCCAAAAACTAAACCTTGAGTATTTGACATTATTCTAAATTGTCTATTATAATGTACATATTAAATGTTTTATCAGTGAATCATGAATAAAAACATTAAATTGGTGATTCTCAGTTAAATCGGGTGTAAGCTATTTTTGTTAAGAGATAAGCGAGGTGGACAGGTGCTCAGACAATAGCGGCAGTAGGTAATAAAATACCCCCGTCGCAGCAGACCTGCGTACTCAGCGAATTTCCAAATCAATAATATAATAATAATAATATATGACAAGTTTGGTCAAAATCTGTCGATAAACATGAGAATTATTTGCCTATTCACCATAAGATTAAAATGGGAAAGAGTGAGTAGGTTTGCTGCTGTGAGGAACACTGAAAGTAGCCATTTATACCATCAAAAATTTAATTTTAGCATTTATACCAACTTTTATCAACATCTGTCCATAAATAAAGGAGTTTGCCTAATCTCCATATGATTAACATGGGAAATGAGTATGCAGGTTTGCTGCCATGATAAACACATAAACTATGATTTTTTAGCACAAATGTATGGATCTCAACCACATGAAGCTAAATATCAAGTTTCATCCAAAAATATTAGATAATAAGTGAAAAATTAATTTTTCCTAATCCTCCATAAGATTAACATTGGAGCCTCAAAATACAACGTACTGTGTTTAGATTTTTTTATATCTCGGTAACCGTTGAAGATAGAGAAAAACTTTAAGGAACTTAATTGTGTAGTTTTTTAAGCAGATTCCAATGGTGAAATATAAAATTAGAAATTTTTAAAAATTACATGTGAAAAACGCAAAAAAACCCCATTTTGGGGTACAAAACCCCCCCAAACTACCCGTTCCCATTGACCGATATGTCTGGTTTACGAACTCGTCCGAGCATTTGTAGGAATACACGTTTCTACCAAATTTGGTCTCGATCGGACCATTTTTACGAGAGTTATCGTGTTCACAGACACATATATATATATATATATATATATATAAAATTTTAACGACTATTGTTTTTGGTCTCTGGGCACCTAAAGAAGAAAAAATAACATGGTCTCGGGCTTAACTCTTGCCATGAGACCTACGGTAATAGCTTCTTCCCTATGGGAAATTCGCTAAAATGACCTTGAGCCTTGCTCCGGGACAAGGGGGTTTGTTGATATTTGGAACTGACTGAGCGACTTCATTATTTTGTTCTTCGGTCAAATACTTGCATTTCTCTACATAGTATGATCTAGTTAAAAATTGAGTTTTATCTTTAAATAATCATTAATCTGAGGTGATTTTGTAAATAAGCAATCAAATTAAGTTGTGTGTGTTTAATTAATTAAGAAATTTACTTTTAAATAAGAGTAATGATTAAATAGTTTTAAATAAATATGTAACCACAACTAACTTCATTATTAAAAGTTTTATATATTTTTAAATTTAAAATATGAATTTGATTAGAAACTAACCATTTGAAATGGATGATACTAAAACTATTTTTTTTAAATAACAGTTTACTCCTGTTTTTATATTTTCTATATTATTACTTTTTTAATTTTTATTTATAGTTTTCACTACAATACTACTCATTTCCTCTAGTAATATCTTTTATTTTTCTCATTTCCAAATTTGTTAAATATGTTATTATTTAAAACCTATACAATAGAATTTTGAAATTGTATCAAAATTTTAAAACTAGAGATATATTTGTTTTTGTCATACAATAGTTTTTTATTTAATTTAGTAGTTTATAATAGATATATAATATATTTTTACTAATTGTAGACCTACATTAATTTTTTTAAATAATTCTTGATTAGTCTCATCAAGGCTAGCTATACATATTCCAAATTATTAAAAATTTTAGCGAATCTCGGAAATCTTTTAGCGAACTTTGCTTTATTGATATAATATACATAGATAAAATACCTTAACACAAATCTTTTGAACTTGAAAGTTATCAAACTAAAAATTATCAAACTAATTATGAACTGTAAAATTTAGTGAATAGTCTAATAATATATATTTTTGGCTTTAATTCCATGGTTTTTTATTAACTTCTGTTATATGATTTCTGTTTTACAGGAAATTGTGTTGTGTGTTTGTAGTGTTGTATCGAATCGAATCGCATCGATTCGTATCGGAATTCTTTGTATCGCATCGTTGTATCGAATCGAAATTTTTTTGCTGCATCGCACACCCCTATCTAAGTCTTACTATTTTTGACTCTCATTGTTACAGGTTGGAGAGGCCACTGAGACTGCCCTGATTGTCTTGGCTGAGAAGATGAACCCCTTCAATGTACCCAAGACCGGCCTGGACAGACGTACCACTGCTATTGTTGTGCGACAGGTAACCTACTGTTTAATTTGGTTTCATTCTATAGGACATCGTTCTCAGATAAAAACATCATATAACAATATTATGTTGTTTAAAAAAATGTTTTCTTCACACTTATTGGAAACAACTATTTTCAGTATCAACTGTTAATATAGAAGATTTTACAATTGAGGTTGATGAAATTAATTTATTAAATGAGTTTATTCTCCACTCAGAACATGTGACATGGACGTAGTTTCATAAAAATCCACTAGAATGCAGCACCAAATGCTCTGTGACTTCTAATAGCAACAATCATAGCTTGAGAAAAAACTAGCAGACGACTTGTAGGCCAATTCATGAGAGAATCAGCTGAGAATGTCAAATCCGTCTAAACACGTGCGTCGCAGTTGCTGCGGCAAGGGTGTTGCCCGGATAAACATGTGCATCACGGTTAAGGGGTTAAACAAATTCTAGAACTTTTGAATCCTTTTTTCCTGAGAAAACTGAATTACCGACTGTGTTAACAATATTTACACAATTTGTTCTCACATCTTTTATCCTCTATCTTAAAATAAATTCTTGCCAGGTGGTCAAACTAAAAAAAATAAAACACAAATTTTCTGCTAGTAGAGATTACTATTCTATTTGCTGCACAGGACATTGAGACCAAATGGAAGAAGGAGTTCACCCTAGAGTTCTCCCGAGACAGGAAGTCCATGTCCTCATACTGCGTTCCCCTCAAGCCATCCAAGCTCGGCTCCGGACCCAAGCTGTTCTGCAAGGGAGCTCCCGAGGGGCTCTTGGAGAGGTGCACCCACGCCCGTATCGGAAACACCAAGGTACACATAACATAAGCCTTAGGCCTGGATGATTGCTTAACATCTTGATTTCTGCTAAGATTACATCTTGATTTTAAGGATTGCTGAAGTTGATGAGACAAAAATATAAATTAAATTAGAAAGAATACTTTTCATAGTCAGTTTTATTTGTTTAGTGTCTTACCTTGGTTCAAGGAAACACATGGATCTATTTTCTATGATTCTATTTGTGATAAGTCCTCGACCATTTGAAGGTTTATAATTGATTTTGCATGTATAAAACATAGTGATTTTAAATGACATAGTCAACAGAGAAATCACAGTTGGTTTTAAAACTGGCAAAAAATATAAGTGTTCTTCTAATATATTTGCCCCATTTAAACCTTTTTTTAAATGGAATGTCCTAAGATTAAGGGAGAATTTTAAATCTTTTCTTTCCTGTCTTTCCGGTGGCTTTAGACTAAATAGCCATTGTTCAATAAACCTGGTGTGCTATTTTAATCCTTAACAATCTGTACAGGTGCCTCTGACCGCTGCCCTGAAGAACAAGATCCTGGAGCTGACCAGGCAGTACGGTACTGGCAGGGACACTCTGCGATGCCTGGCCCTAGCTACCTGTGACAACCCCATGAAGCCTGAAGAGATGGACCTGGGAGACTCTACCAAGTGAGTGGTTCTATCCAACTATATTTTGTACAGTTATATGTGAGAAAACCTGTATGAAGCTAAATATCGAACCAGCAACTCCTAAAGATTTTTTAAGTCATTGACCATAATCAAAATTCTTCATTGAGAAAATTTATGGAATATCCAGGTTATGGACTATATTCGCCACTCAACGCAAAACTGCTTCTCTTTTCATCTATGTAGCTCCATCTTTCCTTGCTTCAGTGTTACTTTCTATAAAGTTACATATTGTTTGATTGGTTCACCTAGAATAATATATCCCAATTTCGTTATTCCATTCCAAGAAACAAAGTTTTCGTAAAAATCAAGCATATCTGAAAGAATAGAGTAGAATATTTTTGTATTTCCATTAACTACAAAAATAATCTATTCTATTGTTTCAGACAATAGAATACGAAATACTAGAGGTGTGCGGATATCCGAAAATTCGGTTCGGATTAGATATCCGAAACCGATCCGAATGTATTTTAGATATCCGGTAATATCCGATAAATATCCAAATTTTCAGATAGACTGTATATTTCAGCAATTTGAACAAAAACAACGAGATTTTCGTGGAGTTAATACCCGCGAAGCCGGAATAATTTTTGCTTAAAAGACGTATTACGTAGTCTTTCATCAAAACAATGTCGTTGACTGGTAGACGCGATATCTATAATCACACTAAACTGTATATTTAGAAGTTTGGAAAATTCAGGATTTTGAATGATTTTAATTGGTTTAGATATTCAAATTAAATTTCAAATCATTATTCTGAATTAACTAATCGATAATAAACAATGAAGTAGTGAATGAAACAATGGAAAGTAAGGTTACGGCTTCCTGGTTTTTGTAATGCGTAGTAGACGCTAATAATGGCAAAATGCCGGCGCTGCTGTGTCCTTTAGTGCACGATAACTAAATATCGTACTTCTATTGTGACTACATCTTATTAGTACTCCTTTACATTTATCACAGATATATTTAAGGATGATTCGTCCTTGAGGTATCAACTAATTATTTTTATTTTTAATGAGTTTTAATAATGTTTTAATCGGTATAAATAAATATGATAATACAACTTTTACCGATACCTATACTATGACTAAAGTAGTACATCGCTATGCACGACTGAATTGAATTGTTGATTTAATGTTATTGGTAACAAACCATCATAATAGATCGTTTTGCGACGGGGTTTCCAGCAAAAATAATACTACTTTATTCTGATCGTCTACGTAGACGATCAATTGTTTAGTTATCGCATTCTCAACTACTCCAGGTTTGAGCAATACGATAAAGTGTTGCTAAATTTACATTTGGCCTATTTCGTCGTTCGGTGTTCACATAACCAACAAATTTTGCACTTTTTATTCAATCTACATTTTTTCTTTGTTAAATGAATTTAAGCGTTATTAGTTTCACATTTTTAGATAATTTTAAGATGAATAACTAACTAGATTACGACGAGGTATCATAATTTCACGGGTTTCAATATTGTTACATAGCCGATCGGGGTATTTTATCTGCCAAATATTCCAACTCTGCGCCTGCGCACAGGCCTATGTTTGATAGCAGCTGCACTGTCAGTCACTGCCCCTGCCGATACGCAGATAGCCGATGGCATCGAGCCAACGTCGTCTGTCAAATCTTGATTCTTTGTTAATGGTGATTTATTTTTATCATTGTAATAAATAAAATAATTGAATCGTGAAATAAAATTGAGAATTAGTTGATGATTAGTAGAATGGATTGATGAATTAGTAGAAAGTTGATGTCATTTAATGGCGAATTATAAGGTTTCTGTTGATTTAATTTGTGAATAACAAAATATTAAAATTTGTTACTGGTACTTTAAAATGCAGTGAAGTAAACATTTTAGTTGTGTTGTTCATCCTATGAAGAATTTATGATTTTTTATGTACCATCTATTAATTTTGATAAATTTTTTCCTAATTTATTCTTAGATAAGTCTGATTTCACTTCGTTATTGCGAATATCCGAGTCTGAAAACTATCCGATCCGAACCCAAACTATCCGAACCGGATCCGATCCGAATTTGAGCTATCCGATCCGAAAAAATAATTCACTATCCGCACACCTTTATGAAATACAATAGCAAATGACAGATAAAAAAGAAGACATTGAACTCGAACCTGAATTTGAAACTATGTGTTGTTAGGTTATGTACATTGTACAAACATTATTATGTTTTATTGCTTTTTTGAATGAATGGAAGTCATAGTTTCATTTCTCTGAAGAAAAATTCCCACAAGTTAATACGATTTTCCTTTTACCACTACGAAATACGTGGGAAAATCGCGCTACAGTTCGATGACTGCCTGGGAATCACTCAGCTAGTTTGCCGGGTTTAATCCAGGGTCGAAGCTTAAATCTCATAGTAGTAGCCAGCCTTATCCTACTAACTGAAATTAAAGTAAGAAAAAAAAAATAAAGAGAATCACCCTTAGGCGTGGGTTAGCATTTACTTACAAAAGCAAAAGGAGATTGGTCTTAACCATAACTAAATAAAAATATAAATAAAGAAAGGAGAAAGAAAATTGTTAACTCAACACCGGGTTGACCCAGGAACCTAACGCTGATAATTAAAACTAACTAAGAAAAAATAAATAATGATTACTTTTTAAAACCAATCAACACCTCTTCATCAAGTAAAACTTATTTCGAAAATTGTTAATCGTCACCAAGCACGCACTGGCTTGGTTACTAGCGACTGGTGAGGGGCGGCTCAAAGGCTGGTCCTTAACACAACTTTAAATCAAATAAAGTTTAATTTCCTCAACTTAACTAAATATACGTATTGAATCGTAAAATGCTGCAACGCTACCTGACTATCAAGTCGTCGCTGGATCAAGGCAGGGCGAACGAAATAGCACAAAACAGCACACACTCCTCGATGGATCACCAACAAGAGCCGGTCGTAGGCTTATCACACACTATGACCACCGTTCCTGATAGAACAAAATCGGGGCCCACATTTCCAGTTGCACGGCTTCCCGAAAGGTTACCAAAAAATAGTAACCATCTGGAAATTTTCTTCTTCTTCTCTAGGGAAACGTCTGCTGGGGGACACCTGTCACTCGTCGTCTGCTGTCATGTTTCGTCAACATGCGTTTGAGGTTATATCAGTGTTGCGAAGTATCGGTGTGTTAAATAAACCTTGTTGGTTAAATATATATTGCTGTTAAATCGTCGTCACAGCAATGGGAACCCAGTTAAAATAAATAGCCTTCAGTTTGAACCACCTTCCTTAGTTGTGTGTGTTGTTTACCTAATCTAGGCTAGCCAGGCGGCCTAGAACCACTCGAAGGTCGCACAACTCAACTGAAATCACCAGGTACCCTTTAGGTTAGGCATATTTTATCCCCCCACAAAAATAGGCTTGTTACAGTATTTTTTGCGTTTAAAAAAATAACCTTCAACAAAATTTCATAAAATAAAATTTCTTACCAGTCCCTTAAGGTTTTAAGTGTCCAAGTTCCATTATATCCACTTGTATAAAGCTCTTGTTCACTTCATTACATTAATATTAATATACATCCTACTAGGCATTTCTCTTGATAGAACCCACTTGACCTCGTACTCAAGTTGTGGACAAGAAACTAGCAAAAATAGTTTCCAAAAAATTTGTTGCTTGAAACAAGTTCCACTTTCTTCCCAAAATATCCAAATTTTTTTTGTAGATTAGAGTTAAGTTTTAGGAAAAGGTTTTAGACTATAAAGTCCATAAATAATAACCATGTGTTACACGGGCACTGTTTGCCTCAGGTTCTACACTTATGAGGTTAACCTGACCTTCGTCGGTGTTGTGGGAATGTTGGACCCACCTCGTAAGGAAGTCTTTGACTCCATTGTCAGGTGCCGAGCTGCCGGAATCCGAGTCATTGTCATCACTGGAGACAACAAGGTAACAGAATTAATATAGTAGGGTCAACAATTTTGAATCTTCCCAATTCAATTAAAATGATTCAATTTTGTATAATTTTTTATTAACATTAGTTTACAACTTAACTAATGGAATAACTGAAATGAGACTTTTTAGAAAAAAATTTGAAAAAGATTTCTTTCTTGTCAATCTTTAAAAATGTTATGTACGTTAAAGTTTTTTTCAAATCTTTTTGTGCATTCATTAATGTTGTACACAAGACCTGAAGAAGAAATCCACTTACCAACTTCAACGCACGATATGCTATATAAGCATTGTTGCTTTAGGCGAGTATTTCTGGCCAACAACTGTCTGGGTTAGATTAATTTTGTTATTTGACAAGTAGTGGCACAGTTAATTTCTTTTTCATCTGGGTCACGCAAAAGTTTGTACTTCTAATTTGGCTAAGTTACCCGTGTAGTATTTAAAATACCTTTGGAACTTCACCTAATTTCTATATATAAAGTTATATTAAATTAAATTAACTCTGAAGCGATTATGAAAATCATTAAAATGATGTAAAATTACCTTTTATTTTTTTAAATTTATATTATCTTTTATTTTACCATTTATATTCTTTACTTAGGCTTTACCTTTTATCTTCTGTCACAGGCCACTGCTGAGGCTATCTGCAGACGTATTGGAGTGTTCACTGAGGATGAGGACACCACCGGCAAGTCATACAGCGGTCGAGAGTTTGACGACCTGCCCCTCTCCGAGCAGAAGGCTGCCTGCGCCCGAGCCAGGCTCTTCTCCCGAGTGGAGCCTGCCCACAAGTCCAAGATTGTTGAGTTCCTGCAGTCAATGAATGAGATCTCTGCCATGGTCAGTAGACTCTTACTAGTACATATCTATTAGATAATAGATTTAGAAAATCTGTTTAGGCAAACAAAAAATCAAGCATTAAAAGAACAAATCAAGCAGAAAAAATTATTACTAAATCAGACTTTATTGAATACCAATAAAAGTCACATAAGCAACAAAATTAAAAATTCTTTCAACAAGGTTAAGACTACGTGGAATATAATCAATTCTAAATTAGGGAACAAAGAGAGCCAAAATAATAATATATGTTTGCATCACAACGATAGGTTAATTAATAAACCAATGGAAGTTAGCAGAGTATTTAATGATTTCTTTGTTAATGCAGTGGAGAGACTTGTGGTTCCCAATATTCCCCCATTGAAACTGGAAGTTCATCCTCTAAAAACTAATACTAAATTTAGATTCACACCAATTACAGAAGAGGAACTACTAAAGGTAATTTCTTTATTTGACAATAAATATTCCACTGGCATTGATGATATTCCTATGACCCTTATAAAAAATTCGTCACAACTATTCCTCAAACCTCTAGTTCATCTAATTAATTCTTCTTTCATCTCAGGTCATTTCCCGGACAAACTAAAAACATCAAAAGTTATCCCTATTTTTAAAAAGGGCGACAGTAGGGACATAACTTGTTACAGGCCTGTTTCATTGCTGTCATCCTTCTCTAAAATATATGAAAAGATTGTATATAATCAGTTAATTAATTATTTTGAATCAAATAATTTGTTAGATAAAGAGCAGCATGGTTTTCAACAAGGAAAGTCAACAATAACTGCTGCAGTTGAATTTATTGAAAACATAATTGATGCAGTTGATAAGGGTGAAAGAGTGGTAGGTGTTTTCCTTGACCTCTCCCGTGCCTTTGACAGTGTGGCACACCCTGTTTTAATTGAAAGATTGAAATCACTAGGTATTCAAGGAAAAGAGTGTGCTTGGTTTTCCTCTTATCTATATAATAGACACCAATCAGTTAAAATAAAATATCTAGATAATGGTAATTATTATAATTATTTAAGAAGCTGTGTCTGTAAAGCTCAGGTGATTATATTCTTCGAATCCAAGCATCATTATAATACCCGTAATAAAATTATTTTTGATAAACATAATCTACATTTTTATAAAAACAAAACCAAATACATGGGAACAAAATTTTTTACTCAGTTGCCAAATTCTATAAAAAATGAGCAAAATTACAATAAATTTAAAAATTTAGTTATTGAAAATATATTAATTTTAGTTGTATGTGACTCTATTCAGATGCTGTATTTATCATGTATTAATATGAATAAAGTTTATTTTGATTTGATATTAAGTAGAGGTCTGCGGGTAGTGATTTTTACTGTCGGGTCGGGTAGTAGATTACCAAAAAATTTTCAGGTCGTGTCGGGTTCGGATATCATAAGCTAAATGAAAATACGGGTCGGGTTCGGGTATGCAAGTAAAAAAAATTTGGGTCGGTTTCGGGTATTGTAAGCCTAAAATTCAGGTTGGCTTTGGATTTTATTAGTATGAAAAATGTTAATTTAAATAAATTTTGATTGACCTACTTAGATTACTTACTTTTGATTACCTACTTTTATTATTGATGCAAGTCAGAAACCTATTATTGCATTCACCAACTTATTTATTTCACATATAGGACCTAAAGTCATTATATGTATAGTTCTCTGTTCGGTATATTAACCCGAAGAGTTTTATCCATAAATCCAAATAATTATAAATCATTATAATTTATGAATAATGGGAAATCATTTTCTCAAGTCTATATGAAACTAAGGATGAACAAACAAAATAAAAAACTATATTGTATTTTATTGCAGAAAAAAAATACAGAAAATATATTGAGTCAATGTCCTAAGTCAAGGGTTCATTAGACCTATGTTATATATTGTCCTGGTTTATTATTTTTAATTCAACCAATCACAATCATTGTTCAAATTAAATCAAACACTTCCATAAAATGTCAAAGAGCTCTTTAGACTAAAATAGTTATTTTAGTATAAAGTGGTTAATATTTTAATATTACAGTGGAACCCCTCAAATCTGAACACGTTCTCGGGAAATCAATAAAAGAAATAGCTGGAAATAAAAAAAAAATTTAATCACATAAACTTATTTTTCAAGTTTTAACACTCATATCGAAACATAATTTTTAAAACGTTAAGAGAAACATAAGGTTAATTTGACCGTTATTGTGTTTTATTGGTGTTTAGTGTGTTTATTATTGTTTTTATGTATCACTTAGCAATCACATAAGTAACAAATGATGTTTTATAACATTTTATGACAAATCATATTTATTACGCAAAATTATGGGTCAGAAAAAAATGAAACTCCAAAATTCACGCTCCAAGACGACCAGCTCTGGCCAAGGGAAAAATCTGTATAGGATTGTTGCCTAAGGCCATAGCTGGTGGTCTCATAGCGGGTAATCTAGCTGTTATTTTATTTCTAGCAGGTATTCTTTTGTTTGTTGCGTTTCACCACAACCTTTTACCGAAATTCAAGGTATGCTTGACCGACGAATGCCAGCCGGTAAGCGAAACACGCGGTAAATCTGACCGACCGTATTCACACAATGTGTCTAATACGTACGACAACGTCGCGCCAACTAGTTGGAAATGACCAAATATTACGGAGAGGGGTTTGGGGGGAAGGTACTGGGGATGACAGCCGTCAAGGTCAAGCAGTTTAGCCACTATTACGTAGTAAAATTATCGATCGGTCAATTTGACCGATGTTTCGTTTTAAGTGTTAACAATGTCAGGTTTTTTTCGCTTCTGTCAAGTCTGTTATCTTTAACTGTTGAAGTGAAGAAAATCTTCACACGAACGTAATTCCAAGCCACGTCGGTTGTTAGCGATACACACTTATCAGCAGGTAAACGCTCACTAAACTAGACACAGACAGTAGACAGACGCGATACGCAACCCGGTAAGGGTGGGGGTAGGGGGAGAGTGATTTATTTTCAGCACAGGCTCGACTAGAAACAATGGCATGTCATGGGACGTACCTCCACCTGCCAAGGTCACTGCCCTTATGAACTTATTGAGTCAGTCACGCACAGCCTGTATAACCCCAATCACCGCGTCTCCCGTCGCTTAACCGCACGAATACAGTGACGAAATAAGTGCGTAATATTAATTCCCGGGAAGAACAGGCTTCAGTCCCAATCAGTTCCAATTTGAGGTGTTCCACTAATGAGGAAATCCAGAACATATCGATAAAAAAATAAAACGGTTTATTTATTTCCTTTATTCAGTTATATCCTTAACATTATGATTTTTTATTTTATTTGAGTGAAAATCCCGAAAGAGCGAGATCACTACGGCAAATCACAGTTCTGTATTGGTCATATAACATCGTCAACAGGCTGTCAGGGAAACCAATCAATTGAAAGAATCACGAATCACAGTTTAAAAGGTTTTCATTGGGATTGAAAAATCGCAGGTATTCCCATCACTATTTCAAACACGACTAATATGAGCTTCACACTGGTACGACTATTTTGTTGCGTCAAAAGGAGGAACGGTTGATCGCGTAAGCTGCTATACGTGGATACGATAATAATCTGCGAATGCACAATAATTTTGAGCCGGCAGGGAGATGGCTGGTTGCCTGATTTTCACGAAAGTCCTGGTGACAGTGTGGTTGAGCAATTGAATGTATTAAGACAGTACAAATTACTAAGTTTGACATCTCGATCGAGAACATCTGTATTCGATAATATTGCGTCAACATGGCGTGAGTCAGAAGTTTTGGACGAAATGTTATTACCCGGGGTCTCGGGTTAATTATAATGTCATCTCGGGTACCCGACGCCTTTCGGGTCGTTGGTACCCGCCCGACCCGACATTAATAAAAGCCCGCCTGAATGAAACCTGAGACGTGCTAAGCCCGCCCGACCACTCACGCAACTACCTGAAATTACCCGAATTTTCGGGTACCCGCAGACTTCTACTAGTAAGATTTCTGATGCTTAAAAACATGAAAAACTTTTTTGCAGTTTTCTAGGGCCTAAATAATGTGTTATAGTCAATCTAATACATCTGAATAGTAATGATTCTTGATAAAAACCACAAATAATAGTGTTCTCAAAAAGGAAAATAGATTCTAGCACGCTAAAAAGATTTTGGATATGCAAACTACAAACTAAAAGACTCATCATCATCATCATTCGAAGGGGCGGATTTCCCAAGGCGCTTCAGCCGTTGCAGCTTTTTGCGCACCCCTAAAATTCTCTTTCCTGGAGAATCAGGAATCTTCTAGATGAAGAGATCTGCAAAACTGCAGCATCCTGTCAACGAGCTCGTCAGGAGGCAGAAAACTACCCCTTACCAAGTTGCCCAGAGTGGAGGACCTTACCTCTGCCAGCTCCGCGCAATCAAAGAGTAGATGATCTGCAGTTTCCTCCTGCAGATAACATTTCCTACACAGGGGGTCGCCGTTGAAGACCCCCATACGCAGTTGGTGCTTCCTCAGATTACCGTGACCAGTAACGATACCTGTGACAAGTTTGGCATCCTTCCTGCCAAGTTTCAGGAACCTCTTTGCAACTTGACGAGAGGGAGAACAAAGATTGAGCTTGCTAACTCTATGCAGGGAAAGTTCAGCCCATCTTTTCTTATGACAATCCCTGGCCCAGGAATTGATAGTCTGAAAAACCGCAGCGCGGGAAACACCACAGAAGGGTTGAGGACCACAAAGGGGGGATGATAACTAAAAGACTATAAAACAGATATTACTTTAAAAAGGTCAAATACCCCCATCGCAGCAGACCTGTGTACTCAGTGAATTTCCAAATCAATAATGTAATAATAATAAAGATAAACGATTTACAACTCTTTATTACAAGTTTTATTACAAACGTACTGGGTTTATTACAAAGTTTTATAGTTTTTATTACAAGTTCTGACAATAAATATGATATTTGCCTGTTCTCGATAAGATTAACATAGGAAAGAGTATGCAGGTTTGCTGCTGTGAGGAACATTGAAAGTAGGCATTTCTAGAATAAACAATTTTAATTTTGATCATTTATGCCAAGTTTCATAAACAACTGTTCATAAATAAAGGAGTTTGCCTATTCTCTATATGATTAATATTGGAAAAGAGTATGCAGATTAGCTGCCATGATAAACACAATGATTTTTAAGCATAAATGGATATATATCTCAACTACATGAAGCTAAATATAAAGTTTAATCCAAACATATTTATTGATATGTGAAATATTAATTTTTCTTCATCCTCCATAAGATTAACATTGGAGCCCAAAAATACAACGTGCTGTGTTTAGATTTTTAATATCTCGGTAACCGTTGGAGATAGAGAAAAACTTAAGGGATCTAAATTGTGTAGTTTTTTAAGCTGATTCTAATGGTGAAAGATAAAATTGAGAATTTTTTTACAATTACATATGAAAATCGCAAAAAACCCAATTTTTTAGTATAAACCCCCCCCCCAAACTACCCGTTCCGATTGACCAATATGTTTGGTTTACGAACTCGTCCGAGCAAAAGTAGGAATACACGTATCTATTAAATTTGGTCTCGAGCGGACCATTTTCACGAAAGTTATCGTGTTCACAGACACACATATTTATATAAATTTTTACGACTATTGTTTTTGGTCTCTGGGCACCTAAACACGAAAAAATAACATGGTCCCGGGCTTAAGTCTTGCAATGAGACCTACGGTAATAGCTTCTTCCCTATGGGAAATTCGCTAAAAATAACTTTGTTTTCCTACTTCTTCATGACACATTGTGACAAGAATGAATACCCCCGTCGCAGCAGACCTTTGTACTCAGCGAATTTCCAAATCAATAATATAATAATAATAATATACGACAAGTCAAGTGGTCAAAATCTGTCGATGAACATGAGAATTATTTGCCTTTTCTCCGTAAGATTAACATGGGAAAGAGTGTGCAGGTTTGCTGCTGTGAGGAACACTGAGAGTAGGCATTTATACCTTCAAAAATATTTATTTTTAACATTTATACCAACTTTCATCAACATCTGTCCATAAATAAAGGAGTTTGCCTATTCTCTATATGATTAACATGGGAAAAGAGTATGCAGGTTTGCTGCCCTGATAAACACATAAACTATGATTTTTAAGCATAAATAGATGAACCTCAACCACATAAAGCTAAAAATAAATTTTTATCCAAAAATATTGGTTAATAAGTGAAATATTAATTTTTCCTTATCCTCCATAAGATTAACATTGGAGCCTCAAAATACAACGTACTGTGTTTAGATTTTTTTATATTTTGGTAACCGTTGGAGGTAGAGAAAAACTTTAAGAAACTTAATTGTGTAGTTTTTTAAGCTGATTTTAATGGTGGAAGATTAAATCTAAAAATCTTTTAAACTACGTATGAAAAACGCAAAAAACCCCATTTTGGGGTACAAAACCTCCCCAAACTACCCGTTCCCATTGACCGATATGTCTGGTTTATGAACTCGTCCGAGTATTTGTAGGAATACACGTCTCTACCAAATTTGGTCTCGATCGGACCAGTTTTACGAGAGTTATCGTGTTCACAGACACACATATATATACATATACATATATATATATATATATATATATATATATATATATATATATATATATATATATATATATATGTATATATATATAAATTTTAACGACTATTGTTTTTGGTCTCTAGGCACCTAAAGAAGAAAAAATAACATGGTCCCGGGCTTTAGTCTTACCATGAGACCTACGGTAATAGCTTCTTCCCTATGGGAAATTCGCTAAAAATGGCTTGTTTACTAATATTCACCTGAAAGTCAATGTGAAAAACTTCCCTCATAACTGTTATTGATTCATGTGGTCTATCACAACAGACAGGAGACGGTGTGAATGACGCCCCTGCCCTGAAGAAGGCTGAGATTGGTATTGCCATGGGCTCTGGTACTGCGGTCGCCAAGTCTGCTGCTGAGATGGTGTTGGCTGACGACAACTTCTCCTCCATTGTATCAGCTGTTGAGGAGGGCCGTGCTATCTACAACAACATGAAGCAGTTCATCCGATACCTCATCTCTTCCAACATTGGTGAAGTTGTCAGGTTTGTTGCTAATGCTCTAGTTAAGAAGTAGCTCATAATTTTTGTCATTTAAGTTAATGTTTCAACTTATCATTACATAGGATTTCATGTCATGTGGAGTACTTCCAAATATATAGGATTTTTGCGTATTGAAATTTATCGAATGATCAAATTAATTTTTATTATAGATTTATTCTTTGGCTCTTCTTGTATACTTTGTGGTCTTTCAAATTTCATTATATTTCCAGTTTTTAATGGAAAGTAGAATTATTTGCTTAAAAACTATTTCACCAATGTTTTAGGTTGTTTTATCTTTTATAATGTAAAAAAAAGGAAAATGATTTTAATTCTATGTACAAACCTTAACCAGCATATCTGGTGGAGTAGTTTATAAAACACTTGCTTGTAAATAATTACAAATGTTTATGAAATACAAATAGTAACAAATGCTGTTCATACATTATTGCTTATTCATTACTCAGTGTAGAGGTTGGCTGTTTTATCGCATATTTAATTCCAAATATACAATAGGCTCAATATGACCTTCTCAAAGGAATGGTATTCAATAAGCAATAAACGAACGGCAGTATTAAACTTAAGGCTTTTAAAATATATACGTAGCAGTAGTCTGGCTGTTTCTTTAGTATCTTCCTGACTGCTGCCCTTGGTCTGCCTGAGGCCCTGATCCCCGTCCAGCTGCTGTGGGTCAACCTGGTCACTGACGGTCTGCCTGCCACTGCCCTTGGATTCAACCCACCTGACTTGGACATCATGGAGAAGGTAATTGAACACTATTAGTAAAACAAAAAGCATTTTAATGTTTCAGTATAGAACTATTAATTTTATCTGTTTTTGATAACTAATTATTTTTAAAATATTTCAAGAACAACATCTCAATAGTATTAAAATCACCTTCGTAAGAGCAAAAATTTCAGTATCAAATCAAATTATAAATATTTTTCTGTGGTTTAGACATTAAATAATGACACTTAATGTGTTTCAGCCTCCCCGAAAGGCCGATGAAGGTCTTATCTCTGGCTGGCTGTTCTTCCGTTACATGGCTATTGGAGGCTACGTCGGTGCTGCCACTGTCGGAGCTGCTTCCTGGTGGTTCATGTACAGTCCTGAGGGACCTCAGATGACCTACTGGCAACTGGTATGTTATCACTAATTTACAGTTCAATCGTTTTGTGTGTCAGTTATAAATAACTTCTCCCCCTATATAAAGTGTTGCATTTCTTCCCTTGAAATTGTATGGCTATATAAAAAAAATCTTTCATCAAAATATATGAATTTGAGCGGAGGAAAGTATTATTTGTTTTTGGGCTCTGTTTACTCACACTCTAGCATGAAACTAAATTAAAAACTGAGATTAGACTATACGGATGTGTAGTTGAATGTGATATGTTTCTTTGTTGTCCAAACGCACCACTTATCCTGCACCCCTGACAGCCCCGACTTAGTCTATACGGTCTTAGTCCGACTTAGTCTATCGTTGAATGTTTAATATGTTTCTGTGTTCTCCAGACTCACCACTTGTCCTGCACCCCTGACAGCCCTGACTTCGCTGGCGTCGACTGCAAGATCTTCCACGACCCCCACCCCATGACCATGGCTCTGTCTGTGCTTGTCACCATTGAGATGTTGAACGCCATGAACAGGTACTGACCATCACCGTTAATATCAATGGGAATAATACTGCTTGCGTACATGTAAGACACTGATTTTAAAATTTAAACTCTTTAACTTATACATCATTTTACAGATGAAATCAAGACCTTTAAGAAAATGTAATACTTTACAGGTCCATTCTGTATTTTTTTTCGCTATTTTGATTGTAAAAACTATAATTATTGCCAAAAATAAAAATAGCTACATTATACAAAAGTTCATAATATGATCAGCAACATTTTTACTTTTTATATGCACATTTATAAATATAATTAGTCCTGTTTAAATTCTAAAATAAAAACCAAGAATAAAGTATATTTTAAATTATATTATAGATAAATCTTCACCATCTTTGTCATCATCTGACAACTCAGGTCAAATTATACAAAGTGTATGTTTGTCTTAACGATCACTTATTTACACATATTCTACTTCAATACCATGAATAAAAAATTATAAATACAGTTTTATTAGTGAACCAATTGCACAGAAAATTCAATAACAGAACGTAAACAATGACGCCGCAAAACACAACTGACGTCAAATCAATTCAGCTGATAATGTGCAATCGCACATTATATAATAATATCATCAGCTATTTAATAATAATTTATTATAATTAAGTAGCTGATCAAACAATAATAAACATACTATTAGTGAAGGAATTGCACAGTAAAGTCAATAACAGAAACATTGACAATGGAAAACACAACACAGACGACTGACGTTAACTCAAGTCAGCCGACATTGTGAAATACCCCCGTCGCAGCAGACCTGGGTACTCAGCGAATTTCAAATCAATAATATAATAATATTAATATATGACAAGTTTTATAAAAATCTGTCCATAAACATAGAATTATTTGCCTATTCTCCATAAGATTAACATGGGAAAGAGTGTACAGGTTAGCTGCTGTGAGGAACACTGAAAGTAGTAACCTCAACAACATAAAGCTAAATATCAAGTTTTATCAAAAAATATTGATTAATATGGGAAATATTAATTTTTCCCTATCCTCCATAAGATTAACATTGGAGCCCCACAATACAGCGTACTGTGTTTAGATTTTTTAATATCTCGATAACCGTTGGAGATAGAGAAAAACTTTGAGGAATTAAATCGTGTAGTTTTTTAAGCTGATTCCAATGGTGAAATATAAAATTAGAAATTTTTTTGAATTACATGTGAAAAATGCAAAAATACCCATTTTGGGGTACAAAACCCCCCAAACTACCTGTTCCCATTGATCAATATGTCTGGTTTACGAACTCGTCCGAGAATTTGTAGGAATACACGTCTCTACCAGATTTGGTCTCGATCGGACCATTTTTACGAGAGTTATCGTGTTCACAGACACACACACACACACACACATATATATATATATGTGGCAACCTCAGTGGCTAGGCTGAGACTGAAGGGTTGTTCGTCCAAGCGCAGGTAGGCGGAAGGGTCAACTGCCCTGTTAGGGGTGGGGATGACTACGCGGACCTGCCAATTAGCAATGCTTGTTATTATTGAAATTGCTTGATGTTATTGTGAAAGATTTTGTAAAACAGGTCGCCATGATTGGGGTAAACGAAAGCTGCCTTATTTGTTAAAATTATTTGTGTGTTTCCTTATTTCTATGGCTTCTCTAATTTTTCTAGGGTAGAAAAGTGGGATTTTAGGAGAAACCAAAAGAATGATTTCCACCAGACTCAAAGAACACATTCGCCATACTAAACAAGTAAATCCCGAGAAATCAGCCATAGCAGAACACAGTTACACCACAAAACATGCTATCGAATTTGACAAAACACAAGTACTTGCTAACATCCCACTTTTCTACCCCAGAAAAGTTAAAGAAGACATAGAAATAAGGAAACACAAATAATTTTAACAAAGAAGACAGGTTTCGTTTACCACAATCATGGCAACCTGTTTTACAAAAACTTTCACAATAACATCTTAAAAAGCATTGATCCCCACCCCCACCAGGGCAGTTGACCCTTCCGCCTTTCCGACCCTTCCTGCACGTGGACAAACAACCCTTCAGTCTCAGCCTAGCCACTGAGGATGCCACTTCACAGCAAGGGCGAAACGTTTGGCAATACAAACAACATGACGATGCGGTTGACACCGAAAACTCAACTTGACTTTGTTGAGACCGGCCGCGAAAGCTTACGATTGAAGATATACCAGTAAGAAATATTTTGGGAATTTGCATACTTTTTTGTTTCTAGGCTTATAATTTATAAATGAGCTAAATTTTTCAATAGATAAAGATTTAAATCTAAATTTAGAATTGCATAAGTTTTTTTTAAACTAATCTAGCTATGTCATAATCAACCCAAAACTTATTCCACTTCCCTACATAACTAACCTAATCAAACCCCAACATCCAACCTATAGTCTCATCACAATCAAGCAACTAATCTAATAAATTTTAATTTATGGCTAGTTCTAAATGCTTAACATTTAGTTTGGTTGTGTTGTGAGTTCGAGTTTGGCTGTTTCCATAACTAAGTGATGAAATTGACTTTTGTTTTTGTGCAGCTTGTCAGAGAACCAGTCTCTGATTGCCATGCCACCATGGAGCAACCTGTGGTTGGTTGGAGCCATGATCCTCTCCTTCACCCTGCACTTTGTCATCCTCTACATCGAAATTCTGGCTGTAAGTAATCGCTAGGAGAAACATAGTCAATAATCGGTGTACAGTATCTTCTGTTTAATTTAAAAATGTACATCCTACTAATTAACATCAGCATTTCTGTGAAATTACTTATTACATATGGCCATGGGCTGTTAAAAGAGTGCATCTTTGGTTAACTTATAACAATTATCCTATTTATTGTGTTTTAGTCTTGCTGAAAAAATCATAATAGCTTCTTTGCTTTGTTTAAATTGAAGGAAATGAAAATCATGAAAAGGGAGAAAGTGCTTCACCCTGACCTGTTAAGTAGACCTGTAGAATTGTTTTCACATTTATATTAATGTGGGCAAACGTTTGCGTTTGTTGCAGACTGTCTTCCAGACATGCCCGCTGACCGGAGACGAATGGATCACGGTGTTGAAGTTCTCACTGCCAGTTGTACTGTTGGACGAAACGCTCAAGTTTGTTGCACGCAAATACGCTGACGGTAAGGAGGAGTGGTTCTCTGGAGTACATGGCATTATTTTGATGTGGGGCGTGTTCTTCCTTGTCATCTGCAGCGGCATCATCTAAGGGGCTGTAAGGGGGCCCGAGGACTCGATGTTGCGTGATGGGCCCCCTGAGGGACGTAAGTGAGAGTGTCACGACATCGTACGAGCGGCAGTATTGCTCAGCTCGGTGAAGCGGCCCCGGTGGTTGTCGGAAACATTTTCCCATCGTTAGCATTTATTTCCAACATACTCGCCTGTACATTCCCGATACACTGCGGTTTTTCCGCAGGACGACTATTTTATACCGGGTAGATTACTGGAATCGTAGTAAATGTTTCCGACAGTTCCGGTGTGGGGTTTCACTGTAGACTGAGATTTTTATATGATGTACACAGGGATCGGTTTTAGGAACATCTTTTACTTAGAAACACAACGGCAATGTTGGTCGGGATTCCTCTCTAAATTTGGTTCTGTTTTAATTTTTTAGTTTTCCTCCATTTTTGGCTCATGTCTTCCCAGACATGTTAGAGGGTCCCCGCCATTGCTATGTTTCCTGTTTTATGAACCAACATTATTGCAACATCATGTTTGTAAATTTGTAGCATAATAATTGATGAATTGTTAAAGCATATACATATTAAACTTGTGATGTTATATTAACGATCAGTAATAAATTATTTTGTGGTTGGTTTTTTTCTAGAGAGTTTTTATTATTTTGCTTATCGCCTAGCTTATACACCTTCCCCTCCAGCATGACAGTTTTCCAAATACATGCCACTTTTTTATTTTGTTTTGTCTTTTATTTTTTTACCCATTTTCTCCTGTATTATTGATAATGTAACCTTTACCTCACACATAGTTAACACGAGTGGTTCCTTTTATTATTATTTTTCACAAACTTGTTATGGATACAAGTGTTTTGGCTTGTCCCGAATGCATGACAATCGCTTTTGAATGAGCAGCTGAATATGAGACTTAAGTTGCGGCACCACATCACGTAGGCCTGACAGCTGGCTGTGAGTTATTGAAGATTGGTTTCGGCTTGCTCTCCCAACAATTACAAACCCATGTTACAGCATTTAACAATTCTACATCACACACAGACTGGTAGTGTGACTTTTTTGCTTCAGCAAATTTAATCATAATATTTTTTTCTCATGGGGTAAATGCAAAATGGTTTTTTAAATTATAAAAGTTATTATAAAAGTTTGTGAATGGTTTTGCAACAGAGTTTACATGGTACTGCCGTTCGAAATATGAAATGACAATGAGTAGTGAATGGTGTGTTCTGTAAATATATTGATTTATAATGGTTTGAGTTTTCAGCTGAACACTTTGCTAAGAAAAAAAGAAGGTAAGTTTATAATGTTGAACCAGATTTTGAAGCTTACATTTTAAGTATAATAACCTAATAATATAGTTCTCTTTTCTGACAACTGGAAGATGTAATAGGAAGGATGAAAAATAGTTCTGGAGTGCGATATCTAGCACAAAGAAAAAACACGAAAGCATCATAAAAGCACGGAATGGCCGCCACGGAAACGAAGCGAGCCAACATTTGTGGCAGAACACACATAAAACGTTGCAATCAGATCAACGTTCCCAGTACGAGGCTTAGCTCACACTGAAGTCGGGTTCATGGACAATATTTCCAGCTCTGTGCCAATGGCGCCCACACCGGGTGGCAGAAACTCCCGCCCCGTGCACTAAACGTGTTAAGGAAAACTAAACACTGTATAATTTGTAGTTAAATTATTTGCCTTCATTACCATTTTATTTTATTCTTATTTCTTGATTAAAAAAAAGTCAAGAGACCAACCAAGAACATACTGTAATAATTTAGTCATGGACGAGAATTAACCATTGGGCTATAGAACCATCAAATAACCTTAAACAGTAGTACAATTTATTACGGAAAGGAGATCCTTGGGAAAAATTTTCCAATAATACAACTGACAAGCACATGCAATATCTATTGATTTTTTAATTCTTATTCATAATACATTTTATTGCGAAACAGATAAATGTTATGGGTGGTATCAGTTTATCAATTTGATCTTATAATATAATGATACTCATAATGTATGACATTGTCAATAGTTTAATTAGAATATTGATCTTATACAGAAACTATACTGAGAGTACAACAGTCTATCACAAAAAGATTTTTAACCAATAATCGGAAATATTTGCAACTTTATTGAAAGGCTTTAGCCAGTTTGTATTGGTTTAACGATCCAGTCACAAGAGAATGCGGGTTTATGTTTTTATAAAAAAATTGAAGCTGTAAGGTTAGAGCATATTTTTAAACAAGTATATAATTGATAAATAAATAGCTTGTATAGTTGTGGTTTGTGATGTGATGTGGTGTGTCAGGTACGGAGACGCAGCCAATAGCAAGGCCTCTCTGCTGCCGTTAACCATCTACCTCGCATGCTACTTACGTCTCATTTAGTTATTGTCTTCTGTGCTTCTGTTAACTCTGTAACTGTAGCTGATTTTTTTGTTTGTAAATGTGGATTCTTCTTGTTGGCACTGTCCAATGCTTTTTTTTTTTAATTAGTGGCCTAATTGGGGAAATGCCTGTTGTTAAAATAGGCTTAATATATTTTCATAGGAAATGTTTTTAACCTACTACCAACACATGTTCATAATAACATAGGCATGGTATTGCATCGAACAAAATTAATTATAAGCGGTGTTTGAATTTATTTTTGTGTTCCTTAATTTGCTGTTTTTCAGTAATCCATTCAGTTAACCATTAAACAATTAACTGAACACTTTTTTAAATTATAAATTTAGTACATTTAGTTGAGGATTAATTTTTTTATATACAGGACGTACAATTTTCTAATGAGATTATGATATTTAAGTGGGGTTGTATTTGAGGCATTTGTAAAGCAATAATATTTTTTAAATCAAATGCCAAGAGTCCACAGTAATAGATGTGTGTTGTAGAACTTTCTGTAGTTTTGGTAGAAGTATTTTTAGTACTTTCTGTTTGTAGAGTTGGATTGCACTTTTTATATTAAACTTAAATCAAATTCAGTTTTTATATTATGTAACAAATCAGTTGTCATCTTCCATTTATTTTATGTAGTACATGATTTACACATTTTATACTTTAAAATTATTTATTTTAGCAAAAAATACAAACTCCTAAAGTATTGACGTCCTTCAGACAAAAATCTTGTCAGATTTCAATTGAAAAACCAACATTCTAAATATACATTTATATAGATTAAAAATAATGTGACTTCTGGTTTTGTAAATGATTAGATGTCTTCCTTAATGTTAATTGTTATGTCCTGTGCAAATGTCCAGTTTAAAATATTGACAATTATTGATTAGAAAATTCAGATTCATTCTCTCTGAAGTTCATACACAATTAATTTGATACCATCAATAATTCCAGCAATGATCAATCATAGAGTTAACAAGCATGTTTTTTCTGCATGAACTAAAGATTTAAATTAAATAGTTCCTATAAAGTGTTGTCAGATTTGTAGATATTTAACCTTTTGCTTCAGTAACACAGATATATTTATTAAAACTTGATTTTACAGATTTTCTTTAAATTTTCGAAACATTAGTTTCTGTATTAATATTTACACTATGTACCTGGTTTGACCAAAAACTGATACTTGAGTTTTTGAGATATAAAGCTATTTATGAGTTAAATAATTCAGTATCCATTTAACAATTTTGTTACATTAATTTTGAGTATAATGTAACTGAAGAATTGGTTTAGCTGAATATTTTATTGTGATATGAAACATATACAATGTTTGATTACATCCTGTAATCTGTTATATCAAGTATTTTGGTTTTGTTTTAATTTTGTTTGGTTAAGTGTTGTGTGGTAACACGTTTTGTGTGTAAGGAATCATGTAGAATAACAATAGAAGGATACGTTATATGCTTTTGTGACCATAAGAAAACAACAATATTATATCATTCTAAAGGAAAAAAATATTAAATTTTTAACTAAATTCATTATTAGTTTGTTTTTCTAATATTAAAATATTTTAAGTGGTTTAATATCTCATTCTATCTTTTTTATTTTTTGATTATTCACTTTGAACATTACCATTTGATTTAAATAATATTTTGATGGTTTTAGAATCCAATATTATGTTATGGCAGATTCTAATCTAATATTTTTCTAACAATTATGTAGACTTAAATTTAAACCCTCAATAAAACATATAGCTGTGTAAAGTGTAACAAAAAGACGTCCTAATGTAGTGAACTTAAAGTACACAATTTAGGCAATAGGTGAACTACACGTTTTACTAAAAACCCGTGTTTGTAAAATACTAGGCCTACACAATGTTTGGTCATTAATTTACGTTTTGTACAGTTTGTATACCTAATATCTTGTATTACATAATAATTAGTTTATACATGGAGGCAGTATGTTGATTTAATCAATAGTTAAGTGAAAGTATCCAAAGTCTGATCAGCGGGTCTATGTTGGCTAAGATAACCGCTGCATTGGGGGTCTTGTGATAGTCAATTTAGCCACCTCCAGATCATACCTCTGTATACTGAGTAGTGCATTTTAAGGGATCAAGTTTGTAAGAGGCTACTACAATTTAGTCTCACGAGGCCTTAAGTGAGTATAGTGTGATGTGAAGACTAATATGATAAGGACAGACTAATGTGGTTAGTTGTATCTGCATTATGTTTATGCAGACAGTGCTCTGAGAGCTGCTAGTATTGTGTTTAGTTTGTAACTAAAAGACTGAATAATTCGGGTATGAGATGTTCAGCATTTGTAAATTTTGGAATTGAAAGTGTCGATAGTCTAAATTGTTTCTGATTTTAAAATTAATTCACGGTTACCTTCTGTGTAATTGGAAGTGCAGAAGTCATATCTAGTCAGTAGGGAGGAAGCCAATAATTTGTTAAAATAGTTTTAGTTTACTGTGTTTAGAGAAGTGAACTTCAATCTAAAAAAAAATTGAATTGAATCAATGGTTCAACAATTAAATTGAACTACTTTCAATGAAAATGCTTAGATATTTTTTAGAAAATTTTTCGTCAGAATTGTTCTGAAAATAGAGACATCGAGTTAACCAAAGTTTAATATAATTGATTAATTTTATATTTTATTTTAACCCACATTATAAAAGAGAAATACTTAATGCAGTAGAGCTTCGGTTATCGGAAGCCCGGTAATCTACGGTACGACGGTTAACAGAAATACAGTCAAACATGAAAAAATGAAACCGCACGCCAAACTTGAGTATAGCCATCGGTGGTAGCAGCGGCCCAGCGTTGCCGACACGACTAAACTCGCGTTTGGGCGTTGTTGAGTTGATGTTCAAAGAACTTTTTTAAGCTTTTTCCATCAGATTTTTTAAAGCTCAGAATGTTTTTGTACTTTATGAGTTCTTTGTATAAGTAAAAGTAAATTAAAAAATATTTTCTTTCTTTATTATGTGCATTGAATATAATTTTCCTGTCCGTCTGTGACCGATTATCCGAGAATTCAGTTATCTGAATACCCTTAATCCCCTTTTTTTGGATAATCAACTTTCTACTGTGGCTTAAATTGTGTGAATAGATAAAACAATAGATCCATATTTCAGTATGTTTAAAAGTATTTAATTTTAATTAACATTTTATTGTAATAAGGCTTGATACGGAACAGTATACTCTGCACTTCTGAAACACAGAACATTTTATGATCTTCCAAAAAAAGTCTTCTAGCAGCTCCACCTTATTATTAGAGGTTCCTTGTAAAATATTACATTGCATTTATGTTTTTGTGTTTTTATTGATTATATCGATTTGTACATAACAAAGTACAGAATTAGGGCACCAGTGTTAAATATGGACAATAATGAATGTTCCAGAAATAAATTAAAAATGATATTTCAAAATAGAGTGATATTGTTTGTGAACCCATGCCAGAGTGCTGGCTTTTTAATGCATGAGCGTTTGCATTGAGAGTTTCCAGAGTTTTTGCGGCCGCCTCAAGGAAGACTTGGTAAGTGTATTTTTGATATTTTTTCTTAAGGTGAAATCTGATTGATGTCAAGTTTTCTCCTATATATTTTAATAATGCTCAAATGTTAAATTTTTCTTAAATTTTCTCAGGTTTGTATTTGTGTAATTTCCTTTGAGACAGGTTTCCCCCGATATTATTTGCACCCTTCTGAGCTTTTTCAATTATTACATACCTTAATTAACTTATCTGCAACTCTGTATGTTTGCTTAGAGGTTGATAACAATAATAACTCAGAGCAAAAGATTTTTGTCTGTATTGAACCCCCAGAGTGATTCATTTGGATCCCTAGATTTCCAATAATGTTAACAAGTAAAAGCAGGAGCAAATATATAAACAATCTCTTGTACAAGAAAAACTGCTGTTTATTCAGACATACAGTATGACAATTTTTGTAAAACAGTACCATATAATTAATTGTCCTGTAAATTACTGTATTCTTTTGGAGACATTACAGAATTATAATGTAATTGACAGTTACGAAAATAAAAATTAGAGCGAACATTTTGAATTTTTATTGTTATTCTTTGGAAAATACTGTTTAGTTTTTCTTTAAGACGATATTTTGTTATACAATCAGAACTTCCGTACAGTTAGCAATTTTTAGTTTGATTTATTGAAAACATAAATTTTTATTTTTATTTTACTGTGTATTGCAAATTATTTCTACTCAAATTCATAACAATAAACATTATAAAAACAAAGAACTTACCCTGTTGATTAAATGCATGGAGATAAATGTACCACCTGCTTCAAAAGTTCTTCAATGCTGTGCTGATACAGATTTTTTTGTCTACAAAACTTCAGTCATGTATATGGTAAAGAGAATATTTGAAAATTTTAGAAAATTAATGGAATAAATCTGTATCAGTAAATACCCTAATTATATTCACTTAATTCACAACCTATGACCTTCCAATATTTTCGTATACTAACAAAATGTTTTATACCTTTTACCAATGCAACATTTTTATCTGTGTGTATCAAAACAGCTGTTTTCTATAAACAACTGATGAATCATATGTTTCTTGGGGTTGGGAAGTCACAGGTTGTGAACAGCTGTGACATCTCAAAACTGGTTACTTATGGTCTTGTATTTTTCCTCCAGTACTTTCCTGAATTTGCTGCCTTCATATGAGTGAGTATTAGAGCTCCAGGAGACGAGCACATCATTTTAATTTTTACTGTTTCATTCTTTATATATTATTTTACATAATTTCTTTATAGCTGCTATAAAAATGTCATTAAGTGAAGTTATGTGATTAGAATATTTGTTTTAAGATTTTTTTAAATCTAGAGCTGTTTAATTGTAGTTGTAACAAAAATATTTTTTTTGTAAACCTTTGATGTTTACTTTTTTAATTTTCCTTATTACTTTCACATTTTTATAGATAAATAGTAAGTTAGTTATACTTTTTTAATAATGCATACATAAATTCTAACAAAAGTTACGTATGATTTGAAACCGTCATTTGTGTAATCTCTGCTGTGATATGAAAAATAGAACAAATTTTGAAGGAAAGTATGTTGAATTTATTTTTAATTCAACCATGTTTGCTATGAATTATTTTTGAAAATCATTCCAAGTCAAGAAACACTTCTTGTTTTAGTATTTCTTTATATGTATATCTGCCTGGAAAAAAGGTTACCAACTTAGTTCTTTTAGTAGCTTTGGTGTAAACTTTACTTTATTTTTGATTAATTTACTAAAAGTTATTCTAAAGCGTGCCACCATTAATTAAAATTAGTTTTTTACAGTATAAAATATATTATTCCAGTGTTATTAATGCCAATGTAGTTGGCCTAATGTTGTAGTAAATGCAAGTGAACTTCACATTCAAGGTGTAATAACATGATATCACATTCCTTATTAAACCATAAATTAAAGAAAATACAGTATTTGATAAACACTTAATTCCTGAATCAATATTTTTAATGAATCAATTTTAAAAGAGTTTGCAAATTATTTGTACTTTATGCCTTAGGAAAAATTGGAGGGTTTTTTGTATATATTGTAAAATGTGAATTTTTTAAATTATTGTTCTCTAAAGATGTTTTAAAGTAATCAATAATTTGATTGTTTATGATGTGTTTTTTTCTACATTTCTCAACTGACTACTACACTCATTTACACTTTTATTAACTCTTTTTTTTTAATTACATATCAGCGAATAATATTTCTGTTGAATTCCAAAATAGCTAAAATGACTTGTCTGTTCCAGTGGCTCCAAAGGTTGAGAAGACGTTTTGAAGAGACAGCAAATCAAGAGGAAATTCTGGCTTCCAGTAGATTATATTTGTGGAATTGATTTTTTAAACACGTTAAATTAAAAAGTGATAGACAGTAATCTGTCGAGATCGACTTCCCATTTTGGGTTTTATGTAGCGGAGTTAGGAGTGCTAGCAGTGATCGACATTCAAGCAGCAGACTGCTTATCTTCATATTTTGATTCCTTAAATTCCGTCGACTCGGTCGACAATTCCTGCTTCACCCACTGAACTAACCTTTAACTTCGCTTTCTTGTACATATTCTGATCTTTTTGTGCTTTCTTGTAGCATAGCACAGATCTTTTTGTATACAGATAGGGGTTAGTAAAATTTTGCAAAAACAGTTTTGGTAAATTTGAAAATGTACAAATTGTAACAGGGCTGAGTGCCTGATCATTCCTCAGCTACAAGGCACGAGCCGCAACAAATCATCCTCTAATCTTGTTATGTACAGTATTGACCTTCCTCATTGTTATGGGTGTTTTGTAAAGAGCTAAGTTTGTCACATTATTTTAAGAAATAAAATCTCGAACTGGTTACCGCCCTTGTTTTATTTTATTACCTATTTTTAAACAAAACTGTTTTTCATTATATTGAAGAGATTTTCTCTATTTTGTCAAAGAAAACAATATTTTCTCCATGTATAAAGGGAGAAAGTAAAATTAACCAGATGTAAGAAGAATCAGAAACCATCCGGTCGGAAATTTAACCTGTATCAGTGAACTTAAATATACTTTCTCCCTTTAATCCAAAGTAAGTTAATAATACAGGTTTCTTAAAACCATCACATTATTTAAAACTTTTTAAATCAACATTTCAAAATCTAATGTTTTTAAAATAGTCATTACATTTCTTTTACACAGCTTTTACTATAAGATGAAATATTTTTTGGAGATTCATCCATGCCCCCACCACCACTGTAATAACAAACTCTTTTGAACGTGTTTTATTGCGTGGTTGTATCTTACAACAAGTTTCAATAAAAAGATTCATGGAAAACAATTGAAGGAACATGAATAAACAAGAAGTTCATTTTTTATTATTTCCTACAAGAATATTATAGAGCGCTCTCAGACAATGTATTAAGTTTTCTTGCAGGCAATAAATGTTTTCTCTGAAACTGTTAGTAATAGACTGATGCAAATGGTTCCAGAGTAAATTTATATTTAATGTCTGTACATTGTCTGAGAGCGCTGAATGTTATTCTTACAGATCAATTTCTTCCCTGTTTTCCATGAAACTTGATGTAGTGTCACATCACACAGTGAAACCCACTCAAATAATTTGGTATCACCTTATTTATGTACCCTATGATTTCTAACAAATCTTTTAACTTATAGGATGGGGTTGAGCTAAAGAAATTTGGTGATTATTATTTTTGAAACTATAAATTTATAAATGAGACAGTACTGCAACAAAAATTGTAGAGTATAAAATTGTGATTGAACTTATGTAAATGTTTAAGTTTACTTAAAAGAGAAAATGTGTCAGTCCACTGATACCATATAGTACATATGTCTTGTTCAGGAACCAGAACTTTATGTACTGGAATACAAATAGTGTCTTTGAAGCATTATAGTTTATTTCCTCTTTGTGGCATGACAAAACAATTTTTTCTCTTGGACAAAAAGTGACCCTTTTGATCGTAGTACATTTTCCAGCCATGCCCTTTAAAATTTTGAGCTTAACAAATTTTCTTAAATAAAAAATTAGATGATGTTTTAATATAACTGACATTATGTCAGTGTTTTCCATTCAGTATAATAATGGGATTCAAAAATATTACACTTTGTTCGCTTACAAGTGTCAAGAATAAATTAAACATAAAGTATTGCAAACATGAAATTGAAATTATATTTCGAACCATCACTTGGAGTAAATTAAAATTGATCCCTTCATATTTTAATTTTTTTTTTACTGACTATTCTGAATAAGCAAGGGCAAAACTTGCAACAAGAGCCAGCCAGCGTCCAATTATACAAACGTCCAAAAACTGGAATTTTTTCCAAAATGTTTTATATTTTTTTCAAAAATTTTTTATATTTGTGTTTATGATATAAAGGGTACATCTAATATAATTATTTAAGCTAAAATTTTATTCTATGTATTTTTGGCTGCAGTCCGCATCAACGTCTGTTGTTTGTTTAGTCGTTTAGTTCGTTGAGAGACTTGAAGTTATTATTATTGTTTGTTAAGTTTCTTTTGAAATGACCAATACAAATACCGCTTTTGAGTACATTTAGGATGCTAAAATTAAATACAATGATGAGTCTATAAATAAATCTAGTAATAAGTGTCTAGATGCTTGGAATATTATAAAAAAAGAGACAAGGAATCATTTCAAATCAGAAACGTCAATACCCTCCATAACACCTGAACAGTTCAATGATCATTATATAGTTATAGTTAGGGAAACTGTTGAATTGAGTCAGTCTACAAATATTAATGGGTTAAGTCATGAAGTGTTTTTAGCAAATACTAAAAGCCCCCAGTCAATCTTAGCTGGAAAACTGTTGATGAAAGAGAAATTTACAACATTTTAAATACTCTAAGAGTGTCAAAGTGTGTAGATATTTTTGGGTTCTCAAACAAATTAGTGAAACAGGAGTCACCATTTATAATAAAGCCATTAACTTATACAATTAATCTTTGTTTGACATTTTCATTCTTTCCAGAGTGTTTAAAAGTATACCTTAATACAAGAAGGGTGATCGAAATTGTATTGACAATTATAGAACAATTAAAATAGTATCAGTTTTTTTTTTAAACTGTTGAAACCTGTATTAAAAGACAATTGTTGGATTTTTTAAAATATTTTTTTTAATACTCTCAGGTAGCCAATTTGGTTTTCGTTTGGGTTATTCTACAGTTAAGGCCCTAGATAATGCGGTGAGTAAAATCTTAAACAGCTTTGAGGCGATTGAATTCATGGGAGTGACCTTGTTGGATCTCAGCAAAGCTTTTGACTGAATTTCTCATAGTGTTCTTTTAAATAAGCTTCAATATTATGGGATAAATAATAAACGGTTAATTTTTTTAAAAAACATATCTTTGTGGAAGGTTGCATATGACAAAACAGAAACCTAAAATCTTAAAATGCTAAAATTCATTAATTTGAATGGGTAGATTACTCCCAAAAGGCGTGACGTAGATTACTTACAGCCGTAACAGCTTTTTGCGTTGATTCCTAACATTGCACCAGGGCTCTTGTGACAGTAAAATAAAAATAACATAATGTCTTTATTTAGTGAGTGTTAATTGGGGTTCCAAGCCATTCCTCTTAATCAGCTTGGTTTAGTTTAGTTTTGGTTATTAGCGAAATGGCGACCTACCCAGCAGTATGAATGAGAAATGAGTGTAAGATGATTGTGGCGCAATCTTGTAGTCTTGTTACTGACTAAAACTGACATGTTCCTCTTTTTCTCTAAAGCAAGGGTATAACTACCCTTAAGATCTTTTGTAGCACCCTAGTTGAAGTTAGTCCCACAACTCTAATCCTTTGACAAAGCCTAGACGTTGCGTGACACTCAATTGTTTAAATTATTCGGGGTCCATGAAAATCTGACCAAAGAACTTCAACCTTCTCTGGCTCAGAGCTGGACATCTGAGCCAGAAGTGAGTAGCAGACTCCTCCTTGCAGAATCTGCAGGAGTTCAATATTCATAAGGTGTTTCCTCAATGAGCCATGTCCTGTCACTAGCCCCACCAATAAGCTCTGATTTCCCCATTAGAGAGCGTGAGTAGCTCCTTCCACTCCTGCATCCTGTATGGTTAAATTAGCGATTTTGACTGTCGAAGGCCTGGAAGAGACTCCCACGCCTCCCTCTTCATGACCTTCTCCCAATTTCGAAGCTTGTCCAGACCCTGACAGACAGACTCTGGGCAGAATGGTTCGGTCCCTACCAGTAAGGACATTGTTCCCTTTCAGGCTAAACCATCGGCTTTTTCATTCCCTTCGTGTCCTGGGACCCAAGCAAGCCATACACAGTTCCTTGAGAAAACCCATGCAGCTATATACAACCTTGGATTTCACTGAATGTGATTTCAGTGCTTTCAGCTGTCAGCATTTGGCTGTCATACAGAATTAAGATTCTTACCCCATTCAGCCGCCTGTTTTCCAGTCTTCTGGTACATCATTCAATCGCCAGATCTTCCAACTGAAATACGGTAATAGCGGCGCCCAGCGCCTGGGAAATGTGTGCCCTGGCACCAACACCCCAAGCCCCAAATGACCGTCCATACGAGAGCCATCAGTGTAGTAGGTCTGGGTTGAGTCAGCCAACTTTTTATCTGCAGCCACCGGTTCTGCCCCCCAGTGTCCACTTGTTAAGGGATGTTTAGGTTAAGGACCTACACTATCAGATCCGGGATAATTAGCTCTAACTATGATATATTCAACAATTCGTTCAGGAGCCATTTCTCACTTTGTGGGCTGTCAAAACTAAACTTATTTTCATAAAATACTACATTTTTTCTGGTTAGATTAGATTACATTACCATTTCAATTGTGACCTACCAAGGTAGGTATTTTAAGCCAAGTATTATTGAGAAATGAGTGCATGATGATTGTGGCGTGATCTTGTAGTCTTGTTACTGACCAAGGCTGACATCTAAGGGACCTATAGTTTAACATGGAGTCCGTACCACTGCCTCTGAATTACGAACTGGTCTAATTGTGAGGATGGTCTTTTCGGATTTAACATAGTATTCAATAGTGCGGACGTTAATACAACAAGAGAACACTACACCCACCAACCATCGCTCTTAACTATCCTCAATTTGTGACCTCCAAGTAGCTGGATTACAGCAAGGCAGGGCTCCTCCTTAGGAAGTCAAGTCCTTGGTCTGTTTCTCCCTGACCAGTTCCAGCCTGCGACCGTTCAGTCCCTTACAGTATTCTCTGGTAATGGAAGCCTACAAAAAACCGGAAAATGTAAAGAAATAATACATTCCCAGCTCAATTATTTAGCATCAAATTAAAATGAGATAAATTAGATACTATTGGAAAATTTCTACTATGATACAAATTTATTATATTTTATAATAACATTTTAATACAGTACAAAACACACAACAACAAAAACAATATCTTTCTCCAAAACATGTAGAATAATGAAGTAGCAAAATTTGGGTGCCCTCATTTTTGTGGAGAAGGATTACAAAAAGAAATTGTTTCACAGCTTCACAAAAAGCCAGATAGATAGAACTTGAGGTAAGACCTAGTTTGGCTTTTTTAGTGTATACATGTAAAAATAACCAAAAATATTGTAATTCCTAGCCATGTTCAGACAAAAATCTAATTTTATTGATTTATTATAGATTGAAATGTTATCAAAAATATATTTAAAAATTTTAAATAATGATACAAATTTTAAAGTCTAATTCATCCCATTATAAATTAATGCTTGATAATTGAGCTGATGAATTTATTTTTTCTTTATATTTATTTTGTTTAGTATTTTAGGTTTATATATTGTCTTGCTTGATAAGTATCTTGCTTCTGAATATTGAGTTATAGTATCAGTCCAACGGAAGGCTTACTGTTAGTATTTTCTACAAAATAAAGAATTATAAATATAAAAGAATGTACTGTAATCTTAACAGCATTGACCTCAATCACTGTTGGAAGTGTTCCAATAAGGGATAAACATCAAGTATAAACATGCAACTGACATCATATTCCAAACCATCACAGCTTAATAAATCAATAAATTTCTCTTCATATTATTTAAATGTAGTTTTACTGACTATTCTGAATAAACCTGATGATAATTAAAATTATAATTATAATATAACAACAATTGCTGATATTTAAATACAAACTAGTTTTATATCAAACCAACACTCTTAAAACTTAAAGAAAATTTTCTGGTTTCAATCTAGATTTTTTTTAAAGACAAATTGTCAAAATAAGAAGACAAGAGCTTCTTCTATACAGTTACAGAGTAGACTAACCAGAATCTCAGCAGCAAGTTCAAGGTCAGTAGCCAGCTTTTATTATAACAGTTTTCCTGCTGGTGGACTGTGTTTCTCTCACAAGGCTGACCAAAGGCCATCGTAGCCTATCAGTTTGAATTCACACTAAATTAGTGATAAATATGAACCTTAACTGTGAATATAAATCGGTTATAAATTAATTATTTATTTGGCATAAAATATCTTTAGTTATATTGGTGATATTTAAAACATTTTTATCAAAGACCTTTGGCAAAGCTTTATGGAAGTGATTTAACTTAACCTGTGTGAAGTAATTTATCTGAGAATAAAGTTGTATTTTCCACAAATTAAAATGACTTCTTACAAATGGTAAGCTATATTTGATTTTTAATGGTCATTCAGAATTTTTAAAGGAAATATCACCTCATTTTCATCTCTTTTTTGTAACAGACTTTTCTTTAAAAATTGTTTACTTTTGAGCTATCTTCTTGTCCAAAGAAAATGTTACTGAGTATGCCATAACTTTTCCTGATTTTTAGAGTTCAATTTACACATATTCCAAACTATACTTAAATATAATAATAATTAGGGTTAGTGTAGTATTATATGTAAAATACCTATTTTATAAAAAAATGGAACTGGCTCGATTTCAAGGGGTCTGTTTATCTACCTAATATTACCTAGAAATACAACAATGAAAATACAATATTTATACACATGCTGCTATCATTTATAAGGCATATATTTATGAAAAAATGAAAATAAGTAATTTATTTTAAAATATAATTGAACATGGGAAGAATTATTTGAATTTAAAAAATGTTTTTATTTTACTTCCCTTTGGGAAACAGGTTAGATCATGGATATGTCTAACTTACTTCTAAGGAATTTTTTCAGTTCATATCAACAGTTGTTCTCATTCTTTTATATTAAAAATTCAACATGATAGCTCTGGTAGTTTCAATGGAAACCTGTCACATATTTTCCATCTTACAATTCACCCCCCCTCAGAGCTAACACATATCCATGTCGAAATATAAAGAGCTTGAAAACTATAAATATGGAATAAAACATACACAATAAAAATACTATAACATAATTAGTTAGCTAGTATATCAAATATGATTGTTTTTGTAAATTTTAAACTTCAACACATAAATCTCAACACGTTTTTCACTATAAACTATTGCACTTGTAGCAAAATCCAATATAAAGTTATCAAGAAGACTGTCTACCACTGTCTTATCAGGGGCGTAATCACGGGAGGGACAAAGGGGACCGGACCCCTCCCCAGAGAGGACAGGAAAAAAAGGAGAAGGAAAAAAGAGAGAGAGAGAGCAGTCAATTTGTTTAAACTATGCATGTTAATAATAATTTTATTAATATGAATATTTATTTATTTGTTTTACTCATAAACAGAGGAATTTTTTTTAAATATTAATAAATCTTTATTATTTACTATCATTAATAAACTATTCCACCCCTGGGAGGTGTCAACCTAGTCTTAATGAAGTACAATCCCAGAATTCCAGAATAATTTCAGTTGTTTATTTATATGAATATTACCTTCGGATAAATGTTTAAGTAAATTTATATACAAAAACCAGAAATAGATCCCTGTAATTGTAAACAATTTTACAAATAGAAATAAACTAAAATGGAAATAATTTCAAAAATGCCCCTTAGTACATAATTATATAACAGTTTAACGAAACACTTTTGTGCGATCGCCTCACAATAGAGACACTGTAGTTCGGCGATCGCTCAAGGAAGGGATGCAGGCTAGGAGTACATGGGAAATATGGGGGGGTTCGCCGATCCCACCCAGGGCGGCAAAGTCCCTGAACCGTACCGGGATAGGTGAGAGTCATTTCCCCGGGGCGGGTGAATGCCATCGCCTCCTCAAGTCTTACCCACCCTTCTCTGACTATGCAAAAATGGACTACTGTACTTTAGTTGTGAGCTGTGGCAAGTGGCTAGCTAGACAGCTATTGTACCGGTAGTTTTTTGTTCTGAAATGGATATGTCTTAGCTCTGGGAAGTAGTTGGCGTTTTGAGTGAACAAAATTTAAAACAGTGACGTCATGTGAGCGGGTGAATGCCATCGCCTCCTCAAGTCTTACCCACCCTTCTCTGACTATGCAAAAATGGACTACTGTACTTTAGTTGTGAGCTGTGGCAAGTGGCTAGCTAGACAGCTATTGTACCGGTAGTTTTTTGTTCTGAAATGGATATGTCTTAGCTCTGGGAAGTAGTTGGCGTTTTGAGTGAACAAAATTTAAAACAGTGACGTCATGTGATTAGTGATGTCATAGTTTGGTTATAAGATCAGTTGTTTAGATTAACTGAAAATATTCCCTTTAGACATACTGTATCTATGATATAACCAATTTCCTACTGGGAAGTAAAGACAATTTTTTTTATAAAGTTCCTTACTCTATTCAATTCATTGTAACGTTTCTAAATTTTTATTTTGTTTGCCCTTATGCTGCTTGTCCCCACACACAGGTTTTCCTTTGTGGGGTTTTTCCAATATTAAATTGTAACCAATGTAAATTATTGTATGTCTATTGGAATAAATAAATGATGATGTGATTGATTTGAGTATTATTGATGGTTTACTTCGTTGTTGTTTAAGGAGCGGTGCAAGCTGCGTTAGGAACAACTGAAATTCTCTAGGTCGGCGCTAGTATCGCTTATTCATTATGCATAAATGTGATTGTTTCATGCAACCTTCCTGATTGTCCTGTTTAAGATAACAATTCTGTTTATTTTTTATTTTTAGACCTCTAAAATGATATACCTATTTTATAAGATTATCGAATCAAAAATGTAGCTTAAAAAATCATTTTCTGTAGATTTGCAAACATCTTTGTTATTTGTTATTCAACCACGTTCCCAAAATTTCAGGTCAAAAGCGTAAGTAGATTTCCCACACTCCTTGCATGAAAAACGACAAATTTCCGAATTAAAATTAACCTGTAACTTGAAACGTTTTTACTAAAAACTTGAAAAACTATTGCAAAAGCATATTTACGATACATTCAACAAATAAACATTAAAATTATGGTTTTTTTTAGTAGTAAATTTTTCGCTTGCACCACTTTAAGCGGTTTTCAATGTGCAGTGTCGTGGCAAATGGATTGTGGTTTGCAAGATATTTGCTCGAGATAGATAAAAATGGATAGCTCCTCGATATTAAGTTTTTATGGCATTCATAAAGACATTCTTGTAAACCCGGAAGAAGTCCTAGACAAAATGGCAATATATGATTTAGGAAGATTCAACTTTAATTTAAAATTGCTTTGTGTATTGTGTGTATGTATTTTTTTTGTATTTCGCGTTTTAATCTGTTAAAATTAATAAATTCAATCAACAATCAAGTTACCTATATTCAACATTCCCAATTACTGAAATACAAAAAGCTTTTGTTATAGTTTGAAAATAAATACAAAGTGTTAAATTTAATTGAAGTCTATTATATGACTGAATGGTGCTATAAACTGTAGTAGCATATACAATAATACAAAGGAAGAAACAACAATTTAAACTTAAAATATTTGATATATTTGTGAGGTTACGTTAATGGTATGTCTGAGTTAATATTGCTTAGCATGAAGCCCAAATTTAAATGTGTTAGTACCACTGAAAGTTTAATTTAACCCCCCACCCCTCCCCAACAAGGCATCCTCAGTTTTCCATATCTTTCATAAGTTGATCCCCCCAAAAGACAAATCTATTGGGTATCCTGGATATGCCACTGTGCCTAATGGTAGTCATTCATGTAAAGAGTAAAATTATGTTTCATTCAAAAAAGCATACATTTTAATATTAATAATTTGTTTAGTCTTCTGACTGATATCTGGTTGCGTGTCTAAAATATTATTATACACAAAATTAAATTTTTTTTATGTTGTGGAAATGGTTATCAATTTAATTAATTAATTATGATGTAGACTATAACCATGAATGGGTTGTGTGTTTTATCTGGAAAAGTTTAGGATTTATTTTGTAAATATGATCAATTTTTAGAAAATATATAGTATGACAACATAAAAAAGTCAAAGATAATTCTTACTAAAAAAGGAATTATGTTTTTAATCTTCATTTACATTTTGATTACAAGTATAAGGTAAAAATTGCATTTGAATGTTTATATGTATGTTTTAGTCAATTACCAACACATTAACTTTATTTTGTTTCCACTACCTAGGAGAGCTGCATTGAAGGTCTTCTTTCTCGTGTTCTGCCTACATTCAGTGTTCGGCTATTTTAACCCTGGGGATGGCTCGCCTTCATCAGTTTCATTTGAATCCTCAACAAATCAAAGGGTGCCCTCTCTCCTTTGGAATATCACCAGTCAATATGACAATGTTTTTGATCGGTGAGGTTTTGTCAAACACTCAGCTACTATTAATTTTTAATTTACAGTAAAAGGGGTATATAAACAAAAGATTGTTCACAGAAATATACTGCATCATGCCCAGAAAACTGAAGATATCAGTGGGAGGAAGTTACCCCAGCCAATGTGCATGAGTGAATTTTGTGGTTTCAGTAAAGGTGACAAGTTTTATTTACTAGGACAACCAATAGGAAGAAATGATTTGTATATATTTTTTAAACAGATGAAACTATCTGGAATATACAGCAGGCTTTTGTTCATAGAACAACATATTAATCCTCCATAGGTTTTTCAGAGGATATAATTAAGCAAGATCACGGGATCAATCCTGGGATTTCTGATGATGAATATATATTTTATAATATATATATATATGTGTGTGTGTGTGTGTGTGTAATTAGGCAATACAATGTGCTTATATGGCAATAGATACTTAAAAATATAATAAAATTCAATTTCACTCACAATAAATCAGTTTGGCAATATATTTTCACAGATGTTCACCACATCAAACAACGGTTTTCTCATGTTATGAGCAGCTTGGTCTCTAATTAACATAACTTGGTTTGGATCAGAATTAATTGCTGCTTGGTTAATTAGAGTGGTGGCCATTTATTTAATTTTTTTTCCAAATGTGGCAACTTGATATGTGTCTGTGGACTTTTTGTTGACATTCTGTTCTCAGAATTTTCCTCACAAGGGAACTTAAGAATAGTGAAGAAACATTCTGTTTTTAGACGTTATGGTGGTCTAAATGATGGAATGATCTCCTTCAAATCTCGAAACAGCGATGTTACTAACTCCATTGCTAATAAAATGCAAGGATATATTTTTCAATTTTTCAAAATACATGCTTTTGTACTGTTATAGATTCATTCTAAAAGTGATAACCATCATTCTTAAAAAAAATTTAGATATTGCATATATTCTTGCTTTATGTTCAATTGATTTTAGTCTTTCAGATCTTTTATTTAATCCAATGTACACAATCCAGGAAACAAAGAGAAACAGAGTTAGGGACCAGAGTATCTAGACAGTCTTCCTCTCTTGACAACACATATAAGGTCGTCTGCTACTACACCAACTATGCTTGGTATAGGTAAGAAATTAAGTATGGTAAGAAATAGTAATAATATCTTCCTTTCTTTCTTAAACTTTTAACAACCAAGCAATGTTAAAGGAAGAGGAAAAATAATCAATTTCTCAATAATAATCTTTAATTAAACATTAAAACATCATGTAGAAAGTTAGTAGAGTAGTCTTCTCATATACCTACATTGTTTGTTGTGCTGGAAGAAAAAGAATTCATAGGTATAGAAAAGTTATTTCCCTGGTACATAAAAATGAGTCTTTTAATTACAATTACCAAATCCAGACTGGTTAAGCAAGATATATTTCTTGCTAAGGTATATCAGATGGATCATTCCCTTATTTTATCTACCCAATATACACCTCGTAAAGTAGAAAATTTATGAATAGAAATGCTCCAAACTAGTTTTACTTGATAGATAATCTTATCAATAAGAATAAATTAAAATATTAGTTTTTTTAAACCCAATTCTAATCTTTGCTCTTAGGTATTATTTAAAAAATAAAACTACACCACATATGAATAAAACGAAAAGATTTTTATGTTTATTAAGTAAAAAATCTCTGTTCAAGGTTTGTTGTTATGAAAACAAAACCATTAAGCAAAGGAAAGAATATATGGGCTCATTTAGGTTACAGTGATAGCAGTATGTTGCATGATATGAGGCACATAACCGCAAAAGTTGCTTGATTTCCTTTTTATCTCACATCCAGGAGTGGTATTGGCAAGTACTCTCCCCGAGACATTGATCCGACATTGTGCACTCACATTGTTTATGGCTTCGGAAAGCTCGATGCAGATCAATTCTTCATCAAAGTTAGTGACAACTGGGCCGACATTGAGAGTAGTGAGTCTTCTTTTTTAATATACTCAAGTTACGAATGTAGCCAACATATTAACAAATACTAAAGGTATTTTAATGTACATCCCTTATCTATTTTTTTCTACCTTAAGATTTTTGGTTGTGTTTTATAAAATAAAGCAATATTGCTCTCAAATCGGTTTATAATACAAAAACCAAATCATTACAAATCGTATAGTATAGTATGGGACAGTAAAATTTTGTTTTTATTTTAAAACTTGTAAAAAGGAATAAAAATGCATTTTTGAACAAAACATCAACGTATTCATTTCATTTTCGCTTAATAGATGTTTCCCTCTATACACCACTATACTGATTCTTACGTGCTAAAACTTGATTTTACTCCCTCCTAATTTTTTTGATTGTTGAAACATCAAGAGAAACTTGGAGGCACATATGTATTAACTTGCGTGTTGCTTAGGATTTTCAATTTTGTGATAACATCCTCACAAACACTGATGTTAAGCTTTATCTAAAACTTACAAAAATTCTTTAGGACTCTATCAAAAAGTGACATCCCTCAAGAAGCATGGAGTGAAGGTGGTGATCGCCATCGGAGGCTGGGAAGATTCCAGCGGGGACAAGTACAGCCGATTGGTTAACTCGCCCATGAGGCGACGGCGGTTCATAGAACACCTGTTGCAGTTCCTGTACCAACACGGCTTTGATGGTATCGAGCTGGACTGGGAATTCCCTAAGTGCTGGCAAGTGAGTACAACAAATTACTGATAAACAAAGTGATATTTTTTATCAATACCATTAAAACAAAAGTTTAAACTCCATTTTATGATCCATGGCTGTAAAAAATACTCTACTACAGTCCTTCCCAAACATTTTTTACCCGTGACCCACTAAAACTTAAACGCGACCCACTAGTATTTAAGATACTATCAAACACCAAATAATTCCCTTCAATGCTTGATTAAACTAGTGTTTTGAAACATGTTTAAATTGTTTCTTTTGATTTAAATAAAATGTATCCATACTCCAATTTGACTCATAGTAAACTAAAATACCCCCGTCGCAGCAGACCTGCGTACTCAGCGAATTTCCAAAGCAATAATATAATAATAATAATAATATATGAATATATGAGAAGTTTTGTCAATATCTGTCGATAAATATACAAGTTATTTACCTATTCTCCATAAGATTAACATGGGAAAGAGTATGCAGGTTTGCTGCTGTGAGGAACATTGAAAGTAAGCATTCTTAACATAAAATATTTTAATTTTAACATTTTTACCAAGTTCCATAAACATCTGTCCATAAATAAAGGGGTTTGTCTATTCTCCATATGATTAACATGAGAAATAAAAAGAGTATGCAGGTTAGCTGCCAAACACAAAAACTATGATTTTTAAGCATTTGAATCATAAGATCTCAACCACATGACGGCATATACCAAGTAAAAAAATATTGATTTATAAGTGAAATATTAATTTTTCTTCATCCTCCATAAGATTAACAGTACCTGGTGACCGAGCTTTGCTCGGATAGAATAAGACATTTATTACTCAATGAAAACAGTTATGTGGTTTAAATAAAACTGATTTAATACACCTTAATTAATATAGCATAAACACTGTTGCCCCGGATGGGGATCGATCCCACAACCATCGGCTTATGGAACTCAAGCGCTAACACTGAGCTACAGCGTCAGTCAAGTCAGGACCGTCCTTAAAGGGTTTTTGGCCAACCTCAATTGTTTTAGCTGATTTTATGCTGTATTTAATGGAATAAGGAATGAGGGTTGAAAAGCAAAAGAGAAATTTAATTTACACCAATTAATTGGTTTGTTACAGTGGCTTCAAGCAATAGAATGAACAGTTTTCTATCAAAACATGAAAGATTTTGGAAATACTTTGCTCTGCTTATATTTCGCACAGTTATTTTACCATTTAGAAGTATCATTAAGCCTACTAGGTTTTTTTATTATATAAATATAGTCAATTACTCATTAGCTACAAAGTAATAGCTTGACAAATCGTTTACTAATGTGATTTCTGGCACTGTTTTTCCTAGAGAGATTCAATGTCAGGATTGAATGAGGACATTTTCAGTCTCATGTCATTTTTAACTGCCCGATGATTTCTGTATATATTCTTTTGAAAACACAATCACGTAAGTATGTGGTACTAAACACCATTAAAAACTTCATTGCAACATTAGCAAGATCAGGATAGTACAGAAAGTACTAGCTCCTAGTCACCGCGCTGTCACGCCGTTCCGGTGCCGGCCAATTTGACATGATCTTACTTCCCAGCTACATCTTTAGGTGCCCAGAGTCCAAAAACAATAGTCGTTAAAATTTATATATATATATATATGCAGTGGTGTAGTGCTAAAAAAAGCTGTGCCGGAGCGGTCCTTCCCAGGAAGGCCGTTACTCTTTGGGGGGGGGGGGGGTAATGGGTAGTCAAAGTCTGCAAGTTCCTCAGGAAGGTCATTGCGTGGTCAAACGCGAGGAGTTGTGTACAATGAATCTATTTAAAATCTTATTTAAATAGATTCATTGTATTCACTCAATTACATCAACCGAAGTTTAATTTTGCTAAAGTGACTAGTGATGTTCCTGGGGTATCTGTTGTATTCATGCAAAGTATTGCAGTCGAATGCAAACGGTCCATTTTTAGTAAGGGTTCGCTTTCTTTTTCAACCCGAACTGGCGAGTGCAGGTCAAGGAAGAAGAACATATTTGTAGATGAGTTTACCCACCATATAATACGGAGGAAAATCCTCAAATTGTATTTTGTAAAAAACACCGCAACTTCATCGAAATTAAAGGCTGTTCTGTAGGAAGAGGGTTTGTTGAAATAAATATCTTAGACGGAGATTAAAAATGAATAGGATTTAAATGGTTAAAGACTGAAAATAAAAATAATCTCAACAGTTCTTAACCAGTCTCAAGTTTGTTGTAAAAAGTATATTTTTGCATAAAATAACTAGATACTATACTATAAAAAGATATATGGTCTTCAAGTAAGCCCTTGTGTCTGATTATGGTGTTACGATGTTTTTAGGTTAGGGTTAATGTAAAACGCCTAAAATTGCCTCGATATTGCGTGTTGATAATGAAATGATGCGAGCCACTCGCTTACATACCACGCTCTATAAAAAGGCAAAGTACAAGTATACAAATCTGAGTTTCGGCTGCACGAGCTGTGCCGGAGCGCCGCTCCGGCTCTAAAAGCTGTGCCGGAGCGGCGCTCCGGACCGCTCCGGCTCCACTACACCACTGTATATATGTATGTGTGTGTGTGTGTGTGTGTGTGTGTGTGTGTCAGTGAACACGATAACTCTTGTAAAAATGATCCGATTGAGACAAAATTTGGTAGAGACGTGTATTCCTACATTTATTCGGACGAGTTCGTAAACCAGACATATCAGTCAATCGGAACGGGTAGTTTGAGGGGGTTTTGTACCCCAAAAATGGGTTTTGACGTTTTTCCCATCTAATTTTAAAAAATTACAAATTGTATCTTTCACCATTAGAATCAGCTCAAAAACTACCTACAAAAAATAAATCTCTATCTCCAACAGTTACCGAGATAACCATGTGTCAATATATGCATTTCCAGTGGAGGCATTTGGCTCTGAAGTATGAGATGGGGTAAGCGATGGCTGGCTCCAACCTTACGACTGAGAGTTTCACAGATTAATATCCCTAATACTAGTCAAACAACATAATAAGGACAGTAAAGTGTGACCCATTATAAATTGTAGAGAGCAAAATCAGTATGTATCAAGCCATTCAGTGTAGTGCAGTTTTGTGAAAAACTAAGGACGAGTAAGGAGAAATACTACCTTCTCAAGGATTTGTAACAGATTAGGCATTCAGGCTTAACCAAGAGTACGGTGTGTAAAATACACAAGACCGAACCAAGGTAATACAAAAGGCTAGCACACGGAATAGCCTAAGGTAATTTAACAATTTTTAAACTTTAACTCTTAGTAATAGCAAAATAATTAATTATAATTGATTTGCCTAAGTTAATAGCAAACACTAGACAGAGAGCCATCTAGGTTGAAAACACTCCATCTAAGTGGATAGTCAGAGATTTTAATCTGGTTCCACAACAACAAAAATGTGGATACTATTTGACGAGTATTTATGAGATTATATTGATAATCTTTAACAGTAATGATCGAGTCTGACAAATGTAATTTCTACAGCTGGACTGTAACAGGGGACCAGTCTCAGACAAGGATGCATTTGCTGCTCTGGTCAGAGAGCTTCGGGGAACTTTCAAACCCCTTGGACTACTGCTCTCTGCCGCCATGCCTCCCACCAAGCACCCCATCGATGTAGGTAAGTATTGGAACTTATTGGTAAATATTATATAGCCAAATCTACAATCTAACAAAAAACAAATGATCCCTCTAAGTAAGTGTCTCCATTTTTCCATCCCGCTTATCTGTAATGTACTCTTAGCCCCTGACATCTGAAAACCCTGCCAGTAGATCTACAAGTTCTACAAGATCTACAAGATCTCATTGCAGCATGTAAATAGATGAGGTAAGTTAGGAAGGGAAATTCACCTCCTCCCATCTAACAACACCCTTGCTCACTGTATGTGATACAGGGCCTGCTGGGCAGGATCTTTTATGTGTAGTTCAGTTGATTACATCTGTGAAACCCTCATTGAAACGTTAAATAAATGAACAATCAAAAATATCTAAATTAAAAAACCTATATTATCTATAATATTATAAAGAAGAGGTGGTTTCTGTATGTTTGTGGGTTTGTGTGTTTGTGGGTTTGTTGTGGCAAGTGAATGCGAAAAATACTGAACCGACCGGTTTGAAATTTTAGGCAAAGGTAGATCTCAAACTCATGCAACACATAGGTATACTCATTTCCTTATAATCCTCTCGGGCTACGCCCTGTGAACGTCCTAAGTTTCAATGTTTACATTTTTAGAGAATGAAAACATAAAATTACTTGAATGTCAACAGCTGTGAATACTAAAATTTGACAGTTCGAGAAGAAGGAGAAGAAGAAGAAAGAGCTGCCGTGACCGTCTGAGGTTTCAATGTTTACATTTTCTAATGACAACATCCGTTTGCACTATATTTTGACAGTTCAGGAAGAAGAAGAAATAAAGTTGATTTTTCAGATAAACTGCTGGATCGAAATTAGTGAATTATTTGAAATAGTGGAATGGTAGATTTTAAGTTTTTTCCGACGACTGTCTCTATTACATTAATCCTTATCCTTTCCCAATATTTGACATATGTTACTTTGAAATGTTGTAGACATTCCTGTTTTGTCATTTTGTAAACAATGAAGAATTAATTAACAATACCTTAAATGTATCAGTAGAGCCTACACCTTTCAGCCTTTTTAGCCCGTGCGAAGAACGGGTACTTTGGCTAGTCTTTTATATATCTTATATAAATTTTTACTTTTAGCGAATTTCCCATAGGGAAGAAGCTATTACCGTAGGTCTCATGGTGAGACTTAAGCCCGGGACCATGTTATTTTTTCTTCTTTAGGTGCCCAGAGTCCAAAAACAATAGTCGTTAAAATTTATATATATATATATATATATATATATATATATATATATATATATATATATGTGTCTGTTAGCACGATAACTCTCGTAAAAATAGTCCGATCGAGACCAAATTTGGTAGAGACGTGTATTCCTACACACTCTCGGACGAGTTCGTAAACCAGACATGTCGGTCAATAGGAACAGGTAGTTTGGGGGGGTTTTGTACCCCAAAATGGGGTTTTTTGCGTTTTTCACATGTAGTTTTAAAAAATTTTTAATTTTATATTTCACCATTGGAATCAGCTTAGAAAACTACACAATTAAGTTCCTTAAAGTTTTTCTCTATCTCTAACGGTTACCGAGATATTAAAAAATCTAAACACAGTATGTTGTATTGTGGGGCTCCAATGTTAATCTTATGGAGGATAGGGAAAAATTAATATTTCCCATATTAATGAATATTTTTGGATAAAACTTGATATTTAGCTTCATGTGGTTAAGATCTATCCATTTATGCTTAAAAATCATAGTTTATGTGTTTATCATGGCAGCAAACCTGCATACTCTTTTCCCATAATAATCATATAGGGAATGGGCAAACTCCTTAATTTATGGAGAGATGTTTATGAAACTTGATGATGTTGGTATAATTGGTTAAAATAAAAATTATTTATGGTATAAATGACTACTTTCAGTGTTCCTCACAGCTGCTAACCTGCACACTCTTTCCCATGTTAATCTTATGGAGAATAGGCAAATAATTCTCATGTTTATAAACAGTTTTTTTTAAACTTGTCATATTTTATTATTATTATTGATTTGGAAATTCGCTGAGTACGCAGATCTGCTGCGACGGGGGTATTTATTTTATTTTATTTGTACACACACACATACGGTATGTATACAGAGTGTTCATTTAAGTCTGGGACAAACTTCGAGAGGTGATAGTACTCATCAAAATAAACCAAAAATTTCCTGTAAACATATGTCGAAAAATCCTTCGTTTAGCCGCTAGCAGCTATTTTGTATTTTATACAAAAAACGTAATATATCACGTATGCGAAGGTCAATAATTATTTGAATGATTTAGTAAATGCCCAAACCCCTAAACTGGGATATCCTGAATTTTATTTTAAACCTGTCATACAGTCGGACGTTTTGATGGCCATTCGCAGAATCCGAAGCAATGCTGTCGGATCTGATGTAATATCAATCCGCCTCATCAAAGATATACTCTTTGCTATTCTACCAATTATAACATTCATTTTTAATGCATCTTTCAGGCGGTGTTCATACCCATCTCTTTGGAAGTCTGCCCTCATCCGTCCCTTAAACAAGGTCTCAGCTCCGACAACATGTCGTGATTTCAGGCCGATAAGTATTTTGCCTGCTTTATCTAAAGGCCTAGAAAGAATCGTTCACTGTTAAATGACTGAATTCATCACTGACAACATTTTATCTGACTTTCAGTCAGGTTTCAGAACAGGACACAGTACAGAAACAGCACTCCTCCGAGTGGCTGAAGACATAAGACTTTCTATGGAACGTCGACAGGGAACGATTCTAACTTTATTTGATTTTTTCTAAAGCGTTCGATTGTGTCAATCATGATATTTTAATTCAGAAATTAAGGGCCATAGGGTTTTCCCAGAATGTCCTCAATTGGCTGAGATCTTATCTATCAGATAGGCGGCAATGTGTGGAGTTGGTGAGAAGCGATCCGACTGGGAGACTGTTACTTGGTGTTCCACAAGGATCAATCCTTGGACCCTTACTTTTTGCACTTTACGTAAATGACATAAACTCAACGTTGGTGCATTGCAAACGCCATATGTACGCCGATGACCTTCAAATATACGACCACTTTACTACAAACAATGTGAACGATTCTGTCAGAAGAATCAATGAGGACATTACTAGAATTGTTGCATGGGCTGAAAAACATGGACTGAGACTAAATCATGAAAAGACTAAACCAATTGCAATTTGCCGTACTCAACTTCGCAATTCAATTTTGTTTGACTCCATTGATTCAATTACGGTATGCGGAAATTCTCTGCCATACTACGACAAAGTAAAGGATCTTGGAGTAATACTTAACACATCACTCACTTGGGACGAAGCAGTCACTGACATACGCAGAAAGGCTTTCGCATCAATACACTCACTTAAGAAATTACAGAATTTTTTGCCACTACACACTAAACTGAATTTGGTCAAAACACTTGTACTTCCACACTTTACTTACTGCAACTCACTGATCGATGACATGACTGTAACACAGGCGGGTATGCTCCAGCGTTCTCAAAATTATTGCTTGAGATTTGTTTATTGTCTTAGATGTTATGAGCATATCACGCCGTACTACCTTGAGGCAAAAATTTTGAAATTGAAAGATCAAAGAGCAATCAAAATTCTGTCATTACTTTTTTCAATATTAAAAACAGGAGTTCCAAATTATTTTAGAGATGACCTTAAATTCGTATCTCAAGGTAGTTTGCGAAATTCACGTTCTTCATCAATCACATTACGAATACCTCATCATGTGACCACAGCTTATGATAGGGCTTTTGTTGTCGCTGCCTGTCGCCTTTGGAATAATCTACCTCTACAAATAAGATCCCTTGAAAAACGATCACAGTTTGTGGCGGCACTAAAAACTTTGTTTTTTGATCGGATGGTCTCGGCTGGCGTGTCCTAGGGCTTCTGTGGTGGGGCGGTTGCTGATGTGAGTGTATGTGCTTGAGTGTAAGTTTTGTAATAAAAACAATCTATTTATTTTTATTTTGTATATATTCTATGTTTTTTTAAGTACATTTTATTTGTAAGCTATGATAAGTTTATTTTTATGTTCATATTTTTATGTTTTAATGCAGGTTAAGTGTAAGAAAGGGCCATGTGGCCCTAACTTTGCCTGTTTAAATAAAGAATTTTTCATTTCATTTTCATTTACTTTTAGATTATTATTTACAATTATGTTTGTACTGATTATGTTATTATTATTTGTTGGTGTATTTCTGTTAACCCTAAAGTTCAATATAATGCATTCCATTTTATTCATGAACTAGCAGTAAGCCTGTCCTTTGTATGGGTTGTAGGATTCAGTTTAAAGAAGAAAGATCATCATACCAAATGTAAACCTGAAATACTAAACAAATCAATACAAAGAAAATAAATCAATATCCAGCTTTATTATTTAGCATTAATTTGCAATTAAATAGATTAGAAGATTTATACCATTATTATTATTAGTTATACCGTACGTTGAAATAACTTTTTGATATAATATGATTTTTGAAATGAGTTTAAATCAATGACAAATATAAACTAACTAATATTGATTCAACAGCTGATTGTTTGATTGTTTTTCTTTCTATTAAATCTTTAAACTACAAAGACAGCTGATTATTACCAGTAGGTTATTCATTGAAAACTGAAGCAAAATGTGACCAATTTCGTGTAAAAAGTGGGTTTTTAAATTCTTGTTATTTACTTTTTAAGGGTCAGCAGACAACTTTAAGCCTTTAAAAACCTTCTCTGGAACGTAGAGAATGTATGACATAAGTTTCATTGTTATCAATTTTTTTGGAGGCTTCTCTAACGCATGAAACGTAAAAATAACTCAAAAATGTATAATTCTGAGCAGTGTATAGACAAAACTCTAATTTTATTTATATAGATGTAGTAAAATAATTATTGAATTAATAAAATGCATTATTGAGATTATAAATATATTATTTTTTAGTACTACAGTATCACTGAAAAGATTGCCAACTTATTGAGAACTCTGCTTTTTTAGATGTGAAATAATACGAATATATAAGATATAATAAATAATTCATTCCTAATCCTCAAACTGTTCTGAGTAGATTTTTTTGAGTCATGGTTGAATGCAATTATTTATTCCAATTAAAATTTGTCAGCAATTCCAGAATTACAAAACTAAAAGGCTTGTTCAGGAACATATTTTGGGACAAGATTATTGAATTGTTATGTGAATAAAACCATTCCTTACCTATTTTTAGGGTACAATATTCCTGAGATATCGGAGAACCTGGACTGGATGACTGTGAAGACGTACGACTACCACGGGCACTGGGACAAGCGCACGGGTCACGGGGCTCCTCTGTACGCCCAGCCTGATGATGACGATTACACCTTCAGCGTGGTACGGAAAACCATGTTTGAAGAGTTTGCAGAACATGGCCATTTTTTACTCACTTCCCATATAATTGTCTGAGACCCAAAATACCCATGTTATATAAGGGATATATTATTACTCTCTTTTGTGTGCTATAGTAGTAAATTACAAATTTCCTAGACTTATTCCACTTGATCGTTTTTAGATGTTATATAAGATAATTAATTACCCAGATAATATTTTTAACAAGTCCATATTGTTTTGGTATCTCATGACGTGTTCCACGACCGTTCCATCAGAGCTAAACTCCAAACACATTTTCGACTCCCCTTCTCATCTTATGACTATTCTTATAATCAGAACTGTTTTATACATTACTTCAGACTAGACCCAAAGGTTTGAGGTATTTTCAGTGGAAACTCTCTAGTAAATTGGTAGAGTTTGAACCTTGTATCCCATTCTCACACCTAGACCAGAGCCTGAGCAGCACACTCTCCAAACTCTAATCGAAATAAATTTGGATTTGACTATGACCAAAGGACTAGTCAAGATACCATACATCCTACAAAATAATCCTTGATTAAACCATACATACTATTAATATATTTTAGGTAAACCCAAATACATTTCCTAAGCGTTTTCATAAAGAACTCTTAATCTTAAGTAACTTTTCATTTTCCAGAATTTCTCTATTAGTTACCTGATTTCAAAAGGAGCAGATAGTCGCAAGCTGGTCCTTGGAATTCCCATGTTTGGCAACACTTTCACACTGAACAGCAACGATGACAATGGGCTGTACGCCTACAGCAGTGGACCGGGGGAGAGGGGGGAGCAGAGCACTGTGCCGGGGATACTCGCTTATTACGAGGTGGATGATCTTAAGAAATTATTGTATACTACTGTATATAATTACCCATGCTTGACATTTGATTGTTTATGTAGCAATATCTGATACAATAAAATACAAGCCCAACTGTGTAAATATGTTTATAAAAAGTTGTTCACGTTGTCACTATAATCAATGTCACTTACATAACTACAGGAGAGGGGGGAGCAGAGCACTGTGCCGGGGATACTCGCTTATTACGAGGTGGATGATCTTAAGAAATTATTGTATACTACTGTATATAATTACCCATGCTTGACATTTGATTGTTTATGTAGCAATATCTGATACAATAAAATACAAGCCCAACTGTGTAAATATGTTTATAAAAAGTTGTTCACGTTGTCACTATAATCAATGTCACTTACATAACTACACTTACACTTACACTTAGTCACGGTGTGGTAAGAAATTTGAGTCTGGTCAGAAGTTTAGGGTTTACCATCAATTGTTGCATATGTTTTGTTGAATTTAATGTGAGTGTTACTGCTTTCCCAGTGAATGATGCAATCAATGTCAGCATTCATTTGATGAACTGTTGTTCCAATGTTGTCAACTGTAAAATGAGAGTTAATTTTAAAACTTTCAGCGTAAAGATAAAAGTGAGAATGAGTGATGTGATCTGTAAAGTCATTGATGTGCAGTGAGAAATTAGAGGTCTCAAGAAAGCCCTGTGGTATACCACATGTAACAGGTTTCTATCCCAATCAACTCCCTAAAGTCCTAACACACTGCTGGGGGCCTGGAGAGATAAAACCCAACTCAGTTTTGTAAAAGTCTGTTACTGGATCAAGTAACATTAATACAGTAGAGTATTATAGCATAATTTTGTACAGTATACCCAGTACATTATTGGATTAATAACAAGCAACGATCCTGGCAAATAAATCATCTGGTCATTGTCCATAACAAAGATAAAGTCCATTGCACTCATCTCTCTCACCCTTCACTCGTATTCTTAAAATATCCACTGGTGGGTCGTTTCATTAGAAAAAATGAAGATTAGAATATTCACTGTAGAAGTAAATATTTAAATCTTACTATGAATAAACCTTTACGTGTTTTACAGATCTGTGACCGCATTCGGAGACAAGGCTGGAGCGTTGTGACAGATGCCGAGAGCTCAATGGGACCGTATGCTCGACATGAGAACCAGTGGGTGTCTTACGACGATCCTTCCATGGTGCGACGCAAGGCGGAGTACATTAGAGCCAACAAACTGGGCGGAGCCATGATCTTCACTCTCGACTACGATGACTTCAGGTGTTTTACAAATCTGTAGCTTTATCTGCTAGCTAAATCTGTAGCCTCTTAACTGAGGTTTTTTTAACCATTACAATACAATACAATACAATACAATATTCTTTATTGTTCATTCGTAAAGAATTACAATAGTGTCATTTGTAACAGAGATTTTTATTGAAAGTCTTTGAAGTTTTCACTAAATTCCTTTAGTGAGTAGAATGGTTGTTGAATCAGCCAGTTTTTCAACTCTTGATGCAGTCTCTTGCCAGTCAGGTTCTTCATGTAGTCTGGAAGATGGTTCCTCATTTTGCGGCCTGCGTAGGATGGCTTTTTTCCCATGATTGATGATGTTCTATGTACAGGCAAGGCAATCTTCGAGCCATGGCGGGTATTGTAGTCATGGAGGTCTTTGTTTTGTGGTAAGTTTAGTGCAACTGAGAGTTTGCCAATATGGTTCATTCTTCGAACAACATAAATCCCGGTGCTGATTTTTTTGCATTCTTGGTCTATGTGCTCTGCCCAAGTGAGTTTGTTGTCTATAATGACGCCAAGAAATTTTGTATGGATTTCTATTGTTACTTCTTCTACTTGAGGAGCTTAGTCTCTCTTTTTGCTGAAATTTATTGTTGTTGTTTTTTATGGATTAATAGCCAAGTCGTTCAGTTTTGAGTAAAGAACTGCATTTTCAAGGGTGGATTTTTAGTTTTGATAGAGGCCTACAGCTGTATCGTCCTTTACTAAAATTGTAGTGTCGTCAGCATACATAATTGCAGTAGTATTGTCACTCTCAATTTCCTTGGGGAAGTCATTTGTCAAGAGAATAAATAGGATTGGGCCTAGGACAGAGCCTTGTGGGACACCTCTGGTCAGTTCGCTTTTTGAGGACTTGAGCTTGGTTGTGATGTTGTTTGTTGTATGTTGAAGTTCCACAATTTGTGAGCGCCCTGTGAGATAGCTTTTGAACCACTGAAGGGCTAGATTTCTTATGCCAAGTCTCTCAAGTTTTGTTCATATCAAATTGTTGCCTAGGCAATCAAACGCTTTGCTGTAGTCTAGGAAAATGACAGATATAAATTGTTCATTGTCTATCTGGTCCAGAACATACTCAATGACGGAGGTTATAGCCGATGATGTTGATTTGTTTTTTCTGAAGCCATGTTGATTTTCGGTTAACAAGTTATAATCTGTGAGATGTGTCATTAGTCTGGCTAATGCAATTTTTTCCAGTATTTTAGAAAAAGTGGAGACAAGAGAGATAGGTCTGTGGTTTTGTGCTTGTGTAGTTGGCCCTTTTTTGTGCTTTGGGTACACTTTACTCACTTTTAAAAGCAGATGGGAACTGGCCACTTTCAAAAGATTTGTTTACTAGGCTGACCAGTGCTGGAATGAGTTCATGTGAGCAATGCTTGACCATCTTTGATGAGAATTCGTCTGATCCACTTGATGTTTTATGCTGGAGAGAGTTTATGACTGCTTGTACTTCCTCGTAAGATGTTGGGGTCAGGGCAAGTGATGGCAAGCAGATTGGTGTCCCTCCGTTCAATGAGGTCGCTGGATTCACTGGGGTGGTTCTGTTCTGGCTGATTGTTTTTTCGGCTATTTTTGTGAAATAGAGATTTAGGTGCTCGGCTACTTCTGTGGGGTTGTTTATGACCTTCCCATCATCTTCCAGCACAATGTGGGGTTTCTCTTCACATTTTCCTTTTCGTTCCTTGTTAATTACTTGCCATAAGGCCTTTGATTTGTTGTCAGCCTGTTCAATGAAATAGGTTGTGGAGGAAACTTTAAGGTTTCTGAGTTTCATGTTGTAGATCCTCTTTTAGCGAATTTCCCATAGGGAAGAAGCTATTACCGTAGGTCTCATGGTAAGACTTAAGCCCGGGACCATGTTATTTTTTCTTGTTTAGGTGGCCAGAGTCCAAAAACAATAGTCGTTAAAATTTATATATATATATATATATATATATATATATATGTGTGTGTGTGTGTGTCTGTGAACACGATAACTCTCGTAAAAATGGTCCGATCGAGACCAAATTTGGTAGAGACGTGTATTCCTACAAATGCTCGGACGAGTTTGTAAACCAGACATATCGGTCAATGGGAACGGGTAGTTTGGGGGGGTTTTGTACCCCAAAATAAATTTTTTTTAAATATTTCTAATTTTATATTTCACCATTAGAATCAGCTTAAAAAACTACACAATTTAGTTCCTTAAAGTTTTTCTCTATCTCCAACGGTTACCGAGATATTAAAAAATCTAAACACAGTACGTTGTATTTTAAGGCTCCAATGTTAATCTTATGGAGGATAAGGAAAAATTAATATTTCACTTATTAATCAATATTTTTGGATAAAACTTGATATTTAGCTTCATGTGGTTGAGGTCTATCCATTTATGCTTAAAAATCATAGTTTATCTGTTTATCATGGCAGCAAACCTGCATACTCTTTCCCCATGTTATTCATATAGGGAATAGGCAAACTCCTTTATTTATGGACAGATGTTCATGGAAGTTGGTATAAATGTTAAGGTAAAAATTATTTATCGTAGAAATGACTACTTTCAGTGTTCCTCACAGCAGCTAACCTCCATACTCATTCCCATGTTAATCTTATGGAGAATTCCCTAATAATTTTCATGTTTATGGACAGATTTTTATAAAACTTGTCATATATTATTTATTTGGAAATTCGCTGAGTACGCAGGTCTGCTGCAACGGGGGTATTTATTTATCATCTCTTCTTTGTCTTCATTTCTATTTGTCATCTCATACTCCCGTAGAGCTTTCAAAAAGTTCTCTTTGAGGATCTTTGCTTCAGGGTCATAGTACTTGAGTTGTTTTTTCTTTCTGCTCACGTTATTTTTCCTCACAGGACATGTGGAGTCAAGGGCGATTTGGAGAGCATTGTTGAAGATGTTATAGGCAGTGTCAAGGTCTGGTGTAGAGTGCACTCGTTCCCAGTCTTGCAGGTGAAGGTGTGCCTTTAGTTTGTTTAGGTTTGTAGTTGTGAGGTTTCTGCTCATTACATATTTTTGAAAATTGTTCTCGGAGAACGTTTTCAGCTAGCATAGTTGGGCAGTGTGGTCAGACAGTCCAGTATGCAGAACGTGGCCACTGATTTCTGTATGTGCAACGTTTGAGCAGATGAAGTCTATGGAGGTGGCTATGTTGTGAGTTATTCTAGTAGCCCCAAGAGGGTACCGCCATATGTTTTGCGTGTACAACTCTTCTTCAAGCAACTTGTTTTTAGGATCTTGAGCTAATCGGTCAATATTTATGTCACCGATGAGTAGAAGCGTTTTTTTGTGCCCTTCTTGAAGTTCTAGAATATCTGATAGGAAGTCAAGGCCAGGTCACACATTTTCATTTGGTGGTCTGTAAATCCCCAAGACATTGATGTCTTTTTTCTTTGTTTTTAAGCGAACCATTGCTGCTTCAAGAACCAGCTCTTGACATAAGTCTGATATGTCTACTGTTGTTATTACATCAGCAAGCGCATCTCTGGAGTATATTGCTACGCCTCCGAGTTTATGTTCTTCTCTGCTAAAATCTGTAACTAACGAGTAGCCAGAGATTTTAGTTGCCTCCAGTTCGGGGTTTTTCAGGCCATGCTCCGTCAAGACTAGAATGCTAGGGTTTGTATTGTTGAGAATGTGCTGCAGTCTGTCGATTTTTGATTTTAGCCCCATTATATTATATGGTGCATTACAGTCACATGAGAGTTGTTTGGCTGTTTTTTGATTCTCCTTCCACTATTTTTTTATTTTTTTTTCTATTTTTACTATTTTTTTCCACTATTTTTACAAAAAATTCTTCTACTGTTTCATTGTCTTTTAATTTTGTTGCTGTGATGGGGGGCCCCAGGTTGACTTTAAATATTGTTTTAGTCTTAGCAATAGTTTTTCCAGGTTCAGTATTAGTTTTATTTTGATCTTGCAAGTGTTGTTTCTCAGGTGTTTGCTTAGATGGCTTTATTGTTCCACACTTCTGCTTATATTTGGCTGCTTGGAGCGAAATACTGAAGACATTCTTTTTAGTTTGAGGTGACTTGTTGGAAAGGGTCGATATTTGGTCTGGTGTCGTCCCTAGCTTCAATGGAAGGCTAGAGACTTTTTTCTTATTTGTCACTTTTGGAGTAGTGTGGTTAGATCTCTCAACATCGAGATTCATTATTTTTGGATTTTGAGTGGTAAAGTTTTAAAGTTGGTCTTGGAGGTTGATAATAGTCTTTTCTATGTTATCTTGACGGATTTTGAGGTTGGCAAATTCAAACAAAATGGGCACTGAGGGGTTTTGGGCTGGTTGCTCAGAGGTGCAAGTTTGTGTTATTGAATCATTGCAGGTAGTGGCAGAGTCAGTCATCGTTCTTGAATTTTTGAGTTGCAGCTTGTTTACAGCTCCATGGAGTTTGTTGATCTCGATGTTGCATTTTGTGATAATACTTTCTTTTTCCCTGTCTTGCTCTTCAAATATTTTAGTAAGATTGCTCCTCATATGTTTTTCGTGGGCTATGTGATTTTCTAGTTCTTTTATAATGTCAAGTAAGGTATTGTTTCTTTGCGTTAGTGCTTTATTTTTAGCCTCGAGTTCTTCAATAGTATCCAAATATTTCATCTCCTCAAGCTGATATTTGTTGTTAATTTGTTGGTTAAGTTTCGAGTTTGTGATAGTTATGTCCAATAAATCTTGCTTTAGTTTAGTATTCTCTGCTAAAAGTGCGTTGCCGACCTCTGCAGCCAAGGAGAAAGACGTATCAGGATCAAACTCATCCTCGAGAAAAATCTCGAGGATGAGTTTATACTATACTTAAGAATACAAAAGCATTCTTAAGTATAAATCTTGTACGTCTTTAGCTGGACTAAGAGGTATCGTTTCTTCTCTGGTTTTTGTTTTGTCAGATGAAAAGTTGGTGTTATGGGTTTTTGATGTTGTTAGAGGTAGTGCGACAAACTCTGTGTTATCTTTTGACGTAGTTTGAGAATTGTTTGCAATGGGAGTGTTATTGCAGGTTTTACATGTCCATGAGTTAATTTCTTGTTTTGTAAGATTTTTTAATTTTTTGTCTGACATGTTAACACATTAATAGAATACCTGTATTTTTGAAATTATTCTAAAGGAGATATAAGGTTTACTTTAAAAGGTCCAGGATTTTTAGATTTGATACCAAGTAAAAGCATATACCAGTATGGGAAAAGCTAGCATAGCCGGAACGACAAGAAAGATGAATCATAGGATTAACAATTAAATTGATTGTTCTATTTTCAATTCTTGAGTGGTGTTTTTTAGTTTTTAAAAGGAATCTTGCAAACCCTAGTCTTTTTACTACCTAGGGTTGAATTTTTGTAACTTAAATAAGTAAATTTTAATAAACAAATTTACAAGTGTCGATTTAGTCTAGATAAATGACCCTTAATTTAATAAGTGAACATATTTTATTATTATAATCCTTATCAATATTCAATAATGTTTTAATATAGTTTAATACCCCCGTCGCAGCAGACCTGCGTACTCAGCGAATTTCCAAATCAACAATATAAAAATAATATATGACAAGTTTTATAAAAATCTGTCCATAAACATGAAAATTATTAGCGTATTCTCCATAAGATTAACATGGGAATGAGTATAGAGGTTAGCTGCTGTGAGGAACACTGAAAGTAGTCATTTCTACGATAAATAATTTTTATCTTAACATTTATACCAACTTCCATGAACATCTGTCCATAAATAAAGGAGTTTGCCTATTCCCTATATGAATAACATGGGGAAAGAGTATGCAGGTTTGCTGCCATGATAAACAGATAAACTATGATTTTTAAGCATAAATGGATAGACCTCAACCACATGAAGCTAAATATCAAGTTTTATCCAGAAATATTCATTAATATGGGAAATATTAATTTTTCCCTATCCTCCATAAGATTAACATTGGAGCCCCACAATACAACGTACTGTGTTTAGATTTTTTAATATATCAGTAACCGTTGGAGATAGAGAAAAACTTTAAGGATCTTAACTGTGTAGTTTTTTAATCTGATTATAATGGTGAAATATAAATTTAGAAATTTTTAAAAATTACATGTGAAAAACGCAAAAAGCCCCATTTTGGGGTACAAAACCCCCTCAAACTACCCGTTCCCATTGACTGATATGTCTGGTTTACGAACTCGTCCGAGCACTTGTAGGAATACACGTCTCTACCAAATTTGGTCTTGATTGGACTATTTTTACGAGAGTTATCGTGTTCACAGACACATATATATATATATATATATATATATATATATATATATATATATATATATATATATATTTGTTTTATATATATATATATGTTGTATATATATATAAATTTTAACGACTATTGTTTTTGGACTCGAAGATAATAGCTTCTTCCCTATGGGAAATTCGCTAAAAGTAAGTTACTAACCTGGTTGGTTTGTCCAACTATCAAGTCTTAGTATTTTTTGTATAAGATCAAATATAAATCGTTTATACATTTGTTTATTTTTATATAATCATGAAATTAAATAATCATTGATGATTGCAGTAATCATTGTGGAAGCGGGAAGTACCCTTTGCTGCAGGCTCTCAATGTAGTGCTGCGGCAGAACGCAGACTCTAGTGTCGACTCCTCCCTTATCACTGCAGGTATGCCAAACGTTTTTGACCTTACGTGCATAGAGCTAGACCACCTGTGCTCCCATACTATCCTTAAAAATCATCTCTGAACTGAATTTCCTTCCAATAAAATTAAAGCTCCTCATTTGGATCCTCTTAATAATGTAATCTTTAAATGTCCACAAATTATAAACCTGTCATTTCAGATCATTAGTACCCAGACTAACCCTATAAAATCAGCTCTAGAAATTTATTTTGAACAATTATTGATTTATCTTATAAAATTTATTTGGTTGGCCGACCAGGTAATACCAACATAATAACTGGTAATTGTATAGGTAGTCAGTTAGTATGAAAGAGTAAAAAGAGTATTAACTATCATCCCATGAATGTGTCTTCATTTAAAAATTTGTGTTTGAAGAGATACATGCGGAGGCATGTTTCAACATTTTTAACTTAGTTCCAAGATAGCGAAATTACTTAGACTCTGAAGCTTTATATATATATATTATGAACAAATAAGGCTGTAATTTAATACATCAATCAAAATGTTGAGTGCGCATGGCAAGGGATGGCATGACTGGGACGGTGGCAACGTCCTGTAATCCAGCTTCTTGGAGGTCACGAATTTTGGATATGTGTGAGAGATGGTTGGTGGATATGGTGTTCTCTTGTGTGGATCAACGTCCACACCATTGAATACTACGTTAATCCACAAAGACCATCCTCATAATTAGACCAATTCGTAATTCAGAGGCTGTGGTTCGGATTCCACGTTAAACTGTAGGTCCATTAGTTGCCATCGGCTGTTGGGCTATTAATTAACAGTCCTGTCTAAGGAACATGTCAGCCTTAGTCAGGCAAGGCTCGGGCTACACTCATCCTACATTCATACTTGGCTTAAAATACCTACCTGGGTAGGTCGCCATTTCAGTTAAAAGTATAAAAGTATAAAGTATCCTTGCCATTGCGGCACGTCACCTGTTGCGTGTGGCAGGAATCCCTGCCTCCTCTGTATTGTCTTTTTATAGCCTCAGTGTGCTTTCAGCACTTAAACTAAATCAAACGTATTGCTGCCACTCCTCGGGACGTATCTCAGTGTTGTGAAACATGTGTTCGTTTTTGTTTCCGCCATTTTAAGTATATTTTTGCGCATTATTATGAAATACACATAATATGAATTTAACAATGAATTTAAATCTAATTCTCTAATCTAATTAAAGTAATACCCATCCAAACACTCTTCGAGAAGAGATTATCCACTCATCAGATGATGACAAAGAGCCAGACGACCCAGGCGTGGCTTTGATGACCTTGCCTCCAGACGAGTCAGACAGTCAGACGTCAGACAGACAGTCATGACAGACGAGTCAGAGGCTGAAGAACCTGGCTATAACACCAACGCTCCTCAGTGGCATAATTTTATTTCAATTATTTCTTGTTGTTTTGTTTAGTTATTCCAGTTATATATGACCAAAACCATATATTAGCATCAATATTATACAAGTTATTCGAAGGACATAAGACCTCGAGTGAGTTCAGATGACTGTCCCTGGGTGAGTATATGGTAGGGGGATCTCTGCCAGAGTTTCAAAATGGCCGCTGTGGTGTGATTTTGGCTTCTTATGTCAATTTGTCTTCATATTTGATCATTCTATATGTAAACGTTAGTAGAAATCAGAAATAAAAAATTAGTATTCATGACAGTATATGCTTTTAGCAGCCAATGTGTTAAACTTTATTAACCTTCGTCTGATTTTCCACAGAAAAGTCTTAGTCAAAGATAGATTACTATAATAAATATATTTTTAAACTGAATAAAACAGTATATTTTATAAATGTAATTCAGATATTTTAAACTTTCAGATGTACACACAACCGAACAGCAAACCACAGAGCGAACAACTGAGGAGCAACAAACAACACAGCGGCAAACAACGATGCAGACAACAACACAACAACAAACAACCGAACATTCAACAACTGAAAGAAAAACAGAGCGGACAACAACTGCATCATCATCATCATCAACAGCATCGCAGTCGAGCAAAGTTGTTTGTTACTTCACTAACTGGGCTTGGTATCGCCAAGGCAAAGGAAAGTTCCTGCCACATAACATCGATGCCAGTCTCTGCACACACATCGTGTACGCCTTTGCCACGCTGGATTCATCATCCCTCACAATAAAGTCAAAAGACCAATGGGCTGATATTGATAATGGTGAGATTTAGTTATTCTACTGATACTGATACACATTCCAACGGAAATGTACGTAATAAGTTGAGAATCAGTATGGCTCAAAATATCACTTAAAGAGAGTTCTCTATCTTCTTCCTCCCCAGATTATATTCTTTTAGGGTGAGATGTAAAGTGTTTTATGCACACAGGATGGCAATCTCTAAATCTCCCTTTGGTTTTTTTGGATATCAACCTGGGAACTGTTAATTCAATTCAAAACATCTTTCAACTCAAAACAGTACAGTATATAATACAGTATACAAGAATGGTGTCAGTGACTGGACTACTCAAATCGTAATGAAATACAACTTTGTTTAAAACAAAATAATATTTATAGAATTTCTATTTATGGATAAAAAAATGGTATTGCTAATTATATTAAAGCTCGTCAAAGGAATAGGAAATCAAAGGCTTTCTTGATGAGAAATGTGTTTAATTTGTTCTTAAATATGGATTGACTGTTAGAGGACTTAATTTTTTATAGGATTTTGCTATACAATTTTGAACCAGCATAATATGTTGGTTTGTTAGTATGTAAATCCAAACTATGAGAATTTTAACAGTTTCCCCCTAGTTCTAGTGTTTAGAATAAGACCTTTAGTAAGTGTGTGCCCGATTAGGTATGCGTTTGAATATATTTGAGGCATAAAAATAAAAAACACAATTAATTATTGGGTACACTTAATAATAATGTATAAAAATATAATAAAAATAATTTTGAATAAAAACAATCACAACAAAGTACTTTTTCATCAAAACAAAGCAAAATTTTTAAAAACCCTAAGTACGGATTTTGACCATTTTTTATACATATTGAAATGAAATGAAAAAAGTCTTTATTCAAGAGGCGAAGTTAGGACTTGCAAGTCCTCTCTACCACTTAACCTCTAACAAATAGAAATAAATACTCAAATAAAAATGCTAAAATAAAATAATACTTTTAAGAAAAAACAAAACAAAATTTTTTTGTTTCAGTCATAACTATAATTTTAAAAAAGAATTAAAGGCTTGGAAAGAATTGTGTTATTTTTACCTTCATTCACACCTGTCACCCAAGCACACGACACACCACAGCCACCGAGCGTCACTTAAGCTTGCCTGCCAACAAGAGATTTTTAACCTCTGCCCCAAACCGAGCAAGTCTAATCTCATTTTTCAGATTCTCTGGAAGTAAATTCCAAAGTCTCGAAGCGGAAACAACAAAAGATTTATTGTAAATCGCAGTCCGATGTATTGGAATTACAAGTAATTTAGAGCCTCTACGAGTAGTTCTAGAGCTAATATCGGACATAAACAAGAACTTATCAGACAGATATTTGGGAACTTTAAAATGAAGGATTGAGTGCAGAATACGAAGAGTGTGAAAATCGCGAAGGTCTTTTAATTTCATCAGTGAAAGTAAAGAATAAAATTGTGAGACGTGATCCCACCTTTTCAGGCTGAATATAAATTGAACACAATAATTTTGAGCCCGCTGAAGCCTGTCCGACAACTCCACAGTCATGTCGCTGGTCACCACATCGCAGTAGTTAAAGTGTGTCAGTACGAGGGTTTTTACCAACATAGTCTTGACATTGAGTGGAAGGTAGTTGGCAAAGCGTTTTAAACTATGAATGGCAGCAAAAACCCTCCTGCAAGTGGCGTTGACTTGGTCCGTCCAGTTCAAGTGTTTGTTCACGATGATACCCAAGTTTTTCAGTTTGTCACTGTAGCTAAGGTCTTTCCCATCAACTGTAAGTCTAGGTGCAGTCAGAAAATTGATTTGATTCAATAGTCTTGGGTAGCCTATGACAGTTGTTTGTGTTTTTTCAGCATTCAGTTTGAGCCCGTTCAGATTTGCCCAGTGAGTGATAGATTCACAGTCTAAATTCATTCGGTGAACAGTAGTTCCCATTTTGTCTACAGTAAAGGAAGAGTAAATTTGAAGGTCATCAGCATATAGGTGAAATTGTGAGTGTGCTATGTTCTCTGTGATGTCATTAATGTACAGTAGAAAAAGTAGTGGACCAAGAACAGAGCCCTGTGGCACGCCCCGTGTAACAGGTCTCCAACAAGACGAGTCATCAGTAAGTTTGACACACTGCCGCCGGTCAGAGAGGTAGGACCTAACCCAGTCCACACAACCATTGGAGAACCCCGCCCTGCGTAGTTTGAAGAAGAGAAGAGGATGATAAACGCAGTCAAACGCTTTAGAAAAGTCGAAAAGTGTCAAAATGGTTGCTTTTCTCTTATCCATGGCAAGGCGAATATCATCAGTTATCTTTAAGAGAGCAGTGGCAGTGCTATGGTTGGAGCGGAATCCAGACTGATAGTGTGATAAAATATTATTTTGTTCGAAGAAAATAGAGAACTGCTCATGTACTACTCTCTCAAGACACTTAGATAATGCTGGTAAAATACTAATTGGCCTATAGTCTGATGGCAATTTAGGGGAAGATGTTTTTGGAAGGGGGCGAACTATAACAGATTTCCAAGCAGAAGGAAAATGATTTGTGTTAATGGATTTATTAAAGATTAAAGTAATGACTGGAAGAGTAACTGGCAAGGTTTCTTTGATAAATCTAATTGGGATTTCATCGGCGCCGACTGCATTGCTTTTTAATCTCATGATGGCTCTGAAGACATCAGGCTCAGTCACCGGAGAAAAGGAAAACTGGTTGGTAGGTGGCGAAAATGGCCTGGACTCCAACTCGGCAACATGATCGCGAGCTCCAGAGTCATCAACAGGGACATTAACGAAAAAATCATTTAATTGGTCAAGACTGATTGTTACTTGGTTGGATTTGCAAGTATTACCAATACCAAGATTCTTTAATTTTGCCCATAATACTTTTGTGGATTGATTTTGTGAAAAAGATGTGTAATAAAATCTAGCTTTGGTGTTCCTAATTAGTTGTTGGGTGTGATTTCTGAGACATATTGGCTCCGCCACGTAAAAAGTCGGCTTACTTACCTACCTCGCGAACGTGTTAAGGATTTCATAATTTATCTTCATAAATTATTTTTCTCTGGCAATATTACTAAGATTTACAATTTGTTGTTTTTCATATTTTAATTAAGGTGGGAACCATTTTTACCAGAGTAGTATCTAACAAGTTGTTTGGGAAAGCTCAAGTCAAAAAAGAACATCAATGTTTGCTGAAAGATGTCAAACTTCAGATTCACAGGGGCCATGTACAACTGCAGCCATGTCTCTGATCTAAGAACCCCAATAATTCTTTTAACCCTTAATGTGCTGGGTGAACTTTTTGTTACACTTAGTCCTGGGTGCCGCTTTTTTGGAAAAAAAATTTAAAATTACTTTTTACTGTTGGAAATCATTTTATAAATCTAATAAGTTATTTGAAATAATGTTTATTATGTGAATAATATTAAATTTTGTTTATTGAGTACATATAATAGATGTATAAAATTTAAAAAACTTGGACATGGCGAAATCTGATGCAAAATGTAAACTTTTTCTAAAACCATAAAAACGTTATGACAAATATGACAAAATGTTTAGTTGTTGGTACTTTCTACATTCATTGCAATATTTTGTTGTACACTTGTGGCAAAAATTTTTTTTACATCAATAGCAAATGTAGGCAGTTTTTCTTATCTTCTTCGGATCGCATGTGTAGTATGTCGTTCTTTTATTCAGCCTATCACCAACAGTATTGGGTTTAGGTTCCTCTACTCCCAGTACTCGAAGGGTGCATGTTCGAAAGTTCATACGTTAGCCTCGTGTTCTGAAAACTTCGCTAAAATTGTGGTTGCACAATCCAAGTGAATCCAATTCACTTATAAAAGCATCCTCGTACCATATTTCAAACATCTCTTCGAAATCAAAAACACACACACACACAAGACAATGGGCCGGGTCGTGATTCTATCGCGTACCGTCCTGGATCCGGTCTCACAGACCGCTGACGACAAACAAATCTAAAAATATCTATAAACATTACGACCAGAAGACAAGTGACAATAGGGATCGGTTTCAGTGGTGGGGAGGGATAACTACCTGGCATGGCTGGGGTCATCGTCTTTTGAAACCCTGAAATTCAAATTAATAAATTACTCAAGCGGTCTGTGATACCGCACCCAGGATATTTAGGGTTAATATTGGCATCCGATAATTTCATACAATATTCAAAGTAAATAGGGTTTGGTTTATGGGATTTATTACTAAATATTCTAAGGAGATGACCATCATGATCTGACATCTGGGTGTGTACACCAACTACCTTATAGTTAAACTTATTTAAATTTGTAAAAATACAGTAAATTGTACTGTGGCTCTTGTCAGTAATTCTTGTTGGAAAACTTGCAATAGAGCTAAGACCATTGACTACAACTATGCTGTGGAGCTTATTCCTGTTTTTATTAGTGTAATACTTTAACATCAGCTATGCTTACTTCTATATAAGCTATCAAGTACTTCATTTTAACCTTAGGCAAAATTGTGGGTCAGATTGTATGAGGAACTGTAGGAGCCTTAGATGTAATTGGCTGTTGAGCTATTATTCAACAGTCCTGTCTAAGAAACATGTCAGCCTTAGTAAGTGACAAGACTGCAAGATTGCGCCACAATCATCTTACACTCATTTCTCTTTCAAACTTGGCTGAAAATAGCCCTTATCCTTAGGGTATCCTTTATATTCTTTAAATTATCCTTTACTATTGTCTTGTATAGCCAGGTATCACATTCTCAAATAGTTTTTAAATGCAGTATATCTCATTTCTAAGTAATTTCTTAAGACTCTTTGGAATTTAACCTCAAGAGTATACCCCTTAAAAGTATACTCTTGGGTATTTTAACCTGAATTTGAAAGTATACTCTTGGGTATTTTAACCTGAATTTGAGTGTGATGATTTTGATGACGTTATATAGCTTTGTTCCTGTACAAAGACCGCCATAATTTTTATAGTCCAATAGAACCAAAAAGATCAAGCAGGTCCATCGCAATTTCCCAAAAAAGTAGTTTTTTATTTTATATAAATTGTTAAGTATCCCACAGTTAATTTTAATATAATTATTTTTTATGCAAAAATAATAAATTTGGACACACACATAATAATGTGTCTTAAATAAAATTTTTCATCTCAGTGGTAGCTACTTTCTTTAAACCAATACAGCAACCAGACTGTTATTATCTATACTTCTCTCCTTTTTAGGATAGAAACTTATAATAATTATTGTTAATCTTCCAATTCAATGTGCTCAAGATTTCTTCAGACAAGTAACTCGGCTTAGAGAGAAGGGTGTGAAAGTGCTGCTGGCACTCGGAGGTTGGGCGGACTCCCAGGGTGACAAATACAGCAGACTGGTCAACAACCCAGGAGCCAGAGGGCGGTTCATCTCACACCTCTCCGAGTTTCTCCGTAGGTACAACTTTGACGGAGTGAATCTTCACTGGGAGTACCCCAAGTGTTGGCAGGTAGAGACATAAATTTGTGTTTGTCTTTAATACAAAATACGGTTAAACTATAGTTTAGTGTCAAAGAATTTAGAAAATAGGTTAGTTTTATCAAAGCAATTACTTTGGTTTGGATCTATAAGAGAAGAACAGTAGGTCAGGGGAACCGACATGCCAAGTAAGTCAAATGTGACTGGAACCTAACCTTTTCAAGCTTACTTTCTGTAAGTGTGTCTTTTTTATTAGTAATTACCTTGATATAAGATTTGTGTTAGGTCTAAAATTCTACTTAGACATATTCTGAAATATTATTTGATGACTACTTTATGAGTAAAATATATTTAAATTTGGAAACAGATGAGATATTAAATAGGTTTTACACCTACATTCCTTCATATTTTTGGTGTAGGGTGGTAAGATTTATTGTTAATTGTTTATCAAGCATTCATAAAATGTTAATAGCAAGATTAATCAAGAAAAATTATTACAATCTGAGATCAATGTTGGTATCATAGTTGTAACTCTTTGACGACAGTTGGACTGCGGTGCAGGGCCCGACTCAGACAAGGAGGGCTTTGCGGCCTTAGTGACAGAGTTGAGCCGAGAGTTGAGGCCTAGGGGGATGTTAATGTCAGCAATTGTCTCACGTAGCAACATGGTGGTAGAACAAGGTGAGGAGACTTTCATTTATTTTTATCAATTATCTGTTATTGAATACAAACCGTTTTGGTAACTTCCATGGTTTAAAAGTATCAAAAGTCGGATATTGTGCAGTCAACTAGGGAAAACCAAAGTATCAGCTGGATATACTAATAAAAATGTTAATTGCCGTCACACATTGTTAACTAAAGTTTGTGTTTACTGAATTAAACAAAGGGGCGGAACAGTGTTCCTATAGTGCGTGAGCCATGTGGCTTTTTGCGCACCCCTCTGGTTGAATATCTCATGGACCTTCCAGGCTTAAAAGCCTGATGAACTGCCGTAGTCTCCCGACCAGCTCCTTCCGGGGAAGGTGGCAACCCCTCTCCATAACGCCGAGAGTGGCAGCTCTCACCTCGGCAAACCCGGTGCAGTCATACAGCAGATGATCGGCAGTCTCCTCGGACAGCCCACACTTCCTGCAAATTGGGTCTCCAGAAAAAAATCCCATGCGAAAAAGATGTTTCCTCATATGTCCGTGTCCCGTGATGAGACTTACAATGAGTCTAAGTTTGGACCTACCTAACCGTACAAGGTACTCTGCCATCCTCAAAGAGGGAGAACTGAGAGACAGTTTACTTACTCTAAGGAGGGGAAGCTCGCCCATCTTCTGCGTTGACACTCACATGTTGATCGAGAGATCAATACGTGAGCTGAAAAAAAAGCCTGAGCCATGAGCTAAAAAATACTTACTGAAGGTGAATCTAGTGTTTAGGGGGTCAGAAGGCATATCTAGGACCTCACATCTGACCTCAATTCTGGGGTGACCAACCGAGGGTACCGTACATTGAAAGTCATCCAGAGATTCTTACATCGGAGGCAATATGCACATTTCCTAGCGACCGTTCTGATGTAATTGTCTATGGGCAAGATATTGAACATGGAGTCCAAGGAACTCCAGGGCAGGAACTCATGACCCCAGAAATTATGAGGCAAGCCAACCTCGGGACCACCGCAAGCCCCTGTACCGCTGCACCGAAGTTTGTCTTTGGCCACCAAAGAAGTGAACCACAGATCATGGTGATAGTGATAGGCCTCACCACAGCAACATACAGCCAGTGCAAAAGCCTAGGGTGCAGTCCTTATGTAGTACCAACCATTCGCCTGCAAGTCATGAGTGACCACTTACTTTGGTCAATCACCCTTTGCAGATGCAGTTCCCACCTGTGTTCACACCCAGGTACTTGACCTCGTTCTGCAGATTTACATCTGTTTCCTGCAGAATCAAAGGTCCCAGCCCCAGCAGGTTCCTTCTTCTTGTGAATGGCTCCGCCACTACTTTCCTGTTGCTCAGTAATGTCTTGGTCCAGCCGCAAATGACTCCGCTGAGCCCATGGGCCCTAGAGGTATTCACCACCGCAGTCAACCAGTGGTGTAGATACGGGGGGGGATAAGGGGGATATATCCCCCCCATAACGATCACCTTTGCTAATAATTTCAAAACAAACATATTCTGAAATACCGCTACGCAATAACAAATACAGTAATAGAATAAGCAGTGCGTTGATGTTATTGTATGTTGCATGTCGAAATACAGCATACGAGAGTATTTGAATTAATTAAGTAATCTTCCCCGACTGGTCTGCCAGTCATCCCTACCGCCATCAAGATCTCTAAGCCGAAGAATCTTATAACTTACACTTTCGGTCTAACCTAAACAGTTTAGATCTTGACGTTTGCGATTTATGACGTTTAATCTCATATATTATCCGTACCCTCTACGTTTTGTGTTCGGCATTAGTGTTTTTTGCATTTTGCGTGACCTTACTGACAAAATGTTTCGCATTAGACCCCTAAGAACAATGTTAATTTTTATGACAGCATTACTAGCTACACGATGGTCGTAAACAGATGGTTGAGGGGTCAAATTTAAGGTAAAGTGGTTATATAGGGAATTGCATTATTATTCAGAAACATTTTTAAATACAATTACCTCGTAATTTTATTCGATAATAAATTGACAAATCGCATCTAGTTAACAAAACAATGAGTGTAAAATAACAAGCTGTAAATCTTGTTTAGGATAAAAACATAAAAATATAATTCCTTAGATAATCACTTTACCTTTACTTTTAGACTTTACCTTTACCTTTATTTTGACACCTCAGCCATTTTTACGACAGTCAATTAATTTGTACCCAATTAATTTGTACTGCTGTCCAAACATTAACATTGTTCTTATGGGACCAGAGTTCAAGATGGCAGCGGAGGTATTGCAAGATCTTTATATAGTATTTAACTCATCGAAATGTCCCTTATGTACCCTGCACTACATCCTCTAGAATAAGTTTTACTCGGGGGGGGGGGGTATTTATATCCCCTCCCATGAAAAAACTGTATCTACGCCACTGCAGTCAACAATTTAATAGAATTGTTGAAGGCCCCTTAGAAGTCTAGAAAAGCACCCAGTAATAACTTTTAATCCTCCAGTGTCTTCTCTATCCTGCCCACAAGGTGATGGATGGCACTCACATGACTTACCAGGAATGTAGGCATGTTGGTTCCTGTGTAGTGCCTGAGATCACCATCCCATACATACCTTAGGATCAACTTCTCTAGGGTCTTCGACAAGAATGAAAATAGAGAGATGGGACGGAATGACTTAGGGTCCGTGTACCTTGCCTTGCCGGACTTCGGAATGAAGACCACTCTAGAGCGACTCCAAACCGTCGGCACATGACCCAGAACCAGACTTGCTCTAAAGAGCTTACACAACAACGGCAGAATTTCCTCAATCCCTCTCTGTAGAGTTTCTGTGTAAGTTTGTGTTTTGTGCAGCATATGATGTGAAGACACTGTCCGATCACCTGGACTGGCTGGAGCTGAAGTCATATGATTACCGAGGCTCCTGGGACAAGCGCACAGGCCACGGCTCGCCCCTCTACTACGCGGAGGGGGATGTCTCCCCTTATATGAATGTGGTGAGCAAACCTATCATTCCTTATGAGCTTTTCGAAATGTCCTAGCAATAAATACATCTGGTAGAAGAGAAAGTGATAGGTACCTAACTTGTCTACCTGGATGATGTCAAGTGAAGCAGAGGTACTAAAAAACATGATTTTTTTAATATATTTTAAAATAACTGCATCACGGAAGTTAGCTCCGGGTCATCAGTCTTTTGTCTTTTTTATTCCTTTTTTGGCGTCTAGGAGCGTTGACTTCCAGGGCTGGTGACTAAAATCTCTTTCTTTGGTTCGAAATTGACCATTGATAACTCCCATATTATCTTTAAGTGAAAATTTAAGTAGATGAAAAATTTCTATTCTATTCTATTAGTAGTAGTGAAAATTTACTTCAGAATTCATATTCCTATTGCTGGATATTGATTATACCTAAATAATAATGGTGGTGGAGGTGTTTATATACAAAAAAAATGAAGAAAGAAAGTTCTAATGAAGTCATTTAGGAGGATGAAATTAATATACCAAGTAATTTTTTGAAGTGTCTCATTTTGTTTTGTTTCTGTGCTTCATCAAATCAATCAATCAAACCTTTATTGCTCAAAAACGTATGCAAAATGTATAGAGTACAAAATACAAGTGCATTGTCTTCTAATACAAAGCTTCAACTAATTTCATTTTTTCCAGACAGGCTAGTTGTTAATGTTTCTATACTATCAATGCTTGAATAAATCCCTTCACTGAAGTGATTCTTATGGATGACACAGGTGTACAACATAGGTATGGGATGTATTGGCAATCTTCTGATTATTTTAGAAAGAGCCAACTCAGAAGCAACACATGTCTGGACTGAGGTTATAGAATGACTCAGGAAGGTTCCCTTCCAAAACCAGGGGATATCTCAAATTCGCTTGAACTCCAAGAATAATCTTCTAGTCCGTCAGGGTTTGTTAATAGTGAAGATAATTTTCACACTATCGTCTCTTCCAGGATAAAAGCTAATTAGAGGCTTTAATTAAGTTCACGGTATGTAGATAGGTTCACCAAAGAGTAAACGTCAAAAACACAATAATACGAAGAAGGTGAAAGAGAAGATAACCAAAATACCAATAACAACTTTTTTTTACTAAAAAGATTTTTTACATTAGTCATTCCTAGATAGAACTTCCTCTTTGGTGTTTAATTTCATACCATCCTGTTTTTCTGTGTTCCAGAACTTTTCAGTTAATTATTGGCTGGATGCTGGTGCAGCCAGAGAGAAGATAGTACTAGGTGTTCCGATATTTGGGCAAACCTTCACCCTCAGGGATGCCTCACAGACATCCCTTGGATCACCAGTCTCAGGACCTGGGAATCCCGGACCTTACACATCGTCCGCTGGGATCATGGCATTTTACGAGGTACTGTTACCACATTTTTATCGCACATCCTCAAGGGCCTTGGAAATTAATTATTGCCACACTTTTGTCAACAATAGACGTGATATTATTCACGGTGCTATTTATTTTACGCGATATTAGTCAAACTTTGCTTTCAGTTTTCAATGAAAAGAATTATCTGTTTTATTGGGCACACTCACCTATATTTTTTTTTTGTGGCTGGATCACGTCAGTAACACATAACATACAAAACACACACAAAATATCGATCCAGTCACTTTATTCCGACGTTTCACGGGACCGAAACATTAATGTCCCGCGTCTTCAGGGTTTAAAAAACTTTGTTTTTCCCACACGCGGGCCGAACGCTTAACCACGACTGACGAAACAGCACTTGCAAGGTGGAGAGGAGGGGGGGTCCCATTCATATCTGATATCTTATCAACCCCTACAGCTTTCCCTTTCAGTATCTCCAGTTCCTGTCTGACAATATTCAAATAAATGGGACTCACATCAATCGACGTTTGAGACAACGTCTCATTTTCAATAGCCATAAACAATGACTCAACCACATTCCTTCGCCTCCAATCTGCCTCTTTATATAAAATTTTGCTTTCTTCCCATTTCACACAATGGTTGGTCTCAATTACATGTTCACAAATCCAAGAGCCATAATTTTCCTTATTTTTAACTTTTTTTACATGTTCTTCAATGCGAACCTTAACAGGACTGTTTGGCCAATGTAATTCCTACCACAAGAACATGGAATGCTATAAACTGCATTCTTTGTTTTTAGTATTTCGTTCATAGGTTTTACTTTTGTTAACCGGCTACAGATTACTTTGAATGATTTACTTAGAAAAACATTGCGGGTACTGTGTTTTGAATTTATTCTCCTAATTTTTTCTGAAACATTTTTAATATATGGAATGCAACTGTTGTTACTGGCTAAGGAAAGAAATAGTGTTCACGGACACACACACACACATATATATATATGTGTATATATATATATATATATACAAATATATACACATATATATATAGATATATATATATAAATTTTAACGACTATTGTTTTTGGTCTCTGGGCATCTAAAGAAGAAAAAATAACATGGTCCCCTTAACTCTTGCCATGAGACCTACGGTAATAGCTTCTTCCCAATGGGAAATTCGCTAAAATGATGTTTTATCATAATTCATGTTGAAAATAATCTACTAAAATGCTTTTTTAGATATGTGAGATGGTGCACGAAGGGGGTTGGAAGGTAGAAAGGCCCTCTGTTGGAACCATAGCATACCACGATACCCAGTGGGTCAGCTACGATGATGTCTCTGATATACAGAGAAAGGTACAGTGTTGTTTGTGTGTAGCGACATATTTTTTTCTTGTATCTACGCACTAGCAGCTAAATAGTGGCATTTGCCATGTGAGTTGCCTCTTTTAAAGGCAGAATGGGGATCGCAATGACATAAGCTTCGATAAATGATTGTTTTGATTTGACGTGTAGCCCTGATGGAGCGATTCGGAAGAATTTTGAATGATTATAGTGGTCTTATCTATATTTTACTGTTAACCGTCCGTGATAGTAAACACTAGATTACAAGATTAATAATTATAGATTACCCTTGTGAAAATCGGTGAATCCAAACTAATTGAAAATAAAAACCACAATGTTTCATCTCAGTAACTAATGTTGGAAGAGAAAACTGCAACAATAATTGTATGGATTTTTAGGCTGTCAAAAACTTGTACTATGCAAATTTTTATAAATTGCATGTACAACAAAAACAACTCGAAAAACCTGTTTTTGGGGTACAAAATTCTCCCAAACTATTCCTTTCGATAGGCCCCCTAGTAGTTATTGATCTTATCAGAATTAATGTAGGATTAAATATCTCTGCCACATTTGGTCTTACAATATTTTTTTACAAGGTTTATTTTATCCACAATCACATAAACTCATATAATCATATAAGCAAAAGTAACATGTTATTACTTTGGAAAACTTCTTCTCTATGGGAATTTTGGTAATATAATCTATTGGATGTTCGAAATGGAATTAATATTTCACAAAAATCCTGTACCACTGCCAAAGCTGAAAACTGTTCATTTTACAATGGTAACAAAAGGTATATGGAACATTCATAAAATGTCCTCAGCTATGTTTAAGCCAAATAAAATGTCCTAGCTATATTTGTAAAATCAAAAGTCAAGTTACAGTAGTAGAAAGAACCAACAATCAACATGTTGTCTTTGTTAACATCAACAACCCCAATTGGATTTAAGTCAATTGGGCATTGCCATAAAAACGTACAAGTGGTTAAGTTGTAGGTAGTCGAAATATCAATATTGCTTTCTCTATCCAAAGTGACATCTGCACCTCATGAGGCTTTTCACTGTTTAGCTACTACAGTACTATATCTACAGTACACTAAAGGCATGTAAAAAAGTCAAGTAGTTATTAATCTAAGCTTTTTATGAATGGTATCCTAACTGATATGGTCATCCCTCCAGCATCCCAAGCATCATGAGAAGTGCTTAACAGAACATATGTCAGACCACAGCAGTGATATTTAGCAATATCACTTATATTGTACAAGCGGGAAGAACACGACCAAGGCATTATATGAGTATAAATTTATCATACTGAACATGAGGAATTAAATATCTTCTTTATGATCCCTAATAAAATCTATAGATTTTTAATTTCTTAAGATTAAAACACAACTCCCTCTTCAACCTGAACATGGTTGTACCTTTCTGGTTTTACTTTTCTGGCTGGGTGGCTGAGTTGATTATAGTGCTTACCTTCAAAACTGAAGATTATTGGATCAAATCGAGCTAGAGTCGAATCTGGACCAAGTTGCCATTTCGCCATTGGACTGTTAATTAAAGATTCTACGTAAAATGAGGCCCACAACAATCAGTCCAGGGTTTTAACCGTTCTGTATCAAAATGTTTAAAATGCTGAAAGTGGGAGCCCAGAATGAGAATTGTGGCAGATTCTTGTACTCTGCTGATCTGAAACGAGGGTACTATCTGATGACTCAACATGAGGGTTGTAAGGTTAAAGGGTGAGGACTAAGGCTTTTACTTATAAAATTCTTTTAATTATGAACAAAACAATCAAAAAATCTTGAGGCCCACAACTATCAGTCCAGGGTTTTAACCGTTCTGTATCAAAATGTTTAAAATGCTGAAAGCCATAAAAGACTTAGTTGGGAGCCCAGAATGAGAATAGTGGCAGATTCTTGTACTCTGCTGATCTGAAACGAGGGTACTATCTGATGACTCAACATGAGGGTTGTAAGGTTAAAGGGTGAGGACTAAGGCTTTTACTTATAAAATTCTTTGAATTATGAACAAAACAATCAAAAAATCTATTGGTGTGATGTATTTTAGGTTAAGCGTTGACAAGACAAAAACAGAAAGGTAAACAAACATACTATTACAATTAAACATATGGTACGCTACATCTATCATTCCTTGTTTACTTTACTGTAGTTAAAGATTTTAGGATGATTTTTTCATTTTGTTTAAATTTTACAGACTCAATATGTGAGGGATGTTGGACTAGGTGGAATCATGATTTGGTCATTGGACTTTGATGATTTTAACAACAACTGTGGATGCGGTAAATTCCCCATCCTGAGAACAGTGAACAGCGGTCTTCGTGGACTCAGCATTGACCCGTCGATTCCTAACAACTGCACTGGGGCTCTTGTAACAGTAAAATAATGTAATGTCTTTATTTAGTGAGTGTTCATATAAATTAAAGACATTTTTTGTACATAATAACTCTTTACACAACAACCCAAATGCTAAATAACTGGGTATTTTATGGTGATATGAGTGAATCTAGTGAGTGTAATTATTTCATTGAAATATTTTAATAACTTTCATGAAAATAATAAAATTAAATACTATAATAATTAATTATAACTGTAAATAATTAATTATATCTATAATTGGTTTGCAAAGTAAAAATTCATTAATTCTAGTATTTAAGAAATTAATTATAAGTGGGTATTTTTTTAGTATTTTTTGTTTTTTTTAATATTCTATATTTAATGGTTTCATTGGTATATTTTTATGTTTATATTTTATTAAGAATATTTAATAGAGATTTTATAAGTGATTTTTATTGTAATGGGCCAAATATATTTTGTAATATTTTCTATATATATGAATATAAATAAACATTATTAGGGCCTATTTCATTAATAGGTATCAAATTAATGTGAAATATTATAAAACCATGTAAAAAATTTTAAAAATAAATGCTAATTTACCCATTTGTAATTTTGGAATTAAAAATAACTTATTTTAGAACTTTATCAATATGTATATTTCTTTTTATTTCCACAATTGGAGGAAGCAGAGGTAGAGCGGGAGTACAAAGTTTGAGTGGTTTGAACCTGAGACCTAACACAAGACTTGATACCCCCTAGAGGCCAAGGACCTGGCAAGGTGGGGGCCTACCCTCGAGTTAGAATGGTTCTGACTCACCTAAACCATTTTTTTCATCCTTCTTGTTTTCTGCAGTATTATCAAAGCCATAGTGATGAGAATGACATTCCTTCTAGTTGCTAGCACAATTAGTCTTTGTTGATGTGCGCCCTGGGAAATCTTCCTGTGGGTTTTGGCTTAAGATCCTTGACCTCCAAACAACACCAACAAAGTTACCAGTTCGAGGCTGATTCTTATCCAAACATTAAAAACGCACACTCACGAAAATATCTAGAGTCAAGTATGACTTTGGAAAAAAAATCTGACAGGCACAGTAATTATATTTGGAGAAATTCATTTAAGAAAACTCAGCAAGGGAGGGGCCAAGTGAGCAACCCCAAGTACATAGGTCTTGTGAACTTAAGAAAATGGCAAAAGTAGATAAGTTAATAAAAAAAATGTGTATAAATGCTTTTGCCAGCATGGTAGCTCAGGGGTAACGCAAAGCCCAGTGAGTCAAAGGTAGCTGGATTGAAACCATTGGCTGGTGACTCCTGTTGAAGGTCACCTAACCTACTCAACCTAGTGACTCAAGCTGCTACAGTACCTTGTTTCTTTTACTTACCGCAAAAGCCCTAGGCAAAGGTGGTGGGGAGATGAGGATTTCATTTATAAAAAATTGTATCAAGGAATATAGTAAACAACTGAGAGTTTTTGAGATTGTCAAACATCAAATATATACAGATAAAGAGCATGGGCCAATTTAGAGGTTACAAGTTGGGGGTAGCATGGAATTAATTCCTTAGTTTATTTCACAATACAGGAATACCTAAAAATAGGGAAAAAGAAACATTAACTTAAAATAATATAAAACCGTAAAAACTCATGAAAAGATCCGTGTCAAATAAAAAATTATGATAAAACTGTTAAGATTGGTAAAATCAAAAATTTGTAAGAGGTCTGGGGGGAATTGCCCCCCCCCCACACACACACACACACACATATATATATATATATATATATATATATATATATGTATATATATATACATAGCCACATATATACAATCTCACAGTCAGCACATCCCATCTCATCTGCTATACTCTTTTCATCAACCTTGATGTTTATGAGAAAAAGTACATATTTTTTTAACTTTTACACACAATTTTTACGTATAACAAAATTAAGTCTCAACCTAGCAAAAATTTAAAACCTAAATAAAAATTTTGAGAGCTGCTGGTATATGGGGGTGTCAATGGGCACAAACACTTATGAAGGCTTGTGTTTTAGAGTGTGGTAAGTTGGTAGATAAGATTTGGCAGAATAATATATGAAGACCAATATACCAGACCAATCGACCAATAGTAGTAATAAGTCTTAGCAACAGCTTTTATTTTATCAGCACTAGCTGCCAGATAGTGTCAGTTCATCTCTAACTTTGCTCCATGTGTTAAAAAAAACAGATATATATATATATATATATATATATATATATATAAAGCTTCAGAGTCTAAGTAATTTCGCTATCTTGGAACTAAGTTAAAAATGTTGAAACATGCCTCCGCATGTATCTCTTCAAACACAAATTTTTAAATGAAGACACATTCATGGGATTAGTTTAAAATCAGTATATATCTATAATATAGATTTAGCAACAATCTATGAGATTAAAACACGAATAAACCTTTAAGGAATTTATTTTATAACATTTTCTGTAATCCTGATTTTTTTAAATAGTTTACCATGTAAGTTATCCTCTGAGTAAATGAAAATGTTTGTATTTACTTCCCTGTGGGATATAGGTTAGATCATGGACGTCTAAAGGGAATGTTTGCAGTTCATCTAAAGGATGTTCTTATGTTACAGACCCCCCCACAGAGCTAAGACATGTCCATGTCAAAATGATTGTATTTACTTCCCTGTGGGATATAGGTTAGATCATGGACGTCTAAAGGGAATGTTTTCAGTTCATCTAAAGGATGTTCTTATGTTACAGACCCCCCACAGAGCTAAGACATGTCCATGTCAAAATGATTGTATTTACTTCCCTGTGGAAAATAGATTAGTTCATGAATATGGCTAAGGAAAATGTTTTCAGTTCCTCTTAATAGCTGTCCTTCCTTATATGACACATCACTAACCATATGAAATCACCATTTCAAATTTTGACATGGATATGTCTTAGCTCTGGAGGCTGGAGGGGGGTGTTGGCAATTTGTAAGAAGAAAATTTGAAAGGTTTCCATAGAAACTACCAGACCTATTGTATTGAATTTTTTATATATATATAAGAATAAGAACAGCTAATTAGATGAACTGAAAACATTCCCTTTTAACATATCCATGACCTAAATTATTTCCTACAGGGAAGTAAATACAAACTATTTGTCTAACAGATTGCCAATACACCCTAGAGCTAAGATATATCTATGTCAAGAAATATCATTAGATATACTGCTAGATATGGTGTAATGGTAATGTCCTTTTAAATGGCCAAATACAAAGTTTTCTGGGACAAAAAAAATGTATGGTGATTTTTTGAATTTAACATTGTTTAATGGAAAATATGTAGAATAGGGCACAGGTATTGCATGGACATAAGTTAAGAAAAGAGGCTACTAACCTCTTGTAAAGCATTTTTTTATAATTGGCGATGAACTGTATTATAGTATAACTGTACACAAGGCAAATCAGGTGTTTTCGCAATACCGATTGTCGCTAAGAGACGAGGACGAGAGAATACGAGGTTGGCACTCAGGAGCGGGGCTGGCACTGTTGGGCGATAAGCTGATAAGAACCGCTGTGTGTGTGTGTGTGTGTGTGTGTGTGTGTGTGTGTGTGTGTGGTGTGTGTGCGTGGTGGTGGGAGTGGAGGGGATCCTTGGCGCTTGGCATTGTCGCCGTCGCCGAGTCAGAGTCAGTCTACAGTTGAGTGTGAGCCAGTGAGTGCGTGAGTGACATGCGGTAGTGCCATGGTGAAGGATCGCTTGTCGTCGTTGCAAGCAGTGAGTTCATCTTATACTTGGAAACCGATTGTTATATTTTAGTAATTTTCCCTCAAAGTTGTGGTAAATATTTCACGCGTAAGGTCCTAGGGTGATAAATACACTTCAGTGTTACTAAATAAATAGTTCTTTTGTCCAGGCCCTATAACCGCTCATTTTGTTACGTCAAGTAATAATAGATTTCAAGCCTTGTCAAGTTAAACGCAGCACTTAACATATCACTAACATAATAATTTAACATATACTAATATAATTATTCGTATATTCATAACAATAGTAATTTATTAAAAACTAGCTGACTCCCAAACTTCGTAACGCCAAACAGTAAATACATGTTAACTTTAAGTTTGGCCATCTGAAGTCGAATAGCATTACGGCTTCGTTGTGTAGATATTCTGGGCCGCGGTATGGTGAAAAACAATACTGAAATGACAAGAAATATTAATAACATTTCCGCAAAAGAAATAAATCTGAGTGGATTGATTCACAATTTTCTAATCCAACCTAAACCCAAACCAAACCTAACTGTAATACGGCTTTTATAGGAAATATTAAATTTTCAGAATTCCGATGTTTTTTATAACAATACTTGCGTAAACTAAAATTAGTTAATTCCACTGGCAGAAATTAAAAAGAACAACTAATAATTACACTGGGACAAACAAACCAAACAGTAATATATTATTGTTTCACAAACATTCACCGAAAATGACGCACAATTTGGTTAGCTGTCGAATGTTATATATAGATATACAACCGCTGATTATTATAATAAACGTAATATGTATAAATATTGTAATTATTTATTATTTTGCCAAAATATAAACACATGACGTTTAATCAGACATGAAATAATAAATAAAATAACATAATCCCCAAACCCGTAAACTAGTAACGTGTCGAATAGAGCTGTTCATTTTGTACAGCACATATTTACTTCATAGTTACCCGGATTGATTGATATAGATTGATGAATGATTCAGATTGCATTGGATAGTAAATATTGCTAATGGAAATTAAACTAACAGCTGTAGCTTAAGAAATCAAATGTTTTGATTGTAGAAAACTTGTAAACAAATTAGTCCCCATAAGGTTAACATTATACATTTAAAACGCCATAAAATAAAAACTTATGGAGTTTTCAAAAATATTTTTTCACTAAAACCTTCCCAGACAAAAATAGAGCAACTTCATAATTAATGGCTATCGGGTGAGTAGTTAGGAAACGCATAAAGGACATACATCCATTTTTACATATAGAGATGCGATTGTAAATCACAAAACTTGTCACCTGATGAATATAAAATTAAATTGTTTGACGAATGTACTGTAACCTATTTTGTTATCTAATAACTGTACATAATAGTAAACTGTAGTTTTACTTTGCAAAGTGTTAATTTACGAACTCGAAAGAAACGTATTTTCGAATGATTGCGGATCCGAAATCTCAATGTGACTTTGAAATATAGGTATACAGTATCAGTATATAGCTTTTTAAACATGACCACATTTCAACCATAAACGCGTGGCACTCCACAGCAATCAAGATTACTTTAAACATTTCTATTCTACATCGTTGGAAGTGAACTAACCCAAGTGAAAACGATTTTACGAGTTGCGTTTTACAATACAATCAGGAGACAGATATAAGTTTATATTTACACTACTATGACGTCATTTAACAAATTTAAATCTGGAAACAATTTCTTCCATTAGGTACGTGGTGTTAATTAATTGATTAATATACGTAGTTCACAAAATAACATTTAATGTTCGAACAAAAGTTCACAATACAATGCTTAGGTGGCAATAAAGGTATGTTAGAAATATTCTTGGGACTTATCAAACAAGTGGTTGGCAGCATTATTCAATTAAAATGTCAAAATAACAGAAATTCCAACTATCTTATTTGTCCACTGCCGAAGCGGCTGGGTTTCCTTCAATAAATATAGCTTTTCCTATGTAGATTAGATTAGATTAGATTATTTGAAATGGCGACCATACCACAAGGTAGGTATTTTAAGCCAAGTATGAATGAGGATTGAATGTAAGATGATTGTGGCGCGATCTTGTAGTCTTGTTACTGACTAAGGCTGACATGTTCCTTAGACAGGACTGTTAATTAATAGCCCAACAGCCGATGGCAACTAAGGGACCTATAGTTTAACATGGAATCCGAACCACTAATGTAAATGTAAGTAGGCATGTCATAGACAGATTGGCAAGTACTTTGTTGTTCTCGAATCTAGAACTCTCCTTATAATATTGTAATTTATTCATTAGGGAATTCTTACCACTACCAAGTACCAAGTACCCTTTTAAATAACTTTTATTTTTCGAATGATGAATTGACAGTAAACGTGTTTGTCTCGTGCCTGGGCGTTATCATTTTCTGATAACAATTGATAGCAAAACAGTTGAGAAGGTCATGAATGAAGAAGACTTGATAGTGGGATAATTTTCTTGCAAAATATCAGCTCTTTGAAATTATTGGAAACATGAACAACTACAAAGTAAGATTATTTTTTTACCCGTTGGATTTTTTGGGAGACTATTTCTAAGTGTTAAAAGTGTTATGCTTAATTAACACTTCTTGAAAGTAGAAACAATTACAATTTACGAAAGACCAGCTTGTAGCCAAACTTAAATTATATACTTGTGAAGTATAAGTTTTTATACGTTTAACTTTCTTGTTTGTTTTGTAGGTTGTAGTAAATAAAATAAAATAACTTTTGACCACAACAAATTTTAAGTGGTTCCAAAAATATTAATTCATCTATTTGATTGATTGATTTATTGTTTTATTAATTACAGAAAACCCTCCCTCCCCCAAGCCCTATTGCCTGAAATCCAGCCCTGCTAATCATATGCTTATGATTTCCCTGACGTTGAAATGTGCTTACATAAAAAGAAACATGCGGAAATCCTAAACCAATAGAATTTTATTACTTTTACGGCTGTCAGAGCGTGAACAAATATAACATTACGTGTGCATTGCTGAAGATCGGCGAACGTGCTTAATTGAAAACTCACCCATGTCACAAGAATGTGGCGGAAAAAGCGGTCACCCATGGAACTTCCGGCGCAATCAGCTGTTGATAACAAACCGGAAGTGAGTGAACAGCTGTTCGGTTGTAAGGCTTCGCGGGTGTGCGGTTACTGGGGCAATGATCACGTGCTTGCTTTCACATCCAAACTTAGCTCATCACGTGGAAAACTGTTGTTCTCTCCGTATTCATAGCACTGTTCCTGGGATCTGGGATCGATAATGAGGAAAGGTCCAAAAATTAGTTTCAATCTTCCTTTAGTGCTTTGGTTACGCTTTACGTCCTACTCTGGATAAATAGTCAGCAGGTTTTAGCCATCAAAATGGCTATAAGAGGCACTATTGATGCAAACTCATTATTTATACAGTACATGATTGTGTAAAATATACCCACTTAATTGGTAGTCCTTTGTACGGGTTGTAGGATTCAATAAAAGAAGAAAGATTATCATAGGAAAATATAAACCTGAAATCCTAACAAATCAGCATAAAGAAATTGAGTAAGTGATTCATTGAAAACTGAAAGCAAATTGCGACTATTATCGCGTAAAAAGTGGGGTTTTAAATGCTCGTTATTCGTTATTTCAAGGGGCGGCGGACAGTTCCAAGCATTGAAAACCTTTCTCTGGTGTGAATGTAGAGAATGCGTGAAATAAGTTTCATTGTTATCAGTTCCCCCGAATTTTCGGAAAAGACGGCGTAAAATGCCTTCTGGAGCGTCTTAGACAGACAGACACAAATTGAGATGAGACTTGTTTGGACTTCTCTTACGCATGAAACGTAAAAATAACTAAACAATTAATAACCCTGAGCAATGTACAGACGAAACACTAATTTTATTTATATAGATTGGCCAGACCTAATATTTCAGATTAGTATAACAATCAACATTTCATGTAGTATTTTAATTCATATAAAAATGTGCTGGTTTATTTAGCCGTGGCACTGTAAAATTTGTTGATCCTCGATCGACCTTAAATTTATTTGTTGTACCCAACTTTCGCATGGGTTAAAAAGGTTTGAGAGAGGTTACCTTTTCTCTTCGAAGTATTCTAAAACTTGAAAATTTGATTAAGAAAAAATAATTTATTTGTTTAATTTAATTTTAATTCTCGTTTCAAGAACTAAATTACGCCAAATAACTAGCAACTGGATGTTAATAATCCTTTCGTCATTAAACATGTGAACGAAAAATATCTGCAGGGATAGTTGCCAACACGACACCAGAAATAATGATGATCTCTACACCATGTCAGCACATGACCTAAAGCTTAAAACCAAACTATCCTACAACGGCACAAAACTTCACAACACACTGAGAAATGCAAATCATAACAAAATTAAAACAGTTTTTTTGAATTTTTTTATTTTTAAGGTTGGTTCACCCATAAAAATATTTAAAAACTTGAAAAATCAAAATTTCTCAAAAACGGCTCTAATGATTTTGATTAAAATTTAGTAGTTAATGGTGCATAAAGTAATAAATAATAAGACACCACCCGCATGTCCGCATTTTCCCGCATGTGGAAAAATGACGGCTTTTAAATGCCCAAAAAAACATTTTTCAGCGAAAACAATAAACTTAAAGCATAACTTGACCATCACCATTAAACCCAGCTTAAAAAACTAAACAAATTAGTATTATGAATTATTTGTCTACGAATAAAGTTCCAGAGAAAAGTTAAATTTACTATCCATGATAAACACAGTACGTTTTCTGAAAGCGCCCAACGTTTTTCTTATGAATCAATTTCTTCCTTATTTTCGAACAGTTTTTCATGAAACTTGGTATGAAGCGTGAGGTAAAATCACCCAAAAAACTCACTATCACCAAAAATCACTCAAAAAGCTTGGTATTACCAGGAGCGTGGAGATCCCCACCCATAGCATTTTAACAATTAATTTAACTTTGTTTCTCTTGTATTTTAAAAAATTGGATGATTATTTTTGAAATTATTAAAAAATTTTAGATAAAATTTGAAGAATATGATAGTTCTATTACAGATTGTCTTTTAGCGAATTTCCCATAGGGAAGAAGCTATTACCGTAGGTCTCATGGTGGATGTTATTTTTTCTTCTTTAGGTGCCCAGAGTCCAAAAACAATAGTCGTTAAAATTTATATATATATATATATGTGTGTGTGTGTATATATATATATATATATATATATATATATATATATATATATTTATATGTGTCTGTTAGCACGATAACTCTCGTAAAAATGGTCCGATCGAGACCAAATTTGGTAGAGACGTGTATTCCTACAAATGCTCGGACGAGTTCGTTAACCAGACATATCGGTCAATGGGAACGGGTAGTTTGGGGGGGTTTTGTACCCCAAAATGGGGTTTTTTGCGTTTTTCACATGTAGTTTTTAAAAATTTCTAATTTTATATTTCACCATTAGAATCAGCTTAAAAAACTACACAATTAAGTTCCTTAAAGTTTTTCTCTATCTCCAACGGTTACCGAGATATTAAAAAATCTAAACACAGTACGTTGTATTGTGGGGCTCCAATGTTAATCTTATGGAGGACAGGGAAAAATTAATATTTCCCATATTAATGAATATTTTTGGATAAAACTTGATATTTAGCTTCATGTGGTTGAGATCTATACATTTATGCTCAAAAATCATAGTTTATGTGTTTATAATGGCAGCAAACCTGCATACTCTTTTCCCATATTAATCATATAGGGAATAAGCAAACTCCTTTATTTATGGACAGATGTTGATGAAAGTTGGTATAAATGTTAAGATAAAAATTATTTATGGTAGAAATGCCTAATTTTAGTGTTCCTCGCATCAGCAAACCTGCACACTCTTTGTCATGTTAATCTTATGGAGAATAAGCAAATAATTCCCATGTTTATGGACAGATTTTTATAAAACTTGCCATATATTATTATTATTATTATATTATTGATTTGGAAATGCGCTGAGTACGCAGGTCCGCTGCGACGGGGGTATTTTTAAATTTACTTAAGGAAGAAAGTATGAGTTATTAAATATTATTCGATCACTACTTAATTTGTAATCTCAAGGAGCGTTGTAAATAAAAATTCGGATTGTGAAGAAACATTGTATGAGATTGCATTAACTACTTCATAGTAATCGAGATACCGACGGAAAGCTACGGAAGTACATATGACCTCACTCATCCAACTCGCCACAGGGTATAAAACTCGACGTCTTATTGAACATTTTTATTTACATGATTTGATCATTTACGTAAACCGGAGGTTTTTGAATCGGTCTGTTTACCAAATCATTCAGTAGTCATGAGCGATGGATGTTCTGTCTGAAGACAATCGACAATGGTCCATTATCAGAACGTGGCTGCAGACGCAGTCAACTCCTCAGGCTTCCTTTGTTCCATCCGATCGTGACCAGAAAGCGTGCCTTGAAGATAGAAATTGTTTGCTCCAGAGATAATGAAACAGTTCTGGATTAGATCCAAAGAACAAAGTCATGTTGGCTTTACACAATACTCGCTTGAGTTAAACCAACCACCACGTGCATCAATAATTCAGAAGAGGTTAAGTATTTTTAAAGCAAACCCCAAATGGAGTGGTGATGTTGATAAACCTTAATGTATTAGTTTTATTAAATACGATTTAAAAAGTAATTCACTGATACCTGTGGTTGGGCATTGTTCTTTCTTAAATTCTTCATTACAGCACGTTATATTTTAAATTCTCAGAACAATAATTTAAGAACATGCTATACTTATTGACCTATGGTGGTTCAATTAACTGGCTATTCTGGTTACACATATTTACACCTGGCTTATACGAGTATAATATATTATTAATTAATGAGATTGCTTTTATTTTGACAAGCTAATCAAATTAATCAATCTCATTCTCTACATAATCTGCTAGTTCAAAGTGATTATTTCGGATATGATAAATACGTTAAGTACCTTATTTGAAATGTATTGCAATCCGATCAGTGACTCTGCAACAATTTTCTCCTGTTGTCATTATTATGAAATTTTGATGACTCGATATGACATCAACTGAAGTAACTTTCAACTCTTTGAAGATTATTTAATTCTTTAAGGAATAGCCTAGACATAATTTTTGTAGAATATAGACGTTACACTGTGTAAAAAGACCGCTGTTTGCCCAATTCCTGTTACAACACTATGTACTACGTGCGTGAACTTTATACTCTGTGTCTTCCGGGATTGTTGAAATCTAAACGTGACTTGTGTAAGCAACATGGCGGCGGCTCCCGTTCCTTTGCCTCACAATTTTTGACAAGGGTATCACTTAGCTCTTGGGGGCGGGATGTTAACAATTTGTAAGACGAAAATTTGAAAAATAAGAACAGCTGTTTAGATCAAATGAAAACATTCCCTTTAGACATATCCATGATCTAACCTATCTCCCACAGTGAAGTAAATACAGACATTTTATGTTTTGCTTCCTCTTCGAATAAAAGAGTCGTGTCATAAAATGATTATAAACTGTTGTAGTAGTCCAGGTCGGTAAATCCGTAAATCCGTTGTACTTTACTCACATTGTTCTTCCTGGTAGCTGCTTCCTTCTCGTATATTTTACCTTTTCAACGCTAAATTATAGGTTGGATATTTGAATAAAAGTGGTAATTGTGTGACCATGGCTTATAGACAACTGTTGGTCAGTGGAATTTCAAGGTATGTGTGAGTCCTAATGACGATGTTCGTTACTACCGGCGTCAACCACTTGTAAGAAATAAGTAAGTGAAGTAAAAGTTTATCGTTAAATGATCATTTGAAGGTTCAAATTGCGGGTACACAATTGCGGGTTGTTTAAAAATTGGTACACGTTTATGAGTCCTGTTGGAAGGTGGGAATTGGCACACTTGTTATTAAGGATTATAGTACACTCATCGCAGGCCCCAAGAAGTGGAAGCTGACACGTTCGCCCGGCCAAGAACCGCTTCAGATGAAGGAAGAAAGGGGGTTTTGATTCCCCAGCTAGCATTCAATTATAATATTCCAAAATATAAGTTGTTATAGACGGTAGCTAGCAAAAGATTTATGAGCTATGTATGACAGTTATAAATAACCTGTACATAAAAATCAAGATGGGGACAAAATAATAATTCCCATCCTTCCCTTAAAAATGGCACACAACCTAAGTTGTTTCTACCTGGGCAGGCGGACGTGCAAGTTTCCACTTATTAGGACCTTCTTATTGACCTTTCTCAATCACCAATAATAAGCGTGCCAATTTCCATCCTCCGACACAAAAATGTGCGCAAATTTCACAACGCCCAAAAACGGCGGTGATTTTTTCTATGTTTGTTATAATGTCGTAACCCACGAGGTATACAGTATTAAAGGTGTAAGAATGGCCTAAATAGTTCTGGGACGAGAAGGTGCCATTTTGCCCAAGATTCATTTCGGGTTTTCTAGGTTATAAAACGTAGAACTAGCCAAAAATATCAAAATTTCAAGCAATTTATATTAGTAAAGTTCAACAACAGAAATCTCTATCAATAAATATAGAGCATTATTGTATTCTGATTAGAATTGTGTTTGTTCGCCACCTGCGATAAGAGAGTGACTTTTGGGACGGTGGCGTCGTGCTGTAATCCAGCTACTTGGAGGTCAAGAGTTGTGGATAGTTGTGAGCGATGGTCAGTGGGTGTTGTGTTCTCTTGTGTAGACTAACGTCCGCACTATTGAACACTACGTTAATCCGCAAAAACTGTCCTCACAATTAGACCAGTTCGTAATTCAGAGGCAGTGGTTCGGATTCCACGTTAAACTAGGTAGGTTCCTGAGATATACCATTGACTGTTGAACTATTAATTAATTAACTATTGTTATTTATTAACAGTCCTGTCTAAGGAACATGTCAGCCTTAGTAAGTAACAACACTACAAGATTGCGACACAATCATCCTACTCTCGTTTCTCATTCATAATTGGCTTAAAATACCTATCTGGGTGAGGTCGCCATAATAATCAATAATCTAATCTAATCTGGTTATTAATTTCTCTATGAAATGCCCACATTAAAATACCTATAACTTAGGACCTAGGCTACATTAATTCTACCAGCTGAACCCCCTAGAATTCCATCGAATCCCCGACGCTACATTCATGTACCGCTACCACCAGCATCTCTGGCAGGTAGCGAGGTCAAGGTCGACATCCCGGAAGCTCTCGCTCCCTGAACCTCCCACTTACCTTTGTCACGATAGATCATCGGTCCCGTACAGGCATTGAGGCTCGAGTCAACGAAGTGTGGACAAATAACCGTTGCAGGTAACCGCTGCAGCAGAGTAACCGTTGCACAAGTAACCGGAACTCGGTAACTCGATAATGCTCAGCGGTCGCTCGATCACCGGTGACCGACCGACCTTGAAATTGCACCGTTACCCACAGTCTCCCACGACTCACGACTGACCGCGAGGAGGTTTTGGCGGGAAGAAAGTCCAAATGTATGCATTTGGCGGGAAAGTCCTGTGTGGGACGACCTCGATCGGAAATTGGTTTGAAGAGGTAATTCGTTGGGAAACTGCAGTTATTTTGGCAGGAATTCCGTTGCAGTTCAAATGTAGAATGTAAGTCTCTAACACGCCGTGCGTTCAAGCACAATCCACAATTTCGAAGAATGTTGTCACAAACTCTCAAGTTTACCTTATTTTTCACGAAATCGTTTGGATCTAAATAACCAGGTTAATTTAATTTATTGTTGGAAATCGATCTATTGAGTTAATATTTTTTGTTAAATTTCAATATAAATCAGATAGAAAAGTATTTCGATTTTCAAAAGCAAAGCCGATATTTTCTTTAGATCAAATACTGAAGTCGCAGGGTGTAAAAAGATTTAAAGGTGTTTACAATTAATTACTGGGAAATTAGGAAAATTTTCTTCTGAGAATTGGTTACAACCTCTAAACTCTAAATTTTTGTGTTCGGGTCCAGACGACGAAAATAAAAATAATGGTTCGATCCCGGTTTGGTGTCATAATTTGGTGTCCTCTAATACAGATTAGTATTCTACTATCAGACTTTCGTGATCTCTCTTCTCACAAATACTGTTAATAAAGAGTTTAATACTTCCTGATTGAGTTACCGTCAGGCTGGAAGTAAAGCCAACTAGGACTTGAGGGTAATCGAGCCGTCTACCCGGATATTTAACGAAATTGCCAAAACCGCAACTTATTTTTAATTTAGCATATAATGCCAACATCATTCGAAATTGAGTACGTCACACATTTCGCATCACACACACACACACACACACACACACACACACACACACACACACACACACACACACACACACACACACACACACACATATATATATATATATATTAACGACTATTGCTTTTAGCCTCTGGGCACCTAAAGACGAAAAATAACATGGTCCCGGGCTTAAGTCTTACTATGACACCTACGGTAATAGCTTATTCCCTATGGGAAATTCACTAAAAAACAAAAAATCTACGACCAACAATATTCAGACTTTTAAAAACAAGAGTTGAATATTTCATATCTACGACCATTGCAATATACAGTGTAAAAAAATAATTGGTGTATATTTCATTCTTGGAGTGATCAGCTGATGTGCGAATCGTTGTTCTTATTCTGTGAAAGGTTCAAAATTCACATCTGAGGTTAGCCACTAAAACGCACTATCTCTATGGATAAATCAGCTGATTTGTCATTTCATTATATCCATAATGACATTACTTTCGTCAAATGCAGAGCTCTAATTGGTATAGAACCTGTATCGTAGTGAAAAATCTGGATCGTTATGAACTCATAATGCTTCGGGTTTCAATTTCAATTTAATATAATTTTCGTGCTTTTTGCAAAGGTCGTAGATGTAATAATTAAAAAAAACTTTAACTTAACGCTACAGAGCCTTGCATTCCTTCATGCAACCCTTTATTGAGAAGTGTTTGGATGGTTATTGACAGCATTTTATTAACACACGTCACAAAATAAAGTTTGAAATGGGGGGGTTAGGTCTATTCCTAAAAATATCCATACATACTAACATACTACAAAGAAATGTTTTGGGAATGAATAGATAGAACAAAAAGTTATAACAGTAAATTATATTTGAACATATGACTTTAGGTTCTAATTCAGCTTTAGTTGAAGATGATTTTTAGATTCGTATGATCCTCAAAGTCCTATATTGTAGAGACAATCCCTATTTAATAGGACACTATTGTTGTACAGTATTTCTATATCTTGATTTTCTATCATAGATATGTACAACTAGTTTCTAAATTTCTTGCAAGAATTGAACAGTTATAACTTTCTCTACAAGAACAAGGCAGTAGTCTTTCCTTTCAAACATGAGTCAGTGTAACATTTACAATTCAAACTACGAGCAATGTGAATAATGCTAAACTGGAATAAGGAAAACCAAGTTGCTTATTGTATTGTGTGATTGTGTGAACGCGTGCTGTGTATCAAATGTTGAAAATACTCTGATCATACGAGAACATTGGGAGTAGAAATATATTTGATTGTTTTAAATAACTCTTGTAAACAACATTACATTATAATACATTGTAAACTCGCTTTGTACTGCTAGGTAAGTCTACTTCAAATGTGGAAGCATGTTAGAAATGTTTGTGGAAAACAATGATATACCACACGCACTGTTCAGACTGTAACGTTTATACTGTTCAGCATGGGAGCCACAGTTTGAAGTCTCTATTGGGGACAGCACAGACAGTCTCAGCTGATAACGGTTAGCGTCAAAGATGACGCTTTAACCTTGAAAGATAACACGTCACTGCATCTGCCTCTGTTTGTTTTTAGTTATACTTTACAGTCGTAGATTCGCCTACTTTTCAAATGAAACCCGATTTTAAAAGCATAGGTTTGTTTGTTCGTAACTTGATCAAAAGTTCTTCCAAAATACCTAAGCATTGCTAACTATAAGTACGTCTCATTGTAGGATAAATAAGTGGAATAGAGAAGCTTTTAAAAATGAATTTACAAATACTGTACTTGCATTTATACTTATACTATTTTTCCCTATCATTTGTTCTTGCACTTTTGCTTTTATTTGGTTTTGCTTCAAATTTAAATTTACTATTACCTTTGATTATTGAGTTATTATGATGCTGCTGGCAATGAATCAGCTGATCGTTGTCAGTAACAAAGTTACGTATCAAAATTAGTAGATTTCATAACAAGAGTCAATAAACGGTACCAGTGGACTGACACATACTTTCTCCCTTAAGTAAATTTAAAAAAGACAATCTGTAATAAAACTATCATGTTCTACAAAGTTATTCTAAATATCATTTAATAATTTATTGTTCAAATTGTATGGGGGAACCCCCCCCCCCCCGGTAATACCAAGCTTTTTTCAGCTGGTTTTGTTCTGTGATTTGACCTTACACTTCATACCAAGTTTTATGGAAAACGGTTGGAAAGTAAGGAAGAAATTGATTTTTTTAAATTCTCCATAAGAATAACATTGGGCGCTTTCAGACAACGTACTGCGTTTATCGTGGATACTAATTACTAAAATACTAATTTGTTTAGTTTTTTAAGCTGGTTTCAATGGTACCAGTCAAGCTATACTTTACTTTTATTGTTTTCGATGAAAATTTAAAAATTTGATTTTTTTTACATTTAAAAGCCCATCACTTTTGAACCGTCATTTTTACAGACATGCGGGTCGTGTCAAATTATTTAGTACTCTATTCACTATAAACTATCAAATTTTAATCAAAATCGTTAGAGCCGTTTTTGAGAAAATTGTATTTTTCACGTTTTTTAATGGTTTTTAGGGATGAACTACCCTTAAAAATCAAAAATTCAAAAAAATGAAAAAAACGCCTGGAGATACCGTAAATTTATACACACATGCCAAATTTGATCTAAATCGGACCAACGGGGTGGGCTGTGGCACTGTACACATCCAGACACACACACACACACACACACACACACACACACACAGACACACGGACGGACAGACATCACGTCAAAACCCTTTTTTTTGGATTCAGGGGATCCCAAAACTGATATATCCACCCTCAACTCAAATTCGAAAATTTTGACGAAAACAATACTTTCTCCATATACTATGTATAAGGGGAGAAAGTAAAAGTGGGTCATTACAATATACTCGAGACCATTTTTATGTTTTGTGCGAGACCTATCGAGCACTTCTAATATGGTCGAAAATATGCACAGCACTTTCACTCGTGTTTTGAACGATACTTTTCGCTACACTACATAGACTAATTACTTCAAATAAAAACAGAAATTTGAATGTTCCTTTGTTACAATATTAAAAAACAACACACAAAAATATCATAGCTAATAAAATTGTTTGGGTTATCTTGTAAGTATTTTAGCACGTTCATTTCAGTTTATGAAACAATAACAAATGTTTGTTTATATTGGTAAAATCCAAAAACATAGTAAACATTACCATTACTGTACGTAGTAACTATGCAATGATGAATGCCCGCAGGTGATAACAGGTGATTTCACAGTAGTCTAGTGTTCGTTACATTCTTCATATTCTTAACTTATATTCACCTTAAAATATTCCGTAGTTTGGCTCGGTATCTCAAGTATAAGAATAAGATACCTATTTTATATGTTTGCATTATAATTCCCAAATATAATTTGAATGACCACAAGGGAACAATTAAAACGAAGAGATTTGTGAAAACAATTTGGGAAAAAAGAGGTCCTAAGAGTTTTATTACAAGTAATCGAACCAACGCAATCTTGCAGGCGTGAAATCACTAATGGCATAGAATGACGAAGCGAAACAGCCTTGAGCTGACAGGTGAACTGTGACTGCGGCTCGTAGACGGAGGAAAACTGAGGACGAAGGGTATCTGCAATATACCATTCCCACCATTTGCCTACCCCAGCCGCGTTAGCTTAGAGTACGTGTACGAAATAATGTTTTAGAATTGCGCACTGAATAAGAACAGAATAAGAATAAATCGAATATAGGAAAAAATTGTACTCATACCGGCACGTTTATTTCTAATATTATAGATTATAGACGAAACATTTTAAAATGCTCGGTTGTAATTAAGTAAAAGTGGTATTTATTTTTAACTCGTGGGCCTAACATTTTTGAGACAGGTTCTATTTTTTTATTTACAGTAAAAGTGAGATATAAGCATAAGCACAACTTCCTGCCTTCAATAGTTCCGTGCTACAATCCAAAATATTAACACAATTTAATCGATCAAATGCAGGGTTCTTTTCTCAGCAACGCTTGTTTTTCCTATCTTAAACATGTTATTTCGTAGCGCCACGACAGATTTTGGCGCCCGCTTTGGATGCGTGTTTATAGTAACTATATGTATGTTATTGTTTACTTTTTTAGATGCCAAAATCAGTCAATATGTTCTTAGTTTTTCATTATTTCTATTATTTTAGTTGGTGTCAGATTTGTGAACATGTAGGCATAGTAAAACGCTGAAATCTAAGCCTCCTATACCTTTTATATATTTGAAAATGGATAAAAAAATTGGGAAGTCTGAAAACAAGGTTTTGAATTATTTTATTATTAAGTAACAGTAACATGTGAAGAATGGTGAAGTTCAAGTTGCAACTTGTATGTATAACTTTAATAAGGCCATCTTCATATAAATCAATTTTTGTCATTGTCTAGTAGACCTAAATCAAATTTGGCAACAGTTTGAACAGTACGATGACTATTTTTGTACACAAAAATTAGCAATATTGCATTTCAATGCAGAGCCTGTTGAAACGAGCATGGTTCAACGCAATGTCCCGAATTCGGCAAGAAGTGTACGAAACATTCAAATCTTAAATATTTTGCTAGAAATTGAAGGTCTGAAAGTAAGCATTCAAACTCAGGAATTCCAAGAGTTGTTATGGTCGATGAACAGTCAAATAAAGCACATCAGGATAGCAAACAAGTTGAAAACTTTCTAAGTGTACTGGAAGTTCCTCGTGACGAGTCGCGGCCGACCGGCATTGGTTTATCACTGTAGAAACACGTAACACTGTTTCAAGGCAAACATTCAGGTGCTGCCTGTATTGTGCTCCCAAGAAATTTTGCTTGGAAAACGTTTTATACGCAATACACAAGATATGCTACAACTATAAGTTTATACTAAACTTCCTTGGGAAGTTTAGAAGGGGAGATGAGACGCAGCCCAACCGACTTCAAAGTTTATGTTATTGTTTACTTTTGTAAACGTCAAACCTCAATAAAGATTTTTTTGTTATTAATCATTAATTCTATTATTTTAGTAAGCCAAATAAATGTATAGACAGAGAAAAAGCTAAAACCTATAGTTATTTGGAGTCAGATTGAAAGTTTATTTGTTATTGTTTGTTGTATATTATTAATTATGCTTCCTAACAACAGATCGGCGTTAGGAAAAGACCGGGGTTCGCATCGTTCTCCATTAAAACGTTAAAAAATGCCAAAGGGCGTAGAAAGGCCCAAAACAGCATTGTGCAACTGAAAAGAATAAGTTAATCTCTAGGAACGTTAGAACATAAATTATTTATTGTTCTCACTTCTCATCCCTGAGTGAGAGTATCCCTTAACAAACCCAGAGAAAATTTTGGTAATGAACTCTGTAGAATGATTGTACTCCACACAACGTTTTAGGAGACATCCTTTGCAGCTTTATGTCGCTAATCTTATCGAGTTTGTAGATAAATAGCTTAAGCCATTTTAGACCAAGTTAGTTGTTTTATATGTAGCACAAGTAGCTTCTTTCTTCGTTTGGTAAACTTAATTTTTCGCGATTTTATTACACTATTACAGTGCACTTTCCAAATTAGACACTCCCTACTTCAGTCGCCTCTACCCCCGCCAAATCTCCCTAAAATCATTTACAATTACAGAAGAAATTAAAAAATATTATTTATATCTTATTTTATTCCTAAAATAAACTGTATTTGTATTTGAAAGACATTTTATCAAGATTTTGTACAATACGAAGCTAAAACTGATCACATAGCACGGATGCGGCTCAAATCGAAAACCAGTCGCCCTCAGCCAAAACGGAAGAGGAATTGCGGTGGGTTGAGGTTAGGAAAGAAACCTACAGCTTCACAAACGCTCCAGCTGGCAAGGCCGTGACGTCGAATGACTCAGACCAGTCTTACCAACCATTTCGTGACAAAAATTAATTCGCATTTTAACGTTAAATGATGATGAACTCGAAATTTTATTTTTCCCAAATTGCACTATACTTTATCAATCATTAAATAGTCAATTATTTTCATTCTCAACGTTTAAAATTTTGAAGGAAGATAAAAAATGTTTTGACTTTTTTGTATTACTCTGAATTAGAATTTTATTCGAAAAAAAACAATGAGTAATTACAAACGATTGTATGTACCACCACACGCTACATTTAAGAAACAAATATGTATAGCAGAGTCTAGTCTAAAAGAGTGTTTTCATGGAGTGATAAATTTATACCTAATTTAAATAAATAGCTAATGAAAATCTATTGAATTTTCCCATCAACATTATACATTCACCCATCTTATCCATACGAACCTGACGATGATACATAGAAAATGAAATTGAATAATTTACATAATCGTTAGAACTAGCATGACGCCTCTGTACAAAGAAGGGGCGATTATACATTCAAATGATGTCGGTTATTGTCATTGCTCGTGGCTCAGGTGTGATGCGGGGGCAAGGTCAGCACGTACCTTATCAATGTTATCTCCGTTGTCGGTTCCGCGTTATCAAGGTCACGCTCATCTGGGATTACGCTTACCTTTTTGGTCTTTGTTCTTCTAAGCGACTCAGTATCTTTTCTCTCTACAGTTTCGTTTTCTGGCCATTATTCATCATGTACTTACTACTTCTAAACTACTTTTTAAGCTTAAAAGTTATTAAAATTATTCATATGATTGTTTATCTCATCTATTTCTCTTCATATCTTTTTTCCATTAGGAATTTTCTGTCATTAAAAATATGTAACCGTAAGTTAACTAGTTAAAAAGATGATTTAGTAATTACGTTTTCATTAATGTTCTATTTTATCATTTCATCATTCTTATTTTTTCCCCTTTTTAGAGCCCAATTTTTTACTTGTGTTGGTAAAGTAATTTATTTTACTTATAGCTCCAATAATTGCGTTACGAAGTTTTGAAGTGAATTTTAATAAATTGATAAAAGTAAACTAAAATGGAAAAGAACTAAAAGAATAGTTTTACGTTAACTCTCGAAAATGTGATTCTGTTGATTCGAAAAGGGAAATTTGTTAATGATTTTATTTAATTTAACCTTTTATTCAAACTTTTTTTTCAAACGGTTTTTATCCTGATAATGATTTTTACTGCTATTATAATGTAGCGTTACAAACACTTAAGTTCATTAACTTTATTTAATTTTAATGTAAAAGGCGACATTGAAAATATTTTCAAATCATATTATTTTCAAAGGGTTACCAATGGAGCTTACATATCTCATAAATTAATTAGAAGGCTTACGTCATATTAGATAAAATGTTGTTTCAAACTCTATAAAATATTCCACGCGATAGTTATAAACGCGTGTAGTTATAAACGCGAACCACATTATAAGTTAAATAGGGCATGTGTCATAACCAAACACAACTATTATGAACTAGTAAATGATGAGTTCATTGCTCCAACACTAAATAAATACAGAACCAAATGCAAACATTAAAACTGGGTCGGGGTCTGTCCCAGAGGCGATAACCTGTACACGTCCGGGCTGATAAAACAGCTGATAACTGTCTTAGTGTTCGCCAGTTAGTGTCTAGCCAGAAATTGGAACTGAGAAAGGACACAATCTCCATTTTAAATAAGAAGCTAAGGCAGATTTTTTTCTGCGGGTTAGTGAAATATTAAGGTGGCGACCATAGTATCGTCAAAAAGTATCATCAACGACCAGTAACATCAACAAAGAATAGGTTAAACAAAATATACAATTAATCAGTGACATAAACGACAAGTATTGACCAGTAACATCACCGATTGAACCTAATAAAATCTAAGTCAAAATCTCAATGTAAGGTGGTATAAACAAGGAGTGTCGTCAACTAGACCTACCAGTAACATAGAGTAGAGGAGGTGTCAGAGTCAGAGTCGGTCAGTTTAGTCACGGCGGTGTCCGCGCCGTGTCATAACAAAGTGTCATTGTAATATGTGGGCCAATGCTGTAGACGACTGCTTTCCAAGTAAAAGTCCTTCAAACACTGTACGACACGTCCGTTGTGTTGGGGCCATTAGTATACGGATGGACAACAGTTTCGTGAAATCTCCGGACACCAGTCGCATCAGGAAATTTGATCCTAGTAGAACAAAAATGTCCATATATTTTTGTATGCACACTAATAATACGCTAAGCACATATCCGTAATGTGGGTTGGAGTACAAGAACAAATCATTAAAGTGTAATTATATTTAAAATAAAATATTGTGTTAAGTATACTTGATACCTCTAAAACAAGATATAAAATGAATATCACAAATGTTCACCTCGGTACATAGTTAACAGTTAATTGTATTGTTCATTAACAACATATTTACTACTATTTTTATTAATTAATCATTATTTTATATAATTACTAGCTGACCCGGTGAACTTCGTAACGTCTAACAGTAAATACGTGTTAACTTTCAGATTGGCCATGTTCTGAAGTCGAATTATTACGACTTCGTTGTGAAAAATTATATATTCTGGGTTGTGGCATAGTTAATAACAATACTGAAACGATAAGACATATTAATAACATTACCACAAAACAAATAAAAAATCTGAGTGAATTGATTCAAATTTTTCTAATCCAACCTAACTGTAATACGGCTTTTATAGAAAAGATATACAACAGCTGATTATTATAACAAACGTAATATGCCTAAGCATGACCGGAACAGAGACGAGTCCAAAAAATCAAAGATCATTAAAATCGGTCCAGCCGTTCTCGTGTTATAATGAACGTAAACTAACAAGACTTTGTTTTATATATTTAGATTTTATTGATATTTAATTAATAGTGGCTCACCAAGATCCATTTGGAAAAAAATCAGTGTTTCCACTGATGTGCCTATTTTGTTCCCCAAACCACCCTTTGGTTGGACCAATTTACCTGGATTTCAAACCCTTGATATTTACTATGTCGAATAACGTACATTACAAATTTAAAACCGATCCATGCAGCACACCGATACACACGCACCCACACACGCACGTACACACACACACACACACACACACACACACACACACACACACACACACACACACGCACCGAAGGACATTGAAAGTTTGACTTCGCTAATGCAACTACAAACATTCGTACATAGATTTTCTCGCTTTGTCCACCCAGTCAATTAGGGCATGATATTAAAATCCGTGTAATTTCGCTGTGTCAACCAGTAATCCATTAATACAGTAAGTAATGATTTTGTATGATCACATTTTCCAATTTCTGAATTGTAGGTACTTGGTCAGGGATCCAATGTTTAATCATTCAGGCCCGCGCGGACACTTTCACTAGAAAGCCCGCGCCCGCATGTGCCGTGATGTGCCGCCATCTTCATAAAACATTTTCCGGTAGCTCTTCAAACCGCTTGTTCGAGCTGGATGGCTAAAGATAATGGTTTCGTGGGTCTTTAAATACCATAGTGGATGTGGAAGTTACAATTTCCTGACACAGGTGCCAACATGAAGCTACATTAAAGAAAGTGAAATACAGTAATTGATTTTCCTTTCGTAGCTTAGTTACTAAGGTATAAGACATGGACTAGCAGCTTTAAGTTTAAGTTAAGAGTTTTTTCTGGTTGATCAAACACTTAATTTAGCTGAAATTAGTTCACACACTGGCCCAGCAAATCAATCGTGTTTGGTTTTAAACCAGTGACGGGAGACAAAGTCCCATGGCTACGGGACGTTGAGTTACACAATATTTTTGTTGAATGGATAACTAATTTCTTTATAAGTTTGTCCCAATACTTTTAATGATTTAGTCGACTACATTTTTAAAATAGTGTAATTTTGCTCAGAGAAAGAAATATCCATAATTCGCTCTTGTGATAGTGGCGTGCGCTTAACACGTTCGTCAGCAAAATTCGAATGAAAGAAAAAATACTGTATACAGATATATAAAAATCTTTACTTTTCTGTGGTCGAAGAATCAGGCATATTAATAAAATATTTGAAATAGATAAACAGCTGAACCCTTAATATCGCGTGCCCACCCTATGGCATCATTCGGTACACATTCAGCACAACATTGAAAGTTACCTCCATTTTATAATCCTTGTGCTATTCGTCATTTCATACAAATAACTCAAGTCACGAAACATTATACAATTAATAGTGGTTTCAACATTGCTTTCTAGTTTTTAAATAACTAAAAATACTTAATCCATTTGTACGAGTACCTGAATTAATCCACGAGTTCCTTAATCCATCCAAGTACCTGACTCGTATTTAGTTTTTCCGCTTATTCCAGACTTCACAATCTACTCATTATGGTAGTTTGGTACATATTCCTATGCAAGTCAGTCAATATAAATGTTTACCACATTGATGAACCAACTAACCAATTTATCATTCTTGTATTTTCATGAATATTTCCAACAATTGTTTCATCAGTGGATTTTTTAGCAACCAAATCATGAGAGGTGTTTTATTTAGGAAATATTAATTAAACATCCACAGATCATTGGATAGGTTTAATTAGATTTTATTCTATTTTATTGGATAGGTTTAATTAGAGTTAATTGAAATAAAAGTAAGTTTTTGTTTTATGCCTTAATATCTTCTCATATTAAAAACGTCAGTTTTTTTTAAATCTTTCCTCTGCGAAACGGTGCAACCAGCTAGGAGTCTCCGGTGCTCTTGATTGTGTGATTATCCTTGACGCCTTGCTGAAGGAAAAGCTGGCTGGCGGCCAAGAGATCGCTCCTTGTTTTATCGTTGAGGTCAAAAAGGACGAACGCGTCTGAACTGGTTGTTAATGAACTTGATTTTGACCCTCCTCAACACATATCAACCAAAGTTTAATTAATTTTAAAGTGTATTTTATGTACACTTTTGAAGACAATTTTTTCATATAGCCAACATATAAGTGGACTAAAAAGAAAACTTAGTAAGCTAATTTTTATTTTTACAGATTTAAGAGAAATATAACATTTAAATTAAATCAAAATAATATATTGTGTTTGTGCACAATCTATACTCCAGTATGGAATTGTATTTTGGGAAGGAGGAGCTAAGAGCACCCAAAAATTAATAATTAAAACGGCTTTTCAAAAACACAGTTAAATCAGTTTTAATAAAGTGATAAAGTGTGCTAGAGGGGGGAATGAGATTCTGTAAATAGTAAATCAGTTTGATTAATCCTATTAATCAAATCATATTAATCAAACTGATTTACTATTTACAGAATCTCATTCCCTCCCTCTAGCACACTTTATCACTTTATTAAAACTGCAATGATCAATGATAACCCAATTTTCACACCTGCTTCAAATCAATATCTAACCAGGTGTGCGGTGAATGTGGATTTGCAGTTTCCCAGAGTTTCCAAAGAAATAAATATTAAAAAGCTTTATATTTTTATATATTGCAAACTAGCTGACCCAGCAAACTTTGTAACGCCCAATAGTAAATACATATTAACTTTAAGATTGGCCATGTTCTGAAATCGAAAAGCATCACAGCTTCGTTGTGAAAGATTAGATATTTTGGGTTGCGGCATAGTTAACGACAATACTGAAATGATAAGGCATATTAATTACATTCCCACAAAAAATACATCTGAGTTGATTGATTCACAATTTCATAATCCAACCTAAACCCAGACTAGACCTAACTGTAATACGGCTTTTTATAGGAAAGATTACATTTTCTGAATCGTGGCATTTTTTATAACACTCGCGTAATCTAACACTCATTAATTCCACTCGCACAAAACAAAAAACTAATAATTACATTGGGACAAAAAACCAAACAGTAATGTATTCATTTTTTTTAACAATCACAAACATTCGCTGAAAATCTCGCACAATGACGTTAGCTGTCAACTGTGTTATATATTTAGATACACAACAGTTTATTGTTATAAAAAACGTAATTTGTATAAACATTGTAATTAATTTTTATTTTAAAATTTTTTGGCCAACATACAGACTTGTAAAACGTGTGCTGTTCATTTTGTACAGCACATATTGACTTCTTAGTTTTACATTAATGAACGACTCAGATGGCATTGAATAGTAAAGCATGCTGCTAATGGAAAGTAAACCAAGAGCTGTAGCTTGGGAAATCAAATGTTTTGATTGTAGAAAATTTGAACCTTTAGAATTAAAACACCAAAAATAGAAACTTATGGAGTTTTCGAAAATGCTTCTCACTAAAATTTTCCCGGACAAATATAGAGCAACTTCCCAAAATTTCATGGCGATCGGATGAGTAGTTTGGCAACACATAAAGGACATACATTCATTTTTATAGATAGAGATTTTATTTATACTGAAATATTCCACCTGATATCTGGAAACGGTGGACATCTCATGACCCTTATAAAATCCTATAACAATAATTGTTTGTTGGGCCAAATCCCTACCTGCAACTGAACATTTCTGACAGCACCACTCTCACATACTCGATGGCATAACTGATAACTGATGACTAACCATCAATGCCATATAATAGTATCTAATTTTTCTTACAAAAAATTATTATTGACATGGATACGTCTAAGCTCTGGGGGGGGGGGTTGTTAGCTATTTGTAAGATGAAAATTTGAAACATAAGAACAGCTGTTTAGATGAACTGAAAACATTCCCTTTAGACATATCCATGATCTAACCTAATTCCCACAGGGAAGTAAATACAGACATTTTTACCTCAGTTTCTTAAAAAATTGTCGGTTTAATTTTTTTAAATATATTTTGTTTATTGTGGATAACCTCTGGATCTTTGAAGAGCAAAATTATGGTTTAAAATACCTTTTGTCAATGGATCCTGGTGTTGTTTTTCGACTACGGCCGTTTCGTGTTGCTTGAACACATCAGCAGGTCTTGAGTATTGTCGTCAACTGTTTACATTACACTAAAACATTACTATTTACAACAACACTACACATCGAGAACAGAAATTTACAAGAAGGGTGGGGGGTGGTTGAGTCCCGACTCGGATGAGTCCTGACTCAACCACCGGTATTATAATTATTGAAACTGGAAAATCCTGATAGAAAAATGTACTATATGTGCTTCTATGCACGTTTTTATGTGCTTCTTGTGGAATTTAGCTTATATGGAAAGAAAATCGTCATTTAACTGAGACTGCAATGTGTCATAACTATTTCAGGTATGTTTCAAGATTCAAGATATTTACAGTAGGAAAAGATACATGACAAATACAGGAGTTAATATCTTCTAATTCATCAAAATCTACAATTCAGTTCTAACATTACTATTTCTATATAAACCATTGTCATTTATGTATAAACTATTCTGCAGATTACATGATTTTTGTATTACTGTATTAATTTAATTTTTGAATTTAGATCCTTTTTTACAGAAATCATCTATTTCATTAAGGGTCTGTTCTTCTATGCAGTTGAGTTTGAATGGGAAGTTTGTGAAAATTTTAATCAACTTACCCAGGTTCAAATCTGATTCAATACCAATAAATTGGAAGTTGGGGCTCTAAAGACACACAAAAAATCAATTGCTAAGTTCTTGGATCTGTTTTAAAATTTCAAAGACTGGTGTGTATCAACTGAGCATAGTTGGTGGATGTGATTTTCTCTAGTGTGTATTCCGCGCTATTGAATGTACATTAATTCGCAAAGACCATCCTCATAATTAGACCAGTTCCTAATTTAGAGGTAAAAAAGGTTGAGATTACATGTTAAACCAATTAGATGTCATTTAGCTGTTGGGCTATTAAGAAACCCTGTCTAAGGAACATGTCAGCCTTATAGTCAGTAACAAGACTACAAGATCGCGCCACAATCATCTTACACTTATTTCTCATTCATACTTGGTTTAAAGTATTTACCTGGGTAGGTCACCATTTCAAAAGGTAATCTAATCTCATCTTATCTAGTCTAATCTAAACCCTTTTTTAAAACAGTTCTTTTCAACCCAAGAACCTTGGGTAGCCTACGGTTACTATTTACTTTAGAACTTGTGTGTTAATTTTAAATGTTTTATTTCAGGCGGTAAAAGAATGGGAAGCAGACCAGTTAGACTTGGACTATGAGGTCCAGAACTATGGCATCACAAACTATGCTGTCGACATTGAGCAGGATGAGGAGGCTGGTTACATGGACCACTTCTTCAGTGAGGTGAGTTTCAACGTTTCACGAAAGACAAAATAGCTATAGTTATAAATTATTTTTGGAATATCATATATTATAAATATGTTGGTTAATATTATTTATGTTATTGATACATACGATAAATCTCGTATTAAATATGGGAGTTAAATAAAAGTTTTTTTAGTAGGTCTAAAATTTGTAGAACTACTAAAAAAACAATAATTAAAAAATTGAGTTTAATATATAGGTTTTACTTATTCCTTATATGATATACTTATTTATTCTCAAATATTCTTGTTATACTTAATTACTCTTTCTTATTCAAGCATTACCTATTGTAATTATATAAGCTTTACTTCCTTTATTCTTTTTGTTAACAAAAACACACATTAGACTACCAACTCGTACTTTATAAACCTATGACCTAAACCTTTTCTTATATGAAACCAAAAAGTGAAGCCTATACGAAACCTACGACCTAAGCCCTTTCTTATGTGAAACCAAAAAGTGTCCTATTACTTTCAAATATGTTTTCAGTTCTGAATTCCAAAGTTGAAGAACAAAACCATTAAATTGATGTTTGGCCATTACATTTTGAAAATAATTAGGAAGAAATCCACTTGAATTGAAGAAGAAACTAGCCTTTAGCCTAATTTTTTTATAATAACCCCCTTAAATTAAAGAAATCAAGTAGTTGTTTTTAAGATTCTGGGGAATAACCTGCTGAAAATCAAAGGAAAAGTCTATATTGTGTTTTTTTTAAGAAGTCCTGGGAATAATCCTCTATGATTAATTAAGAAAGTTAAGTGTGACTACATCGAAAAAGAGATTATTAAAAGAAGTATTTTTCCGACATACCAAACGTATTAAACTCTATTTAATCCTTCAGTATTTAATTATTACAAAATATTAACTTAATTACTTTAAATGCTGACAACTTCATTTTCAATACACCAGTAAAGCTTTGCTGAGAGAACTTACACTTGTTGAGAGAATAATAGCCAGAGTTATCTGTTAGGTAACGTCTATTGTAGCGGTTTGTTATCAGTGAGTCAGGCACAAATGTTATTGTCTCCTCATAAGCAACAACTATTAAACTCAACAACCCCTAGATGATTAATGCTTGTATGACGTTTTTTAAATGCTCACCATTCTATGAAATTTTGACGAGCTTTTGGGGGAGGGGTATTGGAAATTTTTCAAACCAAAATTTAAAACAGTGACGTCATTTGGTTAGTGACGTCATAGTGTGGTTATGTGAGCAGCAGTTTAGATGAACTGAAAACATTCCCTTTATACATATCCATGATCTAACCTCTTCTCCAAAGGGAAGTAAATACAAATTTTTTAGGATACCTCCTTATTGCCCCCAGTGTCTGTAACTAAGGATTTTCAATTTCCTAAATTTTTCTCTGTGTCATACACACGTGTATTAGTTAAAATATTTTCTCTAAAATTATGAGTCTAAAAAGTCACAAGAGTTATCGTGTCCTTACACACACACACACACACACACACACACACACACACACACACACACACACACACACACACACACATATATATATATATATATATATATATTGTTTTTGGACTCAAGGCACCTGAAAACAAAAAAAGTAACATGATGCTAAGCTTAAGTCTTGCCTTGAGACCTACACGGTAATAGCCTCTTTCCTATAGAAAATTTTCTAAAATGATCAATACTGAGTATTATTCTAGGAAAAATACATATATGGAGGGTTAACGAGGTAAAGTCAAGATAGAATGATAATTTACAGATAGGTACTTGTAACGGCAAAGCCACGTGACGAAATTAATACCATATGTTTTATTATTTATAACTCATTATTAACTGTTTGTTTACCTTCAGTTGTTTCTATATCTTCTTGTTCAGAACATTCAAATACATATCCTCCTACCAAACTCGGTTTATTTATTTTAGTAAGACGTATTTTCCTCCAGTGGTGACCCCGACTTGATGGGCGAAGACCTCAGAACAGTGATAGCTGACCTTTCAAAATCAACTTCAAACACTCCAGTCCCAACCAGCACCGCCGAATATGTTGCAACCACAAGAAGAGCATCCGATGGGCGTGTATGCCTTTGCCTCCCACCATTTTGGCCAGAAAACCCAGTCAAAGCACAATTCGTACTTCACCATATTACTCACTAGCAAATTTTACTACGTAATTTCTCAACTTGACCAGAGATACGCCGTGTCCAAGAAATAATTGCCAATCCTCCAGCTAAAGACAAGTTCTTGAAGCTGAAAAAAGAATTGGAAAAACGCATCGATATCAGCCGAGAAGAGAGAATATTTCAGCTCACACAGGCCGAAATGGGAGACAGAAAACTGGCACAATTCTTAAGATACCTACGAAGTCTGGTTCCAAGCAAGGATATAGTTCCTGACCAACTTCTACAGACCTTATGGATCTTTCTGCTGATGTCCAAACAGTCGTTGTAACAACAGAACCTGTCCCTCGACATGGTCGCCGAGATGGTCGACAAGTTGTTTGAGGTGATGTCACCGTCCATCGTTACAACCATTGGAAAAATGGTTGTAACGATGGATGATTGCTGAGGAAATCAGCAATCAACGGCAACAGCAACGAACATTGACGTCAGTGACACACTACAAGGGCTAACATGTCAGATACCTGCGCTCTTAGCACGCTTAGACAACCATGACCGCAATTCCCTTTAATTCAATCATCCCCCCCGACAAGCCCGACCACAACAAACATGCATGTTGGTATCATCAACGTTTTGGTGCTGCCGCATGGCGGTGCACTATACCCTGCAAGTTTCCCAAACTCCAACTCGCGGCCAGTAGTTGAAACATCTACTGGTTGCCACGGTGGTACATCACAGCACCTATTCGTTGAAGATAAAAAGTCAATGCGCAACTACCTACTGGATACAGGATTGGACATATCTATTATCCCAAATTGCCTACTTCACTTAAAACATCCTAAATACACCATTTCATTGTTCGCAGCAAACAATAGCAACATTTCGATTTACAGTACTGTCACTTCAAAACTCCACCTAGGACTGAGACGCTCTACCCTTGAAAATTTATTGTAGCCGAAGTCACGTAACCAATACTTGGAGCTGACTTCTAAGGCCATTACAAGCTTCTCTTTGACCGCAAGAAACATCGCTTGGTAGACGGAATCACCGGTCTATCTGTGACTTGCCCCTCAAGACACACAGTCTAATTCAGCATCAATGCTATTACTCCGGAACATACTCCCAACAAAATCTTAGCAGATTTTCCAGAACTCACTAGACTAGCAGGTTTCCCTCAAGAAGTGCGCCACTCCACTATTCATTTCATGCGAACGACTCCAGGTCCACCAGTCTCATCAAGCCCACGCCATCTTGCTCCTGATCGACTTCAAATCGCTTAGCAAGAGTTCGATATCATGCTTCGAGACGGAACTGCCCGCCGATCTGATAGCCCATGGTCTTCTCCACTTCATACAGTAGGCCTACCTAAGAAGACAAATGGCTGGTGCACTTGTGGTGATTATCGTGCATTGAATGCCAGAACAATACCAGACAGTTATATCGTTTGTCATTGAAGTAATTATACTCTGTCATTGACTTAGGCTGCGTGTACAATCAAATCTCCGTTAACCCAGAAGACATCCATAAATCCATAAGACAGCAATCACCACACCATTCGGACTGTACGAGTTCCCTTTTATGACCTTCGGTCTTCGAAATGCAGGACAGACATTCCACCGCTTTATTGATGGTTTATTATCTGGACTGGACTTCTGTTTCTTGTACGCTTAGCATCCTAATTTTACCCCGGACACCCGAGGAACATGATGACCATCACAGAGCTATCTTTTAACGACTATCATCCCACGGAATCCTCATCAATGCCTAGAAAAGTCACTTCAACCTACCTGCCGTAAAGTTCCTGGGTTATGAAGTCACTGCTGACGGCACAAGCCCGCTGCCTGACTGCATCACTGCTCTACGGGAATTCCCTCTTCCAACAAAATTTCGTGATCTTCGCAGATTCCTCGGCATTGCAAATTTCTATCGTCGTTTCCTGCTAAATGCCGCTAAGCACCAGGCCCTTCTACATGCCGCCATCACTAACCTACATGGAAATCAACCGATCACCAGACCTACAGAAAGCATTCGATACTTGTAAGGACAGCCTCGCACAAGCGACTCTCTTAGCTCACCCTGACGCCATTAAACCGCTTGCCTTGTTTACTGACGCATCTAATTCCTCCATCGCCGCTTGTCTCCAACAGCTGGTCAACGGTACATGGCAACGGCCTCTCGCTTCCTTTCCGCACAAGATGAGTAGCCGACAAGTAGAGTGACCAGCATACAATCTTGAACTCCATGCAATTTAGCAATCTACTCTGGTATACAACACTTTCAATACATGCTGGAAGGTCAAAACTTCACCATCTACACTGATCATAAGCCCATCACCTACGCCTTCCACCAGTTCCAGTTCCACCAACTCAATCAACTCTCCTTCATCAGTCAATTCACTACTGACATTAGCCATGTTGACGGAGCTTCTAACGTTGTAGCTGACGCCTTATCTCAGGTCAATGCCCTCAAACTTTCTCAAGCCATTGACATTCTAGCAAATTCCCAGACTGAGGATGCTGAGCTCAAAACTTTTTTGGATGGAGATACATCTCTAAATCTCAAGCACATCGCTTTACCAGGCACCGGCACCATAGTGTACTGTGACACATCAACACTCAAACTTCGCTCATACGTTCCAACGAAACTGCGCCGCCAAGTTTTTCCTGAGCCATCCCGGCGCTCGGAACTGCCCTTGGAACCACATGAACTCGAACCTGTAGCTGGCACCCCTGCAGTAATGGCATAGTAGAGCGATTTCACAGGCAGCTTAAGGCAGCTATTATGTGCCACCCTGGCATGTCTTTGGCTACAAGCACTGCCCATAGTCCTTCTCGGCATTCGATCTACGATCAAAGAAGATCTGAAGTCCTCTCCTACTGAACTTCTATACGGGGAACCCCTACTAAGTACTAATACTAAGTAGGCTAGAATATTTGGACCAACTTTGGAAGTAGGGATGTGCGGGATAAAAAAAGAAAAAAAGAGCTGAGAGAATTTTATAGAACTTTACCCAATTTTATAGCTATAAATCAAAGCAGGAGAATCAAATGGCTTGGGCTCGTCAAAAGAAGAGTGGGGGTTATCTCATCTCTATAAGAAGAGTGTGGAGAGGAAAGCCAGAGGCAAGACGCCCACTGGGGAGGCCAAAAATTAGATGGGATGACCAGGTTGCTGAAGATGTTAGAAGATTGTTGCAAATTTACATCTGGCACAGGATAGGAAAAGATGGTGGCCACAAGAGTTAGAACTAGGAAGTATAGGCCTATATGGAAAAATAACAATGTAAACCAATTACTATCTCCAAATTTATGTTTTTATTTTCAGATTAAATAATTTTAATTTAATTTTAACAACAAGCATCTGGTTATGTTTGTTTGTGCTGAGTAATTTTGAACTAGTCCCGCACAGTATTTTTAGAAACTTCTTGGAACAAAAAATTATAACCTCTGTATAAAACGAAGTATAAAAATTCTTCTATCTAAATTTGAACTTATTGTCACAAAATTTATTTTCCTTCTTATTCTTTTTGACACTTCTTTTCAAACACTTGGTTTTTCTATTTTGACAAACTGAAAGTAAAGTCTTCTTTGTCATCCTGGTACTTTTTCTGAAATGCTTAATGATTCTTCAGTTTTTGGCCTCAAGAGCTACATTTTATCAAATACTCATCAATTCAGTATATTGTTATAGTGATTATTATTCGAAAAATAATTCTTTCTCCAGTAGTAACAAAATTGACCCTATCTCTAATTAACTGAAATATATAGAAAACACAAGATAAAACCCTGTTGGTGTAAAGTAAAGGTGGACTCAGATTTGGTTGTGGACTTGTTACTGTATAATTTTCCAAGTTTTCTACTTGATTACTCATTTTAAAAGAAAAAATACATCCATAATTAACATTATAATATTTAACCTAGAAATAAAAATAAAAACAAATCACATAAGATAAAAACACATGTTTGTTTTAAAAATAAAAATGAGATAAAAATATTAGGATTTTTTATTTAAAATGAAATTATATATTTTTATGTAATATCCGTAGTATAAATCGACTTAGTGTTTTTATGTTCAATTATTTTCTACAACCAACATTTAAGACAAGTTATTTTAATTATATAAACTATTTTTACATCCTTATTAAATACTCTACCATTGAAGCCTTAGAGCACCTTAATTTTTCTTGATGTCTATGAAAAGTACATAGATGATTTGAACAATAACAAAAACTTACTTATTATTTTCAATTAAATAATGTGTAACTTATTAATTTTGAGATTTATTTTTTTACTTTTTTTAAATGTCCCTCAATATTAGTAGGAATGTGATACTCCATGCACCACAATAGGAAATAATTAATACTGATTTGTTCTTTTCTTGTAACAAAAACAATTTACAGCAAAATAAAGAAAGTTGAGAAATATCTGTTCATATTGTCCAGTGATTGTTGCTGTGAATACTCTAATAATACTAACAAAATTATTTTTAAAAGTCCAGTCTACACTTAAATTATCTCTTCGGTCTCTGCGGTATAACTCAAAATGAGAGTTTTCCTTCATTAACCTGTGAGGAGTCGCATCACTGTCTGTTTTTACGGGGTCGTCTGTTTTTGTTTAATATCTTTGGAATGACAAGGTCGCGAGCTTCCTGCCTCCATATAGCTCCAAATTAACTTGTACACTGGCCACTTGACCATACTTCACTTCTTTCCTGCGTGTCAGTAGTTAGTATTTATCTGGAGTCTGTTCATGGCGTATGCCTGTGGATTTCACCGTGCGCGACTCATTAAGTTAGTGTGGTTTTGTTGTTTTATCTAATGATATTCAAGTGCTTTAGTGACTTTTACTTGCTGATATAGATCTCAGAGAGGAGGAAATTCTTATTTATTATATTTTATTTCCTATACACAAGTTATTATATGGTGTTGACAAAGAAATGAACCGTGAGGAAGCAAACCCATGAAATCCAGGAGTGATTAGACAAGAACGTTTTGTTGACGAACCTTCTGCTTCGCCCGTTGAAGGGAGTCTGAACTCAGACTTCTCTGTTGAAAGAGTAAGAAAGGAAGTAACAACTGTGAAATGCTGAGATCTTTTACATTAGCTTGAACTGTGCAGAAGACCAACTTTCCACGTAGTGAGGACGACAACAGCTAAAATACTTTCATGACTTGAGATTTTGCTCTGCTATTGTACATAATTTTTGTATTTACTTATTAATATTACAAATTATTTTATTTATTTATTTGCATTTACCTAAAACTGTGCATAAATAATAATGTTGACTAATCCAATAAAAACTTATGTTTTTAGATTTTAAAAGTAGTGGGTTCATTTTATGGATTCATTTTCCCACAAACCCATTTCATATATTTACAATTAAATAAACTACACTACATAAAACGCTATAATATTTGAATATTCAACATTTCTTTAAAGAAAATATATGTTTATAAGCTTTTTTATAGCTCTGTGGAATTCACCATGCGTGACCCCTGACATAACTTTTTGACGCGACCCCTCACGGGTTAATTCTAAACTACAGTTTTTTCAACAACAATATAACTATTGTAAACATTTCATAAAAAATAAAAATCTATATCTATAACAAAATTTCTCTATGACAAACTACACTTTTCTCGTCCAAAAGCACATCTTGTGGTTTTTTACAGAAAATATTTACATTAATACAATATTTTAAACTTAAAGCGAATTTTATTGAACAATTTTGGTCCCAAGAAACCAAAGGAGTTTCTAAAGTAAGACTTGTTAACTTTAGGAGTTCAGGGGTGCGCAATAGCCGCTACTAAAGTGCCTTGGGAGTAATCCGCCCCTTCAAATGAATGAATGAACTTTTGGGAGTTCTGAAAATGTTTAAGTTTATATGTTTTGTGTCACATTAAATAATTTTTTTTAACCCATATTACCACTCCTTACCATATACATAAAATATTCTTAAAACTTTAAAAATGAACAAGTTGTATATTGATAAAAATTTTTAGTAACTGAAACAATGAAATACATGTAAAACATGACAATAAAGAAAGTAACAGATTTAAAATAATTTCTGTCATATGCTTAAATAATTAGCTGATTATTATTGTTATTTAATATTATTGTTTACATTTTTCTTGGAAGTTAGTTTATTTGTGGATAAATAATAATAAAATACCTTAATAATTAATTTGTTTCATTTTATATAAATATACGGTAGGCTATATACATTTTTTATAAGGGTAAGATATACATTATGATCTCAGATTATTTTGATATCATTTTCCTATTTAACAACATATGAAACATTTTTTATTACTTGACTTTACACATAGGTAACTTTAAAAAAAACTCTGTAGCCTGTAAAAAAAATGCATTATATCAATCTTAACATATATTATACAATGCAGCAATCACAATAACATTATGTTACATTTTTTACACACATTCTTTACTGATGTAATAATGATCATTACATGCATTTCTTATTCTTACATTAGTTTCTCTTTACAAAATGTTCTCATATTACAGAATTTTTCTAAAATATTATTTTGAATAGCTTTCATAGAAAAGTAAATATGCCATTAAAACACTAATGCTGTACATTACTCTTGATGCAAGGATCATGTTTGAAAGAGAAAGGCAGTTACGGACCAATGCATGCACTGTGCAATGCTCTGACTTGCATAACACTCCATCACCATGTATTTTAATTTTGTTGTTCACCTGGCCTATTGTATTCAGTAAAATAAATATGACAATAAATTACATAGATTTATATTTTGCTCCTTGACTATCATTAGAACATACAGTCCCCCCTCCTTCAGAAAAGGTAACTCAGTGGTATCCATATGAGGATTTCCTTTAAAAATTAAAATATAAAAAATGTTATCTGGCCTCAGTAAAATTTGTTCCCTAAATTTGCCTTAGTTTGAGCTTCTTTCCATTATTTGTTAAAGTACAACCATATTCATACTAATGTTTCAAAATATTATATTTAGTGAAAAAATACAGACTTTTTGGCTCTAGACTCAGTGTAGCATTTAACAAACCCTTCAAAATATAAGAACAGATTTGTTTACTCAGAATTTTTATCAACAAATTTTGCAATTTACCAGTTGTGAATGTGTTTCACTTTTATTATAGATTGATAGTTGATGGTTATCAACTGCCAATGATTTAATTACATACATACATGTCCCGTGTTGTCCTGGTTGACCTTACTTGACAAAGGACCAATCAAGTTATCTTGAAAAATTATAATTCTAATTTTTAACTTTACGCACATCTTTTTGATGCTGTCATATAGTAAGCAGAGTGGTGTCATCATTAGACAGAGAAGGCAGAAATACTCATGGAAGGTAGTTAGGTTTTGCTATTTTAAGGCTAGGCTAAGAAATTTTCATGGTTCGGTTAAGAATCAGTCTAGCTAAGGTAAATAGGGAGTTTATAAAAGCACTTTTCAATTAAATATTTTTTCTCCTTAAATTCTCTCCTTATATGTTGTTACCATTTAGGTTTTTAACAATGTAACTTAAGATTACTCAGGTTAATATAATAGAAACTTATGAAATAGTTTGTACCTAACGTTAAACTGTAGGTCCCATAGCTGCCGTCAGCTATTTATTAACAGTCCTGTCTTAGGAACACGTCTGCCTGTCGGTAACAAGACTACAAGTTTCCCCCACAATCATCCTACACTCCTTTCTCATTAAAACTTGTTTAAAATACATACCTCGATAGGTCAACATTTGAAGGTAATAATAATAATAGTAATAAATTTGAATGTCAGCGACTCAGTTTGTAGCGTGACACATTCAGAACTTGAGGCAGCAATGTCACTGGTTCGGATCACGATGATGTCAATCTGGTACTGATAACTTTGTACTGTGTCACCACACTATTCTTTTTGCAAGATACATCTCACGTAAATATGTATTATACGTGAGCAGACAAAATAGAAGTAAAAGATGTCACCACCATTAAAAAAAATCAACACAATGTGAATTTAAAGGTTTTTAAGACTGTTTTAGAAACCTTGCCAATAGAATGGGTTGTGCATTAGACTTATACTTGAGACACCAATCCAAATTTTATAAATATTTTAGGATGAATGTTAGTGAAGTAATTTTATGAAAATTGGCCCTAACAAAGACCAGCTGATTCATTTGCCAGGATCATTAATTAAATACACATAGCATAATGATAACAGATAATAGGTAACAGATAGCACAATGAAGAAGGCAACTGATATTAGTATCAAACTATCACAAAATGAATGGTGTTCCAGGTGAAACAGTCAAGAGAATGGATCACAGCGATCAGACAGAATGTAGCGGAGATCAGAACACTCCACGGCAACCTCTTGTCCTCTCCCCGACCCGACGACAGTGAGTCATAAAGTTTCCACTTTATATGACTAATAAAAACAATAGTATATAATTAATTAAGGTTAATATTCATCAGTGATAATGATGATTAGACTTTGTAGGAGTTTATATTCAGTTTTGGAATTAAATAATCTTAGATTATAGACAAATTATACAAGTATTCTTTATTTTCAAAATAAATAAATTATTGAAATGGAGTCATGTAGAAGGTTTAAAAAATGTTTATTATCTTCTTTCCATGAACTCAGTCAATTTATAGAATAGATTACTAATCAGCCATTCTATAAGAGCAGTCTTCCCGGTGTGGCATCTCAGTTCTTCTAAGGGTAAGTGATGCAGCTTCATGCACATTTAGGAGGGTGTCTTTTTAATTGGGTGAGATGGTGAGCTGGTAGATAGTATCGTGTACCATGTAGAGTGTTGTAATCATGGAACTGTCTACTTTATGTAAGATTTTTTCCATAGGCACACAAGATGACTTCTTTTACATACAGTAGAGATTTATTATTGTCAGAACCTTCAGAGTCTTGAAAGCTTCTCAAAAGAACTTTCTCTGAAAGTTTGCTCAGCTAAGGCCCTCTTTTGCAGCATTAAAACTTTCTGAAGAGTTTAAAACAGAGAATGGTCGGTAGGGAATTGATGGAATTGAATTGAATTGAATGGAAGTGATGAATTGAGTTTAGCGAGGAGATCATCTATAAGGTGTGACGAGGTAAGACCCTTATCTACAAGGACTCCTAGATACTTGGCCTGGGCATTTCTTTCCACATCAGGTATTGATGGCACACATTCATATCTTCTCCCATAAGCCAGTTGGCTTGTTTTTCTTGGATTTACCACCAATAAGTCATTAGAGAGGCAATATTGGTATGCTATATTCAGTGCTGTGAAAGATTATACATCTAGATCGTCTTTGTTTCCATTTAAAAGCAAGGTGATATCATCAGCGTACATCAATATTATACAAAAGTTTTCCAGGTATTCTGATGTGTAATTTGTGAAGAGTATGAACATTATTGGTCCTAAAATATATAGATCTGGGGTACTTCCTGATTCAAAGGCATAGGTTTTGATCTAGTCCTCTCTGTAACTCCATTTTTTTGTTTGTGTGATTTCTACCACATCTTAGATGTGCCTTTAATGCCTAATTTGTCTAACTTGTGTAATATGAGTTCATGGCTCAAGCAGTCATTACACTTTACTTAGGTCGAGAAAAAAGTAAGTAAGCCTGTAAGTAAAGTAGTAAGCCTGAATGATTAAGGGTATTCGGTGCGGTCCTATGCTTCCATGTTAAATTTAACAACTTTGATGTGCCTTTTCTGGAAACCTACTTAAGATATAGCAATGAAGTTTTCAGGGCTTGTTTTTGGACCTTTTTTGCACACTTTCACAAGAACTTAAAAACTTATATATTTAATAAATAAATTAATAATTTTTTATGATTTAAAATTTTGTTAGTAATATAAAAATTTTTTCTTCACTTATAGTGATATAATAGGAAAAAGTCCTCATTAAATTGTGTGTAGATATGTGGTAAACAAGTAGTAACAATTTGGTGGGCCTATGTCAAGTAGCTCCTGAGAAAAGGTAAAACAGCTTTAAAGTTTTAGATATACTTTCTTAAACATGCCTTCTGTATGAGAAGAGGCTATACACAGAGTTCCTCTTTAAACTCTTCCCTATTTTTGTTACACCAAAATGTTCAGGAGGAGACAGAGAATTTTTTAAATAAACAAAAATTAAATTTTTTAAAAATATTTTTGTACCCAATCCCCTTAAGTCATATGTTGTGTATTAATTCAACACTCAACAATATGTCTATTGCCATATACTGATCTTGGCATTGTCTAAAACAGATTTTATGTGAAAATTGTATGCCTGAAGACTTTACGTGACACTGAACTAAATGAATCACTGATAGAATTATCATACATTAATAAAAGTTTAAATTGCTTTTTTACTTTCTCCCCTTATGGAGAAAGTATTGTTTTCGTCAAAATTTTCGAATTTGATTTGAGGGTGGATATATCCGTTTAGGGGTCCCCTGAATCCAAAAAAGTGGGTTTTGACGTGATGTCTGTCCGTCCGTGTGTGTGTGTGTGTCTGGATGTGTACAGTGCCACAGCCTACCTCGTTGGTCCGATTTAGATGAAATTTGGCATGTATATATATAGTCGCTGTATCTCCAGGCGTTTTTTTCATTTTTTGATTTTTTGATTTTTAAGGGTAGTTCACCCCTAAAAACCCTTAAAAACCGTAAAAAATCCAATTTTCTCAAAAACGGCTCTAACGATTTTGATTAAAATTTGATAGTTTATAGTGCACAGAGTACTTAATAGTTTGACACCACCCGCATGTCTGTAAAAATGACGGTTCAAAAGTTATGGGCTTTTAAATGTCAAAAAAATCAGAAAAAATGTCAAAAAAAATGTTAAAATAATTTTTAAATTTTCAGCGAAAACAGTAAAAGTAAAGTATAATTTGACTGGTACCATTGAAACCAGCTTAAAAAACTAAACAAATTAGTATTTTGAATTATTTGTCTTCGACTAACGGTTCCAGTGAAAAGTTAAATTTACTGTCCACGAAAAACGCAGTACGTTGTCTGAAAGCGCCCAATGTTATTCTTATGGAGAATATAAAAAATCAATTTCTTCCTTACTTTCCAACCGTTTTACATGAAACTTGGTATGAAGTGTAAGGTCAAATCACCGAACAAAACCAGCTCAAAAATAATACCGGGGGGGGGGGTTCCCCCATACAATTTGAACAATAAATTATTAAATGATATTTAGAATAACTTTGTAGAACATGATAGTTTTATTACAGATTGTCTTTTTTAAATTTACTTAAGGGAGAAAGTATGTGTCAGTCCACTGGTACCGTTTATTTATTTTGTTCTTTGGTGTCTAAATAACATAAGCTTTAAAGTTGTCTGAATCACTAAATACCCATGAAAATGCTATTTTGACAAACTAATTGTTTTCCTATCGTTTTTATCTTGGTAATGCTTCTATATGATTTAATTTGGAAATTTTTATACAAATATATTTTTGTATACATTTTGTGGACTTTATTATTAACACAGGTAATGAGATGTTTTGTTATATATTGCAGCAATGAAAGCCGAATTAGATGTCAGACAAGATACAATTAAACAGCTTGCAAAAAGAATTAACAACAATTTGAAATGTAAGTAGAATGTTAAAATTTTGTTTTGATAGAATAATTTTATACAAACAAATCAATTATTAATTAATTATTTTATTTAAAGTGTTGCTTATGGCTCAGTCACGCTATGTTGTAGAAAATTTAAATTACATAAACCACAGTTAAAAGGAATGAATATTTCTTCATTAAATTAGTTTTATGTACCTGGTTTTCAATATCCAATTAATATTACTTCATTAAAAGAAAAACATAAAAACATTTTGATGAAATAAACATCAAGTCCAGTATAAAGCAAGCAACAATAAAACCCAAAAATAAAAAAAACTATTTACACTTCAATCAGATCCAAGGAGAACCACTTCAACAGTCTGTTATTTTGCTATTAACATAGCTCTAACAGGTTCTGAGTAACAAAAGGAAATCATATGACCTTGAAGTCATAAGTGATGAAGTGTGAAACTCCTACAAGCAAGTTATGACAACCAGTAGTTGAAACAATCGGTTGCGGAATGTTAGGAAAATAAAACAAAACCAGTTTCATCACTTATGACATGAGAGCATGAGAGCTTGTTTAATGTGATGATCCTTTCACTTAGTGCAAGCACGCTTATCATGATTCCGTCGGCGTGGGAAAGAGACGTGAATAATGTGATTTGTGTGAGTTGTGAAAATTAATAAACAATAACAATCTTCTCCTAACAAAAGCTAAAATAAGCTGTTAGGCACTATGATAATGTTTTTGTTTTGAAGTCCTCACAGACCAATAAAAATATTCGTTTGTAACTCTGTGTGTGTGTGTGTGTGTGTGTGTGTGTGTGTGTGTGTAATAGATATGAAAGATATTTAATCCTACATTTGTTTGGAAAAGTTTGAAAACCAGATATATCAGTAGCAGTTTATTAGTACTACTGGGATCTAAATAAAATAAAAATACTAAATAACAAACAATTTAGAATCTTGAATCTTCGACGTAAATCAATCTATCACTGACATATAGAAACTGGTAAACTGTGCATTATCTTTTTGATGTCCAATGTTAATCTCAAGGAAAAGATTAAAATTAATTTGCCATAATAGCTTATTTGAAATGTTGTGATAAAACTTTGTAAATAACTTCATTTAGTTAAATTCTAACAGAAAAACGCTTGTAATGAGTGCATGAACTCTAAAGAGGTTTCTAAATGTCCGAAACATAAATACCTTAGAAAGTCGATTATCTGAACAATTTGAGCCGGGGAGCAATTATTGCAGTTGGGGTATAATACTAAGGTATTCATATTCTGTACCCAGAAAAAACTAAACAGTATATTATCCATGAAAGGACGTTATAAATACTTCAAGTGCTAAGGGCGGAATTCCCGCCCCGGTGACGACACCAGTGGCGCAGGGCGGGAAATATCGTCCATGAACAATGTCAACAACCCTGTTTCAGGGTGAGCTTAGCCTCGTACTGGGAACTTTAATCTGATTTTTGCATTTTATGTGTGTTCTGCAACAATTTTTGGGGTGCTTTATTTCTGTGGCGGCCATTCCATGCTTCGATGAAGCTTTCTTGTTTTTACTCTGTGCTCGATGCAGCATATTAGCTATGCAATTAACCATCTTTAGCACTCAACGTGTTGAAAAAAATTCAGAAGTATGGTTACATTTAAATATATTATTACAATATCATTGGTATAGTTTATGAATAATATTGAATTGTAAACGAGAAAGTAATACTGATAAGTACCGTAAATTGTGTTAGGCCTTAAACGTTCTCTTTATGTGAAAAAGTAATAACACTCTTATTTCTTTTTTTGCACATATTTAAAAAAAAATCTCAGCATTCCTATAATTGACAAACCGCCAATTGACTTTTGGATTATTAACCCTCTACTTTATTGTATTGTAACCCACCTCTGATTGTCGGCAGTCCTGGAGAAGCGGATATGTCAGGAGGAGGAGGACCTGGGTCCTGAAGACCCGGTGCCCGCGGGACTGAGGATACGTAGAACGCAACACGCAACCACACTACACCTCTTTGTGGAGGCAGTCACAGAGTTCAACTCGGAACAGGTTGACTACAAAGAGAAGTGTGAGGAGAGAATCCACAGGATCGCGTCTATAGGTTAGTTTATACAGTAAACCTTCAATAATTTGACACTTAATGGAATGTCAAAGTATCAACATTTTGAAGTATATATATGGAGAATATGAAACAAACACATCACTCAACTCTATTTTACCCGATCACTGTCGATTAACTAACATTGGAATCATTCATTGCTTTGTTTACACTCTCTCCTTCATCAATCCCTCTTGACAAGTCTCCTTTAATATCCAAGATAACTCAACTAATAATCAACTTTTACGTTTTAACCGTTATTCACAAAAACACAACCACAGTTGAACCTGCGGATGGTCAAGAGATGCACTTTTCATTTTAAGTTTCTACAAAAAATGGAGTTTGTAATATATCGACCTGGAACTCAGTATACCTGTTGTTTCGGGTATCAGTAGTGGGGGGATACGGTGGGGGAGGTTAAGTGACCTTCAGTCTGTCTCACACCTTTGTTTTGTGACATGTTACAGTGCAGTAAGCATATCTTGTACAACTAAAAATGCTTTTTATTTAGTTATAAATTATATGTTTTGTTTATACATTTTTTTCTTTGTTATAATACTCAGTATTAGCAAATATTTTTTTAATAACCTTCTGTGTTTTAAATAATTATTTGAAAAAAGTTTTTATACCTTTTTTAAATAAGTTTTTTTTAGTTTTGTTTATAACTAATGGTTAGAAAAATAGTTAGATAAAAGTGGTACCTATGATAAAATTTGTCCAAAATCCGTGAAATATAAATCATTAACAAGGTATTTAAAAAGGTGAGCGTGGCTCTCACTCCTCGATTATCTGCATAACGCATGTGACCTCGACCAACGGCGGGTTGAATAACGATGACAGTACCACAATTAGAAATGAGCCTATATCTAACCATAAGTGTATAACTAATCAAATGCACTGATTCCTCTTGTCAAAAACATTGCCAGATCAGGGTGTAAAATGTAGTAAAGGTAAAATATGTAATGTAGTTAAAAGTGTAAATTTAGTAAAGGGTATGATAAACGTAGTTTGCGTATTTTGGATGTTTGGATGTCCCACGATAATCTAAAGGTAGTCCTCTGGTTGTCGCCGTGATTTCGGGACCAAGAAAATTTTATGGAAAGTATTGATCACTGTTTTTTTTATTTGAGTATTGAAGGACTACAAGAAAAGTCAATATACCAAAGGTTTCAGAAAGTGTTAGTCTCTGATTAGCTCTTTAACCTGTTAATTACACTGTAAGTGGCCTGTTTTTGTTACATGAGTGGGCTTCTGGGGTCTATCCGACCTCCAATATTAGAAATTTGTTTTCCAAGATGATAGAACATTAATAATAGCCTAGAGTTAGCCTCTTTGTATAAGGCAAGTGTAATAATACTATCAAAATAAAACTTGAATTTACTAAACACATATTGTATGTATACGAATTTTGATAAACAGAAGAAACTACATAAACATTCATGGGTTTATATTTAATTTCTTATTCAGAGTCACTGTTTTCAATATTTTGATATTTTTCACAAAAATATTTAACGTGAATCTGACACATTGTAAGAAAACACTTCTAATACCTGGAGATGGATTTTCATCTCTTTTGATCAGGGGCACTTTGTACAGCTTATATAAATTGGATGAATAACGTCACGATCAGTATTACCTTTGTTTTTTTTTTTCGAGGTTTCATATCCATTATAGTGCCCCTCAATCAAAAAAAGTGGTTTTAGAGTGATGTCTGTCTGTGTATGTGTGTGTTTGGATGTGCAAAAGCCTAGATATTAGTGCTCCCTGAATAAAAAAAAATGGTTTTAAAAGTGGTACTGTGTGTGTGTGTGGGGGGGGAGGTTTAAGGGTATTTTACCCTTAAAACCACCCAATAAACATGTAAAATGAAAATTCCTCAAAAACGGCTCTAATGATTTTGATAAACATAGTCTTTTATAAGACAAACAAGATAATAACACCCACATTTTTCAAGACAAGGGAGTTTAGAAGTTAAGGCTTTTAAAAATAATTGTTTTTAGTTTTCCGTGGAAACAAATATGGAAAAGTATAATTTGACTACCACCATTGAAACCAGCTTAGCAACTAAACAAATTAGTATTTTGAATTACAGTACCTGGTGACCGAGCTTTGCTCGGATAGAATAAGACATGTATTTTACAAGTTAATTAGCAAAATTAAAACACATTTATTACTCAACAAAAACATTTATGTGGTTGAAATAAAACAGATTTAATACACCATAAATAATATAGCATAAAAACTTACTTATAAAAAAGTTAGTTTTAATTCTGACTGAACCGGAGTTTAGTTTCAAACTCCGGATGGAGTTTGAAACTGCTTCCCTCGCATCTTGACCACTGAGCAATGGCATCGGTCACGGCAGTGAAGTCTTTTAAGGTCTTTTAGCCAGCCTCAATTATTGTTTTAGCCAGTTATACACTGTTTAATTATCCATACAGTTATTACTAGCCTGCGATCAACTGATTTTGTTAGAAAGGGAATGAGGATTGAAAAGCAAAAGAGAAATTTAATTTACACCAAATAATTGGTTTGTACAAGCTATACAATGAATATTTTTTCCATCAAAACACGGAAGATTTTGAAAATACTTTTCTCTGCTTTAATTTCGCACAGTTATTTTACCCTTAAGTTTTTACAAATTGTTTAGTAATTTGATAATTTTTCATTTACACATAAAATAAATAAATACATAAAATAAATATTTATACAAAACCTCTATTCACATATTGTTCACCACCATCTTCAATCAACAACTGTCAAACGGTTATAAACAGATGTTTTGATTTGTATTGTTTACATTTGATTCTCCATAAGCGTAATATTAATTTTTTAGATTTTAAACTTAATATTTATCACAAGAAAACCGGAATTTTCCTGAACATTAGACCTATCTAGATAGAGCTGTTTTCGAGATCCGTGTGCATATATATATATGTATATACAAACCTTGCTCATATTATAGTATTGGATGTATACGACTAGCGGTTCCAGAGAAAATTTAAATTTACTGTCCATGATTGACACAGTAAGTCAGTAAGCTGTCTAAGAGCGTGCAATGTTGTTCTTATGGAGAATATTAAAAAAACAATTTCTTTCCTATTTCATTTCCCAACTGTTTTCCTTGAAAAGGTCTGCAGTGTAAGGTCACATTACCCAATAAAACCCAGTCAAAAAAAGCTTGGTATAAACAGCCCCCCCCGCTATATAATTCAAACCATTAATATAACTTTGTTGCTATTTTCAGAAATTTTATGATTATTTTTGAAACAACAAATTATTAAATGATATTTAGATAAACTTGTCAGAATATGACAGTTTTATTACAGATTGTTGTTTTAAATTTATTTAAAGGAGAAAGTTGAGTCAGTTCACAGGTACCGTTTACTTTTTTGGTGACATAACCCCCTCTACCAGGTGATAGCAAACTTGTTGGGTGTGTTTTGTTGGGTGATGTGACTACACTGCATTCAAAGTTTCATTGCAAACGGTTGAGAAATAAGGAATAAATTTGATAATAATTGATTTTTAATCTCCATTAGAATAACATTTGCTACCTTCAGACAACGTACTGCGTCTACCACAGACAGTTAATTGATCTTTTCTCAGGAACTGTTAGTCGTAGACTAATGATTCTGAATACTAATTTGTTTAGTTTTTTAATCTGGTTTTAATGGTGATATTCAAATTGTTTCTAAAACTATTATTAAAGCCAGAAACTCCAATGTTTTGAGAAATGCAGGTGGTGTCATCAACTAGATTTAAGAATTAAAACTTGTTAACTTTTTTCATTAAAACTAATTCAAAATTTAAGATTAAATTTTGAAATAGTTCAATACTGTATTTGAATGTTTTACAATGATATACAGAATGTTTCAGAACTCTCCACCAACCTATTGGTATTATTCGTGGGCCAGTATAAAATCAACATAACACATTTAAATTGTTTAGAAGTCCTTAGTTACTCACAGAGCTGTCATTTTGTTTTTTAATTATATTTAAAATAAAACTTTGTAATCTGTGATACAGTCTAATACTTGGTGAGGATAACTTGTGAAAAAATTCCGATGCAAATAAAAATTAAAATTGGTGACCAAATAAAAATTTTAAACAAGAAAAACTTTAAAACTAGAATTTAAATAAATTGTTTACTATAAGAATTTAAAAATAATAATTTAAGGATATATAGAATTTTTGAAAATAAAATATGAAACAAGCTTCATATGACACTTTTTGTGATGAGAGATTGTTGGAGTATGTCCTTTGTGGGTGAATATTTCATTGTTTTAGAGGATATTGCCAGTCTAACAGTCTCACACCACAAAAAGTAATAGGTACTCAGATCTTGTTCATTATATATTAGATAAAAAATTGCTATTGTTAGATTTGTCTTAAAATTAGCTAAAAAGATATTCTTAAAAATGTTTATAAAAATTACTTAAGAAATTTTTATAAAACTCCCTTTTAAAGTTATTCTTATTTAAAACTTTGAATCAGTCATAATTTAGAATATATGTCTTAATTTATCCTTGTTATTATTAGAGAAAATCTAAATGGCACTTCAAATGACACCAGAAGGTTTTGTAGAGAATTTTGAATCATCTTGTTTTTTATGATGTACTGAGGATGAGAAATTAGAATTATCTTCTTCGGTGACTTAATTGTATTCATTAGCCCTTTTTTTTCAGCAAAAGCCGAAGTTTCTGATGAGAAATTGGAGGAACTTTTAGAACAAGGCAACTACGGTTCAATATTTAACAGTGATGTGAGTAAAAATAAATAGTTTTGCTATAATGTATAACGACAAATTTAGGTAACTCAAAACTAACATTAATAACTTTTTAATTTTTTACTTAAAACTTGCTTTAAACATTTTTCCATACAAATGTTTATGAATTAAAACTTTGTGGCTGAGAAAATACAGTTATAAAAAACAGTTGAGCCAAAGTTGTTCACCAAAAATAATTCTAACTGTCATAAATTGAATTAATACTTTTAATACTTTTAATACTTTAATACTTTTAACTGAAATGGCGACCTACCCAGGTAGGTATTTTAAGCCAAGTATGAATGAGTAATGAATGTAGAATGATTGTGGCGCGATCTTGAACTAGGGTCTAATTTAGTTTTTCCTTGGGATTTTACTTTGTGATATACCCATAAAATTTAAATATTTTATCTACAACCATTACAAAAAGTACCAATAAAGATACTGAAAGTAACATCATTAAGAGGCTCATTATTAAATGGAAACTGAAATCCTTTGCATTGTGAGTTCATAGCCATAAGATTTATTTACGAGATTTTTCATAACGATACAGGTTTTAGACCAATCAGAGCTCAGCATTTGACAAAAGTAATGTCATTATGGATATAATAAATTGCAAAATCAGCTTATTTATCCATATTGTTGGAGTGTTTTAGTGGCTAACCCCAAATCTGTGTTTCGAAACAAACACAGAATAAAAACGATGTAATTCCTATCAGTTGATGGAGCTGATTACTCCATCAACTGATTTGCGAATAAAATACACACCAATTATTTTTTGATACTATGTATATTGCAATGGTCGCAGATAAATGAAATATGCAACTCTTGTTTTTAAAAGTATGCATATTGTTGGTCGTGAAATAGTGTATGCAACGATTGTATTATGCCTTAAAGCCACTGGTAAGATATTTAGAACACTCGCTTCACTAGTGTTCTAACTTACATCTGACTCGTGGCTTTAATGGCATTCATAATACAATCGTTACATAAACTACTATAAGATGATAAGACTGTGATCTTTAAATTTCATATGATAAAATTTAATTCGAATTGTACTAATTTTGGCAGAATAATGATTAAAGGTTTGTATGTATCATTAAGATTAATGCTGTGAATTTTATAATAAAACTAAATTAAGGGATGAATTGATTCACTTACACTTATGGTTGTCTTACTAAAATTTATTAATCAAGGTTTAATAACTGGGATAAAATTTATGAAGTATATCTCAAGCAGAATACTTCTTTTAAGAAACAATAAAAATCCTAGCTTATAAATAGAACTTTGTTTTTTTTGTGACCTTGTGGAAAGTGATTTTTAAGTTGTTAGTCTTAAATTGTAAATAGATTATGTATATTATAGCTGTCACCATTCTGCATTTGTACAGTTGTATATATATTTATGTAATTATACAAATTTAATGAATAAAGCAATTTGAATTTGAAAAAGGCTCCATAGAGAACGCCCTTGATCACATTCCTGGTTCTGGTCAGTGTGGGGCTTTCAGAGTCACACTTGAACAGGCAAAAGACGGGGGGCAGTAATCCGCAACCCCCAGGCCAACCTACAGAGATCCTGGGGAGCTGATAACCTTTTGGACCAGCTTGCCCAAAAACTTGGTGCTGACATGCTCTTGATCAGCGAACAGTATCGAACCAGAGACCCAAACACTTGGAGTCCAGCCAGTCTTGGTGCTGCCACATTCTAGGAACGCAACCGAGAGGAAGTTGTAATGCGGAGTCATGGAGGCAACCGAGGTTTCGTCTGGGCAAGGTGTAGGGACATAGCCTTCTTTAGTTGCTACCTCACCAAATCTAGGGCTTCTGCGACAAGATCGACTGCCTGGAAGAGAGCGTGCTTGGTGCCACTGGGCATGTCGTAGTTGGAGTCGATTTCAACGCTAGAGCCGTTGAGTGGGGAATGCCCTCTATCAAATCCCGAGGAAAATACATTCTGGACTTCATTACAAGGGCCGGGCTGGTCGTCCTTAACCAGGGTGACACGCCTACCTTCCAGCGCCCTGGGCAGAGAGGCACGATCCCCGACGTAACCTTTGCGTCTGAGCCGCTTCTTCCGAGGATCTCTTTGGCTGGAGGGTATTGGAGGATTATACTGGCAGTGACCACCAGTATATAATTTTTGAAATACATGACATAGAGTATCCGCATCTTGGAGAGAGCCACGCCGGTGGAATACCAACAAACTAGACATTGTTAAGTTCACCCAGGTCATTTCATGGGGAGCACAGGAGAATTCTGGTGAGGCATTGATTGCGTCCACGATGGAGCTGATTGTCTTGGTCTGCGATCAGTCCATGCCGCAGTTCCCGTCAACTCGTGGACTGAAGAGATTGCGGACCTCAGAAGAACATGCCTAAGAGCCAAGCGAGCCAACACTAGAGCGAGAACTCCCGCAGACAGAGTTCATAAGTCGGAGGTCTACAAGGCTGCGAGGAAGGTCTCTCTGACAGGCCATCAACAGGAGCAAGGCGAACAACTAGAGGATACTTTGGGACAATGTTGATTACGATCTGTGGGGATTGGGTTACAAAGTCGTGACCCAAAAGTTCAGTGCCCGCTCTCTCCATCATGGAAGGGGCCACCATGGAGAGGATCGTCTATGCCCTGTTTCCTAGACATCCTCAGCGTCTGCTGGTTGACTTGTGACAGGTAGAGGGCATTCTGCTCTTCACTATTGAGGAGACCTCCGTTCTTTCCTTGAAGAGCAACAAGGCTCCTGGCCCAGATGGGATTCCCAGCAAGGCTCCGAGGAAGATTTTCACAATTAATCCCGGGCTGCTGCTGAGAATGTATAATGCTTGCTTGATCGAAGGGATGTTTCCGTCACCCTGGAAAAACGCCAGGAAAAACGTCAACAAGCGCAAAGGTGATCGAGAGCTGCCGTCGTCCCACAGACCTCTGTATATGTTGGACACGGCTGGAAAATTGTTTTATAAGTTGATTCGTTCCTGTCTGGTTTCTGCCGTGGTAGCTGCTGGGGACCTGTCCCCTCAGCAATACGGGTGCAGAAAGAGGCGATCAACAGTCGACACGATCCCCGAAGTCCAGAGAGCCATGGGTAGGGCCAAGTGCCACAACCATATCTCCCGCCGGGTGGTGCTTCTTGTTATGCTTGATGTAAAGAATGCTTTCAACTCGGCGAGGTGGGTTGATGTGTTGGATGTGCTTCATAACACCTTTTGTATTTCATCATACTTGCTGAGGCTCATCGAAAACTCTTTCTTCCAATCTTCAAAAACACAATCTCAAAGAACACAGAGGACAGTATCCCAGCCTGCCTTCCTGGTGTTCGCACGAGTCATTCCTGTCATACTTTTGACAGGGGAGAGGAAGGCGATTCATCAGATAAAAGGTGAGATCAGAAAGGATACTGCAAGATCTGAAGAGCGCTCCCGAACCTTCCAGTAGTGGCAACACAGCTGGGAGAACGATGCCCGAGGACGATGGACTGCACGGCTCATCGAGCAGGTCCAACCGTGGGTGGAATGGCGACATGGCGAGGTGGATTACTACCTCACTCAGTTTCTCACAGGCCATGGCTATTTTAAGTCGTACCTGCATTGGATGGGCAAAACCGGTTCACTGGATTGCCCCTACTACCAGACGATGTAGAGCACACTTTCTTCCCCTGCTCCCATTGGGAAAGGCCCTGCCTGGAGGCTGCACGACAACTTGATGTTTTCTCGGTGGACACAGTCTACCATAAGATCATAGAGCATGTGGGAAACAGGGATTGTTTGTCACAGTTTGTCCGGCGCGTCCTTCAAGAGAAGAAAATCAATCTGGACCGTGAAGTGGCTCAGATCTTCTAAACAAGTGCCTGGACATGGAGTGAGTCCCATGGGTGTAAGCCAAATTTAGGCCTAGCCTATTGTAATGTGACAAACAGTTCTAGGTTAGAATCCTAAAGAGTAGAAGAGGTTTTTTTAGTGGGTAACCCTGTTTCTTAGGGGAGTCCCACAGCGTGTAGGACTTTTGGCAACCTCGCCTATCCCATTCGTCACCGCAGAGGGCTATAAAAGTGTCACAACCCATGGTGCGGACTTTAGGCAACCGCTGTTCTCCCTGGTGGGGATTTCCGGGATTTCGTTCGTGCCGGGCGGGGTTGAGGGTGAGGGAGAAAGCGCGCTAGAGAAGGGCGAGAGGGGAGGCGGCGGGCGAAGACAGACGAAGAATAACAAAGCACAACCCCTGATACCCAATTCCTTTCAAGTGTGTGATTACTAACCGTCTAAGTACTGTCTGTTGTTAAGTTTGAACTATGTTTAGAGGTACAATATTATGAATTGTATTGGTCTTATTTTTAAACCCATACTTAACTTCTTGAGGAAAGAATTAACGATTTATATTTCTTTGAAATCAGATAAGACTTGTAACTTTCAATTTATAATCTATATAAATAAGTTTGAATATGAAGTTTATGAATGAAGTTGCATGAACATGAAGTTTATTAATATTTAGGACTTTGTATAAACAATTTCTGTTGACGATATCGTAACACTTCAACAATTCACCATATTGACCTATATTTGTTGGTGTTGTCTTGTCTTTTGTATCATTGTCTTTCAAACATTCTACTTGGAAAATCCAATTCCATCTAGCTGTACATCCTGTAACATCCATTGTGAAATAATGGTATTAGTTCAAAGGACTTGGCTCATTCATAGCCGGTTCCCCGTAGTCGTGAATAGCCTGCCATTCCGGGGCGAGGGAGGGACTTTAAGTGGTGTAGTGGAGCCGGAGCGGTCCGGAGCGCCGCTTCGGCACAGCTCGTTCAGCCGAAACTCAGATTTGTATCTTGTGCTTTGCCTTTTTATAGAGCGTGGTAGGTAAACGAGTCGCTCGCATCATTTCATTATCAACACGCAATATCGAGGCAATTTTAGGCGTTTTACATTAACCCTAACCTAACAACATCGTAACACCAGAATCAGACACTAGGGCTTACTTGAAGACTATATTGTATCTTTTTATAGTATCTAGTTTTTTAATTCAAAAATATATTTATTTTTCCAACAAACTTGAGGCTGATTAAGAACTGTTTATTTATGTTAATAACTGATTATTTATGTTTTCAGACTTCAACCATTTAAATCCTATTCATTTTGATCTCCGTCTAAGATATTTATTTCAACATACCCTCTTCCTACAGTACAGCCTTTAATTTCGATGAAGTTGCGGTGTTTTTTACAAAATAAAATTTGAGGATTTTCCTCCGTATCATGTGGTAGGTAAACTCATCTACAAAAATATGTTTTTCTTCCTTGACCTGCACTCGCCAGTTTGGGTTGAAAAAGAAAGCGAACCCTTTCTAATAAGGGACCGTTTGCCATCGACTGCAGTACTTTGCATGAATACAACAGATACCTCAGGAGCATCATTAGTCGCTTTAACAAAATTAAACTTCGGTTTATGTAATTCTTTTTTAAATGGATAAATTCATTGTACACAATTCCACGCAATGACCTTCCTGAGGAACTTGCAGACTTTGACTACCCATTACCCCCCAAAGAAGGTTCCTGGGAAGGACCGCTCCGGCACAGCTTTTTTTAGCACTACACCACTGCTTTAAGGGATAAGAGTGATATATTGTGGGATTAAATAACGAGGCAGGGATTTTCAGAGAGAAAAGGGAGAATTTTTGGGATGAAACTGAGGTTGCCAAAAGGTCGCTGTCGAGGGCTAATTAGGGTTCCGACCCTCGGTGGGGGCTGTGCGGTTGCCAAAAATCCGTTTCCCAGTCCCACACTATAGGCTGGCCACCTGTGTGCATAAAGCATTTCTTCTGCTTCTCCTTAAAAAAAAAACTAAATATTTGTGTTTCAAAAAGGAAATAAATTTAAAACACCCATTCTTAAAAAAAGTATTTAGTTTAAAAGATTTTTTTAAATACATACGATAGTTGAAAAGGTCTGTTAAAACTTTTTAATGTTCAAAGTGTTTTTAATGTTCCTTTAGATGAAATTCCTTGAAAAAAACAGATGAAAAAACCTTGTGAAAAAACTTTATGTTTCTCCATTTTACATATTAATTCTAAAATTTGTTCCAGATAATAACAGAGACCCAAGAAACCAAAAGACAATTGGAAGACATTCATATTCGACATGAGGAATTATTGCGATTGGAAAAATCCATTCTTGAACTTAGAGACTTATTTGTAGAAATGGCAATTTTAGTGGAACAGCAGGTGAGAGTAAATTGGTTAAAAGTGAGTATTTACTCACCTTTAACCCTTTAACTGCAGTGTTTAATTACACCTGCGGATTGCCCACGCGGGGTTTTAACAACTACTACTACCGGACAAACGGGACATTTGACACTGCAGATTACGTTGCTTGGATGTAGTTTCAGAAAAATTCACGAGATTGCATCACAAAAATGGTCTATCAGTTTAACAGGCATAGCTTGAGGAAAAAACTAGCAGACGACTTGTATTATCAAAATGAATCAGCTGAGAATGTCAAATCCGATTAAACTCGAATTAAAATCCAACTAAACTCAGATTTGACCGTTGTTGCCCTTGTTAACGCAACAAGGGCATTGCACGAGATATGTCATGCGTTGCAGTTAAAGGGTTAAACCAACCATTTCAACTTACAATTAAGATCTACCAATTCTACTCAAAGTAAATTTCAGTTTATTTATTCTGTAAAATTTTAAAAGAATATTCTAAAACTACTTTTCCGGGAAGTGTGGACTAATTAAATTATCTTTCAGCATATTTTTGGTTAGCTTATAACTGGTATCTGCAATACAAGTTGTAGCAATCTATGATCTTTAATAGATATTCGTTGAACCACCCTTTAATGCGTTTGCCCAGTTACTTTCATAGTCAAGCAAATTATTTTCAGCTCTTCAACTCCTTATATAAACAGAAATTCCTAATAATGTTCTTTCATTATTAAATTCATAAATTTTTCATTTTTGACCTTTTTAACGTTGCAGGGTGATCTCATAAACAGCATAGAGCACCATGTTCTGGAGGCTGGGGAAGCCGTAGAAACTGCCAAAGTCCAGACTAGGAAAGCTATTCGTTACAAAGGAAAAGCAAGAAAGGTAAATACAAGTAGCTTTGGATAATGTAGTCTACCACAGTAAAATATACCTAATCGTGATTTTTTAAATGTTTATTTTAAACTTTTATACATTTAGCCACACTTAGAAACTAAAATATTAAAGTAATATTTTCAATTCACTAGTGTAATAATTATTCCTCTTAATATAATCAGGAATAATAATTAATTATATTATTCCTCTTGAGAAGAGATTGAAAATGTGATGAATGATAATCAAACAGATCTTACACAATACTTAACACCTAATTTGCTCCTCAATCTCAATCAAACTAATTGTATTAGGCTTCTTGCTAAGATTTATATGGGTCCAGAAAATATTGGAACATAACATCCCAATAGTGGCGGTCGGTGGAGAATGGGAGTATTATGGTGCTCCATGTTATCTTTAATCCGATCATGTAGCTCATCAAAAGATTCATTTGACATCCGGAAAAAGTTCTTTATAAAGTTTGTAGAATGCCCCTGTATGTTCTTTTTGTTAAGTGATTGAATGTGTCCAAAACCTTCGCTTAACCCTTTGATATTACACATTGCCACAGTTTTCTTAGGATCAATTTTGATCAAACGCTCACTACCTTGACACGACACAAGGCAATCTAGCGACTGGTCCTATTAAATCCAGAAAGAGTGCAAACAACGCTTGTCCAGTACAAATCGAACTATATTTACGAGACCAATTAAAATCAGAGCCTGTGCAAGGGGCCTCACTTTTCAAACAAAAAATTCAAATGAATTTATTTACTAGGGTGAAATTTCTCAGGTAGAGCAAATAAATCTTTTAGGCCTAATATTTGAACTTGGACACAAATGTTGATAAATTATTGTCCAAAAATATTATTAGGTATATTTGCGCTCAGTAGGCTAAATTAAATATCAATGGAAAACAGACACACTGAAAATGGTTTATTTTTTTATACACCCTGTAGTTTTGGTCTTTCTTTATTATGGCGTAACAACCTCTAAAAACTTAGATTTGATTTTGAAAATAAAAAGCATTAACTCATTCCGGTCTAAATACGAACTATCCCATTCTGATTACGTTATCTAAATATATAAAACAAAGTCGTGTTAGTTACACGCATTATAACTCGAGAACGGTTGGACCGATTTAATGATCTTTGAATTTTTGGATTTGTCTCTGCTCCGGTGAATTTTTGGATTCGTTTCTGCTCCGGCCATGCTTTAGGCATATTCAGTTTCCATAAATTCAATTAGTTTCCATTTTATAGCGTTTTAAATTTCTAATGTTAAGCTTATGGGGAATAAGTTTGTTTACAAATTTTCTGAAATCAAAACATTTGACTTCTTAAAACAGCTGTTGGTTTACTCTCCATTAGCAATATGCTTTACTATCCAATGCCATGTGAATCATGTAATGTAAAACTATGAAGTAAATACGTGCTGTACAAAATGAACAGCATTAATCGCCACGTTAATAGTTTACGGTTTTTATTAGGTTCTGTGTTTATTTGTTTTTTATTTTCTGTATGATTAAAAGCAACGTGTTTATATATTTGCAAAAATAAAATAATTACAATGCTTATATATATCAGGTTTATTATAATAATCAGCTGTTGAATATTTAAAGCTTTCACAACGAAGCCGCAATGCTATTTGTCTTCAGAACATGGCCAATCTTAAAGTTAACATGTATTTTCTCTTAGGCGTTACGAAGTTCGCCAGGTCAGCTAGTATGAAATAATTATTTTTTAATCCTTTAAAGAGTACCGTATTTTGCATCAAAATAGGATTGATGTTTTAAAACGTCTTTTTATGTTCACGCAAAAAGGAGACATTTGACAAAATTTGTGGGGATACATTTACATATATAACATGATACAGATTGATTCTTAAGTCATAAATCAATTATTAAAGACACATGGTTGTGCGGCACTTGTGTATTGGTGTATTCGATAGGGTAGGTAATCTGCGGTGGAAGGGGTATCATACAATGGCGGCCGCGGCGTTAATTTTTGGCGGGAAATAAAAGCGTGCGAGTAACTTTATTCCTGCGAGAAGTGTGAGAGTGTTCTTCACAAAGAGAAAAGACATAAATTACCAGCACAAAGAGTGGTAATATGGCGTTATACGTGGGACCACGTTTTGAAGACTTTCCTACGAAACAAATTATAAAATGTTCATTTTAGGTTATTTTGAACCTAATACACATTTTCTGCTATATTTACAGTAGGCTACAATAAAATTTTGTGAAAAAATATTTTACACCTTTTTCGGTGTGATTTGATATTTTTCCCTTACTCCTTACCAGCTCTAAGATGGTGACGTTTCAAAAAGTCATTACTCTTTAAAGGGTTAAAAAACCTGTGCTCTCCCTCCTTATAACAATAAAAGCAAAACAGGGCAATCCCAACTAAGCCTATAAAAGCGAGGGCCTTTGGTGCCCAAGGTCCCGGGTTCAAATCCCACCAATCACCAATGGCTTTTCGCTGTGTGATAATGCCGCAACCCACACAGGGGTGTGCAAAAAGCCGCTACAGCTGAAGTGCCTTGGGAGTAATCTTGGGGATTGCTTATGGTTGGGATTCGAACCCTAGCACGTCCAAATGGATTCCGACTTTTCATTTGTTAGTGATGTGCTAAAACCCTCTCTGCCACAGTGTATAGTGCTTAGTTGGCTATATGGCATACTATAACGGCAAAACTGTGAACTCTATGAGATAGTCTCGAGATTAGATCACAGGGGGCAGCACAAAATTTAGCAGTTCACTAAATAGTTGATAGATGCCACTGCCTAATAGGATGTGTTACTCGTCGAATAGAGCTGGAAAAAATTCTGACCTGAATGGATTAAGAATTATTTTAATTTTAAAACCGCAAACGCCAGTAAAAGAATATTTTCAGAGCTACAGATTCCTACAGCTTAATAGTCTCAAGTTGAGGTTGAGTGATCATAGGTTTAATGGTTTCAATCACAAATACAATAAAAGGCATCTGGATGAATTAACAATTCCTTCTCATCAATCGGAACTTTATTGTAAACAATCCCAATAAACAGTGATTAAGTTTTACAAATTGAAGGCTTATGCCATCGGTTTTCAAAGATACCTATTAACATTTTTGGAAACTTTTCTAAGACTTTTTACTTTTTTTCTAGAAAAAACTAATTCTTTTGGGGCTAGCTGTGATACTACTCCTGGTGCTACTGGTCTACATCTACTTCAGCTGGATTAAACCTCTGGTGGGAGGAGGGTCCGTCAATTCAAACCCGACGGAGAAGCCGAAGATCGCCTTTGAGGAGTCGCCTCAAACCACAACTTTTGTAACTCTTACTCCCACCTCCCAGGCGACCAAAAGTGACGTTGTCACAACAACAGAATCAATCAACGTGACAGAAAACTTTACCACTCCTATAGAATCCCAATAATGTTTTTGAATTTACTTTGATTGTCTTGATCTATGGACAAATTTATGTTTTTCCATTACAAAAACTAAAAATTGTATTAGTAATGTACAGTATAGATACTCTTTAAAACAATGACTGTGGGAACTCAAATGCCAGGGTTCGCTCGCTTTTTGGGGATGTTATAGCTATTTTGATTGGAGCTGTAGGCTATAGCTCGTAGAGCCTTCAACAACTACATTTAATCAAAGTATTTCCATTATAAATTGCTGTGAAAAGTCTATGTCAATCGCCAAAGCAGCAATTAAATTTCAGTAATTCTCCACTTCGGTTGTCACTCCAACAGGCTTAACATCAATGTGTTTTTTGTACATTTTTATAATTCTTGCCATTTTAAACTTAATTTAAATATTACAGACAGTAACTTAAAATAAATTTCAATCAGTGTGTTGGATTTGATTTTTATAAAATACAGTCGAACCTCAATATAAGGAATGTGAAGGGACTGAATAAAAAATATGTAATATCAAGGAGTATGGTATATTTAGGTCCATTAAATTGAGGTTAGGTCAGCTAAGATTTTGCTATTGTGAGGTTTATTAATCTACTTGTTAGCCTCTTAATAATAAATTGAAGCGAATTTAACCTTGATAAAACACACAATACCAAGGTTGATACAAAAACAACCAACAATCCCAAGGTCACAATAAGACAACCAAATAAAACTCAATTTAATTGAAATAGTGTAAACTATTTACATACTAAAAATATACAGTAATCAGTATGGTATGATTTCCCAACAGTAACTAAAACAACAATACGCTCAACGGTAAAGCTACGATAAACAATGGTAACTAACGTGACGATAACCAGAAAAAAAACTAACAAAATAAAACTAAAGCAGCAGAATGTGGACTAGACTGTTCAGACAGATGGTTCAGGTTGGGACATGTTTGTTTACATACATACGTTATACTGATGTTAAGTTGTAGACCATACAATATGTAAACGTGAAATGTGTTATGTAAAGGTCTAACACTAAAAAATTTGTTATGTAGACGTATATTTATGTTTGCCAGTATTATCAAAAATGTGTAACATCAAGATTTAAAACATAGTTTATCCATAATAGTCAACATTTCCATTGAAAGTTCAAAAGGATTTGAAAATATTCGTTATATTGAGGTTCGTTACACCAAGTAAGACAGTAATATCATTATAATAACATGAAGTAGATTTAATAATTTTATGAAGACGCCAAAAAGTATGAGGCGTAATAAAACTCACAACTAGGTTAAGTGAACGTATTTTAATGACATAACCTCATGTACCACAACTAAACAAAACATTTACAAATAACAATGTTAGACGTTGCCTAGCAACGCGTCAGCTGGTCGCCGAAAGTATATAAATTGATTCTTGAAGTCCCTTTAAAGTAAATAAAAAATCTGACATTGAAAATAAAATGAAATACAGTAATTAGTGATACACAATTACATTTACCTATAGTTTGAAATTGGATTACAAGAACGTTGTTCCAATTCTGGCTCACTTGTAATACTGGAATTTTCCAGTTATGGGTTGATCCATAGCTTTAAATATATTCACACCTATTCTTGTAAGCTTGAATTTGATTTTATAGTTTTTAAATAAAAAAGATTTTAGATTTTGAACAAAATATTGTCAAAAGAGTGTCTGATTTATATAAATCTGATATATAAAAAATATTTAATACATATTTTCTGGTGTATAAAAACTATTCACACTAGTTGGTTTCTATATTTTTACCAAAGGTCTCTAACCTTTGATCATCACTGAAATATCTAATAATAATAATACCATCTACTTACATTCCAACATATCATTGTTTTAAGTTCCTTTATTTTCCAAAACTGTAGGTTATTTTAAGGTTTTTAGTTTTTAATGAATTTGCCTCTCATAATTACCCTACACAGATTAAGTTCACTGAATGTTACTATATTGCATTATGTCCTGTTTATATTACTATAAACAAACTTGTTTTATGTAAGATTAGTCATTGTGTGTGAGTAGGTAAATTTTAGAATTTTTTATTTTTTATGTTGCAAGAAATGTTACCGAAAAGCATTCTGTGATATGACGAAGCTGAATGTGTAATAAAAATTAAAAATTGAGTGAACTTGAAAATACTTCTTACCTACAATGAAACTTAATTTATTCTGAAAGAGAATTTTTAATTAACTTTAACATGAATATTAATCTTGGCTATTTTTAATAATTTTAATTACTAAAACAGATTTTTAAACACTAGTAATAATATACCAAAAACTTTAAATTACCACTTTTATTTTTTGTATTTATCTTTTTATACTTTTACACGATTGGAATAAGATTCCATAAACTATATATTTTAATTAAAAGGCTCACCTGGTAATTTATATAGTAATTTTATGTATATAGGTATAATATGTACACTTATCAGCCAAGATGTACTGTAATTATTTTGTTTGTACTGCATTTAATGCTTGTGTATATTTGTGTGTCTACTAGTCTTCCTTGATTTATTTATATTTATTTATAAGACTGTGTAAATAAATATGTAGCTTGATCAGTATTTTTATTTTTTAGTTTCCTTGTATTGTTACTCTCTGTAATGAGGTGTCTCGGACACTAAATAGAGATGTATGTAATAACTGAATGGATATGTAGCTATTCTACAGTTGAAATAAAGTATTTTTTGCTAACTGCATGAACTTTTAACCAGTTATCAAATAATAAAGAGGAAATAGACAATATTTTGATTCATATTTTTTGTTATTATCTTACTGTCCTTTTACATCTTTCTCTCTTATCAGTAGTGTCTTATTTTAACTGTAAAATTACCTAGGCTATTAAAATATAGCTCACGATAAAATGCTTTATACAGTAGAACTTATAGACTTGTAGTTTTATTAAATAAAATATTTTGACCTGGTTACCCACAGAAGGTTGGTAACTGGTTTTAAATACCTTGTTCCTTTTGAATAATAGCATTAAATTGATTTGACAAAAATATAATATTCATTTTTATCTAATTATACTAGGTAGATGTTGGGAAAATAAACAAAAAGGATAACAATGTATCAAATACAATATGGTGGAAAACCAGGACTACTACTAAAATGTTTTAAAATCTAATGTTTAATCAGGGGTGCCCACAGGGGGGGGTCTATGACGCAAACTGCGTCATTGAAATTCTTGGGGGGGGTTCCAAACAATTTTTTTTGAAGGGGGTAAAACGGATTTTAACAGTGTTTAACATCATGACATTCAAAAATATATTACATCACTAGATAGAACGTAAATAATAATGAACGTAGTGTTAGTTTAAAAATAGTTTGTTTTTATATCTGAAAATGTATAAATGGCAATGACAGTGCTCGAATATTGTCCGTGATTGTGTCGGCAGCAGAAGGTCCGGCGAGTTTCGGAATTATACTTGATACTTGATAAAATCTAGGGGAAAGATTGAACTGCGACCTATGAGATCTATTGTGCCCCCCAGACTAGTCTCTAGTTCTTGCCTAGAGAACCCCCTCTAGTCCTAATGCCTTAATAAAGTTTAGTATAACGAGGGGTTCTTTCTCTTTCGGAAGTATACTCAGTTATCTTCGGGAGTCGTGATGGTGGTCAGACGACAGACACAAGTTGCGCGACTATGTTATGTGATCGTTGCCCTTGCGTCTTTGTGTTTGTTACCCTTACCATCTCAAAACTAATATTACCACTGAGCTGTGATAATAAGTTTGTTAAATTTTGTATTGTTTTTACACAATTAAAATGCTCAAAATGCAAATCTTTTTAAGTATAAATGTTTAGAGTTGTTTTGCAATGCTACCGTTAGGCATGACAAATGGAACGAACACTGTGTAAAAAGAAACATTAAAAACCCTATGGATTTTTAATACCTTTATAAATCTTCTTTTAGTTTTAGATAAAATAAGGGGTGCTTACGAGTATTATTTACACCTTTGTTTATGGTATGGGATACCAACTTACATGGGGGGGCTGGTTCTAAGTTTGGGGGGGGTGCTTCATGAAGCTTGGGGGGGTGAGCACCCCTGGTTTAATGTTATACTAATAATACTTAATGAATTATAATTAATTCTTAATGAATAACTCTTAATCTCAGTGTCTGGGTATAACCTCAACAATCAACATTCGAACATTTTGAAACGTAATACCGAATCTTGCAATCGAATTAATACATTGGCGGTAAAAGCCACTATACACGATTTAGGCAATGCCAAGATCCGTGGCTTAAGCCGCTATACACATGGAAAGGGTTAAGATTATAATGCAGCTAAGAAGGAAATGTTAGTTTAAAAAAATGTTTCATTACTTCAAACTTGTTTTTTTTTAAATACTGTATTTAAATTTTTTAAATACTTTTTTTACTTCCTAATTATTGTACTTATGTTGTTTGATGTACAATTTTATCCTAAGAAAAATTTAAAAAAACGGAACATAGAAATGTTAATAAATAAAATTTTTGTTTTACTAAACGCTTGCTTTTTTTGGGAAAAAGGGCTGGCGTTTTTAGCAGATCCACCGTACTTAAGAGCTGGCAATTTTAGCGCATCTCGGAGACGCTCGGCACTTAAAGGGTTAAAATTAAATAAATATGTTTTTGACTTTTGACAGTGAGTTTTTAAAAATATTTGAACAAAAAAAGTGTGCTGATGGGTAAAAGAACTTCCCCAGTTGCGGGCGTACATGATTGTGTACGGTACACGGTAAAAAATAAATGGTCGTAAATTACTTTTTTTTTGTCCGAATGGCGTTTCTTCACTGTTTACCACCAAATGGTCTGAAATTTTTAGCATCTGCCACTCTATTGCATGCATTTTAGCAGCAAATGTCTTAAATTCAACACTGGGAATGCAGCGACAGGACTTGTCTCTTCCTTGACTGATGAAGCTTCTTTTTCTCTCTTGGTGTAAGTTCTTCATTATTGAAGCATGACATGTTTAAAGTATCACATATTCACTGTCCATTAAATTTTGACGCTTAAGGATCAATTTTGAAATATATTATTTATTAATTTTGGTGGTTTGTTATTCTCTTACATTAACTTATATTGGGATAGGCTGAACGTATTATGTATGATCATGTGTATCTGTATGATTATTTAATTAAACACATTTGATGGGTATGACTTTCTGAGGAGAAGGTGGTAAAATGGTTATAATTGAAAAAAAAACAATATGAGAAAATTAGATTAGAGTATTGAAATGGCGACCGTACCACACGATCCGTGTCCTGTTGTGGCACGATCTTGAAGTCTTGATACTGACTAAGGCTAACATGTTCCTTAGACAGAACTGTTAATTAATAGCCCAACAGTCAATGGCATGTCTAAGGGACCTGCAGTTTATTGTAAAATCTGAACCACTGCCAGTGAATTACGAACTGGTCTAATTATGAGGATGGTCTTTTTGGATTAACACAGTATTCAATAGTGCGGATGTTAATCCACACAAGAGAACACATATATTACTCACATGTAGTATATATAGTACCCACCGACCATCGCTCACAACTATGCACAATTCATGACCTCCAAGTAGCTGGATTGCAAGATGTTGCCACAGTCCCAGTCATTAATTATCTAACAACATAATTGACAATATTATTATAGACTAAATAGTGAATGGGTGATGTGAAATATTACATTTTTTAAATGAACTATCATCAGTTGTTAATTATGAAGAAAGTGTTATAAGTTAGTTGAAAGGGCTATCTGTGGTATCCAGTGTTAGAATTTTTTTAAATTCTTATTTTCTAGTATCAACAGGCACTTCTTTTCATTTTTATTTATTTAAGATTACTATATATTAGTGGTCTTAAACAAAAAAAGAAGTTTGATAATTCTTTTGTTCACCTCACATTTTTATCCAGAAGATACACAGCTATGAGTTTTCTAATACTCCTCTCCTACATTTGTAATTATTGAAATATTTTCATACTATAGATTTGTTTAGATTCTTATTTTACTTAAGGACCATAAAATTGCATTTGTTATAATTTTCTTTTTTCAAATTCCTAGTGTTTTCTACGCTTCTCGATGGAAAACAAAAATTTTAAAAATCAGGACGTTATTTTAGAAATTGAAATCCTCTTCAACCCCTTCAGGTCCGAGTTTCTTTTTTTCTCATGTTTCGAGATGAATTGCAGCAGGGTGACCACAATTATTATATTTATTACTGGTAATGAAGGCATTGTCCATTTTGCCGACATAACAATAATTTTAGACTAAAAAGTTTAAGTAAACATGTGTTTAGTGGCCAAATTAGTGTATGTGGAACTTTGTAAGCCACACAACCTATTACGTAATTTTTCTTGCGCGACCTATTAAGGGTTAATGTAATGTAAAGAGTCAGACACCGTCCGTCTTTGGACCCCAATGGGTTAATCACCAGTCTTAATAAACAAATGACTATTGATACTAAAGTTTAATGAAATAAACAAAGTAAGTAACAATCTATTCACATTTTATTTATGAGACAACGGCGTAACCAGCTGGGAGTCTATTTACTAAAATCCAAAAAAAGATTTCATTAATTTATAACTCTATTTTATTTTCCTCATAGAATTCAGTCCTGGTTCACACCTTACACTGAAGGGAATAAAAAGAAAAAAAATCAACTTCACATAAACTTTAATATTTAAAAAATGTCCATAAACATCAACAATGTAAGCATGAGATAGCACAACCCACAATGCGTATCAAAAGATAAAACTATCAATAGAAAAATGAATAAATTACATAGTTAGAAAAATAACAAATGTAGTATGATAATTTAAGACAGAATAGATGAGTCGTAAGCCTAACTATACACTAAGGGTTATCAAATTATTACAAGCAACTGAAAATGTTACGACCGAAACAACGGACTCGGCATTAATGTTGTTAGTTTACATAAGATATAAAATAAAATAGTAAGTCATCCATCATAACTGACTTTTTTCATGTAATATTGTCAAGTATTTATTGTTTTTAGTAGCAGAGAGCATTTAATTGGTTTAGGAACTCAAGTAACTGACTCACTCACGACTAGATTACTACGTGATGTGGGAATATATCGGTACAAAAATATGAAAAGTACAAAAATACTAGCTCTGTCTTTATCAATGAAAAAATAAATACTCTGAATGGAAGGTCTTGCCTACTTTTTAAATATTTTGTTACCATTTTTCATTTTATAGCTTTTCTTTGCTTTACTTTATACATATCTACACCGGGATCGCGATGGTAACTGGTATCACAGGAACAATTGGCAAACAACATTGAAAGATAGTGACATTTAGAGAAGGATGTAGTGTAAAAAGTAGACAAGATAGTGATATAGAGGAGAGTTTAGCAACGGACAGCCTCTGGCGTGGAATGGAAGCGGCGATAGACTGACTGTACGTAGGTGAACACGCACTTCCAGTCCGGTCGCCGCATCACCACCATATCCTCCACGTCGAGTAACGGAGCGATGCCAGCCTCCTCCCTGTCAAACACATCGGAACATTTTCTTACTTACTGGTTTAGTTTAGAATAGAATTCATATTCTCATAAAAGCTACCACTCAACTCCATAACATTTCCTTTAAATCTCTATTCTTATCCTCAATATTTAATTTATTTTAACCACTATTAATCTACTCAGAGTTTTTTTTCACTTCAAAAGTCTAAATACTGTCCCTGGGTATTAGTGTCTTTTGATGTGTACCAGGAAAATCATTTGACACACCCACAAATTGTGAGAACCTGTTTGGGAAATCCTCTGCACCTACTACTAAAGATTTTAGATAAGTTATCTGAAGAAAAAGTCAATTTTCCATAAAGAATCTTCTTTGGTCACCTTTTTACAAATATCTACCTCCTGAAATATCTCTGGGAAATTGACTATAGTGGTGTTTGTATGATGAGAGAGGACCGATTGCCAAAAGATTGTCCCATCAATAAAAAAGAAATCATGAAAGGACCAGAAAGAGGTTCTTTGATTATTAGTTGTGCAAAGAAGACAGTATCATTCGTAAATGGCACAATAATGGTATTGTAAACCATCAACATCAAATTGCCATGGTGCACAGCCAGTAGCAAAAGTGAGAAGGTATTCTCTAACAGAAAAAAAACATTCTTGTGCAACGCCCCGCTGTATTTGGAGAATAAAGTAGGTGTATGGGAGGCATCAATAAAATGAAATAAAAGGTAAATAGATACCGAATTGCAATTAGGAGCAAAAATAAAATTGGTCAGTTCCGATGTGGCTCATTGATGTATGTATTAACAATGCTTGGCAAATCCGTCGAAGCACTGGTAATCTTCAAGCCCAACTTGAATTTCAAAAAGAGTTAGTCAACTCGTACATAATGAGGTAGGGTTTCCTCCAAAAATAATAAATTTGGGCTAAAACGCTAGACGTGGCCGGAAGGCACTTGATAAGGCTGCAGCGATCAGAGACGTTTTCAATAAACTCAATGACCCCTGTAAATCACATCAATTAATTAAATGTTAGAGCCCTTTAAGGGAAAATGTCCATCTCGTATTGACGAAAGCAATAAAAAAAATCAAAGCTGGCCAGATATGCCATAAAAATATTTAACAAATGCATATGTAAGTTATGCACTAAATATGGAAATTTACACAGGAAATCATTTGTGGTGGACAACAAACCTCATCAAGTAGTACTCCATTTGGTCCCTTCAATTTCTGGAATGGGGAATATTACCTTAGATAATTGGTTCATGTCACTACCATTGGTAGCTGAATTGAAAACCCAATACATGTTAACAATGGTTGGCAATTTAAGAAAAATAAATGTGAAGTCCCTAATGTGTTTACTGAAAAGAGACCTAGAGAGAAACCTATTTGAGTTCTCTAACATGACAACCTTAGTATCGTACGTGCCTAATGTCTATCGTCAATGCATAGTGATGAAGCATCAGGGCACGAAAGAAAACTTAAAATCATGACTATGTACAATACCATTAAGGGCGGGGTTGACCCCCTCAATCAAATGAAACACACCTATTTTTTTGCCATGCTTAACATTGCCTAGATAAATATTTTCATCATATGGCATTAAAACAACAAATGCATCTTGACAAGAAGAGCCTTCCAAAATTAACTGACCCGAGAACTGTGCAAAGACTATTTGCAAGTGAGAGCATCTAAAAGAAACCTCCCACGCGAAATACAGCTGCAAGTTCATAAAGCGGCTGGGCTTCAACCTCCTCAACCTGTACCAGTCACCGGCACCAGTGAACCTCCCACGTGAACTACAGCTGCAAGTTCATAAAGCGTCTGGGCTTCCACCTTCTCAATCTGCACCAGTCATCCTCCCATGTGAACTACAGCTGCAAGTTCGTAAAGCAACTGGGCTCCAACCTCCTCAACCTGCACCAGTCACCAGCACTTCTTGGATATGCTCATTTTGTTTTTGGAAGCAGAACAGGTAAACTATTTACATGTGCCAGATGCTAAAGATTTATCTGTGGAGAATGTACTCTATCAAGAATTTCCTGTGGCTGACGCTGATCCTCCAAGACCAGTGGGATCTGACACAGACTAAAATAGTAAACTGAAAAGACTGTTACATTGTTTTTATATTTTAGGATTTCTATTTGTACTTGAATGCTAGCTAAATTTTGGCAATTTAAGGGTATTACAATCATAAAGTGTTTTATTTTTTAGATTCTAAGATTAAATAGTAACTAAAATTACTTTCAAATATTTTTTTTGGTAACTAATTTTGTTCTGTAACGTTAATTCTATTTTTTCCATTTTATATTTTTTTAACTGTAACATCATCTAATGATTCCAGACATAATAGTTAAAAAAATAAAAATTAAAAACTATGAAATACAGGGTTTTTAGCGAATTTCCCATAGGGAAGAAGCTATTACCGTAGGTCTCATGGCGAGACTTAAGCCCGGGACCATGTTATTTTTTCTTCTTTAGGTGCCCAGAGTCCAAAAACAATAGTCGTTAAAATTTATATATATATATATATATATGTATATATGTATATATATATGTGTCTGTTAGCACGATAACTCTCGTAAAAATGGTCCGATCCAAATTTGGTAGAGAGGTGTATTCCTACAACTGCTCGGACGAGTTCGTAAACCAGACATACCGGTCAATGGGAACGGGTACTTTGGGGGGGTTTTGTACCCCGAAATGGGGTTTTTTGCGTTTTTCACATGTAATTTTTAAAAATTTCTAATTTTATATTTCACCATTGGAATCATCTTAAAAAACTACAGAATTAAGTTCCTTAAAGTTTTTCTCTATCTTCAACGGTTACCGAGATATTAAAAAATCTAAACACAGTACGTTGTATTGTGGGGCTCCAATGTTAATCTTATGGAGGATAGGGAAAAATTAATATTTCCCATATTAATGAATATTTTTGGATAAAACTTGATATTTAGCTACATCTGGTTGAGATCTATCCATTTATGCTTAAAAATCATAGTTTATGTGTTTATCATGGCAGCAAACCTGCATACTCTTTTCCCATAATAATCATATAGCGAATAGGCCAACTCCTTTATTTATGGACAGATGTTGATGAAAGTTGGTATAAATGTTAAAAATTAAAATTATTTATGGTAGAAACACCTACTTTCAGTGTTCCTCACAGCAGCAAACCTGCACACCCTTTCCCATGTTAATCTAATGGAGAATAGACTAATAATATTATTGGTTTGGAAATTCGCTGAGTATGCAGGTCTGCTGCGACGGGGGTATTTTAATTTACGATGGTTTTCAAACTTTTTGTATTTATTATTTATAGGCAGATGAAATGTCTTTTGTCTTTACAAATTCAAAGATTTTATTTTTTATATCAAAACCGATCATGACAGGACATCTGATAGAATTCAAAGACAAAAATTAAATTCAAGGGCTTCCAGGTTTTCTAGGACACCTCTGAAATTCCAGGGTTTCCAGGATGCGTAGGAACCTTTTAAGACAAACTGGTTTATTTGCCAGGATAATTAGTTAATAGTTAATGAAGAAAGGTAGTTGGGTATTTATTTTACTGTCATGCATACATTCTCATAATACAAATTAAGGAATTCAAAATTACAAAATCCACTAGGTCACTCTGCTAAGGCACTGCATTATTCGATATTAATGACAAAACAGCACAGACTTTTCAAGTGTAAATACTGTAGGGATAACAGTAAGGCTAAACATTTTGTAAAAGATTGGTAATAAAACCATAATTTCTACTCACTCAGCAACCCTGAATGCCAGCTCGAAGTTGTGTCTACGTTGTTCCGGGGTGAGTTGATCGTAGTCGAAGGCGTTGGGACAGAAATGATGGATGAGAGCGCAAAAAGCGAGTCCGTTGTTCCAGCTGGTGGAGAAATTTTCTATTTGTATGTTCTGGAAATTTAAAACAAGAGGGATGTCAAAAAACAGTTGATTTTTTCCAGAGTCTAAAATCCCTTTTTCTGTTTTTATTTGATTAAAGCATTACTTTAATTTAAGAATTAAGGATTTAATTTATTTTTTACTTTGGGACATAAAGAACATTATAAAACTGAAATAGTATGAAAAAGTTATTGTTTTATGTGCTTTAAGTTTATTTTCAAAGGGTTTTCAAATGTAAATTAGGACAACTCAAATTTTCAAATATAGTAAACTCCGGTTTATACGGGAATGATTGGGATCGAGTTTTGAAAAAAATTATATAAATAACAGTTACAATGTGAGTTTTGTCTCAAGCTTCTTCAAAATTTCTGACACAACCGCAGTGCCTTGCTGGACACAGCAAGTGTTACTAACGATGAATGTGTACCGTGATGAACGTACTCTGTATATTGGGAATGTTTCCAAGTGGAGCGCTACATGCACTTAGCGCATGCACGATCGGTCACTATTTGACGATTCAGTACTGAACTGTCAAAATGTAGGTGTTTGAGGTTAGATGTACATGTACAGTGGTTGTTTGTTTCGGAATTTTTTTATGGTCAAAGTGAATACTGAATCTGCTGTGCTCATGAGTGGTTGTAAAAGGTAGAAGGATGTATTAACGTCAGATGAGCGTTTTATTTCCAAACTAAAACTAACAACAATAACATTTTAACTTTTAATAAGATTAAAAGCAATTTTTGAACACGTTAATTACTTACAATATTTCATGGCCATGTTTTTTTACAGAGGTTATATACAGTCTGCAGCACTAATATTGTAGGCACTCTTTCCAATCATTATCTGAGTGACTTGGATTTCTATAATGGTATATTTTCAGAATAGTTTCAGATCATCTGGATTTTTGGCTATCCGGGTTGTGACTCCGCCTCATTAATCTGGATAAACTAGACTTTACTGTATTGAAAATAATGTGTCAAATACAAATAGATAATCATCACTAACTTTCAAGAGGATTTAAAAAAATCCAGAACCATCCACATTTGAATATCTGTCTAATACAAATTATAAACATGTTTAATGTCATAGAACATTGGCTAATTAGTTTAAACATTTTAGACTTATAACAATTCATAACCAATACAAATATTGTTTGTTCTTTGTCTTTTTAAGTATTAAGTGTGCTCTTCAAGTGCTGTTCCTTAAATGAGTTCTAAACCTGTAATTTTTGTTATTCTATAAAGTTGTATTTTAATATTAGGAGGGATTATGTTATATGTGACTTCCCGTTAAATTTGTTGTGAGAGAGGTTCCATCTCAGGTTTTCCTAAGTAACTCATTGGATTAAGAAATCTTTTTGTTTAACAATGTACGTAGTCTTCTAGTGATTATATGAAAGTTAAAGTTTACTGTAAAGAGTATCGCAGTCATGTATTATCTAGTGGAAAATAAAGAATTTATTTATTTATTTAAAACATATGTACAAGAGAAAATAAAAATCGTTATAAACTCCACACAAAGAACACAAATATGATACTTGAATAAAAACCAAAAAGCATCACCAAAACAAGTATAAAGAAACCAATAAGCCACACCAAAAACTATAGAAAACACCAAGAACACCAACGAAATGGACATGCGTGAGGAAGCGGCCTGATACCTTGTATTCACGCGTCTGAGCCTGGACCCAGGAGAGCAGACGATCCTTGATAGAAGACGCAGAGCGTGCCACCCGTGGGTCCGTCACTCTAAACAACGGAGCTGCACCCACGCTACAATACAAGCACAAGCCGGGTTAGCCGCCGCGCCACCTAGCGTTAGCTACCGTCAAGCTACGAGGATCGTAGAGAACTATTTGAGCACAAGAACGTAATAGATGAACGGAAAAAATTTCTGGTTAAGTAATCAAACTCTAAGAAATTCAGATTATGTTCATCTTGTTTTGATTATACGATACATTTAGCCCACAATGTGTTTTTTCATGGGTAATTAAGAAAGGAGCACTTTTGTCAAAATCCTTAACAGCTTAACTTCAAAAAGCACTGAAGCAGTATTTCTTGGACATTGGTTGGAAACTAACCAAATTAGAGCTTTATTTTCATTTATTTACGTTTTAAGAATAGCCATGAGGCATTGAAAAAATAATTCGAGGTTCTCTACTATCCTCGTAAATTAAATAGAGAGTGATAGTTGTATGAGGTGGCTCCAGTGATTATTCTAGTCTTAAATAAATAACTGATTTATAAACTCAATCATGTCCAATTTTGATAGATTTAAAGTATTAAAGCTATAGGATTTATGTTAATGGTCTCAATGAAAAAGGTAAAGTAGTTATTGATATAAACAAAAACTTCAAATTTTGAAAAACTTAATTTGATAATAATTCTCATCTCTAACTGATTATTCCAATACAGTAATTGTCAATAAAAGAAACTAATAAAAGTAAAAAGTATGTATGGAAATAATATAATTAAATTCAAGAAAGCTATCAAAACCCTAAGAATTAAGTAAATAAGTAGCAGATTATATTACATGCTTTTCACTGAGATTAATTTAAAGGTTAAAAATTAGCTGTATGTTAAGATATATGATTATTATATTGTTATTAATTAGTTTCATTTGTTAAAAAAGTGTAATAAGTTATTAAACAACATTTTCAGAGTCTTAACAAATAAACAAAGTAAGAAAAATAATGTATTTTTTAAATTTAAAATTAATTACAGGACTTTTGCCTTAACTGAAGAGATTACAAATACTTCATTGACTTTTTGTTTTTGAAATTTTTAATATCTAATTAAAATGTTTTTTTCTCAAAATGTTATTTTTGAAGCAGGAAACATTATGATATATTAATGACAGATGGAAAGGAGTCAATCTATCAATGTTCATTCACTTACATATTACTTTTATCACCGATGGCAACAGTAAAACAAACATTAATAGGAATCCACAAAACCTACAGCAATTAACCTCTGCTTTGTACGGTTTCAGGATTCATAGAAACATTTTTTACTTTAATCTACTGAAGCAGCGGTTACTGGTTATAGATTTAGTTGATTCCTATTAATCTATATGTTATTAAACGATGTCACCAGTGAGAATAGTGACAAGTTACATTCCATAGGCCTAAGTAATAATTTCCCCCATAAATTTACAGCTCATCTTAAATTTTGAAATACCCCCGTCGTAACAGACCTACGTACTCACGAATTTCCAAATTAATAATGTAATAGTAATAATGATATATGACAAGTTTTATCAATATCTGTCAATAAATATGAGAGTTATTCGCCTATTCTCCATAAGGTTAAAATGGGAAAGAGTATGCAGGTTTGCTTCTGTGAGGAACATTGAAAGTAGACATTTCTAGCATAAAAATTTTTATTTTGACAGTTTATAATAAGTTTTATAAACATCTGTCCATAAATAAAGGAGTTTGCCTATTCTCTATATAATTAACATGGGAAAAGATTATGCAGGTTAGCTGCCATTATAAAAACATAATCTATGATTTTTAAGCATAAATGAATGGATCTCAACCACATGAAGCTAAATATCAAGTTTCTTAAATAAATAGATTGATAAGTGAAACATTAATTTTTTTATCCTCCATAAGATTAACATTGTAGCCCCCAAATACAACATACTGTGTTTAGATTTTTTAAAATCTTAGTAACAGCTGGAGATAGAGAAAAACTTTAAGGTACTATATTGTCTAGTTTTTTAAGCTGACTCTAATGGTGAAAGATAAAATTTAAAATTTTTAAATCACATATGAAAAACGCAAAAAACTACTATTGTACTAAACTTTTGAGTACAAGACCCCCCAAACTGCCTGTTCCGATTGACCTATATGTTTACAAATTTGTCCGAGCAAATATAGGAGTACACAACTCTACCAAATTTGTTCTCAATCGGACCATTTTTATTTATATATATGTAAATTTTAACGACTATTGTTTTTGGCCTCTGGACACCTAAAGACAAAAAAATAACATGGTCCTGGGCTTAAGTCTTACCATGAAACCTACAGTAATAGCTTCTTCCCTATGGGAAATTCGCTAAAACATTTTTATTTCCACAATAGATTTGAATAATGGTATTATTTCAAACATCAGAGCAAGGTTACCCATTATCTCAAATTAATGCTTATTTTATATACGATTTAACCATATAGTCTTTGGATTGTGCATCTGAAAATAAAAAAAAATTAGGAATCTTGCTTTCTCCCTTGATTCTATTACATCCTACAAACAATTAGACAATCCCAAATTTTGGATAGATTTTAGGATCTAAATAAGGTAAGGAAACGAATTACATTATTATTCCCAGTTAGTTGTATTTTTTTACTAACAATACAAACATTTACAAATTTAAATTTTTTTTATCTTCGTAGATACTCACCTTGACTATAAATTTAATTTGACACCTCAATTATATTTTTTCCAATAATCGATCATAAAAATAGTGTTTTATAGAGCTAAAACAAACATACCGCCACTATTTAAAACTCTCTACCGTCACTTTATTATTATATATATACTTTTACTCTATTATACTTTTTCTGAAATGAAAGTTACGAATTCGTTTGCTACTTCTAGCAACTACTCTACTGAATCACTATTTACTTACAAGGCCTTAAAACTGCCCATCAGAAACGTTATTTAAGTAATGATGTTATATTAGCGAGTAGTATCTTTTAATAATTTTTTTAATTTGATTTGTGGTTTGTGCATTCTTTGCCGTTGGGCATGGTTTGCTTTTTAGCTATAAGTTTCGCAGTGCCTCTTGGATTGTTGTTAATACGTAATACTGACGTTCGGTATTCTATTACTTGTATGTGCTTCATGGAATGGAGAATTTCATTTCATTTATTATAATTTTCCTTACAAACTTTGTAAATAATATATTGAGTTGATTTTCCTATAATTTTATCAACAAAAAACTTACAATTTATGAGAAGAAAATGATAGGAAAAAATTGAAATTAAATATGAAACTGTTCAATACTGGATAGGTCCAAAGCATTTAATACCCTAAACCCTAACATTTAATATTCCAAATAAATTTCTCTAAAATTAGCAAAGGTTGAACACCCAGGATTAAGAAGTTTGGTTCTCAGAAGTGGGATATTTTCAGCCAATGACTAAGATCAGGTTAGCCAACTGGCACTCGTAAGCTACACTCACACTTTACTGACAATAATTGTTGCCAACAGTAAAACATGAATATTAAAGGGGTTCTTCAACTTTCAAGTACAATACCAATGGGGATTAAATTTTCATACATTGTTTTATACACCTAACTTATAATGCTAATTTGTGCAATTAAAAAACAAACAAAGAATATGTGATTTGATTGGGAATATTAAATGAAAAATTGCATATAAAATATTCTACCTGTAATTGGTTACAAAATGTGTTTATGTCACTTGGATAAGATGAAAATGAATGAAATATATAAGTTTTCACACAAACAACATGTACATAATACAACAAATAATTACCTGGGGGCAGAGTTTTGACGTTCAAGCTGCCGAAACTTTGCAAATGGAGAAGAGACGCTGCTGGCTAAAACAATAAATTTTTCAAAATAAGAGAGTAATAAATAGGAAAAAGTTTATCTTTAAACTGCAGTTCTTGATTTTTTAATTTATTTCTAAATTCTAATGCAATGTTCTAATAAAAAAATTATCATATAAATATTTACAGGTTTTATGTAAACTAAGATTTATCAATACAAAGATTAATTAGATGTATAAAATCACATTAAGATTTTCAGTTAAAAAGTGACAATTGAAATAAATTGAAAAATTATAAGATTAGGACTAGGTAGGAGGTAAGATGTTTCATAACGCTTCTGAGTAAAAGTGTTTACCTTTAGTCAGTCGGTTGGTTGATGTCCTGGTATGAACTGCAACAAATACAACAATTTTAAATTGTATTATATGTTGTTAACTACAAAATAAAACTGCTGCCATACTTGTATTTGATGCAAAACTACCATTCTCATGCTACCCCATACAACATTTTGAAATATATCACACCCAAAACACGTTCTAAGAGATTTATATAAAATGAAAAGTGTCAAAATGTGTTTGTAATAAGCTTTTTTATCCATTTATTGTAGTAATAAAATATATTTAAAGAAATCCATAATTTTTTCTTACTCCCTAGGGTACTGCTTACGGCAATACACCTACTCTACATAGCCCTAATATTAGCCACGTCACATGACGGACATACTCCTCAACAGGTTATCAGCTCTCAAATAATGACGTTTTAAAATTTCGTTACTCCTTAAAGGGTTACGTTATGTTTAATCTTCAATATGTATTACAAGTTTTAAGCAAAATTTGAGAAGATGTGTAATGCCAGAAGATGGACTTGTTTATTTCATGTGTTTTAACCTTTGAAGTACCAGCCTCCAATATATCGGACATCAGTTCTACGCTACTTTTGACTTTGTTGTGTCCCCGAAAGTTGAAAATGATAACATGACAGAGGTAAAATATATGTATTTATATATTAGACAATCCATATACTAGTGTTTGTAGAAAGTAGTTTTGAGCCGGCCTCAACTGGCCAGATGTCTAAGCGGTGGGATTGATCACAAAAGGGCCAGCAGCTCATGGTGTCCGCTATGCATGAAGAGAGCAAGGGAATCGACAGATGATGATGATGACATTGCAACGTGGGACTCGTATATGGTAAATGAGGACTGCATGGTTTTCTCTGGCTTTTGTTGTCAAAATAGGAAGGAAAGAGAGGGAGACACTGCTGCCCAAGATACTTCATGACATAGAGGAATAGTCTTCTTTCATCATAAGCTTTTGCGTATTCGTACATTTCTTCTATACATCCTGAGTGGTGCAGCTTGATAATGATGCAGACTTTCTCTACCTATATCTAAACTTTGTTCGTTTGTGATCAATCACATTGTCAACCACCCAGTCACACTATGGCAATGGAGAATGTGTGCACACACATATTTGTGAGGATAACACAGGCGATAGATACAGTAGCTACAATGGACATCGATAACAAAACACTTTACAAGGCCTGCTATGATCGATACTACCAAGGTGCAACTGTATTAAGTTCACCACCAGTAGATGAATGGTTTTACTTCTGCGTTTGTATCGTTGTTATGGAAGTTGCATGGACTTCAGCGACAAAATTTAATACCATAAGGGGCGGGAGTTCATTTTGTTTCCCCAGTACCGCTACGATTAGAAACATTTCTTTACAATAGTTGTACTGCGCTCTTCAAACTATTGCGGTGCACAGACAATGCAGTGACGAAAGTTCAATTAATCCCACACAGTGGTAGTCGAGACGAGATCTCGCCTGTACTGGCAATGGTATTTTGATTGCCTACCAAATTTTAGATTAAATGAGCAAACCAACAGGGTAGAAATGTTTTTGACCATATTAAAACAGGGTAGTTAAAAGAAAAAGTAGATATAGAAATACCCCTTCACAGCAGACAGTGAATTTCCAAATCAATAATAAGATAATAATATATGACTTGTTTCATCGATAACTGTTGATAAATAAGAGAGTTTGCCTATTCTTCATAAAACTAACCAGGGAAAGAGTATGCAGATTTTCTGCTGTGAGGAACATACTACTATAAAAATTGTTTATTTTGGACATATTCCAAGTTTTATCAACATCTGTCCATAAATAAAGGAGTTTGCCTATTCTCTCTATATGATTAACATGGAAAAAGGAACAGAAGGGTGGGCCGAAAAAATTCTTTTTTTGAGTATCGAGTTCTAAAAGGGCTCAAATGCCGCATATTCTTATGTAGATGAAGGGAAAAATAATATATAAAATCTTAATCAAAAGCTTTAGTTTGCGCATTGGTCTTAAAGTTTTTAAAAAAGTAAATGTTTTGCTATTTTGGATAAATATTTTTAACCGTATTATTATAATATTTTTACTGTAATACTATATATTTAATGCGTTCATAAGCCCATAGATTTAAACAATCAATTTTTGTAGTTTGAAAAATGGTATAAAGTTTGCAAAGAATATTGCGATAATTTGAAAATTACGTAAAAACGTATTGGTCTCCTCGCTCTTCAACAATACTTATGACAATACTTATGTGTTCTTCTTTCTTAATTCTACAGTACATTTTACTTCCAATTTGATCCTGAGACAAAGTATTGTCTCTCCTCCCATAAAAGTAGATTCCTTTTAAGTCTACACCTTCGAGGTCTTGTTGTTTAATAGGCTGTCTTGCCTTTTGCTTTTCTCTTCGTATTTAATTTTTGTGAATTATTAGTGTGATTATTAGTAGTATTTGATTCTGATATTATTTCAAGATCGAATAGCACACTCGATGCCATCACCGCCTTTGCTCTGTCAGATATACCAAATCTATCAGTAACTAATGTAGTTGATTAAAGACTGAGTCTTATTAGAGACCTATTGGGAAGGTTGTCGGTGAAATAGATTCAATTGCACTCCATTATTACGGGGCAGTCATAGGAACTAGTCCTTTTCCCACATTGACAAGTGTAAACCATTTGAAATTTTGAAAAAATTTTCATTTGGATTCTCTGAGAAATTCCTCTGAAACAAGTCTTTTTATGATCTCTATTGTATTATTTTCTCAAGCTGTAATATGAATCATGGTGAGACTGTATCATTTTGACAACTTATGGTGCGATACAAGTGGAATAGAGGCTTTGACGTAAATAGCTTTAATCTGACAAGCAACATTCTCCGCAATTAGAGAAAAAGAAATGTTTTTCTTTGTTTCTGATTCTACTAACAACTAATAACTTTTTTGAAACAACACAACAAAACATGCTCATATGTAGGAAGTCTTGTCTTACTAAGGGCTTTAGATAAACTAAAAATTGGACAACGTAGCGACTGTCTTGTTATTAAAATGTTTGTACTAGCCATTTCACCGTAACTACAAACAAAACACTTAAAAACCAATATATAAATAATAATAAAGCAATAGCAAAGTTCAAAAAGCCATACACTAGCTTCAGATAGATCAGAAACACAGGTGTGTGGTGTTATCTCATAGTGTGGTGTTAACCAAACTACAAATGGCGGATGTGTCGGGTATTCCGGGTATTTGTGACGTCATATTTCGGGTTGAGACTGGCAAGAAGTTTCAAGTCTCGACTTGCTTAAGACACAGATGCCTAAGAGGTATCAAGACGTGACTTGCTTATGTCACCAGATGCCTAAGAGGTTTCATATTGTGACTGGTTTACTGCGCCACAAGAGGTTATACACTACAATAATAGATTTTTTAAGCCCATGGACCCAACAAATGTATGGTAGTGCAATGAAAAAAGATAATAATACGGTAACAAAATTTAACCAAATTACTTTTTAACTAAAGATTTTAATTGAGGTTTTTCATATTATTTTCCCTTTATTTCCAAAAGAATACACAGCTTTTGAGCCTGATTAGACCTCGATACAGAAAAATTTACTTTTTTCAGCCCACCCTAGTATACAGGTTAGCTGCCATAATAAACACATGAACTATGATTTTAAGCATAAATGGATGGATCTCAACCATATGAAGTAAAATATCAAGTTACATCCAAAAATATAGGTTAATAAGTGATATATTATTTTTTCTTATCCTCCATAAGTTTACCATTGGACCTCCAAAATCTTGTACAAACTACAATTTTTATTTTGACAATTTTCATAAACATCTGCCCATAAATAAAGGAGTTTTCCTATTCTCTATATGATTAACATTGGAAAAGAGTGTGAGATAAGGATATAAATTATGATTTTTAAGAATAAATAGATAGATTTCAACCACATGAAGGTAAATACCAAGTTTAATCCAAAAATATTGATTGGTAAGTAAAATATTAATTTTTCCCTATCTTCCATAAGATTAACATTGGAGACCCAAAATACATCGTACAATGTTTAGACTTTTTAATATTTCGGTAACCGTTGAAGAATGAGAAAATCTTTAAGGAACTAAATTGTGTGGTTTTTAAGCTGATTCCAATAGTGAAAGATAAAACTTTAAAAATTTAAAAATTAAATATGAAATTTGTGAAAAACCCAATTATTTAATAAAAAAACCCTAAAACTAATGGTTCCAATTGACCGATATGTCTGGATTACGAACTTGCCCGAGCAAATGTAAGAATACATGTCTCTACCAAATTTGGTCTTGATTGGACCATTTTTACAAGAGTTATCGTGTTCACAGACACACACACACACAAACACACACATATATAATTTTAACGACTATTGTTTTTAGCCTCTGTGCACCTAGACGAAAAATAACATGGTCCAGGGCTTAAGTCTTACCATGAGATGAGAATAGCTTATTCTCTATGGGAAATTGGCTAAAAAACACGATATTATGAAAATGGAGTGGAAAATATGGAATATTACAGTTATAAGCATATGGTGGCGATCCACATAAGTATACACAGCTCCATCACGAACACCTCAAGATTATACAGTGGGTACATGAAAACTGCAAACTGGCATAACTGCAATTGAAGAAGTACTCACGGCGACAATAAGTGTGGTGAAAGAGCTATGCAAAAGAGTGTACAAGTTCAGAAGCCTCCGTAAGATTTTCCATGACTTGCTAGTGCGCTAGTTGAAGAGAAGCAGCAGGACGATGGTGTTGGCGGACAAAGTGTACACCACAAACAAATTGTATCATTATTTGGATGGCTCTGATGTCACCGCGAGTCCTTCACCACATCATAACATGCACTCATAACAAGTGTGTCTTCAATGGACACACCTCACATGTCTTCAATGTTAGCCGCCAACATATTGCTGAAAGCCACTTTGTGTGGATACGTGATGGTCATAGTGCAGTGTAATGGAGGCTGGTCTGACTTTTCAACATAAGGAAGTTTGGCATTGAAAGGGTTAATTAAGATAATGTAAAACTATTTCTTTCCAAGAATAGAAAAATAAAAAAAATTATTGATACATTTTTCATGCATAATGAATATTAACTTTTTAGTAATGAATTTATTATTCTTACCTTCAGTTCTTGTGAAGGAGTTTCCCTCAGTTCTGGTAGTCACTTGCCTGGATTCAGAGGATTCTGAAAATTAAAATTTGTTTTTATTTCTGCTTAATTCTTAAACAGTTAGATGTATTCCTTATAACAGAAAATAAACTAAAACTATTATGCTCCTTACTCTCTTTTTTGCATTATTTTTAAATTGTAAAAATAAGTGAATAAACAAGCATGTAAATTAAATTTGTAGAGATACGGGTGGTTTTAAAACCACCCGTATGTCGTAGTCGAATAAAAAATTAGAAAGATTCATCAAATGTAAGTCACTGTACACATTTGTATTTCAGTTTATATTTAATTCACTCATAAAAATGTTCCTGAAAAAAAATAATAAGTAATAATATTTTTTTTTACAAATGACTTTAGTAAAGCTGTTAATAATATTCCACAAACTTCTATAGTCTAATGCAAGATAAAAGGTGATAAAATCAACTATGGCCATCGTAAACATTCTAAAAAACTAAGGTTTTATGTTAATGAAACTATTTGGCTAAGAAAAGTTAACTTAAGTAGAAAAATACATTAGATTCTAAAAATTCTAAAAATATATATAGAATATTAAAACAATTCAAAACCACTTTACATAAACAAGTACAGTTATTTCACTAATAACTATGGTTAAGTTGTCAACATAAGTTCACTTGACAGGTCACTCCCTTAGCTAAAAGACTAGAAACTAGTGCAGTCAATGACTAACATTGCCAAATGTCGAGAAGTTAGACCAATATCAGTCGGAGTGGATGAAGCATTGAGAGGGGCCAATTGATAAATAAACAAAAAATTTAATGTCGTTGCATTGAGCATTTCATAACCGCTATAAAGAGGAGAACTTCATTTGTAACACAAGATGGTGTATCTTCAATTCAGGATATGTATGTGACTTCAATGGATAGGTGAAGAATGGTCTGATAAATATTATAAAAACTATTGAAAAATAAATAATTTAATTCCTAATGAATAAAATCGTTAAAAAAACTTTTTAGTTCTCATAGCTATTAAAATTTCTTTTGTTTCGGTAAATCCTAAAGCAACAAAACCAGAAACTGAGGATTTTAAATAAAATAGTATAAGTTTAGTAAAAAAACTTGGGTAAAAATATGAAGGGTAACAATTTCCATATTGTTAACCTTAGGGACAATACTGTGTTATTTATGAAGTTAATAAAAACACAACACAATTTTAGTTACATAAATAACAGTCAAATAAAATTTCTACAACGAAAAAATTAGAAGTTATGTGCTACGCATTTCCACGCATTGTTAAATGGTACTTCAGCCAAGCCAAACGCAGTCAAAAGAAGAAATAGACTCACAAGATGTCTTGACTCGGCTCGGAATCGCAGCGCACCCACGTGGATGGAATCAGAACTATCATTAATAAAGCACTTTTGTCAGCAAGTTACAGAATTGAAAACACCGAAACAAAAGAAACAAGAATCAAATCAAAACTATTTTGCACATGAATGAATTTTTACAAAGCGAAAAAACCAAAATTTTAAATGAGGGTGCACCATTCTATCACCATGAAAAATCACAGATTTGTTTGAGTGTCCACACTATCAACTAGTGGAGGCTACTTGCGCTTGGCCACTTCTTGAAACAAACTCTCAAATGCTTCATCGACATTTTCTAAGTTTTCATCCAACTTCACAATTGAAACAGTCTTTTTCTGTCTGGTGGTTTTAACAGAGGACTGTCTTGTTTGAGGTTTTAAGTACTGATCAACCGTAGACTGTTTGACAGCCACCGTGTCAGGCGTGAGGTGCGCCTCGAACTGTTTGGGGAATGCTAATGAATGACTAGATTTAGTTTTTGCAAGACGGGGGCTTTTAGGCGGAGGATGTCGACCTTGGGCTTTCTGTTCCTTGACCAGCTGATGCCACGACTCAGACTTTTGGAGTACATTAGGGAAAGAGGGGGATGTGGAAGATCTAAAAGTAGGAGACTTAGAAGGACTTATGCTCAGAGGTGGTTTTGGTGAAATATCGGATTCATAGTATTTACTAGAGTAAGAACTGTTTTGGTTAAAATATTTTGTTGATGTACTTGCTACCCTACTATCTCCTTCAAGTTTCCTCCCAAGATTTGGAGATGAAGATGGAACAGGAGGTAATCTATCAGGGAAAGACTCTGCAGGCTTTACCATATTGTTTACAAATGGTCGAAAAGCCGATGCGGCTGAAGAAATGTATTTGTTTTGACCTTTGTCAAACTGTGGTGAGATTAAAGGGGCCTTGGGAACAGTCTGATGAATGAATGTATCCTTATACTGAACAATCCGAGTTGGGGTTTCTTGAGCTCCTGGAGGATGGTCTGGTTCAGTAAATGCAGGGATTTTTATTGTTGGGGTTTGAGGATAATCTTGGTATTTTTTAGTTTGAGAGGGTTTTTCCTGCTGTACAAGAGGTTCAGTTGGTTTAGGCAACTTTTGGTAAGGATAAGTATCTTCATACTGTTTACTTTGTAAAGGGTTTTCTGAGTTTGATTTAGAAGATTCGTTATTATCAACAAAAGCAGAAGAGCTCTCTAAACTTTGTTTCCTCGCAATATTTGTCGGAGAATGAGGAGATTTCAACAATGTTCTAAGCAAAGATTCAGATTCTGCCTTGTCGTCATCAAAGCGGTGTTGTTTTCTACTTGGAACAGTTACAGCCTTTTGACACTGAGCATGACCCATAACTTTAGTTACAGCAGTCAGTACTTCAGTTCCTTCACTTAGAGAAATTTCCCTTTCCTCATCTTCCTCATTATTCAAATGAGGACTTCTTGCTGGCGAACTGTTTGGACTATCATCAAAATATGGAGATTTTGAATTATGACTTGTTACAGGTGATTTACCAACTCCATAGTCATAAGGAACATTCAAGAATTGCTTCATGGATGAGGAAGAGTCACTGAACTTTGAAGAAGTTAGACTACTGTGTGAAGAATTGGTTCCAAATTGAGTATTAGTGATTTCAGGATTATTTGGTTTAACAGGCATTGGTGGTTGTGAAGGGGGAAAGTCATACTGGGAAAATTCTATGGGTGACTTAACCAATACATCGGACAAAACCAAGGGATTCGGTACTAATGACTCATCTGAGAACCTATGATGTACTGATTCTTCTTTAATTTCTGGTGCAATTTGCATTGACTTTGGTCCTCTTTTGTTAGAAGTAGAGTGTGGTTGAGGTACCACATTCGAAAGATTATTACCACAATCATAGAAATAACTATCAATTTCTGGTTGAATGTGTGTCTGATATTGTTGATTGTAAGCAGCTGGATATTCTTCAACTGAGTCTATTGATGAGGGATACTGATCACACGATTGAGGTGGAAAATGTGATTCTGTAGGTAGATAAGTCTGCTGAGGTGAAAAATCTTCATAAGGCTGAATATAAGAAGTGTGCTGAACATAAGCTGGTTCTTGTGAATAATATGGGACTGTATTTACTTCCGATTCAGAGGGATTTTTAGAGTTGGTTAACAAGATCTTAGAATTGTTCTCTTCCGATGGGTAGCGGAAAGGTTCAAAAAATTGTTTATTTAATGGAGGGGAATTTATATACTCCTTGGGTGGAGAAAATTTAGTACCATCTTTAGTTTCCTTCCGTGTTTTATTTTGAGGAATTTTGACCACTTTTGGATCATACGATTGATCAATAAGTTGCTTCTGAGTTGATGCTATACTTGATGAGAATTGATGAGCATGAGGCATGGCTGGTACTGTCTTTTTGACAGCTGGTTTGGTTGTCTGTTCTACATATGGATGCTGTTTGACAGAGCTGGCTGCATTAAACTGTTTATCTTGAATAACAGGGTACTGTTTAATTATTGGCTTTGAAGGAATATTCTCCCCAGAAAACTTTTGTGTCGCTAACTGTTTTACAGATCCACTTGCAGAAGATATCATATTCTTTTGAGATTTTTTTATTTCATTTTGTTTATTTTCATGGAGATTTTGGTAAATTGCATTATTTGGTTTTACAGAATTTAAAACCACCAGATTTTTTGTGGGTTCAAATATCTGAACCTTGGTTAGTGGTTTCTTTTCAATTGGTTTAAAAGCAGACTTAGGTGCGTGTGAAAACTTGTTGACAGGACCATGGGGTTTTTGTGCTACTGTCAAGGGGGACGGTTTTACCATCAAAGATCCAACCACTACTCCGTTCTCCTCCTCATTTGTTGTCCAGGGGAGTTTGGCCTGTAATGGTTGTGGTGTTCTATTGACACCTTGGCGAACTACTGCAGGATCTGGAGCTTTGGAAGAATTTGTAAGCCAATTTTGGGTGATAGGAGGGGGGTCAGACTTGTTCTGAATATTTTGTTTACTATCTGAAGAAGGATTTTCAAAAGCAGTTTTGATATTAACAAACCTGTTTGTCCAAGGTTGACCTCCGCGAGCTGAGGGATTGTACATACCTGCTTTTCCTTCACCATTACTACTATTTGCTTTCTGTAAGAAAGCCAAAAATTTTAAATCACTCTCAGTCTTCGGTTGAAAAGGGGGTATTACCTTCTGTTCACTATCCATGTATTTATTCTTAATATGACCTGGTGAATTAAATTCATCAGGTGAAGATTCATCATAGGCATTTGCAGGTTTAGGAATATCAATGGTATTAGATCGTTTCATCTTTTGTTTCTTGCTGCTTCTATCTTGAAATCTACCATGGCTAGTAGTGTTCTTATTGTCTGTTGCAATTTGCAGCAATCTCTGGGCAGATGAAATTGCATCTTCCAAACCGTCTTGACCCATAGCTAAACTACTATCTTCTTCCACACTAGAAATGTCACCGTCTTCACTGTCAAAACTCTCTTCCCGTTTGCTGTTTTCTCTCTTATTCTCCTCCTCTGATATTTGTTTGTTTATGGCAGCTTTGTGAACTGCGATTTGAACAGATTGAGATGGAGTGAAGAGAGTAAGGCTGGGATCATACTCTAGCAGACTACTTCCACTATCTGCTTTTGATACATCCTGTGAATAAGAATGTAATGACGAGTTTACAATAGTTGGATCTTCTTCAGAGATTTGTGATTGGTTTACAGTTTCTAAGGATTTATCTTCTTTAGAAAGATTGGGATTGAACTTTACAGGGCGGAAAACCGGTTTTGTATCTTCCTGAATTTCATTTAAGTTAGTCGAAGAGTGGCTCTCAATCTCAACCAAGGGATCCTCTGAAGTATTCTCCGTATGGGCCACAGACTGTTGCCTTGTCTCTTGTAACCACCTCCTAGCATCAGCCAACTCTTCCTTGCTCACGCCGACAGTGTGGCGCTGATGTCTCTGTCGCCTGTTAGCATATCGTCGGACAGGAGGCTGAGACGGTGGGGGTTGGGACTGGGGAGGGAGAGGGTTAGGAGGAGTAGACGTCTGAGATGCCGGTTGCAATTTTAGACATGACTGTAACCGGTTAACGAGTCGGATAAGGGCTTCCCGCCTAACCGGGTCCAGACCGGGCAAAGCCGCCTCCAATCGCGTCAAAGCACTTTGCACTTCTGCGAGAATTTCAGGACTGAGGAGTCGAAAGTCTTCACCAGACTCTGTGCCAGAATCGTCGATGGGACTGCGACACTCACCACTGTTGGCAACACTGTCCCCAGTCAGGGCTATCAGGTCTGCGCACGCTGCAACAACAACAAATAGATTAGCCACATGTGATTCAGCATTCTCTAAAATTAGGTGAATAAGGAAAATTAACAATCTTAATTTGAGATAATTTGAAGCTTTAAAATAAATAATAATATCATTCTTAAAGTCAATGTCTCGGTAACACACATCAAGATCTACTTGTAATAAAACATTTCTCACCATAGGTTTGCTAATATGAAAGAGTATCTTTTGAAAAATCAAAATAATTAATTTCAACACTGCAATAATTTTGAGGAATAATTAAATTTTTATTTCATATCAATAATTATTCGTTAATGACAAAGTAATATTTATAGTTCCATTAAAACAATTTCATGACACATGATACAGCTACAATAATAAGGTATTAAAAAAGCAAAACTTCAAAACAACTTTTGTGGTAAAATTAATTAACAATGTGAAAAAACCATGAAAATGCACATGGAGTTTTAGAAAGTTACATGAATAATACTCATGCACATCACAGCATTTTAGGATAAAGAAATGTACGTCCTGTATCAAAATAAAATCAAAATTACAATTTGAATTCACACAAGCTAAGCAAGGAATAACACTAGACCAACATACTTTTACAAACTTAAAAAGATTACTATCCTTATGGTGTCTGGTGTTTTAAACTACAAGCTCTACATAACAATTTTATGTTTTACCTCATAGCAAGAATTTCCTTTGACCTCCAATCTAATGTATCGTTAAACAGTTAAAGTGTAATTTTAAGAGGTATTACAGGTTTCTTAAAATAATATGATATGCTTAAATCCAATCTCAATAAAAGAATGCCGGTACGTATATTATTTTAATATTTTATATTATTATTCGTTATTGAATAGTGTATATATTTGTTATTGTTATCGTTCATGTTGTGATATCTTTTTTGAACATTCTTGCCTCCAAAATTCATAAATGATTATTAATAGGTTACAGAATCTTTCGTCTTGAATTCTTCTTGAAGTCAGCAGGTGACTAGTTTCGGGAACATCTTCCTGACACAACAAGACCAACAAGACTTGAACAAGAATTCAAGATTCTTCATCAAGAATTGAAGACGACAGGTACTGTAACCTATTAATAGTGATATTTTGTTGTTAATCTAGTGGAGTATTTCAACTTTTGTAGTTTTCAAGTATTTGTCGTAGTATATAAGAAATAGGTAGTTAAAAATTAAAAAAAAGTCAAATCTGGTATTTGTTTAACATGATTTAGTTATTAAGTGCTTGTGAACACTTTGATAACTTCCGTTCTGCTACGTATATTTACACAGTTAAGATGATATTACCTTTATGTTCTGCCATAACTGTTCGCAAACGTGCTCTTAACTTGCGTCGTCCGTCGTAGTCAGTGCACTGCTCCAGCTAAAAACAAACATTGGCACTCACACTGTGCTTCTCATAAAAGGAAATCATTCAGGAACCAGGGCGAAACAAGTTGCAATTCTTCAGATCATATATGCATATCACGAGTTCTGTTACTCTGTTTGGTTCTGTTACTTAAATGAATGAAAATCAAATTATCCGGCCTGGAGGATGACTTAAGTTGTTGTAGAAAAAATTGCTTTAAAAAGAAAACTTGTAACATTTAGAAAATCAATAAATCAGTATTTATCACACACATTACTATGGGGATATAGTTCAGAATTTAAAAATAAATATTTTTCAATCCCACCTCACTTTAAATTTGTTTATGTTTAGTAAAAAATGTCTAAATAATTTCAATTTAATGATTTTAATGATTATAAGCAGTAATTTAAACTTTTAAAATAAACCATTTAGTTATAAGATTATTAAAACGTTTATTTATATATTTCCCATCCTAATTATAAAATATTCTTTAGACTTTGGGGAAAACACTTTAGGAACAGTAGATTGAGTCCACTTTTTCATATGTGCTTTGAGCAAATATTGTCATTCAACATTGTTAATAAAACAAGATTTGGGAAATTACGGCAACACAACACTACCTAAAATCCAAGTTACAGTTGTTAGTAAATGCTCAGAAACTGATGATCAATATGCAAAATGGCATACATACCAAATTTTTGAGAACCTGTTCGTCCCAGATATTTTCAATGTCCTCTTCCTTCTGCCTCGTAGTCGCCTGAAACAAATATTTTCATCTGTAAATCACATCAGTACTCAAAGACAAAACACATATTGAATTATATTTTTTACATAGAACTAATTATTGAGTACTACGGGTACTAGTACGGCCAAAGTCAAGACCAAGGACCAGTAATGTTCTGACACATCACGACCAGACCCTCGACCAAGTCTATGACAGTGGTCTGTTGCTACATGGTCTGACTAGTGTGTGTTACTCCATATAGTTCCACGTTATCCTATTCGCACATTCCTGGTCATGGTCTTGTGCAATTTGGTCTTGGACCTTACTCATGCCCATTTACTCTAACTGTTATCAGAGACAATTTTATAATCTTTGTGTTATTGAAAAAAATCGATCAGAATTTATTAACAAATGAAATTTGTGTTTGTTAAAACTAAAAAAAATTATATTTAAAAATATTTCTCTAATAGCTTAGAAAACTATTTTGTATAAATGTAAGAAAATATATTACGAGGTGGAGACATAAAGGAAGAAATAATTTGACACATCATCCAGTTATTAGTCTTAGGCCTACAATATGTTTTATGCTATAAATCTATGTTTTTATTTTTTTTATATTCCATAAGTAAATACTGATTCTACTGCAAAATTCATGGCTTGATGCGAAGTTCTACGACTCATTGTAATGCCGAAATAGCTCTCGCGGTCGAGTGGACACGCGGCGGAGACAAAGAGACTAAATCGGGCATTGACTAACTAACGTCGGCCCTCTGTCGTCTCTCTCTCTCTCTCTCTCTTCATTCAACAAGATCATTATCACTGCAGTAACCACAGCTTACTTGAACAGCTGATTGTAGAACTGATCTAACATGCAGAAACTTAATTTTATAGACTTGAACGATCAAAGATCTGTGTAAACATTAAGCGCATGAACAGAAACTATTGAACATCAGTAAAACTATAGACTAACTACGTGTAGAAGTAGAATTCCCTTGTTAATGGAAGGAATGGAGACGGTTTTGTACTCGTACCTACACGTTGTCGACGTAGATGTAAAATGCACGTTTGTCATACAACGCCACATTAACAGAGATAGATTTACTGTAAGATCCGACATTTTATGATATTATCCATACCGGCCAATTGGAAAGAAACCGCCCTCAGCTCTTACAATGGCGATGGGCCGTCGTCTGCATCTGCTTTCGCTCTGTGGTAAAATTAACAAATGAAAGTTTTTTTGCTTTATCGATCCAAAAACCGAATAATTAACCCTAATACTTATATATAAGTTAAAGAACATGAAAGAAACCTCAACACCTCTCCAATTAAAATCAATATTAGTTTGTTTACATTGATCATTCATTTAAAACCCACGTCGAAATCATACTACTGTATATTAAAATGTTATTTTGCCTTATAACTAATTTTATTAATTACACATATTTGTTATCTAATCTAATTAATTTTGTCACGATAGTAAGTGACAATCCCCCTAAGATTTAATGCCTAGTTAATGGCTTTAGTTTGCTGACATTAAGCAAGTTCATTTGACATTAATATAAGCCAAACTTCGTCTGAAGTCAGCTGTAACCTATCCCCAACCGTCGATTCGGCTAAATTTCCATTTAATAACGCGTTTCAGTGTTATTATTGTTCGATTCCTTGAATAAATTATTTATTTTAAACTGATAATCTAGGAACCTAGCGCTATTACCTTAATCAAATAATTATTAAAATGGTTAACGTCTTAAAACTTCAATGGTTATTGTTTGTTGAAATTATATCAATACCAAGGAATTACCGTTCCGTTCGTTGAAGAAAACTACAAAGTAAGGTCTAACATCAACTGAACTTTTAAAAATGTTAACTATTTTTAATTCAGTACGTATCGCAGGATAATTCTGTACATGGGCCGATCGATTGAAGTTTAAAAGTTGTGTAACAAGTTCGTATTGCCTTTGAAACTCCTTTACTTACTACCGTAACTTTTGTCATTGCAATGTAACCTCGTGAAGATCAGTTGTAGTTTCGTAATTCAAAATGTCAACTTGAAAAGATTTCTATTTGAATTAATAGATTAAAGTTATTATTTTGTGCGAGTCATCATTTTAACGATTACTATGTTTTGTTATATTTTTTACGCTAATATCAACAAATGAGTTGATTTTGTACGAAAACTGTTTTATCAATGTGTTATGTGAATTTAATATAGCCATCGAGGATAAAAATGTCTGATTTATTAAAAATTGCGTTTGCAGTAGATCTTAAATAATTTTAAAATCGTTGTTGATAGTTGCTACAGTTAATGCTACATAGTTAAGATTATTTGTTTTCGTTATTACATTAGTAGTTAAAAATATACTCAAATTACAATCCTCCTGTTAAAACGTTGTTTTCATAGTTGACATTTTTACTCTATCGCCTCATTGAGACACACGACTTATGTTATTCAGGAACTCAGACAATTCCGTAATAAGAAGTTGCAATTGAAATTCTTGAGCTATTTGCCGCCGCCTACGATGCCATTCTACCGCCACAGGATACCGCCAACAATAGACCGTTTGAAACTTAAAATAACAGAGAATTAGCGGCGGTAATCTTTACCAGTGTTCCAGCTCGTGTTTGTCCACAAATGTAGTGTAAATATTATTAGACTGAGACTGCGCCCCAACACTACTGCAATGATTACTTTTATTGTTAAAGTTATCTTTCAAATGGATGTTGAATTATCACTAGTTTCAAAAATAAAAATTGGACAGCTTTTAGATTAATCTTAAACAAGAAACTCTTGCAATTAAACATTTGAAATGTTGAATATTATAGGAATGATAATAGTATAATGTGATTAACAATGTTGAATAATTATTATAGTAATAACAGTTGACCGCTTTTGCCAAATCTAGTTTAACTTAGTAACCAGTTTAAACTGGAGCGTAGAGAAATATTTACCAGCATGGGGTATAGCCGAATGTCGTAAGAAAACCTTTAGAACTCGCTAATTTAAAAGACTTTGCAGGTTTTATTGTGATAACCTATAAAATATTTGACATTAGCATTAACGTGTTTTCACTTGGAAGTCGGGTATATTCTATGCTCTAGTTTAAACTAGCAACTAAGTTAAACTAGATTTGGAGAAAGCGGTCCTTAAATGTATCATTGAATGTATAAAAACATTGAAAGCGTATTTTTTTGCAACGTATTATGAAAAACAAATTTGTTCTAGTAGCCTAATTTTCAAATACACACAGTATTAAAATGTGTTTTTAAACTCACTCTACATATGATTTTTGTGGATATACAGTATATATTTTTATAATTCATAAAATTTACCATAAAATGAATTCAGTACCCCGTATTTGTATGACCTCGTGTTTTTGTTTTGTTTTAACCTGTTGGACTATTTTTCTATTTGGCGATTTATAATTTTCCCCGTGAAGACAACGTCGAAATTTGCCACTAAACCCAACACGGCGTTCAATGGGATTTAAGTATAAATATATGTGTACATACTTAAATTGGTACAAGAGTACAAAATATGTTTTTTGGAGGCGAAAATTGCTTGATCACAAAATTAAAACGATTTATTTCCACTAATTTAGTAGGCCTATTAATTACACTCACCCTTGTTTTCACAACTACGAGCCTCGTCGCGCGCACAACCACACGTATCGCGCCCTCTCGCCGTCGACCCACCGAACTAACTGCGTCAAGCTGTTGTTTCCAAAATAGGCGCGGGTTATTTCGGGGCCGTGCTGCGGTCCGCGCATTCCCACTAGCTCGGAGACTCGGAGCCGCTACCCCAAGTAGTTATAGAAATCAGCTGATCGACGACTAGCTACGGCGTGCCACAAGGTAGAAAGATTGGAATCTTTTGTGCATGAACAGCGAGGTGTATAGTAACAGCGTACCACGATACTTCTAATATTTCTTTACCTTGAAATTGTCATGTCAAAGTGACATCAGTGAAGTATGCGGACATAATAATGTTGAAAACACACCGACTGAACGGATATGTCTGAAATAAATTGAGGAGAAAGATCGCCCACTAGCTTTGCGGGCGTCTGTTTTCGCAGCATTTGCCAGTTGTAAAAACGTTATACCGAGAACAATAGAGTATTTTTAGCGTGCAAATATCTGTTATGGGTTGATGCGAACAATCAATACTTTGATATCGTGGTCAATGTTAGTCATTGACCAATTACGTCATTCAAGAGATGTGCTACCTTGCCTATTAATATTGTTTAAATAATGCAATTAATTATATTCAATAAGTAGGGTTACTGGTAATATGATTATATCATAGTTTTAACATAGTAAATCACGTTAAAAAATAATTGTTCATTATTTATGACTTTGTAGAAAGGCGGGAACACTTAACCTAATTGAATATATTCAGAACAGTTTTCTTAATATATGTTGGATTCAACTCAACAGAATTATCATTATTCAACAAATTCTATAAATATAACAAACACATTATAAATAAAATATTATATAACATAAACGTTTTAACTTTTAATATATTCATGATTAAGTAATAATTACATTAATATTAATTAAATAATATTTTTTATATATACACACATTTGTTGGGATTCATTCAGAAAGTGCCAAAAGAAGTATTTCCACTCTCATCTCAAACTTAAAACGTTGACAAAAACAATACTTTTTCCATATACTATGTGCATAAAAATAAAATAAAAATGAACTACTTCAAGTGTTAAAATTAACCATTGGTTGAAAATGAAGAATGAGGATTTTTCTCAAAACTGCAGGGAAATTCTAACATGACCACAGACCTAAAGATCATTAAAATCAGAGCTGTATCACGTTGATTCTACAGGATGGTAATAAATTCAAATGAACTGCGCAAAGCATCTGATCCCAGAAGGTTGACAGAGCTGCCAGTGTGTGATAGCATTGGTTCTCGGAAGGTGCCAATGCCGCGTTTCACAGCACCAGCGTGGACCAAGGCCTCTGCCTCCGACTTGCCAAAACACAAAGTGCAACTCGTCTCTACATCTACTTAGCACTACATCACTCAGGTATGTCTCAATACCTAACTTCAAACAAGATGTGGACATTATTATAAAGTGAATATCTATCTTTATAAAGGACTGCATAAAACTACAAAATGATTTGTTTGATTAGTTGATTTAAAATAATTGAGAATACTCAACAGTGGAAACATAACTATGTAAAAATCAATTTTATATGTGATTTTATGATTTTTTTATGTGATGTTTTATATGTGAATTTTATATGTGTTATCTATCAACAACAACGCTAACAAATTCAATAATCTCTATACATACATACAATTAATTAGGTTAAGGTTTGTTTGCAAATATAAAACATAATTTAATTATAATTACATCTCTAAAAAGACGACCTATCAAGTTATTTTTAAGCCAAATGATGTATAAGAAATGAGTGTATACATGTGGACTTAAAACATTAAAACATATATGAAAATTGAGACAGACTATGTAATCTTACACCAGCTAACTTTCAACTCCAACTTTTAAATGATAAATGAACAAAATATACTAAAATAAACGGTACCAGTGAACTGACACATACTTTCTCCCTTAAGTAAGTTCAAGAAAGACAATCTGTAATAAACCATCATGTTCGTCAAAGTTCATCTAAATAAATACCATTTAATAATTTATTGTTTCAAAAATAATCATCCCGTTTCTGAAAATAAAAACAAGAGAGGCAAAGTTAAATTAATTGTTCGAACTGTATGGGGGGGAAACACCCCCCCCCCCAGTAATACCAAGCTTTTTTGACTTGGTTCTGTTGGGTGATTTGACCTTACACTTCATACCATATTTCATGGAAAACGGTTAAAAAATAAGGAAGAAATTGATATTTTAATATTCTCCATAAGAATAACGTTGGACGCTTTCAGACAACGTACTGTGTTTATCATGAACCTTAAATTTAACTTTTCTCTGGAACCGTTAGTCGTAGACAAATAATTCAAAATACTAATTTGTTTAGTTTTTTAAACAGGTTTTAATGGTGACAGTCAAATTATACTTTATGTTTATTGTTTTCGCTGAAAATTTAAAAATTTGATTTTTCTGACATTTAAAAGCCCATAACTTTTGAACCGTCATTTTTACAGACATGCGGGTGGTGTCAAATTATTTAGTACTCTGTGCACTATAAACTATCAAATTTTAATCAAAATCGTTAGAGCTGTTTTTGAGAAATATGGATTTTTCATGTTTTTAAGAGTTTTTAGGGGTGAACTACCCTTAAAATAAAAAATTCAAAAAAATGAAAATAACGCCTGGAGATACCGTGAATATATACGTACATGCCAAATTTCATCTAAATCGGACCAACGGGGTAGGCTGTGGCACTGTACACATCCAGACACACACACAGACAGACACACGGACGGATAGACATCACCTCCAAACCCTCTTTTTTGGATTCGAGACCCCAAAAAGGGAAAAAAAAAGTCAGGTGTAGCAGTGCCTATGGGATTTGTTGTTGATTACAGAATTTAAGATAAGTTTGTAAGGAAATTTTCTCCAAACCCACTTTTTTGGATTCAGGGGACCCCAAAACGGATATATCCACCCTCAACTCAAATTCTAAAATTTTGACGAAAACAATACTTTCTCCATATACTACGTATAAGGGGAGAAAGTAATATTAAATATTAAAAAGTGAAGCAAACAAAATCAAATCGTTTACAAAATATCCTCTGAATGACATATATAAAACATTCATTAATAATACACAATAAGAACCTAGGGTACATTTCAGATAGTTAAAGGAAAATAGAAAATATATAAAACAGCTGATTATAATAATAAATGTAGTATGTATAAACATTGTAATTGTTTTTATTTAGCTAAAATATAAACATGTACATTTAATTAGACACAGAGTTTTCAAAAATATTTTCTCACTAACACCTTCTCGGACACATATAGAGCAACTTCCTAAAATTGCATGGCGATCGGATGAATAGTTTGGCAACGCATAAAGGACATACAGACATACATTCATTCTTTTATATATATATATATATATATATATATATATATATATATATATATAGAGGTTATGATTTATCTATTGAAATATAATCCTGATCAATGATACATGTTTGCAACAATATTAAGTTTTTGAAGAGTGCAAGACATGAAAAGTAGGCAGTTAATAAAATTTACCATTCATAGATTCTATGTGAAAAACAGAATCAGAACAAAATTATTTTATAACGCATTCTATCCCTATTTTTTTAAATCATGAAAAGAATTATTAAATTATCAGTAAATCAGTGTAAAAAAATTATTTGTTTAACATTTATAAAAAAACTTTTGTATTAATCAGTGACTATATCCTTCCTCACAAAAACAATATTCTGAGAGTTTCAATCACTACATGATGTCTATCAATTGACCATAAATAGTCAGGAAGTTTGTAAACAAAGGTTAGACTGGCCTCAATATACAACCTACTGTTTACAGTACTAGATTATCCTGTAGAGATGGGAATAGTTCGATGCTGGCGCCGTCTAGTGACTAGTTACTTTCCAAACCAAACACTTCATACAGCTGATGTGAATACAGAAGAATCCCCAAGATCCGACCTTCACAGGATAAGTTCGGATATCACGAGGAGCAATAAAACAATAAAAACTATATTTTTGATGACAGTCGCAAGCACGTGGTCGGATATCCCGAAGGGTCGGGTATGAGGCTTTCTACAGTACAATATCTTGAAAATAAATAATTGAACATAAGTAAAATGTATGTGTTTGATTGTGTTTGTGTTGTGATTGATTGAGTGTGATTGTATGTAAAATAGAAATTTTAATAACATATGATTTTAGTAAAGACTTTGAGATATAAAAGATTCTTCCTCACAGAGGATGTTCATGGAACGTAGTATTGTGGTAGTTTCCTCTGTCTTGATGAATGTTTTGGTCGTTGTGGGGGCTGAATTGATATAGATGATTGAGTGTTGATGTCGGACTGGTGACTGTTGGTTGTTGAAAATCTTATATCAGAATTCTCGATGTCACTTGTAAGTTTAACATTCATTTTGAAGCAAGGGGTTCTGTGTTGTTCGGTCTGTTGTGCCTGTTTGTGACTTGTCGCCTGTCTTGCTGTTTTGATTACCCTTTGGAACCTCCATTTTTTGTAACTGGTTTACATGTTTCTTCAATATATATCCAGAGTCTAAACTGATAGTGTAATGGAGAGCTCCGAGTTAGGTTACTACTCTTCCAAATTGCCATTGTTCTCCCATTCGTACTAGTACCCTACAGTCGTTTGCAAGGCTTAAATGGTCATTTCTTAGAATAGTCTATTTATCTGATGGTTTTACAGTCTCTAGCTGAGTCTGCAGGACATCCCATTCTTGTCGCCACTAAAATATCTTTAAAATATATGATTGAACACAAGTAAAACATATTTGGTGTACATATTTAGTTGTATAATATTTATAACAACTCAAAATGTAAATAAAATGGAAATTTAAATAATATATGATTTTAGTAGGCTCAAAGATATGATAAACTGTATATTGGTTTTCGTAAAAAAATAATGAAATAAACAGAAACGCCATGGCTGTCCCATCTAAATATCTGGCCTTCCCCCTTACAGAGGGTTGAGGTTGTGGGTACAAAATTTCACCTGTAGCGGTTGGTAACATGAATATACCTCCAAGCCCCCCAGGGCTCTATTGCCCAGATCTGTGAGGCAATTGGGAAACTATGTCTTAAATCTACCCACACATCCAGCATGTCTTAGTCTTCCATCACATTGTTTGTCATGTAATTTTATACAACTTAATGTCTCCTACGTTGCAATACAGTATATAGTTAGTTCGGAAAAAGAAAAAATGCAGTTCTGTGTTTTTTGCTTACAGAATATATCAGGTTAATAAAAAGAAATGTATTCAGTAATTTAACATAATATTTAAATGGCAAAATATAAACAAAGTGTAAAATAAATCTCCCAACATTCAAATTTTTTTGACAAAACAATAAAGAAAACAGTTGTGATTCAATTCCCCATTCCAATCCCAAAGGTTATTTCTGTTCAAAGACGATGTTGGAAATGTTTGCAAGTCAGAGAGGGGTTGTCCGTACGACATTCACTACGGCAGCATGCCAACGTTCCTACTACGCCATTAGCGTTAATCTGTTACAACTAACAACGGTCATTGGCTTGGAGCTATCACATGATAAAATGCAGACACAGTCTTACCAGCAATTTCAATATTAATTTCTGACTCATATTCCTGAAAATTATTCTCTATAATTTCTCATGATTCAAATTAAACCTTTCAAATCGCATGTTCCATACAATTATTGTATGTGGTATATTAAATTATAGGCTCACTAAACAAAAAAACTTTACAATTGAGGAATTAAATAATACCACAGGACAATCAAAGTAAACATAGACATAGGTTAGGTTAAGATGGTTCCTGGATACTAGTTTCTGATAAATATTGACTTCATTCGTATATATTTTTTTAATATAAATGACATGGGTACATACAAATAAACCATCTACAGCTAAAACTTTTTATACAAAAAAAAACTAAAATATTCATCCAAATTTTGTAAACAGACTTAAATTCCATCTCAATTGAAATTCACCGGTACATAGCGAAAAACAATTTAATAGTAATGGTTTGTAGTAAATAAGACGTTAGTGTATTTGTTTGTTATCGAAATTATATATAAAGTAACGAATATTTACCATGTCTGGTTGGTAATTGGTGATGAACTTGAATAGGTGAAAAGGTTAACATGTAATTTGAGGGTAAAATTCCGCTCCATCCATCAATAATTTTTTACTAAGCATTTTCGGTAAAGTCAAAGTAGATGCAATTATTTTAATTTATTTTGTAAACAGTGGTGATTAAAAAAAGATTATAATCAATAATTATGATAGAACAATCTTTACACCCTCAAGCACTCCCTCCATTCATTAAAAAAGGTCTGCACAAAAAATCGAGCAGTCACTGTAATGCAGTAAATAACCATTTTCATTGTATTACCACTGTAAACTGGCAGTACAAAGTTAATTTTAATTTACATACTTCAATCAGTAAGGTTTCATTGGGATAGCATAAAAAACAAGTACATTTCAAACAAAACAAATTTTGTTTATTTTGTGAATATTGTTACCAAACTAAATAAAATACTTGACTATTTTGAGATGCGGAACAACAAAATAAAGATGACACCGCTAAGTCAGGGACACAATGAAAGATCTACTCATAACAGATTGCCAGCTGGAATGGGATCATGTTTTCTCAAACAGCTGACAAACTTCTATTTATAGCTAAGTAATCACTAACAATGATTAGTCAAAAGATCTATACTAAACCCTTTAAAGAGTACCGTATTTTGCGTCAAAATATTATTGACGTTTTAAAACGTCATATGATGAAATTTGTTCAAATATATATATATAAAAAAAACCTGACAGATTGATTCTTAACCTATAAATCGATAATTAAAGACACGTAGATAAGCGGAACATGTGTATTGGTGTATTCAGTAGGTTGTGGGTAATCTGCGGAAGGTTTCTTAGGCGGGGCGGTCGCGGCAGGAAGTTTCGGCGGAAAAAGTGGAGGCGCAGCATTTGATTAGATCTGTTATTTATTAGCACTGAAGGTTCAGCGGGTAATAAAAGTGAAAGCGTTCTACACACCCCTATTATTGACGCCTGTATCTCAGTAGCTGATAGTTATTCATTTGCTAAACATTACTCTTTTGTTACTTTGATCAAAGATTTGAAAATTGAAAAATTGATCGAAAAAGTTCTAAAATGTTTATTTTAAGACAATTTGAACCTAAAACACATTTATAACTATATTCACTCCATGTTGCAATGTAATTTAGTGAATATTAAAAAAATTTACTCTTTTGAGGTGTGTTTTGAGTTTTCACCCTTACTCCTTAACAGCTCTCAAATAATGACGTTTTAAAACGTCGTTACTCCTTAAAGGGTTAATTACTTGGGAAATACATAACAAGAATAAATTTATTATTAAGGAATAATATCATATGTTACAGTTTTCCCAAATAATTTGAATATACAGATAAAAAGATTTTAAACCCACATATTTTAAAAAATTACTTTTTTATCATACTTCCTGTAAAATAACTGTTTATGGTTCTGTAACTAATCAGAAATTAACGATTTTAGCTCCCTAAAATTAAGGCACTGAGAAATATTTATTAATTTTTGCGATGAGCTATTCTCAAAATTAAGTTATCCTACAAAAGGTTGGATGTTTAACGGTTTACGGGTAGTATTTCAATACCCCAGTAGCAAAAGACCTGAGGACATAGCGTATTTCCATTTATTTATGTTGTTTGAGCTAATTTTAATAGTGCTAATAAAAATTTAATTTTTTTTTAATTAGTGGTAAACCCCAAAAAAAAAAAAAAAACAAAAAAAAAAAAAACAAAAAAAAAAAGAAAAAAACAAACGCAAAAAAAGAAAAAAAGCAAAAAAAACAAAAAAAAAAAAAAACAAAAAAACCCCAACCCAACCCCCTTAGAGGTACAACCCCCCCACCTCACTTCAGATATTCTGATTTGGCTGGATTTGGAACTTAATAACTTAATTGAATTGCACTTTTACATATTGTCTGTACAAAATTTCACCAAGAATGGGGTTTTATACAGGAGTTATCATGTTTACGGACATATTAAATATTTATAAAAAATTTACTATGTATGTATATTAACCCGCAGACAGTTGAGGGGTGAGCACCGCGCTGCGAACACTTTTAATTTTAAGTTTCTACCTAATCTTCAACAATCAATTTACACTTCAGTATCCAATGTGTCATGCTTTAAGGCTAAAACAAAAATACAATATGTATTGGAAATAGGTAAAAGGCTTATAACTATGACTACTTCATTTGGCCCCTGATAATTCCGGATTATCTAAACAAACAATCACAAGTACAAAAGCTATGTACCATGAAAGTTAGCAACGAACGCTGGCAAATAAAGACCATATTTATTTATCTACGACTTAGCCTAACCTTATCCAAGCATCAGTACCTAGACTTATACTTATAAATAGTCACTTCTTTTAAAGAAACTTGCACCATCATTTTTCATTGTAATTACTAGCATTTGTGGGCTTGTGGCATTCGGCTGTTGGCCGTCGTACTGTCAACATCAAGCGCTAAGAATATTATATATTATGCCAACCAGTGTACTTGTTGCAATGAGTTGATGTGGCTTTTTATTATAAGTTAAAAAATATAAAGTTTTAAGTGTATATATATATATATATATAAGTATGTATATATATTATATATATACCGTGTATATATACAGGGTGTTCATTAAAGTTAGGGACAAACTTCGAGGGGTGATAGTACTCATCAAAATAAACAAAAAATTTCCTATAAACATATGTAAAAAAATCCTTTGTTTAGCCGCTAGCCGCCATTTTGTATTTTATACAAAAACTTTATGAATAAAGAACTATTTAAGATACAGAAACCAAACTTTGCACACATATTTATTGGCCAAAGAGAAAAATATTCTCGAAGTATTATTAAATTTGCTTTAACATTTTCAAAATGGCGGCGGAATGGTTTTTTGTTATTTAAATTAAAAATATTTTTAACCGCCGTAATTTAGAAAATATAAAAGCAAACTTAATGATAATTTGAGATTATTTTTTTCTTTAGCCATTAAATATCTGTGCGAATTTTGGTTTCTGTATCTTAAATAATTATTTATATATAACGTTTTTTGTATAAAATACAAAATGGCAGCTAGCAGCTAAACGAAGGATTTTTCGACATATGTTTATTAGAAATATTTTGTTTATTTTGGTGAGTACTATCACCCCTCGAAGTTTGTCCCCAACTTTAATGAACACCCTGTATATATATGTATGTATATATATATATATATATAAATATATATATATATATATATATATATATATATTAATAAGTGGATCATATTAATACCAGAGGAAGAACTTCAATTTTGCTATGTCTACTTTTTATTTACCAGAGACTGGCCCACAGCCAACACCAGACAAGGTCAGGTTGGTCAACTGCACCAACAAATATAGCAACAATTATACCAACTGCACCTGTATAACAGATCTCACATCTCAAATTAACCAGAACTACATAGTTAGTGGTGTAGTGTTGTAGTTAGTACCTGAAGGTTTTTATTTTTGAGATTTGAAATTCATCATGGTACGTAGCTTTTGTACTCGTGATTGTTTATTTAGATAATCCGGAATTATCAGGGGTTAAATGAAGTAGTCATAGTTATAAGCCTTTTAGTTATTTCCAATACATATTGTATTTTTGTTTTAGCCTTAAAGCATGACACGTTGGATACCGAAGTGTAAATTAATTGTTGAAGATTACGTGGATTCCTATTAACCCTAAAAGTGAAAAGCTTTTTACTGTTAACTGTAACATAGAAATAATTACTAATATCCCTTGAAATATCTGGTTGATTAAAACAAAAAAAGTTAAATCAAAATATTTAATATAACCATCAAAACAAACCTTTGCACTATTTTTGACATAGTTTCCATAAAGATTGAGGCACTTATCATATCTCTTCACAACTTGAAATTCCTTCTGCATAAAAAAAACCCGCCTGTGCCTGGAGCCAGCCTGTGACCGCATCTTTGACCTCTACGTCGTCATCAAAGCGCTGGGACCTGAGCCATTTTTTCATATGCATAAAAGGTGATAATCACTTGGCGCCAGATCTGGGCTGTAAGGTGATGGTGAAAAACGGCCCAATGAAGGACTCAAGAAGGGCTGTTGTTCTGCGAGCAGAGTGAGTACGGGCTATCATTCAAAAAACGATACCACTCCTCTCTTCATCATGAACGTTTTCTTGTTCACTTTCAAATAAACGTACCCATTTACGGACAACTCCTTCACTCATAATTCTTAGTCCGTACACGGCACAAAGCTCACGATGAATAGCTGCTGCAGAATATTCTTTGGTGTAAAAAAAATATACAGCTCGAACTTTTCATTTGGCGGAGTTTTTATTGCAGCACAAATTTCAAACTGACACAAAAACTAAACTAGCGCAGTACTATGTTCACTCGACCACGGCTTGATGCCGACTGACCTGAGTCCTAATGAAAGAGCGTTACTACTGTGAGTGTATAGAAGGTTTACTACTGAATATCTTCCTGAAATATTAAGCATAAACAAAAAAAGCATAAATAACCCCGACGCAGCAGACCTGCGTATTCAGCGAATTTCCAAATCAATAATATAATAATAATAATATATGACAAGTTTGGTCAAAATCTGTCGATAAACATGAGAATCATTTGCCTATTCTCCATAAGATTAACATGGGAAAGAGTGAGCAGGTTTGCTGCTATGAGGAACACTAAAAGAGTAGGCATTTATACCATTAAAAAATACGTCTATAAATAAAGGAGTTTGCCTATTCTCCATATGATTAACATGGGAAGAGTATGCAGGTTTGCTGCCATGATAAACACATAAACTGTGATTTTTTACCATAAACGTATGGGTCCCAACCACATAAAGCTAAGTATAAAGTTTTATCCAAAAATATTGGTTGATAAGTAAAAAAATTAATTTTTCCTTATCCTTCATAAGATTAACATTGGAGCCTCAAAATACAATGTACTGTGTTTAGATTTTTTTATATCTCGGTAACCGTTGGAAAAGGAACTAAATTGTGCAGTTTTTAAGGTGATTCTAATAGTGAAAGATAAAATTTTGAAATTTTTAAAAATTACATGGGAAAAACGCAAAAAACCCATTTTGGGGTACAAAACCCCCCAAACTACCGGTTCTGATTTCCGATATGTCTGGTTTACGATCTCGTCCGAGCAAATGCAGGAATACACGTCTCTACCAAATTTGGTCTCGATAGGACCATTTTTATGAGAGTTATCGTGTTCACAGACACACACACACACACACACATATACCGTATATATAAAAATTTTAACGACTATTGTTTTTGGTCTCTAGGCACCTAAAGAAGAAAAAATAACATGGTCCCGGGCTTAAGTCTTACCATGAGACCTACGGTAATAGCTTCTTCCCTATGGGAAATTCACTAAAATTGCCCCCCCCCCTTACAACCACTAACTACAGAAGCAAAATACCCCCGTCACAGCTGACCTGCGTACTCAGTGAATTTCCAAATCAATAATTTAATATATGGCAAGTTTTATAAAAATATGTCCATAAACATGAGAATTATTTGCCTATTCTCCATAAGATTAACATAGGAAAGAGTGTGCAGGTTAGCTGCTGCGAGGAACACTGAAAGAAGTCATTTCTACCATGAATAATTTTTCATCAACATCTGTCCATAAATAAAGGAGTTTGCCTATTCCCTATATGATTAATATGGGAAAAGAGTATGCAGGTTTGCTGCCATGATAAACACATAAACTATGATTTTTAAGCATAAAAGGATAGATCTCAACCACATGAAGCTAAATAACAAGTTTCATAATAAAATATTGATTAATATGGGAAATATCAATTCTTCCCTATTCTCCATAAGATTAACATTGGAGCCCCACAATACAACGTACTGTGTTTAGATTTTTTAATATCTTGGTAACCGTTGGAGTAATACATGTCTCTACCAAATTTGGTCTCGATCGGACCATTTTTACGAGAGTTATCATGTTAACAGACACACACACACACACATATATATATATATATATAGGTGTCCACTGCAATCCCAATTAAGCCTACAAATGCCGTCAACTTCCACCCAAGCCAGCCACTGTTTATTTAAAGTGGGCCCCCCTCCACTATACCTCTTAGCAACTGCGTTTTTTTCTTTGTTTGTTGTAAAAAGTTTTAACCTGGAAGTTTTAAATGGCAGATCCTTGTTGTTCGGATAATAGTCGAAATTTATAAAAAATAATTTATTAGATGATACTTCTGAACCATACAGTGAAATTTCCACACTACATATACCCGACGATGTTTTAATTGGAGATATTTTGTCAGAAAAAGATGATGACTATGCATATTAATTAATATTTTTTTATGAAACGTGATATTTAGCTTCATGTGGTTGAGATCTATCCTTTTATGCTTAAAAATCATAGTTTATGTGTTTATCATGGCAGCAAACCTGCATACTCTTTTCCCATATTAATCATATAGGGAATAGGCAAACTCCTTTATTTATGGACAGATGTTGATGAAACTTGGTATAATTGGTTAAAATAAAAATTATTTATGGTATAAATGACTACTTTCAGTGTTCCTCACAGCTGCTAACCTGCACACTCTTTCCCATGTTAATCTTATGGAGAATAGAATATTTGCCTTAGATGATTAACATGGGAAAGAGTGTGCAGGTTTGCTGCTGTGAGGAACACTGAAAGTAGGCATTTCTACCATAAACAATTTTTATTTTCAACAATTAACCCAACTTTCATCAACATCTGTCCATAAATAAAGGAGTTTGCCTATTCCTTATATGATTAACATGGGAAAAGAGTATGCAGGTTTGCTGCCATGATAAACACATAAACTATGATTTTTAAGCATAAACGGGTGGGTATCAACAACATGAAGGTAAATTCCAAGTTTAATCCAAAAATATTGATTGATATGGGAAATATTAATTTTTCCTTATCCTCCATAAGATTAACAGTACCTGGTGACCGAGCTTTGCTCGGATAGAATAAGACATGTTTTTACAAGTTAATTAGCAAAATTAAAACAAATTTACTGCCCAATTAAAACATTTATGTGGTGGGGATGGAACTCGCGGCCTATAGTTCTTGAGGCCGCCACGCTACAACTCGGCTACGACGTTAGTCAATTGAGCGATGCCGTTTAACATCTTTTAGCCAAAGCTGATCATTTACTATTTAATTATCCATACCGTTATTATTAGCCTGTGATCAACTGATTTTTTTATAAAAGGAATGAGGATTGAAAAGCAAAAGAGAAATTTAATTTACATCAATTAATTGGTTTGTTACAGTGGCTTCAAGCAATACAACGAATACGTTTTCTATCAAAACACGGAAGGTTTTGGAAATACTTTTTTCTGCTTTTATTTCGCACAGCTATGTTATCCTTAAGTTTTTACAAATTGTTTAGTAACCTGATAATTTTGCATTTATTTAATTCATAAAATAAATATTAATGCATAACCTCTATATTGTTCCCCGCAGTCTTCAATCAAGAACTGTCAAACGGTTATAAACAGCTGTTTTGGTGTATTGTTTACATTTTATTCTCCATAAGCGTAATGTTAAATTTTTAGATTTTAAACTTAATATTACAAGAAAACACGAATTTTCCTGGACATTAGACCTATCTAGAACTTATTTTCTACTCGGAAATTAGTTATTTCCAAAATTTAAAGAAAATCCTCGGTGCCGTTTTTGAGATCCGTGTGCAAATATATATATATATATATATATATATATATACAAACCTTGCTCGTATTATAGTATTGGATTGGAGCCTCAAAATACAACGTACTGTGTTTAGATTTTTTAATATCTCGGTAACTGTTTGAGATAGAGAAAAACTTTTAGGAACTTAATTGTGCAGTTTTTAAGCTGATTCTAATGGTGAAAGATAAAATTTGAAATTTTAAAAAATTACATGTGAAAAACGCAAAAAACCCCATTTTGGGGTACAAAACCCCCCCAAACTACCTGTTCCCATTGACCGATATGTCTGGTTTACGAACTCGTCCGAGCATTTGTAGGAATACATGTCTCTACCAAATTTGGTATTGATCGGACTATTTTTACGAGAGTTATCGTGTTCACAGACACATATATATATATACATATATACATATATATATATATATATATATATATATAAATTTTAACGACTATTGTTTTTGGTCTCTGGGCACCTAAAGAAGAAAACATAACATGGTCCCGGGCTTAAGTCTCGCCATGAGACCTACGGTAATAGCTTCTTCCCTATGGGAAATTCGCTAACAAAGGATGTTTTACAACATTTTATGACAAATCATATTTATTACGCAAAGATCATGTGACAGAAAAAATGAAACTCCAAACTCCACGCTTCAAGACGACTAGCTCTGGCCTCGGGAAAAAATCCGTATAGGATTGTTGCCCAAGGCCATATTTGTGGTCTTATAGTGGGTAATATAGCTGTTATTTTACTTCTAGCAGGTGTTCTTTTGTTTGTTGCGTTTTACTACAGCCTTTTACCGATTATACAAGGTATAATTACAGGTATATTTGACCGACGATTGCCAGCCGGTAAGCGAAACACGCGGTAAATCTGACCGACCGTAATCACACAATTCTTCTAATATGTACGACAACATCGCGCCAACTAGTTGGAAATGACCAAATATTACAGAGAGGGGTTTGGGGGGAAGGTACTGGGAGTGACAGCTGTCAAGGTCAAGCAGTTTAGCCACTATTACGTAGTAAAATTACCGATCGGTCAATTTGACCGATGTTTCGTTTTAAGTGTTAAACATCAAATATTTGCCATACATCGGGAATCGCATCACATTTTACATCACCTTGCCTGTGCATCACATTAGTCAGAATTTCACCCTCAATTGTCTCCAGAAAAACAAACCCATTTTTATAGATTCTTCTGACGTCTTAAAGAGTGAAGGTGGAATAACAGTGAAAGAATAAAGTGTATGGCACCAATGAAACTGGTTGACCAAAATACATTTATTGTGATGTTTATTCTTTACATTTTAACAACATTCATTAGGAATAAAGGCATTTTTCTTCTTGTTTTTGTGATGATTACTGAAAGGATATGGTACACTAATTTGCAGTGGGTAATATTAGTTACATAGCTGTAAAGCTTTTTCTATATATATTGAGCAAACTAATGAATAATGCCATGTCTATGATTATATTTTATCAAAAATAATCTAATATGATATATAGAAAGATTCGACCTTTTCACCGCATAAACAATTATTTTACATACCTACATTACTTGTCTCATGAAATTTCATATGGGTTTTCTAACTTTTATAACCCTTTCCAAAATACCAGTTTCCAAGTATAAAGTGAATTAAATTGCAACTCACCACTCGCTGCTTCTCAACACTGCTCACAAGCGCCGCACTACCGGGCGTTACATCCGAGATGTTGGCACCCCTGGCGCCCTGCTCCAGGCCTTGTAGGATCACCGATGCTCCAAGGAACTTGTTGAGGAGAGCTCGGGCTTCACGGTCTGCGTCCGTGTCCCCACTCTCGTTTACTGCAACAGTGCAAAGATAAAAATTGGAATTAGTCAGTCAACTCACACTTGTTCAGATCTGAGGAATTATTAGGTGACTCTCTTTAGGCAGTTTGAGACATTTTATCATGGATTATTTTATTTTTTAGACTCACCCATAAATGTTTTTGGGCGTTTTAGAGAGGAAGTAAAGTAAAAAGAGATATTCTGAATCGTTCCAAGGATGAATGGACAACCTAAAGGCCATGCCACACCGAGATCCGCCACTACCGCCACGGGAGTACCGCACGCGGACGTTTTACCTCGAGCCAGTCCACACCAAAATTACCGCTACCGCGCAGAAGCGGTATTTTTTTGGTGGTGGGGGGATCCAGCTCTCTGCTATCACTTGAAATATCAGTCACTAGTGATTAAAATGTCGTCCGATGTACCTTGGTTGAACAACAACTTGGTGAAAAATAGTGTTCCATGGGTGGGCGAAGACTCGAGTAGTGACGAGGAACTAATACTCTTAAACTCGGTGGCTTGTAAGAGGTCCAAGTGTGTTCACCCCATAAATGAGAAGAGAGAGAGAGACGTATGGGGAATTCCACTACCTTGTGGCAGATTTGGAACTGGACGAAGAAAGGGTCAAACCTACTTCAGGCTAAACACAGAACAGTTTAGTGAAGTGTTGTCACTGGTTGGAGAACATATTAAGAAAAATGATACCAACTACAGGAAAGCAATAACCGCAAAGGAGAGATTGGCTGTTTGCTTATAGGGCAATAGGGTCAGAATCTCCTTTGCGCATGCGCAAGACCAAACGCCCGCAGCGGTAGTCTGAAAAATTCGCTCACCAAGCGGTAGTGGCGGTGTGGCTTGGCCCATTTGATAACATGGTGAGCGATTTTTAAAAGTTCGCGTCCGCCGCGGTAGCGAGCTCGGTGTTGCATGGCCTTAAAATCTTGGTATTGGATGGTCATATTAGTGTCATTAAACCACAAATTCAATCAACTAATAGTTTTTTGGAGTAAGTAACCTTGCTTCAGATAAAACTATGTAACCCCTGAAAATGCACCAATAGATTTTGTTGAATAAACCCTCAACCTCCCCAATATCATAGACCCTATTGTGTATGTGGTGAATTAAAGCTAGTTAAGTGCTGCCTGCAGCAGCATTGGTCACATCATAGGCTAACTAGAGATAACACATACACCTAACAGGTTGCATAGGCTAATGATCTAACAGTTGTCCGCCACTGGTTTTCTAAATCTTTCAAGTAAAAAAAAATCCTTAAATAAATCAAATTAAAAGTAATAAATCCCTTTGTTATTGTTGGAGACACAAAGAGGATTGGCTAAAATCTCCATGATTTCAGTCCCTAACCCTTTACCCTGGGTGAACTTTTTGTTACACTCAGTCCTGGGTGCGGTCTCACAGACCGCCTTTTTGAAAAAAAATTTTTAATTATTTTTTACTGTTGGAAATCATTTTATCAATCTAATAAGTTAGTTTTAATGTTAACTATGTGAATAATATTAAATTAAGTTTATTGAGTACACATAATAGATGTATAAAGTTAAAAAAAAAACTTGGGATATGGCAAACTCTTATGTAAAATGTAAACATTTTCTAAAACCATAAAAACCTAATGATAAATATGGCAAAATGTTTAGTTATTGGTATTTTTCCATTCCATAAGATATGATGAATATAAAGATACTTGTAAAAAAGTATTATCATTAAAATTGAGACAGTTGCTTTACAGCTGATTTCAGCTTATAACATAGCAAACATTCTACATTCATTCATTCATTCTACATTCATTGCAAACTTTTATTGTACACTCGAGGCAACATGTTTTTTACATCAATAGCAAATGTAAGCAGTTTTTCTCATCTTCTTTTGATCACATGTATGTCTTTCTTTTATTCAGCCTATCACCAACAGTGTCGGGTTTAGGTTTTTTACTCCCAGTACTCAAAGGATGCATGCTTGAGAGTTTATACTTCAGCCTCTTGTTCTACAAACACCGCTAAAATTGTGGTTTCACCATCCAAGTGAATCAAATTCACTTAAAAAAGCATCGTCGTACCAGTTTTCAAACATCTCTTCGAAATCGGAGTCCAAAACAGACACACACAAGACAATGGGTTGGGTCGTGAATGTATCGCATACCGTTTTAGGTCCGGTCTCACAGACCGCTGACGACAAACAGATCTATAAATATTACAACCGAAAGACAAGTGACAATAAGGATCGGTTTCGGTGATGGGGAGGGACAACTACCTGGCATGGCTGGGGTCATCGTCTTTGGAAAACCTTAAATTCAAATAAATAAATAACTGAAGCGGCCTGTGAGAACGCACCCAGGATGTTAAGGGTTAATAGGTGAAGCCATGTGCAAACTATCAGGTGATGAAGAAAACCATGGGATGAAAACCACCCAGCTTTCAGGCACAATTTTAGAGTAATCGACCTTCTTTACAATCATACGCCAGTAAGAGAGGTGCCTGCAGCTGGATTTCAGGATGATGAAAAATGCTAATAAGGTTTTAATTTTTTACATTGTTCAAGTTGGACATTCTTGGTACAGCTCCTGGTGGCACAGTTATTTGGTTTGAGTCCATTAAAGTTATGAACACAAATTAGCCCATGTGAATAGCACAACTACAGGTCCCTTGCCACCTTTGGCTCAAAGTGACAAACTAAAGTAAAAGAAAATAAAAATTAAAAACCACATATGTTTATTTCATTAACAAAACTGTTTTCAACAACCCAGCAAAAAGTATCTTAATCATATTTATTAGAATTCAACGTACATCTGACCACAAGACACTATGTCAACTCACCAAGATCTGCGTTCCTCATCCTCGAGAGAATGTCCTGGACTCCAGTAACTTTGGTAGTGTTGTCCAGGAATGAAGAAGCTCCACTGACTCTCGTCGTGGTCAGAGATTCCCGCCTGAAGCAAACACATCATTCTCATTTACATTTAAAAAGATAATTATTTTAACGTTACTAAAAGTGTTTTAACCCTTAAAGCGCTACTGAAAATCACACTCCCTGCTCATTTAGGTTGAAAAAATCTAAATTATATTTTCCCAATGTTCTTTTTGGATTTAGGTAGCTTGAATAAAGTATAAAACAGAAGTATGCTTAATTTTTATTTATTGAACATTTTAACACTATTTTTCAGGTATCTAAAAAAATTATTTTTGCAAAAAATTCTGAGCGCTTGAAATAAAACTTGTAGGCTTACATAAATGAAAAATTACTGATTCTAAACATGAAAACAGTGAGAAGAAACATGTAAATAAAGTAAAAAGATATTATGTACATTACCATAAAATATAGTTTTGCATCGTATGATACACCTCAAAACAGTCATATCCATTCACGAACTCATCAAATTCCAGATCGTCTGGTTGAGCAATATTTCACTTTTTTATTTTATTATTTAGATTCACTCTACATTATCTGTTTACTTCTCAAACACACGTCAATAGATGTCAACAAACAACGATTGGAAATTGGAACAGTGAATACAGCTGGTCGTAGTGGCGCGTTAATTTTCTCGTCAAAAGCAGTACGGGAGCGCTAGAATACAGGCCAAAGTTGCATAACATCTAATTTCAGTCACTAGAAATTCTAACAAAGCCGCCATAGGTATTGGTTTTGTGAGTTCATAGAGGTTAAAGCAACATTACCATGCACTCTATTGATTGTTTCGCGATCTACAGCGCAGTAAATGTGACGAAATGGCTGAAAGTGAAAAAAAAAAAAAAAAAAAAAAATAATATAATAATATAAAAAATAGAAAAAAAAAAAAAAATGACTAGAAAAAAAAAATGAAAAAAAAAAAAAAAAAAAAAAAAAAAAAAAAAAAAAAGAAGTCACTCTTTGTTCTCTTATTTTTTTTATGATACAATAATATTGTAAAATATTATAAAAGAATATAAAAAATAAAAAAAAAAATAAAAAAAAAAAAAAAAATAAAAAAAAAAAAAAAAAAAATACTGAAAAAAATCATGAAAAAAAATAGGGGAAATCTTAATTAAATAAGGGGATATTTTTAATAATTATTAAAATTTTACTCAGTAAGGGTTATATGTAAATATTTTTTTCATTTTGTAGAGATACTTTGTATTTTTCACTAATTTTTTAAATTAAATAAATGATTCATCTTATTTGATTTCACTATTTTTTTTTCGACTTCATTCATAAAATTATGAAAAACTTTAAATTAATTTCACCATTATAAGAGAAATATGACTTTTTGAAAACTTATTTTATTACATAAGAAGAATCATCTGTTCTCTAATGATACAATAATAGTTTTATAGGAATATATTAATGTCTTCACCAAGTTTAAATACTTAAACAATTAAATATGACTTCTTTATAGTTTTTTAAATTACGGAGATACTATTTGAACTAGATTTTTTTGATGAGTGAGAAAACTGCGTAAAAATTGTCACTTTTCATATAGACGGGTGTCTATTAATCAGTCTTTATGAAATTTGTTTTTTATTTAAACTTTATAAAAGATCTAATTAACTATTTAATGTTTTTATAATTTTTTTTAATTTTATTCTTTGATAACAATTGAATATATTTCTTAAGAGTTATTAAAACGTTTGCAGTCAGCGGCACTAATATGAAGCTGCAGTGACTGTTACTTTTCTTCTCAGCTGCACGGTTTTAATGTCGACGCATAAAATTATGATAATACGTATATTATGCTTATAATTACTTGATTTTATTTACTTTATACAGAGCATGTCTTGTATAAATCATATAAATTATAGTTCATATAATGTTTATACAAATATTGTTACTATGTTTCATGCAAACCAATAATATAAGACGATTTTTTATAAGATAAATTATTTAATTTAATATCGTTTTAATGATTTTTTAAAAAATAATATGGTGTACTATTACACTATAATGACATATCTAGATAATTTACTTTTGTTGTTTAAATTTATAAAATTTCAATCAATATATTTATGTTTTGTACTATACAATTATATTCTTAAAATGAAACATCATTTTGTATTATATATTTATAGAGTTATAAAATATTTCATTATATATAACATCTGCTGCACGTTTTTTGCACATAACTCATACTTACAGTGCATTGAGGATATAGTAATTGTTTTATGGTGTATAAATGTATAATGTAAAAATATTATATTTTTACTTTCCTGTGAAAAATAGATAATGTATATGTCTAAAAAAATTGTATCATATAAATTTCTTATAAAATCTATGACGTGCATATGAATAACCAAATAATCACTTTATATTTTTCTGCAAATTGCCAACACTTCCCCAGAGCTAATACATACCTATGTCAATAATGTATATAATTCAAATAATAATAAATGTATAGTATAAAAATGTATGAACGTATAAATGTCATTGTTTATTTCTGCAAAACAACAATAAAGTACCTATAATTTTATAAATATTTCACCAAATATATTGAAACTTTTAACACATGTCACTAATGATATTTAGAACTAAAAAAAAAAGTTTACTACAGTAATAATTTTTTTTGTATATTGTGTTAAATATGTAAATTTACATATAAAATAATAAAAACTAAAAACTTATTTTTTATAATTTTTAATTTTTGTAATTTTTTATTTCCTTTCACATATTAGTATAGAATAATGAATTCCTGACAATCTGATGAGAATATTATGTTGCTAGTTTGAAAACTAGGGAAAATATACATATTTTATCGATTCTTTACAAAACAACCCTTATTTGGAGCGTGCAGCTTTAAGAGACTCAAACAAAAAATTGGGTTGTAATTTTGGGACATACTTTTTTTCGCCCGGTCCTCAAAGGGTTAAGTTTGTTGAGATCTCAATATTTTTTTCACCGTCTCAGTATCGTACCATTAATTTGGGCTCTCTCCCTAATTGCAGGATTTTGTTGCATCAATTTAATATATTTTGTAGACATAGATAGACATTCAATAATGAAGAATTTTGTCATAAATTTGAATTAAACTCAAAAAATGTAATAAACTGAAAAATTTAAGAAATAGTTGCCTCAGTGCAGGTACTGTCCAGAGGAGGGAGATGGTATCCATCATTTTTTTCTATGAAAATGTTTCCCTGGAGACAGTAACCTATGTTCTGCATTTGGTGCTCAGTCCCTGGTCACCATTGTAGGATAGATGCTTGAAGAGAGGATGATTGGAATAAAACTACAATTTTTGAGAGGTCAGCTTTTCGGTAAAGGCTATTTTATATTAATAAAAAAAGTAATTTTAATAACCAAAATAAGACATACTCATTGAAGTACAGTAGAACCCCAATTATCTGAATTAATTCCGACCGGACCCCATTCGGTTAATCAAATGTATTTGGATGATTGGATTAAACACAAAAAATGGGCAATTAAGTTACAAAAAAACACTTTATATATTTAGTATTATTTTATTTTATTACACCACTTTAAATACTTAGATTATAAATTAAATTTTGCTTTCTAAGAGTGTTAATGCTTTTTGAAAGTATCTGTCAGCGTAGGTTGTTTTGCTTACATTTTCATTTAAATTTTGCATTTTTTTCTAAAATTCGGACGATCCGAGTTCTGATAGTTGGTCTACTGTATGTCAATCACAATAAAACATAGTTGATAACAATCATTTCAGTAAATTACTTTAAAAGATTACTGAATTGAAGAAGCTCCTTTCATACTCTCATCGCTAGCTCTAGTGGACTATGGCCAATAACATTATGCTTCAGACTGAATAAAATGCAATTAAAAATTACATCAATTTAAAGAAATTTTTTATTCATTTAATGGATACTTTTTGTAACAAACCTGATTCCTGGGATTTGTGCGGTGGTGCTGTGGAGGTGAAGGAAGAAGTGCGCAAGATAAGTCCTGCGCGCGCCGACGTGCTGCGTACACCGCTCGCGTTGTTAGATGAGTTCTCTGTTAGTCCACACCAAACACACCGTTACCACATGCACATGACAGGGTACTCTACCACTATATTATTGGCATTCTCCTTCTCACGTCGTTGTAAGTGAGGTCCTTATAACTCACAACAGCAGTTGATCACAAGCTCCTAGGTAGGTTCATTTGGAAAATATAAGTATATTCTGGAAGTAAAGTTCATTTTCTTACTCTTGGTGGAAGTACTATGAATGATGGTGCAGTAAACATTTCAATATTCAACACTCCTTAGATTTTGAGAAGGGGTGATCCAAATATTCAAATGTATATTCAAATATTCAATAATGTAATATTCAATGTGACCGATTTTCTAAAAAATAACTTAAACAAAAGTTTTTTTTTGTTTTTGCACAATTTATCCTGCTTTTGCAAAAAATTGAGTATGTAAAGACTAAGAGATGAAAATGTAACTGTAACACGTGAAAATCTTTTTTCAAAACATGGTAAATATATTTAACACTAAAATGTACAGTTTTCTCTGATTCAAATACCTTTATTTACTAGATGTGTACGAGGGGTACCCAAGAGTAACCGGATTACTCTGCCATAGGCGTGGCCTGTGTAGTGCGCAACTGCGCATGTCTGCCGCTACATGTGTGTAGCGCAGCTCATCCGGAATTCAGTGCCGCTAGTGCCATCGCCGTGGGTGGACATGTTCATCTACACAGAGTTTTTAGTGAACACTGTTTTGCCATTTCGTAGTTTTTTTCGTTTTGGTGTACGTAAAGGAACAGTGTGCAGCTCTTTTTCTTGTTAGGGAAGAGTGCTGCAGATACCATTGTTATGTTGAAACCTGCTTACAAAGATGCACCTTTAGGTAAAACTCAAGTATATGAGTTGTTTTCACGTTTTAAAAATGGCTACATGTCAATTGTTGAACAAACCCTGTGAAGGACATCTGTTGACTGCCAAAAACCTGACAAAATTTTGTGGCCAAGGGGACGATGAACTTTTTTATTGGCTGGACTGTTGCTTGGTTTTAGGGTCATAACCATAACACCATGATTTGTCATCAGTAGTTATCTTAGAAAAAAAATTCTGGATCAATTTGCAGGTGTTCTTTCATTGCTCAACAGGATTCCACTCGACATTCCTTTTGATGGTCGGCAACACTCAAGGCACAAAGCCAATCTTGTCATTTTTAAATATTTACTCAAAATTCGCTGGACAGAGCTCTAACTAAATCCAGATATCTCTCAATGGTCCATTATTAGTCTTCATGCAAAAAAAAACTAAAAAAACTCACTGCAGACGAACACGTCCACCCACGACGACGGCACTAGCGGCACTGAACTCCGGATGAGCTGCGCTACACACATGTCGCGGCAAACATACGTACTACACAGCCTATGCCTAAGGTAGCGTAATTCCGGTTACTTTTGGGTGCACCCTCGTAAAATGTTTCAGTGTATATTGATTATAAATATCAAATCTTGTAGCTGTTATGATTTATAAGGACATCACCATATTTACATTCATGAGAGCTTATATGGATCTGGTCAGCATACTCAAGAACACTTTTCAGTACTGTTTCTGATTATAAAAAATTATTTTCAATTAAGAAAGAGTCTCCTTATTCGGATTTATAAACTGACTAGTTCCATATAAAAAATAAAAGTATGTATATTGTTGTAAGTTATTATCTCAAAAAGGCTATATACAGAAAGTACATGCCATTACAAAATCAACCATAAACCTTTCAGAATCTAACTAAGTTTTAAAGTAAATTAATGAAAACTGAATTGTTTAGTATGGGGTTTGTGTAACTTCCAATAAAATGTTAGCATATTTGTTTATGTTACATAGTAAGTAGATACCAATTCTCAGAATTCTAATTTTGGAAAAATTAACAATGAGACATGCTATGACGCTATATAAATAATTATACAGTAAAACTATAAATCATTCTAGGGAAACAAATGTACCAGCAATCAGTTTCCACTTTTGCGTGGTGATGTCAAAAATTTAAAAAACACAATCAAAAATGCTGAGTGAATTTGGTTGTAAAGAACCATAAATCAAAATCTTACCAGCAATAGTAATTACAATACCGGTACTCCTAATGCTGTTAGCTTCAATTCACCGTAACTACATAAAGGTAGGTTCCACTTCAAATGTTTAACGCTAAGGTTCACTCACACTATATTATCAGCAAATGAAACCATTAAAACATGAATCATAAAATTATCATTCCTAATTGAACTGATCATGGTTTCAACAGACATTTTTCTAATTACATCTTGTAACTGAAAACAAACATTCCATGCTTAATTTTTTTTTTAATTTAGTTCCCAATACCTGTTGCTTGTTGGAACTTATGCTGAAGTGCGCGAACGGAATCCCCACGAACAATCTTCTTCTTCTCTTCCACCGTCTCCTCATCACTCGACTTCTGTCTTCTCAAAGTTGGCGAAGAGGTTTTCGTCCTCGACTCTGTTGAAAATTTAGTCTTGGAATCATCTATTGTAAATTTTTGTGCTGTGGAGGATATTTTTGAAACAGTTTTTGTTTCTTCATTCTCTTGACTGGAAAACCGTCTTTTACTTTTTTCATCCTCGCTTGGCACTTTCTTTAATGAACTTTTCCTAACTTTCAGTCCTGAGGTTTCTTCAGTCACGGAGGAACGCTTGGTTTTCCCGTCATCTTCCACCTCCGTTATCTTAGGTCCTGATGTCCTTCGCCCTCCGAGGGTTGTTGTGGTGGTCGTCAGTTTATTGACTCCCTCATCCTCCCCCCTGGGGCTCTTGTAGGTATACTGTGACCTTGTCACTTTTCCTACAGGCTCTTCTCCGTTTTTGGCTGACATTTCACCTGGAAAAAATTGTTTTTTTGGAAAGCTGTTGGCAATTTCAGCTGTTACAACTTCTTATTTATAACTTATTTATATTTTTATACTTTTATAACTTATTTTAGCTTTTATTTCAGTTAGTACTGAAATAGCAAAAATAAGTAAAACCAATTGAATTAGTTTTAAATTGGCCCAATGTTATAGATTAAAGATAAGGAAATGAAAAAATTGAGGACATGGGGGTATTTTGGATCAAATAAGGTTTGAATAGCTCTTATTGGCACAAGAGCATTGCATATTTGCAATGGACAACTCTGTGATTGAACATGGAGATTACGTGATGTCATTAAAACCTTGCAATACTGTAAAAACATTTCGAAATATTTTATACTTAAAACTTAAAATTGTTCACTGAAATAGTGAACTACCCAGGTAAAAAAAGCCAATATGAATGAGAAATGATTGTGGCCCGATCTTTTAGCTTTTTAACTGGCTAAGGCGGACGTGCTTCATAACAGGTCTGTTAATTATCAGCCCAAAATCCAAGGAAAATAATGATAAAAATGTAATTAAATGCATATGAGTTAAGGAATAGTATATTTAAAATGCATTGAATTAAAATGTTTTTTAGGAATATAATATTTAAGGAACAAGAGTATTTTTTATCACTAAGAACCTGAATTAGCATAAATAATTACTTAAGATAAAGTTTAAGTCCTACCTGAATACAATTAAAAACTTATAAATGGAATAATTTAGAGCATAATGAAAAGTTAAGACCACGCACTAGTACCTTGAGCATGGGAAGTCTGGTGAGCTAAGGAAACAGCGACAAGACTACAGCCACCGATCAACAACAAAGCCGCTGGGAGCCAAGACCACAAGAAAACTACCAGCAACAGAACTGAACCTAACGAGGTTAACTGACTAGACGGTAGAGTCATCCTAGTATGCTTGTAATTAAAGATTCTATCTATTATATTCTATTTTAGAAATCTCACTAAAAGATGTAAACCTCCTTGATCTTCTGAAAAAATATTCTTGAAAAATTTATTTTCAAAATATTTCATCCTAATCCTAATTCATCCTGAATTTTTGGAATTTAAATGCTAACTAGATTTATTGGTTTTCAAAATGATTCTACATAATTACAAATTATCATATTATTGTTATGTTATCATAGATATTATCAATATTATTATTTTTCACATGCCATTGTTGCAAAATAGATTTGTCTAAAGTAAACATATAGTTTAGTACATTATTTGATAAAATATTACATAAATCATAACCAAACAAAAAGTGAAAAAAATGTATGTAAAACTTATGAGAAAGGTCATAGAACAGTAAACTTTAAAAATCTATCCACAAAAAACTGAAAACCGAGTCACTAATCAATCTGGTCACAAAACATTTCAACACTGAAGGTAGACTGAAATAAAACACTGTCAGGTGCCAAGAGATGAATCACAAGTTCTTCTTAAGGTCAACGACATCCCCCCGTAACACCACATGCAGAAATCCATAGAACCAGACAGAGAACAGGTAGAAACCGTGTGAGGAGAAGTCGGTGGTCGAGGACAGAGTAGCCGGCCGGTGAGCTAACCTCGCTATTTCCAGCCATTGAGATGGCCAGACTGAAATACACGACAGAGCTGATAATTCCTCATGCGCTAATTGCAGACAAAAACAACCACGGCAAAATATTTGACAAGAATAACTTCTCCAGTCCTCCTCTGGATCTTCTACAATGTGTGAGCTCCAGATGACATTTTTGTTCCAGGAATAGATAGACCTATGTATCCAGTCAACACAGCAACTCCTTTTTTGTAGGAGAGTATATTTTCATTTCTAGATCAGTATTTGTAGGTGTTGTTATTTATAGTAAAGAAGGTAAATTTAAATCTTTATTTTAATTATATTTAAAAATGAAGATACATTTAATCTTAACCTAATAAAAACATAACCATAAGTTAAACAACTAATATGAATTAATATGAATAAATTTCTCAAAATTTAGAAAGTTAGTTTAATTTTTAGTAATCAATTTTTTTATGAAAGTCAGACAATTTATTTCTAAAAATTATTGCTTATAACGCTTCATCCAATGTAGCAAAAAATGTAAATCAAAAAGAGTTTAGAATAATTTTTAACCTGAGCAGTTTACATTAGCAAGTATTAGTGGTTGATATATTTCCCTCAATGAACCGTAGTCGTTCAAAGAAACTATGTGATATATATCTTAGGGAAAACTCATTTAGTTGAACAGTGTTATTTTGAAAACTGTATTGCTTGAAAACATTTGCAACGCAACACATTTCTTGTCAGGTCCGAAATTTCTTCTCATGTTGTGCTTGAACAGTATTAGTGATGAAATTGTTCCTGTCTTCCTTACAGTAACGTTACTGTTAGTATGTTACACAATTTAAATTATACTTCTCATTTATTTCATTCTAAACTATTAAATCAGTAAGATTTTTAAGACTTTTATCACTTAATTTTAAAAAAATTGCCATTTCTTATCTTTCAATAACAAGAACTCAGTTGCAAATTTAAAATTATACTTTTCATTACCTTCCAAAAATAATTTTTCCTAATTCCAACTAGTGCCAGTAACAGTTAGGCAATTAAGTTTGCCTAATCCGTAGTTCTCTTTCTCACATAGAGGATGGAATTGACATCTACATTCACAGAGGAGAAGATTTAATAGGTTTTAAATCATATGTGCCTTATTACATTGGTTTATGTAATCACCTGTACTTAAATTATACAAACTAAAAAATATTTATACCTTAAAATCAGTGTTGCAAGATATAAATAAATGACAAGGTGTTAAAAAGTCCAAATATTCAGAATCTTTCTAAGTAAGAATCCCAGTTCAACCGAAACGTAAGAGCTCAGAAGCTGATAATAGATGAAACAACAGGTGTTGCTAACAGTATTAGGTCACCATGCTCCTCTGCTGTGACACCGGCATCCACATAGCTCCTCACATCATTTAGAATACATTTTTACAATACAAAAACACTACAAATCACAGAGTTGATTGATCACTGAGTGTTATGAGGATGATTATTATATTATCAAAATGTTGTGATTGGCTATTAGAATTTTCCAAGTTATTCGTCAATAGAATTTCATAATGAATGATTATGGAAAATTGTATAGTAAAAAATTGGAATATACAAAAATTACTTGTGTTTTCAGTAAAGTATACAATGGCTGGAGAACAGCCACACTGTTAAGACTGTATATGAGATAATCAAGTAAGGGTCTGCCTAACCCTTAGATGTTTTTGCTGTATCTTGATACCTAGTCTGATCTGAGGAAATTGTATATCTCCACCTGGGAGGAATGCCAGGATGGAAGGATGATTATTAATTATTTATGTTTTCCCTGTTTCAAGAACAGAAATTATTTTTTTTTACCTTTGATAGTTGCCTAAAGTTCATGAGTAGTTTGATGTCTTGATGCGCATTTCGCCACTCTTGTGGCATCATCAGAATATTTAAAATTAAAAAAACACATACGGCACCTTAATTAAGTGGTAAAAAATATAAATTTATTTACATCCGCGCACTATCACTCCTGCATTGTTCGTGATTGCGCGGCACGACAGCAGCCGGCGCATGCTGTACGTTCGCGCGGTGGATACTATTGAAGATGGATTGGTATAATGGCCGGTATTGTGTTCTTTAAAACGTTGTTTGAAGGATCTGTTGGTGAAGCCAATATATTCTTTTGTGCAGGGAGAAGAGCAGGTTATCTTGTACATACACCTCTTTCTTTTTTGGTATAGTTTGTTAGGTTGTAATTCGTAATGGGGTTGCATTTTACACGGTATGCGGGTGTGTATCCTGATTTTTTGAAGGCTTTACCGATTTTTTTCAGTTATTTTGTCTGTGTATTTTATTGATACATATTTTTTTGGAGAAGATTCAGGGCTTTTGTTTTCTTGTTTTTTTTATTTTCTTGGACGTTTTGTTTATTATAGTATCTATGATGGAAGGTTTGTATCCATTGTTCTTTGCTATTGTTTTTATGATGTGCTTTTCTTTTTCATATTCTACGTTGTTTAAATTATAATTTTGAAGTCGGTACGTTAGTGAGCGGAAAGCTGCCATTTTTTGGTTGTATGGGTGATTGGAGTCTGCAGGTATGACTAAGTCAGTTTGGGTTGGTTTTCTGTAAATACCAACATTTACTTTTCCCGTGCTGTTTTTTGTTAATGTTACATCGAGGAGGTTTATTTTGCTGTCATTTTCTGTGTCCATTTTAAAGCTAATTTTGTGGTGTATTTTATTTAAATATTTGAGAAGTATATCGGATTGGCGTTTGTTGCAGTTTAGTACTAATAAGGTATCATCGACATAGCGTGCATAGAATTTGATTTTGTTAGCGTGAGGGTTTGAATCCCTTGTAATTTTAAACCAAACTAACTCCAAAACGACAGCTAAAACACAAGAAAGTTACCAAGTTTTCCAATACATCAATGAATGTGGACCCAAAAATTTACTCAACAATAAAGAAGAATTTAATAACTCAATATTATTTCAAACAATACACAAAATAGAGACCGCTCAATATGACAACAGTGTAAAACCCAACGAAAACCGGTAACACCGCATACAGAACTTGGAAAACTCCACCACCTACCCCATATCTTCACACCACGCAGCCAACAGTGAAAGCTCCAGTTGGCTTGAGGCTCCAAAGCATACCTCCACTACGCGAACGTACAGCACGCGCCGGCTGCCGTCGTGCCGCGCAATCTTGAACAATGCGGGAGTGACCAGTGATAGTGCGCGGATGTAAATATTGTAAATAAATTTATATTTTTTATCACTTAATTAAGGTGCTGTATGTGTTTTTTTATTTTAAATTTTAAATATTCTGATGATGCCACAAGAGTGGCGAAATGCGCATCAAGACATAAAACTACTCAAGAACTTAGGCAACTATCAAAGGTAAAAAAATATGATTATTAATTGTGCTTTGAGGGTGTCTTGGTACAGGCCCCCCTGGTCTAGATCATATACGCTAAAGCGATAGATTAAGTTGTCCCTTGTACATACAGACTCCTGCCCTGTCCAGTGCACTTTGATGTCTGGTCGTTGGGCTGCTGTGTAAATCCTGAGCCTCCTAATCCTTCTAAATCTGAAATCTAACGCTTATGTTCTAGTCATCTAATTCCTCTTTGATGCAGACCTGATCCTTTACTATCTCTTAAGATATTGAAAAACCAAGTTTAAAGTCATGTCTATAAATGTCCAAAATATTTCATCATACTAAAATAAGTCAAAAGTGTTGTTGTGACACTATTCTTTAAGTGATTCTTACTTTGAAACAGATTCTTATAGTTGCACTCTTTTTCAGTTCCTACCTGTTATTGTGATTAGCTTACCTCGAATGACGTCGCGACTGTGTGATACAGTGCCGTCACTGGCGACAGCTGTGCGTGATGAGACGACCGTGTGACTGCTCTCCACCTCACTTTGAACGACCCCTTCGACAAACCAAACACAGAGGCTATAACTTCGAAAAGCATATTTAGAAAAAAATTAAGCTAGAGTATAGTTTGTGTTTCTACTCTCTGCTTGTGTAGTGCTTTAGTACTTCGGTGTTTTCAGATGTGGTAAACAGAAATAGAGAGAAAGAAGGGGATTTTTTCTTCAATATTTAATACTGAGTGAGAATTTTTATTTTCTGTATTTTCTATTCCAGTGTCATTTTTCAAGTTTTCATGTGGAACAGTCCAAATTCTGGTCTTATTACTTCCTAACATCAACCTGTTGTTGGATAGGTAGTGAAAATGGCAGTTTAGTCTCAAGAGTGTTCAAAAACCAGTTTTGTGGTTTTATAAATACATTAAATTCACAATACTGGTGAATAGTCAATGAAGATTTTCCTAACATTTATATTTTTTAACTTAAAACCCAAATAAACTATAAAAAACAAGTGTAATATTTCATTGATAAAAAGTGTTGATTATTCATAAAAAATTATTTACACCCTTAACTTTTAGTTTTTAATATAAAATATTGTAATCAATTGAAGATGAAGCTATTTTAACGTAATTTATTTTTACATAAATAATTCACATTCCAGAAATAAAAATTCTGTGAAAGCAATATTTTTGTAGAGGTAATGAAATTTGTGGGCAGTCAAACGGTAGACTTCTGACGTCAATTCAACTATAAATAAAGACGACAGCCGTCTGGATCGTAACATCAAGAGTCAGTTAAAAATCCTTATCCCAAATGTCATTGCTAAAAGTAGTAACTCATTTATACAGATAAGTACAAATGTTGCAAACACATTCTCGTAGAATGCAGTCCTTCCATTACCAATATGATCTTGATCTGTAATCCAAACTTCAACCGTATATATAACAGTTCCGTCATTATTCACAGTGTAAGAGAATAAGAGAAATTCAGAACAGTATTGGTATTAACAGAATACAGAATATTTATTTTCATCCACAGTGCTGATATATCTTGGTTTTTTGGTCCCTAAACTATCTTCAAAATTAACAGTTAACTAGCACCACCCATGACACATGTTTGAGCCTGTAGCATAAGTAGGTTACTATTTAATTTTTTTTAGTTTTTGAGTAATGATGATTTCAATTCCCACTCCTTTCCCTTACTAAGGTAGTAAACACAGTTTAACGTTTTTCATTGAGATTTAACAGCCTTCACTTTACACAACTATTAAATTATTCTGAAAAAAAGTTAACAACAAAATCCAAACTCAAAATAACTCTCGTAAATAAAACTACCTAAAAACTAAATTATGATTTTAAGTTGAAATGGTTTGTAATATATTTTTACTCTACTGAAGTATTAATCACTTATACAGATTACATTACTGACAATTAATTGAGAATTGATAGTTTAAAATTACACAATTCCCAAAGTAACCACAAGAACACATACTGTGGTGGAGCCCCATACATCTCAGTCCGAACAACTCCCGCAAGCGCCTTAGTACAGAATTTCATAATTGGACTACGGGGTGGTATTGTGGTCAGTGCATAGAAGCATTTTCCTATCTTTTTCCTTCACCCTTATATATACCTTTAGGCTTTACAAAAATCTGGATTACCAAAATGCTTTTCAGCTCTAGTACTAAAAAATGAATGGTTATAATGAAAAACATAATAAGGACCAATTCTTACAAACTTTCTCAGCTCTCAAAAGCATTCTACGATGCCTATAATCGGAACAACAAGACTTTTTGAACACTACATCTATTACACATAAACTTCAACGTTATTAAAAATAGGTATTTTACAACAGTTAACTTAAAATGCTATACTGAAGGCTGCAGCCTGGAAGCACATAATTTGAGGCTGATGTCCTTTTTATAGCATCAGAAAAACCCATCGTCGAGATCCTCAATGGGAATTCCATAATTTATATTGTAAAACTGTAGAGGAGGATAAAGGTGTCAGAGGGCACCTCGGTTCCTCCACTAGTGGATTACAGTGGACACCTGTTTTGCTTTTTTAGCGAATTTCCCATTGGGAAGAAGCTATTACCGTAGGTCTCATGGTAAGACTTAAGCCCGGGACCATGTTATTTTTTTGTCTTTAGGTGCCCAGAGTCCAAAAACAATAGTTGTTAAAATGTTTACATATATATATATATATATATATTTATATATGTGATTATGTATTTCACACACAAGGGCAGCTAATATAGTAATAAGTAAATTAATTAAACTTGTGCTCCCTTTATTAAACATTTTATTTTTTACATAATTCACGACACGTGTTTCGATTCTAAGATCATTTTCACAGTGTATTCCTTTTATATATGTATATATGTATATATGTATATATGTATATATATATATATATATATATATGTGTCTGTTAACACGATAACTCTCGTAAAAATGGTCCGATCCAAATTTGGTAGAGACATGTATTCCTACAAATGCGAGTTCGTAAACCAGACATATCGGTCAATGGGAACGGGTAGTTTGGGGGGGTTTTGTACCCCAAAATCAGGTTTTTTACGTTTTTCCCATGTAATTTCTAAATATTTCTAATTTTATATTTCACCATTAGAATCAGCTTAAAAAACTACACAATTAAGCTCCTTACAGCTTTTCTCTATCTCCAACGGTTACCGAGATATTAAAAAATCTAAACACAGTATGTTGTATTGTGGGCTCTAATGTTAATCTTATGGAGGATAGGAAAAAATTAATATTTCCCATATTAATCAATATTTTTTTATAAAACTTGATATTTAGCTTCATGTGGTTGAGATCTATCCATTTATGCTTAAAAATCATAGTTTATGTGTTTATCATGGCAGCAAACCTGCATTCTCTTTTCCCATATTAATCATATAGGGAATAGGCAAACTCCTTTATTTATGAACAGATGTTGATGAAAGTTGGTATAAATGTTAAGATAAAAATTATTCATGGTAGAAATGACTTCTTTCAGTGTTCCTCACAGCAGCTAACCTGCACACTCTTTCCCATGTTAATCTTATGGAGAATAGGCAAATAATTCTCATGTTTATGGACATATTTTTATAAAACTTGTCATATATTAAATTATTGATTTGGAAATTCGCTGAGTACGCAGGTCTGCTGCGACGGGGGTATTTACTATTGTATGGATGAGGGGCACATATTGTGTTTTTTATGCTGATTATTATATATAATGATTTTTTCATTCAGTTAAGGCTAAAACACCCTCCAATTGTAGGATTAAGGTGTGTGTAGCCTAAAAAAATTGATTAACCCTATAAGTTGCAAAGTCGTAATTTACGACGCATTTACATATTCAATAAGAATTGGCAGGTGGAGGCATCTGTCGTCAGTTTAGTGTACTTGTTAGACACTATCGTGACCATGACCGTGTTGCACTCTGGGGGCAAACAACCTAAACTGCTCTCGTAGTACACGAGCCTGCCACCGGGCAGGTCTATAACCAAATAAGCGCTTTCTACTCCTAGGCACTGAGTGGCCGAGCCGGCTAACGCGCTACGCTGACGAGCGTAATGTTCTAGCCATTCGGAAGTGCTAGGGTTCAAATCCCGACCATGAGCAATCCCAATTTGGCTTGCAAATGTGTGGTAAAGCGAAGAGGGGGGCCCACCTTAAATAAACGGTGACCGGCTTGGGTGGAAGTTGACGGCATTTGTAGGCTTAATTGGGATTGCAGTGGACACCTGTTTTGCTTTTGTGGTTAGTGGTTATAAGGGGGGGGGCATGTTTTAAGCTTTTTTTGTTTAAACTTTGATATTAGTAATTATTTTTATGTTACAGTTAAGAGTAAAAAGCTTGCCACTTCTAGGGTTAAAAAATAAATGTTGAAGAAATATATTATTGATGGTTATTATAAATTGAATAAATTAACATAAAAGTGCAAACAATTGAGATTGAATAATATCTATGGTTTCCAGTGGTAACAAAATCTGAAATATGGGGTGACAAACAAGATAATGTTTTAAATCAAGAAATTATTTCCTGCAAGAGTTCAAGAATAAATTACGGTAAAAAAATTTTGAGTTAACATTTAAAATGTCATATACAACAATAACTGCAAAAAAGAATGATAACCCTGATCAAATTAAAATTAAAGTGAAAAGAGATCAAATTAATGAAACAATTAAGAAAAATATTTTGAAAGCTGAACTAAATTCCACAAGTCAAGTCAAAAGTAGTAAAAACATAGCCACCAATATCAGGCCTAAAACCAACCCAAAATTTATAGGGTGGATTGAACCTCCCCCAAAAATAGTGAAAAACCAATCCTATACTATAATAAAATCTGTGGCTGATAAAAGGCCAAGTAAAGAAAAAGAAATCACAAAAAATCAACTAACTCTTTCTTCAGGTCAAGTTAGAATGAGCGAGAAAAAATCTTATACAATTATAAAGAAGCAAGATGATGGTATAAAATGTATAAATAAAACAAGTGAAATTTTAAAAGAAAAATTAATAATTCAAGATGTTTCCGATTATGTTATTAAAGGAGTTGATGATGTGTTAGACAAGAGAAAAAAATTTAAGGGACTAATGACAAATATAATCCCACAAAATAATGTAGCTAAAAACAAGACCTGCGTGACCATTAAAGATAAAAATGTTGCGAAAATTGTCAACGAAAACCCACAAGAAAAGATGGTTGTGAAGCCAAGGGAAAAGAAAAAAGAATATCAAGACTTAGGTATCAGAAACCGATCATATACAATAATTCCAAAAGAAAAAACAAATTTAGAAAATCTATCACAGATAGGAACTGATATAAGAGTCAAAGCACAAGAAAATGAAAACCAGGAGCTTGAAGACAAATTTTCAAATATTAAAAGTATTGTATATCAAGCATTGAAATTTAATGAATATTCCATGGAAATAAATAAACAAAATAAAAATAACATCCCATGTCAACAAATTTATAATACACAAGCATCTTTTGAAAGTAAAATGCCCAGTTTTTTTGTGATAAAATCAAATGAACTTCTCAAAGGGAAAAGGAACACAAAAAACAATTTAGTAGTAAATATACAAGACAAAAATGAAAATTCCTGTTTGAAAACCAGATGTTTAGAGCAAGTTAAGGATGTAACCAATAAAGGTCCCAAACTTAGGAGTGAATATGGTGTTAACCGAAACTGGCAAAAATTGCAATTAAAAAATGTCAAAGTTCAAGAATACATCCAACATCAAAGTGATCACACGGAAATTGATAAGACCACAAGAGAAATCAAACGGAAACCTTATCTCCTTGAGAACTCGAGTGCAGAGTACCATAAAACAACATGTGATATTCACATACCAAGAATCCAGTTTGCAACAATTATTCCATTATTGATGCCGAATAACGTGTTCTGGTGCTATGGACCTGGAAATGAAGTAATGTAATTTAAACTACTTGTCCCTAAAAACCAATCCAGGTGTTTGTATGTCCTAAAAATAAATATTATTATTTTTGTTGTGATGTGCTTCGCTGTTAAAACTTTTCCAGAACAATCCACTACAGAATACCAAAAGATGTTGAGTAAAAAAATAAAAAATATTGTCAAACCATTTACATATCTAAAGCATTTCTAACACACAATAGCTCTCATAATTTCAAAACCATGTATGGGGATATCTTTTTGAAGATTCATGAGTAGGATGATCTCATGATACTTCAACATGACCCATTAGGTTGGATATTTTAAGGCAAAAATTCTTTTTGCATACCTTTTTCACTAGTTCAAAAATTGTATAACCTCTAAGTATCAAGAATTTAATCTATAATTATTTTTGTTACTGGAAAAGTCCAGTAGATTCATGCCAGAATCATTAATTAAAAGGCTGATGAACAAAATGAGCTGAGTCCAGTTTTGATAAATCCTGTCTTTCACATTGCTATTGAAAAGGTTGACGTTAAATAATATCATTACAAAATGATACCATCATCTTTCATCTCCTAACCATGGCTTAACATTGTCCCAGATGAAGATTTGAAAAAAAGTTTTGTAACAGAGAGAGTGCATTTACCTCCAGTGGTGGAAATGTTTTCATGCTTCTGTATGATGGACTTGAGACTGAGACCTCGGTTGAGGTTGTTGACCTCAGAGAGGTGGCCCTCGGTCTGAGGCTGAGGCTCCTTCCCCTCGTCATCTGTCAGGATGAAGCTGTCCCTCAACTTGGCTCGGGGCTTCTGTCGAGGCTGGTCTTGAGGACCGTTTGTCTCCCCTACAAAATGGAACAAACTGTATTGTTGAAATTTCAACATTCCACAATCGTCTGAGGTCCCTTAAATATAGAAAATATATTTTTAATTTTGTCAGTAGCTCAGTAAAAGTTATTAAAGTTAAATAAATGGAAGAATGAAAGAATAACATTGGGCGCTTTCAGACAACGTACTGCGTTTATCGTGGACAGTAAATTTAACTTTTCTCTGGAACCGTTAGTCGCAGACAAATAATTCAAAATACTAATTTGTTTAGTTTTTTAGGCTGGTTTCAATGGTACCAGTCAAGTCATACTTTACTTTTATTGTTTTCGCTGAAAATTTAAAAATTTGATTTTTTTGACATTTAAAAGCCCATAACTTTTGAACCGTCATTTTTACAGACATGCAGGTGGTGTCAAATTATTTAATACTCTGTGCACTTTAAGCTATCAAATTTTAATCAAAATCGTTAGAGCCATTTTTGAGAAAATTGGATTTTTCACGTTTTTTAAGGGTTTTTAGGGGTGAACTACCCTTAAAAATCAAAAATTCAAAAAAAATGAAAAAAAACGCCTAGATATACGGTGACTTTATATATACATGCCAAATTTCATCTAAATCGGACCAACGGGGTAGGCTGTGGCACTGTACACATCCAGACACACACACACACACGGACGGACAGACATCACGTCAAAACCCACTTTTTTGGATTCTGGGGACCCTAAATGGATATATCCACCCTCAACTCAAATTCGAAAATTTTGACAAAAACAATACTTTCTCCATATACTATGTATAAGGGGAGAAAGTAAAAGGATAAGTATGTAATTCCAGAGTAGGAAGAAGAGGTTCTAATGGGGATAGGAAAAGATTGTCTGTTTTGTAAAAAGAGAATAAATAGAAAATATTAAGGTTAGATTTGAGAGAGATTAGGATCCACCTTCTAACCTTTTAAATCAACAGATGAGGAGTACACAACATTTCAGGAAAAGTCAATATTTCATTTTAGGGCACCTCTACCTCGGTCCAGTATTATATTGTACAGGAAAAGTAAGAATTAGGCTATTTATATTTTTATTGTGTGTTTATTCAGGTAAGAAGTATTTTTAAAAGTTTTGATTGGAAACAGGTCAAACCCTTGTCTGGTTACTTGTTACCCTTGTAAAGGGTCTGTGATGGTTTTTTTCCAGAATGACTAATATAGAGATCCAAAATTTTATCTAAGAATTAAAAATGTTTAATTTTGAGTCCAGTTCCAAGAGAAAATCAAAGTGATGAGGAAGTCTGTCATATTAAAAGCTGGGTAGGGTCACCTTGGGTACCAGTCTGAAGGCCATCTTAATAGCATAAGAGATGAGGTATAGAACTCACTGACGACTTTCTCATGTCGCTGCACCAGCTCCCTGAGCTGCGTAGACGTTGTCTGCTCTGGCATGTCCCAGCAGTCAGTGTCAGAGTCTGTGTCTCGTGTGTCTTTCGCTCGCAGAGCTCGCAGTCCTCCGAACAGAGGTCGTCCGTTGGTGTCACGTACCACTTCCTCCGTCCTCTCAGTTCTCACCTCCTTCCTCTCCTCAACCGCTCTTGTCACCAACTCATTGTCATCTACAAAAAATTAATAGAATTTTCAAAGTTCAGGTAGCCACTTCCCTTAAATGCATAGATATCTTTAGTCATAAAGTTATTTTGTGAGACAAATTTTTAAAAAATTTTGGTGTTGTGAAAATCTCAGTGAAGAGGGTTCAAACTTTAAAAATCTTAAATAATCTTGGGTGTAAAAAATGAATGAACAAAAACAGTATTAAAAGGGAAAAAGTGTTTTTAAATTAATTGCTTTTATTTACATGCTAAACACCTTTAATATTTTTATATTATAACATATATTAATTATATAAATAAAACACAAATAAATAATAAACAAACAAACAAATAAAATCTATTAATTTTATAAATAAAACAACTAAATATGAGTTAGAGAAATGTGTTTTAAATATGTAAAAAAATTAAAAGTTCAATCCTCTGAGATTGTTTTTTACATAATTTTGCTACATCTATTATTTTTTCAAAATCACCACCTTGTCAAAGATCAATAATTAGAAAATCAATCAGCTGTCGAGGCTACCAGACTGTGACGGCAATGCTAATCAGCTGACTCATGTTGATCATATGGAGACAGCAGGAGACGGTGGCTGCACAGCTATCTGGACTTTGCATGTTTATCACCTCTAGGGCATTCACCTTCCGTTACAGTCTAACCTGTTCTGCTACGGTCTATGAAGTTGCACCTGATTGCTACCAGTTTATGTCGTAGACCATATATAAACCATCATTAAATTGTTTATGTTCTTTTTACTTTAAGTTATTGAGTAGTGTAATTTCCAGCTGAAAACCTCACTCTAACTTGGAGAATGGTTAGAAGAACCATAGTAAGCAGATTAAATTATAGAAAAAAGTTCAATTCTACAAACATAATCTAAAAAATCCTACAGAAGCATTCCTACAAATAACCCTGAACTTTCTATAACATTTTTGTTGGGAAATTTCTAGAAAAAATCTTATAACGTAAAGCAAAAACAACTTATTTTGTTGGCACCAACCGAAAAGGAACATAAAAGTATTTAGTCACATTTATCTTGTCTCTCTTAGTAAACCAACAACGAGATGAGTACTCTTTTAATGGAATCTACAAAATGGTAACTAATTGTAGAATCTGAAAAGAAAAAAACAAGAACTAAAGAGACCTCAAAGAGGTTGACACCAGATAGCACGCTCAGTTCTAAATTGACATAAAAAATAAAGACATCGACTAGGGTTCCTTGCGAAGCATCCTTCCTAATAGTGGTGGTGGTGGAAGTTACATTCATAAAGATCTTACAGAGTACCAAAAAAACTATTTGTTTTTTTTTCAAACAATTACATATTCCTTCATAAACCACCATGGAAGATGTGATTACCTGTGAGCTGCTTGTTGGTGTTGGTGCGTCGCAGTGCCCTCAGGCCGAACAGAGGACGTCCGTTCTCGTCCGTGGGGCCCACGCCATAGCTGGAAGTGATGCAGTCTACCCCGGACTCAACTAGTGTCTCCACACGCTTCTGCGATCTCACTGCAACAGTTGGTAAAACTGTCAATGTGAGTTTCGATGTTAGGTTAGTGCAAACAACATGTTAAGCTTGTTTGGTCAAAAAAGTTTTTATTTTCATTCTAGTAGGGGAAAAATTAGAATTAGAAATATCTATGTACTGTATTATAAGGTTTTGAGATAACCTAGACCGAATTAACAGCTGTAAAAGTAGAAAACTTTTCAAATAAGGATCAGGATGAAGTTAAGGATGAAAATCATTAGTCCAATTGCAGGGTTATATTGTATTTCTGGGTCCAAAAATTGGCTTATTATTACATTTATATTTATAAATTTATACATAATATTATTATATATTAAATTTATACATTGTACATAATTATATTTTCATGTATTTTATTATTTTTTTAAATAGACTGGACAATTTTGTTGTAAAAAAGTTATATAATTGTTGTATAATATATTTTATAAGGAATATATTTTGTTTCAGAATATATTCTATATTATTATTATATACATCATGTAAATATATATATATATATATATATATATACATCATGCATAAATATAATCATATTTAAATAAATACTAGCAGTAAGCCCGTCCTTTGTACGGGTTGTAGGATTCAGTTTAAAGAAGAAGGATCATCATACCGAAATGTAAACCTGAAATTCTAAACACATCAATACAAAGAAAATAAATCAATACCCAGCTTTATTATTTAACATTACTTTACAATTAAATAGATTAGAACATTTATACCATTATTATACTTATTTATACGTTAAAATAACTTTTTAATATACTGTAGTTATGATTTCGAAATGGGTTCAAATGTCTGTAAAAATGACGGTTCAAAAGTTATGGGCTTTTAAATGTCAGAAAAATTAAATTTTTAAATTTTCAGCGAAAACAATAAAAGTAAAGTATAATTTGACTATCACCATTAAAACCTGCTTAAAAAACTAAACAAATTAGTATTTTGAATTATTTGTCTACGACTAACGGTTCCAGAGAAGAGTTAAATTTAATGTCCATGATAAACACAGTACGTTGTCAGAAAAAGCGTCCAATGTTATTCTTATGGAGAATATTGAAATATCAATTTCTTCCTTATTTTTTAACCGTTTTCCATGAAACTTGGTATGAAGTGTAAGGTCAAATCACCCAACAGAACCAACTCAAAAAAGCTTGGTATTACCGGGGGGGGGGGGGTGTTTCCCCCCATACAATTCGAACAATTAATTTAATTTTGTCTCTCTTGTTTTTATTTTCAGAAATGGGATGATTATTTTTGAAACAATAAATTATAAAATGATATTTATTTAGATGAACTTTGAAGAAAATGATGGTTTTACTATAGATTGTCTTTCTTGAACTTACTCTAAGGGAGAAAGTATGTGTCAGTTCACTGGTACCGTTTATTTTTTTCGGAGAAGACGGTGTAAAATGCCTCCTGGAGCGTCACAGACAAAAATTGAGATAAGACCGGTTTCGGCTTCTCTAACGCACAAAAAGTAAAAATAACTAAAAAATGAATAATTCTGAGCAATGATCAGACAAAACTCTAATTTTTATTTATATAGTTGTATAGATAGACAATTAACAAAATATAATCAAATTATATTCCTATTGGCACGCATTGCGGCTTGAGGAACTTCCACGCTCCATCACCAGACTATCCTAGCTGCTAAACACAGCCTTAAGGCTGTGAAAGAAAAAAATAGAATCTTGGTCTGTACATTGTAATATTTGTGTTGAACGTTAAAGCAAGATGAGGTTTCCTGTATGTAGATGTAAATAGTTCCTATACTTTCAAGCTCACGATGAATTTTCGATTTCTAAATCGTTTAAGGGAAACTATCTATATTGCTAAGTTAGCTAAGTTAGGCAAGATTGATGAGGATAAGATTGCTAGATTTCCTTTTCACAACGATAAATTTAAACAATCTCCAGCCGATCAATGAATTGTGCTAAATCTAAGCACAGAACTCACGTTATTGCTCCAAACAGTTCTATAAATGAATGTAGGCTGTTTTCCTTCAAAATGCTCTAATATGCAATATGCAATCAGTGTCAGAGTTCCAAGAATTTGCACCTCGGATTATTTCTGTCTTAAGTCCGTCTAGTTGGTTGTTAATGCCTGATTTTCTAAATCTCAAAAGCCAAGTATCCATAAAATAGAACACCATAGATAAGCGTGTCACTTGGAATAGCAACTAAAAAGAGTTGCCATCGAACCAACAGCTGCGGGGCGCTCGGAACGTCTTGCGTTTGTTTATGTGTTTGTTTGTTTGGAGCAAGCCGCGTTGGACCAGTTCTGTGAAAACACTTTTTATTTGTAAAGCGTTTGTAGCTAGAAACGTGTCTATCACAAAGGTGGAAGAATGTTTGACAATTCTGTACCAAAATTCTCTACATTCCAATCTAACTTGAATATCAAAAACACTAGCCTAATTTACAGTAATCATATTCTTTGGTAATTGTGTGGAGAGTAACAGTTACAATACTAACGTATTTTACGCATTTTACTAGATCCTACTAATGTAAAGAAGTGTTTACAAAAATAGCCTTTTTCGTTTTTGAAACTAGGAAAGAAGTTCGCGAAGTGCGTTGGCAACAAACCAATTTTGTTGCCTATCGATATTGGCATATCCATGTCAAAATCATTTTGAAACCCTTTGTTTAAAAACTACAAACAGAGATAAATTTCAAAACCTCAATCGTTAAAATCAGTTTAGATAAAAAGGAGGAGTAGTGTTTGCAAAAAGGCTTACGTAAAAATAAATAGGTTTCGCTTACCTACGTAGCGAAACAAAGGTTTTTATTTTCACACATAGGTGGGAGAATTGTTACTCTCAAGGCTGAACTGATAAAATGATTTGAAGACCGTGCAGTATGTTACGGTATTACAGTATTTTACGTAAGTCTATTTGCATTGGAAAATTGCTTGTTACAATTTCTCGTCATAACATATAAATGAGGACAACAAGATTACGTGAAATCTGATCAGAAAGTCAATCTAAATTTGTGCTAAGTAGAGTGGTAAAAAAATGTTGACATTTGAAAAGGTGGTAAGAATCTGAAAGCGTTAAAAGGTTATCTGCGCTGGAGAAAGCTGAGACAACTAGAGTGAAACAACTTAACATTACAAATAAAACAATATTAACATTATGTTGTGTTGTGACGGTCTGGGCTTGGAGAGATAAATGACAAAAACATGTTCCAAATATGATATTAAAATATATAAACATTTTGTAATTCTAATACTATTATCAAGGATATTCTAAGGAAACTTAAATCAACAGGAACCACCTAATAAACAAAAACTTGCATGATTCAAATCTGTACAACAAGTCCATTATCTTGGATCCCACTACAGCCACCGATCACGAAGGTCATTTTGTGTTACTCGATTTTATTTAACATGTTGTATGTAATAGAATATAAAAATAAATATTTTGAGTGCTGAAAGACGATTATTTATATTTAAATACAAACCCCATACGTTCCTCTTATCAAGCTGTTACCTAAAACCCAGGCGAAGTGAGAAACTTAACACAAAACAAATTTGAAAATAATTTATGAAAAATAATTAGATACTCACTGTTTAGAGTTGGACGGAAACTGTGATTATGACAGTACATTCACCCACGACTACCAAAGCATTTACATCGTTCCTAAAATGGATTCACAAACTATCGAACTGTACTATTACGATAAGCTAAATCTGTTATTTTTAGTAAAATGTGAACATTAATTTTGAAATTAACCACATTGACTTCTGCGCCATCTTGTACCGATAAAGATCGCGTATCGAGCTGCCATCTCCGTGATCAAGTCACGTGACCTCTGATTGTTGAACACATTTCACAGGTGCGAATGTAAAAGCTGTTGGCAAGTTGACTTGTGTTCAATTCCTCTGGTCGAGCTCTTGTTTATCCAGTTTAAAACTGTGTAAATGATACCGCATTTCATATGTTCCTGTTCCTGGTGAAAAAAGTAGATAGAAATTATGGTACCAGATTATTTAATACAGATTTCATTTTGACATATTTTAAACTTCATTTATGAAAAGCTTCGACACCATGGTTGCGCATTTTGGTAAATACCGTACTGTAGTGTGATAGATTCATGATATCAAAGAATATTTGGGGTAGAATTAGTATAGCTTTTATCTTCTATTTGTACGCATTTGGCATTTTTATTTAAAACTAGCCAAACCTGATGTTGCGTCACATTTTTGGATACAAATTTGAGTTGAGTATGTGGCTTGAATAAACAATAACGAAATTATTTAATCTCTATTCAAAATGTGTAATTTGTTATGTTGTATAAACTTCTTGCGCAGTTTATTATTTATACATTACGTTATTTTTTGTTTTACACTTCATAATCCAAATGTAAAAGATTTCACACCAAAACTGTCTTTGTTTTATTCTCTCTCTATTCAAAGCCTTGTAACAGAACCTGAGAAGCGCATGCACATATATAAATTGCAAAAACATCATAAAAGCTTACAGATAAGGCTGTACATTTAATAATTGAAGTTAAGTAAATTTATAAAAACGAAAAACTGTCTTAAATTCTGAATAACTCTTATAATACTATCTAAATGTTTGAGTTTTCCATTAGAATTATTAAATAATTCGATTGAAAGGGCAGGTTGCATTATGTATACGTAAATTTATCAACGCCTTCAAATGATACTACACCAAAAACCAACAGCATTGTCCCACTGCTCGTTTCTCCGAACCTGCAGGCGTTCGTAGACTAGAAAGCTGCTACAACATAGGAGTACGGAAAATTTCCTTACGTAATGATTCTACTGTTGACAATACAAAGGTTTTTTTTTCAAAATTACACTTATTTCTAAAAATTGAGATAAGAATGGCGAATCGAAAGGGTATTTGTACAATTGTTATGGATTTATTTTTTAATCCAGCTGGGAGCTTATTATAAAATACAGACACAGTGAAAGATGTTATCCTCTCAGAGAGCGCAAGGCGTTATCTGGGAGTGCGGAGATTTTCGCCACGTCTGATAGGACACCTGATGCTATACCAGTTGTTGGTATGGACCACAGGTATCCTATCAGACATGGCGAAAATCTCCGCACTCCCAGATACCGCCTTGCGCTCTCTGAGAGGATAACATCTTTCACTGGGCCTGTATTTTATAATAAGCTCCCAGTTGGATTAAAGGGTCTAAGAGGGGTTAATCTTAAGAGAATCCTGAGAAGCTTCCTGGTAGATAAAGAGTTTTATAGTGTAGAGGAGTATCTGTCCAACTGATTTGAACAAATTGACTTCAATTGTATTTTTTTCAAGTTAGCTTTTAGCTTGACGAATGAGATGTGAATTTTGTATGTATTTTTCAGAATAAATTATGTTTATGTTTACAGTATTTCCATGTTTGACTTATATAAGAATGTATGAAATCTGTATGTAGTTGCAACGTGTTTTTAATATTGTCCTCGTTTGGTACTTGTATACATCAACCTCTCTCTTGAGATAATTAGTTAGATAAATTAAAAAAAAACGTCTTAAATGTGTTTATTTAGGACATAGGATGTTCTAAGAATGTTCAAATTGCGTAACCCCATGACTGTAAGGACCTTAAATAAAGTCGTCCTAGTATCCCAAGCATTAAGCCAAGCAACAACTAGTATTGAGAAGGAATCGGAACGTTTCGTTTAGATAAGAGCCTTCCAAGGAAATTAAAGCAGTAGCAATGATTGTTCTGAGCGCGCTTATTATCACAATTCACAGTTCCAGGCTGGATTGTCCGTTCCCTCGTCCAGTCGCCGCAGGCCGCAGTCTAGACACGGACAGAAGGCTGAGGTTACCCATATTTGGGGCGATAACAGCGGCCTGAAACGGAGCTAAAAATACTCTCTCTCTCTGGCACACGCACGCACGCCGAAGATCGGTGGTGGCCGCTAAGGTCGACGAAACATCTCAACACGTATGAGTGTATGACCGCGACATTGCTACACTGACGGATGCGAGACGTGTCGCCAGTAAAAAATGCATTGCCATTGAAAAATGCACTCGGTTAGGTAGGAAAAGGTTCGTTTTGAAGAAATGGTCTCTGAAAATAAGATCAAACTGTTCGTGCATAAAAATACTATTTTTGAATCTGAAATCCTTAATGATTCTCTTTCCGTAGTTTCAGGTAGTTAAAGGTTAAATGACATAGAGAATAGAATGAACTATTTCTATGACTGTGGGAAACGACGGATGTTGTAACCGTACAACGGCGTAGTGTTTGAACCTAATCTGTTACGTATCTATTTTTTACTATGTACTATTTTTTTAGTACGCGGGAAAAATCAAGGTGTTGAATATATTATAGATTGTAAGAAATCATTAAAAGTGTGGCGGCGGTTGTCCACCACAGCTCCGCAAAAAACACTGTTTCAGATAGGGAAATCAAGCGTTGCAGAAGTTTAGACGAATCCTGCTTTAGATTAATTAACTTAATTGTGTTAGAAATGCAGTAAATTGGTATGATGGAGAATATGAAATTGCACTCATGCTGATATGTCATCTAATATAAAAAATTGTTTTCGGAGGCCGTCATTCTTCTGACCCACCAAATAAACAGAAAGGCTCAAGCAGACCATCTGTGGAGCCAAGTTAGGTTGCTTAGTTTGGTTATTGATAGTTTTAAAATAGTACTCGGCAAATCCTGTGTTTTTATTGGTTAGTTAAAACTGTTGGGCACAATTCGAGGAACATTTTAGATTCAAGGCCAAGTCAGGTGACTTGCAGGTGAAATTCAGTAGGCACTGCATTTGAGTAATGCATCGTTGATGCTACTGTCCACCAATCACGAGAGCCCTGGTCCCTGGACCAAACAACAATACATCCATGTGTTGTTTTGATATCATATATTTTGAAGACAGTAATATTGATTTTTAATCTGCACTACAGTATTGTACTAATGCTAAAAAAAGCTTTTTGTTTTAGAAAAGCGTCTGCAATTCTTAGTTATGCAATGTTTCAAGGTTATTCTTGTGTCTCGCGGACAATTGGCAGTAACCCGACCGAAAAGTTGAAAAATGCATAACGAAAATAACAAATAGGATCGAAAATCATCATGGTAAAAATACCACGTGCACAGAGAAAATGAAGTTTCGTCACCACTGTTAACACACGTTGAACCATCAATTAATTGTCTACGATCACACATAATTGCTTCATAAATAGCTGCTCGCGGCCGCCGCCAATAAAGCACCGCTTCACCTCGCCCTCTCTTCGCACATTTATTTTCGCGTCTGTCCCAATTAACAGCTGTATTTTGAGCGCGAAGATATAATTGCGCGGCCAAGTTCGCGGTTTCGCACGTTACCCTCCCGCTCCCCCACCACCACTGGACCAGCTGTCACGACGGCTCTCTTTGAAACACAATACTTGACAGAGTATCGCTACTCGCTTGGATGCACCTTTTGTCTATACAGTACTCCCTTCCACTTGCGCAGGCTTTTATTACGTATCTTTATGCCAGTAGCATTTGTATAGAAACGGTCCAAACCCTCGTCTCCCAGTTCCGTTGCATTAGTGCATGGCCGTATTGGATTTAACACCTGACTTAACTAGTCATAAGTCAATTTTGCTTTTGCAAAGTGAGCAATTTGTTTGACGAACTTGAAGTTATTTTTCAAAGAACATTGATTCTAAAAAAATATTTAATGTATTTGTTGAGATTTAAAAATGGATAAACCTTTTGGAGTTTTTAATAGTCTCTACAATTGCAATAATAGCAGCCTTAAATGACAATGTTATGTATAGACTAATAAATTAAAGTACATGTAGACGGATAATCGCTTTTGTAAATAAGATTTATTAGTACGGTTTCATGTACCTCCAATTAGATGTTATATCTACATCGGCTGAGTGTAGGCACAAAACCCGTATTCAGCCCAAGTAATGACATGGGCAGTCAACGTCCACCACCACTAAAGTTAGTCTACGGTAAAGATGTGTCGAGAATCCACGAAATAATTCTACAATAGCCACCGCTTATTACCGGCCTAGCTATTCTATGGCAACGTTTAACGTCTATAGCAACAGCTAATAAATCGTTTTGACGGTATTCTTGGTCAATTATGTTGACTTATTACTGACCCATCATGCAATTACAGTAATTAAAGGTCCTTACAGAGTCAGATAGAATCTTGACAGATGAAACTGGTCGTCTGTATGCAAGATTCGAACCATAGTTCGGAGTTCAGGCCATAAACTGGAATGATGGACTGACGAATTTTGTTAAATTAATTTGTTAAATGAACTGATGTTCAGCCGGCTTATTTAATATTTCAAATTTGTTCAACCCCAGAGGAATCGTTTAACATTACGGTCAGCGGCGAATCCAGGATTTTCTCTAGCAAACTAACCACAAATATTCCGCTGACTAAGCTAAAATTGATGATTACATATTGCTATCTTAGATTATCATTTCGAATTCCTATCGACAACAAACTTAGACCGATTGCTAGTTCAAAATGTTCATAACATATTTTAGAGTATACCTACGTAAAAATATTTGTATTTGCTTCTTAGTGGGAAATAGGTTTGATCATGGATGGAAATGCCCTTCCTTATTTTTAATCCTAATTTGTAGGTTAGTCACTGTTATTGCAATTTCAACTATTTTCCTTAATTTTGTTTCCAAATGTAATTTGTTTTTACAGTAATTTAATTTCAAATTATTGTTAAATTGTTTTAATATCATAAACTATTTTTCATGAGGTACATTTTATTTTTATAGTTCACGTCATCAGAGATATATGTCACCAGACCGTCAGGTTTATAATTTTAGAATTGATTTATTGGGATTGTTATTTTACGTTCTATTTATTATTATAATTATCATAATAATTTTGTCGGTTGGCGTCAGTAGACGTAGTATGCTAGTTTTGTATTTTATATTAATTTTGTATTCATAATTAATTGTATAATTGTTGCAATGTAATTGGACTTATGTCTGTATTGTTGCATTTGATTCAGATTGAGATTCAAATTGCTTTATTTTGACAGTTGTTAACAAGAACTGCATAATAGTGTCAATAAAATTAGTAAGTAGTCATAATAAACTATGTATAATAATGAACTAGGAAAATAACTAGGATTTGTCATTGTAACCAATAAAATCCTTAACATTATAAAAAGAGTTTTCAATTAAATTTGAAAATAAATAAATGTCTAAAGGTAATGTTTTTAGCGAATTTTCCATAGGGAAGAAGCTATTACCGTAGGTCTCATGGCAAGAGTTAAGCCCGAGACCATGTTATTTTTTCTTCTTTAGGTGCTCAGAGACCAAAAACAATAGTGGTTAAAATTTTTATATATATATATATATATATATATATATATATATATATGTATATATATATATGTGTCTGTGAACACGATAACTCTCGTAAAAAAAGGTCCGATCGAGACCAAATTTGGTAGAGACGTGTATTCCTACAAATGCTCGGACGAGTTCGTAAACCAGACATATCGGTCAATGGGAACAGGTAGTTTGGGGGGGTTTTGTACCCCAAAATTGGGTTTTTTGCCTTTTTCACATGTAATTTCTAAAAATTTCTAATTTTATATTTCACCATTGGAATCAGCTTAAAAAACTACACAATTAAGTTCCTTAAAGTTTTTCTCTATCTTCAACGGTTACCGAGATATAAAAAAATCTAAACACAGTACGTTGTATTTTTGAGGCTCCAATGTTAATCTTATGGAGGATTAAAAAAAATTAATTTTTCACTTATTATCTAATATTTTTGGATGAAACTTGATATTTGGCTTCATGTGATTGAGATCCATACATTTGTGCTAAAAAATTATAGTTTATGTGTTTATCATGGCAGAAAACCTGCATACTCTTTTCCCATGTTAATCATATGGAGATTAGGCAAACTCCTATATTTATGGACAGATGTTGATGAAAGTTGGTATAAATGTTAAAAATAAAATTTTTGATGGTATAAATGCCTACTTTCAGTGTTCCTCACAGCAGCAAACCTACTCTCTCTTTCCCATTTTAATCTTATGGAGAATAGGCAAAAATTCTCATGTTTATCGACAGATTTTGACCAAACTTGTCATATATTATTATTATTATATTATTGATTTGGAAATTCGCTGAGTACGCAGGTCTGCTGCGACGGGGGTATTACTTCATTTAAAACTGTTCTCATTCTTTTACATTATAAATTCAATAAATTAGCTCTGGTAGTTTCTATAGAAACCTGTTCCATATTTTCCATCTTAAAAATCGTCAACACCCCCCCCCTCCAGAGCTAAGACAGATCCATGTCAAAACTACAACTTCTCTTAACAGCTATTATTTCAAGTCCTTCTAAAATCAAGAAATGAAATATTCAAATCTGTATAGTAAATTAATTACTTTTCGTTCAGTATTTCAGATTAAAGAAGAAGGGTTTCAACACCCAAAGCATTTAACTCCACACTGCGCCTGCGCCTGTCCTGGATACATCACGCTCACACACAACAAAAGTTCACTTAAAATCAACAAAAAATATTACTTGAATCCGGGAACATTCCCTGCCAAAATCTCCAAATGGCGGCTTCATTTATGAGCAGAGCTCTTCAAAAACATCTTAAGAAGTATAGTTTAAAAATACAGATTTGTAAAAATCATTCCAGAGTTTGCCACAGAAAAGTTGTTACAATTGCTTGGACTCTTCCCAACAGCTACAGATATGCCCGTATATTTAATGCCTATGAAAGACGAGAAACGCGGCGTCCGTAACCATGACCATGAGAGGAGGAGAGCAAGAGTGAAAGGGGGAGGGGGAGGGGGAGGGGGGAGCAAGCACGGTGCGCGATATGAGTCGAGCTCTGAGTCCTGGGTCTGATGCAGTTCGCACGGATTCTTGTTCATAATCGGCTACATAAACGTGTCTGGTGGCGCCCCCTCCCTCCCCTCGGGAACTAATGTAACGGAACAACCTGTCGGGCGAGGGCCGGGGCCTAACTGAGGACTGAGGCTGAGGAGTGTCGACTGTCGAGTGCATTGCTGCATTGGCATTCACCTACATCACGCTCTCGTTACTGGTTTAACGTTTATACTTAGCCTATTTCTGGGATTGAAGAAAACGAACTCTTGAAATCGGGGTTTCCTTTTAACGTTTAAAAAAGTCTCATTTATTTTTTTTAGTACTGTACTTTTCCTCGTTGACCATTCACAAGTTTTTTCTACTCACTCTCGTTTCTGTAATAAGAATTGTGTTAAACTATACTGGGAGTGCTAATTAAAAACTATAATTCGGGATATTGTAACGTTTTAAACCAATTTTATTTCTATTTTCAGTAATTTGATTCTAATATTTGATTCGTATTGTAATAACTAAAACAAACCCTTAATATAATATTTTTAATAATTATTAATTAAATAATAACCTTTAAATGAACTCGACACGAACTGTTTGTTTATTAGGACTACTCATTTTCACGGCCTAGAGATGTTTAACGTTTTAAATCGCAACGGTCCAAATTCGACTTTATTATTACCTAAAGTCAACGTGTAGTTATATCAGCTGCAGTAACTAATGAAAAATAACCAAAAATTGCAACATAGTCTGGAATTGAACTGGCGATACGATGTATAGGCCTAAGTACATTATCAAACTAACTTACCTAGTCACTAAAATAGTAAGGTGTAAGGTACAACCTAAGTATACAGTAATTTTGCGTTAAAATGTCAAACAATTTCAAGGTTCGGCCTTCTTCAACTTAATAAACATTTATATTTATGTTTAGAGTTACAATAAACTCACTCCGTGTGATATGCCTAAATAGGTTAGGCCTATTCCAATTTTGTAAGAATAAAAAATTTATATTATTGAAGATTTCAGATTTTAACAAATAGTATTAAATATGCATAAACAAGACAAAAATGTTTGTACTGTACTTACTTCCCTGTGGGAAATAGGTTACATAATGGATATGTCCAAAGGGAATGTTTTCAGTTTATCTGAACAGTTATTCTTATTCTTTTATAGGCTATTAAAAATTCAATATAATAGCTCTGGTAGTTTCTAAGGAAACCTGTTACATATTTTCGGGAACGTTCCATAGGATCCAATTTCATTCGATCCAAAACATTAAAATAGAGAAATAAACTCCTGTTTCATAGGATCCAATTTCAATCGATCCAAAAGTATAGTCAAGTTAGTAAGTAATAGTCAGTGATGTTTGTGAACAGAGTGTATTCGAAATACTAAGCCCTAAAAGAGAGAAATAAATAAACGCTGTTTCATAGGATCCAATGTCAATCGATCCAAAAGTGCTGGATTTGCGTCGGAGAGATTAAAGGAGTTAAAACATACTGTGGTTGCTTCTTCAAGATGATGGCGTTCAGAATTGTTCGTCACCTATGAAATTGGACCCTATGAAAGGGACCCATATTTTCATCTTACAAATCACCAACGCCCCTCCAGAGCTAAGACATATCCAATTCAAAAATCTTTGAGATAAAATAATTTCTCTGACTCCGGAAAAGCTTACAATGAGATAAAGAATCTGGATCCATAAAATAGCTGGATGTTTACCGGGAACAAGTAAAATTGCGTCAGTGTTTGTGTAAACGGAGGGGTAGTGAGAACACACATACACCAATAGAACTGTTTAGTGTTTCGGGAGTCATTAAGCCAACATTCCGTTGATAAGAGGCTTTCAGGAACCTTATCAGTGACGGGCACACAAGAGCAGCCTACTGGCACAACGCTGGTATATAAAAGAGACTAGTTTTACAAATATGTCTACTTAGTCTTAATTATCCATTCAAACAAAAAATATTTTTTTAGAATATTTATCAACTTCATTATAAATATAAATTATTAATTTCGTATTATAACCGACAACACCTGTTTGTAATAAAATTATGCATACAACGCTTTGTGCAGTTAAGTTAGGTTGCCTATTGATTAATAATTTCATATCATCAATGACCAACCAATCTTAACTCTGCAGTGCAGAGCGCTGTAGGGCCGGAATGTCGGAATGCACATCGCTTATATACAGGCGTGGTCCCGGTCGACATTATTTAAGATAAAATTAGCATTATCACCAGAATCAAAATAGGCTTCGTTTCGTGTAATTTTGAAACTCTGGAACATATTAAATGCTCTGTGTCTGATTTTAATAAAGACAAGTTGTTTAAGAAGATTGCAAGTTGTGTCTAAAAACTGTGCATAAAAATTTGTCCCTTTAGTTAACAATAGGCCTATGAGATGAACATTCTTGTACTGAAAATTTAATCTTGTACAAAATTGTAGTCTCAGCAAAGATGTGCCAACTATTTTGCATTTCAAACCTTAACAAAGAGTGGAAAACATTTCCAGGTTATTAGCCTAGACCCTATTTAGGTCATCATTTTTTTTTAATTTACCAAAAAATTTTTATTTTATGATTTTTTTGCATTTTATGATATAAAAATATCATAAAATGCAAGATTCAATTACACCTATAGTTGTATATTCGTAAAAATTGTAAATAAGTTAAGTGCGATTGTCCAGCTCGCGGAAAGATTCGCGTCGGCGACGCGGCGCCTTGAAATTGTATTGCCAAGTTTACAAAGGATACGTAACAGCTTAACATAACCAAAGTTCCTTTCAAAAATTTATTTATCAAGTACCGGACTTTATTCAAAGGAATGAGATAGAATTACATTTACAAATACATTAACTTACTGCAAGAATGCTGGGGAAAATATCAAGAGAGAAAATAAAAATTATTAAATAATAAGACTACAAGATCGCACTATCTTACATCTTTTACAATCGTTTCACATTCATACTTGGCTTAAAATACCTAGCTCGGTAGGTTGTCATTTCAGTAAAAAGTATTTTACTAGTAAGTATCCAACCCTTGTTTTCCCTAGGAGCTCGGGGAAAACAGTAAACAGCCTTAAACTACTTTAATATTTCATATTAGTTTTCTTTTAACTTATCAAATAAAAAATAAAGAACGTTCAAGGGAAGAATAAAACAAAATATACTGACAGCCAATAATGTAAGGTCTTACCTTGCCGGTGAACACTATGGTAAACAATTGGACGAGGCATTTTAAAACACAATACAAATAAACGACCACACAAACACAACCGAACCACACACAACTATCTCATGCTACATAATAAACTAAACTTCACATTTGAGGATTTTTAAAAATAAACAACCCCTAAGAAAGGGAACATTGCATAACATAACCTAGAACTACCTAACGCCGACTTAGGAGATGACATATTCTGCAATGTACAGGGCAGCGGGAATAAGAAGGGCTGCCAACCTTTCGGAATGAATGTCCCCTCGGTAAGGTGACACCCGCAAGGTAGGGTGGCGTAAAGAGCACTACGCAAACGCGTGTCTTCTCCAGGCATCCAACTGCACCGCATTAAATTTTTATGTTCACAATTATCTCCGATCGATCAATTACATCGAAACTGCGCGTTGTAAACAACCGGATTGATTTCCTGTTATCGTAAATGTTTAATCATTCCGTAAAATTAGAGTGGCCGACAGGATGGACAAGTTACTTTCAAGTATTATTGACCACTTCAACGATATTACACGCACAACGCAATTAAGTTCACAAGTTTAATGTTGGCGTTTTCCCCGCAGAGACATTTTTACACATCTCGTCTAAAAAAATCTATACTATTTTAATTTATATTATTAACTGCCGAAACGATCAACACATCAAAGAACAAAAGATATGTTGTCAGTGTCAACAGATTGATTCAATGATAAGGTTTTTATTAACTCGAATTGAAAATGATTGAGACTGTTCTCAATTAATTGCTAAGGAATTTAGGGTCAACATCCAATTAGAGGAATACTACACAAGCTTCTGTTACAATTAGAATATTTGACTATTATTTAATAAATATTAATAATAATATTTAATAATATAAATAATAATAATATTATTAAATGATATTATCAGCGTAAAAAGATTATGTGCTCTAGGAAGAAGGAACTGGAAGAACAATTGATTAAAAAACAACAAGAATATATTGAAAAAGATTATGGATCATTAGAAGCTAAGAGCAGAGAAAAGTTTTTCGGTATATTTCAGAAACACCCTGTATAATTATGTACTATGGGTCCCAAGTGTAAATTGCATATTTTAAATTTATTTCCATTTCGGTTCAATTCCATTTTTCCATTATTTACAATTACAGGGATATATTTTGTTTTTTGTGTTTATAATAATTTTACTTAAACATTTATCCGACCGAAGGTACTTAGATATTTTATTCATATTTTAGAATTTGCCGTTCCTTCTTTTGACGCCCCAAAAATTCTGCCGCCTTGGCATTGGCCTTGGGACCGGGCCTGGCCCTGCACCTACTCTTAGTTACCCCAATGTTACTCCAAACACCATCCTTGCGTAAACCGAAATAACAAGATCGTAGTTAGTCACTTCCGTTCGAGCCCGACCGCAACCTGAGCAGTGAGCATGGCGGGGAATTCTGGCATTGTACTTCATGAAGACGTGGTTGACACCTCCCAATCACGGGGTGGTATGTTTTACTAATGATAATAAATAATAATGACTTAATAATATTTTAACAAATTCCTCTGTTTATGAGTAAAATAAATAAATTAATATTCATATTAATAAACAACTAAAATTATTATGGACACGTTGTATATTTAAACGAATTTAGTGCTCTATCTCGCTCTTTCTACCCTTTTTTCTCTTCTCCCTTTCTTTCTCCTCTTTTTTTCTTTTTTTACTCTCCTCTGAGAGGGGTCCGGTCCCTTTCGTCCCCGCGTAAATACGCCCCTGTCTGCTGGACTCGGTTTTCCGAATCAGTATTGTACCTTCTACTGCGTCGGCATACTCCTATCTCTGCAACATATGTCTCACGCATTTGCAGTCTATTTGTGTGGGCGAGGTTGGCCGAGCAAGGTATTAAGGTTTTTAACCGATAACGACACTGTAAGATGTATAAATATTATTAGGTCTATATTCTATTGTTGAATCACGGAAAAATAATGAAAAATCATGTGTCGAACATTCTGTTTTGAGAGCTTCAAGCACACTTTAAGTTAATTATTCTCTGTGGGTTGATTAATGTGATACTAAACATATGGAAATTTTACAAAATGTGAGTTATCCTACCTGATCGACCTCCGGCCGTCCACGACACCCAAGGTGCCCGCTCGCACTCCGACCACCTCGCCATCCCGACACCTAACTGAACAACTGAACCAAACACGATAACCTACTATTGGTAAACAATGCGTACGTTGACGCCTAGTTTACAGTTTACTCTGTGTCGGCTTCTGAAAACACCGAGTATCCGGTCGCGACTCGCGGGGGGCGTCACTTCCGGACACTGTTTGGCCAGTCAAGGTCGTCGTTGAGAGCGAACACAGCTGCATTTACTGCTGTTTAGCATTTCGGTATGGACGGGGACATCCGTTGGCCATAAGCTGAGTGATGCTTCTTGAAATTTTCTGATTCATTGCGAATTCCCTCCTGATATTTTCCGGCTCATTAAGAGTTCTGATATTTCGTCTGTCTAGCAGGCAAAATAATTGATAAAATCACAAAGTGACCTTTCACTCGATAATATCTCTGCGGTTATAATTACACAAAATTTTATATACTATAAAATTAAATTATACTTCATAGTTATACTATTCTTTTCATATGATCTGAGTATAACCATGTTAATTCAGATACCTTAATTTATTTAAATCTGTGTAAAATGGTGTGTTAAAAACTTATCCATAGTCAAACGTACGTACTTACGTGTCCTAGAACCCAAAAACCATAATGTTGTATCAATAATTATACCAATTAATATGTTTTATTCAAAAGTTTACGGGGTTTACAGAGAAGGTTCGAAATTACAAAGAGATTTTCAGATTTCCCCATGTAATCTCACGCAATCAAAGTTTTAAAACCCTCTAATGACTGGATCTTGACATTCCTAGTATTGGGTTACAAGTGATACATCATAAGTCAGGATTAGGAAGCGTCTTGATTGTCGTTGAGTGTCAGATAAGTGAATCCAACGCCGATTGCCATAAATGACTTGAAACATCTGGAGCGTTGAGAATCTTTCCAATTAAGTTTCGTAAACGCTTGCATCACCGGCAACAATGGTTGGTGTCAGGAAGTCGTTATTGAAAATTCTGTTATGGTCTGTTTACCGGGGAAACCGCAGAAACCCTACACCACGACCGCGGCTCTACCATGTGACCGTGGTGGCACAGACCATAGACCACCCAAAATGGGGTGGAAAACGTTTCTGACATGAATATGCCTTAGGTCTGGAGGGTGTTGGATAATTGTGCGACCAAAATTTGAAACAGTGACGTCATTTAAATTAATGACGTCATAGTTTGGTTATAAGAACAGATGTTTATATGAACTGAAAACATTCCACCATGATAGACATATCCATGATTCTTTCAGAGCTCTATGAGTTTGATTTTGACTCAATCGGTTTGGAAAACTGTGTACACCTTTTTCAGTTAACAAAGCTAATTATCTCTAAATCCATTACACTCGCGTCTTCCTCATATTCACGTTTAAATATCTATCAGATTTTGACGTTAACTTGAATTTGAATTATGAATTAATGAAAATTAACCTTCTCAATTTCTAGCTAAGAATGTATTGAGTGGATCCAACGAGCTATGTGAGCCTCAGTGATGAAAGTTTTCTAGGCAAAACATTCGTACAAAGGATTGTATATATGCGAAAAAATTAAAGTTGATTGAAATTTGTTACTAATATTTGAGGATTCAACTTCATAGCCTAAAGTGTTAAACAAGTTAAAAATATGTACTTTTAAAAATAATTCAAATTTTATTTCTCATTCACGAATGATCATTAGTCTACTGTAATTTGTATTTATATCAATAGACTATTATTTTACTACTTCAATTGATCCAAATATCTTGAGACAGTTGCCATAATCATATCCAACGAATTTGTTTGCCTTAGCAACGTAGTACCAATTAAGTTTTGAACCAATACTCTTAACTATGTTTTCAAAATTTGAGTGTTGAATGCGAAAGGGAAAGAAATGCAGTACTCCGGGAGACGCCCGGTAGCTCGGCTCGTCTGTTGATCATGTAGCTCTGTAAATCTCGACAAGGGAAAGTTCACAAGTCGGGTCTGCGAGACACGACAGAAAACTGGATTCAGAATTCTTGGAAATATTAGCAGAATTTTAATATTATTAACTATTTTCTTTTACCAATATAAATGAATTCTAAATCGAGTTGTATTTAATTTCCTGTCTCCGTGTGCGCCCATCCTTCGTACGCTTACTTATAGTTCACTCACAAGCACATTTCCCGAGCGCGCTTTGCGAGGGCGCAGACGGACAGACAGACAAACACTGAGTTATATTTAGAGGACGGCGGCCTAGTGAGGCTTGGGTTGTCCCAGTCTTTGCATGACGTATTTGGAACTCTTTTCGAGGTTATGTCGATCTAAATATTGTACTTTAGACTCACGGAGGTTAGGGCGTGAAGGTATTGGAGCTACACTAGGTCTGAAAAATCGCGTCCCCTTGGAGTAATAATTAAAGAACTGAACTACAAACCAAAAATTTATGCTGATTAACACAAAATAAAACATACGTAACTTTAGGGACTTGTTAACAGTCAGAACTTGATCTTCATTCCGAACGTTGAATGGTTTTAATAAAAGGATAAATTAACTTTTAACTTAAGGTACAGAATGTAAAACAAAGTCGTGTTAGTTACACCATTTATAACTCGAGAACTGCTGGACCGATTCAAATGATATTTGATTTTTGGATTCGTCTTCTCCAAGTAGGCTATAGGCATATTCAGTTTTGTATTTAACCTTAGGGCTAAGCCTCACTGGCCAGTAAAGTTTGTATACACGAGGGAAAACGGGACGCATTTTGATCATATGCAGACATCGATAATGGGAATATTTTATTAACAGCTGGTTTTGAGTTTTTTCACCTGTCGACACCTAACGTCCAGCGATATTTGTGATTGTTTTAAAAATAAGCATTACATTTACGTTTTAATTTTGAGTGTTTTTTTTGTTTTGTGGGAGTTTTAGAATGAATGTAATTGAACGTAATTGTAAATAAACGTAATTTATGAATGTTATATTCAGCAATGATTATTATAAAAATACCATGACCCAGAAGATCTAATCTTTCACGACATACCCATAATGCTATTCGACATCGGAACATTGCAAATCAAACCTCTGAGGAAGATTTAGGAATCGCACGAAAACAACACTGTGATGGGATGACTCGACTTCGTTCATGATGAAATTACATTTATTAAAAAATTAAAATCCAATTACATTAATCTAAAAGTTAACAAGACATGCATTACTAATAGACGCAACGAAGTTTGCCGGGTAGGCTAGTGACAAATTAAGAATAATTAATGAATTAAATTAAATAAAGGTAAACATATTGGACCGCATCTAATCATTAGAGTTTACAAATCGTATCATCTTGGATCCTAAGCATCAAACAAATAATTAAAACAAATTAAAGCTATAAATTAGAATTGCCAATAGAAATTAGGTACTTCTTCACTTTGTTAAAAAGACAATACTAAAAAAGACTTGCTTTGTATATTTGCGTACGGTACCGGTACCCCAAACTATTATAGGCCTACTGTACTGTAGTTGCCTAATCTATTCAAATATACTGTAATACATATGTGTGTCAACTATACGGTAGGTCTACTGGATCTGATGGAATGGATATGTTCTTATTTTATTTCGAAATGCGAAATCGCCAGTTCAATACTTGACCGTCATTATTTGTCATTGTCACATTAACGTTCAACTGTAGAACGGTATAGATGAATAAAGAAAACTTATCTCCTGTGATTACGACCTGAGTTTGGATTGTTCCGCAGAAATGCTTTGAAGTCAGTATCGGTAGGCCTACCCTGGCCACGCAGCGTAAACGCATACGTATTTCGCAGAATCCCGTTATAGAACGCGGTGTTTTAGTACGATGTTTTATTGTAACAGTAAAGCGCATTAAAAAGATTTTATATGAAAATTGTACACCCTCTAATACAAGGGTGTATAATTATCTTATGTTATATTCCCCTGATATTGTGGACGAAACGTTTTAAAATACAACTTGGTTGTAATTGAGGAAAATGGTTATTCATCTAGAGAGCCCAAGGTTTACTGAAGCTGGACACACTGGAAAGAGTAAAACTGTCTATCCTCCATCAAATAATATTTGGCAAGTATTCATAACATAATTATGGTTCAAAACATATCAATAATCAACACGTAAAATGTATCATATAAGATTTGATGATGGGTTCAAAAAAGGATAATGTCACGAATGTGTTCCCTATGAAGGCAATGGATAGCGCCGAGGCGGAGTCCGCTAAGCGTGGACCACCGCCTTAATCACGGAGATTTTCCGATTGGCCAAAACGAGAAAAGATAGGTTGGCTTAAGCTCATCGCCGTGCGGCAGGACACGTTTGCAGAGGTCGCCGTCCTGAGGCATTGTCGAGGACAAGAGTGACTACTTCAAGGCCGCGGGGGCCGAGCTTTGCACGCGAATAATTGGCGAACCTTTCAACATCCTACCATGGTGTTATTAACCGCACTCACCGCTAGCAGCAGTCAGTAACACAAAGTTAAATGGGAATACACCAGACTCACGGAGAACATTTACGGCGAGTCCGGTAACCTACCGAAGTGGTAGTAAATTACTGGAGGTGGTTGTTGGTGTTTAAGAAATTAGTATGAATATAAAATGTAGACCTTCCCTTGTAACCGATTAAATGAATAAACTTAGCTCCTGAACAATCGTTCATATTCGATTATAAATGTGATTATAAACACATTGTCAATACCGAAAAAAACTTTAAATCATTCCTACGCAGTGTAGCAATCATACAAAAAAATGCAGGTCAAGAGTTAAATATAAATAATTAAAATATCAAGGTCATAATAAATAAAAATTTCCCCGAACTTTGCGTGACTCGATCTCCTACACAATAGCCTTGTTTTTTAACTCGCAATTCTGGAATTGCAATTTTGTGTCAATTTTTAATATTGTAACAGAACACGCCAGTATTAGAAACCTTTTAATACATTACTGTACTTAGTTGAAATTTAGTCTTCAATTAAAAATGGGAAAATATCTTTTTACATATCACGTAACATAAAATCATTATCCTAAAAGGCTTTTCTTTATATACACACGATTTTGACCAAATTATGATAGTATAAATGAATTTATTATCGATCAACTGACCTTGAGAGAGATGCGACGCGTGGCGCAAGCGGCGGCTGACTGACGGTAAGGCTTCGCACATCGGTTGACGGCGGCCACCGACAGAGCGCGTGCGTGAGCTGTCTCTTATCTATCGCGGATGTGTACTTAGGCCACCTCAATTGCTGTGACGATATTCAGTATACACTACACACTATACACTACACAAAGAGGACGTTCACCTCGTCGATGTCGTCACGATGAGTAAACGTTATCACTTGTTACCGAGAACACTGCTTAAAACTTTCTTAAAACCTATGTAGTGAATTTTTTTGTTTCATTTTTGCCTAATCATATGTGCCACATCCAGTTTTAAAGACTTAAGTTTTTAAGACCTATGAAAACGTAATAAATGCTACTGGAGCTAAAAATATAAAAATGTATACACCCAACAAAAATTTTATGTATGATATTTATTTCCCTGAGGAAAATAGGTTAGATCATAAAATATATCTAAGAGAAATGTTTAAATTTCCTCTAAACAGATGTCCTTATAACCATATGACGTCACCGTTACAAATTTTGGTCTGACGGATTGCCATTACCCCTCCAGAGCTAAGATATATCCATGTCAAAACTTTAAAACACTGACGTAAATGCACGGGTATAACTTAGGTTGATCCCAAGCAAAGCCAATGGCTTTAGGTTTAGGATTTAAAAAATAAAAGAGCTGGTCTTTGTAGGGACAAAACAAGGTCCCTACAACGCCTCAACAATGAAGTTACGTGTTACGGTCTTACCACTGCACTTGACGTTCACTTAAGCTACAAATATGCTTTGAAATATGCACACAAAACGTTGCGAGAGAAAACCGGAGGTCAGCTTTGACGAGTGTTAAAAAAGGTTTTATTGTATACAAAAAAGAAAAGTTAAAAAATTATTCAACAAGTAAAATCATTATTACTTTGAGCTCAACATCTTCCATAATGAGGTCTGTAAAGAACGTAAAACAAATTTAACTATAGGCTTTGAATTTTTTTAGATCTTTTAAGGAAAGGATAAATTTAATGTTTTTATTCGTCCAAACACTTAAAATAATTTCAATCGATTATTGGGAATGGTTTTACCGACACTATATTTACACACTATATGTGTTTACCTTTTTAATTGTGGATTCGTACAAACTCTCTCAAAACAAAGTCTGTCGTTTATTTAATAACTGTATTAACTTTTCCTTTTTCGCATTTCTTAAATGATATTTCGTTCTCATCTCAATAACCTTGTCCAGAAATTCCCCACAGGTCATCTCTCTCTCAACAAACCTCTTGTTCAGTTCTTCCTCACTTTCCCTCTCTGACTCTTCCAGTAACAAAGACAATTTCCTTGACACACTTGTTACGTCAATGTTAACTTTGGATGCCTTTTCCTCAACGATAGCGTATATATTATTGAACTTATCACATAGAGTTTTAATATCTTCTTTTTTTACTTCTAAGATAGGTTTCAACGCTAGATTTTCATTCGCAACTCTTACGTTTTCTTGTTGTATGAGGGATTTCTCTTTCTCCAATTGTTTTTTAAGGGATAAGTCTTTCGCTAGGCTGTCTAGGTTCGCTTCGTCGTGTAGCAGCTGCCATAGCTCATCACAGCTCAGTCTGGAAAGCGTGTTCACCCAAGTAGAAACACGCATCTCGCTATCCACTTTCCCCCCCATCTACAGTCGCGTTTAATGATTAATGAGCAATAACTTGCTGTAAATGTTCATCAAACATTTAATACAGTTAGGTTATGTTATAAAGTGATCATTGTTTTAACAACTGTCAGTTTATCAACAAAATAAAGCACAGGCCACGAGCTCGAAGTTTTACACTATATGTATAGCATCAATTTCCGTTTTGAGGCGAGTTTATAAATAAACTGTATAAATACAGTTTATTTATTTTACTCTGAAAATATGCGTTATTATTATTCTAGTAATTAATGCAATTGTTGGTAGAACTATTGACGGTCTCTACTAATAAAATTATGGACCTATTTTATTAATGATACGTATAATTAAACAAATGATAATAATTTCGCTTCGCTAAAACGCTTTGACAGACGGTCAGGGCCGATTCAATGATAATCGCCTTTACAACGTTTCGGCAGACGGGCAGGGCCAATTCAATGATAATCACCTCTACAACGTTTCGGCAGACGGGCAGGGCCGATTCAATGATAATCGCCTTTACAATGTTTCGGCAGACGGGCAGGGCCAATTCAATGATAATCGCCTCTACAACGTTTCGGCAGACGGGCAGGGCCAATTCAATGATAATCGTCTCTACAACGTTTCGGCAGACGGGCAGGGCCGATTCAATGATAATCGCCTCTACAACGTTTCGGCAGACGGACAGGGCCAATTCAATGATAATCGCCTCTACAACGTTTCAGCAGACGGGCAGGGCCAATTCAATGATAATCGTCTCTACAACGTTTCGGCAGACGGGCAGGGCCAATTCAATGATAATCGTCTCTACAACGTTTCGGCAGACGGGCAGGGCCATTTCAATGATAATCGTCTCTACAACGTTTCGGCAGACGGGCAGGGCCGATTCAATGATAGTGTTGCTTGATAATGGTTTTTTGCATATGAAGTAGTAAATTGCAAGTAGCCTGAAATAGTACTTCTTCTTTTCTCTCTCTGCATAATGTTGAGAATTGTTCTTAAAAATACGTAACCTACGCTTACTAACTGCATAACTATTTTGTATACTTATTTATTATTTTAATTTTATATTTGTCTCTTTATAAAAATACTTTTTCCAGATAAATTGTATATTAATTAAAGTCAAATCGTCCAAAAACATTTTACTATGCGAATACTTTAGATACCGTACTTTATTTATCTGTTTACATTAGTATGCTACCATTTGAAGATTAAAATTGTATAGGAGTGAAATTTTAAAAATAAACATTAAATTTAACCCCATCTGTTATTTTAATATCTAGGTAGTTTTGTTAAACTGTGCTCACGAAATCCGAAGGCCACCGGTTCTATTCCAAACCCCGTCGTTTTTATAATTAATTAGTCTAATATTACCCAACAACAGGTGGTTAAATGGTGCTAACAAGGGTTTGAGCTTTGGGCCGTTCCTTAATCCACAGAAAATCCGGAGGCATCGAAAGATATTGTAATAGAAATACCCCCGTCGCAGCAGACCTGCGTACTCAGCGAATTTCCAAATCAATAATATAAAAATAATATATGACAAGTTAACAAACAAATTGACAAGTGACAAGTTATAAACAAGTTATGACAAGTTAATAAAAATCTGCCCATAAACATGAGAATTATTTGCCTGTTCTCCATAAGATTAACAAGGCAAAGAGTGTGCAGGTTTGCTGCTGTGAGGAACACTGAAATTAGGCATTTCTACCATAAATAATTTTTATCTTAACATTTATACCAACTTTCATTAACATCTGTCCATAAATAAAGGAGTTTGCCTATTCCCTATATAATTATTATGGGAAAAGAGTATGCAGGTTTGCTGCCATGATGAACACATAAAATATGATTTTTAAGCGTAAGTGGATAGATCTTAACCACATGAAGCTAAATATCAAGTTTTATCCAAAAATATTCATTAATATGGGAAATATTAATTTTTCCCTATCCTCCATAAGATTAACATTGGAGCCCCACAATACAATGTACTGTGTTTAGATTTTTTAATATCTCGGTAACCATGTTAGAGAAAAAACTTTAAGGAACTTAATTGTGTAGTTTTTTAAGCTGATTCTAATGGTGAAATATAAAATTAGAAATTTTTAAAAACTACATGTGAAAAACGCAAAAAACCCCATTTTGGGGTACAAAAATGGTCTCGATCGGACCATTTTTACGAGAGTTATCGTGCTAACAGACACATATATACATATATACATATATACATATATATAATTATAATATATATATAAATTTTAAACTAGTTTTTAATGGGCACCTAAAGAAGTAACATGGTCCCGGGCTTTAATCCACAGAAAATCCGGTAATAGCTTCTTCCCTATGGGAAATTCGCTAATACAAAATCACATGAACCCTATGGCTTACACTTTTTAATTTCTTCCCGTTCTATTTTATTCCCCTTAGTAAACAGAAAATCATCATTGAAGTCAAAATGAACTCTGCTTATATATAAAACAATTCTGAGACCTTTAATAACATATGCCTGTCCAGTTTGGGGAATGTGTATATCAAAAAGTAAACTTAATAAAATTCAAATTTTCCAAAATAAGATTTTGAGGATTGGTTCAAATTGCCCATGGTACATTCGAAACACACAGCTACACAAAGAATTTGGCTTGGACAGCATAGAAAAATTCATGAAGAATACTACATTAAAATTCATATCCAAACTTCATCTTGTTCCTGGAGCGGTTACCTTTGCCATCGGAGAGCCAACCTTGTACCGGCGGTTAAAACCCAGGCTTCCTCAGGATGTTACCAACCTGGAAGATCTTCCTTGATTGATTTATATCACAGAACAATTAATTGTTTTTTCTGTTTATTATGTTTATTTTCCATTTTATTATTAATTATTCATTATTCTGTTAACTTGTTTACATTAGTAATCTCAGGGTGTCTCTGAACAGAGCGAACCCGCCAAAGTTATTATTTTTCTCTGTTACTGCTTCTGTGCATAATGTTTCTGTAACGTTGATCCGGAAATAAAACTTTATAAAAAAAATGTAGAACTCGAATACAAAAAAATCATGACTTACTTCCTCTTAATGTTGACTATTTATGGAAAGCAACAACCGTATGCTACGGCCACGTGATAAGTATAGAGAAGTGTAAAAATATCATCGAAAACCATTTTTATCGATATTCTTGGTCGATATTTCTGATGTTTTATCGATTTCGTAAACTGCAATGTTAATGGTCAGCAAAAGATTTATTCAAGAGATTTTTGAATATTACTATTAGATGCAACTAAAAATTATGTAAAGATTTACCTGTTAACATTTTACTATAACAGTTAAACATAACCTGCGATCCGCCATAGATTACAATACCATATTATTTGGCTGTATGATGATTTTTATTTGATAACGACTTTATGTATTTCATCCGTAAAACAATAAAATCGTTTGCAGAACTGTTATAATAATTTAAAAAATTGTAAAACAATAAAGGTAAAACATCTACCTTTTTACACCTTTCTTTGTATTTTCAACAAAGAAATAGATAAACGCCTGAAACTATCAATGGACAAACCGCATTGCATTACTGTTGGGCGGGTTTCTTTAACAATGTTTCAGGCGCATGAAACGTCAATACATTACAGGATTGTTTTCTTAGAAATTTGTTAATAGTACTGTAATAAATAATTTGTAGTTTTAAACTGGTAATAATTGTAACGACCCGTTGTGGTTTGAAATTACTGAATAATCTTTTATATAAATATTTTCTAATCGATAGAAAAACAAATCATAGTTTATTAAAGATTCTTCCCTACCTACTAGTTTTGAACAACATGGTACAGTAATTTATGAAAATATTTTTCAAACTTAATCCTGATGTTTTATAATATAAAACAAATTGAAATACTATGTAGTCGACTTTGAGTAGTTTTGCTGTTTACGTTTGTTACTATAATTGACGTTTGTTACTGTTATTTTACAAGAATAAATACACTTATTAAAATACACCGGTTAAAACTTCTCATATTTCGGACCAATTAAGCGGGAAGCTATTAAATAAAAAGAGGGAATGAATGTGATTTATTACTTATATTGCCATAATGTATCAAAAAATCAAAACCACAAAGAATAAATAACCAGACTTCACTTTCTTATGGCAGTGGCTTGTTTAACGAACAAACACAATTGACATAAAAAATCAGGAAGACACTGCACTCACAATTCGAACATAAACAGTGGTGTTCCATTTTCTGTGGTTGAACGACGGATACAAAAAATTAATAAAAGAAAGTTATTGATTGATTGGGCTCTTAATTACCCCCTGCTTCGGGATCGCTTGACAACCAAAAAGCGAATAATTGAAGGTTAACTCTGTCTTTTTTATCTGCGTCTAAAAAATGTAAAATGAGTTGGAACAGTAACAAATTCATAAAAATAAATTAAACTTGCTGAAGGCTGATTTAGAGAGCTGAACATTGAAGTTGCTTAGCTATTAATTTTAATTAGAGAGTAATAAGCACTTTTCAACTTACCAGATGTGACTTCCGTCTCTGTCTTGGAGTTTTTGCGAACGCCTTGGAAGTTCTCGATCGTCGATTCCTTTCTTGTGGGAGAGGCTCTACCAGGGGACTGAGGACTGATGTAGCCATTTGTGATGGAGGGAGACTGTTTAGCGTCTAGATTAGTCTTTGCCTTAAGTTCAGAAGGTTTGGAAGTCTTCCTGACGACCTTCTGCTCCACGTTCACCATCTCTTGGACACTCTTGGTTGGGCTAGAAGGTCTCCTATCAGGTTTCTTTGACTCGAAAGATTCTTGGGTCTGTTTGGTTGGGCTAGAAGGTCTCCTCTCAGATTTCCTCGGCTCGAAAGATTCTTGGGTCTGTTTGGTTGGACTTGAAGGTCTCCTCTCTGATTTCTTCGACTGCAAAGATTCTTGGGTCTGTTTGGTTGGGCTAGAAGGTCTCCTCTCAGATTTCCTCGGCTCAAAAGATTCTTGGGTCTGTTTGGTTGGACTTGAAGGTCTCCTCTCAGATTTCTTCGACTGTAAAGATTCTTGGGTCTGTTTGTTTGGACTTGAAGGTCTCCTCTCTGGCTTCTTTGACTCAACAGTATGTTGAGTCGGTTGCTGCAACAACAGTTGAATTAGGAACAATTAAAAGTACATTATATAAGTTTGAACGGTTTTGTAAAACTCATATACTGTAGTTTTATTTGGAATTTTGTTTTTAGTAGCCTATATTCAATAATACTTCAACTAATAATGTATTATTATTGTATTTCAATGAAAAGAAAATATTTAATTTTTAAAACTACACAAAACAGAACTTTACATCATTAATACACCAATATTTTCCTTTTTTCAGTCTAGTTCTAGAGCAAAATGTTCGATCCACTTTGACGAGGAATGTTTCAAAAGTGGTATGATACAAGGAAATCAGAAACCAAGAACTTCTGAATATTCTAGATAGCTTGGTATGATACATTTTACAAATTAAATTGTCACATACGCCAATCTATTTTGTAGCTAGACGAAAGGATCAAGCAAAAGCACATTGAACTTAACCTTATAAGTTAACTTGTTTAGTTAATTAACTTTTTAAGTTCTTTACTTTATTATAGAAACTCAATACATTGAAATGTTGAATAATTCTTATGTGTATTTTTTTAATGTGCTCAACTTTTTATACAAATAAATATGACAAGCCGTACCCTAGATGGTGACCGAGTAGGAGACTTCTGTCTTGTGACCTTTACAGAATTTGTTTTGTCATCCAGGATCTTCTTGACAATTCTCATTTGTGCCCGAATTCGTCTTCGCTGCTCATAACCCACTGCCTTTTCCATCTGTCAAATTAGAAAAATTTAATCATGGCATTACAGGTTTAAACCAAAATCCATAGTATTTATTAAAAAATATATTTTTCTGATAAAACTAGAGTTTTATTTTTATTATCTTAAGGTTTTAATGAAATATAAATACACACATTGGTAAAGCAGAAAAACAAAAACTTGAAATTGAAGTTTCACTACTTCAGGAGAGAGGGGAAAGATTGGAATGCCTCTTCCCAAAAAATCTCGTAGAGGAGATATATGAGGAGGATAATTTCGCACTATACGGACCACAGCCATACTCCTCTCTCTACTCTCATATATGTATATTCCGACATACCCTTCCGTACTCGTTTATATAAAAAATAATAGTTTTAGCAAAGGGTGTTTTCCAAAAAGCCATAAATTGAGTTGAGATGTACCTATTAAAAAAAAAACTTAATTCATATAAATTAGATAACCTGAGACTGATTAGCCTTTCTTCTGTTTTTTAATTACTTGAGAAAATAATGTTGATAAGATTAGAATCTTTTTAAACAAAGCAGTTTTTCCAGTAAAAACAGGTTTATTAAAAGGTAGATCAACGGAAAGTGCACTATTAAATAAAACTATATTTAATGGCTTGAATTCAAAACAAAAACAACAGGACTTCATTGAATTAAAAAAAGCTTTTGATATGGTCAATCATGAAATTTTCTTAAACAAATTAGAAGCTGCCGGTGTCAGAGGAGTAGCTTTTATTTGGTTTGATACTTTTATTTCAGGAAGGAGGCAGCCAGTAAAAATAACAATACCCTAAGTGATCCTCTCATTGTTCATACCGAGTTCCTCAAGGATCAACAACCTCTGCAACCCTGTTTTTAATTTTTCTAAACGATTTATTAAAACTAAAATTTCAAGGTAATATATAACGCATTTGTAGATGATATTGCACTTTTTTACACTAAAAAGGATCTGGTTCTTCTTGCAAATTGAGTCAATAATGACCTTTTACTGCGTAGAAAATGGTGTTATAGATATAACATTATATAGATAACATAGGTAGCAAGTGAACGTAAGCAAGACAACATTTATTAATTTTGACTTAACCGGTTTCGATATACCCTTCCCGTTGATATTTAATTCCACCACCTGCAGGATCAAAACAATATGTACTGAAAAAGTAAAATCAGTAAGATATTTGGAAATATTAATTGACGAAAAGCTCACTTCCAACCACACATTTTAGATTTACATTCAAAACTTAGATCACAGATCGGAAAATTGTATTTTTTGAGACATTTTTGTAATACATCGCTTTTGAGAACTCTTTATTTTGCTCTAACTACGGTAACTCAAGATTACAATACGCATTACCTTGCTGGGGAGGAACTTTTAAAACATTAATAGATAAGATTAGAACTACATTATAATATCTTTACGTATTGTCTTGAAAAAACCTAAACGAACTAGTTCTTTTCCATTATATGAGGATTTGCATATTTTACCAATTCAACATCTGTTTATCTTTAAAGTACTTAGATTATTTTTTATTAGAAGCGGAAACCAGAAGTTTTTCGAATAAATTGTTTAAATTACCCAAAGTCAACAAAACTATTTTCCGCCATTCTTTTCAGTATTAGGGCCCAAAATATTTTAATAAACTTCCGCTTCATATTAAAAATTTAAGAAATCTCAAACATTTTTGTAAAGAAACAATAACTTGGCTTTGCACCCAGTAAGATGTATGATTTCATATATTTAATAACTTTTTGGTGGAGGTTTAGTATATTATTGTAGTAGTTTTATCAATAAGTACTTTAATAATATTTTAACTAATTTATTTTAAACTTTGTATCGCCATAATATGTCACAGCAGGCGAATTATTAAGTATTTACAATGGATGCTAGACTCTTGAAAATATTCTTATAATGTAAATATTAATGATTAAACTGGTCACACTTCTTGTAAAAGTGACCAGTTAATTCCTCAAAAAAAAATGATATTGTAATCTATGTATTTTTTAGAAATAAATTCATTTATTCATTCACATTGTTCTGCGGAGTTAAGTTAGGTTGGTTAATGATATTGTTATACTATGAGTACATATGTTTAATATCAATAACCAGCCTAACTTAACTCCGAAGTGCGCTGAATGTCGGAACACACGAAGTATGGCTGTGGTCGGTATAATACAAAACTCCTGTCATTACAATGATACCGTCCATTTTTTAGCAAAGACAATTTTTTAAAGAATACATGCTAAGTAATTCCATTTCATATAGTAAATTAAATTAGTTTAATTGTTAAAGACCTATTTTACTTGATGCTGGTAAATTCAAATCGTAAAAAAAACTATTTTTTATGCGAACTAAACATAATTTATTGTAGTGAGATAAAATGAAATATAATACGTATTTAGTGTTATCTTCCGATTATAAGAAGCTGTTTACCATTATTTCCAGCAGTGTCATGTCAGTGACTTCTTCGATCTCCTGCGTTTCCCCAGGGACGCTACTTCGCCTTGGGGAACCAGCAGAAGTTGTCGAGGACGTGCGGCGTAGAGTCACTCCAAACTTTCCAGCTTTGTTCAGTTCAACCGTTTCTGTTTCTGCATTCTGCGTAGATGACCTTCTTTCAGGTGATTTCACAGACCTTTCCGGAGAAGTTCTTGAAATCTTTCTCGAAAAAGATCTTTCAGGAGATTCAGGACTCACGGGGGATTTGTCTTTTACAGGAGACGGCGAAGATTTTAGCTCGGTAATATCTCGGTCTGGAGTGACCTTTGACACATGATCAGGGAAAAGTTTTTGAGTGATTGGAGCCCTTCGTTCTGGCGACTCTCGTGAAGGTGATATTTTTCTTTCAATTTGATTTTTTGAAGAAACTACTTTATTTTGAAGAGTTGTTGTCTGGCACGTTGTAATATCTTCTTTTGTAAACGAACTTCTTCTCTCTTTGACGCTTTTGGTAAATGACATTTTTCTCTCGGGCGATTCTGATTTTACTGAATGTTTTCTTTCTTTAGCGGGCGGCGATGCAGAAGACCTTCTTTCTGGCGATGTATTAGTTTTATCCAAAGAGGGTTTAGATATCTTTCTGTTTGGTGAAGTTTCGGATATCTTTCTTTCAGGTGATACTGTCTTCCTTTCAGGCGAGGTTCTAGATGTTTTCCTTTCATTTTCAATAAATGACGTCATTTTTGAAGATTTCCTTGTTGGAGACGAACCTCTAATGTTTTCTTTATTCTGCACACTCTCTGTTAAAGGTTTACGCTCTTTAAACATACTCGGTGCCTTGGTTTGCTTAGTGGTTGTGTCAGTTTGTGCTTTTCTCTCGAAAAATGCTCTTTTCGATGAAATTTCAGCAGAAGCTGAAATAGTTTTTTCAAATGGCCTCGATTTATTAGGAGATTCTATTTTCTTTTTGTCCATTGAAGGGATTTTTACTGTTCTTGATGTTGGATCGGTTTTTGGCGTTTTCTCAGGCCGGTCATTTGTGTCAGCGCCATTTTGCAATGGATTGACATTTACATCCGAAGCCTCTTTTTTATACTTTAATATTTCAATTTCTTCTGTGGGTTTAATGTAATCTGGAGAGTCAGATATTTTACTGATGTCAACCTGTTCGAAGTGGTCAGTTTCATAGATATCAATTATTTCTTTTTGTCTATGGTTCACTTGGGCAGGTTGCGTCATTTGAACTTCATTAACAGTATCGACCCTCGGAGGTATGTCAGGACTTATTGTTTTAGGAGCTGTTTGACCTTTCCTTGCCTCAAAAACAGACGGTCTACTCAAAATATCAGGGGCCTTATTACTTGGAGCTGGGGGAGCCGTCTGGTTTCTAGCAATAGTTTCAAACATTGCTGCTGCCTTGAGAACGTTCTTAGCTTTATCAGTAGAAAGTTCAGATTCAACATCTTCCCGAATGTGTGTGGCCGCATGGTTTTTGCTAGTTTCAAGAAAGTGTGAGACTCTGTCAGCTACACTTACATCCAATTTGATCTCCTCTGCTTCGGATTCTTCATCCAAGTCAGTTACTTGTTCAAATCGTGGCTGCCTCAATACTTCTTTAGGATTGAAAACCTCGACATCCTCTGGTTCACTTATAATGTCGGCATATCTTGGATTTGATCCACCATCATCACTAACAGTGCAGAAAGGTTGAGACTTATTAGACATGTCTGGACTTGATTCCCGTGAAGACTTAGGATGCTGAACAATAACAGACAAAAGCTGATTTTCTTGATTCGTCGTAGCTGTAAGTTTACTAGCATACTCTAATTCCTCGTTTCGACGCATTTCTTCAAGCTCTTCAATGTACTGTTGTTCCTGACGGTTTGGTGTGACAACAGATGGAATGTTTTGACCCTCATCTTCAGAAGATGATGGCTGGTAATCTGCAGGTCTTTTCTTCGTTGGCGTGACCCGCTTCATCGTCGCTGACCTAGCAGTTGTAATGTTTCGGCTAGCTATACCTGTTTCAGTGACTTGTTTTGAAGGGCTTGCTTTATTTGCTGGAGTAAACCTTCCGGTGGATATTTCAGGTTTAGAAACTTCTCTACTCTGAGGAGTAGTTTTGGGTATACTTTTATCACTTTTGGTTCGGATCATATTAAGGCTTTCAGATTTCTGTACAGTGCTAGTTACATTACGTTTTGTAACGGTTCCTTTTGTCTGAGTTGGTTTAGCAGATGCATGAGGAGATCCTTTGATGGGACCAGAAGATGATCTTATTGTAACCGGTCGTGTTGATGGAGTTTTCGGAGTTGGTTTCTTTATTGTTACTACAAATTGAGAAGTAGCTTTGGGTTTTGAATCAACTAGAATGGTTTTCTCCGTTTTGTGATGTTCATTCTGTTTATCAATTCTAGTATCTTGTCTTTCAGAAATCTCTTCATCTTCTTCAGTTTCTGGATATAGTTCTGGACGGGTTTCATCTTCCAAATCAGTTATTTCGAAATTTATTGTTTCATCTTTGTATCCATGAATTACGCTTTCGTCATTTCTCAGACGTTCTATGAATGCATCAGATGTTACTCTGTCATTAGTTACAGTATCAACAATTGTTTCATCTTGATTAGGCGCCTTACTTGACTTAGGAGTGTTCGTTCTACTTGCAATGCGTTTTGTTGTGGTTGTTACTATCGGTTTCTTGTTAGTGGAGGGTTCTGTTTTCTTCGGAGTAATTTCTTTCGAGGGTGTTCGTTTGTAAGTTGACGCTCGAGCCACAGTGGTAGTTGTAATATGCTTAGTTTGAACTGGGACACTAGGCTTCTGAACGGAAATGACTGCCGTTGTTGTGACAATTTTTTTGGATGTCGGATTAGTTTTCTTTATCGGCTCTTTGGGTTTATCTTCTGTTTTCTTGAGTGTCGTAGAGTGGGACCTTAATGATACTGTTCTATCCATACTGTTCTGAGAATCTGTTTTGGTTATTTTCAATGAGGTGCTTGATTTTGGCTTGTTTATTGGCGAGGCAATTTTAGTTACAGGTTTTGATCTGATTTCTATTTTTGTTTCAACAGTTTTTCTAACAACCGTTGATTGTTCTGCTCTTGGAATACTTGATCTTCTAGTAGTTCGCTGAGTATCTAAGTCAACTGATTTCTTACTGATTGTTTTATGAAGAATTTTAGGTTTATCCTGTTTTTTATCATTAGACCTCTCAGGGCTTGAACAAGGAGAAATACTGGGCGATGACACTAAATGGTGACTACGTTTACTTGAACCCCTTTGAGGAGACGGTGATAGAGATTTTGTAGGTGATGAAGTATCTTTCCTATTGGTCGTTTTTTTAGGAGATGGTGACCTTGACCCAGTTTTTTCTGTTGGCGACTTTCTCTCAGGTGATTGTTTTTCAGGTGATGGAGACCTCGATTTCTGCAATTGCTTTACTGGTGATGACGTATTTTCTCTACTAAATTTTCTGGATGCTAACGAATCTTTGAAGGATGACTCCTTTTTAAGAGATGACTTTCTAGTCGTGGTTGTAGAAGTAGTCACCGTTACAGATTCTTTCTTAGCTGGCGAAGGAGATCTTGAAATACTCTTTTGAGGTTGAGTCGATTCATGCGGGTTTTTACCATTTGCAATCTTCGTTGGAGAAACTGATCGTGGTCTTTCCTTTGTAGGAGAAGGTGATCTTTGATTAAATAATGACTTCTTCGTGGTTTGATTCTTTGAAGGTGACTGTGCACGTGACTTGTCTTCTATATTAGAGGGTTTACCTCGGTTTGTAGAATCCTTTCGAATGTTCGTGATCTTCCTTGTTACATCTGTCTCTTCAACAGATGATGGACTTTTTTCGTTCTGTGAGTGCTTTCGATCAGCAACTTCATTTTCCTTAGTCCTTTCATTAAATGGTGTAAAATTGTCTGTAGGAGTTTTATTTTTGTTCATTTCAATAGTTTCTTCAATTTCTTCTTGTTGGGCATCGAGCTTTTCATTAGTAATAAAACTTGTAGAGGGTTGCTCCAACACTCTATCAGTTTCTGACACAGTTACTTGTATAGTTTCCGATGACTCTTCAGGACTTGTCCGGAATTGTTTAATTGGAGTAAAGGCTGCCCTATCGGGGCTTGAATCTGGAGTAGCCTTTCTCTGACTGTTTTTTATTTCTTTACCAACTGAACCTTCTGAACTGTACTCAGGTGAAGTTCCTCGCAAATGTGGTGCAATGCCGGTCGATATTTTTTGTTCTATTGTACTTCTGACACTCACTTTTGAACTCGTAATTGATTCTCTTCTTAGAGATTTTGAAGTATTCGTTTCTCTTGCATTTGAAGTTTGTTTCGAAGGCGATTTTTCAGGACTTGACGGACGAGAAGATGTCTTAGGTGTTTCTGAATTTTCTTTTTTTGTTGGAATAGATTCTTTGTCAAATTCTTTCATTAAGTTCTTTCTTACAACATCAGCTCTTTTGTGTATATTCGTTGTAATTTTCTTTTCATTAATAACCTGAGAAGCATCTGAATCGCTAGCAGATGATGCGGACTCAGATCTTTCCCGGTGTTTTCTTGACGGACTGGTGGAAGGTGATGTTCCTGGAGTAGATGTTCTAACTTTTGTCGTTGCTTTGTTCTGGGTGGACGACAACTTCCTTTTCGTTTTCAAAGTCGAATCTCTGGATGTAGCAGTTTGTCTAGTAACTTCTGATGACTTGCGCCTAGCACTTCCTGGTCTTTCAATAGTATAACTACCAGTACTGACTCTACGCTCTTTGTCAGGACTGGAGCGAGGAGAGCCTTTAGTTTTCCTCTCCGGACTACTTCTGTCAAGAGACTGGCGTGAAAGAGAACGAGGGGTTTCAGGAGGAGTTTGTCTTAAAGATCTCGCAAATTTATCATGTGTTGGACTAACATCAACACTTATTCTCTTACTCGTATAATGTTCATTGTACGTTGTCATATACTGGCCTTCAGTGCACTCCTTGGGGAAATCAAGATTATCGGGCTGTTTTACAGGTGTGGCCCGAGATCCAGATATATCCTTATCATCTCCGTAAACAAACTCTCCATCATTATTTGATACCACAGTCCAGTTGACCTCTCCCATCACACTATGAGGGCTAGCTGGTGTATTGGTTCCAGTATGTTGTGTGGATAAGAAAGTGTCTAATTTATTAATTTCAGTCATGATATTTTGATCCACGACTGCACTATTTCTTTCCACATTATATTTTTCAGTACTAACGTGTTTTGTGGAGAGGTCCTTCTGTGACACATAATCATCAACATTAGAAGTTAATTCACTGGTATAAGTCGATGTACTATCTCTTCGGGAGTCCCTGTCTGCAAAATGGTCTTCAATGATAGAAACATTAATATCTTGAAGATTGTTTTTTATGTTGTTCCTGGTCTCCGAATCAATAAACGTTCTAGAGCCTGACCTGTTCTCAGAGTTACTTTCCTCACAAGTTTGATACTTGTTTTCTTGATTGTTTGAGGATTTATGTATTCGTCGTATTGTAGCCGTGTTGTCCTCATCTCGACTGAAGGATTTGGAAAAGTCAACATCATCTTCAGACGTCAATGCTTTCAAGTCGATGTCGGAAGTAACCTTTCCATAGTTTGAAGATGAGATGACCTTCCGACTAGAAGCACTTGAAACACTGGAAGTCTCCCACTTATTAGACTTGTAAGCTGCGTTTGCATCCTTCGATTCAGTGACAGCTGAAGAGCTCTCTTGGTGTTCTTGAGAGGTAGAGTAAGAATAAGCCTCTCCAAAATCAGTTTTGGTGTGCGACGCAGTGGCTATGTGAGCGTCGTGTTGTTGTTTGTCCGAAATAGTTTTTGCATTTTCAGTCTCGGATACGTTAGAGACGGCAAATCCCCGTTCATCAGACTCCAGTTTGAGTTTAGTGGCCCCGTCAGCACTCTGTCCTGTGCCAGTGGAGGATCTCTCGTACGACTTGACACCCCCATCATCGCTGTAGGACGACTGTTGCACTGTGTTCCAGTAGTTGCTGTCTCCCTGGTGTTTGTGGATGTCTCTATAAAAAAAAAATAGATTACCACTTCTTCATTTGAATTCGGTAAACATTTTAGGTGAAAATTTCTGAAGTAGACTTATATATTAAAACCCTATCAACTTAGAAAACATGCATAAATTATTCATGGCTTCATGGGCGTGTTGCAAAGAAGGCTGAAAGATAAATCTTTCAAACACGTATTTAAATTTGTTGCCCTGGAAGGAAACATAAAAATAGTTTACACATTATTTTTAATTAATGCCATATCAATTTATTCTTAAGCTAATGATTTCATTCTGTGAAATTTCAGTCATGAGTTTGCTTTAGGATAAAAAGTGCTCAAATCTACTTACTACTATTCCAGAAGAGCCCTGATTATGTAAATTGATTTATCTGTTAATATACTTTTAGTCCCCAATCTTAGTCTTATGCAATATGAAGCCTTGTAGTACCTTTAATTCTAATTACGTAGAAAAAAGTACGCAAAAACACTTATGTCTTTTCTATTAACGTAAAATTTTTGCTCTCAAACATTATGAAAACCAGACTTCTAATTTAAGTTACCTTGTAGATAACTCTGTATCCCCAGTCCCCATGACCTTATACTATATGAAATCCTGATTCCTAATTTAAGTTTAGGTAGGTGTATTATTATAGTAATTGACAAACCTGGTAGGGGACTCGGAGTCCCTGATCTCCTTGCTCTTGAGTGACATGAAGCCCTGGTCTGCGATGCTGTCGGTGTAAGTGCTGCCAGCGTGTTTCCTGCTAGTCATGTCAGAGTTGTCGCCTGTGTAAAAGTCGCGCAGCCGCTGCTCGCGCAGCTTGTACATGCGCTGGCGGATCTCCTTCTTGCGCCCGAAGTCGTCTGTTTGCTGCCACTGAAACAAGTGAAATCTCTGTGAGTTAAAATGCATTTGCAAAATTTATCGTAATCCTTTAAAAATCATGAGTTTTTGGTACCTCTTCGAATTTGTTGCTTTGTTTTGGAATATAACTTAATGTCTCTCAAAGAACTTACGTATCAACACTGCGTATTTTGCATTGTAGGAGTAAATAATAAAAGATTTACTGACAAATACCACCATTTATCTTCATAACATTATTGGATTCAACGTATTTGGGATAAAGTATTTTCTGTTAATAACGTAGATCATTAACGTAAATGGCCTTAGCGAAATTATTTTCAAAATTGATCTATAATTATCAGTGTTTTTTGTAAACATTATTTTTGGTATAGACAGTTAATAGATTTTTACCACAGTTGTTTTCTCAATATTATTTAATATTTTCCCCAAAGTGAATGACCAATAGACATATAGACAATAGATATAAAGAGAAAGCGTGAGTGCGTGCATGTGTGCGTGTGTGTGTGTGCGCCCGTACGTGCATGTATGACACTATGGTCTGATGTATATTATGTGTATATCTAGTGTAGTGAAATTTTATGATTTTTAGTGTTAAAGATTCCAAATAATACAGCATCAACCGCATGTATGTAAAATGACGATTGCTGACAAATAGCGATGGGTTAAAAAGTTTTTAAATTAAGTTTTTAATTAAGTTTTTAGTTTTTAAATGTCAAAAAGTCAATTTTTACATTTGCCGGCGAAACAGTAAACTTTTATACATTCTCCTTATAAATCCTTAAACTATTCGTTAGAGGGGGTGTTGTAAAGAGATTTCATGAAACAAAACATTTTACTTTCTCCCCCTATGCGATAGTATAAGGAGAAAGTGCTGTTTTCGAATTTTCGAATTTTTCGAATTTGAATTTATGATGGATATATCCATTAGAGTGCCCCCTCAATCAAATGCTGGCTTTCATTTGCCACACCAGCACAGAGGTTTGTTAAAACATCATTTTACCTTTTGAGGGAGAAAGTAAATATCAATTCATTGATACCGTTAATTCGGAGTGAAACATAAGGTAACATGGATTATTTGTAAACGTGTAAGTGTGAACGCTCTAAATCTGACAGGAGTTATCCGCCTGATCAGAGAACAGGGAACAAGTACGGTATATCCATCAGGAGGGCAGGAGTGTAAACGAGATCGCACTGTAAACGAGATCGTACGCAGCACGCTGGCGTGAGTAGAAAACCAGTCCGTCATAATAACTACTGTGCTAGTTAATATAGTCTATAATAAGAGACTGATATTGTGGAATAATTAATTAATTATTACTTCAATCAATAAAAAATCCTCTTTACGATTCGTAACCGTTACGAATCGTAAAGAAAAGAAAAGTGAAAAGAAAGAGAAGAAAAAGAGAAAAAAGAAGAAAAGGGAGGTTCTAAAATGTTGCTATACTTGGTGAAGCGTAAGACACAAGGTAGGCTACTAGCATCGTCTGCGTGATTACCAAAACAAAGGCGAAGGCTTGATTTTCATTTCGGGCTTTTTAGGCCCGACACATGTCCTTGCATTCGTGGTTTCATTGCATCACAGAGGACCCATACCATGGTCTGGATACTCGTTGATTGCATGAATCAATGTACAGTAGTCAATTGTACGATATAGATATGTAGATAGATATTGTAGATATACGAACATCGTGGTGGCGCGCAACACCAACACCGTGAAGGTTAGCAGAAATCATAATCAAATACGCCTTAGATTGTAGTAATTCACTTTCTAATTTGAATTACTTAAAGTTTTAAAACTTTGTCCTAGTCTTTCGTTACGGTACTTGGGATTTGACAGCTGTATGATCAAAAACTGAAGCATTGAAATGAATAATGAAATCAAAATAAATAAACTTAAGAACATAAAATTAATTAACCATACGAATTGGCTACAAGTTAAGAAAAGTTTTCCTAGATAGGGCAATAAAATGAGATAAAATATTTACATTCAGAACCCCTTATTTGGAAACAACACAAAATAACCGACATAATTTAGTGACCAAAAATTCTCGGGGTTTGATTGCCATGGAGTTCATGCACATGCAGCATGCACATATACATTAGACGTTGGTTTAATTAATGCACATGCAGCCTTATACCGGCCGAAGATCGCGGCAGGCATCCTTGGCCCCGAAAGCCTCAGACATGTCCGTATACGGGCACTAGCCACTCAGCAAGGGCATCGACAACTCGCATCTCCTCACGGTCAGCTGTCACCGCGAGTAGCCCTTCTCACTTATTAAAATCAGGCGAGTCTGTTGTTAGCCCTGTCATTAACCAAACTCAAAAAATACAGTACTCAATGAAATAATATTTAACGTAGAAAATGTCGGGCGTTCAGGAAAAGTTTTAGTTTTAATACCACTTACAATAATGTAATAATTGAATTTGAGGGTAATTGTTTTCCTTTTAACATGTAAAAAATCATAAATTTTAAACAATGGAGTTAATTTTGTTAACCATGGATAATTTAGATGAAAATTAAAACAGTAATGGGGGATTATGTAAATAGTAAACAATAAGTTTTCGCTTAAATGTATAGCTGAGTTTGACTACATCGTTTAGCAATTTTTCCATATGAAAGAAGCTATTACCGTAGGTCTCATAGCAAGACTTAAGCCCTAGACCATGTTACTTTTAGTGAATTTCCCATAGGTAGTGAAGAAGCTATTACCGTGGTGATTCATGGTAAGACTTAAGCCCGGGACCATGTTATTTTTCGTCTTTAGGTGTCCAGAGACCAAAAACAATAGTCGTTAAAATTTATATATATATATATATATATATATGTGTGTGTGTGTGTGTGTGTGTGTGTGTGTGTTATTAACTTAACACTTATTAACCAATAGTGTTGGATGAAACTTGATATTTAGCTTCATGTGGTTGAGATCAATCCATTTATGCTAAAAAATCGTAGTTAATGTGTTTATCATGGCAGCTAACCTGTATATTTTTCCCCCATGTTAATCATATAGACATTAGGTAAACTCCTTTATTTGTGGACAGATTTTGATGAAATATTGTATAAATGGTCCAAAAAATTGTTTACGCTGGAAACACCTACTTTCAGCGTTCCTCACAGCAGAAAACCTACATACTCTACCCCATGCTATGGAGATTTGGCAAATAACTTATATTTATCGACAGATAAAGATAAAACTTATATATATATATCATATATTATTATTATTATTATTATGTTATTGATTTTGAAATTCGCTGAGTACCTAGGTCTGCTGCGACGGAGGTATTTCGTTTTGAGATGCCTAGTGGCAAAAAGTCATAAAATTTGTATATTGGTAAAGCCCTATATATATTTGGTAGATTTACTCGGACCAGTTCGTAGTCCAGACATATCGGTAAATCGGAGAGCGTAGTTTTTTTGGGGGGGGCGGGGGTTATCCCCCAAAAATAGGTTTTTGCGTTTTCATAGGTAATTTAAAAAATGTTTAAGTTTAATCTTTTGCCATTAGAATCAGCTAAAAACTGCACAATTTAGTACTTCGAATTTTCGCACTATCTCCAACGGTTATGGAGATATTAAAAAATCTAAACATAGATCTCGTAAAAAAAGATCAAACAAAGATCTAAACATCTGTACCTAATTTTTTTAAATATTAATCTTAATAGAGGATAAGGAAAAATTAATATTTCTCATATCAATATATATTTTAAGATTAAACTTGATTTAACTTGGATTTGACCTTCATTTGGTCGAGATCTATCCATTTATGTTTAAAAATCATAGTTTATGTGTTTATCTTGTCAGCTAACCTGCATACTCTTTTTCCATGTTAATCACATGGCGAATAGGAAATCTTCTTTTAATAAACCAGAACGTCGAAAGATAAACCAAAATTTGAATTAAACAAAGTATAGATGAATTCGTTTTTATTGTATTATGTTGTTTCCAGTAAGAACACATGTTTCCTATATAAAGGTCCTATTAGACATTCTGTTATAAATTCGCATTCACACTTGGTAGCCAAGAGGCTTGAGACTATGTTTCATCAGAGTGTCTTCATGTCTTCTCTTCGACTTTACTGCTTGCCAGGTCCCAGAGTGACCAAATCGAAACATCGCACTAATAGATAAACTATATGGTATCTGTGAAGCCTATGTGTGCTACGTAGCTTATTATTACTATGTCCGTGGAGTAGTTTAAAATCAATAATTTCTCTCGATAAAAATCATAGAAATAACCCACCATGTGAATATAATACATTTTTTAACTGCAGAACCGTAATTTGTATGCTTGGAAACTGGGCAATGAGTTAGATTAGGCAGCTTCCAAGCAGAAAAATAGCTGCAAATTAGTTTCGACAAGTAAAAATACGAGTTATTAAATATTAGTTATTGAGGGTAACTGTATAACAATTGAATCTGACGCTTTACCCCATATAATTATTGCACTCATAACATGCTTTAGGCAGTTAAATATAATTGGAATAACACTCCAAGTCAGTAAAATGAAAAACAATTGTGATTTACTTACGTAAATAGGACTATTTTTTACTTTTACAAAGGATATTTATTAGAAATTTCGCCCAATCGTGATTTCCTTTGTTCTTAATTGGCCAACAGTTAGTAGCTTAAATTTTTTATTTGCCTAGGGCAAGATAGAGAATAACAGTCTAGTGGTAGGGTTAACTACAGCTGTTTGATTTGTTTATATAATAAATGTTTATGTTTATAGTAACAGTTTTACTATCGTAGACGAGAACGAAAAGCCACAGTGATGGCTAATACAAAACTGCAAGCATGGCTGAAGCTGATACCAATCAAGCCAGAAGAGCTGCACGTTGGCTTCTGGGTCAAGGTTGCCACTCTCCCGATCATGTTCTGCACCCTCTGCCTCTGCCTCACCCTCGACACCCCTGTCACCAGTGAAATCCAAAAAACCATCATTTATGTCGTACTTTGCATCTACTTCTTCATTCTAGCCATCAGCCTGATCCTAGGGGTTATGGGAGTATACAGGAAACACTCGGACTCTGTGTTCCTCTTCATCGCCCTCCTGGGAGCTCTTCTGTTCACCCTAATATCCACGTACACGTTCATTAACCTCGTCATCTACGGATCCGTCTTCGCCGCTGGAGCCCCTCTGGTGACCGGAGCCTGCGTGCTCATCAGTGTTTTGCTGACGGTGAGCGTGTTCCTGCCCAAGCCGATGCCTCAGTTGTCGGGTAAAGAAGCATCCGGAGCGTTGGAGGCAGAGGTGCCGTCGACGTCGAACAAGGAGGAGAAACAAAAACTGAAAGAGAAAACCCCTAAAGTGAAAAAAGATAAACTTAAAGGGAAAGAGAATAAACCTAAAGCGGAAGAAGATAAACCTAAAGAGAACGAGGAGGAGTCCAAAGCGAAAGAAGAGAAACCTAAACCGAAAGAGGAGAAACCTAAACCGAAAGAGGAGAAACCTAAAACGAAAGAAGCGAAACCTAAACCGAAAGAAAAGAAGGATTCAAGTGTCCATTTTGGTGGTAGTGAGCTGGCTGCACCTGTCGAGGAACACACCTAGGCACCGCCGCATGCACCCTCCACCCAAGCACCCGTGAAGTCCGCTGAGCCACCCCACCCAAAGTAAACCTAAAGTAAAATAATGATTCATCAAAGTGTATTATCAGTGCATGGTGTGTACTTAATTTTAACAGAGCTCAGTCAAGAGTTCCTGTGACGAAATTGAAATTTTTGTTTGAGAGTGTTTTGTTGATGTACATAAAATAAATGATCTATTTATAGAGTAGTGTCAGATTTCCTCCATTTTAGCTAAGGAATGTGAATCTTGCAGCACCCATTTTGATAATCAACGTGAAAAAGATCTAAATCGTATGTTATTTATTTCCGACATTTCATTGACCTTATTTGCCTTTAAGAATTAAAAATTAAGGGAGCCGCTAGTTTCACCATTTAAATCGTTTGTTTAGCTATTTACGACGTTTGTTTGGCCTTAGTTGCTTTTAACAATCTTCATTGATCTTCTTTGATTTCTCCTTGAAGGAACCCCTATCCTCAGATAATACCATGACACGTTTGCTTACCTGAGCCGGGGTAAATTTTCAGTATCATAAACTCTTAAGACTTCATTGAATAAATAGGTGAATGTAATGCATCAAACGAATTTGTCATAAATAATATATTAAAATATTGGTTTTAAAACGTTTACAAATAATTTATAAGATTATTATATTTTCATCTATAAAGCAGATGCGAAAATACAGATTAAACGTTACCAATATCATATCATTTTAAACACTCCACCAAAAAACAAGATCTCCAATATGATGCCTACCACGAACAACAAAATGATCACCATGATCTGGAATATATTGCACTGATTGAAATGCAGCACGCCTTCGTAGGCGCAGAGGCAGCCGCAGAGGATGAAGAGAGCGGCGCCAACCATGGTGGTGACCCTCAGGGTCCACTTGCCGGGCTCTTCGCCGAAGTAAAACATGATCAACAGCGAAGGCAGGATGAGCGAGTAACTGCAGTGGGCGGCAAACAGGGTGAAGTGTTCGATGAAGCTCCTGCTGGGGAAATTGTAGGTCGGAGGGACGGCTAGTATCACGGAGATAAGGAAGTTGGCGACCACGGCGGCGAACAGAAGGACAAACACTTTGCTTTCAAACGCGACCATGTCGGAATACAGTATTGAGAAAACCTTTGGTGGTTATGTTTATACACCTGATTAATTTATTTTTTATAACCAAAAGGGCAGGCTCCATTTCATGACCTCTGTAGAATTACTTTTCGCATTTTTATACTTATTTTCTATAAAAACAATGTTAAACTCAAAAATAGCTGATTGTAATTTCAATTTTTCATTTACTCATTGAATGCATGATAAACTATTGCTAAAAATAACCTCTACTAATATGTTATTGTTATATGCCAATAAAGTTTATTATAGTTTTAATAATTTATAAGTTCAGTAAATCATTTAAAATAACATAAATAGTTCATACATATCTTTGTGATAACCAAAGGAGGTATTTGTATGTATATATGCATTCTATTGTTCTTATCTGTTAAAATAAGGACATTTCAGGAGTTTAAATTTAACATTGCTCTTACGGGACTAAAACTCTAAAATGATGGAGGTATTAGGGATTATAAAGTCGCGATCTTTGGTTCATTCTTTTCAGTCAGGCGGTTCGTTTAGAGTTTATCATATAATAAAAAAGGAGTGACACTTGTTGGCATCGTAGGAACTAAGAGTGTAGCTCAACCTTTCTGAATCTAAATGAATGCAATTTTAAGATCAACCGTGGTAATTTAGAGATGCACTGTCCCATTATCTTCCTGGTCCCAGGGGTACGAGGATATTCCATCCATAAAATCACCAATCCATACAAGCAGTAAAAATAACTGATGAGAAATGCAACAACAAGAATTGTGGATTGCTCATCTTGTTTTCTAGGTTGCCTACTTGGATGTTGTAAGAAGTTGGATTTGGAAGGGACATTTCCAAATTTTCAAGGTATTTTATCAGGAATATGAAAGATTCCTCTGACGAATACTTGTATTTTTTCTGAGTAACTACAGATATAACCTTTTCACTCACAACTATACTTTCTACATGTTAAATATCAAAGACCTGAGTAAAGCAAACAAATATGTTGTATAACAATTTTAAAAAAGCTTTTAAATGGTAAAAACTGTATTTATAGAATTTGTTTCAGAATTATTTAAAAACATATTGGTTAGAAAGAGTAAGTAATATGAAATGCATTTTGTTTAAAACATTGAATTCAATTTTTTATATTTATTTTTGTTGTGATATTTATATGAATGCTTTATAAGTATTATTCAAATTACGTTATACATTTGTCTCTCAAACCAACTCTAGAACTTTGACCAAATAGTAATATACTTAATATACTACATTATAGTATAGTATATTATGATTTTACTGATTTATAGCTCTAACATAAATTTACAAATCCAAATATATTTATAGTTACAGTTTCACCCACCTGCAACCGCTTGTTGATTTCTCAACAATAACACCATCTGGTTCCCTCGAATAACCTTATTCCTTAATTTTGATTTTGTAACTTCAACTTTAAGATTTGAGAAAACTTTCAAAATGGTTAACTTCCAAGATTTGAATTTCCTGCTGAAGCTGGTAGCTTGCATATGCAACATCTGTGTGCTGATTCTGTGGACGATGACGGACAACAAGGGAATACCTTTGCACCGGTTCTGGGCCTTGGTGTTGTTCTACCATGCTAACTGCGGCTACGTCATCATCCTCACCGTCATGGTGATCCTCTACCTCCTGGATGAGCCCATTGGCGGCTGGGGCCAGAGGCTCTTCATCGTCATCGGCATCGTCCTCTTCCTGATCACCGGTATTGTCGGACTCATCAACCAGCTGGACGACAATCGCTCGGGCAACGCAATGGTGTCAGCCATACTACTCATAGTCAGCGGCGTTTTGCTACTCGTGGACCTTCTTAAATCCGAAAATGTCTTCTAAGTCATGAGACAGTTATATAAAATCTGTATTCTAAAATAGTAAAATAGTTACCCCACAAATGATCGAAATTTTCGGCCAACTTTTATTTTATATTTGTTGAAAATTTGTATTCAAATAAAGTGGAAAGTTTGTTTTTTAATTAATCGTACTTTTGCATACAACACTTGCCACGGCGTCGGTTACTTTAAAATTTGGCAATATCTTCTAATTTTTGTTCATATGAAATGTTTATCAAGCAATGGGTTACTCTTAGCGAATGACTTTTATGCAAACCACGTTTTCTAAGGTTGGTTCTTTGGAATAGAATATATACTACACTAAAGTTATCCTGTAGCATTTTCGATCCTAAATGATCTCATTATAGTGAATTATCTTCATTCATAAGTATATTAGCAAATCTCACAGAATGCTATAGTGTGATAATTTTGATAAAAGATATTTTGTAGTTCCTAAAAATGTACATCCCTCGTCAAAAAGTTAAAATAGAAAAAAGAATTAGAAATAAACCACTCATTTTTCGCATTTATGAAGACAATCTAAATTGTAACCAAATATTCATCCTTTATTGACTTATCATAATACCGAAGACGATTTTTACAAGATACAAGACGCACCTATATGTATATTACACATATCAAGATAAAAAAGTTAAACTGTTAAAAAGTAAATAATCTGCAATAACCATCCCGACCGCGGCAAATAATTCAGTAGGTTATTGTTACTGTGGTGGTGTTGTAAAGATAATGTTCAATGATGTCGAGTCCATAAGCATTAAGTTTTAGTTAGAACATTTTACAATTCTTTCCTTAAGGGAAAAAATGTAGTGGTTTATTACTAAATTTGTACTGATGGATGATTTATGTAAATTATTTGAGTAATTTTTAAAAAACAGTTAAGTAAGTGTCTATGGATTTTAATATTGTTGTATTTTATTACTGAACAAAGACAACGGGGCCCACTTGTGGATTTCATAGATGGATGGCCTCGTGTTCACAACGTAATGATATTTGCTGCGTGGTCCTTCTGTTTGTCTCTCGAACAGACGAAGCTAAACACAGCCAGGCCGGCGTGGAGTGGAGTGTGTATCGCCCACAGGTCTCAGAGGAACAGGACGGGGGCTTGGACTGACGAGTGATAATTCACCTCACCACACCTTCAAACATTTTACTACTTCTTAGATGTAAAATTTAAACTCTGAGTAAAGAGAGAGAAGAGAGAGAGAGAGAATGCATTGTATTTCAATAATTTTCATTGAAGTGATTTTTAATCACCATCAAAAATCATCTTTAAATGAAGTTAATTGTACAGTATTTTGCACGTTAAACGTGTTCAGGAAATATTCCGTAAGATTTTTAAGTACTTCTAATATTGAGACGAAAGTCTATAAGCCACACTATTCATTGGATAATTTATTGCAAAAGAATTAAGTTAAGTGTGTTAATAGATACAATATTTTGTGGCTACTACTTAGATAATTTGTAGGCCTATATATTAGATGCTTGCTATATTTTTCTAAATTAAAAAAGGTCCATTTAATTTGAAATGAACTGAATTCTTATAATTATGAATATTTATTGACACGATGTTACGTTTCGTGTACAGTCCTTGAATGCATATTAACTTACGTTTGATAATTTTTTCGACTATTCTTTACAACAACCTAAACGGTAATATATTACTCTCTTCATAATCCAAAGATGGCCAACACGATATTGAGGAGGTCACAAATTGTGGATAGTTATGAGCGATGGTCGGTAGATGTGATATTCCCTTGAGTGGATTAACGCCCACACTTTTGAATACTACGTTATTATTATTGTTACATTTACCTTCATACTCAAAGATCATCCTTATAATTAGACCAGTTCGTAATTCAGTGGCAAAAGTAATTCGGATCTCACGTTAAACTATAGGTAAGGAACAACAGTTGTTAGTGACAAGACTAATAGATCGCGCCACAATTATTTTACACTTATTTCTGATTCTGGGCTTAAATATTTATGAGGGAATGTTTCTATTTCAATAGGTTATACAGGTAGTAATACTGTAGTTACAAGTCATGTCTGTTCAGTTCGGTGTATATCACCGGTGTTCATTTTTAACCGTCAGTTCTAACTAAAGGTAACAATTTATTTCACACGCTCACTTCGATGAATGAGCACAAGAATGATGAAATGATCCTTCCACCAGTTCAATTTTTAGTGAGCTCACATTGATTACGCAAAATCGATGTGTGTACGCAAGCAGACGGTCAGTTCAGTGTGTCAGTTCTAGGAGGCACACCGAACTGACCATGTGTAAGAGGTCCTTAAGATATTATAACATCCCATTTCGAACGAACAAATGTACGTAAAACAATGATTATTTTCTTTTCTTCGTTTTGCAATGGAATCAGTTACAATGTAAAGGTTTGTCATTGATTGCATCCACAATTGGTTTACAACTAACCTTCTTTTATTTGTAAGTATTTGGTAGTATATAGTTTATGTGTTTAACATGGAAGTTGACCTGCATACTCATTATTCACCTGCAATCATATGGAGAAGAGGCAAACTCTTTTATTAATGGACAGATGTTGTTAAAACTTGGTATAAATGGTTAAAGTAAAAATTGTTTACGCTAGAAACACCTACTTTCAGTGTTCCTCACAGCAGCAAACCTAGATACTCTTTCCCGTGTTAATCTTATGGAGAATATGTAAATAGCACTCTTATTATCGACGGATAACTGAAAAAACTTGTATATATTGTTATTATTATGTTATTGATTTGGAAATTCGCTGAGTACGCAGGTCTGCTGTGACGGAGGCATTTTTAAATTGTGAATATACTATAGTTGCCATAGCCTACTTCGTGTTTCATTAATTACATAATTGAAATGCAGCTTTTTGGAGCAAAGGATCATGTGAAGATAAATAGGCCTAGTTAAATTATACATTATTAGCTTATAGATATTGTTATTTATGTAAGTTGAGAAAAATTGCTATGTGCATCATGGTATTAATGTACTTATTCCCCTCAGGAAATTGTCGCCCTTGGTTACACCTTGACAACATATTACATCAGTTTCCTTCCTGAATAAATTGTTTCACTTTAACCCTTTGATACAGAAATAACTATTTCTCAATTTAAAAAAAAAACTTTAAAATTGTAAATAAGTCTGGATTTATTTTTGTAATTTCCCGTCCTTAAATTCTTAAGCCCCATTCTGCTAAGCGCTTGATGAGCTTCTCCTCAGGGCGGGAATGCAAAACTCGAGCACCCCTTCGTTGTCCAGGCCGTCCACGAAGAAAACGAAGGACACTAAGAAGCAGACGATGACGAAGATGTAGGGATGGTAGAGGGCGTCCTTCATCGCTTCCGACTCGGCGGCCAGGGCGGCCCGCAGGACCATGAACCCGGACGTCAGGAAGAAGACGATCCCGGAAATGAACAGCATCCTGGGGTGCGGACCTCTAGTTAGTTAAACCGTTATATACCATCTTCATAATCAAAGTTCACCCAGACGATATTGAGGAGAGACTTCAGTGAAAGTTTGAATCTGAACCCGTTTGTGTTTCACCGATCATTAGGCAAAATTAAAATTTTTAAAAGTTTGATTCAAAACCTGTTTGTCTTACATCGATCATATCAGAATAAGTCAGAGGGGGTTTTATATTTGATTTTGGATCTTTATGTCATTCTTCGATCCTATAGTAGTAACATTGGAACCCTTCTAACCAGTGTTAAAACTCCACGCTTAAAAACTTTTTCTGCAGTTCCCTATCCTTAATAGCCCCCAATTGGTGTTACAACTAGTTATTTCATAAAAAAATTCAATAATCAATAATACTTTAATAATTTGTATGATTTAAGATTTGAATGTCTACGCAGCTTTTATATATATGTATGACTGGGTGAAATAGCTATATACAGTAATGAGTAAATAGCCCGAAAAGACAACATATTCAAACCTTCACAAAAAATCTCATGATGTTTTTGCTCAATATCTCGGAAACATCAGATTATGAAGCGGATAGACTTTAAATCATGTTTATAAGCAATTTTATGCTAGCTTTCTGCATTGAAAGGGAAACCTTCTCTATGCCAAAGATCGGTACTTCCACTACACTGAAAAGTATCAAAACGTCCCTTGGTACATGGAGAAAACGTTGAGATAAGAGGCAGGTCCGGCATTTTTTTCACATGGTAGAAAACTAAACTTCAAAGATCAGTGATTGAAAATTTCAATTTTTTTTTATCCCCTAGGGTTTGTTTATTTCCTTGCCCTCAGGTTTGTTTCCAGTAGTACAACACTACCCGGAGGTCATTTAGCTCAGCCTACCTTGTGGGAGTGCTAAAGGAACGTCTTCAGCTAACAAGACGGTAATTTTAAGCCCAAGAAGAAACCCATATCAACTAATGAAGTACCGTACAATCGATAGTTCCGGGCATTACAGATGTTGAGTTTGTATAGGCCTATGCATTTAATTTTAATATGGATATGTCTTAGCTCTGGCAGAATTTGACAATTTGTGCGGCCAAAATTTGAAACGGTGACATCATTTGGTTAGTGACGTTATACGTATTATTAGTGATGTCATAGCTTGGTTATAAGAAAATCTGTTTACTGTTAATGCTGTACTTTTTACTGTTAATGAGCAGAAAACGTTCCCTTTAGTATCCATGACCTAGCCTATTTCCCACAGGGAAGTAAATACAAATATTTTTTAATGAGAGTAACACATTTAGTTTCCCATAGGCTAAACGCTTATCACACTATCATCCATAGGCACATAGATTTACATGTTGAGGGGTATCAAGAAAGGCAAGGGGGATCAAACAGCGAAAAAAGCGATAAAATAATAAATGTTTAAATATAACAAAGTTTGATTGGCGTAATCGGAATGCTTACAATCTCTTTTTCCATTCTTGTGGAACATCGTAACATTTCTCATGTTACGACAGAACTAAAGATTCACCATCATATTTATTAAATCTATAATAACATACGAGTTGATTCATCTGATGAATTCGTTCACAAGAAACTACGTTCAGGGTTAATAGTATAGGCGATTTTCTATGAAGAGATAGTACAACATTGGAATGTCCCCAAACCTAAGTTCTCGCCAGTTGCTTTTATCAATCACCAATCCACCGATCATGCAAATGTTGGTACGACTTCAAAAATAAATTCAAAACACTATTAATGAAATTGGGAGTAAACCTAGGGTCCCGCTTTTCAAAAAACTGACGCATGAAATATGGATTGCCCGTTTAGACTTATCTACCTGTGGTACCAGGGTCCTGGCCTCTCGAGGAGGTAGAGCACAATGGTGATGGGCAGGATGACCATGTACGCTGGGACTGTGTATCCTATCCAGATCCACTCTCCCCGCAGGACGATCCCCGGGAGAGGATCCGTCTTCTTGCTACCGTCGAGGAATATGAGCCACCAGATGCATATCGGTAGAATCAATAGGAATGCGACCACCTTCAGAAGGAATCCAGGAGTTTTTACTGTTTGCAAATTCATCTTGAAGTTGGAGGTTAGTACACAATGATTGTGGTAATAAACAGTCTGCGGTGAAGTAAATAAACACAACTAATTGTTTAAAATCTTTAAGTGTCAATTCGCGCATCCAATAATGTACTAAACTTGGGTTAGGTTGGGATAGTTTTATTATTTACATAAGACGGTATAATTATAATAGCATACTCTAAATGAGAGTCATTCAGCAAAGAATTTTATAAAATATATCAAGTATTTAAATTAATAAAATGAAAAGAATAAAAATTACAAGAAAACATTAAAAATAGTGTTGAGTGTTTAGCTCGGAGCCCAAACTGAAAAGAAGGGGTTATTTCAGATTGTTCAGTGTGGTTTATGATTCTTTTTAAAATAAATATTTCGAAGCCCTTATGCAAAGTAGGCAATAAGCTAATTGGTCTGTAAACTAATGGAGAAGCGGAAGGTTTCTGGATTATAATTAGTTCAGGATATTTCCAAGAATATAGAAAATGAGCATAATATATGCATGCATTTATTGTTGATTTTTAAACACTAAGTTTGGAATGAAGCCTTCATGGCTTGGTGTTTTCCCAGAAGGCAGATTCTTAATAATGTTCTTTAGTTCAGGTTTTGTAAAAAAATTGTATTAGTGTAGCTCTGCTGTATTACAAGTTGAGTTGACAGTATCATTCACAGTTTCAGCACGGTTGTTATCCACTATATAATTTGGTGTAAAAGCAGATTCATAATGGCCATCAAAAATATATTTCAAAGAATTACCCACGTGTAGCTAATTATTTTTGTCAAAGTAGGGCGAATCTAAGATGGCGAATTTGTGATGTATGGTCATAAAAGACTCCATTAACCATTTCGTCAAACGATGAACATCTACTGTTCCTGAATACTAGTTTTCCTAAGAATGGTTGAATGATTATTAAGAATTATTGTGGGACGGACGTGTGCGGTAACAGCGCACGTCGACATGCGGGTAGCCTCTACCTTAAAATATATCGAGGCAGCTGAAATAGTAATTGGTCACTTTTAAAACGTTTTCAATTTTTTCATTTAAATTTTGATTGTTTTCATACGACTTTGATACGATTAAATTATAATCACTAGTGAAATTGGGACAAATTTAGGGTCTCGCTTTTCAAAAGATTTGACTCGCATGAAATATGGATTACTCGTTTAGGCTTGCATTTACCTGTGGTACCAGGGTAATTAACATATTACCAGAGTCCTGGTAATATTTGGTCATTTCCAAATATTATTACAAAAAATAAGAATCGTGTTGATGGGTTACTAGGTCACTATAAAGTGATAATCGTATAAAATCAAATTTAAGTTCAATTTTCAGTTCAGTTAAGGTAGTAGTAGGAGAAAGACTAACCAAGTTACACGTAGACGGCCTCTAAGAAAGGTTACTTGTACCTAATATAATAACGTAACGTATAATATAGTAACGTAATATAATAAACTATCGGACTTTTATATAATTTATCTATGGTAATATGTACCTCCAACCTAGTAGATGTTTGTGTAGCAATGTTGCAACATGATAGACAGTCCGAGGTACATTTTAATTCACACTTGCAAAGCCGTTGTACAAAAAGATCGTCTCATTTCTAAAAATAGCATGGGCAATCTACACCCTGTAGTTAGTCTCTATCCCTTTACTTTGTCCGCAATTAAAGACTACAGATATAAGCGTGGGACATATCAAGCAAAGATAGGAACACCAACACGGTACAAGTTGGACAGCAGTGACAAAGAATCATTAGCAACTCTGGAGTCTGAGTTGGAACCAAGTTGACTCTAGTTCCGAGTCTAAAACCTAAAACGCAACGAACTACGCCAACGACTCCCCGGAAGTCCTCGGTCAGTTCAAGTTTAAGGTGTCGTTTTTATTAGTATCAGATTGAATACAAGACAATCCGATGCCATTGGTTCCCTTTTGCGATGACGATGCCTTTTGATATGCCTTTTACTAAATGCCGATGCATTTGATGCCTAGTCGTCAAACTTAGATAAAAAACTTGGCATAAAAAACTTCGCTAAAAATTTATCAAGAACTTAGATCCAAGGATTAAGTCGTCTTTTTCATTACAATCAGTTTAGATAGTATAACAAAACTATTGTTAGTATCGGATAGAATACCGAAAGCCAATCAGATACATTTAATCATAGTATATTACTTTACCCTGACATAAAATAAAATTATTTAATCAGCTGATTTAACCTCAAAAATCTTCCATAATATTTATATAGGACCTCTTCAAAATGGAAAGGATTTTATCCTGCTTCAAAAACAGTCTCAGTAACCTAATAAGCCTATCCGTGAACCCCGATTTCTACCTGAAGGTGATCGCTTTGGCCTTGACCATCATAACCTCCTTGTTTTGGCGCGTGCCCGACGCTGGATACTCCGGCATGGACGGTCACTTCCAGGAGTTGCTGTTCGCTCACACAGTGCCAGGGTACCTGACCGTCATGTTCGGTCTGGTCGTCGCCTACATCCTGGGAGACAAACCCAACAAGTGGTTCTACTACGTGTTCTACGGCGTTGGCATCATCCTACTGGTGCTGGTCGGGCTCTTCGGCGTCTACAACTGTTTGTTCCACGACAACGACTGGGGCACGCCGCCTCTGATGATGGCTATGTGCAACCTGGCGACCGCCTCCGTTATCACCGTCGATCTCTTCTGGAGCACTTCGCTGTTCGGGGTGTGTGACATGGCGAAGGCAAGCTTGGACCAGAGGAGGGGAAATAACATCGACAAGAGTGACGCTGAGAAAAGTGAGACTGACAAAAGTGACGATGAGAATCAAGGGGGAGGGGACTAGTGAGAGAGTGAGAGGGCGCGTGCGATATTCTACTATCAGCTGGTGACGCTCAAATGAAAAAATTGCGTTCCCTCTACATGTAAATATATTTTTGTTTTAATCCAAAACATTAAGTATTAATTTAACTCCGGATTTCTGGAAAGCAATAATAATTTAACTATTTTGATTCTATGGGTTTTATTTAGGTTATTTTATTTGTACAATTTTTTATTCCAGCTGGTCTTTTTGGAAAACCTGATGTATTTTAGGAGAAAATCGTGTGTAACAGGTTTCTAAAAACAATCATAGCTGAATTCAGCATTTTATTGCTTGATAAAGGCAAGAGAATGAATGGGTCAGTTGTAACGTTTGTCTCGTGGTCTGACGGTTGCTGATTTAATTCTGGAGCCAGCCGCTATAAGTGATTGGGCAATTAACTATTACAAATCTAATGAAATGAGTCAAGTTTGTGAGGAAAAAAGACCAGAGTTTAGACAGTTCCACATCAAAATGTTAAAACGCGCCTAGGATACACTGATAGACTTGATTCACAAGTTTTATTATTTACAAAAACTATCTTGTTTTTAGTGAAATTCCCTTAGGGAAGAAGCTATTATCTTAGTTCTCAAGACTTAAGCCCGGGACCTTGTTATTTTTTTCGTCTTTAGATACCCAGAGGGCAAAAAACAATAGTCGTAAAAATTTATATATATATACATATATATAATATACATATATATATGTTTATTATATATATATGTGTGTGTGTGTGTGCGTGTGCGTGTGCGTGTGTGTGTGTGTGTGTGTGTGTGTGTGTGTGTGTGTGTGTGTGTGTGTGTGTGTGTGTGTGTGTGTGTGTGTGTGTGTGTGTGTGTGTGTGTGTGTGTGTGTGTGTGAACACGATAACTCTCGTAAAAATGGTCCAATCGATATCAAATTTGCTAAAGACGTGTATTCTTACCTTTGCTCGGACGAGTTCGCAAACCAGGCATATCGGTCAATCGGAACGGGTAGTTTGGGGGGGTTTTGTACTAAAAAATTGGGGGTTTTGTGTTTTTCATATGTAATTTAACAATTTTAAAATTTTATATTTCATTATTAAAATCAGCTTAAAAACTACACAATTTAGTTCCTTAAAGTTTTCTCTATCTCCAACGGTTACCGAGATATTAACAATTCTAAACACAGTACGTTGTATTTTGGGGCTCCAATGTTAATCTTGTGTTGGATAAGGAAAGATTGATATTTCACTTATCAATCTATATTTTTGGATAAAACTTGATATTTAGTTTCTTGTGGTTGAGATCCATCCATTCATACTTAAAAATCACATTTTATGTGTTTATCATGGCAGCTAACCTGCATACTCTTATCCCATGTTAACCATATAGGGAATAGACAAATTCCTTTATCTATGTACAAATGTTGATGAAACTTGGTATATATGCTAAAAATAAACATTTTTTTATGCTAGAAATGCCTACTTTCAGTGTTTCTCACAGCAGCAAACCTGCATACTCTTTCCCATGTTAATCTTAAGAAGAATAGGCAAACTCATTTATTTATGGACATATATTGATAAAACTAGGTATATGGTCAAAATAAAAATAGTTTATTGTAAAAATGCCTACATTCAGCGTTCCAGACAGCAGCAAACCTGGATACTCTTTCCCATGTTAATCTTATGGAGAATAGGCAAACTGTCTTATTTATTACGGATATTGATTAAACCTGTTATATATTATAATTGAATTCGAAATTCGCTGAGTACCTAGGTCTGCTGCGACGAGGGTATTTAAGTTAATACTAACAACTAAAACATACGAGTAAATAGAAAAAGGTATTTAAGATCGTGGTTCATAAAGAATCTAAATTAAAGCATTTCTTAGTAGACAGTGAACAATGTCAATGAATAATGCGCTATATCCCTGGTTTGGTCAAGCGAGATTTTTGTTAGAATATTTAAAACTAATTTCATACTAATTTTCACCTCTCGTTTCAAATATTGGACCTCAATCAAATCAAATACGAATGATGCCAACACTGACAGTAAATGAAAACGATTGAACATTCATACACAAAAATATACTGATTTGGAATTGCTAAATGTATGTGCGCCATAAAGAGCACGAATAATACTTAAAGGTAGTAAAAAAATGTCCCGGGCTTATAAGCTACTGGCCTGACCACACCAGAAAAATAAGATATTATCCATATAAAAACGTAGTACTTTGTACTTCTACACTCTAGAACATTTCGTTCTTTTCTAATTTCTTAAAGATGTTTTACATAATAGCATGGAGTTATACGACTATTTACGATTGACAAATAATGGGTTTAGCTATCAAGATATGTTATGCTGGCAGTTAACCCAGAATTAAATTTAGAAACAAGAACATTTTCTAGTTAACGAAACTTCGGTAAACGAGTGGAATCATCTCGGGAGCCTCCCCCGGACTTCCGACCGAGTGGCGTGGTCGGGATAGTGGGCGCCCGCGGGCGTCTCTATTCCGGTCGGTGATGCGCCAAGGGGGCAGAGCCCGCAACCGCGCGGGAGGACCTCCGTTGGGATAGCCTTTCGACCTACTTACAGAATTACGATCAGTCGTTCATTCGTCAAGATAATCGTAGACTTACGTCATACTAACTGTAAGCTGAAACAGCTGAAATGCAAATTTAAAAAATAAGTTTCGATCCTTTACATAAAGTAACTAGTCGACTAATTCACTTCAGTTTACAATTTTAAATAGTTTAGTATGCAGATAGGACCCTAAGATATGTAGTACCCGTAATATGATGAAGCGGTTAAAAGTAATGGTTGGTGAAACTATGATCCTGAGAAAAACTCAAACTCAATTTTGTGTCGATTAGGAGTAATTATTTAATAAATTCGGAAATAGAATTATTTTTGTCAGTATTAAAAGTATTTAGGGTACTAACCAAAACCTATTCCAATCACCACATTCACCCATCACACGTCATTTCCTCAAAACCCGAGCTAGGCCTTATGGAGACTACTGAAGTCTCGAACTTTAAATACGGAAAATATTGTTAACGACTATGCTTTTTTGTTAAGTTAAGCTTTTGGTTTTAGCTATTTAAGTAGCCAAAAGCTCAAACATACATTGGTGCATCAGAGGTAAGACCTGAAAAAATATGAAATTAAACTTTTCCCAGAAGGTCACACAAACCTTTACCTTTTATTACAATTGTTTGAATTTTCTAGATATAAAACGAAGTTTTAGCAATAGTAAATACGTATAAATTTACATAGTACTCTACCAAATGTAGTGCCTGATACCGCTACAGGTGTGCCCTTATATTATTAACTAGCAGTAAGCCCGTCCTTTGTACGGGTTGTAGGATTCAGTTTAAAGAAGAAGGATCATCATACCAAAATGTAAACCTGAAATTCTAAACAAAAAAAGAAAGGCTTTATTATTTAGCAATACTTAAAAATTAAATAGATTAGTACATTTGTACCATTATTATAGTTAGTTATACGTTAAAATAACTTTTTAATATAGTATGATTTCAAAATGGTTCAAATCAATAACCAATATAAACTAACTAATATTGATTTGACAGCTGATTGTTTTTATTTTATTAAATCTTTAAACTACAAAGACAGCTGATTATGAATAAAAATACGAGTAATATCGCGTAAAAGTGGGGTTTTAAATGTTCTTTATTTACTTTTCATGGGGCGGCGGGCGTTTTCAAGCATTTACAAACCTTCTCTAGAATTTAGATAATACATGAAATAAGTTTCATTGTAATCAGTTCTCCCGTTTTTTCGGATAAGACGGCGTAAAATGCCTCCTGGAGCGCCACAGACAAACAGACAAAAATTGAGATAAGACCGGTTTCGGCTTCTCTAACGCACAAAAAGTAAAAATAACTAAAAAATGATTAATTCTGACCAATGTATAGACAAAACTCTAATTTTATTTATATAGGTATATGAGTACTGCTGGTGGTGTATGGTGGCATTGGCACACCTCGTTACTTAGCAAATGTTGGATCACCCCAACGGTTGATCTCTGTCTAACCATGTTCGGCTGTCAATCAGTCCAGGGCCTCCAGTGTGTTCCCACGACCACGATGTAGGATGGACACCCACAACCGCGCACACAATGGTTTCATTTGCATGGTTCACTCCCAACATCACTTGAGGTCAGGGATATAAATTGGGACACAAGTGTTGTTTGTTATAGAGTGCGGGCAGGTGTGGATCAACATTATCAATGATCGCCAGCCACCGTTGTATACCAGTTGTGATTTGGGTATTTGGGATTAGTGGAGTTGTCACAAGAAGTCACCGACTATGACAATGTCTTCTACCACATCATGTATGATATCAAGTAGCTTATTGAGATCTGCCGGTAATTTACATAAAAGAGTTGTTTCATATAGACGTACCTTGGCTAACCAGTGTTTCCAAACTCATCAACAAACCCTCCCCTGTAACTTAAAAAATTTAAATGTAGAATAATCCTTAACGAATTTGACTAGTCTTATGTAGACCATGTAGGCTTGCAAACCGTTGTGTCAGTAACACAACTAACAAGCTCATTCCAACCATGGCGTCACAATCATTTTACACTCATTTATCATTCATACTTAGCTTAAAATACAGCAAAAAAGACAAGAGAGAAAGACAAAGACAAGACCTGGGTAGGTCGCTATTTCAAAATGTAATCTAATGTAATCTAGTACAAATTATAATGGTTCGACTATAGTTTGAACCTTTCAGCTTAATCATTAGTTTAAAGTGACTGATATGAGTTAGAGACTTTCCATGATTGACATGCAGAAAAATCAAACTCTCTTGTAGCATTGTAACAGCTGATAAGAGTTTACGAACTGATATTTACATAAATAGTAGGTTATGTTTACAATGATATGGGTCATGTTGTTCCTTTCGGTTCACGCCAAATCCGTCCGAATACAAAACTACTCAGATGAAACAGCAGCCGCAGAATTCATAAAGTCACTGAATGAGGAGACCGCCCATTGGGCCAACCTGGTTAGCAAGGCGGAGTGGGAGTACGAAACCAACCTGACGTCGCCTAACTTGAACAAAAAACTGGAGGCAGCAGCAAGATCCATGACGAGGCAAAAGAAAGCATGGAAAGAGGTTAACAATTTCAAGTGGGAGAAATTTAAGGACCCACAACTGAAAAGACAGTTTAAAAGATTTTCCATTTTGGGCACAGCGGCCTTGTCTGATGAAAAGAGAACTCGGCTGGACGAAGTGGTTGCCGAAATGCAGAGAATATATAGTACTACAAAACTACAGGAATGGCGACACTCTAGAAGTGCCGAGGAGAACAATGTTCGAAAAAATTCAAACATTCAACTCGATCCTGATTTGATATCGATTTTCTCTTCGGACCAAAATACGAGCTGTAAACTACAGTACTACTGGCAAGGTTGGCACGACTCCGTCGGTAGAGCGGTGAAACCCCTTTTCGAAGAATACGTCGAGTTAACCAACGAGGTGGCGAGGCAGAACAACTTCTCAGACAACGCTGCGATGTGGATGGAAGACTTTGAGATGGAAAACTTTGAAAAAGAAATTGAAAGGTTGTATCTGCAAATCCGACAACCCTACCAGGACTTGCACGCATATGTACGACGAAAACTGAGAGCACACTTCAATAGCGGCGATCAGCAACTTATAAAGGAAGACGGCCTTCTGCCAGCTCACATTCTCGGAAACGTGTGGGCGCAGCAGTGGGACGCCATCTACGAAATCACCGTCCCCTTCCCAGAAAGCAGCTCGGCAGACTTGACTGCAGCGATGAAAAATCAGAAATACACCGTGACGAAGATGGTTAAGGTTACTGAAGAATTTTTCACATCATTAAATCTAAGTGCGATGACCGATACGTTCTGGAAAAAATCGATTTTTGAGAAACCAAAAGACCGAGATATCGTGTGTCATGCATCCGCGTGGGACTTCTATGATGCAGATGACTTCAGGATCAAGATGTGCGCCTCTGTGAGTATTGATGATTTGAAGACCATCCACCACGAGATGGGACACATCCAGTACTTCCAGCAGTACAAACATCAGCCATTCGTCTTCAGAAACGGAGCAAACTCCGGCTTCCACGAGGCTGTGGGTGACACACTGGCTCTGTCCGTGTCCTCGACGAAACATCTCGAGGAGATAGGTCTCTTGGATCCGAAGAACAAAGGAAACAGAGAATCGGAAATAAACCATCTTTATCGAATGGCTTTGGAAAAAATAGCCTTTCTCCCTTACGCGTACGTTTTGGATCTTTGGCGGTGGGAAGTATTCAGGGGTAAAATATCAGTAAACAATTACAACTGTAGGTTTTGGGAACTCAGACAGAAAATTCAAGGGATCTACCCCCCGGTAGAGAGGACTGGGGATGACTTCGATGCTGGAGCCAAATATCATGTGATTGCAGATGTTCCTTATATAAGGTACTTTGTGAGTTACATCATACAATTCCAGTTCCACAAAGGCCTTTGCATAGAAGCAGGGCAGTACGAGCTCAAAAATCCTACAAAGCCTCTTCATCGATGCGACATCTACAAGATAAAATCAGCTGGAAAACGGCTAAGTAAAATGCTTCAGTTAGGATCATCTCAGCATTGGCAAGACGCTTTGCAGATTGTCGCAAATGAAAAAAATATGGATGCTAGAGCACTCTTGGAGTATTTCGAACCTCTTCTGGAGTATATTAGAAAGGATAATTTAAAGGATCAGGAAAAATCAGGTTGGTTAACTGAAAAAAATGCCAATGTTTGTCCGAAAAAATATGCGTCCAAGAAGGATAAAAACAAAACTGATAATTACTGTCACTATAATTTTACAGAAACGGAAAATAAGGTCTCAAATAAGGGTGTAAGTTTATTAAAGTAGTTCAAATAGTGCATTCTGTGCAGTGCTTATTTTGTGCAGTACTGAATTTGTAAATAAATTGTATAAATTGTAATATTTAATCGTAATGTTGAGCTTAGTTATATAAATTGTGCGAACTTTTTTTTCTATCGAAGCATATAGGCCTACAGTGTACTGTATTTGAAAAGTCCCGCAACTCTTTAATTAAATATCTTTAATTAAACTCTTTAATTCGTTTAAACATTCTTGCCACCAGAATTGATAACTGACTAAAAATTGGTTACAATACCTTCGTCCATTCAATTCTTAGTGTAGTCAGCAGGCAAGTCAGACAGGTTTTCATGATACCAAATAATAAATTAAAATAACACAGTAAAGCACTTAATTTTTACACCACACTTGTAATGGATAACTGACAAGGCTTCAAAATGGAACCATTGAGTCCCGAAACTAGTCCGCCTCCTGTCTACACTAAGAATTGAAGGACGAAGGTGTTATAACCTATTTTTAGTCAAACTAAACATAAAACAGAAAAATGAGTTTATCAACGAGATTTGTAATAATGATTTTTTATCATTTATCAAGCGTCATTTTATGCTACAAGGATGGCGGCCCACAAGGACCCGGTACCGAAAGTCCACTTCAAGATACTGAACTAAAATAAAATGGTGGTAATTTGAAAATTGAAGGTTATGAATTTCAAACCACCACCACCGTTTGTTTAGGTCAACCTTTTGAGATTCGGTACTAGCCAACCTACAATTTGTTACCAAGTTCTGCTACTAAAGAATTTCAACCAGCTCTTTATAGAACGATCCTTAAGGAGTTAGAATAAGTTCTTGTCAATGTGTCGAAGTTAATGTGTTAATGTGTTAATGTGTAAGTTAATGTGTCAAAAATTGGTTACATTCAATCCTCATTTATACTTGGCTTAAAATACCTACATTGTAGTATGGTTGCCATTTCAATGATCTAATCTAATCTGATCTAACCTAAGACTTATCAAATTATAAGTCCTTCTATTTAGGAAACAGCGCTTTAAACTACATTTCAAAAGGTTGATCTAAAACAAAATGGTGGTGGGTTTAAGTTTAAAACCTTCAATTTTCAAACCACTACCATTTTTTATCAACCGTCTGGTTTGCGGCACTGTTTTTGACTAGTTAATAATTTTAATTTTATGTCCATATCAGCCAACGGTCGTTGATTAAAAATGTACATTTTTATAAGTCTAATTGGCGTATCAATTTATACTGATTTATAGCCTATGTAATGTTTAAAAATATATTAAATCGTTTTGGAACTTTTCTAAAATCACATTATACAAGTCCGGAAGAGATTTTTAGTAAATTTTTCTCTAAGGAAAATTAAGAGTTAAGACTAGCCAGGGACCAAGAAACACCACAAAAAGTTAAACCAATGAAAAAACTCTAAATTAATCAAAGAAATTAAACCTTACTAAGTATGCAGGTCTGCCAAAACAGGAGTGTTTTAATTTTTTAACATCATACATCAGGTAAATTTATTTTTAAAGGTGTCTGTCAGATATTTAGAACCAACAAAATTACAAAACCATTTAAAAACTTTACAGAATATAAAACTGTTAAAATTTTAACTATGCTGATAGATGGCTAGCTAAAAAAATATTAAATTCTTTAATTCTTTAAATTCAATTTAAGTGGATTTTCTATTATTCATAAAGATACACAAACCATAATACAGTATACATGTCACACTTATTTTTGTGTCTGCAGGTATGGTTTTAAATACTATAAAACATCAAAAATACAAAAAATAACACTGGAAATAATACTTTGAAGTGTTATTATTTAAACTTTATTATTATTATTGGGAAAATCTCCTGCTTAACGGACGAGCATTTTGAGTAAATTTTACACTGATCTAAAGGGTTTCGCTGTGCTTTGTGCAGAAAATGTTTTATAAAACTTATCCGATTTAAGATGTTAAAAAATGAAAACACCATTGTCGCAGCGTACGTAGAGTACTTGTTTGTGCTCTTAGCGAGGTTTAATTTCTTTGATAATTTTTCGTGGTGTCATTGGTCAAATATATCACCCTAAAGGCCCAGAGAAGTGCTGAGAAAATGTTGTTAATAAATGCCATCATGGCTTCTCCAGGATGTTCTCTTATTTAGCAAAGAAAATCCTGTACGAAACAGGGTGTCTCCAATTTAAAGTAATTTAATCCACTATGTATATGTTTTAATCATATTCATAGTGATTTTGTATTATACTAGCTGACCCGGCGAACTTCGTAACGCCTAACAGTAAATACATGTTAACTTTAACATTGGCCATGTTCTCAAGTCGAATAGCATTATGGCTTCGTTGTTAAAGATTAGATATTCTGGGTCGCGGCATAGTTAATAGTAATTTTCAAGACATATTAATAACATTTTATATATTAATAACACAGAACAAATAAATCTGATTGTATTGATTCACAATTTTTTAATGCAAGCTAAACCAAAAACCAAACCTAACTGTAATACGGCTTTTATAGGAAATATTAAATTTTCAGAATTCCGGTGTTTTTTATAACAACACTTGCGTAAACTAAAATTAGTTTATTCCACTGGCAGAAATTAAAAAGAACAACTAATAATTACACTGGGACAAACAAACCAAACAGTAATATATTATTGTTTCACAAACATTCACCGAAAATGACGCACAATTTGGTTAGCTGTCGAATGTTATATATAGATATACAACCGCTGATTATTATAATAAACGTAATATGTATAAACATTGTAATTATTTTTAATTTGGTCAACATTTGAACACGTGACTTTTAATCAGACAAAAAATAAAAAATATAAATACATAATCCCCAAAATTCGTAAACAATTAACGTGTTGAATGAAGCTGTTCATGTTGTACAGCCCTTATTTACTACATAGTTTTACATTAATAAATGATTCAGATGGTATTGGATAGTAAAGCATATTGCTAATGGAAAGTAAACCAACATCTGTAGCTTCAGAAACCAAATGTTTTGACTGTAGACAATTTGTAAACAAACTTATTCCCCATTACAGAACGCATTACTTTGTAAATTTCTAAACGCAGACAGCATCATTAAGATTTGTTAATAATGTATCTTGTCCGCAGAACTGCGGGCGCTGAGCTTGTAATATAGGAAAGAAAACAACGAGGTTTATATTTAAAGCAGCGGTCTTCCCTAAAGGCATAATCCACCTCGGCGTAATGAAATAACATCGCTAAGATAGGAAAAGGAACGAAACAAAGGCCCGGGGTTAAAGTAATCCGGGGTTTTTGTTGAATTAATCATGTTAGAAAATATAATTTTCTGGAGAGCGTTCTGGCGTAAGAGTTGAGTGTAGAACTTCAAAGGCTCGGGTTGAAATCCCACCAATCTTCAATGACTTTTCGCTAAGTAATAACATCGCAATCTACTAGATATAGCCCAAAATAATGCAAAACTGTTCTGGGCGATGGCCGTAACAGTACTAAGATAAAAGAATAGAACACCCTTAAAACAGGAGTTTGTTAGAGAAAAGAGAAAATCCTGTTATGTTACGTTTTAATATATTTTGGTTAGGCATAGAACCTAAAATAAATAACCAGCTCTTAATTTAATACAACTGAGTATTTAAAGATGTTTTGATACAATAGTGGAACATAACTCGAGTCACATACTTTTACAATACTCAATACTATTTTTCAATATTTTTTATTTGCAGCGACTATGCTGCAAATTGCTAATACAATAAAACAGGTTTTAGAACATGATTATTCAAAAGATTCTCCAGGCTCGCGTGGCTGGGGTAGACCGCCCCTTTTAAATCGTAAAAAGATGCGTAGATCAGGAAATAATTCATTATTACAGTCTCACATTTTGACCACTTCCTCCTCCTACGAAGATCAATGTATAAATGTCATGTTGAGTCCCACGTATTTGTTTTTATAACCACGACCTCCTATCAATCAAAATCAATCTGACATTTCTAGACTATCGATTTATATTAATATTCATCACAGGAAATTGTGAAATTCCACTGGTTACTTGACGAAGCTTTGGTGTTTTTTTTATATAGGGAAACGTAAAAGATTTTTGAGGAGAGTAACAAAGAGATGGAAGTGTTGGAATGAACAACATTTACATATACCTTTCTTGTAGAAACTATTTAAATATATAAATACAAGCTGACCCGGCAAAGTTTGTACCGCCTAACAGGAATATTCTCGTGCGATTCCTCGTTCTTCTACAGCGGATTGATTCGCCTAGTTCTGAAATAGGCAATAGGTCTACGGCTGGAAAGATTAGATCTTCTGGGTCGTGGTATAGTCGGTAATATATTTGTCATTAGTATATTACTGTAGTACTGTATTTGCATTACCCTCCATAGAAAACAGCCATGTGTCGATGACACATAGCGTACTTCAATCCACCTCTAAGGGCCTACACACTGTATAAGCTATAATTATTCTGTTTCCAAATAAGAGTCCAAAAATTTTTAGTTCAGCCGTTTTACTTTTCTTAGAAGTCGTTTATAATATCCATTCGATAAATAATATTACGTTATGTTATTTATATTTTTATTGCGGACATTTTCCACTTTGTGTTTTAGATATTACTTCGCCTGAGGACGGGATCAGACTCCAGATCTCGAAAAGTTGTTAAACTTTGTTTTACTTAAAATTGTCTTGGAAAATTTCCAAGACAAAAATCTAAATCCACCATCACCAATAATTAATTTCAAACAAAGAATATTACATTACTTCATTTTACACTTCAACGTTACATAAATCGTTTCGCAAAAATTGATTCCTATCGCCAAACCCACAGCTCCATTTCCCGTTAGTAAAATGAACCCTTTAAAAACACTAATTTTTTATCGTCTTGGTAAGAAGCTATATTAAAACTTGTCCAGGAAAAAATATATTTTACTCCTAAAAGGTGCAACACTGAAATTACATTTCTAAAAGTGATTAAACATACACAAAATGTATAGTGATTCGGTTTACCTTGTGAAATCACTAACTCTGTAGACGGAAATCCAAAATAAAAGGATGCACAAAATGAGGCGAACGCGGCACAACAGTCACAACACGGAGCCGAGCGTCAACTGCGGCTAGAGGCGCTAGAGGGCAGGAGCAGCACCCACAATCAGCTGATCAGCGTAGGCATCGCGTCGGCAAGCTGGGCCAGTCTTTTTGGTCCACGGAACAAGATCAAAGTGTTTCAACACTCGTGTTTGACGTGATTATATTCACATACAATCAAATATTTCATTCATATACATAAAATTCACATACAATTTCCTATTTGTTTGTTAAACGTCATTATACGGATTTTGCCAAATAAACGTAGCTAAAAGACCGCCAACAATGATGTATTACTTTATCATGTAATATATTTTTATCATGGAGTTCCAGTATTAGCCTATAATTATTCGTTTAACGTTCATTATTGGTGATGGTGGATTTATGTTATTTAGAATTTAGCATCACAATTTTAAGTAAAACAAAATTTTCGGGATCTGGAATACGATTTTGGTTGTGGTTGTGATTTAGGTTCAAGCTCGTCTGAGGACGGGATTAGATTCAAAAACCCGAAATGTCGTGAAACTTTATTTCACCAAAGACAATTTATATTTTAATATTAAAATATAAATTATTGTCTTTGGTTTTACTTAAAGTCGTGATGGAAAATGTCCGTAGTAAAAATCTAAATAACAGCCTAAAATTCTCAGCCAGTGAGAATTTTAAGGCGAAAACGAGGGAAAATTATTTGGTGACAACGTTTATTTCCTAGTTGTCAAACTATAGTAACGTCGGAACGCGGCATATAGGCTATTAAAACACTATTCTCACAAGTGAAAACCTGCAAAAATATAGAACTAGAGCTGACTAGAATGATTTTTCATCATATTACATTCAATTATGTGTATGATAAGACGAAAATTGAGCCAGAAGTATCAAAGTGTCAAAATTTTGTCACGATTGATAAGTGAACCGGCCAAGCACAGTTATCCAACCACCATTAATAATTGGGCAGTAAAATTAATTAATTGGGAAATTTTGAATGTGGAGAGCGCGTTTTAAGGTTGTTATCCAAAGTTTGTATTCTGACAAACACTAGTTTATTGCTTTTCCTGGATCATATAATGAACAGTTGGGTTCAGTGTTGAACTATCAAAAGATTGGTTGGTTTAGATCTTGTTTAAGATCGAGCCGGTGATGGTGACCTTCAGGTTACCAAGTGGGTTGCAACGGTGCTACTAGACGTCCGCCAGTCACGCTCGCAGAACCGATCAAACAATGTTCATGCTTTCGTTACGAAAGTAAGTTACAAATACAGCACCATATATGCCATATGTGTATGTTGCCATATCGAGCCTTTCAATAAACTTAAGAAGAGATTAAAACTCACCATCCGGCGCAGAACATCTTCGTCATGTATAATGTTGAGGTCCACAGAGACCTCAGAGGCCATCTTGGTACACCTGGAAACACACAAATGTAAGAGATATTAACTTTTTTATTTCCCATTTGTTTGTTAAACATCATTACACGGATTTTGCTCTGAACTGAATACAGCGAGGTACCGTAGCGACGTTAGTCATACAGCCTGAGATGGTCATGATATGAGTCGCCCAAAATCATGTGTGATTTACTTGGCCGAGGTTTTGCGTCAGTAACACACCCCTTGTATCACCACAAATAGGTGGTACGAATAAAGCTGACCATGGACTAAAACTAAAGAACTTTCGTAACGGATCATTCGATTTTAGAACTTGAGGCTGAAACGGATATGACTCTAATTGATATCTCAATAGCGCATTTAAAATAAGCATACTCGTACAAAAGCTAGAGATACAAGTGCCCTACAAATACAAGTACCTATTTGTACTTAATATTCGTAATACGACACCGGCCCCTCGTGGAGTGTGGTAGAAGGTCTTTATGAGTGAAGAGATAGTGTGACGGATTTGATGTCATATTATAATTTTGTTTGCCTCAAACATCAGCTGATTTATTTATATTCAATCTTCAAGCGTTTACAATTATTTTCAAAAAAGTTTTTAATTTCAGTACATTTCATTAAGCGAATTTTATCAAATGAGTTTAAGATTCCTCTAATGTTTTGACTCATCAATTAAATTCAATATAAATATTGCAATTTGGAGCAATTTAGTTTTTAAAAGTTCGAAAGATAAACAAGTGTGCTCATCACCAACACAAATGCAATCTCTATTCATCACAAAACATCAACACGCCGATAGCAGCCCACGCTAGTGACGTAGCGATTTCGCATCTCTCTCCCTCACACTCGCCCACTCTCGTGACGTAGCGTCTGAGTCACCCATCGCCCACTCTGGAGACTTTAACGCCGGGATAGACGCCTTCGCGCAACATGACTGTTATGTAATTTAACTACGATTTCTAACTTTGCAGAAGCAAAACGCCTTCTCTGGTGGTTTGAGTTTATGAGAAAATTATAACTGGGGAGGGTGTTGTGGGAAAAATATTTGTTGTGGGTGATAAGGAAACCAAAATGTGCGTTGCGGATGGTAAAAAATTGTAAATGTGGTCTAAAACTATTCTATTTCAGAATTTAATAATATAACAAAATTAATTTATTGTTAGTTTCATAATACGGTAGTTTTAGTTTTTTACTAAGTCTTTATAGACTTACTAAGCCTTTATGGACTTGTAAGTCTTGTAAGTGAACATTGGTTACCTTCTAACTTTATAGTTAGGAGGTAACCAATTAAGTACCCAATGTTTAGACACATAAAACCAATGTTCACTTACAAATTATGTTAAACCTTAATGATTTTTAATTTTTGTATATAAAAAAGATAATGAAAGACTAAGTTAATTTCGTAATCCCATCAGACAACGTCCCATCAAAACGTGAAAAAATACTGAAAGGCGTAGAAACCCAAAACACAAAATAAGTAAAAGAGACATATTATCTACAATTGTTGTCCTTGTAATACTGTATGAAACACAGTGTTTTTAGATTTTTTTAAATGTTGGCATCTTGATATTGCAATCAGCTGACAGGCTGTGCAGCCATCTTGCGTATCTCACCACCCATCGCGACGTCTTGTCAGATGTACATAATTCAAGACGATTTTATGCATTCCAAGTACCCTGAGGGAACGCTATATTTTCATTGTAATTTTATATAAGGTTACGTCTTTTAGAATTTTTACAGACTATTTTTTTTACATTTGATGATATTTTTACAAGAACAAGAGTAATTTGTCAAATATTATAAGTTACACCAATATCAATCGAAGGTTTACCACGGATTTACCACCAAAGGTTGAAATAGTTTACAGAGGCAATTCCTAGAAACAAAATACATTCTAAGAAACAAACAAATACAAAACGTTGTCTTACACAACAAGTATTCTTCAGGAAACTGACACTAAAATTATAACGATATGTAATTTTATGTTGAGGCAACTCTTAATATAATGAATGACGTGAGTGTTTTATAATGTTCCTAATGTATGAAGGGAATACTCTGAATCTTATTTAGCATTGTATCCTTGGAGAATGGAAAGGGAGTGTACACAACGTACGTAATTGAACGGAGGAGGGGAATGACAAGATAAATGGCACTAAGGTACACAATGTGCGATCAAGTACAGTAAAACAACAATGCCGAGATCAGGTGTTACGTTTGTTCGGTACCGCCAACTTCTAAAAATGGAGTTATAAAACAGCTGTTCTATTAACATTCCAATTGAGATTCCAATTGACAATTTAATGCAATGCCAACGATCGTTCTCCAACAATACTACGGTATTTTGTAAAACTAATTAATAAATAACAAAGTAATTGTGTCTCTAATAAAATTATTTAGAAGAAGGTAATAACAAAGTAACTGTGTCTCTAATAAGATTATCTAGAAGAAGGTTAAGATAATAATCAAAAACTTTATTCATATTATATTTTAACAATTCCAGCTTCTATGGTTTTCAATTTTCCATTATAATGTTACGATTTGTGCTAAAATAGATAAAATCTAAAGATACAGTAATGTAGTCACTTTGTTAAGTCAGGTTCCTCTCCCCTTTACTAAAAATGTTTGGTGATTTATGACATGTAAATCATTATGCATAATTTATTTGTATTACTTTTCTTAAATACATATTTAAATTAATAACTCGTGTATTAACTACCAATTAACTAAATAATTCAAACATAAAAGTTTACTTTAATTACTAGAATTAATTACTATTAAAGATGTTCGTTCTTTACTTAAGTAAAGGACAAGTATCAGCATTTTTTTGTAATAATGAGCACTACAGTAATAATTATAAACAATAATTAATAGTACAAGAATAGTATCTTTTGATTGTTGCCAAGCTGTAACATAAATAACTATATAATCACTTACCAAATGAATGGCATCTGCCCATTTGGTAAGTGATTATATAACTATCTAGGTATCTAGGCTTTCAAAATAATAAATAACTAGAAAACGTAGTAACGGAACAACACTTTATTTATTTGTTTTCCTAATCAGACGAGCAAAATTTATGGAGATCCATTTGAAACATATGTTCGGGGAACATAGGGCGTAGTCGTTTTGCCAAAATTAAACTCCGATTTCGCAGATTGTCACTAGAACAATGTCAAGTCAAAGAGGATCGCCTAAAAGGACGGCGCCCCGCAAGGTTCCACTTTAGGACCACCATTCTTCCTACCTACTCTAAACCCCAAGTTTCCTAATGGGGAAAACGCCTGGACACTTTCCCCTACACGGAAAAATCGCAAATTGGATGACGTCCATCGAACAAAAATATAATTAAAGACAGATTAATTAAATCGGTATACTAAACTATGTATGGATTTAAAATTACATTCAATAAAACTATAAATTATGTGTAGATTAGAAATGCTAAGTTAAATTGGTTGAATATTCAATACTTACGAATTGTCAAGTTCGTAAACCTGGAGCTTGGCATAGCTTAAATAAAATTTTCACTAAGTTGATTGAAACTGTTTGATAAGAGGAATTTTGTGTGTAGGAATTGGAAGTAAGAAATCCTTATTTAATGTATTTAATTAATCAAGATGAAAAGTATTAAGCTATTGTTAAATAATTGACACTTTTGTTTAAGTGTTAATAAAGTCATTTTTCAGCTTAGAAAGATTATAAATGGTAAAACAAAGGAAATTAATTTATGCGACTCACACGTTTTATAGAACGTGAGGTTTGTAGAACTTAATTTATATAAATGTTGGTATATTAAATACAATTAATTAGAAATGATTATATATGCACTGTTATTAGTAAATTTGTTATTTTCAGACATAAAACAGCCAAGTATGAAAAACCCAGGTACGCAGATACCATGAGGCACTGATGTGCATGTTCTATACAGACAACCAGTCATATGTAAGAATGTTCCTTTATTTTATGTATTAAGTGTAATCAACAGTTGATTTAATTTTCAATATAAAAGTCAATCCCGCATATTTTATTATTTGAATCTCAACAGAGTCTACATTCTATTTAAATTAATTGTATTTCAGGTTATAATTTAAATTCTAAATTCTAATTACGGTAATTTCAAAAATCCAAATAATATATCACCCTAACTGGCAAAAAGGGTCGGTATATTGGTAAACTCTACTGAGGTGAATAGAGTTTGAATAACAAACATATAATTTTCCATATTCATTGCTCAACTGTAATACTTGTTGCTCTCATTGTGCTGTTTATGCGATACTAGTTGTAAAGAATTGATGCATTTGTAGCTTAAAATCGGTTAATACAATCGGTGTGTGTAAAAGTATGTTTCTGGGAGATGAGCATGTGTTTTATGTTTTATGTGTATATGTGTCTTTAGGAAGGTATCTAGTTTACTCAGGCATTTCAAGCTTATATTATGTATTATGTACATATGTAAAACTGCAGTTTTGTAGCTTTGTGTGTTGACCTGAAAACTGAAAAAATAAGTTTTGAAAGATCAAGCAAGTTAGTCAATCATTTGTACATTTTCACTTCTACAATTCATTAATTAAAATTACGTAATAGCTTCCATTTTAAGATAACGATCTAATGCCTCATGGCAGAGCCATAATCAGTCGCAGGTCATATTAACCTGTCTAATCTGTTCTTGACAGGTCCAACGTCATGACGCGCCTCCAGGCTCTAGGCTTCGCTTCAGACAGCACCCTCAATTAAACCAGCTGGTTTGCAAATGTTACACATTTATCAAATCATGAGGTTTGTTAACCCCAAGATTAAATTAAATTTTTACTCTTAAAAATATTTGTTACTTTTTACTTAAGGCCTACATGATATTAAATACCAACATACGCACACACATAATGTTAACTAAACTACGACGATTATAGGTTATAGGAAAAGGAAAAGACTATGGGTATGGTCAGCGTATGTAGGTACACTTTAATTGTTCAGCTGTCAAATGGAGCAGGTGATTTAAGAAAGTTTTTTTGTTCGAACAAAGTTGTCATGAACAGTGCAATATGTCAAACTTTGATAAAGTGAATAAAGTCTAAAAATTAGTGTAACAAATTCTTTTGTTTCAATAATTTAGCTTAACCATATACATAGGTTACAGACTATGGTCTGTAACCTAATAGATAATGTCTGTCTATAAAGGTAATATGTACTTCTACTAGGTACTATGTTCCATGATGGATAAAAGGAAATGGGTAATCAATGCGACATTTCCCTCATTGGTAACATTTTCGTGACGTTCCAAGATTTTAAACCTGAATCGTTCTAGGGTAAGCAAGAATAATTAAGGAATAAGAAGATACTAACAAAAGCTGGCTAATGCTTGTATAAGAATGGTTAAATAATTTTAACGGTCAAAATTGGATAATTTTGAGGACTCTTTACTTCCAGATTTTTATCGCACAATTCATATAAACGAAATAAAATCGTAATAAAGTTTAAAGCATCATGGACACAAAACTAATTATTAATTTGAAACGAATACAGTAATTATTTATCTAGTTAAATTATCTTTCACCCAAGAACGTAATATATCTTATATTTTATGATTCGCCAAAAATTATTAGGCCTGTGTTTTGCTATGAGGTGTAATTATAATTCAGACATAAATATAATTTTAAGGTATCTTTGCCACATCAACTAATGTAGAATATGCTGGAATTATTTTAAAATATTCAATAACTCTATCTTACATGTTAAAATTTGAGTACAGTATATTTGATAAATCTTAAGACTTGTTCAAATCTGTATCTTAAAGGTAAATAAAGTTGAACTGTTGTCGAATATTGTGTTCTTTTACATAAAAAATGGAAATATATATTTAAATAATTTAAAACTATTAAAAATGTGCCCACCTGAATCTTAATTAGTCATAGGCATATAATCCGATTGTTTTAAACTATAGTCATTAGGCCGAAACGGCTTGGGGCAGGATCTCTATAAAGAGCAGTGCAAGGTGATCGGCTGGTAACCTGATCTGACCGAGTACAATGATGAGGTGGGCGCCTCTATAGCCTTTCTGTATAAGGCCAGTGAGCGATGCACTACATTGGAGCACTACATGCCTAGCCCGTGCAACGGAGGTCATGTACAGTGAGCGATGCACTACATTGGAGCACTATATGCTACATGCCAAGCCCGTGCAACGGAATCACGTACAGTGAGCGATGCACTACATTGGAGCACTATATGCTACATGCCAAGCCCGTGCAACGGAATCACGTACAGTGAGCGATGCACTACATTGGAGCACTACATGACAAGCCCGTGCAACGGAATCACGTACAGTGAGCGATGCACTACATTGGAGCACTATGCTACATGCCAAGCCCGTGCAACGGAATCACGTACAGTGAGCGATGCACTACATTGGAGCACTATATGCTACATGCCAAGCCCGTGCAACGGAATCACGTACAGTGAGCGATGCACTACATTGGAGCACTACATGCTACATGCCTAGCCCGTGCAACGGAATCACGTACAGTGAGCGATGCACTACATTGGAGCACTATATGCTACATGCCAAGCCCGTGCAACGGAATCACGTACAGTGAGCGATGCACTACATTGGAGCACTATATGCTACATGCCAAGCCCGTGCAACGGAATCACGTACAGTGAGCGATGCACTACATTGGAGCACTATATGCTACATGCCAAGCCCGTGCAACGGAATCACGTACAGTGAGCGATGCACTACATTGGAGCACTACATGCTACATGCCTAGCCCGTGCAACGGAATCACGTACAGTGAGCGATGCACTACATTGGAGCACTATGCTACATGCCAAGCCCGTGCAACGGAATCACGTACAGTGAGTTCGTTGGTACATCGTAAAGAATTAAATTAAAACTTACTTTACCATTTCCAGAAAATAATTCCCGAGTAGTCTGATTTGAACGAATTTGTGTTCGCGTGTTCACGAAAATTGGGTTCGTGAATAGCTTACAATAGTTTGCCATTTTGTGTCTAAAATATTGTCAACAAATAAAATCTCAGCCTAGTTATTTTTTATAACTCAGAACTGAAACAAAATACTGAGAAATATTGAGCTGGGAACGCAATACAGGAGGCCTATCATCGTGAAGAGGCGTGAATATCGAGCGCTTTGCGCGACGCAGCTGCAGCCAACGGCGGACTGTTACAGGTAGGAGGCTGATGGTTGTGTAGGCTTCATGGCGAAGTGGAGTTATTGCCTGCCTAACCTCTGACTCGGAACCGCCTGCCTCTGCTACACCAATAATTAACTGATTTGTCTTCCAGAGTGATCAATTATTTTACCATTACAAAATTGAATAAATTACAAAATAGTCAGTAATTAACATGGTTTGGTTTGAACATATGGTGTGCAATCATTAGATAATGTATTTAAATGTATTGTGATTTTATCATAAAACAAGTACGGTATGCATATATATTATGGGCGATATAGGTGAAATGACTGAAACGGGTATACATATCTGTACTTGGGAATTAAATTATTTAAAGAATTATATGACTGGGTATATTCTCTCGTGGATATCGAAAATTTTGTCCGAAAACTGTGTCAGAGAATTCAATTTATGTACAACAATATGGGATGTTCATGAAGTATTTCGGATGGAAGTACTTCAAAAACACTACAATGGTATTTTCAGGTTACTAAGTACTAATGCTTAACCAAGAATATTTTGGAGGGTTTCCGACAGATTATACAGTAATTTTTGTATGATATTTAAAAATAATTGTTCTCAGTGAGATAATTTTCTTAGGAGGAAATATTAAGGGCTCGTTCCCCGCCCACAGGCTTGGTTCCATGTGGGGAACTAATTTCCAGTATACATGTTTGTCTTTATTTGTCTGATGGGGAATGTTCCAGCAATCACCCTGGAATGTGTGATAAAATGTATAACAAAGGTTCAGAAACCTTTCTAAGGAAATTTGAATGGGAGGGGCCAGCGGAGGCTGATTTATTACATGAGTTAAGCCACGGTGGTATAGGTATATAATTTCTGAATTCCGAAACTTTAATTTTATACTTAAAAGGTTTTGCCTAACTTTAATACAGGATTTCTGAAATATTTAATTTAACTGAGTATGTCAACGAAGCAGTGGTTGTTAAGACTATGGTTTGTTTATTTTTGCTTACAAGCTATGATATTTTTATTTTTAATGTTATGTAATATTATATTTATTCATTTATCGAATTAAGCACGTCTTCTTCTCACTTGACATCTGTCTACAAAAATTCTGGAACAGATAAATGATTCGGCGATTAATATAGCCGTATATTTCTACACCATGCATGCTCTGGAGGTGAGGGTCCAGGATGTTCCAGTTCCAGGGCCGCTGCAGCGATGTGGGCCGGCCGTATAAGGCGCGGGCTAGCCTTGACTGAGATGCAGCGGCCCCAGGACGTGGTCACTGGTCACTGGTCAGTGGTCAGTGGTCAGACCTCGCCCCTCGGCGACCGGACCCTTGCACAATACTCGAAAAGGAAATCGACACATCGGGTGAAGAAGATGTCCAAGGAAAATCTAGTTCGTATTCGCTCATAATCTATTCGCATAAGCCGAAGTATCATAGATACCTTAATAGTATCAGGTTAGTATATAGTAAAAGTACATATGCTTATTTTATTAATTTTAACTCAGACTTTTAAGACTAAAAATATTTGTGTCTCATTAGACTAGTGGAATTGGTCGGTGCAACAGATCACGGGGTAAATTGGGATACTGTAGCCTTCTGGAGTTTGGAAAAGGGCGTGTGTGATTTGACTATGGTTCTGGCGTAAATTACATAAAACGGATTTTTATAATTTACTTCGGTCTTTCTTATTTTAGTTCCTACCTCTAGATACTCTTTGGAGTTAATTGGCTTAAAATACCTACACGGGTAGGTCTTACGTATTTTTGTTTTGTTTGATTTTTAGAATTCTTTACATTATCTGACTTACCGCTTTCTCCACCAGACTATGCTTTTAGTCGTAGGTCGGTATAAATTACGAGAATATTTCCATGGGATGGACTCTAGATAAAATAGGCTTGAGTTTAGAGGTCTCAATCTAGAAAAGCAATCATACTTATTTCGGGCAGATTACAGGGTCTTTTTCAATCGTTAACAGTACTTTTTACTTTCTCCCCTTATACGTAGTATATGGAGAAAGTATTGTTTTCGTCAAAATTTTCGAATTTGAGTTGAGGGTGGATATATCCGTTTTGGGGTCCCCTGAATCCAAAAAAGTGGGTTTTGACGTGATGTCTGTCCGTCCGTGTGTCCGTGTGTCCGTGTGTGTGTGTGTGTGTGTGTGTCTGGATGTGTACAGTGCCACAGCCTACCCCGTTGGTCCGATTTAGATGAAATTTGGCATGTATGTATATATTCACGGTATCTCCAGGCGTTTTTTCATTTTTTTGAATTTTTGATTTTTAAGGGTAGTTCACCCCTAAAAACCCTTAAAAAACGTGAAAAATCCAAATTTCTCAAAAACGGCTCTAACGATTTTTATTAAAATTTGACAGTTTATAGTGTACAGAGTACTAAATAATTTGACACCACCCGCATATCTGTAAAAATGACGGTTCAAAAGTTATGGGCTTTTAAATGTCAAAAAAGTCAAATTTTTATATTTCAGCGAAAACAATAAAAGTGAAGTATAACTTGACTGGTACCATTGAAACCAGCTTAAAAAACTAAACAAATTAGTATTTTGAATTATTTGTCTACGACTAACGGTTCCAGAGAAAAGTTAAATTTACTGTCCATGATAAACACAGTACGTTGTCTGAAAGCGTCCAATGTTATTCTTATGGAGAATATTAAAAAATCAATTTCTTCCTTATTTTTTAACCGTTTTCCATGAAACTTGGTATGAAGTGTAAGGTCAAATCACCCAAAAGAACCAACTCAAAAAAGCTTGGTATTACAGGGGGGGGGGTGTTTCCCCCCATACAATTCAAACAATTAATTTAACTTTGTCTCTCTTGTTTTTATTTTCAGAAATGGGATGATTATTTTTGAAACAATAAATTATTAAATGATATTTATTTAGATGAACTTTGGAGAACATGATAGTTTTATTATAGATTGATTGTCTTTCTTGAACTTACTTAAGGGAGAAAGTATGTGTCAGTTCACTGGTACCGTTTATTGTTACCTTATATTTTAGTATTGATTTATTTTCCATAGTACAAAAGGTTTTTATTGAAAATCTCTATATATAAAATTGAATGTATGTCTGTCTGTCTATGTGTATGTCCTTTATGCGTTGCCAAACTACTCATCCGATCGCCATGAAATTTTAGGAAGTTGCTCTATATGTGTCCGGGAAGGTTTTAGTGAAAAAAAATTTTCGAAAACCCCATAAGTTTCCATTTTATGGCGTTTTAAATTTCTAATGTTAACCTTATGGAGAGTAAGTTTGTTTACAGATTGTCTACAATGAAAACATTTGATTTCTTAGCTACAGCTGATTGGTTTACTTTCCATTAGCAATACCGTATGCTTTACTATCCAATGCCATCTGAATCATTCATTATTGTTAAACTATGAAGTAAATGTGTACTGTAAAAAATGAACAGCTTTAATCACCACGTTATAGGGGATTATGTATTTATATTTTTATTTTCTGTCTGATTAATTTAAGTCATGTGTTTATATGATAATTACAATGTTTATATTATTACGTTTATTATAATAATCAGCTGTTGTATATCTTTCCTATAAAAGCCGTATTACAGTTAGGTTTCGTTTGGGTTTGGATTGGATTTGAAAATTGTGAATTAATCCACTCAGATTTATTTGTTTTGTAAGAATGTTATTAATATGTTTTGTCGTTTCAGTATTGTTATTCACTATGCCGCGACCCAGAATAACCTTTCACAATGAAGCCGTAATGCTATTGGATTTTAGAACATGGCCAATCTTAAAGTTAACATGTGTTTACTGTGAGGCGTTACGAAGTTCGCCGGGTCAGCTAGTATTTTTATAAAATTTCTTGTTTTGCTATTCATTATTTGATACTGATTCATGTTCTTTATAAATTAATAATTAAATTACACAATCTGAGCGTGTAATGTGTGTTTTATAAAACAATCATGTTTTATTTTGAATAAATTCGTGGAAAATTAAAACTATAGAGTAAAATATAAAGATAAATGTTTATCGTCATTGAAAACTGATATATAACTCTCAAACTACCCGAGAGTAAACGTACTTAAAAAATTGTTTCTTAAATCTGAAGTTTGAATTAGGTGGCTGGAAAGAAGGAAGGAGGTAAAGTATGAACAGCCCGTTAAAAGAGGACGCGGTGGCGTTGACTACCACGCGCGTCGCCAACAACCTGTGAAGCGATTATAAGCTCCCAGGCTATTCGGAGGGATTTATATCGACACAGGCCAAAATCAACGGTGTTGTATGGGCGACAAAATGAAAAATGGCAAATAAACACAAACAAGGAAAGACAGGACGTGTCGGAACGTCACGACGCGGGTTGGCGGGAACTCCTACGGCTGCGTTATCAGCTGATCGTCTGGAGGAAGACATTCAGGCGTCTGGGGGCAGACTTGCGGAACAGCTGACTCACGTTCACTTTGGCGGTCAGGTTTTTCGGGGATGTGTGGGAGAGAGATAATCCAGTTTTTAATTCCGTCCACTCTACAAAAGAAATCGGGGGCGGACAATACATCAATTTGTGTTTGCCAATAGGTAGATCGTATCTATAGAAGTGGTTCTAAGTTATTGTTAAACTTAGAACTTTTCCTTGTCGTTAAACATGATCTATATTCCTCACTCTGCTACTAACATTTGTATCGGGGTAAAAAGATAAATCCAACTTTAGTAAAATGAAGTGGTCCTCGAATTGTCCTAAACATTCATTTCCAGCAAGTTGGCACACATGACACAATTACATAAACTTTCATACTAAATAGTTACAACTGATTTACAATACCGTACAATCATAGTAATGTTTGTCAATAATGGCCGAGGGATTATAACGCAAATTGTAGTTTCGCGTTCGTCTATCGTGCTCGCAAACATGGGCTTTCCTCGACTCCATTTCAGTCATCGACAGATACAATCGACTGTAACTCTACACCTATAATCAATTAACGAGTGGTCGAGCGTGGGAGCACCGGTTACCGTGGGCGATTGAACGATTAGAAGAAACTGACATATCGGTTTATTGGCGACATTCGATATATCGTTTGGCAAATCGTTCGAATGCATTTTTGATTAAAAAAGGCAAGTACTAGTTACGTTTTAATGGATGTTAAATTTAATAAATTCCTTGTCACGGCCGACAGAGGAATACCGAGGATGTTTGTCTTAGACTGTTACAACTTACTAGGTTCTTACAGGAATTATAATATATTGTTAATTATATAGAGAATGCATGAAATAAGTTTCATTGTTATCAGTTCTCCCGTTTTTCGGAGAAAACGCCGTAAAATGCCTTCTGGAGCGTCACAGACAGACACAAATTGAGATAGACTTGTTTCGGCTTCTCTAACGCACGAATCGTAAAAATAACTAAAAAAATTAATAACTCTTAGCAATGTATAGATAAAACTCTAATTTTATTCATATAGATGGGTGATGGAATGAATTTGACGACTTATAGCTTTGTTATTGACAAAGACCAGATGTTAAATGTATCTGAACCACTAATAAAATGGGTCAAAGGAAAACAGCAACTGGGCCCAGAATAAAAACATGGTCTCAAGATTTTGCTAAGGATCGATCCGGTGACCTTCAGATTATGAAACGAGTATTATAACCATTGAACCCCCAGTCAGTTTTTCTTAGGCTTAACCCTTTTTCAGTATTAGCTCAACTGTCCAAGGCTTACCTTTCACATCCTTGGAACAATCCCTCATTTATGGAAGCTGACATCGTTGTTGGTTCTTAAGCCAACTACTTCATAATCCAACAACCTGCTTGTCTTATTTATCTTTATATTTTCTACCAAAGGAAAATTGGTTTGACACAGCTCATTCTCTTAATCTTGACTACAAGACGCAGCACTAATGCGGACCCAGTAGCCGACGTAGGTAATAGTTCATAAACAACACATTAACAAATGTTAACAATGTCTCTTTCATAAACGCCGACAAGAACAAATGAATCAGAGATATGAATCACGTTAATTTCTAAACAGTTTTCTCAAGAGGCCAGTCAAAGCCATTGTCCTTAGTCGGACGGTTGCCAGAGAAGAAGGCGAGTTATAATTGGTCGATTTCGCGGAGGTTTCGACGTGGGAGCCAATGGGAGGCTGAGTATGAACTGGTAGTCTGGGTGTCGTTTTTTATCCTTCAAAATAAAGAACTTCAAAATGATTCAATGTAGGGCCTATATGTAGGTTATTGTATTATATGTATTACAAGTAACAACGTATGTATGCTATACGTACGTTGTTGTATTACACGCCATGCTAATTGATAAGATGTGCAGGTTAATTCACACACACACAATAGTAAAATAGATAGAGTTATGATAAAATCCTACCAATCGTGAAAATGCAGTTCAAAATCCAAGGCGCATTTTTAAAGTAAGTACCGTTTTACTTTCTCCATCTATACGATAGTATAAGGAAAATGTATTGTTTTCGTCAGCATTTTCAAATTTAAGTTTCTGGTGGATATATACATTATAGTGTCCCCTCAATCAAAAAAGTGGTTTTAGAATGATTTCTGTCCGTGTATCTGAGAGTCCTTTATGAGATAAACAAAATGACACCACCCGAAATTCTCAAAACATCGGGGTTTAAAAGTTATAGGGTTTTAAAAGTCGAAAAATCTTCTCTTTTAGCAAATTTCCTATAGGGAAGAAGTTCTTACCGTAGGTCTCATGGCAACACAAGACAAGCTTAAGATTTAAGACTTACAAGACTTAAGCCCGGTACCATGTTATTTTTCCGTTTTGAGGTGCCCTGAGGCCAAAACGAAATTTTGCTTTTTTCATATTACAGTTTAAAAAATGTTTTAATTGTATCTTTCACTATTAGAATTAGCTTAAAAGCTACACAATTTAGTTCCTTTAGTTCAATTTAGTTTCCAGATGTTTATGAAACTTAATATAAATGGTCAAAATAATTTTTTATGCTAGTAATCCTTACTTCCAGCAATTTTACTGCTGACATTTACTGCTGTGCCCTACCTCACAGCAGCACATCTGCATAATATTTCCCATGTTATTCTTATGGAAAATAGGCAAATAACTCTCATATTTATCTACAGATGACGAAGTTTTTTAAAGTTCGTATTTATGAAATAATAATATACATAACTTGTTCCTAATCTCGTTTTTCATCGACTTTAATCGCCATATTGTAGCAATGAGCTCCAAGGAACGCTGTGGGCAACGCAGATAGTTTATAACCAAAGATAATCTGATTTTATACCATCCGATTCTCTTACAACTGATCAAAATCCTTACATAAGCAAAACAAGTACATGAAAACTTAATACTTTTTTGTTTTAACATATCTGCATTCGTAATGTATTTTTTCATAACCGAAATATATAAAAAGTGTAATTTAATGGTAATTTATTGCTGTTTTATGACATGCTCAGATAGCAATATTGCCAACATAAATCTTTAAAAGAAATCCGGTCCCCCTACGTCCATGCCCTCTTTGGACGTTTAGATCTTCTTTTTACTCCACCCGGTTCATGTAGGCGTGCTGCACACTTAAGGGTGTCGCATAAACAGAGCGCAAAATTGTATTGCCTTTGGAAATGGTGAAAATGCGTTTGGAGTTTGTACCAACAGCTTTTTTTAGAAAATATAATACTATATATTTAACAATATGTTATGGTGATGATATTTGTTTAGTAACTGTAACAGCAGGAAAATAATAGTTCAATATAATACAATTTAAATTTTAAATGTAATTTTTCTATAGTAAAAACGTCAAAAATGTTATTAGTAAACAAGTATTGATATCTTTGCCATGTATTCAGAAAACTTACTGTATATGGTGCTTTAATTAATTTTAAAATTTTTCAGGGTAAAAGACAATATTACAGTATATATTGTATTATTGTATATTACAGCACTAAAGTTCAAAAGGGTTTAATTTTTATAATGAATCAGTTGTTGTCTTCTCAAGCTATTAACCCTAATGGTTGTGCTTGATCCTTCTCTATCGCACTTGTCGATCATATAAGACCCCCTTAATGCGCGCGTGTCAGTTCTGCTGATGACAAAAACTTCTTATACGTTCTTAACACTGGACGAAATTAGAGCAACTCTAAACAAAATATGTTTTTTTCATCACAAGGGCTCTATAGGGTTATTTATGAATGAAGATGGCTTGGGTAATTATTGACTTGAAAACTAAAAATAAAATAATTGAGTTGTAGATATTAGTGATAATCTTTTTTAGCATTGCCAAAATTATAAAATCAGAGATTTTGTTTTTGGCAGGTTTCTAAATTTCAGCAGTTTTTAAATTTCTATTTAGCGTGGTACAATACTGAAGCAAAACTTCCTTATCACACAGCAGCAATAAAATATTTTTGTTGCTAATGGTAGAAAATGCTTTCATTGGGCTAATCTTGTCATGAGCAATTAAAGTTTCTCCTGCAAACCACAATCGCCAAACACCAGCAACATAGTGTAGTTTTGGTCTAGACTATGATTGAAGGCGCTCGATGCAAATTACTGAAACAGGCCCTAGGACGATATTCTTCCATCCTGTCTTAGTTATACTTTTTTTTGTTAAATTAAATATAAAGTATGAACAAACAGTTTCAGTAAACACTGAGTTTTTTTTAACGCTTTTACATTTTCCTTTCAGTTTTTTCGTTGAAAACTTCCATAAAAATGTCAGACAAGTATAAATTTTCTTCCAATTAAAAATAGAAACGGGTTTCTTAACTTATATGGAATTTAATCCCATCTATATAAATAAAATGAAGGGTTTGCCTGTAAATTGCTTGGAGCTATAATATTTTTTGTTATTGTTACATTTAAAACCACAGGAACCCCGAAGTAGGACTTATCTCAGTTTTTATTCGGCTGTCTGTGTGTGTTATTTTCATAATATTATAATATTACATTTCTGAGAAAGTTTATGTTTACTTTGAACAGACCAATTCACGATTAAAATAAAATAATGAGCTCTCAAAAGCCCAGTTTTTATCAACATTAGGCATATTTTTTCTATGTTTTATAGAAAATGTTATTTGCAAACGTGATTTAATAGGAATAAAAACCATCAGCCTTCATATTAAAATTAATACTATTTTTTACATTGATCATTGAATTTAAACGTTTTTCAACACAATAATATTAAAATATTATCTTAACCAATAGTGAATTCTACGAAGAACCTCTCAGCTAGATCATTTTGTATTAATTGTAAATTTATCGCATTAGATTAAATGAGATAATTTGCATCATTCATACATTGTGTTACTCTAAGATCGTATTATTACGTGTATATATTTTAATTTAAAATAGGGTAAAAATCAATTATTATTATTAACATTTTACAACCTTGTAAATACACATGCTCAAACGCGCACGCACCCACAAACACACACGCTGATTATTATAATAAACATAATATGTATAAACATTGTAATTATTTTTTATTTGGTCAACATATAAAATTGAATTTTAATCATAATACATAATACCCAAAAACGGTAAAATATTAACGTAGTGAATAAAACTTTTATTTTTTACAGTACCTAGGATATTTACTTTATAGTTTTACATTAATAAATTATTCAGACACAATTAGATATATAAAGATTGGAAGTAAAGCGTATTGTTGAAACTTTCTGAACACAAAATTTATAAAACTTGACACTGCTCCCTTTTATTCCCTTTGAACGGATTTGCACGAAACTTCACAGAAACCATCCTCGAATCATGCTTAATAATGCCTGAAATTTTCGTAACAATTTTTCTTGCGGTTCCGGAGTCTATAGGGAACATACATTCATATTTCCTCTTTTATATATTAAGATTTCTCTATTTTTAAGCAAGTTGATCCTCGTTATCATATTGAGGCTACAACAGCTGGTTTAACTTATTATTAATTGCAAAATAAATTTAAAAATACAAATAACTTCCGTAAATAAATATACAAGAGTAGATATTTTTCACGTTCTTCTCCGTATACTGTGGTAGGAACTGTGTTGCAATGGCGATGTAAAACAATTGAAAGAAACACTATGATAATAAAAAAATTCCATTTTCTAAACGTTACTCTAATTTCACAATTGTTGCTCTAAAATTAACATGCTGCTTCACATGAAAGAATTTTCAATAAAATCCTAAAACACCGGAAACCGTATTGAAACCGTTAATTACAGAAATGTTTTACTTTATCCGACGAACAAACAAAATACTACGAAGAGGGGTGAATATCCCCAGAGTGGCAACACTGAGTGGCGCGCTGGGTGCAGTATAGCCTTGACCTTGACCTGTAACAGCTGTTATTGTTGTGGCACACGGCAATGCCGCAACCATAACATAAGTCACAGTAGGCACTTAGTGGTTACAATGCTCAATGCTCGATGCTCGATGCTCAAACACTCCTTCCAGCAGTGCTAGTAAAGGAACATTACTCTTCTACACGTTTCTCTTCGAGATACTTTTTTAATTTGGAATAAGTAATGTTTGAACCTCAATTTCACTACTCATTTACTAAAAGAGATCTTAAGTAAGAGAAATTCGTTGCATAAGAGAATTTGCAGCAGAGGTAAATTTAATCTAACTTGATTATTCGCCAAATTTGATATGAAATAAAGATTTTATCCTACTATAAAGATAGGTCTGATTTTTCATTCAAGCTATTTAGTCAATCATCGATTAGTTTGACCAAATTCGTCAATTAAAATGTTAGGATGTACGGAGGACCCGAAGAGTAAAGGTTGAAGTCCTAAGGTTCTTCAAGGGGGCCGGTGTTGTTCAGTGTTTTTTGTTTATAACATATGTCTATTATTAAAATCGATCAATATGTAAACAAACAATATGGAAGAAATGTTTTTCTTTAATACATCATAAATATCACAGTCATGTCTTTCATTTCAAGTGTTTTTAGTGTAAAATCATGTACAACCACGTAAGTCAACCAAGTAGGTCAAACACCGCAAGGTCCTCCGTACATCCTAACATAAAATGTTATTATCATAAAAATGTAGACGTACTGAGCATGGCATTGGAGAATAAAGATAAATTATTACCAATCATGTTATTCAGTTCCCTCGTCGTAAAACTCGTGTATCTTCAAAAAAATACTTTAGAATAATTTATACCCTTACATATTTATAAGATACTTGTAGTTCCCAAACCTTTTTACATGAACGTAACCATACGCCTTGAAATGCGCTTATTTGGATCATCGGCCAACATCAATTATTGCCTAAGAGTTGTACGTGGTTTGTACTCTGAACAGCTGATTGTAGACCAGAATCCTTGACTGACATGAACACTTTCAGCCCTAATACAGGACTTGTCCGACCCGTAACCAGGGCATCGAGGCCTTCGTAAAGAGACGTATCGTACTCTGAAAATCCAGACCTCTCGTTCAGGCTTTAGTTCAAGAGTATTTAGCTTATTATAGAAGATGATAATAGACAAATCATTATAGAAAGATTGTTTAATCACAAGCAATAGAGCTAAAACATTTTAAATTTTGTCAAATATTTTTGGATGGATCCAAAAGTAAGATACTCCGGTAGCAGAAAATACTCAGCAAATTTTCAATGATTCAGGAATTATGTATGACTACACAAACTGAGCTTCATCATAGGGGTACAATCCAAATTTCATCAAAGTAGGCTAATATACACATGTCCTGTCAGGACGATCAAAGTAACATATATTCTTTTCCATGCAAAATTCGTTAATTTAGACCGATAGGGCTGCGTCTTGACGAGATTCTTAGTAGCACTAGACGCATGGTAGCCTAATATTCAAAACACTACCAGAACAACTAGGTCTACGAGTTAATATGAGAATAAATTCGATTTTAAAATTAAAGCTATTATTATTTATTTTTTTCAATAGAATAGCTATATATATCGTGGCCACTTTATACTTAGCCTGATATCATCTTCAAAATAAAGTCTTCAGGTTTCCCGAAGAACCGAGGAAAAAATGAAGAAAATACTTCCTCGATTCGTTACATTTCTTTATTTCACAGTTTTCCATGCTTACTTTCTAGTGATATCGACAGGGAAAATGCCCTTCATCAAGATTGAATTGGAACTGAATCTCCTCCGTCGTGGAGTGGAGTGAGAAATATAAACTCACTTGACCGAGACCATATCTTCAGTCAGCCAAAATACACCATAAAGAACTTTCGATATTGAGCGGATGAGAAATGAAGTATAATACAATTTTGGATAAAACAAATATTACGTTAATCCCTTATACTATTTTTAGCATTTTACTTCCTCGGTAACTTTTTAGATCCCCTCTAGCGAATTCAGAAGAGTTCCTTTTTCGTCTTCCAATATGGAGCTGAAACTCCTGACAATGTTTCTAGGCGAAGTCAGAAATCTTCAAACTCGCCCGAGTACATGTCTTCCAACCCACTAGAAAACACAGCACGAAGAATCGACCTTTCAAGAGCGATTCCCTTGGGATGCCACGGGAACGGCGGGGCATGTGGGACAGTCACGGTTCGATTTAACACCGACATCCAGTTCACGGGTTTGAACCACTTGTGGCACTTGATCTCGTTGACGCCATTTTTCAAGTTTCCAAACCTCCTGGTGAGGTCGTCCGTGAGAATGTTCTCCAACAAGTCCTTGAGCTCGGAGCTGAAGCTCTTCGGCATCTTGTATTTGCAGGCTACCACGTTGGCGCACGTCCTGACTGTGGTGCGGCCGTGGAAGGGCGTAGTCCCCGCGACCAGCTCGTACACCAGCACACCGCAGCTCCACCAGTCCACCGCTAACCCGTACCCCTTGTTCCGCAACACCTCTGGTGCGATATACTCGGGTGTCCCGCACACGGTAAACGTCCTTTTGCTCGCCATGCGCTTGCAAAACCCGAAGTCCGTCAGTTTTATATAACCCGTCTCGTCCACCAGAATGTTCTCCGGTTTCAAATCTCTGTAAATTAGATCCAGATAGTGAAGGTACTCGATGGCCAGAATGACCTGGCTCATGTAGAACCTTGCATCTGATTCGGATAAGTTATTGAAGTTCTTTAGAAGCTCGTGCAGCTCGTACGGGACGTATGGCATTATCAAGTACACGCAGGAGCGATCTTGGAAGCAGCAGTGGAGGTACAACGTGAAAGGGAAGTTTGTGCACTGCAGGACTTTTTTCTCGTTCCTCAAATACTCTATCTGTTTTGACTTCGCTACGTACTCCTTAACGATCACCTTCATAGCGTAATATTTTTTGTTTTTACGGTAGTTTATCAACAGGACACTTCCGAAAGAACCGTTTCCTAGAAGATTTATCAAGTCGAAATCGTTAATTTTTTCAGTGTAAGTAATACATTTATTCCATCGCTCTTCAAAAACTATCTTTGACTCTTCTAAAAATTCTTTGTAGTTTGTAATGTTTAACGGACCCGTCTCTGGTAGTCGTACGAATGGTTCAAGCCTTCGAAAAGAGATCATGTTATTTTTTTAAGAGACATTTCTTCCATGACATTTCTTCTAGTCGTAAACAAGACCAGCTGTTTGATAAAATTGTATGAGGGATACCATATATTATACGTACAGCTTATAACAGTGATACAAGGAATCCATGTAGTTATTATAAAGCTACGACAATCGATCATATAACATATTTGATATATATAAAGTAGATAATAAACTACACAAAACATCTTTAATCGCTAAATAAACTAAAAAAATTTGAACTCACTGGAAAAATAAAGTTAATTCCTTTTGAAATAAAAGGGAATGAAACAGCTGATGAGTGATACGGTATATGTCTATGCTAATAATAAATTTGGACTTTACCGGTTATCATCAAGTAACTATTATCTTCATTTCCAAAATAACTTGGCAGGAGTGATATCGTTTCGGTGAGTAAAAAATTTAATCTAAGCGGATCTATAGTATAAAGCCCAGTGACAATTCTCCACCATGGTTTGAATCGAATAAAAGAAGTAGACTATTTATAAGTACATTTAATTGGATACGAATTGGTCAAATTCTTAACCTCTACCACATAATGTCCTCAAGCGATATAAAGTGGAACAAATAAAAATACTGCTTGAAAACATTTTAAAATTGAACTCAGAAACATTTTAAATATTAAAATTATGTTAGTTCAAGAGAACAACTTTTTATCTTTTTATCAACATTTTTAGGTTAATCGTTAGTAAAACAGAGGTATCTTTATAGGCTTGTCCAGTAAGATGAACCATCTGTCCAAGACAAAGAGATTAAAAAAATGGTTTTACAATTTTCTTTTATACTTCGAAACACCGCAACCAATATCAACCCTCGTCACTCTAATTAACCACTAAAGTTTTTAACACTAAATCTGGCTCACGTTTGGACTTAAGATTTAAAAAATCAACTTACAATAATCAATGACAAAAGGTCAGACATATAAATGAAAACAAACCTTTTTTAGGCGAACACAGTCATCAACAGGGAAAACTAGAAACCAATATAAATTTAACATTTCACTCCATATGTCTACTTTTTCAAAAATCCCACAATTTTCAATAACCTTCCTAATGAATGTAACATAAAAGTTATTTTGAGAAATGCAAACAAGTTTTTCTTAAAATATAGTTTCTATAACGTTTAAGATTTTTTACAACGTAAGTATAGTATGTGACGAATGCTAATTCAGTGTAACATTTTTATGGCGTTAACGATAATTGAATTTGAAAAGTACATTAAAATATTTAGGCGTGTGGCTACATAGGAAATTATATTGGAATATACATGTAAACAAAAAGTTAACACAAGGCAGCAGCTCTTCTAGCAGCTTTGTTTCCTCTTATTAATAAAAATATCTTTAAAAAGAATTCTTGTTCCATGCTGATATACAAAACCATCATCAGACCACTAGTAATGTATGCCTTGCCAATATGGGAGCCCTATATGAAAAAACTAAATTCTCCGCATTTCTTTTAACTCTCCATGGTTGTGTACACAACAACCATGTTCACCAAGATCTAGGAGTAAGGACAATTGAAGATTTTATAAAATATTGCTGCCAAAGATTCATAGATAACACTTTATCTTGTATCCGGTGCTGTAAGCCAACTGACAATAAATAGACGGCTGAGAAATAGACTCCCTCTATATATCCGATATCCCAATATATCCGAAAGTTCAATCAGCCTCAATGGCTTATTGGATTTTCGTTCAATTGATTTATTTTTATTTTATAATTGTTTATTGTATTGTTTTCTTTTTATTTCACTAGCTGACCCGGCGAACTTTGTAACGCCTCACAGTAAATACATGTTAACTTTAAGATTGGCCATGTTCTGAAGTCGAATAGCAATACGGCTTCATTGTGAAAGGTTATATATTCTGGGTCACTGCATAGTGAATAACAATACTGAAACGATAAAACATATTAATATCATTCCCATAAAACAAATAAATCTGAGTGGATTAATTCACAATTTTCAAATCCAATCCAAACCCAAACGAAACCTAACTGTAATACGGCTTTTATAGGAAAGATATACAACAGCTGATTATTATAATAAACGTAATAATATAAACATTGTAATTATCATATAAACACGTGACTTTAATCAGACAGAAAATAAAAATATAAATACATAATCCCCCAAAACCGTAAACTATTAACGTGGTGAATAAAAAGCTGTTCATTTTTTACAGTAGACATTTACTTCAGAGTTTAACATTAATGAATGATTCAGATGGCATTGGATAGTAAAGCATACGGTATTGCTAATGGAAAGTAAACCAATCAGCTGTAGCTAAGAAATCAAATGTTTTCATTGTAGACAATTTGTAAACAAACTTACTCTCCATAAGGTTAACATTAGAAATTTAAAACGCCATAAAATGGAAACTTATGGGGTTTTCGAAAATATTTTTTCACTAAAACCTTCCCGGACACATATAGAGCAACTTCCTAAAATTTCATGGCGATCGGATGAGTAGTTTGGCAACGCATAAAGGACATACAGACAGACAGACATACATTCAATTTTATATATAGAGATTAATATAAAATAGGGTTTAATAGTGAATTTGTCTAAAGAAAAGGGAATGTTTTCAGTTCATCTAAACAGCTGTTCTTATAACCTAACTATGACGTCATTAACAATATGACGTCAATAACAAATAACGTTACTGTTTCAAATTTTGGTCCCGCAAATTGCTAACACCCCCCAGCGCTAAGACAAATTCATGTCAAAAATGAGTGTGTTTACTTCCCTGTGGGAAATAGGTTAGATCATGGATATGTGTAAAGGGAATGGTCTCAATTCATCCAAACAGCTGTTCTTATTATTTTATATTAAAAATTAAATACAATAGATCTGGTAGTTTCTATGGAAACCTGTTACATGTTAACCATCCTACAAATTGCCAACACCCTCCCAGAGCTAAGACATTTTGCATGTTAAAAACCCATAAGATCAACGTTAAGTAAGAGTTTATAAATTACATGTGAGCAGGGACCGACAGCCAGTCGGCAAAAGCATATTATGTTTATTCTGAATACATTTGCACATTTGTAGCAGATTTTTTAGTGTGATTTAGTGAAACTGATCTGATAACGGTCAAATATTTGAATTTAAAATAACTAAATCATTTATGTTTGTTTAGTTTTAATGGTAACTGGCTTTTATAAAGAGGTAGTTTTTACAAATATTCTAGTGGTGGAATTATTTTGGACCTTATGCTCTAGCGGTTAGACTGTTAATTAACAGTCCTGTCAAAGGAACATGTCAACCTTAGTCAGTAACAAGAATACAACAATATATTGCCAGGATAATCTTACACTAATTTCTCACTCATAAATGGCTTAAATCTCTACCTAGGCAGGTAGCCATTTCGGAAAGATAATAACATTAGCACTTTGTGTTATCAACCTCAATTAAGCCGTATTTGTGAGATTTATTTTATGTTAGATTTTTAAAGGGTGAAACACTCTTAAATTTCAGAAATTAAAAGTAGATAAGAAGAATCAAAGTCCCTTTTTGATATAGCCTAAGAACATCACAAAGTTCTGGAAAATCAGTTGAGCAGCGTGGGATAAAAGTTGTAACTTTAATTTAAAGGTAATAATAACAATACTTTTACCATAAAATGTGTTGGAATATGATGTAAAATTTGAATAGTCTACCAGTTTAAACCCCTTTTTACGAATCAATAATAGAACAGATCTAGTTGGAAGACGAACAAGACATTTTATATCAACCCATGAACCTTAAAAAATAATATTTTGGCTAGCAGCTGCGCAATAACATTAACTAAATCCGTCTTAGGACGAGTCATATAAAACGCTTATATAAAGGGGTATCCTTACAAAATAGTAACAGAAAGCGTTAAAATTAAGCTCACGAAATTGTTATACTTTAAATCACAAAATATTCTTTTCACTTACTTTATTCAGCCCTCCAGTCGTGAAATAATTGATGACAACCTGAAACAATACGAATTTAGTTACCTTTTCCTCAATCTCAAATTCTGCAAGTAATTACGAGTAAAATTACCTACAGTATAAATAAATTAAACTTACAGTATATCTTTGAAATAAATATTATATATTTTGATCATGGCAAAAGGTATTAAGGTATGTATAAGGTATACTAATCGTATTGGTTATATTAACTTGAATAAAAATAATTTTGATACATATGATTTAGGTAAATGTCTTGAATTAATTTCATCCCCTGATGTTCTCAGAAGTATTGGTTTATAAAAATGTTTTTCGGCTTCTCTAAAGAAGCTAAAACAAATAATGCTTGGTAAATACAAGCATTTACCAAGCATGACAATAATGGTAAGAAGAACCGAATAGAGACAGGTACTTGTGAGTCCTTGTTCACATTGGCTTTAATGAGTGAAGGGTTAAGAGCACAAAGAAACTAGTTTAGTTTGTGGTAAAGAGTCTGCAGTAACTGCACATTTTCACTCAATTCCCATAAAAACAATGTTCAATTCAAATAAGCACTGTAAAAACCTTGTAAGTTTACTTGATTTGTGTATTTTGGAAATTATAAGAATACATTTCTAAATCTTTAGTCATTTTTTCTCTGTTTTTTATTTTAATTTTCATTAGTTGCTCCACAACTGGGCTGTGCTCGTTCACACATTCTAACACTCGTTCTATCTCAAGACGCTTGTCCATGTGAGGAACTAATTCCGCGATTTTTTTGTCAGAGTTGTGTATTTATGTTTATGTATTAGATATAAGTTTATTTACTTTGCTATGGAATAAATATTAAATAATTAAATACATATTATAAAAAGGTTTATTAACATTATAATCATGTAGATCGCTGATAAATATATTTTATATTAAAATATATTCTGATTCCAAAACGATCAAATGTGTTTTAGTTAAAATAAATTTGTGTTTGAAGGAAGAATTTTCTAGAGTTTTTAACTTTGATCTTAATTGATTCGAAATCCAAGATCGCGGAAATTTCATAGACTCTAAAGCTGAGACTCTTCGCGTTTGACAAGGGAGGATCTACGATGTTTTCGTCTATAATATAAAATTATTTATTATTTCTTTCTGTAAAAATCAAGAAAGACATTCCTTCACATTTGTATTACATTAGATATTCGAGGGCATAAGACATTTCTTTGTTACTGAAAGAGAAAAGCCCAGGTCCCCACCCTAGCCAAACTCGTTAGTACAATACATTAAAAGGTGTGCGTTTATGTGCAAACATAAACGCACATTTGGAAATGAAAGACTACTTTTAAAAACTATTTTATAAACATTAGAATTTTTTTGTTCCTTGCTTTAAATCATGGCATGTTTTTGATTTTTTTATTATACCCTGCGTTTAATACACCATAAAGGTCGAAATGGGTCAAATGGCAAGCTGTTCGTATGTTCGCAACACTACAGAAAGCATTACTATTCGTCATCTGTTTAACCAATAGAGCAACCTTACTGGGACCAAATGAAATCCCACATCCCCTAGACGGACAGAGGTTGCCACAAATCCTGGGACTGACTCAGTCTCACAACCCCTTAGACTTTATAACTACGTCCCGCAACCTGTTAGCACGCTGGCGTTGGAAAGTGAATCACCATCGGTCAGTTGCCGTATTTGGTAGTATTTTTACAAGTATGCTAATCTCACGACCTTGCGGTTCCTGTATCGAACGCGAGCACTGACCTAAATAGAAAGAATGTTTCAAACCATTTAATTTAATATTCATTTTTACATTGTTATGTGAACGTCTTTAACTATAAATACCAAACGAAATTATAATTTTGTAGATCCTGTTTTGAAGAGGGCGTTACTTTGAATATTAACAAAGAGTATTATAAAAGTTTAAAATTGATCTTAAAAAACTTGAAAAATTTAAAACCTTACCAATCATAAAAAACTTTAATTTACAAAATATCAATATTTTTTCCGTTGATTAATAGGCCCCTACGATTATAACGTCAATTTAAGTCTGCCTGCAGCCTACAAATCTAAAAAAAATAATTCTTCGACCTTTAATCATCTATGCTTTAGAATTTTATCGTACTTGTTTATTTGTCTGTAAATTTTAATAGCATTGAAATAAAATTTAAATAGTTGCAGTAACAATTCTATGACATATTTTAAAAGCTCGTCTTATTAGAGAACTTGGGACATGACACAATAATTAAAAATTTAATTAGTCAAACTACAAGAAAATATAGAATTTATTCTGTTCCTGAAACAGTTGCTTTCAATTTAGGACTGCCAACTATGGGCCCTAACAGCATTTATACGATTTAAAACTATTCAAAACAATTAAAAATACTGTCGAAATATACACGTAGAACGAAGCAAAACGTAATCATTATTTTTCTTCTGAATAACTTTTAGCTAATTTCCTATGGGCAAGGAAGCTATTACCGTAGGTATCATGGCAAAACTTAACCCCGGGACCATGTTATTTTTTCGTTTTGAGGTGCCCAGAAGCCAAAAATAATAGTCGTTAAAATTGTATATTTGTATATATTTAATTTAATTAATTAATTAATTAATTTTAAAACATTTAAATTACTGAGTTGCCTGTCATGAAAAGGTTTAGAACTGAGATTTGATGTTTGGGCGGATTTTCGGAAGGTGTGCCATACCAGATGTATTCGGTGGTTCGCGCGAAGTGCTCAGCCAAGCTACTGCCTATCACCTCGGCCCACAGCGACTCGGTGCTGATGTACTGTTTAGTACATGATCTATCAAGGTCATATTCAGGTCGTGATCATATTCATATTTCTTGACACCGACCCATCCTCGTGGACAGTTTAGGGTGAATTTTTTACAACGTATGCAGCAGCTTTATTACCGACAAAAATGGAGGAGACCTCACTCAGTCCACAGCGTCGGGCCACCGTCTACCGCTTAGGCTCGTTATTGATGGTATAAACATGTAAACATATGTTGAAGAGAGTTTCCGTACCCTTTTCTCCATTGCGTTTTTCCCGCCAAGACACGGTAAATCAATGCCAATAGGTCAAAAATGATTCAAAATACATTTTATTTATTTACTCCACATATTTATTTCTGTTGGTAAGTAACAATATATTTAGGACGGTATTTTTAGAAAGTAAAGCGGCTCGATCGCTTTGTGGACCATCACACGGTCCTCACAAACATTGTCCCCATAAAATGCTTATTTATTTTCCAGAATTGTTAAAATTAATCATTAACATATTAGAATGTATTATTGAAATGGCAACCGTACCACAAGGTATTTTAAGCCAAGTATGAATGAGAAACGAGTGTACCGGTATGATGATTGTGATGCGATCTTGTACTCTTGTTACTCACTAAGGCTGACATGTTACTTAGACAAAACTGTTAATTAGTAGCCCAACAGTCAATGGCATGGCATATCTAAGGGACATACAGTTTAACGTGGAATCCGAACTACTGCCTCTGAATTACGAACTGGTCTAATTATGATTATGGTCTTTATGTAGTAGACAAATATCAGAGGATAAAAAGATTCTAATGAAAAAGAATCGATAACCTTACAACCAATCGTATGGGATAGAGTAGCTCGTAATGTTGAAGCCAACCCTTATCCTTGGCTAACCAGACCAACGACATACAGTGTTGCATGGACCGAGTAACGAGTGATAATCAGGGAGTAGCAATGACTGATGGTGGTAACAAGAATGGTCATTGTATCGCATTAAAAACGCCCAGACAATGAAACGCTTCGGAATCTCGGGGTCACGTTACATTGCTACAATTTCGCTTTCAAGCAGACGCAATTTGAGACGAGAAGCGTAGCGGTAGCGCACGATCAGCCTACGAAGCTCACTTGCTGCAGCATTCGTCTTATTAGAGAACTTGGGACATGACACAATAATTAAAAATTTAATTAGTCAAACTACAAGAAAATATAGAATTTATTCTGTTCCTGAAACAGTTGCTTTCAATTTAGGACTGCCAACTATGGGCCCTAACAGCATTTATACGATTTAAAACTATTCAAAACAATTAAAAATACTGTCGAATATACACGTAGAAAAGTAACAATATATTTAGGACGGTATTTTTAGAAAGTAAAGCGGCTCGATCGCTTTGTGGACCATCACACGGTCCTCACAAACATTGTCCCATAAAATGCTTATTTATTTTCCAGAATTGTTAAAATTAATCATTAACATATTAGAATGTATTATTGAAATGGCAACCGTACCACAAGGTATTTTAAGCCAAGTATGAATGAGAAACGAGTGTACCGGTATGATGATTGTGATGCGATCTTGTACTCTTGTTACTCACTAAGGCTGACATGTTACTTAGACAAAACTGTTAATTAGTAGCCCAACAGTCAATGGCATGGCATATCTAAGGGACCTACAGTTTAACGTGGAATCCGAACTACTGCCTCTGAATTACGAACTGGTCTAATTATGATTATGGTCTTTATGTAGTAGACAAATATCAGAGGATAAAAAGATTCTAATGAAAAAGAATCGATAACCTTACAACCAATCGTATGGGATAGAGTAGCTCGTAATGTTGAAGCCAACCCTTATCCTTGGCTAACCAGACCAACGACATACAGTGTTGCATGGACCGAGTAACGAGTGATAATCAGGGAGTAGCAATGACTGATGGTGGTAACAAGAATGGTCATTGTATCGCATTAAAAACGCCCAGACAATGAAACGCTTCGGAATCTCGGGGTCACGTTACATTGCTACAATTTCGCTTTCAAGCAGACGCAATTTGAGACGAGAAGCGTAGCGGTAGCGCACGATCAGCCTACGAAGCTCACTTGCTGCAGCATTCGAGGAAGTGGAAAATCGCGCGCGTCACGAGTCTCTTGATTGTGTTCTCAAAATGAATAACTGGTATCACTGAAATCTCTCATAACCAAGTAACAAGTAAACTTAAACATTACACACATTTAAATTATTTAACTATTGTTCTTTTCAAAGACTCAATTAACATTGAATGTCTTTAAGAAGTTTTTTACACGGCACAGATTTTCGGAAGATATTCAAAGCCATAAACCGTGAATCTTTATTTGAAAAAGGTCAGCATTTGAGACATTTTTTTACTATACCCGTTTTTAGAAGATTTGGAAGTGAGTGAATTACTTTTGAAAATAAAAAAAACTAAACACCTAAAACTAAATACAAAGTGTGGTGTGTACCAAAATTTATTCTATAATTGTTGTCTCAAATTCGGTATAAAGACAGACAGATATAATTCGAAACCCACTTTTGACTCTGACTCTATATTCACTCTCGACTCAAATTCGGAAATTTTGACGAAATCAATACGTTCCACAAACGGTATCCTATGCATACGGGAGCAAAGTAAAAATGAAAATTCATGAATATACTTCCCTGTGGGAAATAAGTTAGATTATGGATATGTCTAAACGGAATGTTTTCAGTTCATCTAAAAAGCTGTCCTCATAGCCACAAGACGTCACTAAGAATATCACGTCTGGGCTTCAAATTTTGGTCTTACGAATTACTAATATCATCCTCCTCCCAGAGCTAAGACAGTCACGTCAAAAATAAAGGAAAACATCAGAAAACTTAGAAATTTTAGTTTTACTGACTACGGAAACAAATTACAAAATGACAGTAAGTTACATACGTAAACCAGTAATGTTTATTATTTAATATTTACTGTTAAAAGTATAGTTAACAGTTTACATGATCATAAAGATAGCAGAGTTGAAAAAAAGCTACATTTTGTATGGACTTGGTCTCACCGTGGATTGTCAATTGTTGAGTATACAAACAATTATTCTAGAATTAATTGTTTAAAATTTGTATTAATCATCCCAAACCATCATATTAGTATAGGGTACTTTATATGGAATTAATTATGTTGGTTAAGTTATCAGAAAATGACGATCATTTATAACTAATATTATATTTTTGAACCTATTCAAAAAGAACATAATGTCTCCCGTTTAAATCTTTTTGTTACAGTATATACTTTAGAATGTCCATTGTAAATTTGGGGGCACAGTTAAAATAACGCCATGGCAGCAAACCTGCTTACTAAACGAATTCGCATCAATTGAGGAATTATTGTAATTATTTATAGGCTATGTACGGAAGTTATTTAGGCTTACTCATTCTTTATTTAAAGAACATGGGAGAAGAATAAATAGGTCTGCTGCTACGAGGAAATATGAATTTATATTTTCTACATAAATAGTAGACCTCAATTAAAAATGAAACTGTAAACCAACTTTTATGAGAGTATTTCAAATAATAAGAAACTTATATCAAATTGCATTTTCTTCTAAAGAATAACATGGGAAATGAGTAGGGCCTAAGTAGGTTTGATCCCACGAAGAAAACAATAAATAGATTTTCACTATTCATTACTAGAAATCAACTAAATGAAGCGTTATAAAAGGTTTTGCTATAGTATTTCAAATATTAAGCCATTAAGCGTGATACTAATTTTTACCTTTGACCCTTAACATTTACATTATAGCTTAAAAACCCACTGTGTACAAGTTTCTACATCTCAGTAACCACTTCAAATAAAACGAAAATTAAAAACACCACATTGTTTGTTTTTGTGCTGATTCTAATAGTACTCATTAAAGTTTAAATTTTCTATTAAATTATATGTAAAAACCCCATTTCGGGACGTTTAAAAAATACAGACACACTCTTGCGTGTGCATACTCGCCTTCAAATAATTTTTAACGACTATTGTGTTGTTAGATTTTCCCCATCTTATTTACAGATGAGGAAAATCTGTAAATAAAATGAACACAACAAAATATCGAAAAAGCATAATATAACGAAACCCGGAATATAATGAACGCAAAACGACTAATTGCAATGATTATTAACACTACTAGACTACTATACAATACTAGTCAAGGTTAAGCGGTTGAAAAAATAATGATATCGAACTCATTTAAGACTTCATTTAAAAAGATTTTTTCCTTGTGTCTTAATCTTTGTTACGTTTGTTACTCGACTGATGATATAGAAAAAATACGTCTCAACCTACCTAAAAATTGTAAGAATAACCTTTAGGACGAACAATAAACTAGTTTAACCACTTTGTATTACACTTTGTCTAATGTAGTTGTCTCAAACAAGTTCAAATAATATAAAAAACAAAACTTTAATAAGATATTAATTCAAAAAATTACAACAATTTATGTTTGTTAGGAAACTGCATTGTTTTTAAGAAGCAAAAATATATGAAAACACAAATCTACCACTCCAAATAAAGCACAGAACACATAACCTACAACTAAAGCACATCGGCCGCAAGAGGTGTAAATTTAAATAACATAAAGAGATAACGGAAATGATAAGAGTGATAAGACTCACCGGAGAGGGAGAGAGAGACAGAGAGAGTAGACACACACGAGACGCGATACGGACGGTGAATGCGAGCAGGCGAGGCGTCTGCAGGCTGCAGGCTGCCCCCTTCCCTGCATCGGACACCGAGCTGCATCGCTGGAGCATCAGCGTCTGCAGGGAGGAACCCAATCGATTCATCAGCAGAAAATGTCTCTCCAAGAGAGCAAACCATCAGAATGGTCAGAATGGAATTTGTTATCCGGTGCATCAGCATCTAGTGTAAAATCCGATTCTCAGTAGAGAATGTTACAGTGATCAATCCATTTGATTCGTCAGCCACCGCGCAGACAGATTTTCTGCTAGCTGTGGGATGAAAGTGCTAGTTATCGATGGGTACGGTTCTGTGGTTATTTCTGAACACATATTCATCCTGTTGTAATGTAAGTTGCATTGTAACACAATTAACTCTGTTAATCTATTTAAGAATTTATACGAGTATTTAAACTCGTATTGGTTACAATAAAAGAAAATAACGATGTAGAAAAATACATACATATATTCTCCCTTCTTTCTATGTAGAATCCTAATAAAACTTACGATAAATATTGAAGGTGACTTAATGAATGTTAAAATGAAGATGCTACAGTATTTGTTTTTCAAAGTGAATGGCTTATCTTATTATTTTTTTCTGAATGTTTAGATCCCGATTATGTTAACACCCAGTTTTACCCGAATATTTGCCTATGGGATAAGTGTACCTTAACTGTCTTTTTGAAGAGACCTTAACTCGACAGTTACTGGAGAACTATAGATTGAAAGACAAGACTCAATATGAATAATATAATGAATAATAATGAATAAACCTTCGAGATTAGTATGTCTTTTAAAAAGCAGAAGCTTTGACAAATACACAATAACGTGAATATTAAAACATATGAAGTTGGTGTTCTACCTAATGAACATACTTGATGGTGGTGGGCTGGGCATCATGTATCACGTAGGCTTACTTTGTACCGCTGACCAAATACAGTACTGTCAATATGATGACAGTTGTTTGGAACAGACATGTAAAAGATTCAAATTAATACCCCGCTTATTATTTGAAATCTTGTGATGAAACGTTGTATACAGCTTCATATAGTTATAGTCAAGATCTAACAATGTATGTTGAAAATTTAAATTGGTTGTTCCTTAAAGCAACAAACTTACTTACTGTCTTCCCTGCAGTAAAAGTGGTTTGGTTTCCACGTTACACCGTTGGTCACTTAAATGTCTTTGGCCTGTCATGTCCTGTCTAAGGAACATGTTAGTCTCAGTCAGTAACAAGACTACAAGATCGCGCCACAATAATCTTACACTCATTTCTCATTCATACTTGGCTTTAAAAACCTACCTGGGTAGCTACCCCCCTCAGAGTTAAGACATATCCATGTCAAAAATACTGTGATGATATTTTGTTTGTGGCCTAACCTATGATCTCAAATAATTTCTAAATAAATGGAAAGTCGCTGAGTACAGGCCGCTATAAAAGTAATGAGAAAACTTTCTGTTTTAAAGTGCATTAGACTAATAAAAACCGCAGAGAATAAAGAACATAAAGGACACTTTATTATATCAGATGGTAGGCCTACACCTAAATACACACTTGTACACAATTTACTTATTCCATGGAATAAATATTTTTCATATTTATAGATTATTTTTTTATGTAGTTGAACAGTACTAAGGTAAAAGTTAACTGAACAAATATTAAAATATATGTTCAGTTTGACCCTGAAGCCTTTGCGCCTACCATATGGCATCTCTCCACACTCATTCTGCGTTATGTCTTTGCTATATTACTGCTAGAAATTGATGTAATGTAGTTGGTTAAATACGCCTCGGGTACACACATCTTGAGGCATCTTGGTTACTTATCCAGGAAGAATTAAAATTGAATTGAAATTTTATTTATACCGAACTACCGCTCCAAGACTCAAACTATGCTGTGCAACAATGTTAAGTGTTTGCTTCCACACGTCGTCAGATCGTTTTCTTGGAGTCCCCGTCCTCCTGGGGTCTCCAGGAAAATGATGCAACTGGAGCCGGCTACTTGGTGTGCAAAAGGCGCAGAGGTCGTCCACTTCCAATATGGCCGCGTCCACGACAAATTGAACTAACAAAAACATCCACTTTCACTCCGTGCCACTTGATCACGATCTGAAATGCGTAATGTCGAAGGTACATTTGACATCCCCTGTATGCGTAATGTCGAAGGTACATTTGACATCCCCTGTATGCGTAATGTCGAAGGTACATTTGACATCCCCTGTATGCGTAATGTCGAAGGTACATTTGACATCCCCTGTATGCGTAATGTCGAAGGTACATTTGACATCCCCTGTATGCGTAATGTCGGAGGTACATTTGACATCCCCTGGGTGCAGATTGAGCCCACCAGCCGATATCTTCGATGAACGGTTGAATGTTGAATCTTAAGTAGTATAGCATTATAATTTTCAGAGTTTAAACGTAAAGATCAATTTAAACTTTTTCATCTTCATGTATATTATGGAAACTTCTTTGTTCTTTTTAACAAAGTGCGCTCTAAAAAAATGATGTGGTATGTGATATCCACACGCATGAAAGAGTCACACATTGAAGTTAGATGGAACATAAATTTTCAAAACAATTCCACATGGTATAAAGTGGACCCTATACAATAAGATTAATACTTCCAAGATTAAGATTCAAAACTTCAGTAAAGAAAACCATAGATACTCAAACATACTCTTTGTTCATCTTTTAGCAAGCAAGCAATCAAAAATTGATATAGTTGTTTTTGTATCAGTCAATAAATAAATTAAAATTTATATAAAATAAATTATAAAAATATTTAATGGTAACATAGCAGAAAAACTAAATTGGACATAAAAATTGGTATTGGGGAAAACAAAGAAATAGAAAAAGAAAAAACACAGTGATATCACAGATGGTTAGATTTTTAGAGAGTCGTACACATAAATTCATTACATGATAAAATTGATTGGCAATCAGCCATTTAAAAATTTTTGATTTGAATTGCTTAAAGCTACAGTTTTTTACACTGCTTGTCAGTCTGTTAAATATACGAGTCCCCATAAACATATTATTAGAACGTAACTTTTCAAACCTAACATAAGGAACATCAAAATCATGCCTATATCTAGTGAGTGCCTATATCTGTAATCTACTACAAATTACAGAATGATGAAGCCGCTGCTTATAAATGAAAACCCCAATAAACGATCCTGACATTTTATGATATACTAGCCAAAGTACCCGTTCTTCGCACGGGTTAAAAAGGCTGAAAGGTGTAGGCTCTACTGATACATTTAAGTTATTGTTAATTAATTCTTCATTGTTTACAAAATGACAAAACACGAGTGTCTACAACATTTCAAAGTAACATCTGTCAAATATTGGGAGAGGATAAGGATTAATGTAATAGAGACAGTCGTCGGAAAAAAACTTAGAATCTACCATTCCGCTATTTCAAATAATTCACTAATTTCGATCCAGCAGTTTATCTGAAAAATCAACTTTATTTCTTCTTCTTCCCGAACTGTCAAAATATAGTGCAAACGGATGTTGTCATTAGAAAATGTAAACATTGAAACCTAGGACGGTCACGGCAGCTCTTTCTTCTTCTTCTTCCCGAACTGTCAAATTTTAGTGTTCACAGCTGTTGACATTCAAGTAATTTTATGTTTTCCTTCTTTGAAAATGTAAACATTGAAATTTAGGACGTTCATGGGGCGTAGCCCAAGGGGGTTTTAAGGGAACTAATATGCCTATGTGTTGCATGAGTTTAAGATCTACCTTTCTGTAAAATTTCAAACCAGTTGGTTCAGTATTTTTCGCATTTACTTGCCACAACAAACCCACAAACAAACATACAGAAACCACCTCTTCTTTATAATATTATAGATTTTCATAATAATAAAAAATTAATACAAATAATATATAGCCAACATCTATATCGCCGAACATTTAGTTCTACCGGTTTTAAGTGTCATTTCCGTTCCAAACCAAAATCAGTAACACGAAAGTTCAATAAAACTGAGCAACGTTGTCAAGGACCAGTAAAAAAGTAGCCGGAGGAAAAGATTATTTAACCAGCCGCCGTTTGAGGTTATGTTGTCATAAACAGCTGACTTTTAGTGTAAACACTGACCACCAGAGACGCCACTCGGCTTTATGTCAGCTGATCATATATCTGACGGTCATCTGGCGGGAAACGACCCGCACTTAGAATCGGGGTCACCACATTGCTCGATCTGTGTTTCTCTCTTGTCTTCTGACATTTGAATCAACTGCGAGAGCTTGAATAGTTATGAGGCAGCTGGATCTAGGCACAATCTAATCTACGCCTCTCACTGGACAATAGGTTAGGTAACAATGTATCCCATAACACAAATATTTACACTACCATAGTGTGCCCAACTTCTTGATTTCAAGAGGCTATCCAACGCCCTTATTCAATTTCTATACTACGTTTACTTTACCCAAATAAGAGTGACCCTTGTTCAACTGGTTTGAGAATTATTGGAGCACGCAAATAAAGCAAAAAAAGACTCAACCTGTCACGCAGGAAGAAGATTGTACACTGAATTGCGTGTTTTATGAGTACAACAAATAATAGATTTTGATTTTTAAGGTTTATGACTGAAGATAATTTTTACTTTATTATGAGGTACGAATATTAATAAAATACAATTTTACGAAAGAAAAAATGTTCCGGAAAAAAAGAAAATAAAAAGCATTTTAATTCTAATGAACAGGATTTAGGGTACAATAATGTACTACGAAATACAATACAACCTCTGTCACATTATTTTCAACCAAATACTGTATAAATAAGCTATATTAATCACTGTATGTAATCGAGAAGATTCTGTGGAGACTGTTAATACAACTAACTATATAAATAATGAATAGTAACTCTATTAAAATAATACGCCCCACTCTCCTACTTAGGCAGTAAATTAGTACAACCGGGCAATCTAATTCTTAAGAATTTTTAGAAAACATTTGGTAACTAAACCATTGCACTCACATGCGAGAGGGATTTGATACGTTTAAGTGTTTGGATTTAAATTTAGTCATTTTATAAAGGATATTACTTGTCAAAAACAACCTCATTAAAACTAAGTGCTTGTTTTACGAACGTCGAATTTCACGGGACATGGCGGACAAGTGAACAGCTGTTGAGGCGTTCAACAGCTTATTCCTGCGTAATTTTGACCACCCGATCTAATCAGCTGATTGTGTCGACAGCCTTCAAGGACTCTGGAGCCATTTATAAGGCCAGTACTGCTATAAATTTGTACATTGAACATTAATTTTATCCGTACTTAAATGTTGCGACTGGTTGGATATTGATTTAATAGGAAAAATTTGATTGTGACCATGTTAAAGCACAGATATGTCTAAAAAAGAATGTAGTTTGATTTCTATTCCATATCGTACTTTCAATCGTCAATTGGGTATAGTGGTTTAAATTTAGAAATCCGTTTTCATCTGTTACAGAATACACGATAATCCTAACTTATTTTACTTCCTTAATCTCAGATAATATTTTGACATCGTCATGCTTTAGTTTTTGGGGGTATTGGCAATCCGTCAAACCAAAATTTGAAACGGTGATGTAATATTGTTAAGTGACGATCTGTATGTGAGAAGGTAGGACAGTTACTAAAACAAACAAAAAATTAATAGCGATTAGTGTTCAATGTGTTGGACTAAACGTAGACATTACAAGATTCCTTCAGTTACTCGTACAGCGACCGTCTGTCATGTGACTGACGAGAGTGACGTCGTGAGACCACCTAGCCTCCGTGGGCCGCAGATTTGCTTCTTCCTCTTTAGATTCATGTGTGATTGAAACGACCTTTCCACCCTGCTAATGATAACATTACAAGAGCAATGTGGGACAGTCCGTCAAGCACATTGCCACAACCTACGAGAACACCAACCCAGTGTATATTGTAGTCTGCAGGGCATAAAATAACATTACGTCTTGGGATTGTGTCGCCCAGTGCCTATGGGTAGTGCCAGTAATTTATTTTTATTGATTTAAAACCCGGGATTTAAAGTAGGTCTTTGAAATCGATTTTAGCACCAGCATCACGCTTTCTTCCAAATTAACTACTTTTCTTAGGTAGCTTAAAATTGTAACTGTCTTCCTCTCTTGTTTGGGTACATAATTCACTATAGCAAATAACAAATAACAAAAACAAATTAAGGAATAACAAATAAGCTATAATAAATTGAGAAATCATAGGTAGTATGAGCTGTTAAGACGAAAACTAATTTACTAAATTTTATAGAAAGTGTGGAGGAATTTTAAGTAATTATAATACTGATATTAGTTTAATTTAGTAGTCACATCAAATTAAAGTGAAATTATAACATGTAAGTTTCTGTATTCTATTTAAATAGTTAAAAAATACACCAAAAACTATTGAAAGATTTTTCACGAAATAATGAGACATACAATTAGTATATAAATTATTTATTTAAAGTCCAAATTGAGTATTGTTTCTTAAGTATTTTTTACGAATAATTAAAGCATATAGGAATAAAATCTATTGAGGGAAAATTAACGGGGGTTTCTGGTAGAAGAAAAGGCATCAAACTACGGTTTTAGGCATCAGTATTTTGAAATTTTTCGGGGGAGGGCCCAGACTCCCCCCCCGACTGGGGCCTTACCCACAGACCTCCCTCCAATTATTCTTCCAATGCTGACCAGTGAAAATCCCTTAAAATATTTTCTGGTGGTCTCGGAGGGTTAAATTATACATTTAAAACCAATAAATCTAACACATATGTCACCACCTCTTCTCGTTAATGACATTCACGATTTCGAGAGTTTTAGATATCTCACGGTTGGAAAAATTGCTCAAGTAATGGAAAATGTAAACCATGTGGGCATAAAACATTGTCCACATGTAATGTCTGCATACTAGTAAAATACATATAACTAATGAAAATATTCCAGATATTAGCTAAAATACTGTATATTGTATACAAGTTTGGTAACCTCGGGAAGGTCAAGAACTGGACGATTGTAAGCTTTCTTCAACCCACTTGGCCCATGGTTTGCTCTACAACCGGAGCCAAGCAGTTCTGCTTAACATGAGCCTGCCTCTGAATGCAAAATTACTTTCTTCGTACAAGTGTCCTCTTGCCTGAATGAATAAAAACATTTCACAAACCCAGCATAGATCTTAAATTAAAAAGTCGATTAGAATTCTGAGGCTTATGTTTATCACAAATATACTATTTAATACTAAAATAAGTGTTATCCAACTGTCCAATATCATTTCCTCTAAATTATCCTTAAAGAAACTTATATTTTCAGTCCATATGCATGTAATTTTCTGTTTCTCTACGCCTTTCGCCCTTCCAACGTTTGATGGGGAACGGTACTAATCGCGGTCTTGTCTCTATTTTGTTACTAATGTCAACCTGTTGTTAGGAAGAATTAATTAATTTCCAACTTAATTGATTTCTTCCCTAAAATCTGAGGTAAAGTATATGTTGAACTAAGCCTGAGAATAGGTCAAACTCTAAAATACTATTACGGGTGTCTTATTTATGACTGTGTTGTTCTTCTACAATGTAAGGCAAGGCAAGAGGGTTCCCTATCCCTGTCAAAAGCCACCCAAAAATTGTTTATTTTGGTTGATACTGGTATTTTCAATTTAGTTCCATAAATAACTATAAATTGAAGTTATAACAAACTAGCCAAAGTACCCGTTCTTCGCACGGGTAAAAAAGGCTGAGAGGTGTAGGATCTACAAATACATTTAAGTTATTGATAATTAATTCTTTATTGTTTACAAAATGACAAAAACACGTGTCTAAGTATATATCTAAACATGACAAAGTAACATATGTCAAATATTGGGAGAGGATAAGCATTAACGTAATAGAGGCAGGCATCGGGAGAAAATTAAAAATCTACCATTCCACTATTTTGAACTAATAATTCACTAATTTCGATCCAGCAGTTTATGTATAAAAATTAACTTTATTTATTTTTCTTCCCGTCTTCCCGAACTGTCAAAATGTAAAGTAAACGGATGTTGACATTAAAAAACTGTAAACATTGAATCCCAGGGTATTTACAGCAACCATGTCTTCTGCTTCTCGAACTGTCAAATTTTAGTGTTCACAGCTGTTGACATTCAAGTAATTTTATGTTTTCATTTTCTAAAAATGTAAACATTGAAACTTAGGACGTTCACAGGGCGTAGCCCGAGAGGATTTTAAGGAAATGAGTATGCCTATGTGTTGCATGAGTTTAAGATTATTTTGTTACTAATGTCAACCTGTTGTTAGGAAGAATTAATTAATTTCCAACTTAATTGATTTCTTCCCTAAAATCTGAGGTAAAGTATATGTTGAACTAAGCCTGAGAATAGGTCAAACTCTAAAATACTATTACGGGTGTCTTATTTATGACTGTGTTGTTCTTCTACAATGTAAGGCAAGGCAAGAGGGTTCCCTATCCCTGTCAAAAGCCACCCAAAAATTGTTTATTTTGGTTGATACTGGTATTTTCAATTTAGTTCCATAAATAACTATAAATTGAAGTTATAACAAACTAGCCAAAGTACCCGTTCTTCGCACGGGTAAAAAAGGCTGAGAGGTGTAGGATCTACAAATACATTTAAGTTATTGATAATTAATTCTTTATTGTTTACAAAATGACAAAACACGTGTCTAAGTATATATCTAAACATGACAAAGTAACATATGTCAAATATTGGGAGAGGATAAGCATTAACGTAATAGAGGCAGGCATCGGGAGAAAATTAAAAATCTACCATTCCACTATTTTGAACTAATAATTCACTAATTTCGATCCAGCAGTTTATGTATAAAAATTAACTTTATTTATTTTTCTTCCCGTCTTCCCGAACTGTCAAAATGTAAAGTAAACGGATGTTGACATTAAAAACTGTAAACATTGAATCCCAGGGTATTTACAGCAACCATGTCTTCTGCTTCTCGAACTGTCAAATTTTAGTGTTCACAGCTGTTGACATTCAAGTAATTTTATGTTTTCATTTTCTAAAAATGTAAACATTGAAACTTAGGACGTTCACAGGGCGTAGCCCGAGAGGATTTTAAGGAAATGAGTATGCCTATGTGTTGCATGAGTTTAAGATCTGTCTTTGTGTAAAATGTCAAACTGTTTGGTTCAGTATTTTTTGCGTTCACTTGCCACAACAAACCCACAAACACACAAACCCACAAACCCACAAACATACAGAAACCACCTCTTCTTTATAATAATATAAGATTATTATTTCTTTGAAAATTTATCGACAAGACGTTACGGTATAAATTGGAAATTTTAGTATTCTTTAATATTTTGTCTGAATTAAAGAATTAAATTTAATTCAAAAATTAAGTCAGAAGGGTCTTCAATCTAATCCAGCAGAGGCAAGGAGAGTCAAGCCCAGAAATCAATGTGGTTCCAGGTTTCAGTGGCACGCCCAGGTTTATAGTCTGGTAATTCTACCCCCATAATAATTGTTTTTCAACGTTTTGATTTCTATATTTCAGTTTCATATTTTAGGGGTAAAGTATGGGGGTAACAAAGGCTGTAATCCTCTTAAAATGTCCACTGTATTTACCGGGACTCTCACCGCGGAGAGTTCCGGCAAATAAAGTAGATCACGACATCACTCTCTTCTATGAGTAACATTTGAAGCGCCTAAATAACAAAAAGTTTTTACGAATGCTGTATTTTAAAGTAAAATATATTGTAGATGATATTGTTAAGTTAATCTTAATTGTGAAAATAATTTTAAGAAGGAAGAGGGTTGCATTAACAATATTGGCATCCCCAATGTGGTAGGAAAAGCATTCAATATAAAACCAGTCATCAAGTCTTGTCGAGGTAAAAGTTTAAGGATATATTTTATATTACTGTAATATTTAGCCCGTTTCTGTTTTTATTACTCACAGTTTACTCTTTTCAAATTGGAAATTTCAAACCAATTTTAGATGATCTAGGCCCTATTATTGTTCTTGATCGTGTATTAATTAATTTTTACAGCATCAATAAACATTTCTTTGGAGGGTCTAGTTTAACTTTTGCTTTCAATCCATAGAATTTAGTGAGCTGCCAATCAAAGTAGTAATAGGCTACCCTGCGGAGCCGATCAAACGAACGATACGTTAGGCAGGGTGTGTCGCAACTCCATCGCACACGCTGGTAACTCGTTAACTCCTTTGTACAGGCCGCGGTCCGTCCGTCTGTCTTTCTTTCTGTCTGCTTATATGTCAGTACGTCGGTGGATTAAAGGGTCTCTCCGGTTGTCAACATTAAAACCGAGTGTTGGTGACATTTTAGCCCTAATGTCTGTTCCATATAAGGCATTTCCTCCCATATCGGAGGTTTATCTGACTGGAAAATTACACTGGTGTGATGCAGGGAATTATTTGGTTTCAGGTTTACACTTTAACAGCAACTTTTACATTTTTACACTTTTGGGAGGGAACAATGGTATCTCGATTTTGTGTTAAGTAATGTTTGTGTATTGTATGTTTTTTTGCCTTAAATAATTAAATAATTTTTTACAATAAATTAATTGTTCTACCGTCTATAATCTAAATATAAACTGAAAATTTGAATATGTGAAAATTGTGTAATATGTTAAAGACAAATAATGTAATATTCCTCCCGTATAAAAACCTAAATATTAGTAAATTAAATTTAGTTTCTACAATTTATTGTTCCACAAAGTAAATTAGTACACAAGTTTTTTTTGTTAACTGTTTTCACTACAGCATTTTTAAATTCGTGATTTATTAATTAAGTTCTCCGTTATTGAACCTATTTTTAATACTGCACGTTTATATATTATTACACCAAACAACAGGCTGTGCAACCATGTACATTATTTAGGGTTCACAAAAGGTTAACTGATATCCGAATCTATTGTTAGGGAGCTACTTGTAAATTATTCGAATCGATCTTTTGTGAGGTGGTTTGTTGGTAGTAATGAATTTATTGAAGATAGGTAAATCTCGTGGGGCGAAACCCTAATTTTATGGAATTAAAGAGTAGACCTTAGAGAAACTAGTGATAAACAGGTTTTGTTCTCTAATGATCAGGAATGAAATAACCAAGTTTATTCCACAAGTTTCAAGAGAGTAGCTGTCAAAATCCCATTTGAAAGTCGATAGTCCGTAAGTGGTTATAATGACATCTATAGGCATATCACAGACTGTACGGTGAACCGTTAGCCCTTTCCCCTATCGCTGTAGGTGTGACTCACCTGGGCCCTGACCCTCGGTCATGTCGTCTGCTGTGAAAGTTTTCACCATGTCGCAGTCAGCTGTCTCCCCCGTCAACACTCGCTCCTGCAGACTGCAATCCAAGGCGCCACGAATAGTTTACTTATATTTATTTTTTAAATAAAAATATGTTAACAAATAAGGAAGTTATTATTATTATAGTTACATACATCATATAACTACATAAACTTTGGGATATTGTTCTCAAGGTAAATAAAAACAAAATATTTCCCGTGAACCTATCTCGCTCCATTTCCGTCTGTCTGTCTGTATGTGTTTTTACATAGCATATCTTTCGAACACCTTAAGATACCAACCTCAAACCTAGTAAATGTATTAGTTCTAATAGGACCTATGTTTTCACTCATTATCAAATTTCTACTTTGTACCATTTCAAAATGGCGGCCATGCTCCTATGCTCAATAACCATGGAATTTAGAAAAACACCAAAGACAAAAAAGCTGCAAAATTTAATTTCCTTTAAGAATATGTAAAATCGTAAAAGGGTTATAGCACAAATAACAAAGAAAATTGAATATTACTACTTATCAAAATTGCCCATTAAAGCCCAAATTGACAGTTGTATTTTGAGAAAAACGTATTTTTCTCCATTATTTGTGCTATGACCTGATTATAATTTAACATTTTCTTAAATAAAATTGAATTTTGCAACTTTTTTGTTTTTTTTTAATCACATGGTTTTTGAGTTATTGATCTTTCAAAAATTGGATCGGTGGCCATTTTGAAATGATGCAAAGTAGAAATTTGACACTGTGCTCAAACATAGGTCCTATTAGATTAAAACGCACGAAAATTTGTCTGATGAGAGTTAGTTTGGTTTTCGCTGATAGGCTAAGTGAAAAATGGCAACACCGCTGCGCAAGAGGTGGTGAGGGGAAACCAGCTGTCCGAAACCTCATAGGCCCATTTTCGTGCGGTTTACTCTAGTACTCATACCCCTAAAACGTTCGAAGTTGGTACTTCAAGTGGTTCCAAAGTTATAGCAAGTTATGTAAAAAACACATACACACCGACAGACGGAAAACTGAGCGAGATAGGCCATATGTTCACAGGACATTTTTTGTTTGTTTTGAGCTAAAAACAATATCCCAAAGCTTTATTGTGTATTTCGCATACACCGTGTATACATATACTTCATAAGAATAACATAGGAGAAGAGTGTGTGGGCTTGCTCCAAGGAGAAATATTAAACTAGGATGTTTTATATACATTAGAACCTATTAGAACCTTAGTAGAACCTAAGGAGATTAAGTTTTATCACAATATTCTAATTATAGGTGGGGTATCAACATTTCCCCATAATATTGACAATGGAGCTCCAAAAGACAGTATTTTCTCCTTGCACTATCAGCTATAGTACATATATGTTACTTTCAAACCATAGAATTTAGTATGTTGTCAATCAAAACAGTAATAGGGTTCCCCGGGGGAGCCAAACGAACGATACGTTAGGCAGGGTGTGTCGCAACTCCAGCGCACACGCTGATAACTCGTTAACTCCTTTGTACAGGTCGCGGTCCGTCAGTCTGCCCTTATGTCAGCCCCCATATGCGCAATGGGATATGTGTCAAAAAACTATGGGATACTCCAAACCATATCGGAAATAATACCTACAATTTTTGAACGGAGACTAATAAGGTATGAAACTATATTTTATTAATTTTTAAAGGTCTAAGGGATATATCATAATGAGTGAAAGTTTTATGATATTAGACCAAAATCACTTTTTTAAGCATGAGAATCCTGAAAGAAGTTGAAAAATACAGAATTTTTTGTGAAACTTTCAATCAAAATACTTACGCTGCGCGGCGCTAAGCGTGTTGCGCACATCTGTGAATGAATCACAGCTAGATCCAAGGCCGCGCATCTAGGCCAGCGCCAGCGCCACCCTCCACGCATGCGCACTCGCTCGTTGATTTATTATAATTAGCATTCATACACCCCTCCATATTCGGCTGGTACCTTTCTGAATCCTACCCATTTCAAGGTGCATTTTAATCTTGTTGTAAACTCTGCTACAATTAAGATTACTATATATGGTTATGCTTGCGTGTTTTCCTATCGTTCTTGGGTTGTTTGATTTCTACAGGTGTTGAATCATCAATCATATATTTTTATTTTATTGTGTACTGAACCATTTAAATTTAATTAACAAGTGCATGTACTTGTTGAGATTGGATTATAGAACACACCTGCCAAGTGGAAGGTTGGGGAGAAGGAAATACGGTTGTAGTCTGTCATTGTAACTATGGTGGAAGGATAAAAAAGGCGTAGGAGCGTAGGATAGTGATGAGTTGTCGGTGGCTCGGGGTGGGTGGATGTGTGGCGGATCCCACACTTGAGGCTAAGATGTATCCCTCTGACATCAATTAGAGTGCTGTAGAGTGGGGCAAATATTACGTGAACGCACTGGACAAAGCTCCACGGATTTCGGTTCATTGTTCCCGATATCATGAGGAAGATTCTGTTTTATAATAAAGTGAAATAAAAACCAACGTTTATAAAAAAATTTGTTTAAAGTATTCAAGTGTTGGAGTAACATTTGTTTCTATATATCTCTAAGTTGTCTTAAAGCTCTTCGTTTACCGTGTGATTATTAGTTGCCTAGTTTTCTTATACTCCTTATACAGCACTTATCAAAATAAAAAATAGTGTAGTCTGGGAAAAATTTCGTCATGACCATGGTATGAATGTTTGCATGCACAATATTATTCTACTATGCAAAGGAATTGAAGAAATAAAGACAAAACACTGTTGAAGAGAAGTAGTTAAGGACAGATGGTAGATGCGATGGGTTAACAGTGGAAGAGAGATAATAATGGGAGAGAAAATGGTAAAGAAAGATAATTAAAGAAAGATAGTGTGAAAGAAATCGGTGGAGAGAGACCGTGGCGGCCGGCAGGTACGCTCGTATTACGTGTCCAGGTGACTGTGGCGCCAGTGATAGTGATAGCGATTACAGCAAGGTCGTTTCTTGACCCTGACCTCTCCAGAGGTCACCGAACATCTGTTCACAGCACCGTGTCTCTGCCCATCTGGCGAGGGTGGGAATTGACGTCGGATCACAACGATGCTCTCTGACGTTGTCCACCTGGGCCAGGCACATCGAGCAAGCAGCGAAGAAGTAAAATTAAGATTGAATTTGGAATATTCAAATTGGAACTGCAAATGAGAGGCATTTTGTGTCATCGAAATGTCAAAGAATACAATACGGTATTTCAAGACTTTGCCTGCAGCTTAAAAAATTTATATTGTTTGTGAAGTAATTTTGTTTAAGTATTAACTTCATTCACTAATGTAAGTGTAATACACTTTTGTTTTTTGATCTTTTTTAATTTTAATTTAAAAAATATTTTACTTCTAAAATACAGAATGCTACTCATTAAAACTGTTTACATTTGTGAAAAGCCTATTGGTTATCCAAAATAAATAAACTGTAGGCCTATTAGTGAATTATTTTCTCCCTTCAAAAGTAGTCTTTGTATTTAATTAAACTATTCTTAAATGGTTATTTTTAATAACCAATTTTTAAATATAATTTTTTTCACAGACCCCTTTACTAAAGGTTAAATGTTTGGGTGTATACCCAACTCACCCTTCCCCCACCCCCATTCCCGGGGCTGGACCATGTGTTATGTTATATGTTATTTTATTGTGTTATCATTATGTGTTATGTATTCTTTATAAGAATAACTTAAGCTGCTCTCATTTACCACGGACGATGAATTTAACTTTTTACTAGAACAGTGAATGCTGCGAGAGGTTGTAGACGTTATCACTGGCCCCTTGGCCTTTGTTGTCAATGACTGCTTACGAAGTGGAATTTTCCTGATTTTCTGTAACATCAAAAATTTTCTCTGTCAACAAGAAGAGGGCCCACTGCAGCCTTAACACCTGTAGGCATATTTCAGTGACACCTGTCCTCGGCAAAGTGTAATAAATAGTCATAAACCCTCAGCTTGAAGCCTTTTTTGAGGGAAATGACCTCTTCTCCAGCATGCAATTTGGATACTGTTGAGGAAGGTCAACTGTTCATGCTGTAACTAGGATTGGTGAAAGCATTTAAGTGGCATTTGACAACCGTAAGTCTCTCTCTCTCTCTCTGATTCTCTGTGACTTGAGTCGAGCCTTTGACAAGATCTCACACACAAGGATCTCACAAGATCCTGGTCCAGAAGCTCGATTTTTATGGTGTAAGGGATTCTGCTATCTCCATCCTCCGCCGCTACTATCTTGAGAGAAGACATCAGGCTGTTGGTGATGCGGTGTAAAGTTAAGATACCTGTCGACTTTGGTGTCCCACAAGGGTCAGTGCTTGGACCTACCCTGTTTATCATTATAATTAATGGCGATCTCGACGATCTCAGAACGACCTTGATGTTTGCTGACGATGCGTCTGCTGGCCCCATTCTTGATGTTGTCTTGCAATCGTCGGAACAACGTCTTGAAGCAGCTACATCCTAGTTCCTTGCTAACCGTTTTCAGCTGAATGAGACCAAGACACAGCCTTTCCCCAGATCGCCTGTAGCCTCTCTAGACATGATGTTGAGTTCTCGGATCCAGTGAAACTCCTAGGATTTTCCATTGACCACAAGTTGAGCTGAGCCTGCCGTGTAGAGCAAACGACCCTAGATTATCAAGAGTTTGTTTTTTTCTTCTCAAACCAAGTGGTCATGTGACACGGGACTACCTGCGGATGGTCTACCATGCCCCTTTTCACTGTCTCGTGACGTATGGACTTCTGCTATGGGGTCACTCATCTAAGACACCTGATGTTCTCAAAATACAGAAACGCGCGATCAGGATTTTCACAAGGAGCGATCAGCGTGCCCATTGTAAGCCCCTTTTTGCAAGACTTGGGGTGCTTACGATTATTGGCCATTATATCCTGTTCTGCCTTATGGCAGGATATCCATGCGCTCAACATCAGACACCGAGGCCTTCTTGATGTTCCTAGAGTGCGGCTCTCACGAACCCAGACTAGCTACGCTACCTCGTCTATTGTGTTTTTCAATAGACCGACACAGAGGGTAAAAGGGCTGGAAACTTCTAGTTTTAAGTGTTATATATATATATATATATATATATATATATATATATATATATATGTATATATCTGTGAGTCTGTGTTTACGCCATCAATCCCACTACGTGGTGATAGTCAATTTATTATATAACTATATTGTTTTTTAAATAGCTATTTAGGAGATCGTATTTATAAAGTTGAAGAATACTTGAATTGAATCATGGAGATGGATAGGTGTGTGAAAATCCTATTAGTATTATTTTATCACCAATCAGCTGTCTACACAACTACAGTTAGTTGTCATTGCATTACGTCAGTACGTAATGCAATGTGAACGGAGAGGAAATTATTATTGATTTTTGAAACCACTCGTGCTTATGTATGCTTTGTGTAAGAGTGAATTTTTCCAGCATTGTGTATTCATATCTTGGGAACTAGATCAAGCTACAAATGTAGCTAAACTATCACCATTTAACCATGGATGCAAGTGACTCAATAATTCAAGAAGCTTCGATAGTTTGAAATTCATCTCAAACAATCTTAACATAAATCACGTGTATTTCAAATATTGTAAGTGCTACAACATATTGTTGAGTCGACCAGTTTCACTGTCACGCGTGGCAGTGGCACATATCAACAGATGGTTGTGACGTCACGCGGTTATCACGACCGCTCAAGGTCGCTCTACCTGACAGCAGGTTTCACGACACAAAAGAACTTCTTATGTAAATACTCCCTATGTCGCAATATGAACTTTCTCTACCTTTAAGGGTCAGTTTTGGCACCAACTCGGTCTGGCGTTTTGCAAATGTCTCGTCCGTGTCGCAATTTGTTATAGTGCCCGAAATATATGGTAGTTGAACAGAGGAATCTGGAGATCTACATCACATTGGAACTTTTAAACTTGACAACTCTCATTTGTCTTTGTAAGTTTTGAGGTTGAATGGCGTAGATAAATAAGCTATTTGTTGGATTGGTACAACCTTGGATACAAAATATCTCGGATACCAACCATCTACATTTCGTTTTGTATTCTCTTGGCAAAATTCCACTAACTTAAAGATTGGTGCATTCTATGAATAAAAAGCTGCCTGAATTTAAGCTCATTGAACAACTAAACAATGTGGTCGATATAGTCGTCTCCTAAGGCTATTCTGTATCATAAAATGAACGTAAGAAGAAGAGATTTTCGAATTTCTTTGAAATATATTCCAAACAGACTGTAGTTTCTTTACGCTAACTCCATCCGATCGGAATGGTTGGAAGGTTATTGAATAAAAAAATAAAAAATCGTTTTCTAGTAACATCTTCAATAGTAGCGCGTAGTCTGCAAGTACAGAGTTTCGGACATCTAAATGATTTCCTGGAAAACTCCAAAGTGTGATATCTCCAAAACATTATCAATTAATTAAAAACCTATTTTTAATTATGATTTATTAAACAGAAATCGAAGAAACGATAATATATTCGCTTAAACAACTATTCCGCAATGCAGAGATTCTCTTTCAAGATCATTGACTTTGACTTCTTTTTGCATGTTGAATGTGACTTATCCAGATCAAAGCATGAGTCACAAAGTGCAATGATTAATCAGAGTTAGGGCGGTTCCTTACACGGCATCTTTCGTCTGGTCAGTTACAGGCTTGGTCGTGTGATCGGATTAAAACCTAAAGATACCAACAACTCACGCCTCGAAGAGACACCGGCGCTTTGTGATATGAATAAGTTAGTGGTTTCTTACAAGACTTGATGGCTTTATTAGGCCAACTCATTATTGCGTTTATCTCAAGACCAACTGTTACTTAAATTGTATGAGTTTGCTTTACTTCTATGTCTTATCAGCTCCCAAGTATTTTGTAGAACAGTAGCAATAAGCATGTCCTCAAGTAGTTCTGTAAGCACGCGTTATATCGTTCAGTGTTAGTTGATGGACGAACTTAGTGAGGACATCGTGTTGGTTGTGTTAGCGTAAGTGCCTTATATCAGGAATCCTCTCTTCAACCGAAACCAGAAAATTGCCTGTAATCATAGAAGCGCTTCCGGAGCAGTTGTCATCATGGACATTGTCATGGCCACTTGAATTCTCGTACCCTTTTACGCACTTTTCTATTACTATTTATTATAGTATTGCCGTACAATTCTCAAATCTGTCGATGAATTTCTGCAGCAGATAGGTTCCTTGCTGACAAAAAGCATATCACTGAGCAAACCTCACGCGCGATGGGCGAGTTGATAATCTTAAACATTTTGAAAACACGGAACAGAACCTCTCGGGTTAGCTACGTAGCTGAAATTGAGCCTCGGCACAGTTCTTGAAGCATGCTGGTACACGTCGCACGTGCTAATTGTGGTATGGACGTGAACTACTAGTGTCTACAACTAAACGCCCCTTACTTCAAAAATACCCCTCGTAGGATAGTGGGAATAGGTGTCATCATAGTAGGTGTTCTCATTTTTATGGAAGAGATGAACACAATGTTCTGTTTAACGTTACAGAAATACAGATAGACAGAAATTGAGAAAACCCCCATTTTGGAGCTTATTTGGTTAAAACTCATAAATAATCAAAAATACCATGATTCCTAGCAATAAACAGACACAATTCTAATTTTATTTATATAGATGATTGCACATGCAATCCTCAAGAAAATTTGATGAACGATGAAATTACGATGTGATAGCAGCTAACTGTCTTTGCGGCCACACGGTGTTTGATGTTGTCGGTAACAAAGCTACGCAATGTCATTACAAGCTCAAGTCATCCCACTAGCCCAGCTAACCCCATGTAGGTTTGCTCTAACTATCCTTTACTGGTCGTCATTACCATTTCATGGGCCGTCAATAAAATATTTCTTCAAAGTTCAAACGACAGGTCGTCATAAAGAGCTTCGTTAACCTCCTTCGTTGGTTGCAATTTTCATAAGCAACTGGGCCTTATTCCTGAACACTTATGGCAAGTCTCATAACAGTGTGCTGTGAAACCTATAAGAAATAGCTAATTGGAAGCGCGCCAAAATTAGTTATAACACGGTAGCTCAGCGGTAGATCAGTGGTCCAGTGAAGATATTGGGTGGAAACCAGTGGCCCGGGACCTCTGGCTAGCCTATGTGACTCACGCCGCTACGGTACCTTGCTGTCTTTAATTCACCGTACAGGCCCTAATATAAGATCCATGGTAATGGGCAGTTGAGGTTGAAAAATAATTTTATACCTTATCAAAGTAAGATTATTTAACGGGCAGTTTAACGTGTTATAAATAATTAAACTAGTTTTATAATTGTGAATTAAACTAAACCATTTTTAGTGATTGATGGTTATTTTTCAATTGTATTACTACTTCCCTACACAATTTTACTCCTTGATCGGTTAGAAATCGTTACGTTTTTTCGTAAACAAAGAACTACCTACATAACTAACAAAAAATAACATCTGAAACTAGTTTTATCTTACAAATACTTTTTAACATTGGAAAAATAATAATTCCCTAATAAAACATTTAATACGATAGCTTCAATAATTCTGATTTTTACAAACAATTAATTTTATCGACATCTCGTAATCAACAAAAATGTTTGTCATATCGATACTACAACCTAAACTATGAATTTTTCAAAACATTTGGAGGTAATATATGTGATTTCACTTTAAAATCAAGATAAAATCTGTGGGAAACATTTACCACAAAATACAGCCCTAGTAAATTCTAGATAATTGCCTACTATCATCTCATAAACCTATCACGACCGGACCCACTTTTATATAAACATCCCTGAAATATTCGATCCTGGTGTCCTTTAAACGTAGCGGACCCCTTCAACAATGAAACGCCCCAAACTACAACAATGCGCCGATTCGATTGTTGACATCGGTGAATCACTCAGCACAGCATTGTTGATCAGCTGAGCGGGTGACGCAACGCCTCGCCACCTCGCCACCTGGTCGCGGCCCTGAGCCTTGCATTTCTGCCCAGTTTGGCCACGCCGGGTTTCCATCTAGGGTCAATTTGGGTCACAGACGCGGTGGCTGTGTGGGGATGTCCTGCATACGGAGTATGTCCCGAGTACAGGCACTTGCGATTACTCGTTAATATTTATCGTGTAGGAGATCTGTATTGATAACACAATCTTCACTCATGGTGGGTTGTTAAACTAACAATATATAAGTGAAAGTGTCGACTATAATCAAGAACAAATCAAAAATATGTATGGAAAAATGTTCATTGAAATGGTATTATGGTGTATTACCCCCAAAAGGCGTTTCCGTAACAAACTTTCTTATAAAGTATTGTTCACGTTTTGAACTACGGTAATCAAAAATTATTGCGAAAGGAATTTATATTTTCTGGAATTTAATCTGTTTATGAGTTAGGCAAATATTAAATAATTAAAAAATATCACCTTTGATATTTACTAATGACTTAACTGGTAAGAATAGAAAGCAAGATCACCAAAAGATACGTCCATTCATTCGCAGGTATCGACAGAGTACTGTACCCCCAAATGATTGAAAGACGTTCTTAAAAGTTTATATTTTCAGCTGGTACAACATGGTTGAGGAAAGAATTTTATGTTCCCCTTTTAAATGTAATCTAGAAAACAGTCCTGGAAAACTTCAATCTAAAAAACTGTAAAAATGTTTACTAAATGTTATTAAATATAAAGTGAGTAAATATAGTGTCCAGACTACAGTATCTAGTTAAGCCTGTTAAGTTATCTTATTTATACACGCACTTATAAGACATCAACTTAATAAAACTTATTAAAAACCCCTGATTTGGATTAATTTATTCCAAAAATGGTCGGCCCCCTTAGTTCTGAAAAACTAAAAAAATAGATTAGATTAGTTTTTTTTAGAGTAATCTATGTTATAGATTCTCGCCCAAATGTAACCAGATAAACAGTGTAATAAATATTTCTGAGGTAATCCCCTTATAAATTTGAGTCTGTGGAATGAAAACCTAGCTAAATGGACAATGATCCAATAATGGTTTAATACAAGACCCAAATGCTCATTGAGCAATCAATTCATGATTGATACCTGATATTGAAAAATGAGTAACAAAGCTACGCGGGGCATCACAGCTCCTCTACAATAATACTTAATAAATATTGTCCATAAAATAGACTTTTACCATACGTCGTGGGTGTCAAGGGGAGATATATTATGTATCGCTATGAACCACTGCCTTTCTGTACAACTGTGAATAAGCGAATGCTGAAGTATTGTAGAATGAGAAATAAATATTAAGGTGGGTCGGAAATATAAATTCATCTTATTTTGATATACTGACAGTCAAAAAATAACAAGTTCAAACAACACTCGTGACTTTGAAGAATGTTGGCGTCCCAAAATGTTTTATTCAACATTGCAAATATATAAGCTAATGGGCCCAGTCTGTAATGGCTATCGGCATGTCGAGGTAATGGGATAGTAACAAGAACATGTCCGCGTTGATTGTGGTTCCATCAGGTGCTATTGTGTGGTAATCGGTGACGTCACACCTACGCTGTCACTGGTTCCAGTGTTGGACCATCATATGTGAAGCTGTTTCCGCCATGACCTGTCACTGGTTCCAGTGTGGGACCATCATATCTGAACCTGTTTCCGCCATGACCCGTCACTGATTCCAATATTGGATCGTCACATGTGAAGCTTTTTCCACCATGACCCGTCACGTGTTACTGTGTGGGATCTTCATTTGTTCAACTGTTTCCACAATAAATCATCTCTGGTTTCAGACTTACATATCCCTAATTCATCTGCTAGAATTTTGTCTACTTGTCACTGGTTCCTGAATAGAATTGTCATATGTAAAACTCGTTCCACTAAAACCCATCACTTGTTCCAGGACGAGATCTGTCGCGTTTACACCTCAACTTCTTGGTTATATGTTGGGTTGATCAAATAGGTAACTGATTCGCAACCATGCACGTTACACGTTTCCGGATGAGGAAATATTACATATAGTTCATATAGTTTGTAATTTTGGACTGAGATCGTAGTAAAAAACATTCATAATGAAACAGCAGGTTTATAATTATTACATTAATTTCCACCACATGGCCTAGCTATTTACCACATGGTAGGTCTAGTAGCCACTATTTACTGCCCAGAAAAAGAATTGTTGAACTGCTCCTGGTAAATTTAAAGTAAAACTAGGGTTTAAAAATAGATTGAATGGTTTTTATCATTCTAAAGGTCGAGGAATAATACAAGGTTCAATCTAGAGATCTCACGTATTATTGCTCATGGTATGTCATGTTTACCAACAATCCGAGAACCCACAATGTGGTCGACACGTGACTTCGATTAGCTGACATCGTTGTATGAAGAAGGAGAATAAGAAAAGTCACTGTCCTGGTGACCTTGACCTCGCGATATGTGACAGACTCCCGATGGCGGGAACCCACGCACGGATGACTCAGGGGTCGCTCTGGGACGCAGCCAAGGACCTTCTAAGGAGGCGATACCGCTGCCGCGGGCAGATACGATACTGCAAGTCTGTGATTTGGACGAGATTAAAGTTTGAGTTACCTATCGAATTGTGTCAAGGTAGTAATTTATTGTGTGTCATTGTGGTATTTTATTACTCCCATTTTACACTAAATATTACTGGTGTTAGTCAATCTATACCTAAAAATATGATTCCGGAATCCAAACTTCCCATTTACAATAAAAAATATATGTAGTCCAAGAACATATTAAACATAGACATTAATATGAAAATAAAGTGCCACTTGGTCAAATGTAAACAGATGGATTTTTGTACAATATTGTATGTAGAATCAAGTTTCAAAGATTATAAAATATACGCTATGAAAATTTGGCTGCAATATTTCTGAGAGGAATAGGCATTTTGTTAGGAGTAGTATTCCCTCATACATTTTTACGTTTTCCAGTTTACAGGGTTGAAGAACTTAATATTCGCCCAAACATTATACCTCAACTTGTTTCAAATTAGACCTCTAATTCTCTCTTTTCTCCTGTTGCTCTCTTTATTTGTCTTTAAGCGTAAATGAAGAACTTGCTTTCAATAAACCCATTTCTCCTTGACAGAACATAAACTACCTGCGTTTGATAAACACAGCACGCCATAAACACAATGGCGCAGTGAGGATGTAAACAAGAGCGTATATGGGGTAACATACTCCGAGATGCTTATAAGGCGAGCGGTCTGTGCCGCATCCTTCAGCTGTACAGTATGGCACTTGCAGCGTCATACTGTAGCTGATTATTAGCGGCATCTGTCGGCCCAAGTGTAAATACAGATTATTACTAGCGGCATCTATTGGTATCAGATAAAATCAAGCGACATGTATATCAGTGCAAGTGCAGCAGATTAAAAATAACTCCTAAACAAAAATAATAACTCCTAAAATAACAAAAATGAATAACAAAACAATTATCACATTTTACACAAACGTTTAAGGGCTTAGTCTCCCACAGCCGCCTATTTAGCCACCAATACTAATAGTCAACAGATTATCAGTGGTTTGAGGAATATAATTTGCTTTGTATACTAGTAAAATTAATGCAAACGAAGGAAACAATAAAAGTGATAATAATATATAATAATATCCATAGGAGTTGACTGACGGAAATAAATAAAATAAAATATAAAAAAATAAATAAAAAAAAATCTTGAAATAAAATTGAAATAAAATAAAATAAAATTGAAATAAAATTGAAATAAAATCTTGAAATAATCTGATTATAAGACAAAATTAAACTCTCAGTAAAAGTATCAACTGTTTCCTTTTTGGTTCATATGTATAGTAAAGTTACAAAACTATTACGAAGTACGCTATTTGATTTTTTATAGTACGCCTCACAAAGACGGTGGACCGAACGCCACGCCTGTGGACTGAATGAGATCCCCTTCGACTCGTCACAAAGTTACTACTTACTGGGGATTATCACACAGTGCATAAAGATTAAAAGAAAATATGAAAAATAATTCAAACTAGCAAGATTACCCACATAGAAATTCCTGAGATTGAGGATTGAGCCCTAAAACATCCTGATATAAATAAACTTATAAACTTTCACATTCACAAATGCTACAGACAATAAAACTATTGTTTCTGTTGTCTGTGCTCATGGACAACGCACTGCCCCAGAAAATCAAACGTGACTGGTTTCAGTTGTCGGACTGGAGCGTAGGACACCTCCTAGATCACGAGCTAGCATGGCATGCTGTACCTCTAGCTCATCTGGCTTACTGGCATGCTGTACCTCTAGCTCACCTGGCTCCCTGGCATGCTGTACCTTTAGCTCACCTGGCTCACTGGCATGCTGTCATCTCTAGCTCACCTGGCTCACTGGCATGCTGTACCTCTAGCTCACCTGGCTCCCTGGCATGCTGTACCTCTAGCTCACCTGGCTCACTGGCATGCTGTACCTCTAGCACATCTGGCTCCCTGGCATGCTGTACCTCTAGCTCACCTTCTGGCTTACTGGCATGCTGTACCTCTAGCTCATCTGGCTCCCTGGCATGCTGTACCTCTAGCTCATCTGGCTTACTGGCATGCTGTACCTCTAGCTCACCTGGCTTACTGGCATGCTGTACCTCTAGCTCACCTGGCTCCCTGGCATGCTGTACCTCTAGCTCACCTGGCTCCCTGGCATGCTGTACCTCTAGCTCACCTGGCTCACTGGCATGCTGTACCTCTAGCTCACCTGGCTCACTGGCATGCTGTCATCTCTAGCTCACCTGGCTCACTGGCATACTGTACCTCTAGCTCACCTGGCTCCCTGGCATGCTGTACCTCTAGCTCACCTGGCTCCCTGGCATGCTGTACCTCTAGCTCACCTGGCTCCCTGGCATGCTGTACCTCTAGCTCATCTGGCTTACTGGCATGCTGTACCTCTAGCTCATCTGGCTCTCTGGCATGCTGTACCTCTAGCTCATCTGGCTTACTGGCATGCTGTACCTCTAGCTCATCTGGCTCTCTGGCATGCTGTACCTCTAGCTCATCTGGCTTACTGGCATGCTGTACCTCTAGCTCATCTGGCTTACTGGCATGCTGTACCTCTAGCTCACCTGGCTCCCTGGCATGCTGTACCTCTAGCTCACCTGGCTCACTGGCATGCTGTCATCTCTAGCTCACCTGGCTCCCTGGCATGCTGTACCTCTAGCTCATCTGGCATACTGGCATGCTGTACCTCTAGCTCACCTGGCTCACTGGCATGCTGTCATCTCTAGCTCACCTGGCTCACTGGCATACTGTACCACCATCTAATACCACCATCGACGACAAACATAGCTACTATCTATGACCACCACCAACGACAAACACAGCACCCAGTGTAAGACCACCACCGACGACAAACACAGCCACTATTTATGACCACCACCAACGACAAACACAGCTACCAAGTAAGACCATGTAAGACCACCACCGACGACAAACATAGCCACTATCTATGACCACCACCAACTCGAAACACAGCCACCATCTAAGACCACGACCACCAACTCGAAACACAGCCACCAAGTAAGATTACCACCGACGAAAAAAACATAGCCACTATCTACGACCACCACCGACGACAAACATAGCCACCATCTAAGACCACCATGGACGATAAACCACAGCCGTAAAACCTCCGTACTTGATGAATTTTCATAATCTGCATAAAAATCCTTTCGACCTGTCTACTAAATTTTATATCACTGTTAATTTCTTGCAGGCATTTTTTGCCTGTTAACCTAGTACTGCCGCGTTATTGATTTACGCGCTAGTCCAGCGCTACGTGTTTTAGTGCTGCACGCAAACATCTGACATTTTAGGACTCTCCGAATGTGGGCTCGGTTTTACAGCTTGTCTGCTTTCAACTGTAAGCGTGTAAGTTGGCTGCTGCTCTATCGCAACTAGCTCTCCAAAGTCAGAAAACGCGATACAGAAAACGCGTATTAAACAAATATCATAACCATTATTATGATGCTTTTGGAACACGAACTCGAAATTAGGATCACCCTCCTAAAAACCGTCAAATATTTTGTGTAATATATATATATATATGTATGTATTAACATATATCATAATTAATTGTGGTTTTAATTAGTTCTATTGTAGCAATAACCTAGTAAATAAAACTCATCGAAATTGAAACAGTGAATTCATTAAGCTAGCCCGTATTTAAATTATGCGCTTAACCAAAACATAAATTAATAAATAAAATAAAAACCAAGAAAATAAATTAAACACTGTTTCCTCATAAGACCGAGTTTGTTTTTATTGAAGGTACCTCTTAATATAATAAAAACAATGTTCTAAAATAGCTACTTAAATTAAAAATTAGCATCAGAACTATGTACTAAGTAGTATTTCCATTTATTTAGGAATTACTTGTGGATATACGGAGTAAACGTAATCGCAGGAACATAAAACTTCGTGAGGAGTTTCATAAATGTAATTATTCACCATAAGAATAACGTGAAGAATGATTGTACAGGTTTATATTTAAAAAAAAATCATCTACGTTTCATTAGACTTGACAATGTGAAGTATTATGCTACGATTGATCACAATATTTCAAATAATAATAGAGGAATCCGTTTTTACCGTTTCCCATAAGACTAGCATTGAAAGCCAAAGATAAGGTTCTGGGAATGCCAATGTTTATTTTTCTGATTAAACAATAGACATAGGGCGAAAATTCAAAATACTATATTGATTGTTTTGAGCTGATCCTAATGACGCTGCTAAAATTTTAATTATTTGTATAATAAAGTATAATTATTGACGAAGCTTTTTTAATGCTTCTCCGTAAAGTGTACGGCATTTACTTGTACTTCCCAATGGGAAATAGGTTATGTCTGAGGAAAATGTTTTCAGTTCCTCTCAACAGCTGTTCTCACAACCACATGATATCTCTACGGAAACAATTTTGCCTCCCAAAAATTGCTAACACCCCCTGAGCTTAGAATAACGTTCATGTCATAAATTTAGACATGTGGCTGAATACAGTAATTTATGTATATATTATATACATAAATTATTATATATATTATATTATATTGCACATAAAATTGTTAAATAAACAATTTTCGGGTATAAATACTACTTTAGATAAACTTATCTGCCTGGTTTTCAAAATGTATCGACGACTGTATAAATTATATATATATATATATATATATATATATATATATTTATTTATTTATTTATTTATACGTGTGTGTGTGTGTTTGTGTGTGTGTGTGCGCGCGCGCGTGTGTGTAACAAATATTTGCCATCGGTGGTCGTAAAACAACAACAAATTGACAATCGCGGTAAAAACTTTATTCTTCCTCAGCAAGTTGTATTTTGCCAGTCAGAGTCGACAGGCCACCTCAGCACATGTGTTGCGGTAAACGAAGTGACAAACGTTGACAAGTCTTACAGCGGGTGCCAGGATCCCCATAAGGCACTGGTTCGAAAGCCGCCACATTTGGAGCCATCCAGTATGCAAATTTGATACATCGAGAGGTTGCGTAATCGATTATCCGAGTTGAGTTTTGACTCTAATTGGCTTCGGACTAATTAAACACACTTGCATCATGTCGCACATAGACCAGTCCTGGGGACTCACCTCTGTGGTAAAAACAGATTAATGTTTATTTTATTTGGTAAATTTACGGGATTAGCCTTATTTGGTGTTAATGGGTTGGGTTTTTTGACCTAGACAACTTCAACTGGTCTAGGCCGTCAGAGAGGTCTGAATTGGTTGGTTAAAATAAATCGATACACTAATCGTTTCATTCGGCTTCGGCTATAGCTGCGATATAGTGCGACTTGTATAAACATTGGCATTCACAGAACATTATCTTTTGCATGTCTCTGTATTATTACGTTTTTATCAACAATAAAAACCCAATCAAAATTCAACGTAACAAATTAAATACCCCCGTCACAGCAGACCTGCGTACTCAGCGAATTTCCAAATTAATAATTTAATATATGACGTTTTATAAAAATATGTCCATAAACATGAGAATTATTTGCCTATTCTCCGTAAGATTAACATAGGAAAGAGTGTGCAGGTTAACTGCTGTGAGGAACACTGAAAGAAGTCATTTCTACCATGAATAATTTTTATCTTAATATTTATACCAACTTTCATCAACATCTGTCCATAAATAAAGGAGTCTGCCTATTTCCTATATGATTATTATGGGAAAAGAGTATGCAGGTTTGCTGCCATGATAAACACATAAACTATGATTTTTAAGCATAAACTTATGAGTCCCAACCACATGAAGCTAAACATCAAGTTTTATCCAAAAATATTGATTAATATGGGAAATATTAATTTATAACTAACCTCCATAAGATTAACATTGGAGCCCCACAATACAACGTACTGTGTTTAGATTTTTTATATCTCGGTAACCGTTGGAGATAGAGAAAAACTTTAAGAAACTTAATTGTGTAGTTTTTTAAGCTGATTCCAATGGTGAAATATAAAATTATAAAATTTTTAAAACTACATGTGAAAAGCGCAAAAAACCTGATTTTGGGGTACAAAACCCCCTCAAACTATCCGTTCCCATTGACCGATATGTCTGGTTTACGAACTCGTCCGAGCATTTGTAGGAATACACGTCTCTACCAAATTTGGTCTCGATCGGACCATTTTTACGAGAGTTATCGTGTTAACAGACACATATATATATATACATATATACATATATATATATATATATATATATATATATATATATATATATATATATATATATATATATATATAAACTTTAACGACTATTGTTTTTGGACTCTGGGCACCTAAAGACGAAAAAATAACATGGTCTCGGGCTTAAGTCTTACCATGAGACCTACGGTAATAGCTTCTTCCCTATGGGAAATTCGCTAAAACCAACATAATAAGTTATAATAATAATGAATACTTCCCAGGACAAAAAAACTTAGACATACTTGAAACATTTTCTAAGTTTAAGATTCCTAATACAAACGTATTATGTTGAAAGAAGATAATTGATTTTACATTTAAATTAATAGTATAACATTACCTTGAAATATCTTGAATAAACTACGTCCCATTTTTCTTTCTTTAATTGTATTAGCAGACTTCACCTGGATTTATTCTCTTCCTTTTGGCGCCTACAACTTTTGGACGACATAATCATAGCTTTTATGTGTGGATGTTGGTGGTCACTGTTTTGAAGGCAGTGGGTTTTACAATATGGACTTCTTACGTAAGTAATATTCATTTTTGTTGAATTCATTTACGTATTTATATATTATGCACAGCATAACAAAATTTGTACTTTCTTTAATTTTTTTTTTCTTGTTAGCGAATTTCCCATAGGGAAGAAGCTATTACCGTAGGTCTCATGGCGAGACTTAAGCCCGGGACCATGTTATTTTTTCTTCTTTAGGTGCCCAGAGTCCAAAAACAATAGTCGTTAAAATTTATATATATATATATATATATATATATATATATATATATATATATACCGTATATATATGTGTCTGTGAACACGATAACTCTCGTAAAAATGGTCCGATTGAGACCAAATTTGGTAGAGACGTGTATTCCTACAAATGCTCGGACGAGTTCGTAAACCAGACATATCGGTCAATGGGAACGGGTAGTTTGGGGGGGTTTTGTACCCCAAATTGGTGTTTTTTTGCGTTTTTCACATGTAATTTTTTAAAATTTCTAATTTTATATTTCACCATTGGAATCAGCTTAAAAAACTACACAATTAAGTTCCTTAAAGTTTTTCTTTATCTCCAACGGTTACCGAGATATTAAAAAATCTAAACACAGTATGTTGTATTGAGGGGCTCCAATGTTAATCTTATAGAGGATAGGGAAAAATTAATATTTCCTATATTAATCAATATTTTTGGATAAAACTTGATATTTAGCTTTATGTGGTTGAGGTCTATCCATTTACGCTTAAAAATCATAGTTTATGTGTTTATCATGGCAGCAAACCTGCATACTCTTTTCCCATAATAATCATATAGGAAATAGGCAGACTCCTTTATTTATGGACAGATGTTGATGAAAGTTGGTATAAATGTTAAGATAAAAATTATTTATGGTAAAAATGCCTACTTTCGGTATTCCTCACAGCAGCAAACCTGCACACTCATTCCCGTGTCAATGTTATGGAGAATAGGCAAATAATTCTCATTTTTATGGACAGATTTTTATCAAACTTGTCATATATTATTATTATTATTATTATGTTATTGATTTGGAAATTCGCTGAGTACGCAGGTCTGCTGCGACGGGGGTATTTTTTGTTTTTCACGACTGTGAAAATGAACTAAGTTTCGAAACACGTGTCGTGTATAATGTAAGAAATAAAATGTTTAAAGGGAGCACAAGTTCTTTTAATTTAATAATAACTATATTAGCTGCCCTTACTTGTCTTGTGAACTACATAATCAAATATATGTATATATATATTTTATGGACAGATTTTTATAAAACTTGTCATATATTATTATTATTATTTATAATTGATTTGGAAATTCGCTGAGTACGCTGGCCTGCTGCGACGGGGGTATTTATTATTCCAAATTCAATTTTTGTTTTCTATTAAAATAATAGATTTACCTTATTTAAACTAATTCTGATAGCCTATAGTAATTAAAACCAGAAAGATTCTGAAAACATAATTTTTGTGTGTTTTAAATATAGGTTTTATCATTTTAAAATCAAACACATTATTCATAGAAACAAATAAATTCTGTTAATACACATAATGTGTGTTTAGAAGAAACATTTTAAAGTCATACACCAGCCTTCATTGTGCCTAAATAAAAAATTATACAGCAGTAAGTACGTTAGCAGTAATTTTAAAATTAAAGTAATGATTCGACAAATAATTATTACGTCTGAAAGAAATAAAAATAGTAATTATTATAAAATATAGAAGACTTATATTAAAGAACAATGATTCATTTACTAATCAAAAATAAATCACTAAGAATAAAATTACGTTTAACAGACCTAAATTGTCTCCTTTAATTTGGAAAACAAAATCTTAAACAAAGGTATATTTTATATTAAATTTTATAAAATTAGGAAAGAATTAAGAACTTTAGGATGAATTTAAGGAATAAAATAAGGATTATATTTTTATGCGTTTTATCAAGACTTTCATAATCTCACCGTCAAAAATAAAAAAAATCATTCTTGCTAATCTAGACTTTTTTAGAAAGAACTGATTCCCTTAGCCTGTACATTGGCTCTATAAACTCGAATAATGAATTATTTATATCACCCCCTCCCAGGCGACAAGACTGTCTTCCTTATTTTCATTCAAGGTCGTCTACTCTGAGCTTAGAGAGCTTCAGTCTCTCGGGTCTCGAATATTTTCTTGTAGTTTTGTGTTTCTATGGAATTCTAGTTTGTTTATTACACGTTCTTCTACTTATATAAGGTTAACCCTGATACACTGTAATAATGAATATATTAAATTACCTTTGTATCTCGTACATTTTATGTTCAGTTTACTGTTCGGAGGCACCAGTTGTAAAGGTGGAATCTGGGCGGCTGCGAGGGCACTTGTTGAAGACTGTAGGAGGGAGGACTATCCACGCTTTTGAGGGCATCCCTTACGCCAAGCCTCCAATTGGTGAGAGGAGGTTTAAGGTACGTCCAGTTATAATTTAAAATTTGTAAATACTTAGAAATCAACTATTACTATTTTACACTACTATTACTTTCTGAATTGTTAACCGACCCAGGTCGGTATTTTACCAAGTATGAATGAGAAATAAGTGTAAGATGATTGTGGCGCGATCTAGCAGTCTTATTACTGACTAAGGCTGGCTTGTTCGTTAGACAGGACTGTTAATTAATCGACCAACAATCAATTCCATCTAAGGGTCCTACAGTTTAACGTTGCTTCTGAACTACTTTTGCCTTTGAATTACAAACTGGTGTAATTATGCGGATGGTCTTTGAGTATGAACATAGAATTCAATAGTGAGAACATTAATTCACACCAGAGAATATCACATCCACCGACCACCGCTCATAACTATCCACGATTTGTGACCTCCAAGTAGCTGAATTGCAGGACACGCCACCGTCCCAGTCAAACAAATTCGAAATTTCGAATACCCCGACTGTAAGCTGCATAATAATAACGTTTCTCTAAATCATTCGTTTTGAAGAATTCAACCACACAAAAAACACTCTTCACCATTACTAACAACTTATATCATAGACTAAAAACAACTCGTTTTGATGTCTTTACAATCATAGACATTTATTTAAACTAGTAAAACTATTCAACGTGACTATGCTATATGGGCCGTAACAAGAATGGATATTGAATAACGAATAACAAACTCTTTTTCCAATTTAAATATGATTTTCCCTTTATTTTACTTAGATAAAAGGAGAACTTTCAATAATATGTCTGCGAAATTTTGATTTAATTACGAATGTTTTCCATCACGATTTAAATCAAACAAAATTTCACGACGTTTCGGGATCCGGAATCTGAGCCCGTTCTCAGGCGAGCTAGAATCTAAAACATAACACTATTTAGTAGGTACATAATCCGGACTAAGCCGGTATAAAACTGGAAGAAATGTTTAAAGCAGTCATAAAAACTTGCAAACAATACTATGCACCAAACGTCTACTCTTTGAGTCGTTTGAGTCTTTGTGATGAGTGAACGTGTTTTGTTTCCTGTGTGCGTACTTTTGGTGAATGTTATTGTTCGTATGTTTTTTACTGCTTTATCTATTTTTGTTTTCAGTTTTATACTGGCTATTCCGGGTCATGTAGCCTACTAATCGTAATATGTTTTAGGTTCTAACTCGCCTGAGGACGGAATCAGATTCCGGTTCCCAAAACGTCGTGGAACTTTGTTTTACTTAAATCGTGATGGAAAATGTCCGTAATAAAAAATATGTTCACGGCTAAGCCTATTTTCCGAAACGCTATTCGTCATCCTGAAATATAAAACTACCAATTTTTTACCTTGTACTTCAGTTATGCCAGTAGAGATCTCGACTCCCTCAGCTGTTGAAGGTATGAAAATGACCGCCTACTTTCGTGGACGAATATGCTGCCACCTGCTCCTGAGATACGTACAGTTTTTTTGTATAAACTATTAAATTAATTTATATATACACTCTTTACAATATGTTTTAGGACTTTTTGGCCGGTTGTCTAACTCACTGACGAGCAGTTCCCGGGGCTGCCGCTGTCGCGTCCGTAGCAAGCAGCACCGTCCAAGACAGCCTACGCTAACATGACATGAAGTACAATGTACTATTGACTAGTGCTGGTATAAGTGTCAAAGTTCTAGTCCTTATCCTGTAGCAGTGATATGCCATGATAGCGAAACGTCCATCAGGATGGCGAATGAACACCTCTGTGGCTGCATATGTGTCCAGATAGCCGTGAACGAGTTAAATTGTGATGGAAAATGTCCGTAATAAAAATATAAATGACATAAATCTACCATCACTAATGAATTTCATGCAAAGAATATCTGTGAAAGATTAACTGTCACCTTTATGCAACCCACCATACAATAAATATTATCTATCATTAAACAACCTTTTTGCTGATTATTGTGATCACCTCTGTTTCTAAAACAAACTATTTCTCAATGAAATTATTTCTAATCATTTGAATGTACTTGGACAAAGCGTACTCACAGCAGAAAAATAGTGTTGAAAATCTAAAACCTTTTACAACCTTTTATAACCTCTTACGGTATTAGCCTAACCGAGGCGATTTTGGTTTGTCACATCAAACTAATCGGAGGAGGAAATAGAAAAAAGGCCTACTCCTAGATGTGCCAGCAACAAATCAGCTGACAAGCAAGCACAGGTAACCAGGTTTACCAACAGCGATCAGCAATCATTGTATTTTATTAGGCCTATTAAGGTCACTCAAAGATGCCGGATGTTTGCTGCGGTTTTTTGTATCAACAAGCACAATACAATATGGCAATGTTTAGTCATGCCAAAATTGTTTAAGTCGTTTTAAAAACATTTTGTTGGACTATTTGTTTATAAATTAATATTTATCCTGCAGGAGGCAGAGCCACTAGACGAATTGTGGGAAGGTGTATGGGATGCTAGTCGCCCCGGCAGTGTGTGTCTACAGTATGATCACATGACCTACCTCGCGGCTGAGCCCATACTGGGAGATGAAGACTGTCTGTACCTCAATGTGTACACCACTAAAGTATGTACTGAAATAATCTCATATAGAACATGCTAAACTTGCAATATATACATTCTGAAAGTCTATGAATTTCGAAAAACAAATGCGAGTTTTAATTTTTGTAATAATAGTTATTTTTAATTAATGTTTTGCTCCACTAACAAGCTGCCATCGGAGGGTGAGCCTCTACCAATGCGGGACGTCATTGTCTATATTCACGGAGGAGCCTTCACTTACGGAGGAGGTCACCTTTACATGCCTTGGTATCTTTTGGACCACGACGTCGTCTATGTATCCATCAACTACAGGCTCGGACCACTGGGTAAGCCATCTTCCAAAAGTATAGAATGCGTCATAAGAATAACATATTTTATACTCGTCGATTCAAGGAAGTACCATGCATTCAGGTAGAACAATGTGCCAATAAGGCACACAATACAGTGTAAATTTGTCCACAAAAAAGGAACAATGTTAAGACAACCAAACCTTTAATTGTGCACTCAATTCCAGCCGATACATTGGTCAACACTTAGTCCTACATAAACACATTTTGTGTGGGTGTTATCACATTAACTTGTTGGAAATGGACTGATTTAAAATCCAAGCGGCAAAATGAGTTGGTTCAATGGGTAAAATCTGAAATATTACTTCAGTTTTCATAATATAGTATACAACTGTATTAACTTGTCCTTACTTGAAAAATATTCATTACATTCCACTAACTTCTGTAGCCTGAAGCCTGAATTGTTGAAACCAAAAGAGGAACTTGTTCCAGGATTCCTGAGCACGGAGGACGAGGTTGTGCCTGGCAACAATGGGTTGAAGGACCAGGTGAGAGCTCTGGAGTGGATACAGAGGAACATTGCAGTGTTCGGAGGTCACCCAGGGAGCATCACCATCACAGGAATGTCTGCGGGTGGTGCCAGCGTGCACTACCACTACTTGTCCCCAAGGTCAAAAGGTGGGAACTTTTCATCTCAGAGAGAGAACTTATAGGTTCCAGTAGTGTTACCTAGAGGTTTCACAATTTCTTTGATTCCAATCTATTCTAGACGAAGAGAGTTATGGGATCAAATAACCCTAACTCAGATATTATACAATCTTGTACCGTTAGACAAGTGGAGAGCAGTCTCATCAGTTTAAATATTTTTGCCTCTAGGCATCAGTTTATGCTGACACGCTGCTTCCCATAATAAGATAACAAATGACCAACTTGACCCTTGAGGCTCACTCACTAGAAGAGTTGTTCTGCAGAATATGGGGTTTCATAGGGGTTTATTGTGAGTAATCTAGTGAGACATAATTGAGTTCCACACAACCATTCTCTATGGTTCATGCATGAAGAAGTTTCCCCTATGCAAAGGAAGTTTGTAAGGTATATTTTTAAAACATTTTGCATAAGTGCAGCCTCTAGACAGAATGGATTTAGAGAGAAGGAAAAGGAAAAATTTATGTTTACATTTAATGAAAGAAATTAAATGTTTCCCATTTTATCTCTTTGTGATTGCAGGCCTGTTCCACAAAGGAGTATCCATGAGTGGGTCAGCCCTCTGCCCTTGGACTCAGACTGAAGAGGTGACTCTCAGGGCACAGACTCTGGCCTCGGCTCTGGGTTGTCCGACAGCTAGCAGTCATGAGATGGTACATTGCCTTCGTAAGAGACCTGCACGCCGAATTGTCAGGCTGGTCCAAACTCCATTGTTTATGGTTAGTTTTGTCTTGAAACTAACATTTCTAAGATCTAAGCAAAGACAATTTGATTCTAATTCTAATATTGAAATATAAATTGTCTTAGATCTAAGTTACAAATTTATCCATTTAAATATTCAATAAGCTCAATAAAATCTGAATTGCAGTCTACAATGTCCTGCTCATAGTACAAAGATGAAGCAAGGTTATATTTATATCCATTTACAATGCAAAATCATATCATTATTTAACATAAAAAAAGTTGAGTTTAATAATGTTTCTTGTACACATTATTTTATAAAGCTATACAAAAATCATGTCATATTACAGTATATCAGTATTTATCAATAAATTTCAAAATTTCCACTGTGAAAAACCATTATTGGAACATCGTTTCCATATGTTCCCGCACTATTACACCACTGATTCAGGGGCATTTATCCTCCCCTCCCTGAAATTCTAAAAACAGATCGTAAGATACTGTATGTAAATAGATGATACATTTACATATATAGACTCAGAAATAAATAATATCCCATTCCCAAAAATATTTCATGTATGCCACTGTGTGTGTTAATTTTTGTAAAGAATTTTAGTAAATAGGTGATATCAAATTGTACCAAGTGCTACATAATCAAGGAGTTATATGTTTTGTCCAGCCTTGGCATTTTAATCCTTACTCTCCATTTGGACCAGTGGTGGAAAAAGCAAGTGACTCCGCGTTCCTGACCCAACACCCATGGGATCTCCTAACCCAGGGGAAGATTCAAGCTCTACCTTGGTTGGCAAGTGTCACTTCCGAGGAAGGCCTGTACCCTGTCTCCAGTAAGCGAGACATAGTTGTCGTATTGTTAGACATGTTATATTCTGATAATGAACCAGAAATTACAATTCCATGTCAAAAATGCCCCAATGCAGCATACTCATACATCAGCATACCTGCATACTAAGTGATTTTCCAAATCAATAATATGACAAGTGTTATCAATATCTGTCGATAAATAAGTGAGTTTCTCTCCTTAAGATTAGGTGGGAAAGAGAATACAAGTTTGCTGCTGTGTGGAGCAATGAAAGTAAGTATTTTTAGTGTAAACAATTTTTATTTTGACCATATACCAAGTTTCATCAAGATCTGTCCATGAATAAAGGAGTTTGCCTATTCTCAATAAGATTAACATGAGAAAAAAGTATGCAGGTTAGCTTCCATGATAAACACATAAACTATGATTTTTAGGCTGAAATGGATGGATCCAAACCACATGTAATGAAATACCAAGATTCATCCAAAAACCCCCAAACTACCTGTTTCGTTATATCTGGATTACTAAACCATTCAAGTTAATGTAGGAATACACACTTCTACCAAATTTGGTCTTGATCAGACCATTTTGACAAGAGTTATCTTGTTAAAACACACACACCCACACACACATACATACATACATATATATATGTATAATGGCTACCTATTGTTTCTTTATCTCTATGCATCTCAAAAGGAAAAAGTAACATGGTCCCAGGCTGAGGTCTGGATATGTTGGGAATAGTTTCTTCCCTATGGGATATTCACCAAAACCATGGCTTCAACCATTATGTCTTACACCTTTTCATTTGTTTGTCTAAAAAAACGTCATAATACCGAGAAAACATGCATAATTTCAGACTTTTTGGTTTCAGTGTATAATACTATATGTTTAGAAAATCTGATTTTAACATCTTCTTCCAATGGGTTTATTGAGTTTCTACAAATTTTTTAAGTGGTGTTTTCAACATTATTCTTTGAGTTTCATTTGTCACTTATTTTTATTCTATGTTTATTCTTCTTAATTTTCAAAATTCTTATTACATTTTTTCTTAAGAGTCTGCATCAGTGGTAGCCATCTTGGATTTTAGTCCCGTAAGAGCAATGTTAAATTCTGGCGCCTATATCTCCTTGACCTATTGTCATAAATTAACCGAAGAGGTGTCAAATTAAAGGTATTACAGTCCTACAGGGCACCACCTTACAGAATTTCTTATTTTCACTCTCAATAAAAAAATAATAATGATTTATTTTGTAAAATATTCCTAGATTTTTGTTTTTATATCAAGTTAAATTTTTGAACATATTGAACATATTGAATTGAGCCACATCTCATCAATGTACTTCCAAAGTTTTACATTGATACTTTGATAATTAACGCCACTACACACGCCAAAGTGAAGTTATGTTCCGCCAGAATTTAACATTGACCTTACGGGACTAAAATTCAAGATGCTTACCACTGATGCAGACTCTTAATTTACGTTTTTTTCTTCTTATACAAGGTGTTTAAAACTAATCAAGAGAATTTTTATCTTTTTAAAAATATTTATTTTTCTATGTACACTAATGTTGTCACTTCAATAATGTCTCCATTGGAGTTTATGCACAAATCTACATACAAACTTCAGTGTTTGAAAGAAGCTCTGGCACTCGCTTTTAATGTCTACGACAGTAAGCCTCTAAGATTAACTTTAGTTTAAGAAACAGGAAAAAGTCACTAAGAGCCACGTCTGGTGACTGAAGGCTGGGGCAATGGCATTATATTGTTTTAGCAAAGAATTAACGAATAAGCAATAAAGCTGATGCATTATCATAGTTCAAAAGCCCGTACTTGTTTTTCAATGGGCGGGATGTTTTTTTAGATTACTTCATGCTAACAGCATTGAACTTTTATGCAGTAGGCCTACTCCTTATTTCCCATTTGACCCAGTAGTAATTCATAGTACACTGAGCGGTGTGAATAAAAACGAGTAGAACAAGTAAATACTTGAGTGACAAGTAAACGCCAAAATTGAAGTGAATAAAACAAGTATTTACTCTAACTCGTGAGTAAATACTTGAGAGGCTAGTAAACCCCCGAAAATGCCAATTTTGGTGTGAATAAACGCAAGTAAATACTTCTGTAGCAAGTAAATACTCGTCCATTCGCAAGCCAAACCGACCCCAGACTTGCAGTCGTACTTGTACACGAAAGATGGATGCTTTTATGAACCTGCGTGGTGTGAAACGTTATAGAGACCGGCGTGATATAAGTCCCAATCTATCTAAGGGACTATTACGGTTTGAGAGCGAAAACGTAGATTTTCTCACTTCACACTTTCTTCACGAAACCACTGATGCAAGGGGTGGAGGATTAACTGCACGGAAAAAGATGGAAATTTTTCTGAGTACGTCAGTGATACAGGATTCCAAAGTGGTGTTGCCAACAACATGGGGGTTGAAAGATGTACCGTCAGCAGAACATTTTCAAGTGTATTGGATAAAATAGTGTCAAAGTCTGAAGATTGGATTAAATTTCCACGCACTATTGAAGATATGGATCAGGCAAAGGCAGATTGGGCTTCAAAATTTCGCATTCCGACTGTCATTTGGTGCTATAGATTGCACTCATGTGCATATTATGAAACCTTCGGAATTCGGCTACGAGTATGTGAACAGAAAAGGAAAAACAACAATAAACATTCATATGACTTGTGAGGCTAATGAAAAAATTACAAGTGTGGACGCTCAGTGGCCATGGAATGTACATGATGCCAGGATTTGGCGAGTGAGTGGAATTCAGGACGTGGTGCGCTGATATGATGGTGATGTTTGTCTCCTTGGTGATAGCGGATATGGAATTACTCCTTGGGTACTGACTCCTTTTGACGAACCAAGAAATGCTCGTGAGCGGAATTACAATTCGACCCATGCTCAGGAAAGAGTAATAATCGAACGAGTTTTTGGCTTAAGCCCGGGACCATGTTACTTTATCAATTTGTGGTGCCTAGAGTCCAAAAATAGTCTTTAAACATTTTATACATATATGTATGTGTTTGTGGACATGATAACTCTCGTAAAAATGATCCGATCGAGACCAAATTTGGTAGACATGTATTTCTACATTTACTCGGACGAGTTTCTAATCCAGCCATATCGGTCAATCGGAACAGGTAGTTTGGAAGGGTTTTGTACCCCAAAATGAGGTGTTGTTCATATGTAATTTAAAAATAAATGAAATTTTATCTTTTCCCATTAGAATCAGCTCCAAAAACTACACAATGTAGTTTTTTTCAAGTTTTGCTCTATCTCCAATGGTAAATATCTATTCTATTTATTATGCTTAAAAATCATAGTTTATGTGTTTATCATGGCAGCTAACCTGCATACTCGTTTCCCTTCTGTACATCTTTTATGGGGAGTAGGCAAACTCCTTTCTTTAAGGACAGACTACAAAGACAGCTGATTATTACCAGTAGGTGATTCATTGATTTTGATGAATCTTGGTATAAATGGTCAAAATAAAGATTGTTTATGCTAGAAATGCCTACTTTCAGTGTTCCTCACAGCATCAAACCTGCATACTTTTTTCCATGTTAATCTTATGGGGGATAGGCAAACTCATTTATTTATGGACATATATTGATCAAACTTGGCATATGGTCTAAATAAAAATAGTTTATTGTAAAAATTCCTACTTTCAGTGTCCCTCACAGCAGCAAACCTGCATACTCTTTCCAATGTTAATGTTATGGAGAATCGGAAAACTCTCTTATTTATTATGGATACTGATCTAACCTGTAATATATTATTATTCATTTGGAAATTCGCTGAGTACGCAGGTCTGCTTGGGAAGGGGGTATTGACTCTTTAGCAACTTGCATTCGACACTGTTTTTGTTCAAAATTCAACAATTTTGGAACTAATTTTTCTACACTCTGTATAGAAAAAAAATGAAAAAAATATCATGACATGAACCAACTGATTAGCGACCTCTCTAATTGTGATTTGGCGATCGTTCATGACCATTTCTTTCCCCTTTTCAATATTTTTCATCGGTTGTGATCAGATTTGCCATAAGCATTTGTTAATATTTCACACTTTCCTACACTTTATTCAATATTTACACAAAATTGATACAGATTCTTATATCATACCTAAGAGACTTAACTACCAGTTTAATAAAAAATATTTTTTAAATTAGACTCTCTCAATGCCAACAAAATTTAAAAATTAATGTAACTTTATGAGCACACTCATATTGTCTTCAGGTGTTTCAGTGAATTCATTCATTTATTCAAGTTAAGAAAACATTGCTGAACATCTTATAACTGCAGACTTCCATTCCAAATCTGTTTATTTGTAGATTTTGTTGCGAATGCTACACTTCTACAAGAGATAGAGCGTGATTGGCTGAAGATTGCACCGGCTCTTCTTGACTACAACTACACAGTCGTACCTGAGCGCAAGGATGAAACAAGCCAAAGGATTAAGGATTTTTACATGAAAGGAAACCCCATTTCTAGAGAGAACACTGCTCCTTTTATTCAGGTAGCTATATTCTTCTTCTTTAAGAATAAATACTGGAAGACAATTCAGAAACTATTTAAATAATGTATTTATTTTAGAGGAAAATAAGTCATGGTCCTTTGGTATGAATGTAAATGTTTCGTTTGTGTATACTATGAATAACATTTTTTGTACAGTACTGCCTTCTCAACATGAATACATTAGTTAATACATGTTAATGCATAAATATTATTTTATCACTTCCATATTATTTTATCATTTTTATATATTTTGTATCAGATTAATCTTTCAAGATAATTTAATCTAAATATGAGTGAATGTTGAGTGAGATGATTAATATTACATAGCTTTGTTATAAAGTTAAGACAGGATTTATTTTTCAATAAAGACCTGGATTGGATATACACAACAGTCACATTTAAGTAGCTGATTACTTTACTACCCTTAAGCTTATTTATTTATACTTTTTTTATTTCTTAATATTTTCAAATAGTTTTGTATTTTCTTAGCAAACAAAAACAAAAAAATCTATCGGATAGTTTTTAGCAGATGCTTCAGCAGGCAAATAAAATGTTTTTACATGATGCTAGAGTGTTAGGTTAAGTGTTAAAAAGTTTTCTTAGATGTAATTATTATTTTGTTTAACAGACCAAACAACTTGTTAATGTGTCCATTTCTCATAAGTTCTATTATGTATTTATGTTGTATTTTTTATGAGAAATAAATTCATTTATTTATTTAAATAAACAAACAATGATTACATTACAAGTACAATGTTAAAAACTCTGAAACATTCCTCTATTCAAACAAAAATGTTTAAACCATATTAGTCTGAAATCTCAATAATTTGTAAAAAATATATTTAAAAGGATCTATAAAATTCAAATACTAATAATACTTTTAGCAAAGTTAATCCATCAGATTAGGCCTAAATGGAAAAAATCACATTATAACTAGGTAAATCACTAGACATTAAAATTAAATCACTTTTCAAATGACATAAAGAATGAGGTTTTCCAATTGAAAACGTCTTAGCTGCAATAGTTTGAATTTAAACAATTTTCTTATGGGAAGAGAGTAGGTACTGCAGACTCTTAATTCACAGGTAAAAGTAACTGCTATTTTTATTCATTTACTGGATAGCTTATCGTTTGTTTGCAGCTGGCCAGTGACCGGTTGTTTGTAGTGGATGTAGAGAAGGCGGCCAGACTACAAGCAGCTACCAGTAAGGCACCAGTCTACTTCTACCGCTTCACCTACCGTGGCAAACATTCATATTCTGAGATGATGTCTTGGGGTTCTACTGAAAACTTTGGTTAGTCTATATAAAAACAAATAACTCTGCAATTGATCTTATCAACTAAATCTCCTTATGCACACATTATTTTTTCCATTCTATGCATCTAGATTTGTAAACAGTTGGCATAACTTGTTTAAGACTTAGTCCTAACAAAGATTAGTAGGGTAAAGTTTGAAAAGACATTTCTGGATACTTTTATTTTCCATTGAACATTATCAGTTGACTTTTACCTCAACATGCTCATCCATCACGACATTGTTGCAGGAGTAAGCCATGGGGACGACACAGGCTACATGCTAGGAGTAGAGTACATGAACCCTCTGGAGACAGAATCTGATCGCAAAATGAGCAACTCCATGGTCAACATGTGGCTTAACTACTCAAAAACTGGGTGAGAATGTTGTTGAAATTAAATTAGCTTGAATTAACTATGATTTATTATATTATTACAATATTAATTGATTAACAGTTGAGTTTACAACAAATTTGTTATTTTAAAAAAATGTGCTACCCAAAATTACACTTACTTGTCCTTAATTATTAAACTCTTGATTGACAATCCCGTCAAGAGTATATCAGGCAGTCTTGACACTAACATAGTAACTCTCGTAACTGTAAGTCACAATTTGTTAACCTTCATGTATTCAAAAAATTCTGAACTATGTACTTCTGTATTATGTACAAGTTTTCCAACTAGTTTTCTTTGTTGTCATTATACCTTTCACTCCCAATATCGTTTATAAATTGAAGTTAAGAGGGTCGTTTTTTTTACCAAAGCAGGAGCTACCTGCGGATCAGGAGCAACACTGGCTTGGTAAATCAAACATACCTGGTTTAAAATCCTACCTGTCAGACGACCCTATCTGATGGACGACTTCTGTCAGATCATGAGAAGTCACCTCTCACTAATGTGATTAACACCTCTAAGGTATCTCACTCTACCTGATTCACAGCACAGGCTGTTGGGTTATCTATCCAAAGTGATGTTATGTTCCAGCAAGCCCCAGTTCAAAGATGCAGCTTGGGTCCCAGTATCGCCTGAGGCAGGTCTCACCGGGTTAATGGACTACTTGCACATAGCTGCTCATGAGGATGCTACACCCAAAGTGACCGAGGACCTCGGCAACCGAGCCTTCTGGGACTCTTTGCCCTTCAACGAGCCTAACCGAGGCCAAACTGTCACCGCTCGAGGCCATTCTGAGTTGTAATGTAAACTTCACTTAATAAATATTGTAACACTTTTATCAAACATTATAAATATTCCACAATATTTCAGCTTCAGATCAGGATTTTTATTTCAATGCCTCATAAACAAAATTTAAACATCTATTTTTAAATGAAAAAATCCTTAAATTGGAGCTATGAATCTTCAGTCGTAGTCCAAGATTCTGATCCTTAAGATTTTATATCTATTTGTTCAACAATTATTTTCTCTTGTAGCCTTTATATAGGGTGTGATTTGTTATGTTATTCTTAAACCTAATTAATTTAACAATCGCTTAATACTGTACCATGATTTTAACAGTGTTGAAAGTATAATTGAATTAACAGATGAAATATCCACAATTTTATTTACATAAATTCTAGTATATTTTGAACCCAACAATGAAGATAGGATTTTCATTAATGAGAATCTATTCTAGCAAATTACATCAAACTAGCCAATGAAATGTTTTTTATATAAATACTAAAAAAGTTATGAATAAATCAAGCATGTTATAAAATATCTGATTACTCTATATGCCATTAATTAAATCAAGTGCAAATTAGTTAATCATATCGTAAACACCGATAATCCGGATTAATTGGGAACGGATTCCATCTGCATTAGATCAAATTGTCCGGATGATCAAAATTATATTAAAAAAAGGTCTAGCCCACACTATTTGGAAAACAACTACAGTACAACCTGGATAATCTGGCCTGAACAGGCGGCCGGTGGGACAGATTCAAGGAAATGCCAGATTAGCGAAAGACCGTTTAAAATGTAATGAATTTGAAATATTAGAGTTGAAGGATAATAACGAGTTTGGTTAAATCCAGTATATAGTAATTTATTTAAAAATTGCATCAAAACAATACAACAAACTAAGTCATAACTGTACTTAAATTCAACTCTGAATAAAAACGAGTGTATGGACTGTATTTAAAATAGTACATTTTCTATTCATACACAAGTACAGTAGAAGATCTACACAGCACACATACACCTTTCTCCCATTGCTCATTTAAATAAAGATCTTCTATTTTAAGTAAAGGGTAATCAATATAAATTTTTATTTCTAGCAAGAGACAAAATCCGGATTATTGACTGTTCGGATTTTTTAAGTCCAAATTATCGACTCTCTTGTGTAATAATTTTAATTTTAAAAAATTTCTGGGCCTAATGGGCATTTTTTTACAAAAAGCCTTGAGTTAAATTAAACTAGTTTGAATACTATTATGATTATTTTATTATTATTTCTAGTATTTGAAGACCAAGACTGCTATCCTAGAAAACTAAGAGTGTATCAGGAATATTATACATACATATCTCATCTGAGTTTATCCATGTTTCACTGAAAATAATACAATGAATTTTATATTTAATTTGAGAAAAGTTAAAATTGTTAAAAACTTTTCTTAAACTTCTGATATTACCATACAGTAAATTAAAACAATCTGAAATACCATGCATGGTAAAAAATACATTATTTAAAAGAATCATATTCATATACAGTTGTATTTTCGTTCTCATTCCATATACAGTAAACCCTCTCATATCCGGACTAATATGGCGACGGCCGATCCGGATAGCAAAAAATCCGGATATGAGAGGGAAGTAAAACATCCAGATATTAAATAATAAAACCACTTTAATGATATCAAAACTCAAAAATCACGTAATGCAGTACAAAGTGGTACAGTACTAGAGTAATACAAATTTTCCTCCATCGTAATGACAACCCTTTTTTCCGGCCATAATAACTTATTACTACCCGAAACTAAAACGAACCGTTACGAGAAAGACAAGGTCACTGAAGCAAAATAAAGACGACACTGACCACGGAAGCAGGTGTTGTCACTTCAGTACGCGTGATGCGTTGGCTTGGCTATTGGGGTGGGTACGGACAGGAGGGGTGGGGACTGGGGAGGTTTATTGTTTTGTAAGTCAGTGACCATGCACCAGATAGCACAGAATACAGACAGTAGCGCTAGAGACTCAGGCACTCGGGACTAGGGTGACTCATCGTTTCCCCATTCTGCTTTTGAACATTACCGCTGTCTACATGGCTTCAACTATATGTCGATCGGCGCGCTACTAACCGGCCAACAAACATCGTTCGCGACTACTGGTTTAAGAAACATTGAACTCCTTGAGTAATTTTAAATTTTTGCATTCTTTCAAAATCACGTCTGGATATCGGAGGGTCCGGGTATGAGAGGTCTGGATATAAGAGAGTTTACTGTAGTCTTATCGAATAAAAAAAAGTTTCATTTAAATATACATTCTGAAGACTGCCAAATGTAACATTACTGTTATCATTTTAAAGCATTCAGCTCCATCAGATTGTTGATTCTGTGGCATTTTCACCATTTGATTTCCGCACATAGAACTTTCCATCCCGGCACCATGCAAATGTGTAGCCAGCTTCCTGACATTTTCTCTTTAGTTTTGCGAGGAAAGACTTATTTTCTGGTGAAAGATGCTCATTAATGAATATTTTATTGGGAACATACGCCTTATTTACCTTATCAGCTATAAGGGAACTCCTCATATCTCTATACAGTATAACCTCGATTAACCGTCACCCTCGGGACCGAGACCATGACGGATAACCGAATAGACGGATAACAGAAATAGTAATAGCGCCGATACAACTTAGCACCTAGACAGTGTTTGTCGTGGTAACTTCGTAATTCACTGCCTTGCATGTTATAACGGCGCCATTTTAAGTCATAATTAATTTTCATGATAGACTTAATGTGAATTTATTTTAAATGAGAACAAACCAAACTACGCCAGTTCAAGTGAAAAATTATTTATTGAAATATTTTATTAAGAAAACAATGAAATATGAACTGTACATGCACGTATTTTTACTCTCAAAACTTTATGTTGCCAGGATTTAGTTATTAAAATAATCCGTCATTTTCTTTTGTTTCTTTCCCCGTCGAGCTTTTCAGGCTTTTCTAATTTTTCTGAGAAGAAGCATCAGCGTTTAATAATTTATTGTTTATTGTCGAGACCCACAACTACACGTTACCGTTTCTCAGCCATAACAGACGAGCATTACACACCACGTATAAACAGAACTGTTAACAATAAACAGTAAAGCACGTAAACACTAGTTGGCATTGCACTCAAAATCGACAATAACTTCAGTTCACTGTAGCCACGCACCATACTGAACTGAAATGAAACGGTAGCAGTGGAATGCAGAAGACAGTATAAGGGATTAACCAGCAGGGTCACTACCCTTGCCGCCAATGATTCACGCACAATGCAGTTGTGCAGTACAGTCGTCACTATTCATCATAGAGCCTCAACTCAAGATCCGACTCGGCGCTGACGCGGAAACATAATTATTTTTGCGCTAGCGGGGTGACGGTTAATAGAGACTGACGGTTAAAAGGGTGACGGTTAATCGAGGTTCTACTGTACATGGAGAGCCAAGTGTCCCACACTCGCCTATCAGTAAACTAAACCACTATGGATGGGATGCGGTCCTTTTTAAACGATGGGGTCCCGTGGGCCGCAGCGATCTCGCTGCCAGAGACAGTGACGCCCAGCACTGATCCCACATCCGGTAGGTAGATCACTCAATTTTGCTTCAAAAATTGTTTAACATTGGTATAAGAGGTGTAGCCCACCTTAAAAGCTAAAAGCTTTTAAAAGGTTTAAAAGCTATCTATTAAATAGAACGCAATGTGTCAAAATTAATTTTTAGATCAGTGATTTGAGTGTTATCAAGAGTGGGGTTCCTAAGGGCTGTGTTGGGGGCAACTTTATTTATCATTTACATTAATGATTTGCGTGAGGGCAAATTTAAAGGTATGTTAACCTTATTTGCGGGTTATTCTGAGTATAATTGGCAAACAATATAGCAGGAGATAAACAGTGATTTAGAAGCTCTCACATGGTGGTTTACTGTAAATCGCATGATTTTAAATACTGAAAAAACTAAATTTATAATTTTATCCTCAAAAATCCTCATAATTTTGAAAATTGTATAAAGTATAAATTTTCAAAGTCCTTCGTCACACAATATTCTTGCAAAAATAAATGTGCTGCTGTTGAGCAAATTGAATATACAGTATAAACTACGAGGGTTGTCCGTAAAGTAAGGTTCCCATAGCGCTGCAGTCGATAATAGTGCTGTGACGCTGTGGCATGGTTTTGCATTGTTTTTTCACAAAGTATATTTCAAGATCAACTGGCACTGCAAATGATTACTTAATTATTTTTTAGTTTTGACGGTAATAATAGAAAACTTAAAATTTTCTGGTTTATTAATGAATATATAAACATACCACTATCATAAAGCTATAACTCTCTCTGATACTCTTAAAAATCGCACTATCACTTCTATATAACCATAACCAAAAAAAACCAAATTTGATAAATACCATCCCACCCTAAAAAATCCCTCATTGCCATAAATCTTTTCATCAAATATTTTCTTAAATTATTTAACATTGGTATAAGATTGTAGCCCACTTAAAAGCTAACCCATCAATATAAAAAATTTAATTGAAAACCAATGTGTCAAATTAAATTTATAAACGTTCAGTGATTTGAGTTTATCAAGAGTGGTTCCTACGTAGTGTTGGGGCAACTTTTAATTTATCATTTAAACAAATTTTCACTTTTAACAATTTAACCTTTTTCATTCTGCTTGCAAACAATAGCATAAAACCCGATAAAGCTCTCACAGTTTACTTAAATTCAATGATTAAATAAAACACTACAAAACTAAATTCATAATACTTCCTATCCTCAAAAATCTCATAATTTTGCAAAATACAAAAAAAAAAAAAGTTTTCCATTGCCACAGTACCCCCCAAGCCACATCCCCATTCTGCCAACTCCCCCCACACTCGCCACTCCCCCACCCCCCCCCCCCCCCCCCCCCCCCCCCCCCCCCCCCCCTCCCCCCCCCCCCCCCCCCCCCCCACCCCAAATCCCCCCCAACGCTCCCCCCCCGTCCCCCCCCCTCCCCCCACCCTGCTGCCCCCCCCCCCCCCCCCCCCCCCCCCCCCCGCCCCCCCCCCCCCCAACCCCCCCCCCCCCCCCCCCCCCCCCCCCCACCCTCCCCACCCCCCCCCCCTTCCCCCCCCCCCCCCCCCCCCCTCCCCACCACCCCCCCCCTCCACCCCCCCCGCCCGGACACCCCCAGCGACTCCCCCACCCTTCCCTATATGAAGAACACCTGTGGGAACGCACGCGCCGAGAAGAGCTGGAAGAAGCGGTTCTCAGCTATCTGCGCGGCTTTCTACAATACAAAGCAGATTGGAGTATGGAATAGTCTTGGGGAAATACCTATGATTCTTACATTAAAACTTGCAACAAAAATGTATTCAACATTAGTCTCAAAATTCTTCCTTTAAAATTTTTGTACGTTTTCAAAGTTTTGAATCTTTACTTAGTATGTGGAATATCCCCAGAAATGAAAATGAATAAAGCTGAACTTAAAAATCCCAATCAGTTCTTGATTTCAAAGACTAAAAATACTTTTTTCATAAAAGCATATTTATCTTTATTGCTCCAATAATATTTAGTAAATTGACTGAAAATTTCAAAATACTGACTAATAGAAATTTGTTCTGGGTCAAATTCAAACAATGGCTTACTCAAGTGGAGAGAATTGATTTTTATTCAGTATTCTAAAATAAATAGTTGCCATTATTTTAGAATTTTATTTTAAGGATACATTTTGGAGGGCTGTGCATGGAGGCCACTCAAGGACTATGCATTGATTGCAATTAGCTTTTACATAGTCATTAAAATATATATATGTGTGTGTGTGTGTCTATGAACACAATAATTCTCCTAGAAATGGTCCAATCGAAACCGAATTTGGTAGAGACGTGTATTTTTACATTTGCTTGGAGGAGTTTGTAATTTAGACATATTGGTCAATCGGAACAGGTAATTTGGGGGTGTTTTGTACCCGAAAAATGGGTTTTTAGCCTTTTTCCCAAGTAATTTTTAAAAATTCCAAATTTTATATTTCACTATTAGATTCAGATCAAAAAACTAAACAATTGAATTCCTTAAAGTTTTGCTCTATCTCCAATAGTTACCGAGATATTGAAAAATTTAAACACAGTACATTGTATTGAGGGGCTCCATTGCTAATCTTATGGAGGATAAGGGAAAATTAATATTTCCCTTTATGTTCCCAGAATCAGTCAGCCTGGTTTGTGTCATAAACTTTTTATTTTATTGTCTAAGACTAATTTTTTTGTGAATGTTATTTAATGTTGTTTTTCTATGAGCGTGTGCCATAATACTTTAAAATGTACTAAGAAAAAAGAGAAAATAAAGTAATTCTATTTCATTTCAATCCAAATATAGCCAAAGTAGCCATGAAAGTGTTTTACCATTAAATTTGAGAGAAGATTACATGATGAGCTCAGCAAAAATTAACGACACAAAATTTTAACCTCACAAACGATATTAAGCTCAAAGAATTCTTTTTAAATATTAAGGTATGAGGTGATGGAATTAAAAACTTGAAAGGAAAGAATTAGAGACTTTATTTATTATCAAACACAAGTGACAGATATTTAGTTGAAACTTTGAAGCAATAATACTAAAGTATCCTTCATCAATTCTTAACTGTAGTTTAAACATAGTTCAAAATATCTAGACATCCAAAACATTAGGGACTGACAAATATATACACATATCGAACTTGATCTAAAGACGGGCTCCCACAAGTTCTTATAATCTCCGAAAAAAACCATCATCTTCCAATTTTTTTTCTATTACTTTTTCCAATATCAACTTTGTCTAAACTCAACCCTTTCGTGAGTTAGGTGATTTTATGTAAAACAAGTATGGCTGTTATAGAATGTCAACTATTGATATGCCTTTAATTAGTTAATTATACTAAATTAGATGTTTTGGAACAGCTTTGAGTATTTAATCTTTGAGAAAATTTTATTCAATGTGTCTTTTAAAGAGTCCAAAATCAGTTTAAATTTATACTAAAAATGCTGATAGGTGTTTGTTACACAGTTATTACGATTAAGATGGAGAATGTGACCACAGATAACATGGTGGACAGTTCAAAGACACCACTTCTGCCCCCCGGAGTGCATTTGTGCCATACGGACTGCCATACCTTTGGCACGACTTACACTGTATCACTAAACACTTTTATTCAGTGATTTTACTACCATATTTTGCAATTTGATTGTCCAAGTAGTTAATGTACAAGACCTAGTCTTCATGAAGATAAATTGAATCATTGACAGACTTCTTGGAAGAGACAAAATAAGGGAAAATAAAAACATTTTTTGTCATACTGCTCCATTTTTAATACACGTTTAGCGGGTCAAGTAATCCTAGCTAGGGAGGGACAAAGACAGCTGATGTCTAGGTCACCTGTTTGTTATTAAAACGTAGAACAGATTAAAATACGTTCATGCCAATGGCATTGAAAGCGATAATTGATTATTAGTATTGGCAGACAATCAGCTGATAGTTTACAATTGCTAGTACAAGATCAAAGCAATTTGAAAAATCTTTGGTTTATACAGTAGTTAGGACAATATTTTATGCAGTCTGACAATCATGACAAGGATATCAGGCGTCTTTCTATTATATGTGTACAAAAAGCATCACTTTCAACCCTTGTAATAAAATATACTATATAGCAATAACAAAAATTTTCTTCTCACTCAATTGGGTCACTTTCTATGTTTGTATGGGCTACTCCTTTTAACACATAGACTTTGATTGTTCAGGAACATCTATTCTCACAAAAGGGTTAAATCTGCACTTACTCTAGAATTTTCAAGCCTTTCAATCAAATTTAAAAATCCTTAAGTATGTGGGTACCCAACGCTACATAATTAGCACTAAACCTACTCTTAATGTATGTACAAAAATATCACAAAATCAATAAAAAGACACCAGTTCAGAATATTCACATCTATAATAGTTAACTTTCATCAATTTTAAAATTCTTTTTAAAGGAAATTTCAACAAAATAAATTATTTAGATGGTTGATAAGTTAAAATCTATAACTGTGTAGGTATAATAGTGCAAATGACTGTTCGGTCTTAATTACATTAATTTTACCACCTAAATTAAGAATGCTTAATCTTAAAAGTTTACGCCTACAACAATTTAAGATTCCAAATAATTACATAAAGAATTCCAGTAATCAATGATCCAAATTCAAAAACACGTAACTGATTTTAACAAAAGAAGCCATTTTAAAAATGTATTATATTTATGGTTCATTCATTATAATTAACACTTAAGAAGAACTTAAGAAATGATGAAAATTGCAGATGAATTGTCATAGTTCTTACAATAAAACAATAGTTTGTCAATTTAAATATAGTGACTTACCATGTTGAAATTCTGTTGTTCTTTGTTTGTTCTGTTAAAGATTTATATCAGATTTTAAACATTTAGCTTGTGTGAGTATTAATTACTTAGTGGAAATTCTAGACAACCCACCCAATTTGAAAACTATATCCAATTCGAGCCCTTAAAGTAGATTTCATCACCTTCCCACCCCTAATATTTTTGAAACTATCCATTTCCTACATAATAACTATACCTATATAAATGACAACATCATTGTCAAAGTTGATTTACTGTGGAATATTGGGAACAGAAACCGGTTAAGGAAATAAAAATATGGATTGCCACTGTCTAGCTGTCGCAGTATTACATAGGCTGGGGTGGTGGGGCGGTGCAGTTATCACCCTCAGTTGTTACAGTGGTCGAAGCGTGCGGAGGCGGATGGTTGCGGGTGGCTGTGTCATAGGAAGGAGGTGGGGTCGGGTATTTCTTGACGGCCGCATCGTAGCTTGGCAGCAGCAGACTCTCTGTATCGATGTAATGGATGGTTCGCTGACCAGGGAACACCCTGAGCATCAGATACTTGTAGCAGCTCCACACCACTCCGATGAAGTACGCCTGGAGTGCAAACATGAAAAAGAATTATAAGGTTTCTGTTGATTTCATTCCGTGAATAATATGGGGTATTTTAAAATTTGTTACTTTTCAATGCAGTGAAGTAAAAATTTTAGTTTTGTTGTTCAGCCTATGACGAATTTATGATTTTTTATGTCCAATCTAATAACTTTGATAACATTGTATCAATTGTTTCTCATTTATTCTTAGATAAGTGTGATTCCACTGTGTTATTACAAGTATCCGAATCCGAAAATTATCCGATCCGGATCCGATCTGAACTTGAGATATCCGATCCGAAAAAAAAATTCACTATCCCCACACCTCTTATATATATATATAAATTTTAGCACCGAAAAATCTGAATCCCTTTCAATAAACACATGAAAAACATTTTAACCAGTTTCCATGGAACATATTAAACACCTAACTTAATTTAGATGGGAATTCCATGAAATATATTGTACTTCAAGCCGCATAGCTTAAGCTGAGCCTGCCATTGGCAAAAAATAATAAAGAATAAAAAATACTGTTAGTGTAATCTTATTTTGGAACTTTATATGTGCTATTAGCGAATTTCTCATAGGGAAGAAGCTATTATGGTAGGTCTCATGGTGAGACTGGGCTCCAATGTTAACCTTATGGAGGATAGGGAAAAATTAATATTTCCCATATTAATGAATATTTTTGGATAAAACTTGATATTTAGCTTCATCTGGTTGAGATCTATCCATTTATGCTTAAAAATCATAGTTTATGTGTTTATTATGGCAGCAAACCTGCATACTCTTTTCCCATAGTAATCATATAGAGAATACGCAAACTCCTTTATTTATGGACAGATGTTGATTAAAGTTGGTATAAATGTTAAGATAAAAATTATTTATGGTAGAAATGACTAATTTCAGTGTTCCTCACAGCAGCAAACCTGCACACTCTTTCCCATGTTAATCTTATGGAGAATAGGCAAATAATTCTCATGTTTATGGACAGATTTTTATAAAACTTGTCATATATTATTATTATTTATAATTGATTTGGAAATTCGCTGAGTACGCAGGTCTGCTGCGACGGGGGTATTTTTTTATTTGTAATCAAGTCTAATACAAGATATTTTAGAATAATTTTGAAGACAAACTATATTTCTTGTTTGCCATAATTAATTATAGAATACACCTAGTTTACTGCCTGATCTAGTTAGTTTAATTTGACTGATTGTATCTAGTTAAACATTTCACATGCATGAATCCTGAAAATATTAGAAATTTTTGAGCAAATATCCTCATAAATACATTAGGTAGGCCTACTGAAGATTACCATGTGTTTACCTTAACAAGCAGAGCCACAAGGAAGGTGAGGAGCACCAGCAGTGAAAGACACTGTTCATTGAGCTGCAGCAGTTCCGACTGGTACGGGATGCGTGGGCTGTGGGTGATCAGTCCATGGACATCGGGCATGTACAGCACGAACCCGACAGCGGTCAAACTAGAGAAAAAAAACAGTAATGCTATGTCTCTATGCTTTTCCAGTACCCAGCACTCAGGAATGATATAAGGTCTTGGGGGCTGGAAGGACTTCCACCCTTTCCTACACAAACTGTCCTGCATTTTGATCACAACAAATCCCTTATTTTTGATGACTGTACAACAAACAACTAAGGTAACAGTGCATGGCTAGCTTTGAACCGGGAATAACTGATCAAATTGGTGTCCTATGTGATAAAATTTTCCTAACTTGATAAGCTCTACCCTACAATCATTTCAGTTTTAATGCTATCTTCACAAAAAAATGAAATATACAGAGTGTTCATTAAATTTGGTAATAAACTTGAAGGGCTAATAATATTCATAAAATTAAACAAAAATGTCCTATGAAAATATCTTCAAAGGTCCTTTGATTGGGAATTCTTAGATGCCATTTTTTTACTTTTTAAACAACATTTTTTACACATTAAGAAGTTTTATAAAACAATAGTCACAAGCGTTTTCGAAACCATATTGAGCAAAGAGTTTATGAAAAAATATAACTCTCTTTAATATTTTCAAAATGGCGGCAGTTTAAAATCTTTAGTCAAACAACCAAATTTGACTGATTGTATCTAGTTAAACATTTCACATGCATGAATCCTGAAAATATTAGAAATTTTTGAGCAAATATCCTCATAAATACATTAGGTAGGCCTACTGAAGATTACCATGTGTTTACCTTAACAAGCATAGCCACAAGGAAGGTGAGGAGCACCAGCAGTGTAAGACACTGTTCATTGAGCTGCAGCAGTTCCGACTGGTACGGGATGCGTGGCTGTGGGTGATCAGTCCATGGACATCGGCATGTACAGCACGAACCCGACAGCGGTCAAACTAGAGAAAAAAAACAGTAATGCTATGTCTCTATGCTTTTTCCAGTACCCAGCACTCAGGAATGATATAAGGTCTTGGGGGCTGGAAGGACTTCCACCCTTTCCTACACAAACTGTCCTGCATTTTGATCACAACAAATCCCTTATTTTTGATGACTGTACAACAAACAACTAAGGTAACAGTGCATGGCTAGCTTTGAACCGGGAATAACTGATCAAATTGGTGTCCTATGTGATAAAATTTTCCTAACTTGATAAGCTCTACCCTACAATCATTTCAGTTTTAATGCTATCTTCACAAAAAAATGAAATATACAGAGTGTTCATTAAATTTGGTAATAAACTTGAAGGGCTAATAATATTCATAAAATTAAACAAAAATGTCCTATGAAAATATCTTCAAAGGTCCTTTGATTGGGAATTCTTAGATGCCATTTTCTACTTTAAACAACATTTTTTACACATTAAGAAGTTTATAAAACAATAGTCACAAAGCGTTTCATGAAACCATATTGAGCAAAGAAGTTAATATGAAAAATATAACTCTCTTTAATATTTTCAAAATGGCGGCAGTTTAAAATCTTTAGTCAAACAACAAAAACCTCAATGATTTTATAAAAACTGTACAAGATTCAAAAAAGATTTTTAGTTTTACTACAACTCCATCGGTACTATTTTTAATGAAATCAATTTAAGAAAAACAGAACATTCAGAACAATTAGAACATTCTGCTGAAGTTTGCATAGATTCACACATTGTTCTGTTGATGATCTATAATAAAACTTTGTGTTTTAACACTATGAGTGCCGATCGACACGGTTGTATCGTTGGATTCACCCGATACAAGTACCGATCGACACACCCGTGTCGATGTTGCAAGTGTTTACTTAATCGTAGATTATACTCTGTCCCCACAATAAAACTGTATTGTATATAGTATCAAATTAACTGGCTTGTTCTAAGCATTCCAATTTCATAGTGATTACTCTATTAATGTTGTTAGCCGGCCTGCTTACTTTGTTATGGTTATGTTCCAACGTTTTAATTCGTGAAATTTTCTTTTGACATGGATAGTAGTAATATAAGGGGAGATGTTTTGATGATGATATAAGTGATGAAGATGAAGATTGTATCATTCCTGATGAAGATCATAGTGATTTAGATGTAGATGTGCCAGAGTCTGAATTAGGTGTTTCGTTGGAAGATTTTTCTAGTGGTAGTGGCAATAATTATTCATCTCACAATAGTTAATTAGAATCTTCTGACAATGAAGAAAATATCAGGGATGAGGAAATAAGTAGAGGTGTGCGGATAGTGAATTATTTTTTCGGATCGGATTCGGATCGGATAGCTCAGGTTCGGATCGGATCCGGATCGGATAGTTTGGGTTCGGATCGGATAGTTTTCGGATTCGGATACTCGCAATAAAAAAGTGAAATCAGACTTATCTAAGAATAAATTAGGAAAAAATCAATAAAATGTTATCAAAATTATTAAATGGTACATAAAAAATCATAAATTCTTCATAGGATGAACAACAAAACTAAAATTTTTACTTCACTGCATTTAAAATTAATAATAATAATAAGTTTATTCCATCAATAAATACAAACTTACAAAATAACAATTACCAGTAATAAATTTTAATATGGCGTAATTCAGAAATTAAATCAACAGAAACCTTATAACTCGCCATTAAATCACATCAACTTTCTACTAATTCATCAATTCAGTCTACTAATAATCAACTAATTCTCAATTTTATTTCACGATTCAATTATTTTATTCATTACAATGATAAAAACAAATCACCATTAACAAAGAATCAAAGATTTTGGGGCCGACGTCGTTCGCTCGATGCCATCGGCTATCTGCGTATCGGCAGGGGCAGTGACAATGCAGCTGCTATCAAACAAAGGCCTGTGCGCAGGCGCAGAGTTGGAATATTTGGCAGATAAAATACCCCGATCGGCTGTGTAACAATATTGAAACCTGTGAAATTATGGTACCTCGTTGTAATCTAGTTAGTTATTCATCTTAAAATTATCTAAAAATGTAAAACTAATAACGCTTAAATTCATTTAACAAAGAGAAAATGTAGATTGAAAACAAGTGGAAAATTTGTTGGTTATGTGAACACGGAACGACGATGACGAAATAGGCCAAATGTAAATCTGGCAACACTTTATCGTGTATCTCAAACCCGGATTAGTTGAGAATGCGATAACTAAACAATTGATCGTCTATGTAGACGATCAGAATGAAGTAGTATTATTTTTGCCGGAAACCCCGTCGCAAAACGAGCTATTATGATGGTTTGTTACCAGTAACATTAAACAATTCAAGTTTTTTCGTAACCGAAATGAAATTTTATATGGAACAATATCAAACCGCAATCTGATATTCGGTGCAACTATCGATGACGCTATGCCTTGTATTTCAAAATGCAATATTGTGTTGAACTTATGGTTACTTAAATGCGTAGTTGAAGAATCGAATAATTATACCGCATCCTCGGACCGCCCAATGACGTTCTTACATTCCGATTGGATATGAATTGCGTAATTTCGTTGTCTGCGGTCGTCATTAGTCTTTCGAATCGCTATAAGTGTATCGCGTCTACCAGTCAACGACATTGTTTTGATGAAAGACTACGTAATTTCGTCGTCTTATCAAGGTTTAAGCAAAAACTATTCCAGCTTCGCGGGTATTAACTCGACGAAAATCTCGTTGTTTTTGTTCAAATTGCTGTATTATACAGTCTATCCGAAAATTCGAATATTTATCGGATCGGATCGGATATCTTAAATACATTCGGATCGGTTTCGGATATCCGATCCGATCCGAATCCGAACCGAATTTTCGGATATCCGCACACCTCTAGAAATAAGATCAGTTCCATCCACTTCAAATAGGCCTAGACCTACTCAAGTTACTCTAGATCCTTGGGTTAGGGTCCATCCCCCAGAAGAACCTAAAAAGGTAACATCTCAATTTCTTGTTAGAGAGTGTGGCTTGAAAGATCTCCCTCCTAGAAACAGCAGCCCAATTTCATACTTCAATTTTTGGCTTCTTTTGGCAAGAGAAACCAATGCTTACGCTGCTAGATTCCTTGCTAGACAGAAGAACCTAACTCCAAAGTCTCGTTACCGTAACTGGAAGAATGTAATTGTAGCAGAATTAATAAAATGGTTTGGTATTCTTATAAATATGGACATAACAGAGTGGAAAATTATCAAAATACAATACAATACAAGAAAAAAAGGCATCCATGCCGAACAACATAGGCTAACTTTATATGAACATAAGCCAAAATACTGTGGCCTCAAACTTTTCCAGGCACTACCAGAAAATTTGCGCAATATCGATGATTTCTCTAAATTCAAAATTGAAACTCAAAAATTCCTCTTAGAAAAGGTTTTTTATGACCTCAACAGTTTTATTAACAAGTAGCATAGTTAGGTTAATGTTTTACGTACTCTGTACCTTTTGACCTGTCCAACTCCTGGCCTGCCCGGACTACGGACGGAATACACACGTAACAAGTAAAAGTAGACCAGACCAAAATATTCCTTTTTATTCAAAGTGTATTGCCTTCAACAGGTTCTTAATTATTGCCAACTTCACCAACTAACATCTGTTTCTACACTGCCACGAAATGACCCTAACTACAATCCTTGGGTCGAAATTAGGTAAATACTGGATCATGCTAACACAATGTTTAAAAAATATTTCATTCCTAGCCAAGATGTTTTTATAGATGAAAGTCTCATTAAGATGAAGCATAAAAAGCATGAACAGTATGGTATAAAAAATTTGAAGCATGTGACAGTAAAACAAATTATGTTTTACATGTTGAAATATATAGTGGTAAAGACTACCTGGCTGTAACTGAACCCAATGCACCACTATTTACCCATCGAGTGGTTATGAAGGTGATGACTAAAAGTAGGCTCCTCGATAAAGGTTATCACCTCTATAAGTTCAATTTTTACACTAAAATCCCCCTTGCTGAAGAACTAATGGCCCGAAAAACATTTTTGACAGGCACAATGAATAAGACTTCTAAACATATACCAACTACTGTGAAGAGGACAAAGCTTGGGGAAAGGGAAAGCTTATATTTCAGGAAAGAAGATTTGCTGCTTATCGCTTTTAGGTAAAAAGTAACCCGTAAACCGGTGCTTGTCCTCACTACTGGATTTCATGCAGAAGATGGTATTGTCACCAGCGAAAAGGGCCTTACTGGTAGAAAGCCATTCCTCATCCACAGCTACAACCAATCCATGGGTGGAGTGGATGTCAGTGACAAGTCGATTTACCATTTGTCAATAAACAGATGAACATCAAAATATTGGAAAAAGATTTTTTTCAATATTATTTATATTTGTGTCTTCAATTCTTATGTACTGTACACCCTCTGAATTCTTATACTCTTTACAAAATTTATTTAGTGAAAAAAAATTTTTTTGAGGCCCACATATTCAACACCAATGAAGTATTTTTTTTTTAATTTTTACAGAATTCTAAATTAAAGCTTGCAAAACTATGAAAAAGTGCCAAGCACCCCGAGGGCACTTGGAGGGTTAATTAACTAAATTATAATCACCTACTTTGATTTTTAAAATTAAAAACAATTCACCAGTTAAAAAGATTACTGAAGAGTTACCATGACAGACAGAAGTCGAAGACTTGCAGACAGAAGAACGGCAACAAATACACAGGCTTTCCCTTGATTGCTCCGTAAACCATGAGCAGAGTGATCATGAAGGTGCAAAATGTGAAAATCACACAAGTATTTACGTCGCCTGAAAATGGAGAGATGTCAAATAAAATTTTCAAATAACCTTCATATATTATTCATTTTTAACTAGGCCTAGTTACACATGATTCAGAAAAAAGTTTAGGCATTATAAAAAAAGTTAAAGTGTTGATAAAAAGAGTCATCTCCAAATAGTTTTTCTTTTTAAACAAATTGCTATCTTTTTCAGACTAATTAACACGTTCACTGCGGCATGAGTGACTCATGAGTGTCTGGCTCTGTGTGCGGCGACTATTCCACCGTGGCTGACGCTCCTTGCCAGCGTCACAGTAGATGAAAATCTTTTTTCATTATATGTGAAGCATATTTTTCACACCTGTAATACGATTTAAGTGAGGGTTGCACTGTTATTATTAGTTTTATTATTATTTTATTATTAGTATATATTTATATATGAGTCACCGGTGACTTACACCACACTGTGGTTAATTTTTATTACATAATATTCTTCTACTGCGGCATGAGTCACGGGTGACTCATAAGTTTTTCGAGAGAGAATAGTTCCTACGCATTTTCGACGTTTATTATTTGCGCAAATATTTATTTATTTTACTGTCTGATGGTTTGAGTCTTATGTTTGTTGTCTTGTAAACAACTAAAACTTTTGGTCGAAATCAAAAGTTGAAAGAAATAAAGTCATGAGTCACCAGTGACTCATTTCGATATACGACGCTGCAATCTGGTGGGAAATATCCATAGTAACCTAAAAAAACCCACCGGCAGCGCTCCTAGTGCAACCTCTATGAAATTAGAGCCCGCCAAAGTTTGAAACAACTATGAGTCACCGGTGATTCATGCCGCAACTAGCTATATACACCGCATGAGTTACTGGTGACTTATGCCGCAGTTTGGATAAGTTATTGAATTTTGATGAGGCAGTGAACGTGTTAAAATCTGATCCTGATATATCTTTTTATATATAATACACATAAATTAATTATTAATTCTTTATTCTAAAAAAAAACTAACTTCCAAGAAAAATATAAACATATTATTAATAACAGTAATAATCAGCTGATTATTTAGGCATATGACAATCTTCCCCCCTATTAAGCTGCTGTTGGTTCACAATGCCTCTTAAATAACCGTCCACCTTCTGATTTAATAAGGTACATCATGTTCCCAAGCGGTCTTTTGATTTTCCGTACTGACCACTTTTCTTCTGAGGTGTTTGAGTCAATACACTTTGCCCTCTTGAAAAACTTTGTTTAGTTACAACTTGATATTTTTTCTGAGGGGTGGGTGTCATCTCAACCATTAAATCTATTTTGGTTCTTATGTTCCTCCCAAACATAAGCAAGTATGGAGATTGTCCGGTAGCCGAATGGTGTGTCTTTCTTGGCTTTCAGTATCGTGTTTATCTTATCCTCTATGTGTCCTCCCCCACAAGCTTTTAGGAGGTTCTTCACAGTTTGAACCACCATTACATTATAGCCTATTTATTTTTCGTAGATTGAGGAATAAGTGAAAAAAAACTAAAGTAGACTTAAACTTTTAAAATTGATTCAAAATCAATTTGAATAATGGATCTTTATAGTTTGAACCTTAATAAACCAGGGGAAGAATTCAATTGACAAAACATTTTTAAAATGCTTATGAAAATACACATTTTGCCTTTATAAACTGCTTATAACGAGTTTTATTAAGCTGTTTAAGTATTATTTAGGATTTCTGATAATGAAACATAACATGTACCAGTACGATTAATAACTTCAAACAAATGTCAATTCATACTTTATACGCTAGAGTTTAAAAAACCTCAACAATTATAAAACTTTGAAATATGACATGTGGATGAGCAATTCTAAAAAAATGGTTGATACTATAACCTTAAACAGAATGCACAAGCACCAAAAATCATTAATGATGACTTGAAATGTATGTAAAGATAACCAAACAGTCTTCAATTGTCAGAGTCCAAGGGTGATAAGTGAGCAATAGACACACTGTGACTGGGTGCTACACTTTTTTTGTAGGGAGGAGGAGGTAATGCTAATGCACACCGCAAGGACCCAGTAGTGTGGGACTCGCACCCACTAAACCCTCCCCACCATCTCATAAGACTAGCCTGGAACTATTATGCACATTACTTCGGGCTAGACCTTTTGATTATTGCACCATAGGGTTTTCCTCATCAGAGTGATCACAGTGCACTCCGGTGCTCGCGTGGTTTACTGGACCGTGAGCGGTCGCGTGGAGTGCCCCTGCACTCCACTTGTTTTTGTTGTTTTTCTTAATTAGTATGAATTGTTTTGACGATTTATTGGCATTTTATGTTGAATAGATACATAATTGATGTGATTGGTGATGTTATAAAACGCATAATTTAGATAAAAAGAATCATTTTGCAAATTGTACAATACAATAAATAAATAAATATTGGTGCATGGAAAAATTATTTTTAAAAATCGTTAGGAATAATTTTTCAAACAACGCAATCGAACCTCAAAACCAAGTATGACAACATACTTTGACAAATGCACCTAATTAGCACGTTCTGCACACACACTTTTCAAATGATCAAGGTATACTCATTTGTTAAACTTGAAAATTTTACAAAAACATAAATAAATATTGCTGCATAAAAGAGTTATTTAAAAATGGTTAAGAATAATTATTTCAATAACGCAATATTATCTATTTTAAGTTCATCAGGGTGTTCGTCACTTATGACACTCCCATCATCTTCCGTTTCAGCTAACCAACACCATAACTGTTCTTGGTTGTCCATTGTTCATTCATTAGTTAATATATGCACACACTATACAGTTTTCATATAAAAATAATGTCAACTACGTGAAATAAAATCCACAACATATGTCACTCCGTGGAAAAAAAACGGAACACGGATACTCGCGTGGAGTGCACCTGCACTCCAATCGTGCGACACCACAGGAAAAAATCAATAGAAAATTGGTTTAGCCCAAATTGGTAGCTGTCATTATACTGACAGGTTCCAGGGGTATCAGAGGTATCAGAGGGAAGGTAGATGACTGCTCAAGGTCACACGTGCTGACAACTGCGTTTTATGAACAAAACAACATGACTGGAGTGCCACCGCACTCCACGCAAGCATTGGAGTGTTAAGACGATAGAGATCGACCTTTTTCGCCCGAAGTATGGATTTGACCCAGTGTTTAACGCAGTTCCAGATATCCTCTCCCTGGAGCATATCTTCAAATATGTTGTCTGGACGAATTACTGCGCCGATCTCCGCAGAGTGACACTTGCTGTATAATCCATCTCCCTCGAAAAAAATTGTGCTGTGCCATGTCTATAATACTGGGGCAGTACAGGCATGTACATCAGCCAACTTTGCTGATCTTATGCAAATAGAAGCGAAAGTACCCGTCCCGATAGGAATTGTGTCACAAATAAATCGACCTCGCCTTTCTGCCACATGCTACACTACTCTCAGACCTTGTGGCAATATTGTTTTAATCGTAATATAAATAATAAAGTGTTTATTTTTAAATTTTATGCCTGAGAATTTTTTGATCTACATTTTTACCTCAGGATAAAATATATTAGAGTAGATATTATCAGTAGTATTTACAATTCTAGAGACCAGGAGAAAAGTGAGCAGATTTTTAATTACCTCCAAGATCCACTGTAACTTTGTATTAATTGAAATTGATTATTTTTCCAGATGGCATTCAATCTTAAATTGCTTATATTGTTCAAATTAAATATTAGCTTTAAATATAGGTGGTATTACCACCAATTCAGCGCGACTTTAACAGGAAAATAATCTGTGAAACACTTACGATAGTGGCTTGGTTGGCCTGGATAGTAGCCTTCATCTAAAACCACTGTTTTCTCCTGTATCTTTCCTAGAGTCAGCTGTAGACTATCTCTGTCACTGTGTATCTCCAACTCGGCCAATGGTGTAGGCTCAGGTTCCACTGAAGAGAGTTGGTTGTAGTTCATCAGCTCAGGGTTCCGCAACACTACGGCTAGCACTGACAAGGCTAGCACGTGAAGCATCTACACAATACAACACTGTCAGCTGTAAAATACTGTATACCTATGTGTTTATTGCTTATGTTTTGTAGTTTGTGTTTATCTTTAAGTGTCTATGGTGACTTTTGTAAAGTGTTTATTAGGATGCAAAGTGCTATGAGTCATAGTGATTAATGATATATAAAGTAGACTTTCCCCCATCCGGATCGGACTTGTCCAGACTCTCGCTAGTCTGGATCGACAATCGTGATTTCCTTTAGCGGCACAGTATTATCAAATAAAAACGTAAGTTTAATCGTGATTTCCTTTAGCAGCACAGTATTATCAAATAAAAACATAAGTTTATATTTCAATATTTTAAAATTGACAATTAGTGTAAATAAATCCCTGCTTGGTTAACAACTTTATTTTCTTGGATTGTAGAGTTCTTAGTTTGTTACATGGTTGTAATGAAACATGATTTATTTGAAAACACAAAGCTAACTAATAATAATAGATATCGCAATATACATGTGTCAGTCAGGGAGTCTTAAATAACTTTTATGATTATAAAACTAGTAGTTAGCTTAAAAATTTACGTCATGGGATGAAAAGATTCAGAAAACCCCCACTGTGGTAAGTAGCATATCAGAAAACCCAAATTAACATATAAAATGTCATGCCTTGTCAATTCAAACCCAGATCGGCTGTGTCAAAGCTGCGCACTGAATTATATTATGACAACCTTCGGTTCAGGCAACTTAAACAGCACATAGAACTATTGATCTTTAACAACCACGACGTTAAATTTAATAGAACAAAAATTTGACGTTAAATGTGTTATACCGCAGTAACAAACACAAATTATTAGACTATACTATGCCAATTAATGTTCTACATTTTAAGGCTACTAAAATACACATCGAGGAATAAAACTAATTGTTTTTTCGATTTTATTCTTACTATTCTTTAATGCAAAGTTCTGCAATTTGAAAATGTGTAATTTTAATTAATTTTTTTAAATTTATTTAAATTGACGTTAACTGACAGCAGTAATAAGAATCCAATCACCGATGAAAGTTATTGGCAAATAAACATTTTCTCTAAACTAGTTGATGTCTTCTGCAACATTTCATAAGTAAAAAACCGGCAGACAAAAAATGCTAAAAAGAAATGGAAAATAGGTTATGAAATGCATTTTTTATATTGCAAAAATAAATATTTTGACTGTGTCCTAAAATTGAGAAAATACAGATATTCGATTTTTATTTAAAACTAATCTCGTATAAAACAGTTCAGCTTGGGCCTTAAATTATGTCCCGAAGAATTACAATTTTGATATCCATCCCATGTTAATCGCCATAAGGAATTTAGGTAATATTAAAGATAAATTTAGAAATAAATGGCTAAATCAGTACTTTCTATTAAAAAATAGGAATATCACGAGTTAAAAAAATTCATGATACATATTTAGTGTGTTGCAGAAAGTATGGCACAAACTTAAAACCGATCCTTAGTCATTTTGCAGTTATTTCATATTATACAAACCTAACCTAACCAATGTACTTTGATACTTAAACTTAACTAACAACAATCAACATAATACATAGATCCTGTCACTTCATTTGTCCAACAAATAATGTGAAACAGAACAATTTCAATTATACAACATCAATAGATCTTCTGATAAAATAGATATAAAAGTATTGTGATTTGTTGTTTGAAGGCAGGCAAATTCACAAGTGTCATTTTATAGAATTGTTTATGTTAGTTAAACATTAATCGACACCAGTAATTGCCATGCAATGCATCAATTAAAGTTGTTGGTCACTGTTAATTTTCTCTAAGTCAGCTAGTATTGTCTCTTAAAATTAATTGGTCTTACAATTACTCTTATGTTGTAAATCATCTGTTACATCAGATGATAGTACTATTGTCAAAAATAATCGTCATTGAATTATTAGATCAATAAATTATCAGTCATTAAATGTTTAATTGATTATTAAATAAATCTGCAGATAGGTTGGAAAAAAATGTAATATCTCAATATGAAAACATAGTATTTAACATCAAGGTGGCTGTCAATGTCCTTGAGAATCCAGAGATAGCTTATCACTGCAATCGTGCTTCGTCAACACAGCATTTACTAAACATTCTACTGAGTCAGGGAATTTTACTTTGCTTATTGTAAAATGCAAACGGGCTTCTTGAGTGATGGTTGACATCTAATATTAGTAATGTAGGCATTGCTTAAAACAAATGTTTGGTTTTATTGAACCAAAAACAACTTGTAAATTATTTGTTTTAAAACATGTGGCTTTGTACAAATTGGATTTATGAAGAACTGTCTGTCTTTCTTCAAATAATTTATTGAATAAATTAAATATTTTTGTTCATTTATTATTTCAACTAATATTCTATAGAATTTTTTAAAGAAATTAAAATACATATAAAGTATTTATCTATATTAAAATCACTATTATAGAATTAGGATTTATTTGGAACAAACTAGGCTGGACTAGCAGCAAATTTATGGCGATTAAAGTGTGTTGTAAGATTTATAACTATTTATATTTAGCATTTAAACCTGTGCATGTTTCCATTTGTATGGCCATTTAAAATATTAAATGGATAAATGATGGCTTAACCCATTGGGGTAGAAACACGAGCTGGACTCGAGAAGCCTAGCGCGGACTGAATGTGAATCTCAATCGGCTAAAAAAATTTCAAAAAGTATCATTTAGTTTGCTTTTATATTTTCAAAATGGTGGTGGTTAAAAATCTTTTGACGAGAATAACAACATAACCATTTACTTTATACAATTTATACAAGATATAAAAAAATATTGTAATTTTAATTACAAATCTAACGATACTTTGTTGTGCGAAATCCATCCTCAGATAAGCAAGAAAATGCAATTAATGCGCCACCGCCGCGCGACCGTGGCAAAGAAGCATTATGCCAGCTGATCCGCCACCATTTTTTGTTGGTGTTATTTAAGATAAATGAATTTTAACCACCGCCATTTTGATGTTATAAGAGGAAACAAAATGATACTTTATGAATATTTTCTCTTTAGGCACTTGAGATGTGTGCAAAGTTTAGTTTCTGTATCTTAAATATTTCTTGTGATATAACGGTTAAAATATACAAAATGGTGGCTAAACTAAGAATTTCTCGGTATATGTTTATAGGGAATTTTTTGATTATTTTGTTAAGTACTATCACCCCTCGAATTTTGTCAGCTACTTTAATGAACAGACTGTATGTTGTGATCATTTTGGTTAAAAGGATTTCAGTAATGAGAGGTTTTCCTGTAAGCCTAATTTTATAAGGAGACTTATGACAGCTAAAAAAGAGCGGCTTTTCAATTAAGTAGAATAAAGATATCTCAAGGTCATGGCAACAAAAAAATAGCACTTTAATTAGGGGAAACCCAAAGAGGATATGTTTATATTATCTAAATCAATAATGCTTGATAATATACTTTTCTACTCTTAGGCCGTAGATTTCAAGTCAAACTTACCAAGTGCCATATCCCAAAGAAGATTGTTCCTGTGCGCACGTGACAACAGAAGCAGCACTTCCAATCATTACTGCGGTCCCTCACTTTGAACCGGCACGTCTGCATCCTAGGTTGCACAGGTTGGAATAGTTTAATTTACATAGGAAAATAATAAATAGTTTCAGAATCAGATTTAGAATCACTTAAGTAGAATCAGCCATTGTGATGTTTTTAATAAGCCTGAATAACATAAGCCAATGAACATATAGAGTTTCCACAAACATTCTAGAGCACATTTTCTATTAAATCACACTTTTAAATTTGTGATTTAAGTTCGGAGATAATATTAGTAAATATATTATACATATAGTCACCTAGCCTATGTATCTAGGGAATTTGCCACCCATGATTCTATCAAGTTTCTGCCGCCTCCGCAAGGGAATATTAATTATATTAAATTATTAAAATTAAAATGATTTCAATAATTGATGGAGAAAGGAATATACATTAATAAACCTCTAATCAATAAACTTCTTGGTTGTGCCAGTTGTAAATGTAAGGTTTTATTAGCAATAAACAATCATAATAAATATATTCATAACGAAATTAACCTAAAAGAGAATTTTAGGGCTTATGGCCATCTTGAGCTTCTTACGTCTAGCTTTTGCATTGAGGAAAGCATCAATTGCCTAACTAAAGAATCAAATTGATAAACTTATTAATTAGCTTAGTTATTAATTGGCTTATTAGCTTACGTTATTGTATACCTAATATCCCCAGTTACCTAAATTTTCTTGAATTATTGTAGATCTCAAAAAAAAGATTAGATTAGATTACCGTTTGAAATGGCGACCTACCCAAGTAGGTATTTTAAGCCAAGTATGGATGAGAAATGAACGTAAATAATTGTGGCACGATTTTGTAGTTTTGTTATTAACTAAGGCTAACATATTCATAACATGTTCCTTAGGCAGAACTATTAAATTAATAGCCCAATAGCCAATGGTATCTAGAGCACCTACAGTTTGACGTGGAATCCGAAACACTTTTGCCTCTGAATCACAAACTAGTCTAATTATGAGGATGGTCTTTTCGGATTAATGTAGCATTCAATAGTGTGGACGTTTGTCCACACCAGGGAATAAGACATTGACTGATTACCACTTATAACTATCCACAATTCGTGACCTCCAAGTAGCTGGACAGGACACGCCATCGTCCCAGTCTGTGAAAAATTAATATTCTGCACACTAGAATCGGTAACTGGTCAACATATACATTTCTTATGAGACAAACTATATGTTTGGATACTAATCCTAAAAATATTTTGAAACCAAAAAAGTCAAATCAATTAATCAAATTAATCAATCACTTCATTTTGCATCAATTGTCTTTTCAAACATAACTAGACCTTTTAATAACGAGACAATTCAACAAAGAATAAAGGAATTTGAGCATTATTCTTCCATACTAATAGAACATAGAACTTTGCCGAATAAATTACAGCGGCGGCGACTTCTTTGCAGGAATTAAAGTCGTCCCCGCTGATACAATTCCATCTGCACATAGATTACACAGACTATACAAGAGGACAAATTTGATTATGTCGTATAGTGGCAGTCATAGCTGAGTGGGTAGAGTACTGGCCTACCACCCAAAAAACCCGGGTTCAAATCCCGGTCATGACACATGAAATTTAATTTCTCAGACTGCCACCGTGCTTCGGAAGGCACGTTAAGCCGTTGGTCCCGGCTACATAAGTAGTCGCTAGGTCACGTTAGAGGCAGTAGTGCGACCTGAAAACTCTAACATTAGACCTTGGCCAGAAGGTTACACGAAACTTTACTTTTTTTTATGTCGTATAGCGATTCTCCAAAAATAAAAAAATCAGGAAATAAATTTCAAAACACTATGGACTTCTTTTATGGTTTAATCACTTAACACTATTTTGTTTGAAACTAGATTTGATGTAAACCATTATTTGAGTGGCTGGTTGGATGATTAGAAAATGTTAACTAGCTGATGTAAATTTTGATAAGTATGTATCACAAGAATGAGCGAAATGGATGTAACCGAATTAATCGATTCTCGACTAAAGTCAGATAAACATTCTTGCATTTGATACCAGGATAAGTTGACACTCATCCTTTGAAGGTGAATAGTAGCCAACTTAAGAGAAAAAAGTTTTCCTTATAATTGGTGGACTATCTATCAACTAGGTCTATATGCATATTTTGAAACATAAGTTTGTCTCAATTAATAAACACAATCACGCTAAAAGTATGCCTACAAATGGAACTATATTCATATTTATTGTGAAAAAATTATGTTTAGATTTATGTTTCAAAATTAAGAGTTCATAGCGAATAGAATGTCAATGCATAAAAAATTATTAGAAATACTAATTTGCGTGAAACATATACTGGACAAAAACCACTATGAACTGTCAAGACGTAAGTAATCAAGATTACCTATTTATCAAATTTTTGCCTTATTTTTAATTTTTTATAGTCCAGATCCAATACCAATAATTTTTGTTACTACATGCATAGGGCGGCAACATTTTGGAAGAATTTTATATCTGTTTGCAAGGGGCATTGTCATCGTCATGGTCTCAGGCCGAATTGCTGTCAGGCGGTAGAGGGCAGAAAGCAGTGTGCGCGGATGCGTCGACTGGCGTCTGGCGTCTACGCGCAGCGGACGATATGGTGATGGTGTAATTTTGGCAATATAATTAACTAGCAACTGATTTTCTTTTTATTGATAGTAATGTGATTAATAAAACTCAAGTTTTAGTAAATTGTAATATTGTAAAGGAAAATTACACCCACAAAAGATCCACGTAACTGAAAATAAAAAATAATAAAAAAATGTAATTTAGTTTAAATATATTTCAAATTTAAGTAGCTAAAAGTAAATGAAGTGAAAATATTAAATTGTTATAAAAATTTTAATATTATTGTTAGTCCAGTGCCACTAGGGGAAAAATTTAGATAGAATTGCCAGCCATAGGTATGGTAGGCTAAATCTGCTAGAAATGCCAGCTCTTTTTCCTGAAAAAACGCAAGCGTTTAGTAAAACAAATTATGAAAAATTTATTTATTAACATTTCTTTGTTCTGTTGTGATTTACTTAGGACAAAATTATGCATCAAACAAGATATTATATTAAGTGTGATAATTTTAAGTAAAACAAATTGACAAATAGGCCCTAAATGATTTCTTTTTACCTTTTTAATAACTTATTTAAAAAAATATGAGTTGTAAGTAATAAAACATTTTTTAAACTAACATTTGCTTCTTAGCTGCATTATAATCTTAACAAGCAATAGCAATTGAAAAGAAATCATGCATTAAACTTTTTCTGAATTCCTATTTAGCCTAACTAAGAAAAAAATTGAAATATGCAAAACTGACAAAAATAATTTCCTTTATTGGCAGTTTTGTTAGCGTTACATGGCAACCATGTTAATTGTAAACAATAGACTTATTAATTTTATAAGTACCTGGTGACCGAGCTTTGCTCGTTTAGAATAATACATGTATTATAAAAATTAATTAGAAAAATTAACACATTTATTACTTAATGAAAACATTTATGTGGTTTAAATAAAACCAATTTAATACACCATATTAACATAGCACTGAACAAAAAGTATTGCCCCTTATGGGGTATGAACACGCGACCTTCGTGCTACGAGGCTAACACACTACCGCTGGACCACAGCGTCTGCCAAATGAGCAACGCCGGTTAAGGTGTTTTAGACAACCTCAATTGTTTTAGCCGATCATTTACTGTTTAACTATCCATACAATCATTATTAGCCTGTGACCAACTGAATTTGATATAAACGGAATGCGGATTGAAAAGCAAAGGAGAAATTTAATTTACAAATATTAATTGGTTTGTTACAGTGGCTTCAAGCAATACAACAAATACGTTTTCTATCAAAACACGGAAGATTTTGGAAATACTCTTTCCTGCTTTTATTTCGCACAGTTATGTTACCCTTAAGTTTTTACAAATTGTTTAGTAACCTGATAATTTTACATTTATTACATACATAAAATAAATATTTATGAAAAACCTCTATTCACATATTGTTCTTTGCTGTCTTCAATCAAGAACTGTCAAACGGTTATAAACAGCTGTTTTGGTTTGTATTGTTTACATTTTATTCTCCATAAGCGTAATGTTAAATTTTTAGATTTTAAACTTAATATTACAAGAAAACACGAATTTTCCTGGACATTAGACCTATCTATGACTTATTTTCTACGTGGAAATTAGTTATTTCCAAAATTTAAAGAAATTCTTTAGTGCCGTTTTCGAGATCCGTGTGCAAATATATATATATGTACAAACCTTGCTCGTATTATAGTATTGGATAAACCTAATAATTATTAGTCTTTAACCCTAGAAATGGCAAAGTCGTAATTTACGACGCATTTACATATTCAATAAGAATTGGCAGGTGGAGGCATCTGTCGTGAGTTTAGTGTACTTGTTAGACCCAATCGCCTACGTGACCGTCTTGCCTTCTGGGGGCAAACAACCGAAACTGCTCTCGTAGTACACGAGCCTGCCACCGGGCAGGTCTATAACCAAGTAAGCGCTTTCTACTCCTAGGCATTGATTGGTCGAGCCGGCTAACGCGCTACGCTGACGAGCGTAACGTTCTAGCCATTCGGTAGTGCTAAGGTTCGAATCCCGACCATGAGCAATCCCAAGTTGGCTTGCAAATGTGTGGTAAAGCGGAGTGGGGGACCCACCTTAAATAAACGGTGACCGGCTTGGGTGGAAGTTGACGGCATTTGTAGGCTTAATTGGGCTTGCAGTGGACACCTGTTTTGCTTTTGTGGTTAGTGGTTATAAGGGGGGGGTTTCTGATTGACTCACGATCTCAGAATGCATTCCACTATAGAGTAAGATGAATAAAACTAAAGCCCATTTCTTTCTGTTTAAAAGCTTTAAAGGTGTGGTTTAAGAGTTACACAAAACTGTTACATTCTACAGTATAAACAGTGATTTTCTGAGAATCTCGGAGCAAGACCTGTCTCTCGGGGGCATGGCCGTCTCGATTGGAGACGCTCGGCACTCACGCTACAGTAGTGGAGCTTCTCTCATCGAAACGATCGGCACTCAAAGGGTTATAGCATTGTGATAGGGAGGGTGGCAGCTTATCATATGCCCATGGGCGTGGCAGCTTATCATATGCCCATGGGCGAAGAAAACATAATTCCGGCCTTGTATATGTCTATGATTATTTTTAGGTCTGAGTAGTACTTTTTCGATTTTTAATTTGTCGTCCCCAAAAGTTTGCCGCATTAGGCTAAGGCTCATGTGGTCTATGCCTGAATCCAGTATTACGTAAACTTATATCAATAGGCTAAATTTTTATGAAAAACTATGATTTTCACTAAAGACAAACAATTGTATCTGATCCTATCTCACTTCAGTAATCCAAGTATTGAATATGCATTAAGCTTTACAATAACAGTGTAGAACGAAATGTTGGAAATACATATAAGTTAATCTAACAAAAAGCCTCTAATTGAATGGTTAGGTATAAACATAAGTTGATATTTATCCTAGTGTGGGGCCCAAAGGAAGCTTATAAGTTAAAGCATAAGGGTGTAGGCCTAACTAACATCATATAAATTAACTCATGCATGAGCTTATAAACCCTTTCACTTTCAAATGAGGTTACCGTATTGCTGCAGTGGACAATCCGATAACAAAATTATTATTTATTTGGTTGTATTATAAATACTGTATGCTCATTGATCTGATTACTGGAATTAATTCATAGTTAATTTAAAATCAGGCTAATAAAATGTTTTGTCGAGCCAATCATTTACCCATACAATAAAAAAATGAATTGTCTGTCAAACAAGCCTGTTCCAATTCATGGACTATGTCCATCCATCCTTTGAAAGTAAAGTTAGCCTACTCTGAATATGATGTAACTCCCTATTGGTAAATGAAAAGACCCTAATAAATAAAAACACAAGCTTTATCACATAACATTTTTCAATCTTGCTTGTTCAGATAGGCCTATCTTCCCTAGGTCAATGTTTGTAAAAGGTCTGCCAAATAATAATTCCATTTATATTATTTAGACAGTTAAAAAGCAATTTCCATTTTCCTTAAATTAACATATCCTGTTAAATACTTAAACCAAGTTAATAACATTAATGTGCATTAAAATCCAAATGTTAATGGAATTCATGGATAAAATAATGGCGATTACTATCAGCAATTGGAATTGTTCAAGATAATACAAACAAAAAGCTTTCTTACGATGACATCAGAAATGATAATTTGATAATCTAAAATCTGTATATTATGTTTACTTTAACAAGTAAATTGATAGCATATTACCTTTACTCTTCAATATCACAAAACAACGAATTACAATGACAGATGACGTTCACTCAAAACACCTTTTCCTTTTTCTAAACAATACCCACTAAACACTCATCAAAACTGAACTCGGTCTGAACTCGAGCCTCTGGATGTTCTGAGCATCCTGGCTCCGTTTATTTCAATTCTGTTCCACTCCATTCAGTTCAATTTTGTTCCAATTTTTCTCTACATAACATATGACCATAGATGATAGAAGATTTATAAACAATGATATGACTATATAATATAAAATCACATGACACATTATATTATGTAAAAATTATTAGCTTTAGTTGCTAACCAGCTTGGTCATCTGCTAGGCTAACGGTTAGCAACTTGAGTGCATAAGTGACGGGTACGATCCCCGGGATGTCCACAAAATATAGACAAGAATATTCATTAAAAACTGTGTACTTTAAAGTTACATCGCTTAAGCTAAGTTTGCCACTAGCAAAACAGATAAAAAATACTAATCAGCTGAAGCATATAATGCATTTGGATGTCATCATGCTTGAAGTTTTTATTGTATACTAGCAGTAAGCCCGTCCTTTGTACGGGTTGTAGGATTCAGTTTAAAGAAGAAAGATTATCATACCAAAATGTAAATCTGAAATCCTAAACAAATCAATACAAAGAAAATAAAACAATACCCAGCTTTATTATTTAGCATTACCTTACAATTAAATAGATTAGAACATTTATACCACTATTATAATTAGTTATACGTTAACATATCTTTTTAATATAGTATGATTTCCAAATGTTTTAAATTCAATGACCAATATAAACAAACTAATATTGATTTTACAGCTGTTTGTTTTGATTTCTATTTAATCTTTAAACTACAAAGACAGCTGATTATTACCAGTAGGTTATTCATTGAAAACTGGATAAAATGCGTGTAATATCGCGTAAAAGTGGGTTTTTAAATGCTCGTTATTTACTTTTCAAGGGGCGGCGGGCGATTTCAAGCATTTATAAACCTTCTCTGGAATGTAGAGAATACATGAAATAAGTTTTATTGTAATCAGTTCTCCCGTTTTTTTCGGAGAAGACGGCGTAAAATGCCTCCTGGAGCGTCACAGACAAACAGACAAAAATTGAGATAAGACCGGTTTCGGCTTCTCTAACGAAAAGTAAAAATAACTCAAAAATGAACAATTCTGAGCAATGTACAGACAAAACTCTAATTTTATTTATATAGACGACGTAATATAAATTTTACATAAACAAAATGAGCCAGATTATTTTTTGTTATTAGGTTGAAAACCTGACGAAATTTGCAGTATAAAATAAAAATATTTGCTGATTTTTGACCATAAATGACCTTATTATAGTGGCGTAGATAGATACGTGATGGGGCGGTAAGGGCGGGTAACAAATGATTTTAAAACAGCGTTTAATTTTACTGAATGTTGCACGTCACAATATAAAGTATACAGCATTAGAATTATTTGCCTATTCTCCTTAAGATTGACATGGGAAAGAGTATGCAGGTTTGCTGCCGTGAAGGACATTGAAAGTAGTCATTTCTAGCATAAATATTTTTATTTTGACCATTTATACCAAGTTGCATTAACATCTGTCTATAAATAAAGGAGTTTGCCTATTCTCGATATGATTAACATGGGAAAAGAGTGTGTAGGTTAGATGTCATGATAAACACATAAACTATGATTTTAAGCATTTGAAGCATAAGATCTCAATCACATATTAAGGTAAATACCAGGTTTAATCCAAAAATATTTATAGATAAGTGAAATGTTAATTTTTCTTTATCGTCCATAAAAGTAACATTGGAACCCCAAAATACAACGTACTGTGTTTAAATTTTTTAATACCTCGGTAATCGTTGGATATAGGAAAAAACTTTAATGAACTAAATTGTGTAGTTTTTTAAGTTGATTCTAATAGTCAATGATAATTTTAAAACTTTTAAAAATGTCATATGAAAACGCAAAAAAACAATTTTTGAGTACAAACCCCCATCCCAAAAACTACCCGTTCCCATTGACCGATAAGTCTGGTTTACGTGTACTCGTCCAAGCAAATTCCTACATTTTCTACACGTCTCTAAAAAATTTGATCTCAATCGGACCATTTTTACGAGAGTTATCATGTTCACAGACACTCGCACACACACATACACATATGTGTGAATGTATATATATATAGATAGAAATAAATTTTAAAGACTATTGTTTTTGCCTCTGGGCACCTAAAGACAAAAAATAACATGGTCCCGGGCTTAAGTCTTCCAGTACCTGGTGACCGAGCTTTGCTCGGATAAATAAGACATGTATTTTACAAGTTAATTAGCAAAATTAAAACAAATTTACTGCTCAATGAAAACATTTATGTGGTTTAAATAAAACTGTTTTCATACCCCTTAATTAATATGGCATAAATACCGAACAAAAATATAACCCTCGGGATGGGGATTGTTCACGCGACCTTGAGTACGTGAGATCTGAGCGTTACTGACTGAGCTACGGCGTCGGCCAAATTCTCGCCGTTGTTTAAGGAACCTCAATTGCTGTAGCTAATCTTATTTTGAATTTAAATGTCCATACAGTTTGTTATCATTATCTTGTGATCAACTGGTTTTGCTAGAAAAGGAATGAGGATTGAAAAGCAAAAGAGAAATTTAATTTACACCAGTTAATTGGTTTGTTACAGTGGCTTCAAGCAATAGAATGAATACGTTTTCTTTCAAAACACAAAAGATTTTGGAAATAAATTTTTCCGCTTTTATTTCGCACAGTTATTTTACCCTTAAGTTTTACAAATTGTTTAGTAATTTGATAATTCTTCATTTATTACATACATAAAATAAATATTAATGCAAAACCTCTATTCACATATTGTTTGCCACCATCTTCAATCAACAACTGTCAAACGGTTATAAACAGCTGTTTTGATTTGTATTGTTTACATTTTATTCTCCATAAGCGTAATGTTAAATTTTTAGATTTTAAACTTAATATTACAAGAAAACACGAATTTTCCTGGACATTAGACCTATCTAGAACTTAATTTCTACTCGGAAATTATAGTTATTTCCAAAATTTAAAGAAATTCCTTAGTGCCGTTTTCGAGATCCGTGTGCAAATATATATATATATATATATATATATATATATATATATATATATATAAATATATATATATATATATATATATATATATATATATAAACCTTGCTCGTATTATAGTATTGGATGAGACCTACGATAATAGCTTCTGCCCTATGGGAAATTCGCTAACAACCATCTTCCTTACATTCCATTGGATTTCCTTTGGAGGAAATCCAAATTTCCGTCGGAGGAAATTCAAATTCACCCCTAATGTCCAGATGAAAAGTCGACTGACCGGGTACTTTCGGTTGTCCGCCCGACTTCATGTTTGGTATTTAAAAACAGGCAATCACCCCCGACAATAAGAAAATAACCATCTTCCTAATCTTGCTAACATATTATAATCCTAAGGGGGGCTATCCAAATACACATTTATTACAAACTAAATTTGTATTAACACGATTAGAATCACCTCAAAAACAAAAGATTTTAGTAGCCCTGAATCTTCACTCTATCCGTTCTAGTTCGTTGTCCTTTGGAGCTCAAATGTTAATGTTATGGAGGAAATGTCAAAATGTATATCTTGCTTTGGGACTGTTGTGATAACTCTTTGTATACAGCCACATACAGTTGGAAACACAAGGTATGCTAATAATGTAGGTATGCTTAAAAATCTAATACTTTTTGTTCTTCATGGAGGCAAACAAACTTAGGCCTACTCATTCACCATGTCATTCTTATGGAGAATAAGCAATTATTGACGTAATTTCCTTATTATTTTAAATATGAATTAAACTGGTACACAGCTTTATCCAGTTTAAGGTCTGCCATAGTATGATTGAAATCTTTAAATTTTTGTTCCGTGTGCCAGCAAACTTACTTGCTCTTTTCCCATGTTATTTTCTTATGGTGAAAAATTAAATTGCTTTAATTTCCTTATTTTTAATCCATGACAAAGCTTAGTTGGATTCATGATTATTAATTATTCCTATATCAATGGAAATTTGCTTAGTAGTAACGTTAAGACTTTTAGGAATCATACGGGATTTTAGCAATTTTTCAAAGCCGCGTTTTCGCGAGCTTCGCTATTGGGCCCACGAAGGTCGTCACCACACCACCGGTTGCCTTCTGTCTGTCTGTCTGTCTGCACTGCATGTAAGTGTATGTGCTCGCTCCTCATTCACATCTCGACCACTTCACAAGCCACCAGCTAGGGTGAGGTATTTTACTTCTACATCTTCTTTCTACTAGATTTGCATTTATTGTATGAAATATTAAAAAGTATTAATTAATTATAAACCATATAGAAAGCTAAAATATTCGGTAAACACATATATACAACACATTTAAGCGTGTGTTATAAAATATTTAGAGAGCATATTCAAAAATAAAGCTTTATATTTTGGGCTTAAAACATTTTAAGCTTTAATAATGTGAAAATGGAATACTGTTCATATTTTTATGTAGGCTAAATAAATTTTGAAATGTTTTATACATCCAAAACTTGGATTGATATCTATCTTAACTGATGCATGGATAAGTTTTAACTCCCTAAACAAGTACAAAATTCGTGGGATGAGTATTACCACGAAATGGCTATGATTAAATTTTAATTATTGTTTTTTAATAAACGCTTTTAGCCTCTTCCAAAACATTTTTTGCGTTATCAATAAAAGATAACATTTCTTTTTATAAACACAAAGAAATAAAGAAATCTAATTGTATTTTAAATTTAAATATGGAATTTGTTAATTTAATGCCGGTATTTAATTTATGTTAAGGATTTAAAAACCTGTACCTAATAAATACAGTGTATATTTTAAGACTTAACTATTGTGGATACAACTTATTCCTTTACCAGCCAATTCATTATAAAGTTAAAGTTTGACACAATAATAGTAAGCCCAGTATGTTATTATGCACATTAGGATTCTTATAGCTTTCATTCCATTAAAATTTCAGTTTTATGATTAATCAAAACGAGGGACACGTGACGTAGCCTCTCATTCACTCGCAGTTAGACATGTTTCCACAAATATAAAAATATATAGGTTCTAAATAATATTGCATTAGCATTTTATGAAAATATTCTTACAATATTTTGTGAAATACGAAGTTTAAAACACAAACTTACGTTCTCTACCATAAAATGGTAATCAAGTCTAGCCTCTATGTGGGCTAACTTGATCGCGATTTTCAATGTCACCAATATCACATTCGCAGATCTAAGTTGGAAGGTCCCAGCTTGATTTATGATTTCTTTTCCGCCAATGTGCCACGGTCAACCGGAAAAAGCTAAACCGGATATGTACTTGTCCCTCCACTTGGGGATGAGGTGGAATGAAGTCTGCCTTATTCATAATACAATACCCTTGGAGAAAAAATAGGTAGGCTAATTCCTCCAAGACAGCACTTAATGAAATAATTAATTATTGTAATGGGGTGATTTTGAATCTGATAAAAATAAAATATCATTTACTGCACATAGTCTACTCTATCCTGATCGTTCACGAAACATGAACTAAACATTTCTTATTTTACAAAATACAATCATTTTTAACAAGGAAAATTTTACTTTGTGATTTAAATAGCCCGTCCACTAATTAGACACAAAACGAAACTTATAAGGAAAACTATCAGCAAATCTGGACGTTCTCTGATAAAAGGATAGTTATGAAACAAAAACCACAGGTTTGTTTTTTCCTTATATCCTTTTGTTAACTGTTTTTCATATAGATATGTCTTAGCTCTGGGGGGGGGGTTGGCAATTTTTCCGACAAAAATTTGAAACAGTGGCGTCATATGGTTAGTGACTTTATAGTTTGGTTATAAGAACAGATGTTAAATGAACTGAAAACATACCCTTTAGACATATCCATGATCTAACATGTTTCCCACAGGAAAGTAAATACAAACATATTTAACTCTCTTTACATGTTTAGACGGATAGGTACTAAACACTTTCAAGATATTAAAAATAATAGACTACACAATTTTACTCACGTGAGTCGTAAGCTAATATGATGATAAAACATTCGTCTCAATATAATCATTTTTCACAACATTAAAAAAACATTAAAAATTAAAATGATTTTCAAAAGATATTTTGATTTCCAAATTATTTAAGTGTTGATCTTGTAAGTTTTCAAAATTGGTTATTCTTATTTTTTGTAATGTTTTCATTTTATTTTTTGCGTTATCATAATAATGGATTGTATGTAGGAATATGAACAAGGGAGTTCAAAATGGAGAGATAAAAGTGTTAAACAATGAAAAACATGGACATTTTTAACCTAAACGCAAAACAAGAATATTTCCTTTTCAAAATCGTATTCATCCATCAATCACGATAATAGCATTAAAAGTTAAATCACGTAATTTATTCTTTTTTTATTCTATTCTTCAATTTTTATATAAAAATTACCTTAAGATGATGTGAGGTTGCCACAGCTACTTATCTGTACATAAATGTCTTATAACATAACAATTAGTTCATAATGCAATCTGGTTTAGAAAAGTAAAAGTGTGTTTATTTACACCCTACAGTTTTACAAATTATAGTTGTTGAATAAAGATTTGTATACTTGTACAGGAAATTTCAATGTCAATTAAATTGTTATCCTATCAGACAAATTACTCTGTTTCAACGAATTTGGCGTCGTCCAAAGATGATTGCATTTAATGCACTGAATGGCCATCGACCTGTCACAATTAAACTCTCTAGAAAAAACTCTCAGAAAACTAGAATCAATCATCACAATCGATCATCGTAACTGTTAATCTTTGTCAAACAATATTACGATACTCGAAGTGGGTTTTATATCTTATTTCAGAGACAGTAAAAACTAAATCCCATTGAATGTTTCGATAACGAGTAAACATATGCTACTCTTGTACGATATATAAATCCCAAATACCTTTCCAAACAGAATTACTCAACATGGATTCCTGTTGACTAATACTGTAATAAACTGTATCAATGAGCAGACAATATGATCATACTTTCTTCTTCTAAAACTAACTGAACAATTATATACATGACAACAAGCTACTACTAAGCAATCTGTTTCTATTAAAATATTTTAAACATTGATTGCTTCAAAAGTAGTAAAGAAATCAAATTTCCCTAACAGATCTTCCTTTGCTTGTAAGTTTACAGGTAATTGTTTAACTATCGCCCTCCGAGGTAAAAAAATGTTTGATTGGTTTCCTTTGAGTGATGTAACAGTAAGTTTTATAGGTACCAAGTTTCATGCAAGACAGTTGAGAAATATAAGGAATAGATAGATAGTTTGTATTCCCAAAATCAATGACATTGGGGCCTTAGTCAAAAGATGTTGTGTTTACCGTGGGCAACAAATTTAACATTTCTTCAAAACCGTTTGTCGTAGAATAATAATTCAAAGAAAATAATTTGGTAATTTTTTTAGTTGGTTTATTCAAATTTTAGTTAGTTAAATTATTTTTTGTCATAAAATGCAAAACATTATTTGTTGTCATTTAAACCCCCACAAAATGTTTTACAGACGATCTGGCTATTTTGGATATTTTCGGATTTTGGCCCTTCGAGAAGTATAATATCTAATCGTCTAAACCACGTTTATAAACCATGAAATTTAGTTGTTAAAGATTTAACAGATAGGCAGAAATAAGTACGAAAATCCAGTTTTGTTGATTTAGGGAGCCTCCACTATCGGCTCAAACTCAACGTATATTGGAGAAAGTAATAAACCTTCATTAATTACCTGCATTACAAGAGCATGACACGCAATTGATTCATGAATTAGCCTCTTGTTTTTATCTAGAAGCATTTAGTTTCACGTGTTGGTTACAATACGGTGCGTGTCCTTTTTTATCAGACAAGGCTGAATTATCGTTTTAAGGCGGTATTATCACCTCTACGTTGAAGTTTCAATGTCGACGACTTCCTGCAAAGATTTTCTTTCTTCAACTCTTTTCAGGTGAAAAACTATAAGGATAATTCTAGGTAAAATGTTTGTAGGCCTACATGTTTAGAGTGTAGAATTGAACTCAGCAATATATAAATATATATAATTTAAGATTTATTAACTAAATTATACTGAAATAGAATTATTTATGCTGACTAAACAAGTTTGAGTCCTGTAAGAGTGGATGACATTCTTCTTTACTGATATCCGATTTGTTACCTTACTTTCTTCATTAGTCAGACGGATCTGAAAACAAGTATAGGTTTTTAATTTTTTTTAGATAAATTTTATTATTTTATCTCTTATTTTGAAACTCTAATATCAGAATTAAAATAGATGCACGTCATTTTAAATGTAGTAATTAAAATATTCGTATAAATAATTTTCAATAAAATTAAATTACTTTGCACAGTAGTAATTTGAATGAAAATAGCTTCAGTAATAAAGATTACTTTATAATTAATTTAAACATTTAAATTAATATGTTCGTTGTTTACAGTAGGTATTCAAGATAATTTTTCAGTTATAATACAGATTTATAAAGTTTAAAATTATCAGAAGAATTTTTAGGATCATTAGGAAAGTTATATGATGTTATTTTGATAATAAGATTCTTCATACATACTTTACATTCACTTCATTTTTGTTATAGGACTACCGAATAATATATTTTCATGATTAAATATTATGGCTATGACTAACCATTATGATATATTTTATCAAGTAGGCTAAAACGTATTTTTTACTGCGAAGTATCAATGTGATTGTTTACAAACTTTCTATTTTTAGTTTTAAAAGTGTTTCCCGTAATTACTTCCGACTGCAATTTGTAGGAAGCCCTAAAATCAAATCAGCTGATCGATCGATTGTTGCAGACCAATATGTCGGAAACGGACACGAACATCACCATGAGTAGCAGGATAGACAACCTTGACAAGAATATTGACAATATGTTTCTCATATTCAACGCTATCATTGTCTCATGTAAGTATAAAGCATATTATGCAATATGATGAACATGCAAAATAAATGTGTTGCAAATAACGGTTTCATTTTTAAGAAAAATTGTGATTGAATTTTACCGTTCAGAAATTAAAAAAATAACCACTTGGTCTAACTGTGAGGATGGCCTTTGCGGATTAACGCAGTATTCAATAGTGCGGACGTTAATCCACACAAGAGAACACTACACCCACCGACCAACGCTCCACAATTCGTGCGACCTCCAAGTACCTGGATTACAGGACGACACCACCGTCTCAGTCAACATGCTAACAACAGTTAGGCCAGGGACGATTATAGAAGTTCATGATTTCACCCCCTGAACACGTTTTGGAGGGGGGGTCATTCAAAATTATATACATATGTTTAGTTGTATTACATAGTTTATTGTTATTGTTCCAGTAAACATAATCATCCATGTTATGTATTTGTAAACGTGCGATGTTATTGAAATAAATAAATAAAATTCGCTTAGTTATTGACAACATTTGTTATGCGATTTTTACTTATTTGACAGCCTTAATAACTCAGCAGTATTCAATTAATAAGAACATTATAGGTTCTAGGGAATTCGTACTCACGCCTGCGTGCTGCGTGCGATCTCGTTGTACATTGGTAGCGGTAGTTAAACATTTAACTCTAATAATTCTTATAATACACGTCATATCTTATATGGTGTTTTATTTTATTTGTACATCATTATATTATCTAATTAATTATTCAAACATAGGCTAAATTCTGAGAACGTCGAAAATGGCTTCTAGTCGATACCAAAATATATATAATGAAAACGCAAATACGAAATCTGCTACAGAAGCCTACACGTGATATGGTCGTGGCCACTGTAACCGTGGGATAGAGGCCTACTCTAATGTTCAATGCATTCAGAGTTAGCATATTGTCGTCAAAAAGGGTGACAATGAATACAAATTAGTCCTTAACCCCTGGTTATACCAGTCTAATATGCAATCCAGTCGCTAAATTTAAACTTGCATTGGTACCGAAACGGAATAAGAGATAATTACAGATGTATAAATACAATAACAACCATTATTTTTCCAAACTGTTACCAATGTTACCAAACTTGTAACTTTACAAATGGCGAAACAGTTTTATGAAATACATATTGTAATATATTTTTAGAATGTGTAAGTATGGTAACAGTGGGGTAGCAATTAAATTGTTGGGAAATAAATGATTTCCCTCCAAAAAACTATAAAGCAATAAATCGTGCTAACCTTCTTTTTATTTATTTTACAGTGATGCAAACTGGGTTCGCCTGCTTGGAAGCTGGTTGTGTTAATTCCAAAAATGTCACAAGTATTATTATGAAAAATGTTTTAGACTTGTGTAAGTATGAAGTCATAAAAATGATACAGCATAAGCATACTAATTACTGTACTATTATTATGGTGAACATAGTATAGACAATTATTTTGTAACGTTAGCTACCCAATTATAGAGATATAAAAAATAATACCTTCGAAAATGGTTTAGCAACAGGAGTGTTTCAATTAAATCACAAGTCATACTTTCTTACTTTGTTTTTTTAATTTATTTTAAAATCTTTTTGACGCAACTAAATATGATAGCCGGCCTGGATATTTTACAAATTACTGTAATTATATTTCCGTTATGAAAATAAACCTTTCCGTGATTCCTCAAAGGAATAAAAACCAGTTTTGCGAATAGTATTTGCAAATACGAGAGTTTAGACTGGCATAGTTAACTAAATCAGCTGTTGTTAGTATAATGGTGAAATCAGCTGTTTATGTGCACGCACAGGAAACGGAAACTGAAATTTCTCGTGGAATAAATAAAACTGTGTTAGAAAACGAGAGGAGAGGAATCTAGCTATCCAAAATAAGGAATCGATAAGTAAGAGTCGGTTAAATTATTTTGTTTTACTTTATTTCTTATTGATTAAATTATTTATGACTTTATAAACCTATCAGAATTAAGGAGCTTTAAAAAGTTACCCAACTCGGAAACTAAATAATGCTTTTATGGTTATAAATTGGAAGGCGCGGATTACTCCCAAGGCACTTCAGCCGTAACGGCTTTTTGCGCACCTCTGAGTGGGTTGCGGCATTATCACATAGCGAAAAGCCATTGATGATTGGCGGGATTTGAACCCGAGACCTTGGGCACCAAAAGCCCCGCGCTCTACCCCTAGACCAGCGCGCTCCTCCTTCGTGGTTTTTAACATTAATATATTGATTAATATAAAATCATTTACGTACCTACGGTATGTACGTTACAAATATAATGGATATGAATTTCAACAACTTCAATTTAATTGATTATTCGATAACTTCAACTTACTTGTACCTTGGATTGTGAATAACTGGAAGAAAACCCAAATGCTCTGTTAACACATAATTACCTAGGCCGCCATGTTTGTGTACTGTACTATATTAATTATTGAGTTCACTAAAATTCATACATTTATGTTTACATTTATATACATTTTTCATATATTTATACATTTCATACAATTTATGCATATATCTCACTTATCGGGCCATGAAGACCAGTCAAACTTCTTAGCCTATTTTCTGATCAGTAAACGCAAAAAATTGGTGGGAAATAAATTTTTACACCTGGCGTCTTACTGGTTATTCAAGTACCTTGGGAGTAGTTATAAAGCATTTTGTCTAAACATTTAACGTACGAGATGACATACATGATAACAGGCTGCTGAGGGATTTTTCTATGTGTTACTCAGTCATCTGTGGCTTATGCTACTGGCTTGTGGGTTACACCTTGGCCTACAGTCCTGGCAACAAGTTCCTAGGCTACTCGTGGTGGGCTGGCGTCGGTGTGGCTGAGAGCTCCATGGGCCACTGGTTCTTCCAGTTCGTGTTTGCTGCAACAGCAGCAACTATCATCTCCGGTGCAGTTGCTGAGCGATGCAACTTCACTGCGTACATTGTCTACAGTTCTGTTATATCGGGTAGGTACACACAAATCAGTTACCATTTGTGTGTAAAATCAATAATATGACACAAAAAGGTGTTTTACAGTTGCAGTGAGATGGTACAGGAAATAATTTAGTTTCTGTTCATGGTTTGTTATATGTCAGCTATTTTCAATAGGGGGTTCACCTCACCCCTCTATACCTACACCTCTCTAGGTAGGAAATAAAAAAACTATAAACAATCAAGCTCAGGGCTACATGGGCTCAGGCGGAACCAGGTATGCAAGGTGTTCTCTGATTCACCGCAACTCACCCTGGTGGGGAAATACAAATGACAGGCGACAGTGATGAGTGTAGTGGGTTTGACAGCAAGTAGCATATTTGGTGGTTATTGAAAAAGAGAAGCTGTTTCAATTGGTACAATCATTCCATAGTGATTAAAAGTCCAAAGTAATAAAATGTCAGGCAAATAAGATAAGGTAAGGAATATCCAATAAGGTAATGGAAAACAATCTCTAATCTTTAAGTGATATAAATTTCTTTCTAGATTGAACAAGAGACCATTCATACTAACTGCATTACACCAAACATTTTTTTTTTAATTCTCACTCCCATAAATCCAATTAATTGTAAGCTACAAGGTAAAATTAACCCATACCGTATTTTTATTCCCTTCTTCCATATGGCTAAATCTTCCTCTCTAATCATATCCATGATTGACTATAGGTGTAACTTATTTGAACATGAAACAAGTTTTTTGAAGTCAGAACGGTCGTATTATATTTGGTTTGAATCATTAGATTCAATCATTAGAAAATTAAATCATTAGAAATTGAATCATTAGATCTAAACTGTATCAGTATTAACTGATACAGTTTAGACTGTTGGCATTGCCGATTATTTTTCCGTGTCTACTAAATTTCTCTTCATATATGATATTCCATAACATGATTAGATTTTAAAACTCGTCTTTGTAAAGATACCTTCTACAGTAGTCTAGGTTACAGGTTTGGTCTATCCTGTGGTTTCCCATTGGGCATGGACAGAGGGCGGACTCTTGGCCACTCTTGGGTTCCGAGACTTCGCCGGCAGCGGGGTGGTGCACGTGGTGGCTGGAGTGTGCTCGTTTGTGGCAGCTGCCTTCATTGGACCTCGTATTGGCCGCTTCAATAATGGCATTGTTGAAGACAAACCTGGTCATTCAACCCCTGTGCGTATTTATTAATAAAATGTTGCATTAATTTGATCAAATTTAAATGTAGACAATGGTCATACCATATAGAGAGAAAGAACCCTCTCCAATCATCCTACATTCATTCCTCATTTATACTTGGCTTAAAATACCTACCTGGGTAGGTCACCATTTTAGTTAAAAGTATAAAGTAAAAGTAAATCACTTTAAAACTTTTTCACCTCGAGATATTTTGTAAGGTCCGATTCGCTTGGAGAATTAAAGGTATTATTTTGCCAGCTGGTTGGTATTGGCGGACTTCTGCTGGTGTCTGGTTTCCTCGCATTCAACGGAGGATCCCTTGGCCATATCTCGCAGCCAGGGGACGGGGACGTTGTGGCTCGGTCGGTGACCAGCACCATTATGGGAGGCAGTGGGGCTGCGGTGGTGGTGCTAATGTTGAGCAAGGCGGGGTTACTGGGACCTCCCACCTGGGCTTTCTCTATCACTCTTAATGCTGTCTTAACGGGGATGGTGAGTGCTAAGCATAAAATGTTCTATTCACAAATTTATTACTAAGTTTTTGTATACAGTAATGATATAGAAAAAATAAATTATCCAATACTATAATACGAGCAAGGTTTGTATATATAATATAAGGTTTATATATATAATAAGGTTTGTATATATATATATATATATATATATATATATACATATATTTGCACACGGATCTCGAAAACGGCACTAAGGAATTTCTTTAAATTTTGGAAATAATTAATTTCCGAGTAGAAAATAAGCTCTAGATAGGTCAAATGCCAGGAAAATTTGTGTTTTCTTGTAATATTAAGTTTAAAATCTAAAAATTTAACATTACGCTTATGGAGAATAAAATGTAAACGATACAAACCAAAACAGCTGTTTATAACCGTTTGACAGTTCTTGATTGAAGATGGTGGCAAACAATATGTGAATAGAGGGTTTGCATTAATATTTATTTTATGTATGTAATAAATGAAAAATTATCAAATTACTAAACAATTTGTAAAAACTTAAGGGTAACATAACTGTGCGAAATAAAAGCAGGAAAGAGTATTTCCAAAATCATCCGTGTTTTGATAGAAAACGTATTTGTTATATTGCTTGCCACTGTAACAAACCAAATAACAAGTGTAAATTAAATTTCTCTTTTGCTTTTCAATCCTCATTCCGTTTATATCAAAATCAGTTGGTCACAGGCTAATAATAACTGTATGGATAGTTAAACAGTAAATGATCGGCTAAAACAATTGAGGTTGGCTAAAAGACCTTAACCAGCGTTGCTCATTTGGCAGACGTCGTGGTCCAGCGTTAGTGTGTTGGCCTCGTAATATGAAGGTCGCGTGTTCTAACCCCATCAGGGGCAATACTTTTTGTTCAGTGCTATATTAATTATGGTGTATTAAATCGGTTATATTTAAACCACATAAATGTTTTCATTGAGTAATAAATGTGTTTTAATTTTTCTAATTAATTTTTATAATACATGTATTACTATAAACGAGCAAAGCTCGGTCACCAGGTACTAAAACCATTATAAGGATTTTTGTTTTATCTCTCACGTAATTCTAAATTATCCCCTTAAGGAGTACTGCAGTTCTGGCAGAACTTTTACACTTTAACTTTTACAATTTAACTTTAGGTAAACCAGTTCGGTTTGTAAAAGTAAAAAAAAATCCTTAATCATTTTGGACATTTAAGTTCAAATGGTTGTTTATTTAGCTCAACACAATCTGAAGTTCCAGAACGGTGGTTACTCCTTAAAGGGTTAGGAAGCTCACATAGAAAATTAGATGTTTGTTTAGAAGTATATTGGTTAATTTTTTGCAACCTGCATTACATCCTGTTTTCCCTCTTTGTTTCTTATTTTACTTCTTGCTTTTCCACTGGCTTGACATCCAGTTGAGTTTTATATTTTCCCTAAAACATTATACAGTATAGAGGTTTCCTCATTCCTCCACCAGGAAGTAAGAACCTTTGTTCAACAATTCAATCTGCAAGGAATGTCTTCAAGCAATGTAAAAATGAAACATCTCTGGAGGGATCCCATTTTACCATAGTTAAAGAATCATAGATATCATAGTACTGGTCAGTTCTTTCACTATCCAGACTCGCTTTGAAAAATCCAGTTAAATAAGTATATCTAACCTCTGTTAGATATACTTATCTAACAGCTAGATATACTTATCTCATAACCAGTCTCTACTGGTTATGAGGGATTTTACTCAAAGAAAAGTGCAGATGGGGTTGTTGGAACTATTCTTCACAACTAAACATTTAATATGCTTGGTGTTATTTTCTTCAGGTGTCAGTGTGTGCAGCAGTTGACATCTACTCAACTTTGGGAGCCATAGTGACCGGTGCCATTGCATGTCCTGTTTATCTGGCCTTGCGTTCCTTCATCATTTTTATTAGAGGTAAAACATTAATTTTGTCTTATATTAACTGGTTTCAAATGTGACACTAAATAACATTAAATATTAAAAAAAACATCTACAACAAACATTTAGGCCTTTTTCTACTCTCAATTGTGTTATTCAGTTACTCTAGCCAGTGGATCAGGTTAGTAACATAAGGTTAAATAAGAATCCACCAAGTATCCAGCAATTAATTTCTATTTCGGTTAGTTACTGGACTCACAGAAAATATTTTATGGTGAATCCGGTAACCAACCATGAAGACTAAAAGATGAATTCTCATTTAAACTTATGTTTACGTTCGTCTGCAAACACTACCCTCATAACTAGACCAATTCGTACGTCAGAGGCAAACTTATGGTTCAGATCCAACGTTAAACTGTAGGTGCCTTAGATGTCATTGGCTACTAGGCTAGACAAGACAAGACAAAAGATCTTTATTGACATGAACATAAAGTACAGTCATGCATGGCGTCAATTGGTTTTCTTGATCAATGGTATGGACTTCTCTCCAGGCATTCTTCAACGGAGTAGAATTCTCTCTCCAGCAACCAGTTGAAAAGAGCTTCTTTAAAGTTGTCTTTGCAGTTCAGTTCTTTGAGTTCAGGCGGAAGTGTGTTGAACAGCTTAGATCCAATGTAGGATGGGGATTTTTCATAGGCAGTCGAGTGATGTGCAGGAAGTCTGTAGTTGATTCTGTTTCTGGTGTTATAGGGATGTATGTCTGAGAAGGGGATGGTTCCTTTATTTACCGCATAGATTATTACCTTACCGATGAATAGGTTGGCCACTGTCTGCAGTTTCAGTCTTTTGAATTCTCCCCGGCAAGAATCACGGAAACCAAGTTGAGCCATAATTCTAATTGCCTTTTTCTGGAGTACTCTGTGGAGGTTTTCCTGAGCTGAGTACCCCCATGCAGTCAGCCCATAGCGAATTTGCGACTCAAATAGTGCAAAATAGGCTATTTTTGAGGTTCCTGATGTGTTACTGATGTTTTTGAGTCATTTGATAACATACAAGGCAGTACTAAGTTTTAAGGACAATTGGTCTACATGGGGTTTCCAGTTGAGGTCACAATCAATGGTTAGTCCAAGGTATTTTGCCTCTTGGTGTGCAATAACATTTTGTAGCACAAGGGCATTCCTTCTTTGTGGACCGAAGAAAGAGCTGTTGCGTCTTATCTTCATTCAGTACCAGGTCGTTCTCCTGACTGTATTGTTTGGCTATGCTGGAAGCGATGTAGGCATTTATTTTTAGTTCCTGAATGTTCTTATGGGAAACAACGAGAGCAGTATCATCAGCATAGAGAAACGCCTCACAGTTATCCTGCAAAACTGACAATGTCATTTGTATATAGTATAAATAGAACAGGGCCTAAGACAGATCCCTGTGGAACTCTTCTTGTAATCTGGACTTGTGTGGATCTAGTCTTTTGGGATGACTTGTTTACTACAAAAGTTACCTCAGTCATCTGTGTCCTTCCTCTTAGATAGCTCTGAAACCACTGATGTGCTGTTCCTCTTATTCCTAGGGTTTGCAGTTAATTAAATTAACTAATAACTGATGATAACTGTCTATAGAACATGTTAGCCATAGTCAGCAACAGGACTATAAGATCGTGCCTCAATCATCTTACACTAATTTTTCATTAAAATATGGCTTAATATACCTACCTGGGTAGGTCGTATTCTCAATTAAAATTATTAAGAATTAAACTATTAATCTGATCCACCAGTTAGTGTGGCTGAATACAACTAATTTCTGTTTAAAGGTGTTTAGGGAATACACTTCAGAAAATGGATAGGACATCATAAAAACTCAAATAAACTGTACACTAGAAATCCTATCTGCATACAAAATTAAATAATGTATACTTTGTACACTATCTGAATTACATTTTGTAGATAAAAACAGAGATCATATAATTAGATGTGAAACTGAGCTTTTTGGAACTACACAATCACAAATATATTGGCAGAGTAAAATTAGGAGGAGGAAGTATGTTGAAAGGTCTCTAATATTAATATTAGATGATAATGAGTAATGATATCAAGAGCAATTAAAAGTAACAGTTACATTTTCAGTGGACGATCCTCTGGATGCGGTGGCAGTCCACTTTGGCGGAGGTCTCTGGGGAGTGATTGCTATGCCCATCTTCACCAGAGGAGGTCTGGTGAATGGACTGACTGATCGATCCATCACTGTGAGCATTCATTGTTTATGTTTCTTCACATTATTTTATTATACTTATTTTTTATAAGTATAACAACACAAGAATGTGTGTTTATTACTACTTTACTTTTAAAAATTACTATTTATTTGTTTATCAACGCCAGAGGCAAATTTAACATTTTGATAGGAGCACAATCTCTGGTCTACCACTAGCTAACATCGACCTGTATTAGAGAATTCAATTATTACAAACGGCTACAGGGCACAGAATCCCGATGAACCTCATACTACAGACATTACCTATGAGTTTCCCAGCTGTAGCTATTTATTTAAAAAAGAATATGGAATATTAAGAGTACTGGTGATAATATATCTAAAAAATGTTTAAAGCAGAGTCCTAAATAGCTAGAAATGAAGTTTAGATACAGTAGAACCCCTCATAACCATCCTCTATTTTCCCAGTTTTCAGAATATCCAGCCACTTCCTAGAAGAGATATCCAAATTTAATTCCTATGACTTACGAACACATTAGCAGTACACACTAACTTCCGTTCTCAATATTTTCAGAGATTACTACTCAGTTGAGCTACTGTATTAGGCAGATTTCACCAAAAACTAAAACTGCCGATCTAACCTAAAGATGTTATCCTACAAGGTTCTTATTAATTGCAGGGCAAATCTCTAGTTATGTGATCAGTTATCGTATTAAACTGTTGGAGATCAAGAACCACTAATTATTTTCAGCTCTCTTGAAAATAGCGTCTGTAAATGTTGTATTCAACTTTGGCAAAGATTTTCTCCACCAAAATAATAAAAAACTCCTTTATTCATAGTTTGTAACAGTTAACACTGGACTATTTTTTGGGATATATATTTACTTGTTTACTTTAGCCCAAATTCATGACAGTTAATTGCCATCTTGGTTTGAACTCTTTTTTTGTCAAGAGTTATGTGTTTAAAGCTGCTGTGTCGTTTTATGTTCAGTTTACAGAATAGAAGTGTACAAAAAAGAGTGTAAAAACAAAAACGTAACGTCGCGTCAGTCAAAAGCTTAAGGCGTTGAACGAATCCATAAAGGTGAATCCGTGTCAAATAATGTAATTAATAGGTAATGCATGGGAAAAAGTACAGTTAATGACTGACGCTGAAATTGAAAAACTTTAATTGACTTTGAAAGAGAGGCTATAACAACCTTGATGTATGATGCTTTGCTTTTTTTGCTTTTTTTGTATTGATTTTATTAACATGTGTATTTTCTCCAATCACAGAAAATACTTAAACCCTCATTATGACTGTGAAAATCAATTCCATATTATTATTATTAGTTGTAAATTAACGTTTTTAAAATAGGTTGGTTCATGCGGCCAAATCGTTATCTGGTCAGGGGCTTGGTTCCGAGGTGGCCGGGTATGAGGGGTCCTACTGTACATATATTTCACCATTTTTAAATAAATAAAAAGAAATAATAAAATAATCTGAGAAGTGAACCTTGTATGTTGCAGCAACTGTGGAGCAACCTGGTGGGGGCTCTGATCATCATTGCGTGGTCGGGCGTCTGCAGTGTCATACTGTTCGGTCTGCTCCGGCTCTTTGGGAAGCTAAGGGTCTCTGAGAGTGATGAACTCGAAGGTAAATTATACAGATATAGAATCACAATGTAACACTGTAGAGTTTACCTTCAGTCGGAGTCTAGCCAGTCATTCTAGGTACCAAAACTATGGACACATAAAAGAATGTTGTCAATGGGAAACAGATTGTACAGCTGAGCTCCAAGTGAACTTCATTTGTTTCCCACCAGGGGAGGTTAGTGTGGAGGAGTACAGAGTTCAAGTGTTTAGAGTCCACCTTGCTTGATGCCTGTCTCCTTTAAAGTCAAGGTCCTGGTGGAAAGTTAGGCCTCCACATCGGCATAGTTTGGTCAGCCGACTGATTCACCACCCAAGCAATTATTTTTTTCCTGTCTCACTCCTATTATTGTACGCCAACTTCAGGAGCAGGGTTGGCAATAATGGAGGTGCTCACAATATGCGTCCGTTGACATGCACCCATAGAACATTTTCTTGTTGTTGGGATAATATTCCGACCCCCAAATCCCCTAATCAACAATAACAACGTTTTCCCTCCATTTCCAGTCAAAACACCAGGATGAAAAAGAAGGATAAAGAACTTTTTACTGTTATAGGTTTACAGTGCCTTACTTTCTAATAATAACCTATTTTTTGTTTAAGTTCATACAACATTTTTGTTTAGTAAATAAGTAAGTTTGATCCCTCATTGATTGAATTTTTCAGGTTTAGATATATCCAAGCATAATGAGCCGGCGTACCCTGTGAAGGGATGGCACTTGATCCACCCCCTTAACATCCACAATCACAACACACTCAAGAAACGTGAGTATTTCAATATGGTATGTTTGATCACCTTGTTGGGGAACTAGAAATGGTAACATTGTTTTTCGTTAAAATATAAGAGCCCTATTATGCGCGGCGACTCTAGTGGCGAGTGACCGCGACTGTCCACTCGCCACTAGTAGCATGCCATGTTATCATATGAAGCTTATTAAGCGACGCGACTGCTGTGGCAAGGGACGCGACAGTCGCCGCGACTGGCTACTCGAGTCGCTCACCCACGGTACTGGTGGCGAGCGCGGGCGACTGTAGCGCCGCTAGTGGGCCATGTTGACATATGGAGACTATTATGCGCAGCCACTGTCGCGAGCCACAGCGCTTCCCCCACTCTTTCTTCAAGGTTATAGATTTGTCGGCTTCTACTTTTTCTAAAAGTTCGTCAAAAGAGTTTTTTGACATACGAAAATATCCAAAAAACTTTTTGTCATCTTCTCTAAGATCTTCATAAAGTGAGTAAAAAACTCCTTTTGAAGGTCTTCCTTTTAGTAATTTATGGACACCAATACTTCTGTTTCGCCTGCGTTTACGATGATTAAGTAACAATAGTAAAAATAGTTTTTCTTCTTCACTTACCGACGACATGATTCACACTGACAACCAAGCCAGTTTGTCAAGTCCCACGACCTTGCCACACCTTGTCGCCACCCCTAGCCACTCCGGTGGCTTCCGCTAGCGACTGCCAGTCGCGGTCGCGAGCCACTAGAGTGGCCGCGCATAATAGGAGCCTAAGGGAATAAATAATCAGAGGTCACTTTCTTATATAGCAGTGTCATACTCCTAAAAATATTTAAAAATCAAATCACAGAACACGGTATTAATGATTTTTAGTTTTATAAATCATTTTTTGTGATCAAATAATATAGACCAAAATATTAACAGTCTTATTAGATTAGATTAGATCCTTGAAATGGCAACCATATTACAATATACGTATTTTAAGCCAAGTGTGAATGAGGATTGAGCGTAGGATGATTGTGGCACGATATTGTAGGCTTGTTACTGACTAAGGCTGACATGTTCCTTAGACAGGACTGTTAATTAATAGCCCAACAGCCGTTGGCAAGTAATAGATCTACAGTTTAACGTGGAATCTGAACCACAGCCTCTGACTAACGAACTGGTCTAATTATGAGGATAGTCTTTGCAGATTAACGTAGTATTCGATAGTGCAGACTTTAATCCATTGAAGAGAACATTACATCCACCAACCATCTCTCACAACTATCCACAATTGGTGACCTCCAAGTAGCTGAATACAGGACGTCGCCACCGTCCTAGTCAATAATTTTGGTGACCATCATACAATATTGCTCAGCACACAATTTAACCAACATTGAACCACTCCTATCCATTTTTCGTTACCTCAGCTCAATATAATATCTATTGGTAAATACAAAGTGGTGTGTACAAAAAGTAGCGTGCAAGTAACTGCCTCTTTCCAATCAGAGAGAAAAATCAAGATCACATGACATTTTAAAATTTAAAAAAATTATAATTTAAGATCATTCACCAGAAAAATTTATATTTATTAAAAAAAAATTTATCTGGTTTTTAGTGAATTTCCCATAGAGAAGAAGCTATTACTGTAAGCCCGGGACCATGTTATTTTTTTGTCTTTAGGTGCCCAGAGATCAAAAACAATAGTTGTTAAAATTAAAATTTATATATATATATATATTGTGTGTGTGTGTGTGTGTGTGTGTGTGTGTGTCTGTCTGTCTGTAAACACGATAAATCTCGTAAAAAATTATCCGATTGTGACCAAATTTGGTAGAAACCTGTACTCCTACATTTACTCAGACGAGCTCGTAATCCAGACATATCAGTCAATTGGAACAGGTAGTTTGGGGGGGGTTTGTACCCCAAAAATGGGGTTTTTGCGTTTTTCTCATGTAATTTTAAAAATGTTCAAATTTCATCTTTCACCATTAGAATCAGCTCAAAAACTACACAATTTAGTTCCTTAAAGTTTTGCTCTATCTCCAACAGTTACTGAGATATTAAAAAATCTAAACACAGTTGGGGTTCCAATATTAATCTTATGGAGAATATGGAAAAATTAATATTTCACTCATCAATCTATATTTTTTATGAAACTTGATATTTAGCTTCTTGTGGATTTAGCTTCTTTTTCTTAAGATTCATATTTTTATGCTTAAAAATCATAGTTTATGTGTTCCTCACAGCAGCAAACCTGCATACTCTTTCCCATGTTAATCTTATGGAGAATAGGCAAACTCCTTTATTTATGTACAGATAATGATACAATTTGGTATATGGTCAGAATAAAAATTGTTTATGATAAAAATGTCTACTTTTAGTGTTCCTCAAAAAAGCAAACCTGCATACTCTTTCCCGTGTTAATGTTACGGAGAATAGGCAAATACTCTTATTTATCAACAGTTATTGATTCACCAATATTGTCACATACTTGTATTATTATTGCCGTATTATTGACTTGGAAATTCGCTAAATATGCAGGTCTGCTAAGACGTGGGTATTTTACATAATATCAAACATAAAATTTATTTTATTCTATTGTCTGCCAGATACAAAAGATTACTTAGTTTATTACCTCTGCTGAAAAATTGAAAATTTTACACTAAAAATGTTTTTCTATGCTAGAACAATTTTAATTAATAAATAGAATTTAAAATAAAATTTTTAATAAAATAATTTTATATAAGGGTGTTTGATACTTTTGCAGACAGCAGTTACAGTCCTTCGCTGCCGTCCTACAAACAGCCCTCGCACGCCTTTGACAACATGGCCATGGAAATGGATTACCACCAGAGGGCTCGATGATAAACATAGTCATCATTTATTTATTTTTTTATATTATTTTTAGTAAATGTCATGTTAAATATAAAATGTATTAACAGGAAAAGTGTGTGATTCTTTTTACCTACTGTGAGTTTATCCTCAATGAAGGATGTTGGTTTACTTTTTAACTGTGCAAAACAAAAATAATCAGCTAGTGATGCGGACATCACAGTACAGACATCAGTTATTCAAACTGGAGCTTATATGAAAAAGATTTCATTTTATTTCTAGTAACAAAAATATTATAACAACTTAAAGATTATTTTAATATATTAAATAGACCTATATTCCAAGATATTATTTACCGGTAACTTTTTTTATGTCTAAAAAGTTAAATCGCCAATTTTTAATTGAAACCCTTATAATTGAAAAAAATGTTTTTCCTATAAATAATATAGTTTTACTATGCATACTTTTATAATGTTATAATGGGAACCAGGGAAGCACTCTTTGCAGTACAGGTCCTTGTCCAAAGATGCAGAGACGTTGACCGTGATGTTTACTGCTGTCTAATTGACTATGCCAAAGCGTTTGATCGGGTACAACATGGCAAAATGATGGAAATACTCAAGAAGACTGGTATTGATACTAAGGACCTGAATATTATAGGTAGGTTGTACTGGGGTCAGTCAGCAAAAATGAGAGTTGATGGAGAAACAACTGAGGCCACCAAAATAATGTGAGGTGTGAGGCAGGGATGTGTACTCTCTCCCCTGCTATTTAACATTTACTCTGAGCATATCTTTGAAGAAGCGCTGGATAATGAAGAAGAAGAAGGCATCTCAATAAATGGGAAGAAATTGAGTAATATAAGATACGCGGACGACACTATTGTGTTTGCTGATAGTCCACAAGCACTGCAACAACTTATTAACAAAATTGCAGGAGTTAGTGAGGACTATGGATTGAACATTAACATACAAAAGACTAAAATTATGGTCATCAGCAAGAAGAAGATTGGCAACATTCAGCTATTCATCAACAATCAGCCAATTGAGAGAGTACCACACACAACATACCTGGGAACATGTATAAACTAGAACTAGGACACAACTCAAGAAATCAAATCTCGAATTGCCAAAGCAACAGCTGCTTTCAACAAAATGAGCAAGCTCTTCAGAAGCCATGATCTCACTCTTGAAACAAAAATGAGACTTCTCAGATGTTACATATTTTCCGTCCTCTTGTATGGTACAGAATCTTGGACACTCAATGAAAACATTTCCAAGAGAATAGAGGCCTTTGAAATGCGACTCTATCGAAGAATGCTGAGAATATCATGGACTGAACATGTCACTAATGCAGAGGTACTGCAAAGAATGAATAAGCAGACAGAAATTATGAGCACCATCAAGGTCCGAAAACTGCAATATCTGGGCCACATCATGAGGAATGACTCCAGATACCTTTTACTCCAGACAATCGTCCAAGGAAAAATCGATGGAAGAAGAGATGGCAGGAGAAGATTATCTTGGCTGCATAACCTCAGGAAGTGGACCGGGAAAACGTCCATTGAACTCTTCCGCATGGCTGTGGACAAAAGTAGTCTTGCCAAGCTGGTTTCCAACACCCGTAACGGATGGGAACTTCAAGAAGAAGAAATGCATACTTTGAATTTAGCGCAAAACCAAAAATTTTTTTGTTCATATTGCAGTGTACTTATAACACTTAAGTACTTATGCGGTTATAAGTACACAGTGAAAATGAACTTAGATTTAAAACATGTGTCTCGTGAATTCTGTAAAAAAATGTTTAAAGGGTGCTCAAGTTTGTTTAATTTACGATAATTTATTTTTTAAATGACAACAGAAAAGACCATAATTTATAAGTTTTTTTCTGTCAAAGTATATAAGTTATGTAACCCTATCTATATATACATATTATATATTCTTAATTTCATATCAATTGTGATTAATAAATAATCTCTATAGCTTCCACTCCTTTTTCAGATTATAATACATAAACCTGGTTTAAAGCCACATGCACAGTTTAAATATGAAAACTCATGTCCTATTTGGTATCTTGGCTGATAAATGGTGCATAAATTAGCGAAACTTTCAATAGAGTCATAACAGATTTGATTAATTTATTCCTGACAAAATAATTGACTGAATCCACCACAAGATTCTTTTTCCTTGATATAAATAATTTACAGTTTTTATAACTGATTCTTAATATTGCACTAAAAAAACATTTAAAATAGATGTTGAATAAATTGGTCGACCAAATACTACTCACTGAATAACACAAAGACTACTAAATAATGCTTAAAATACACCTGAATTCCTCACATGATTCCCATACAATTCTTGAGAAGTTTTTTCATGAACAATGTTCTCTGTTGTGGCATGAAAAGTAAACATTAATTGCCATTATAGCGTATTCGTAATTGTTAATTATCAGTCAAGCCTTTTTGTTAGTTGGTTGAGTCAGATAAAAACATTATTTTTAATTGGCTAAATAAACTATATCATAATCATTAGAGGTAAGTTTACTGATACTGTGTATTTTAAAATTTAACAGATTTTTTAAATGTAAAACTATTATTTTGTGAATGTGTTTCAGGATTGTATCAAAATTAATCAGCTGAAAAACTCTTAATCCTTCAATACTATGTCCTACTTAATGAAACTTACTTCCTAGTCCGAAAGGTTTGGTAATTTACAAATATTGGAAAATATAACTAATATAACACAAATATAATGAATCACACAATAGTACAAATGACCTCGTATTACTTTTGAAACATTTAGCATTATTGAGTTATTTAACAGACTGTCATTTTTGGAGTGTGAAGCCCAATAATTAATACCATGAATAGATTGTCTGTTGTTTTTCTTCGGTGTGGATTTTATAACAGAAATAATTAGTTGAATATTTCTTTTAGAATAGAATTATTAAGTCATTGCTATGTAAGAGTGTGTTTTTTTTACTTATACAAAATATAACCTATGACATAAGTGATGTGATAAGACAAATGTGGGTAAAAGGGTTGAGGAGAGGTAACATTAATCTCAACCCCACCCACCTTCATAAAGTTGGCAAATCAAGAGCAGGCGAATTTAAAGTCAGTTAATCCTTGGTAAATGACCATCCATGGAAGTCCCTGACTATGTTACATCATACATTTAGGTACGTAACCTTTGATATTTTCCCCTGATTTTTAAGGTATTCCTATCACATTTCAAATATCACTCATTAACACATTCACAACGTTGCTGCAAACAGCCCTCTTTACTATATGACATATCTATATTGGTCATACTTCAAAAATAAGCGTACTTTTTTTACTCAGATACCTTGTAAAAATCATGCAGACGGCATGCACAAAAAATCTCTCCCAGAGAAACATTATTTTCAGAGAGCCTAAACAAAATGCATAGCAATGTGTATCCCATCAGGCATGCTTTAGTAAACAACGGCATGTAGCCCATCGGGTACACGTCGTCGTGAACTTTTAAAAAGATACAACTTTTGTCATTTTTAACCATTCCAGGTGTTTTTTAAAATTAAATCTTAGCATACTATTTAATAAAGTAAATTAATAAAGTTACTGTTAATAAATCACTATGATTCAGATTCCTATTTCAAATTTTATATTCCACAAATTTTTAGAATAAAATATAAATATAAAATACCCCCGTCACAGCAGACCTGCGTTCTCAGCGAATTTTCAAATCAATAATATAATAATAATATATGACACGTTTTATAAGAATCTGTCCATAAACATGAGAATTATTTGCCTATTCTCCATAAGATTAACATGGGAAAGAGTGTGCAGGTTAACTGCTGTGAGGAACACTGAAAGTAGTCATTTCTACCATAAATAATTTTTATCTTAACATCTATACCAACTTTTATTAAAATCTTTCTATAAATAAAGAAGTTTTCCTATTCCGTATATGATTAATATGGGAAAAGAGTATGCAGGTTTGCTGCCATGACAAACACATAAACTATGATTTTTAAGCATAAATGGATAGATCTCAACCACATGAAGCTAAATATCAAGTTTTATTCCAAAAAATTGATTAATATGGGAAATATTAATTTTTCCCTATCCTCCTTAAGATTAACATTGGAGCCCCACAATACAACGTCCTTTGCGTTTAGATTTTTTAATATCTCAGTAAAAATTGGAGATAGAGAAAAACTTTAATGAACTTAATTGTGTAATTTTTTCAGCTGATTGCAATGGTGAAACATAAAATTAGAAAATTTTTAAAATCACACGTGAAAAACGCAAAAAACCCCATTTTGTGGTACAAAACCCCCCCAAACTACCCGATCCCATTGACCGATATGTCTGGTTTACGAACTCGTCCGAGCATTTGTAGGAATACACGTGTCTACCAAATTTGGTCTTAATTGGACCATTTTTACGAGAATAATCGTGTTCACAGACACACACACACACACACACACACACACACACACACACACACACACATATATATATATATATATATATATATATATACATATATACATATATACACACACACACAAATATATGTATATAAATTTTAACGACTATTGTTTTTGGACTCTGGGCACCTAAAGACGAAAAAATAACATGGTCCCGGGCTTAAGTCTTACCATGAGACCTACGGTAATAGCTTCTTCCCTATGGGAAATTCGCTAATATAAATTTTTTGAATAAAAACTATTTATTCGATTTTAAAAAATCTATTTGGTTTTTCAACGTAAAACAATATCCATTTTGGTAATATAATAAAATGTCATACCTGGCATTAATTGCGTTAAAATAAATTTTAGAAATAACAGAGTTAATATTTTAAATTATAAAATTTACTACAGTGCAGGGACTTATAGATATGGTTTCTTAAAAAATGAGAACATATACTATATTCTTAAAACACATAGTAAATCTTATTCTTTTAATTAATAAAATATACATATTTTGAAAAAACTTGATTCGAATAACTTGAGAGGTTTATCATTTAAAAGTATCATGCAAACAGTTAAATAGAAAATTTGTATTTTATTACATACATTCATCATAGCAAATTTTTAGTTTTAATTGAGTTTAATTTTTAGTTAAGTCCGTGTTATAGTTTATTTCAGTAATCACATATCGAAGTGTTGAGATATATTGTACGACATTTGCATTTAAACCAAATAACAACTTCCTATAATATTTCAAGATAGATCACAAAATCATATGTAAATTTATATAAGGTAATAATTCACACTTGGAAAGTTCTAAAAATCAAATTGAAATTGAAATCTCTTCAAAGGTACTGAAGTCAGGGACTATAATAGCATAGCTTAGTAGAGTCCCTTCACTAGAAACACATCTTGTTGTCTGTCAAATCATTTTAATTATCTCTCCAGAACTCATCAACAAAATGAGTCCCTATCATTTTTTCCCGAGGCGATATTTCTTTGAAGAGCAGTTGTTCAGTCTTAGCATCCTGGAGGTTACTTAGATTGCAGAAGTGTTTTTTACAATTTACAACAGTTATCCACTTCCTTGAAATATCATAGCCATGCTACCATTTGATAAAGGCCCACAAAATTATTATCTGAAAAAAGGACAAGTTTGTAATATACATTAGGGGTTGTTTTCTGTTGTCATCTGTGAGTATCTAATTGTAATGTACCTTAATTTGTTTTTAATTTAATAATACATTACTTACTAAAACTAATTTTGTACTTAATTGTTACTATTTGACATTTTAAGTTTTATATTTTTAAAATATCAAATAAATATTATTTAAGTTTTATCCTTCAAAGATTCCAAATGCACAAATATTGCCTATTTTAACCGGATGTTAAATACGAGCAATAAAGTTTACTTAAAGTTGGTGATTTTTATATATTTTTTTTACAATGTTTAGAATAATTATAAAACCATGCAAAATGTTATGTAACATAAGTTTCAATGTGATTACTATAAAAAATAATCCACAAAATTTCAATCATCACACAAAACTAAATACCATTAGATATTCCAACACTCAATATTACCAAGTAAAATGTATTCCTTGAACTGATAGCCAGAGTAGCGTATAGTGTTTACCAATATCTCGGGGAATAGGGAAGACCTGACTATCACTTGACTTAATTACCTGTGTGGTCTAGAATTAACAAGCTGAGGAGATACGACTGAGGTGAACACTTTGATACCACACCACACCAGTCCCATACCAGCCCAACCATGAGTCCATCGGAGATGGTCCTGGTCCAACCAGTAACCATGAAGCTTATTGCAGCCAACGTAACGCCCCTCGCTATGTCCAACCTAACACTGGAATCACTACAGAGGCAGCTAGACAGTTTGACTTACGACATGGATCAGATGTTTGTGGTATTCAGTGCTATTATCACATCTTGTGAGTATGTCCAACAAAAAAACTGTGAAACCATTGGCAACATTTATGTAAATCTATGAATGAATAAAACTCATTCCGGAAAAATGAACGTTTTAAAAATACAAAAGTACTTCTTTATTCTGAGAGGGTGTGCTCTGGTGTGTAGTTTTAAAACAATCTTATAAAACTCTGAATATAAATGTTTAAATTGTTTTTAAATAAGAGCAATTTTTATTCAAATGTCCTTCAAAGGTAACTTATATTTAACTTATATACTATGAATCCAATAAAATTGGATTCATAGTTACCTATAAATATAAATATAGTTACCCATAAAATTGGATGATATATAACATCCAAACCTGAGAGGACCAAATGTTATAGTTACCTTCAGAAAGTTATTAATAGTTGCATTCTCTGTATGAAGAAAATAGAGACATTGATTTGAGTCTTTTATAATTGATTCATCACACACACACTCACACAACAGGCAGAGATAGAAACATAAACAGCTAACTGTAAAGCAAATTATTTATAATACAGCATAGAACAGAAATTTAGCAGTCCATGAAAAAATAAAGCAGAATTTTTGCTATATTTTTAATTACACATAAAAGGAAAGAATTTATTCTTGTTCTTATTCTTATTCATGAGACACAAACTCATAAATATTGACCTATATGCTTCAATAATATACACTTCATGTACGGTATATTATTGAAGCATATAGGTGTGAATAGTGAATACCTACCTGGGTAGGTCGCCATTTCAGTTAAAGTATACAGTATAAAGTGTAAGAGATTTGATAGAATGTAGGTTTTTTTCTGATGAAGACAGCTGATTAATTTGTCAGGATCAATATAGGATCAATTTTTGGGCTGAATTAATATCCCAATCAATAAACAGAGGTACAGTTAGGTCTTGTATCTATCCAACACCAAATTGCGTCAAAGTTTTTTCAGAACCCTACCAGCGACTTTCACAGATTATGAAGCAGTTACTATGATCACTAAACCACCCAGCCATATATTAAATTATGAATGTAGAAAAAAATCATTTTAATACTGTGTGTGAATAATCTACAAGGTAAGTTAATCAAGTTCCTCTAAAATAATCAGATGATTTAGGTCATTAACAACCCCTGCACTCATTTTTATCTTAGAAATTTAATATTTGATAAGATAATATTTTATCTGTAGTATAATTTTGAAATAGGTTTAAAACCAACCAATGTAAACAATTTCTATTGATTTTCATTTCACAGCCGGTTGTATATTTTCTTTCAAAGTGCTTTAATAGATGATTGTTCAGTAAACCTTTAACAGAGTTGTCTAATATTGCTCAACACAATGGTTTTGAGAGCTAATTACTTTATTTTAATAGGGCATGGGTCAGTTTAAAGTTTACAAAACTTTCTTCAAAATATAAGGAATAATGAAAATAGGGTTCAACATAGTTGGCGCTCTCATTTTCATAGAGAAGCATTACAAGATTACCTTATTTAGCAATAAGGCCTACAGAAAGACAGGCAGAAATTTAGATAAGGCCTGTTTTGGCTGTTCTGGGGTAAAAACATAAAATAACCAAAAATATCACCATTTCAAGAAAAGTACAGATAGAATACTATAATTTTATTTATGTAGACTTAAAATAATTTGGGTTGTTAAATCATTTAAAATGTTTTATATTGAAATACTATAATGCATTTAGTCTATATTGAAATTAAATGTTACTCAACACTTTTCTCAATAATTTTAATTGAGGTTATTAAAGATACCAAACCAAATACATACTGTTATACATACTACAGATACTATATACATATTACATACTACAGATATTAATGTTGTAACAACTATAAAATATCAAACAAAACAAATGGACCTTCTTTATCTAAATGTAAACAAAAAATAAATAGTCTACTATTAATTAATAACTTATAAATACATACTCTCTTCTTAATTACTATTATAATAACATTTAACTTATTACTTGTTTCAAAACTTTTCAACAAATAATTTTCAAGCACCCGTTTTTATGCAAAATGGAGAGAAGGAATAAATTGTATTTTCCGCTTGAGAATAACATTGGTGCCCTTAGGCAACACACAGTTTTTTAAAGCAGTGTATCTGAAAACAAAGTAAAAAGTAAATAAAAAAGGGTGCATCTCGCTATGATGCAGAAAATAAAAACTGATTTAATTAAAACCAGTCATTAATTTTAGATTTTCTTACATCTTTCAGTTATGCAAGTTGGATTTGCAAGTCTTGAAGCTGGATGTCTAAATTCCAAAAATGTGACAAACATAATTTTGAAGAATGTCTTGGATACCTGTAAGTCTATATAACTCAACAATATTTTACAACATCATCCTGAACTCTCCTGTGGCTCCTCACAGTTGAAAGTTATTTCAAATAATGTTAAAAATTTAGCCTGTCTATTATTTCAGTTTAAAATTGACATATTTCGTACGTTTAACTATATCTTATTTAATTTTTGTAAAACAATATTTTCTATATTCAAATTTTTACTGTTAATAGTCACTTAATTTAAGGAATAACAGAATCTACATTCTTATAAAATTATATTTTGGCAGAAGATTGCATGCAAAATAAAATGTGTCTGGTATTTGGTACTAAGAGGTTTAGACTTGGACACCTTATATTTAAAATATCTACACCAATTAATAGCAGGGAAGAATTTACTACACACTTTAATTCTTTCCAGTCATATGCGCTTTAATCTATTGGTTGGTGGGGTACAGTTTGGCTTACACCACTGGTAACGCGTTCATTGGGTTCTCAGGTAAGTCATTTATAGTTTAGTAATATTAGTAGATAGTTTACAAAGTTTGGAATATACATAATGGTAGACATTTTAAAACAGAAATAGATAAAGAGTGTTAGTATGCAAAACAGGAAAAGTTATCACTGTTTTTGCAAGTTGAATATTGCTTATTTAATTGTTAGGATAAGCATATATAGTTTTGAGTTTTTTAAATAAGTTTAAAATATTTTTATTGATATTGGTTTATCCATTTTATTACTTTATATTAGGCTTTTTTGTAAATAATGTAAAAAATACATTTCAATTCATAAGATACTTGCATAAAAGAGGAAACTTACTTTATGGAAGTGATTTAAGCTTTAAACAATTTATTTACAATCAATAAAACTACTAAATGTTCTTTTAATTTGTACATTGAGTACACTTTGTCACTTCAACATTTGTGAAGATAAGGAGTAGCCTATACTGTATCATGAAAGTAAAGTAGTGATGAAATATCAAATTTAACTATAGACATGGATTGAAGTAATAGTTGTTATAAACATTAAAGTGAAAAATAGTATTAACAATTTTAATCTACAATATTAATACGTAGGAAAAGATTTTTCATGTGAACAAAACGTTTTTTGTTACCAATGAACAAATGTAAATGAATGAGGTGTCAAAAGAGTGGCCCCCATGGGAAGTTCATAACGGTTTTCTGATCCTGTAGTTTTCCTTTGAAACACTTGCAGCATTGTTCTCTTAACACAGTGGTTGCTAAAAACCACACAACAAACTATGACTGGGATAGTGGCATTGTCTTGTAATCCAGCTACTTGGAGATCAAGAATTGTGGATATTTATGATCGATGGTCAGTGAATGTAGTGAATTTATAGTAGTGTGGATTAAGGAACCACATTATTGAATACTAAGTTAATCCGCAAAGACCATCCTCACAATTAGACCAGTTCGTAATTCAGAGGCAGTGGTTCAGACTCCACGTTGAACTGTAGGTCCTTTCGACATGCCATTTGACTGTTGGGCTATTAATTAACAGTTCTGTCTAAGCAACACATCAGCCTTAGTCAGTTACAAGACTACAAGATCACGCCACAATCACCTGCTTTTTTCTTACATTCAATCCTCATTCATACTTGGTTTAAAATCTATCTTGGTTTAAAACCTTGTGGTAGGAATGATAAAATAATAAATAAAAATAATAATGGTAGGAATGATAATAAAATGATAGGAATGATAAAATAATATCAAAATTAGAAACCAAAATCACACCTCAGCGGCCATTTTGAAACTATGGAAGGGATCACTGCCATGCACACCCATGGACAGTCATTTGCACTCACTTGAGTTCTTATGTCTTTCGAATCACTTGTATAATATTGCTAATATATATTTTCGGCTATATACAGGTATAACCGTTATAACTGCCACTGATATTATGCCACTGAGGAGGCTGCAGCCTAAGATCAAGACTACAATAACAAATTACCAAGTACTCGCTAACTTTGTGTTAGCCAGTACATGGTAATTTGTGAGTAATTAATTTGATCTGATCAGATTACCAAAGTAATCTTTGGTAATTAGCGAGCATCTCTGTTTAGTACAGGGATGCTCAGTATATCAGAACTATAGCAAATTAAAAATATTACCAGCTTATTTTACTGTGCGATTCGACAGGTTCACTATAAACAAAAAAGTATAATAAATATTGCAAATATAAAATTCGCTAAAGACTTTGATATTTTTGAGCTATATTCCTCTGAACTTCAGCAGAAACTCACTCCCATAAGGACACGCTTCAAGGAACAAGAATATAGGGAATTGGAAGACAAAACAAACTTAAAGAAAGTTGGACCAGTTGGTAATAGGAAAAATAGAGAGCCCTACTGGTTTCCTCATAACCTGGGCAGCAATAATTCTAGGTTCTACATTCTACTGTGCTTACACACAAAGGCAGGTTCAGCAGCAGTAGCTCGGGTGAGGCAGAGCCCGCGAGGCGACACGTGGCTTAAGTGTGACGATGACTAGGTCTCTTCAGTCACCTCCGACGAGATACTCAAACTCTCTAGCACTGTGCAAAAGTTTTGCTCTATGTACCCCTTATAATGGAGATAACGGAGGATGAACCAGCCATCACCACCATGGACACCGCTCCTGCTGCCAACACTAACTCTAACTGATCTAAGACTTATTTATTGAAGCATTTATATAAAATAAAGTAAACATTTTTTACTTGATGCGCTTGTTAAATTTAGGATAAGAAAATAAAACTAATTTTTAAAAAATGGTGTTTTAGTTAGGTTCTTTAGCCTCTAATTTGTCTGGGTCCGAAGCAAGGTCATCAAACGTCAAGCCCGGGTCATCTTGCTCTTCATCTTTGTCGGACGAGAATTAAAAGGAAAGAGTTCATTAAAAGAAGGAAACAAAATACACCTATTTAAAAGAGAGTAGGCTTCAACACAGATAATTTAGCAACAGCACATATTTCTACTGAACATATTTGTTGTATGGTACAGTATTATGATCATATCACATATTTTGTTATATGGTACAGTATTGTGATCAGATCGCATTTATTTTTGTATGGCACAGTATTGTGATCAGATCGCATATTTTGTTGTATGGTACAGTATTGTGATCAGATCGCATATTTTGTTGTATGGTACAGTGTTGTGATCAGATGCATATTTTGTTATATGGTACAGTATTGTGATCAGATCACATTTATTTTTGTATGGTACAGTATTGTGATCAGATCGCATATTTTGTTATATGGTAAAGTATTGTGATCAGATCGCATTTATTTTTGTATGGTACAGTATTGTGATCAGATTGTATATTTTGTTTAGAGTGGAGTAATGGAGTTTTTTCTCTGATAATATTTCATAATATTGAAAGTTTACTATATTTAAATGAAATATAGTAAAATAAAACTTTTAGATGCATTGAAAAAGGACTTCTGGTTCTCTACCACATCAATTTATTTTGTGCCGAATGTACCTATTTGGGTCAACTAGTACATTTTATTAGGTACAGTAGTTATTTATTTCAAAGGAAAATTGGTTTTATGTTGCAGGTTGGGCAGGGACTGGAGTGGACAACTACAGTTTTTGGGTATTTGAGTTTATCTTTGCATCAACAGCTTCTACAATACTCTCAGGCTCAGTAGCTGAGAGATGCACTTTTGCTACTTACATTGCTTACAGCTCCATAATATCAGGTACCTTTGTTGATGACCGTTAACATGCGTCATGGTTGAGCGTCATATTAGAGTGCTAATGAATTGTGTAATAAGTAATTGTAATGAGTAATAATGACTGAGGCCGTGACATACCCTGTAATCCATCTTCTTGGAGGTCACAAATTGTGGATAGTTGTGAGCGATAGTCGGTGGGTATAGTGATCTCTTGTGTAGATTAACATCCGCACAATTGAATACCTTGTTAATCCACAAAGACCATCCTCATAGCTAGACCAGTTCATTATTCAGAGGCAGTGGTTCAGACTACACATAAACCTTTAGTTCCCTTAGATATGCCATTGATTGTTGTGCTATTAATTAACAGTTCTGTCTAAGGCCCAATTCACACGGAATGGACGTATGGCGGAGACTTGGTGCGGACATATGTCGCTTCCCCATTCCTTCTATGCAAAGTATTCGCCCAATGCACACAGAAGCGACGTGTCACTGGGGGCCGCCCTCTCGTCCACTCCATGTCGCTTCCGCGTCCCTTGTGGCGCATCAAAAGCGATATATGTCTCCTTTGCGTCTCTTGATGTTGTAAAAAGCCATTAGACTTGTGATTCTTTTGTTAATTTTTTGTGTGTATGTTGTGATCATGCGAGTCAACAATTAATTTAATATTGATTTTGTGAGGAAGTTAAACAATTTCAAGTTTGTATGATAACTCGTGCAAATTACTGCAATAGAAGTGCGCAAGACCTGGCCTGACATAAAATAGTACAAATATTTATTTGATTGCACAGGTTTACTAAGTTACAAAAAGAATACAAAAAATATCTGCCAGGATTGGTTTGAAATTAAAAATGTACGTACTTTAACACTAGAAATTAGGAGTTCAATTATGGGAAGTATACATTTAGCCATTTATTAATAAATTTGTGAATTTACTGGAATACCTTAGGTAATTAACATGGGATAAACATTAAATAATCATACAGTTGTTCATGACGTTGTCTTCAGCTTTCAACGAGCCTTTTTGCACGAGGTTTGTTTTAAATGTTGTTCATTTTAACCAAAACGTCCAATGAAGGTCACTGACACACCACTCCTGATGTGTGGACAGCACACACGTCACGTCTCCGCCATACGTCCGTTCTGTGTGAATTGGCCTAAGGAACATGTCAGCCTTAGTCAGCAACGAGACTACAGACTAAGACTACAAGATCGCGCCACAATCATCACTAATTTCTCATTCATACTTGGCTTAAAATACCTACCTGGATAGGTTGCTATTTCAGTTAAAAGTATAAATTAAGCTTGTACTTAGGTATCATAAAATTATATAAAGAGTACGGTATTTGTTATTGTCATCCTAGGTATTTTACACACTTGTATATTCCATTCAATCACTATGAATTTTACAATTTTTATGCCCTATTGTATCTCACTGTGCATCTTACAGGTTAAGTACACCCAATTGTATCTTCTTATGCATTGCAGGTTTTGTATACCCGATTGTATCTCGCTGGGTGTGGTATTCTGAAGGGTGGCTCAACAATGATATCAAGTTCATGGACCTAGCAGGCTGTGGGGCAGTTCACACACTGGGCGGTGTCTGTGCATTCATTGCCGCAGTGTTCCTCGGACCTCGGATTGGCCGGTTTAAGGACGGACAGGTTATTGAGAAACCTGGTCACTCCATGGCTGTGAGTTTTCTAATCCTTCTATTTTCATAATAAATATTTTCTTCAAATCGCCAATTTTTTCCTTTCCAACAGAATCTTTTTATTTTGAAAACCATTAAACTGTTCATTCATTGATGAAGTGAAAAATTTATTATTTACTGTGTTTCTAACCTAACTTAATTTAAAGCACTTTAAAACTATTTTTTACTAATAATGAAAAAGTGGTACAATATTAATTCAATTCCTAAATATTGATGTTGGCATGAAATTATTACGGTATTCTGGTTCTGTTTACTGTGACTTAATTTTGCTCAGCTTAAAGCTCCCATGAACATATCCTTAGTCTGTCGATGGCAAAGTTTAGGTACAAAATAAGTTGTTAGTACAGTACTCTCTTAAAAAAATTAAATATTATTTAGAGATTGTTTCAGATGGTGGGGGTAGGAGGTCTATTACTGATCTCAGGCTTCATGGGCTTCAACGCGGGAGCTCTCAATCACATCGCTGGCAAAGGGAAAGTACTCGGAAAAGTGATTCAGAATACAGGTAAATATTACTGTTATATTACATGCTGTAGTCAACTGACTTGATAATGAGTCTATAGAAGATATAAGTTGTTTATAAAAGTATAATTTAGGAAGAACAAATGATTAAGACTTTGATATTACTCAGACTATTATTTTTCTCAATCCTCCATTAATAAAGGCTAATGTGCTCTAGATCTAAGTAATAATGCTTCAAGGTTGTAAGTTTACCACAAGGATAAGGCAATGGAAACCAATAAATCAATTAATAAAAATTGGATACCACCTACAGAAGCAAACTTACTTTGTCTATTAGTTGTTACAGATGGGTAAAAAAAACAGCAAAGCAACTCAATTATAACAACAGTAACAAACAGGGGCACAACTTTAAACCAACTAACTAAGAAGAAACTTTTGATGATGACTTGTTTTGTCAGTGATGGGGGCTGGCGGGGCAGCCATCACAGTGCTTGGGATCTGCAGGCTGGGTCTTGTTGGAGAACCAACTTGGCCGTTCTCAATTACCGTCAATGCTATCCTGGCTGGAATAGTAAGTCATTCAAAATGGTTAGCATCTTCATTCTCTCAGTGTCTTCTTCATTAAGTGGTCGAGGCTTGTCATAAAAAGCTCTCATGTATACTTCCTCAACTTAGCAGTAATTCTACAGGTACATAGTACTCTATAGAGGTCAGGAAGAGGTGTCGAACTTTTCAATTTTAAAGATTTTTCATGATTTCAGACACCCTCTTCTTCATGTTCATCATTTTCCCCCACCTTTTTCTTTACTGAAGGATATTCTCCTCAACACTTTCTAATTTTCCTCTCCCTCAACTGATCAATATCTCTCAAACTTTCCAGCTTCGTCCATACATGACCAAATTGTGGTTTCCATTATTATATCTTTTCTCAATGGTGGACTGATTTGCTAGTGAACCCCCTTCCTAACTCTGAATATGCCTAATAATAAATAAATTAATATGCAACTATGAACTCATTGTTATTTCCCCCATCAAACAAACAAAACAAAACAAATACCTTTTATTCACCACATTTTACAAAATACAAAATTTGTTGGTCTTATTACTAATTTTCAATTTTTTTTAATTTAGCTACATCAGAAATTTGAAATATTTAATATTTATGTTCCATAAGCAAACTGCTTTTAACTAGCACATATTATGTAATAAGCTCAAATAAACAAACAATTTAGTTTTTTAGTCCTTTCCCTCCATCAATGGCTTACTAAGATAAAGAACTGGTGAACACAGTACTTATGTCTTTTGGAGTTCTAATACTAATCTTACATGGAAAAGGTAAAAATTTATATCTTTCTTATTATTTTTAAAATACTGTAAAAAAAACTTGGTATACATCTAGTTATGTTCTACTACTGTGTTCTGTTGAAAAATCTAAATTATTTTATTCCTTATAGCAGCAAACCTACTTACTCTTTTCCCATCTTAATCTTATGCAGAATAATTAAATTGTTATATTTCCTTAGTTAATCTTAGTTTGAATCATCAAAATAAATTACTGAGTGTAATATCTAACATGGAAATATGCTTAGTAATTAGGTTTGCTGCTAAGAAGTATTTTCTACAAACTGAAAGAAATTTCATTAATTCATAGAATATAAATTAACTTGATGCGTCAATTGGTTTTATTGTACAGTATACTGTTCAACCATCACAGAACTTATTCACTCTTAGGAAAGTGATTGATTTATCAGTCACAATTCTAATTTCTTCATTTCAATAATGCTAGGTTCACAATGTAAAATGTACAAAAATAATTCCTCAAAGTATTAGTTACTTATCCCCTTGCAATTTCCTATACTGAAGGTAGCCTAACAAGTTTATGTGCTGAAACTGTCTGCGTCTGCGTCTTGCAGGTGGCTGTCTGCGGAGCAGTTGACAAGTATGACTCTTTCTTTGCATTAGTGGTTGGAGCTGGAGGTTCTGTGGTATTCCTCATTGTGCGGCAAATTGTTCTTAAATGCAGAGGTTAGTTGTTTGATTTTGTTAATGAATAACTTAAAATAACATCAATATATTGATAATTTTGTATATAGTTCCACCAGTTGTACAAACTTGTATCTATTTTATATTCAAACAAATTAAAATTATTTTGGTTGTTTATAATCTCTCAGCACTCTTAAAATCTGAAAATAAAAGCAAACTAAAGCATAATTCCAAAACAGAGAAACTGAATTGTCAACGGCAAAGAACAAAGATTGTGATATGAAATGAGATCGTATGAAGCACGCTGGCTGAGTAGAGCAAATCTCATAGAACTTATATTACTCTCGTCATAGTAATCAAATAGTACTGAGTATGCAGGTTTGCTGCAATAAGGTTTGTTTTACATGATAATGTGCTTATATTAAGGCTGTTCACTAAGTAAAAACACATACAAAATTTTACAAAATTACGTCAATAACTATGCAAGTTATACTAAATTATCTATTCTTTGTAAGAATTACATGGGCAATTAATATGTAGATTTGCTGCTATAAGAAACATTAAATTTGGGGGTTCTATGGCTGTATTGATAAAACTTAACTAATTGGCCTTGCATACCAAATTTAGGAAGACTTTTTATTTAAGTCAATAAGTGTAATATTGATTTTTAGCTATTCTCCATATCAACATTACACAATGTACTGTGTTTACCATTTTGAATATATCAATAACCAAATCACCTAGATTCATCATTCGAAATACTAAATTGTGTGTTTTTTGAGCTGAATCCGATGGTGAAAGGGAAGATTAGATTTTTTCCAAAAATTATACATATATAAATCAAAACCCCTCAAAAGTGTAGTTAATGTAATATATATATATATATATATATATATATATATATATATCATACTTCAGGTTCACTTTTAAGGATTACTAATGTTATTATAAGTACAATTAAAAGAATTAACAGAGTATCCTTAGATAACATTTTTTATTATAACAACACGTTTCAACCTTTAGACCATTTTCAAGTTCTTCATATTAAAGATAATTTAATACAAACAATATATAGATCACGTATGATTAAATAAAAATTATTCCAATTTTATAAATGTACATGTGATCTTTAAGAAGTTGCGTTTAAAAAAATGTTTGTATATAAATGTAAAATGTAATTATTTATTTTGTTTGTAGCTTACTTATTTTTTCAAAGATTGGATTGTTTTTAGGTGGTTCTTCATGTTTAGGGGGTCAGTTTTTTGCCCTGAATAAATATAATACTCTTCTTTTGATATTTTCTTTGTTTGTGAATTCAATTATTTTGAGATTCTCTTCTCGGAATACATTCAATTTATTCCGAGAACACATTCAATCCCTCAAAGAAACAACACAACAACCATGAAATCTATTTTTACCGAAAACTTACCAACAAAAGATCCTAATTTTTAATTGTAATTTTTTTGAACACAGAAGAGAATCTTGAAATAATTTAATTCACAAACAAAGGAAATATCATGGATGCAATCTAAGAATATTATATTTATTCAGGGCAAAATATGCCACCCAAAACATCTTTCAGCCACCTAACAAAAAACAATCCAATCTTTGAAAAAATAAGAAAGCTCAAAACAAAATAAATAATTACATTTTACATTATATACATACAAAAATTTATTCATAAAATTGGAATTATTTAATTTAATCATATATGTTTTATATATTGTTTGTATTAGGTTATCTTTAGTATGTAATTAATTTTAATTAAAATAATACTAGGTGTTTTAAAAACCACTCCAATAATAGCCATATTACTCAGAACGGGAATTACTCAGCCATAAGTTTACCTTTAAGATCATTGATAACTGTGACCCAGTCATTTGAATTTAAGACATTTGTGTTTACTAGCTGAGTACCATAAACATTGGCAAAAAAAAGTCAAACTGCTTTATATAACGGCATTTATTGGAACATTTATTGGAAGTGCTAACACAACCCTTAATAATGACAAAAGTCAGAGTAATTATTAATGAACAGTTAAGAGATAATATAGGGAATCTTAAAAAGCAGGATCCTCCTCAAACACTAAAGTGCAGCTTCATGGAGTTAGTATATTCAGAATACCCAGATCATATCCAAATTTATACTGATGGATCTAAGAACAGCCATGGAACTGGAGCCTCTGTCTTGTGTCAGGAACTTAACGTAAGCAGAACTTACAAATGATCTAAAGTAGCATCTAGTTATATGGCTGAATTGTACGCCATACTCAAGGCGGTTGAAATTATCAACCAATTTAAACGTACTGGCATGAAGTTCATTATTTGTAATGACTCCAAATCTAAAATGTCAAGCATAGAAGCAGCTAAGGCTGTGGACTATGAACAAGGCATAGGATCCCAAATTATAGCTAAGATTATTTATTACAATCTAGAACTAACCATCCAATGGTCCCCAGATCATGTGGGGGTACCAGGAAATGAATTAGTTGATAAGCTTGCCAAAGAAGCAATCATTTCTGGTGAGGACTCTCCTGATCTCAAGACCAAAAGTGATTATGTGTCTATACTTAAAAAGACATGATATCTGCCTGTCAGATAATGGTCAGGGGTAGTGATAAGGCTAGATGGTACAAAAGTATTCAAAATGAATACCATAAGTTTCCATGGTACAAATCATGTGATCTGCCAAGGGCAGACATCCGACACAAAATCACAATCAAAATCAGTTTTAAAAATGTGAACAATGGTTCGGTTATTCAATTGAGCAGTTTCATTTGAAAGTAACAAAATATTATATATTACCATCATTAGACTGTGATTTAGACACGGTTTGGTGAATGAAGCGCTGAATAGAATAAAAATATCAGGAACTCCTAAGTGCCTTAGGTGCACTATGAATGTAATAGAAATTTTTCAGCATCCGATATTTGACTGTCCTGCTTATGAGGTCTTTAGGTCATACATATATAGGAAACTAAAGGAAGTAAATTCAATCATCCTTATTCTCTATATGGTGTGTATATACATATATACACACACACACACACATATATATATATATAAATTTTAAAGTCTATTGTTTTTGGACTCTGGGCACCTAAAGACGAAAAAATAACATGGTCTCGGGCTTAAGTCATCCCATGAGACCTACGGTAATAGCTTCTTCTTTATGGGAAATTCGCTAAAAAGGTTATCTAAGGATACTCTGTTAATTATTTTAATTTTAATTATTATACAGGGTTATCATAAAAGAATGGTGCGTTTTCGAACATGGTTTAAAGAAAAACCAAATTACTTACAGTTAATGTTGTCTATTCATCTATTTTGTCGTCTCAAACAGTTTTTTTACATAATTAATTAATTTCAATATGTGCGTCCTTAGTCATTTGGACAAATGTCCAAATGATAATCAATTTCTCTCCAAACATTCACTTACATTCCTTCGGTTATGGTTGTCATTGCTTAATTAATCCTGTTTTTTAAGTAGTTCAGGTTGATAAATTTTTGTAAATAAATTAAGTTTTTGATGTAACTCCATAAGAAAAATCATAAGGTGTCAGGTCTGGACTCATTGGATGCCACAGCATAGGGTCTTGCCAGCCTATCCATTGATCTCCAAATTTTTCGATTAAAGCGTACGTCACCAATGCACTGAAGTGTGGGGGAGCACCATCTTGTTGGAAATGAAGTTGATGAATATTTTCGAGTTCATCTAGCTAAGGAAAGCAATAATTGATTAACATGTCGAGATACACAACTCCATTAATTGTCTTTTAGCAAAGAAGAAAGGCCCTATTACGCGATTTTTCATCAAACCACACCAAACATTAACTTTAGGCGAATCACGTTATTTCGTTATAACAATTGGTGTGGGTTTTCAGAGCCCCATATTCGTAAATTGTGTCTGTTAACACATCCACTGACATGGAAAGTAGTTTCGTCTGTAAAAATTATACTATCAAAAAATGATTTGTTTTCACTTAATCTGTCCAACATTCTAACAGCGAAATTGTAATGGTTTGCACTATCATTGAGTTTCAACTCCTGCATTATCTGCATTTTATAAGGTTTTATAAGGCTTATAAACAAACTTTTGGGTTGGAGGCTTTCAGAAATACTAATATAACATTCAGAAATTTCCCTACAATCTTCCTATGAATTACTGAAACCGCACTATTCTTTTATGATAACCCTGTATATATCAACCAAAATAAAATTATATATATATATATATATATTATATATATATATAGAAAATTTGTAATGACCACCCAAAACATGTTAGGGGGTTGAGTTATGAACTTCTAACATACTGTGTTTTGACTTAACTGTCAAAATGTGGGTCATGTGAATAGCTCACTTTTCCATAGTAAATTGTCTAAAAATAAAAAAAATATAAAGCAGACAAGAGAAGAAAGACGAGACCTATAAATGACTACATGATAAAATACAGGCCTTTGCATACGATCAAAATATAAATACAGTAACTGAATTATACATGGATAAAAACTTTGAATATATTTCTTACACTCAAAAAGACAAGCACTTTTCTTAAACACAGAGAGATATATTTTCCTACTTTGAAATTTACAATTTAGAGAAAATATTATTACTTTTTAGTGGATGATCCGTTGGATGCAGTTGCTGTGCATTTTGGTGGAGGATGTTTTGGAGTCCTTGCTGGGCCAATTTTTAATCCCAATGGAGTGATATTTGGAGCCAGTGAAGCTTCTTTAAGGGTAACTAAATACTTTATAATTATTATCCTCCAGGTAGTTTCTTTTTACAAGCAAAACCATAAAAAATTATATTAATACAATAACTTAACAGTTTTAAGAATGTGAACAATGGTTTGGTTATTCAATTGCAGTTTCATTTTACTCGAAGTAACAAAATATTATAATTACCAAAATCCCTCTCTGTTAATGCCAAATGATCATAATCTTCTTCTAAATGTGCAATATCTCTATATATAAAATTGAATGTATGTCTGTCTGTCTGTATGTCCTTTATGCGTTGCCAAACTACTCATCCGATCGCCATGCAATTTTAGGAAGTTGCTCTATATGTGTCCAGGAAGGTTTTAGTGAAAAAATATTTTCGAAAACCCCATAAGTTTCCATTTTATGGCGTTTTAAATTTCTAATGTTAACCTTATGGAGAGTAAGTTTGTTTACAAATTGTCTACAAGGAAAACATTTGATTTCTTAGCTACAGCTGATTGGTTTACTTTCCATTAGCAATACTGTATGCTTTACTATCCAATGCCATCTGAATCATTCATTAATGTTAAACTATGAAGTAAATGTGTACTGTAAAAAATGAACAGCTTTATTCACCACGTTAATAGTTTACGGTTTTGGGGGATTATGTATTTTTATTTTTATTTTCTGTCTGATTAAAGTCACGTGTTTATATGATAATTACAATGTTTATATTATTACGTTTATTATAGTAATCAGCTGTTGTATATCTTTCCTATAAAAGCCGTATTACAGTTAGGTTTCGTTTGGGTTTGGATTGGATTTGAAAGTTGTGAATTAATCCACTCAGATTTATTTGTTTTATAGGAATGATATTAATATGTTTTATCGTTTCAGTATTGTTATTCACTATGCAGCGACCCAGAATATATAACCTTTTACAATGAAGCCGTATTGCTATTCGACTTCAGAATATGGCCAATCTTAAAGTTACCATGTGTTTACTGTGAGGCGTTACGAAGTTCGCCGGGTCAGCTAGTAAATTAATAAAACATAACATTAAATTTTATGCTGGAAATAACATTTCTTCTAAAGCATTAAAATATCAACCTACATTTATCTTAAAAAATACTTTATGGGGGTACATTTAGAGTCTAGTTTATGCTCTTTATTGCTTTGATATACATTAATGAAAAGTCTGTCCAAAAGTCTAAAAATATAGTATTTACATTTTGCACATTGTGTCTCCAGCAACTAGGGTTCAACCTGGTGGGAGGGGGGGCCATCGTGTTGTGGTCTGTCTGCTGCAGTATTATACTCTTTGGATCACTCTGGATGTTGGGACAACTTAGGGTCTCGGAGGAAGAAGAAATCAGAGGTAAACAGCACTATATAAGCTTATTTTACTGATATTAAAATTTAAATTAAATATTTAAATCAACAAATAGTGGCGTATTGAAACTAACCTTAAGTTGGAGACTGAAAAGCTACTTGAAATAATTTTGAGTTCATACAAAAGATAAACAAATTTTCTATCAAATATTAACAAAGAAATTTAAAAAATGTTCTACTGAGTTATTTAACCAGGAATATCTACCTTACCATTCCTCATTTATTTGTCACATGACAAGAGTAAGGATTGATATTTTTAAAGACTTTTGTGATACAGAATGAATTGAGTGACTTGGGCTTACTGGTAGTGTGCTCTCCTAGTAATACTGTACTACAGTTACCAATTTAACCCAGAGTTGATATCAGGTTTAGTAACAATACCACAGATTAGGCCATTCCTCATCTGAAGATTAATAATTCCGTCAGTGGACCGACACATACTTTCTCCCTTATGTCGATTTAAAATCGACAATCTTTAATAAAACTATCATATCCTTTAACGTTTATCTAAATATCATTTAATGATTTATTGTTTCAAACATAATCATCCAATTTCTGAAAATAACAATAAGAGAAACAAAATTAGATTAAGGGTGGTGTGACCCTACCCTGCATACCAAGTTTCATGGAAAATGGTTGTAAAATAAAGAATAAATCAATTTTTTAATATTCTCCATAAGAATAACGTTGACATTGCTCTCAGACAATGTACCATGTGTTTACCACGGACATTAAATTTAACTTTTCTCAGGCACTGTTAGTTGTAGACTAAGATTTTATTTTAAATTTGTTCAGTTTTTTAAGCTGGTTTTAATAGTTGATAATCAAATTATTTTATAAAATTACTGATTCGCTGGAAAATTGAAAAAAAATAATTTTTTTACTTTTAAAAGCCCATACTTACTTTTAAGTTACTTTTAAACTTCAATTTTTTTAGAAATGCAAGTGGTGTCATTTTGATTATTTCATAACGGACTACAGATCATATAATTTTCAGCAAAATCGTAACAGCCGTTTTTAGAAGTTTTCCTTTTATGAGTTTTTTTGGAGTTTTTAGGGGTTAACCTTGAAAATAAAAAAAATACCGTGGATTGTTACCTATATACCGAATTTCATGAAAATCTAATTATTAGTCTCGTTCCTAGGCCTCTACACATCCCCATATATACACAAATACACACACACACACACACAAAGACAGACCGACAGAAATCACTTTAGAATCACTTTTTTCGATTCAGAGGGCACTAAAATGGATATATTCACCAGAAACTCAAATTTGAAAATTCTGTTGGAAAAAAACTTTCTCCTTACACTATTGTTTAGGGGGACAAAGTAAAAATTGCACTGGTGCTGAAAATACACAAAATCAACTATAAATAATTTTGAATTTTTTGTATTATTTTGATTTTTCTAACTCTTGAGAGCTAATCTGTTTGAAAATGACATTAAAGCTAAACTATCGTAAATTTCACGACATAATGAAATAATTCAAAAATAAATATTTCTGGTTACAAAACTGAACTTTAACGAAAACAAATAATCAAAACATAATACTAAAAACATGTTTGCCCCAAACTTAGGCATTTGCAAGTCCCCGACACAGTCCACACTGCACTTCCCGCGATGGTCTGCACAGATTGGTTTATTGCAGCGGCAGCAGTAGACTGTTGTCATCCTTCTCTTAATTGACGAGCAAATCCCACAGATTGTTCGTGGTATGTTTTGAGGAAGGTCCTGGTGTATTTGCATGGAAAATTTCCTTAATGACAGTGGTTTGTGGCCCATTTTTACAACATTAATTACGTAAATTACATACTAGTTTACCAGAATAATGTTTAACATGCCATAAAATACACACAAAGGCCACCTTTTAGTCTTACGGCTGCACGGCATTTGGTGACACATTTAATTTAAAGTATCAACCGCCCCTTTTTTGGTATTATAGGTCTAGATTATTTTTGGTTTAAATTAACTGATAATAATAAATAAAATAGTAAATCATAATTTACTAGAAACAAAATGTATATAGAAGAGATCCAAACGTCACAGCTTAACTTTTGTAAAATTTACGAGGGACCAAAAATACAGCTAAACGGACTAACGGCAGCAAAGCACGCCAAAGAGGAACTAAATGACCAGAGCCAATGCGGCATGGAACTACATGGGCGATTCTAGGGTTAATAAAATTATATATAGTTTATTATGTTACAGTACTTACAAAATTATGTCAATTGATTATTCTGCAAAGTTAAGTTGTGAATATTATATAATTGGCACAAAACAGCAGTGAAATTACAAAATATACAATTGACTTTTTATTTTTGTTCTTTTAGGTCTAGATGTAACCAAACACAACGAGCCTGCTTATCCAGTGGAGGGCTGGGCTATCGACTATCCTATTCAGAGCCTACCATACAACAACTTACACAAGAGTAACAGCACTTACCTATTTCCTTGATTACATTACAGTCTTACAAAGTCTTTTGGAACACTCTTCCATCCTTTGCTAGGTCTTTTTCTGGCCTATGAGTTAATTTTTTATAAATTATCCTTAATATTATAACGAGGTATGCAAAATTTTTACTTTTGTGGTTTCCGACAAAGACAGTTTTGAAAAGAATTGCGCTATCCAGTAACTGAGAAACATGGGACATTTTAAATGCCATATTTCTCTTTGCAAAGCACAGAAACAATTGTACAAGTTGTTAGATTTTAAAGATTTCCATAACGCTTTCTATATTTAAGGTGGAGTACGTACAAATTTGCAATAGTTTTTAAGTGGTTAAATATTGCCACAGAGTTTCAATATGCTGCAATAAAATTTTAAAACATGTAATTAAATAATTTGAAGTAATATGATTTTGTTAAATTTTATTTATATATTTGATAAACTTTATTTTAATTTTTAGTTATGATGCCAAATAGAATTTATAATTATTGTCTTTGTCATAAAAATAGCTACAAAACATGAAAAATGTTTTGACAATTCAGGTTTCACAAATCAAATTTAATTCAACAGTTCCTGTTCAAAGATAAAAACCTAAGACCTATTCGATAAAAATAATATCCCAAAGAAACTAAGGGTTTCAAATGACATGAAACAGTTTTCAACAAAGTTGATAAATGGTATTGTAAAATGTACAGCAAAAGAATTATATTAGCGAATTTCCCATAGGGAAGAAGCTATTACCGTAGGTCTCATGGTAAGACTTAAGCCCGGGACCATGTTATTTTTTCTTTTTTAGGTGCCTAGAGACCAAAAACAATAGTCGTTAAAATTTTTATATGTATATATGTATATACGTATATATGTATATATATATATATATGCGTGTGTCTGTGAACACGATAACTCGTAAAAATGGTCCGATTGAGACCAAATTTGGTAGAGACGTGTATTCCTGCATTTGCTCGGACGAGTTCGTAAACCAGACATATCGGTCAATTGGAAGGGGTAGTTTGGGGGGGTTTTGTACCCCAAAAATGGGTTTTTTTCATTTTTCCCATGTAATTTTTAAAATTTTCAAATTTCATCTTTCACCATTAGAATCAGCTTAAAAAACTGCACAATTAAGTTTCTTAAAGTTTTTCTCTATCTCCAACGGTTACCGAGATATTGAAAAATCTAAACACAGTACGTTGTATTTTGGGGCTCCAATGTTAATCTTACGGAGGATAAGGAACAATTAATATTTCCCATATACATCAATATTTTTGGATTAAACTTGGTATCTACCTTCATGTTGTTGATACCCACCCGTTTATGCTTAAAAATCATAGTTTATGTGTTTATCATGGCAGCAAACCTGCATACTCTTTTCCCATGTTAATCATATTGGGAACTCCTTTATTTATGGACAGATGTTGATGAAAGTTGGTATAAATGTTTAAAAAAATGTTGGAAATGCCTACTTTCAGTGTTCCTCACGCAAACCTGCACACTCTTTCCCATGTTAATCTTATGGAGAATAGGCAAATAATTCTTCTGTTTATGGACAAATTTTAATAAAACTTGTTATATAATATTATTATTATTATTATATTTTTAATTTGGAAATTAACTGAGTACGCAGGTCTGCTGCGACGGGGGTATTTTTTACTCTTTACAGTATGGTCAGTTCCAGTATGCAAGCATATTGTAATATTTTTAATATCCCTTGGTGTATGTGTAATATATGTTATTTTATTTTACTCATGAAGATGTCTCTGACTGACTAATGATAGTGCTTTAGCACCAAAACATGTTCTGAATGACTAAACACTTATTTTTCTAGCTGCCTGACAGGATTATACAAGTATTTTAGTCTAATAAAAACTGTTTTATACTCTTAATCGTTGAATTGTCTGTGATTGGAAACAATATTTGGAAATAATTAATTAGTTCTTGGGTCTCAAGTAGAGATTTAACTCTAGATAGTATTCCGACAAGACAAATTCGCTCATCCAAACCAAAACATGGATGAGATCTCCATTGTGAAACTATCTCCTCAGATGTTGGTTTAATCTTAGGCCCAGAAATCTTACCTTATACCAATAGACTTTGTCTTTTTTGAGACTTTGTGATGAAAATTTTTATGCCAGATCTTCTTCTAAATATAAACATGTTGAATCTCAGAATTAGAAGATCAATTACTGAAGATGTTTTAGCTAGTACCGTGCTTTGATGGACATTGAATTTAGATTGTATATTTAATATATATACTAACGGATCACTTATGGCAGTATTGTATACTAGTGTTATCTTTATTTGTCAAATTTCTTTCTGTAACTATTAGTTTTTATTTTTATAACAAACGATATAAACAATATTTTTATAACAGACAAAAGGTTTCCAGAGCTTTAGCAACATAGTTTATCTGAAATTCTTCTACACAGATAAAGATTGACATTCTTGCCAGATAGGCAGCTGTATATTTGGTTTGTATATCTTTAGATTTCAGTCATCAGTTAGATCTTTATTTCTAATTGAAATAGTTCATTAGTCTACAGATTAGTAAATATGAGTGAATCTTAGTATGTTTAACTTTTCACTGATAATGTTTATCAGGTTTTTTTATTATTTGAAATTCGTCTGTAGGTAATGTGTATATTAATAAGCTTGATCCCTTGAGAAAATCAGTTCATAGTGATTTGGAAGAGATCAACTTTCTTGTTCAGCTACTACATGATTTACATTGACCACTACTGCAGCTGTATGAAATTGTCCACTGTATCATCTTTTTGACCATACAACAGCTAAATTTTTACATTTGTCAAACTAAAAATTCAATTCGCCTTCTGTTGCACTAATAATAATCTATCATCACTAGCCTTATGTCAAATTAAGACAGCCAAAAACAATAAAATGGAAGGTGATCCAGTAAATCAGTTGAGAAGCTCAGAGTTATTGTCCAAGGGTCAAGGGTTCAGTCTCGAGGTTATGTAATGAGAAGGCTGGAGTTTAGACCAGGGATCTTAACTAGGTTTTCTCAGAGAGCCAATTCGTTTGTTTTAAATCCCCCCAGGGCCGCAAGCAGTTGCGGCTCGTGATCGCTTTTGAGGGGGGTAATTCTAGGAGCATAGAATACGCCCCAGAAAAATGGGGGTCTGGGAAAAAGAAGAACATATTTTTTTAATAAAACCCTAAGAACATTCTTTTAAGTTACTTTAAGCAAACATTTTTCCTTAAATGTGACAAAGAATAGCCCATAAGTGCAAGTGTAAATTTTTATAAAAAAATAACTATAATATTAGTTTATTAAATCAATAAAATTCCAATAAATTTTGTTAGAATCCTTAACAGCCCAAGGACCGCAAAAATCGTCCCGGGAGCCGCATGCGGCCTTGTGAGGATACCTGGTTTATACTGTTCCCTATAAAAACCTTAACAAATTCCATGGCATTGATAAAGGCAAAATAAAATGAAAATATAACAGATTGTAAAGAAACAAGTAAAGACTTGCTCAACATTTTGAGATAAACTGTTTCAGGTGGAAGCTACACTCTGAATCGGACAAATGCAGATGAAATCGTTATTGGGCCACACATGCTGCAGATGAAAAAATCAGAACCTCAATGTGATTTAAGTTATTAAACCATTTATAATTTGTACTTTCCATTTAAACCCAAATAAATCAATTTGAACTAAAATAATATTATTTCGAAAGCCTAGACACCTTGATAGTTAAATAATCACTTACCAATTGAATGGTATCTGCCCTTCAGGTGTCAATTTATTAAAATTCCTTACTTGGCTTGGGAGGAATTTTTTATGTATATTTTAAAGAAGACAAGGACGTTATGCTAAATAAAAAGGATGAGGTCTCCGAAAAAATAACATTCCAGCTATTAAATAATGTAATGCAAGAAACTAACAGCTGATTCATATTATGATTCATCATGTAAATAGTTCTTTGTTTTTTCATTATTTGTAAATACAATATGTGTCGTGATTTTTTGAAGATTTTTTTGAAATGTTTCATCTTATTGAACACCAAGAGAAAAAAATATATAATGTGTTATGTGTTACCTGTTTCGTCGGCTGATGATGGTCTTTTAAGAGACCGAAACCGGTTCCTGTAGGGAATTTTAATAAATTGACACCTGAAGGGCAGATACTATTCAATTGGTAAGTGATTATTTAAAATAATATGTTGCTGTTTTAGCGAATTTCCCATAGGGAAGAAGCTATTACCGTAGGTCTCATGGCAAGAGTTAAGCCCGAGACCATGTTATTTTTTCTTCTTTAGGTGCCCAGAGACCAAAAACAAATTTTATATATAAAATTAAAATTAAAATTAAAAGTCGTTAAAATTTTTATATATATATATATATATATATATATATATGTATATATGTATATATGTATATATGTATATATATATATATGTGTCTGTGAACACGATAACTCTCGTAAAAATGGTCCGATCGAGACCAAATTTGGTAGAGACGTGTATTCCTACAAATGCTCGGACGAGTTCGTAAACCAGACATATCCGTCAATAGGAATGGGTAGTTTGGGGGGGTTTTGTATCCCAAAATGGGGTTTTTTGCGTGTTTCACATGTAATTTTTAAATATTTCTAATTTTATATTTCACCATTGGAATCAGCTTAAAAAACTACACAATTAAGTTCCTTAAAGTTTTTCTCTATCTTCAACGGTTACCGAGATATAAAAAAATCTAAACACAGTACGTTGTATTTATGAGGCTCCATGTTAATCTTATGGAGGATTAAAAAAAAATAATTTTTCACTTATTATCTAATATTTTTGGATGATACTTGATATTTAGCTTCATGTGGTTGAGATCCATACATTTGTGCTAAAAAATTATAGTTTATGTGTTTATCATGGCAGCAAACCTGCATACTCTTTTCCCATGTTAATCATATGGAGATTAGGCAAACTCCTCTATTTATGGACAGATGTTGATGAAAGTTGGTATAAATGTTAAAAATAAAATTTTTGATGGTATAAATGGCTACTTTCAGTCTTCCTCACAGCAGCAAACCTACTCACTCTTTCCCATTTTAATCTTATGGAGAATAGGCAAAAATTCTTATGTTTATCGACAGATTTTCACCAAACTTGTCATATATTATTATTATATTATTGATTTGGAAATTCGCTGAGTACGCAGGTCTGCTGCGACGGGGGTATTTGCATATGTAATAGATTAAAATCTCTCATAACATAAATTGACAACTGGACAGAGTTTTTTTAAATTTTATTTACAATTTATTTGACAAATTATATATGACTTTTACATATCATTAATTTTTTTAGAAAATAAAGAAGAAGTAATATTAATTTGAATATACTGAATACATTTTTAAACAAAATTTAAAAAATAGTTTGGATGTACAAAACTAGTTTAATTAATGCAATTTTATTAAATTTTTAAGTTCTGTACTTTTAAAACTAAATGGATTTATTTTAAAATTTGTGGCGAGCTAAAATGAGATGGGTACGAAATCCTTCGAGGCTATCCTAAAGATACTAAACCAAGTGGTAAGATTTCTGGCTTGGGCCTATGTTTAATACCAGCCGGAACCTTGGTTGATTGTGATTGGTGATTTTATGTTTAAGGGTTTTAATTATACAATACCTTCGCCCTGGTATATACATAACCCCACACATAGGCTAGCTAGAGCTCCATCGTTAGTATTCAGATCAAACCTAGTGTACACATAAAATACACTATAAGAACTTTTACACAAACACTGGGTGAGACGTTTGAGAGACCGATTAACTACCATTGGGGAGATGAAAGGCACTGTTGAACACTGTATTTTACAAGGGTGGCCGGAACAACATTGGTAGATAATATCATGTATGTGAAACTTCCATTAAAACCAGCGACAAGTTGCCCAGCGGCAACTAAAAGCAAACTAACGTGTGGACACGTTCAGCAGCAATTTACTAGCCGAAATCTCTACTCTCTCTCTCTATATATATATAGTATCTTGTATATATATATATATATATATATAATAATGTGTATGAATAATATTGATATATCTAATAAACCTATTATGGTGAATGGAATCACCTCTAAAAGGTGCAAAGAAACAAAAATAGTTATTATTAACATTTGGTAAACCCAATTTTGTCTTAATAAGGTCCAATATATAGGTAGATAGATGTATAGATTAGGAATACCACGAAAGACACTTAGATGGGATGGAATTGCTTGTAATTTTTTGCATATATTCACAAAGATCTGGTGAACAATACCTATAGGCTTATATCTAGTCTTAACAAAGATTGAAGTTTTTTTTCAAAGCAATCACTACATCAGTTTTGTCGGACCGGCAGGGCGGGCTGGGTATCAGTTCTGCACAATCTCAAACTGGTTGAAAATGCATGTAATTTTGTGCATGTACTCACAAAGATATGGTGAACAATACCTATAAGCTTGTATCTATTGTTCACTATGATTGTTATTTTTTCTGTTGATAACTTTTTTTATAGTAATATATTGGACTCATTCCAGCATTTTTAACTGAAAAATGTGCATAAATTTGTAGGTCATCACGTGAAATTAAAAAAAATATAGCATTGTTAAGTTACACTGATTACTATAACTATCTGGTTCTGGTATTAGTGGAGTTTGTCCTCATTCCTTATTCTCATTAGAATATGTGTATTTAATCAAATATCGTTCAGTAATAATTATATTACTATGTCTGATTACTATAGACATATATAATATTAATTCTACTGTACTTTCCTCTACCCCGGCCTCCTCTTTGACCCCTCCCCTTTCTCCTCATCCTCCATCTCCCGGGGTGAAGTCCCCCACCCCGCTGAGCTCAAGCAACGCAGTTCAGAAGATGTGTAATAACATTTTGATTGTTATTGTACTCTCATGGAAAGGAAATTGCCATGAAAGTAATGTAGATTTCAAAAATTGCTAAAATGACTTTACATTAATATAACGTAATTATAAATAAATATAAGTACCTGGAGACCGAGCTTTGCTTGGAGAGAATAAGACAATTTTAAGGAAATAAGTATAATACTAATAATAAAAATAGTTTAATAATTATTGTTTTACTTATGTCGGCAACAGAACGTAATGTTGTTAGTTGCTTTCTTGAAATAAATACCCCCGTTGCAGCAGACCTGCGTACTCAGCGAATTTCCAAATCAATAAAGTAATAATAATATTATATGTCAAGTTTTATCAATATCTGTCAAAAAATATATGAGTTAGTTATTTGCCTATTCTTCATAAGATTAACATGGAAAATGAGTATGCAGGTTAGCTGCTGTGAGGAACACTAAAAGTAGGAATTTATAGCATAAACAATTTTTATTTTGACCAATTATACTAAGGTTCATCAACATCTGTCCTTAAATAAAGGAGTTTACCTGTTCCCTATATGATTAACATGGAAAAAGAGTATGCAGGTTAGCTGCCACGATAAATACATAACCTATGGTTGTTATCATAAATGGATGGATCTCAACCAAATGAAGCTAAATATCAAGTTTTATCCAAAAATATTGATTGATAAGTGAAATATTATTTTTTCCTTATCCTCCATAAGATTAAAATTGGAGCACCAAAATACAACGTACTGGGTTTAGATTTTTTAATACCTCGGTAACCGTTGGAGATAGAAAACAACTTTAAGAAACTTAATTGTACAGTTTTTAAGCTGATTTTAAATGGTCAAAAAAACTAAATTTTTAACCAAATGGTTGAAAATGGTTAAAGATAAAATTTAAAAACTTTTAAAATTACATATGAAAAAAACAAAAAACATAATTTTTGAGTACAAAACCCAACTACCCGTTCCGATTGACCGATATGTCTGGTTTACAAACTCGTCCGAGCAAATGTAGGAATACACGTCTCTACCAAATTTGGTCTCGATCGGACCATATATATAAATTTTATCGACTATTTTTTTTGTTCTCTGGGCACCTAAGGAAGACAAAATAACGAGCTAAGATGCTGATGTGATTGAGCATTGAGCATGTTTTACCCAGATGTTATTGTTGGAGCTATCATAATTATTAGTTCGTATGACTTAATAATCTGTGGTCAACTGATTTTCACCTATTCTAACAGTTGTGTTTCAAAAATTGAAATCTTTTGTTATTTTGAAAAAATTGTATAATCTTAGAGCGTACAGTACTGAAAAATTTGCTATTGTAATCTCTGGGATCCTGATATACTATATATTTCATATACCACAGCTAAACTGAATACAAATTTTTGTAGTAACTTACAAAATTTTTATAAAATAATTCTTAACAATCGGAGATCAAAAACAATTTCATAATATCTTTGTGTAACTGGTTGATCCCAAATATCAGTTATTGAGATACACCTAAAATATAATAAAAATAATAATACTCAAAACACTGGGAGGACTTCATGTACGCGACATAACAATCGTGTGATAGCATTTTTCTCGTTATTCCTCTATGTTTTAGCCGCCAATAAAAATAATCCTAAATATGTTTTTTTTTACTTTCTCCACCTTCTTGATTTCCATACCTGAGCAACAATGTATTTTCAGAGAGAAAACATTGAGGAATAACGAGAAAAATGCTATCGCACAGTTGTTATATCGCACGATTGCATGGATCCTAAAACACCACTTAAAAAACTTTTAGATAAAAAATGGTATATTTTTTACAAATATTTATAACAATCAATGTGGTAAATTTAACAACATGATGGTTTTTAAACAATAGTATTTTATTGAAATCCAAATCCAAATACACATTACACAATTTCAATACACTATTTTACTATGTTCACGATCTGAGATTAAATCTCTTAACTAGTGATGTAATACCTGGGTATTTAAAACTCGGGGTAAATACCCTGGGTATTTACCCAGGTAAATATCCAAATCCATAAATACCCGGGTATTTTGGGTATTTATGAAATCGATTGAAATTAATTTATATTTATCCCTAAATATGTTATTGTTATCATTACATGATAAATTAGGATAGTCTATAACACCTTTTACAGTAACTTGAAGCTTTGCTAGTACCTTCCATTTAATGATTTAGTCCTTTTTGTAAAATAATACATTAAGTTTGTAAATAAGCATGGGCTTTCGTGTTTGAATTCTACCGTTATTAAATTACGATAGTTAAAATTTTTATTGTATAAATGGCTTGGAAGGCTAAACAGACCTAAGACCTGATTGACATAGGCAGAATGGCAGAGTACTAAAAGTAATTGAACTTTTCATTGTTACCGCTTAGTTGAAAACAATAATATATATGGATAAACCTACTAAAAAAATGTATATCTCCTGTTTTTTTGTCTAACTTAATATAATTTTGAAAGATTTACTGTGCTATAGATTCAAATGTTTTGTATCACAAGTTTACGAAATTAGTTTTTTTTAATTTTGATACCAACACAAGATCTAGAACAAAAAAAATAATTAAATCCTGCCATCCTATAGATTGATTTTTAATTATTTTCGTAAGTTGTTAACACATAGGCCACTACTAGGTTAAATTTTCTTTCTAAATAATAATTATTACTTTACAAATGATTTTTCTTCACTTTCAATAAAATAAATTCGTATATCTATCAGAGAATTTAAAAAATCATAAGTAGTCTAGACCAGTGCAACCATGCGACCAGGGTATTCATGCCGACTATGCTTTATGCTCAGAAGAAAAATGCTAAAAGGGACTATATGAAATTAACACATTTTATTAAGATTTAATCATCCATACTGTCCCTACAGTTTAATAATTGCAAAAAATTCTCAATCTTCTTTAAATTAAATAAAAATTATAAATACCCAGGACGTGGGTATTTATGGCGATTTATCCCAGAAGTAAAATGCTAGTAGTGACCATATAAAATTTTGTTTAACACATTTTATCATCATTTTACTATCCTTACAGGGTAATAATTGCAAAAAAAATCTCAATCCTCTCTAACTTTAATAACAATTATAAATACCCAGTTTTTGGGTATTTACCTGAGGTAAATACCCAATTTATATTTATCTACCCACTGGGTATTTAGCCGACCCACATCACTACTCTTAACCCTTATCTACCTTATAAACAAAATTTTACATAAACTAAAATATAATAAATATTATGTATGTAAAATTAGTATTTATAAAAAGATTTACAAACTTTTTAACACTGAGCTGGTAACAAAAGGCATCACCACCTGCAAGAAGAGATCTATATTACCTAAGAGAACTTTAAAATCAATTAACCTTCATCCGCTCGCATCGGCACGTGGAACACGAGCGCTCACGTGGTGGAAATTTAACGCCTACTAAATTTATTTTGTGCTGTTTTGAAAGTATTATTGAATCAATTATATTTATTAAAGGTGGGTACTTAAACATAGGATATTAAAAATAATGTTTCAAAGACCTTTTCAACCTATTAACTTACAAGAGATAAGGATATCATAGCAAAATATGTTATCTTAAGAAATACATTTTTTGTAAGATTACAGATTGTTTTGGGGGTTATAAGTTCACTTTATACCAAAATTTTCATCTAATTTTTGTTATAGATGTTACATGTGACACTCCAGTGACCTTTGCAAACATATTTTCCCGCTAGAGTATAGCAGCAATTCAGGACACAGTGAATTAATGGCCATCTCTGAGATCGAAATAGCAACAATAAAAAGAATAAAATACCACCCCCTTGTAGTAGTGGTAGTGGGTGAGGAATACATCAGGGGCTTGACTGGTCTAATACACGCTAAAACCGAAAAAAGGCGGCAATCTGCTGTCCACATGAGCGGATAACAGTTAATCATTAGCAAAAATTAGCAGCATATTTTTTACTGTATTTTGAGTCAATTCTGATCGTTGACTAGATCTAAAAAAATTAATTTATGAAGAATTGAATTGGAATTTAATTTATGTGTATAGCGTTAAATTTAGCAATCTACTTAAAGCTCAATATTTTTTCATACACTAGCCCTATTAAAAATATTTCCATCACAAATGGGACATAATATAGTTAGTTACCTCTCTTAAATTATTTTTTATTGTAATGCAACTATGTTTGATAATAAATAGGCCCCAATATTTTCCTACTTCTTGTAAACAGTACACATATTTTTTACATAATTAATAGTAATAGGTAAATTTTCTCTGGAACTTATTTCTTTATTAATTAGTAATTCTTTATACGGGTACAAAACAATCAAGCTTATATTTTAAGTACAGTCAGCACTTGATAATCCGACACTTGACAGTCCGACACACTCGGTAGTCCGACGCCGCGCCAAATGAGTCATCGTCGCGACGGGCGTCTGTACAGTACAGATATTTTATTCGTGTTGTGACAGGAGTCTTGCGTCTTCCGGTCCGTTAGTTCCTTACCTTGTTCAGTATAAATTAGTGCGTAGTAAAGAGCGTTGCTTACTTTGGTCCTGACAGTATTCAATTCAGAATTTAAGTGCAAAGTGTTAGTTCAGGTAGGCCTTATTGAATTTAGAATGTAGGTTATGTTTCACGTTATGCCTAGACGCTATAACTGTTTTATAGTTATGTTATGTGTGCGTTGTGTTTATATATAAATGTTTATAGATGTATGTTTATAGATAAATGTCATACAGTATTTTGTATTCATTAAGTAGTTTTCTGTAAAAAAAGACTTTGTTAATTGTTTATTTGAACCAATAATAGAATTAAGGTACTTAATAATGAACATCAGTATACTTTTCTTAATTCTACAGTTAGGGTTGTGCAAGAAATATAAGTTTTTAGTAATCCGACGTTTCCGGTAATCCGACACACTCCCGGTCCCATAAGTGTCGGATTATCAAGTGCCAACTGTAGGTTCAACCATTAAATCATCATTAAGAAAAGTTCTAAAGATTACTCAAGTTGAAACTTACCATGTGCAATACTATCTTGGAATTATTTCATCAGCTGTCAATTTGTCTTCTTGTTTCAACCACTTTTCACTGTTGTCCAGTGTAACAATAATAAATAGTTCTTTTTCTTGACTGTCCAGCTGATTTCGCAAATAATTCAAAAGCTCTTGGTCCTAAAGCAAGGGTTACATACCAATGAATTCTTTTTTATAAGTGATATGTCTTTATAAATATATGATACACATAAATTAATTGATAATTCTTTATTCTCAAAACAAAACTTTGACTTAAAATTTGTTTATGGTATAGTAATATTTTGGAAATATTAAAAGCAAACTAAATGAAACTTTGAGAATATTTTTCTCTTTGTCCAATAAATATGTGAGCAAAGTTTGGTTTCTGTATCTTAAATAGTTTTTCATATACAATGTTTTTTGTATAAAATACAAAATGGCAACTAGCGGCTAAATGAAGGATTTTTCGACATATGTTTATAGAAAATCTTTTGTTTATTTTGATGAGTACTATCACCAATCGAAGTTTGTCCCCGACTTTAATGAACACTCTTCCTATATGTGTGTCTGTGAACACGATAACTCTCGTAAAAATGGTCCGATCAAGACCAAATTCGGTCGAGACATGTATTCCTACATTTGCTCAGACGAGTTTGTAAACCAGACATATCGGTCAATCGGAACAGGTAGTTTGGGGGGGGTTTATACAAAAAAATTGAGGTTTTTTGCATTTTTCATATGTAATTACAAAAATTTTTTAATTTTATCTTTGACCATTAGAATCAGCTTAAAAAACTAAACAATTTAGTTCCTAAAACGTTTTCTCTATCTCCAATGGTTACCAAGATATTAAAAAATCTGAACACAGCATGTTGTATTTTGTTAATCTTATGGAAGACGAAGAAAAAAAATATTTCACTTATCAATCAATATTTTCAATTAAACTTTATATTTACCTTCACGTAGTTTGTTGAGTTCTATCCATTTATGCTGAAAGATCATTGTTTATGTGTTTATCATGGCAGCTGACCTGCATACTCTTTTCCCATGTTAATCTTATGGAGAATAGGCAAATAACTATCACATTTATCGACAGATATTGATAAAACTTGTCATATATCAATATTATTATATTATCGATTTGGAAATTCACTGAGTACGCAAGTCTACTGTGACAGGGGTATTTTTGATTAAACTTAGTATTTACCTTCATCTGGTTGAGATCTTATGCTTCAAATGGTTAAAAATCGTAATTTATATGTTTTATCATGGCAGCTAACCTGCATAATGTAAATAACTGCAGAAATATAACTTTCAATTCCTTTATCATTTGAATAAACCTATATATGTATTTATTTTAAATATAATGCAATTATTTTAATCTAGGTTAGGGTATTAGTCAAAATTTGTGATGTTTTTTTAAACCAAGGTAAATCTAATACAGTTGATTATGGGAATATTACATGAATGTTTCAACTTTGCATAGTTGATATGAACCCAATACCCACTGAAAATATTGTTGAGCAGATTTAGGTTGTTTAAAATAAGATATCCAAACAGAGACAACCATAAACTGTAATTCCTTCATAAACTAAAAAATCTTAACCTATGTTATATTTGGTTTGTTTGTTTATTTTATTTCGTGACATGTACGGAACGAACACAACTATCAGCAGACGTAACCATATGCTATAACAGAATAGGGGGATTTGGCAACACCGCACTGACTCATTGGACTACTTTCGTGCGTTTTACTCTAAATAGCTTTCTTTCCAAACAAATCAAGGTGTAATATATTTAACCTTTTTTAAAAACTAAGGACCTCCTTAAGAGAATACACAAATTAATATGTGTTATATGGAGAAAAGAAGAAATACCTGAAGATTGGAAAACTGCAGTGGTAATACCCTTACACAAAAAGGGGGACAAACTAGATTGCAATAATTATCGAGGAATATCACTGATAAACACCACATATAAAATACTGTCAAAAATATTGAATAACAGACTAGAGCAATACTCAGAAAACACCATTGGGGATCATCAGGCAGGTTTTAGAAAGCAAAGATCAACAACAGATCAGCTCTTTATCTTAAAGCAAATACTATCAAAATACTGGGAATTTAATAAAAGTGTACACGTTTTATTTGTAGATTTTAAAAAGGCATATGATAGTATTAATAGAAGTAAGATGTGGAAGCTATTGAGGGATTTTAGGATCCCAGCAAAATTAATAAACTTAGCGAAAGCTTGTATAAATGTCTCAAAAGGAAAAGTCAGAATTAATGGTGAATATGGCAAAGCCTTTCACATAAACACAGGAGTGAGGCAGGGCGATGGTCTATCTCCTCTCCTCTTCAATCTTGCCCTAGAAGAGACTCTTAAAGAGACTGGAAAACTTAATTCTGGAGTTCTACTTGGACGGAAAATCAATATTTTAGCATTTGCTGATGATATAGCTTTAGTAGCTGAAGATTATGATAGTTTGAAATCCCTGGCGGAATCACTTTTAAAACATGCAGAGAAAGTAGGACTTAAAGTAAGTGAAGAAAAAACCAAATACTTAGTTGTTAGTAGAAGTCCAGATATTCAAAGAAACACCTTGACGGTTAACGGTTATTCCTTCCAAAGATGCCAAGACTTCAAATACCTGGGTGTAACCATAGACGAAAAGAATAATGAAGAGACCGAAATTAAAATTAGACTACTGCAGGGGAATAGATGCTATTGGGCCCTTCAGAAACTGATCAAGACCAACAGGGAATTAAGAACTCTTTATCAAGATCCTGACATCATTGCTCTGATCAAAAGCAGAAGACTGAGATGGGCAGGTCACGTTAATAGAAGGGAGCTGGACTCCACATTAAGAATAGCTTTAGAGCATCTTCCACGAGGCAAACGACCACTGGGGCGCCCAAGACTAAGGTGGTGGGATCAGGTGCAGAAGGACATGCAGAAGCTTGATGTTGCACCAGACCTCATGCAGGATCGAGACGGATGGCGTGCGGCTGTTGGCGAGGCCAAAAACCTTTTACGGTTTGAGTGGCCACATAGGTAAGGTAAGGTAAAAACTAAGATAAATTAATAAAATTCAGTGATAGTTCACCTTGCCAATAAGCGTAGGAGAATCCAGTTTAGAATCAAGATTGTAGTAAGCCCCGCTTATTTGTCTCACTGCGAACCAGTGTCTTCGTCTCAACGGAAGTAACATGAACCCCAAACGGTAATCACTGGGAACGTTGAGAATGAATCCAGATATATGGTCCAGACGTAGGCAAGACGGGTCCCTGAACATGTTTAGTACTCATAATCATAGACTCACATAAAACTGAATCTTAATAGAATCCTAAGACATTTGATGTTCGTCTTCTAATGGCATGAACAAATAAATAATAATCCCAAGGCAGAAAAGGTATGTACTAAATAATTCAATTTTCACCAACTAAATTTCATAACATGTTCTATGCTAAACAAGAGTTACTAACCATCAAGCCTGATTTCTTATAGCGCTAATGTGTTATAAGGTTATTCAACTGTTATTAGACTAAATACCAGAAACTGTGACTTTTTCAATTTTATTCAAGACAAGCTAGCAGATTCTAAGTTAAGACTTTAGAAACTAATGACAAGATAAAAGGTAATGAGACTGAGTCCACAACTAGTAAATAATTGTTCAGAAATACAGTTGAACCTAGTGAGGTTCAACTAGTGAAAATAAAATAAATTAGTGAATTTAAAATTCAAGGAAAATTTACCTTGAATTCATGGAATTATGAATGATTGGTAATTCAAACTATTATGGAGGTTAGCATTCTTAAAATTCAAATTGTAGAGGTTCAATTTCAAAGTTTTAACTAACCACCTATAGAGGTTGAAATTTGAATTTAAGAGGCAAATATTTATTTTTACAAAATACTATAGACTACCAGATGGCAATAACGAAATTGTTAATAAAGTTAATTAAAGCTAAACTGCGAGGTTGAAAAAACCCTGTGGTGAGCTATCGTAACTAAACCCCCTGCTCCTGAACTGCGGCACGCCAAATTACACCACACATAGGCTAAAGGGTTTAAGTATAAATATATATTCAAATTAACACTACATAGTATATCACAAAATTTATCACAGCCAAATTTACTCAATGGTCTAAATAGCATTACTGTACATTGGGTATTTCCTATTCTTATTAGTAATTTCTACATTCTTAATTATAAAAGTTTGAATCAGCAAGGTTCTACTGTAATTGGAATATTTATATTTCAAACAATATTAAGGCCTAATATTCCTGTCGATATATTCCAATTTTAATTTTTTTAATTCAATTTTAATAATTTTTTTTATTATTACATGGTTACCTTATTTCAGCTTATCTTCTTTTCTTATCCATTATCACTTTCTCGTGTCACCACATTACGGTACCCAGTGTTAATTTTCTGGTTCTATATTAATAAATGTACTTAACTTCATATTTACATATCAGACACCAATTCAGTCCGGTGAATATTTTAAAGTGAATATAAGTTATGGATGAGTAAAATGGACTTGACGAGAACCTATGTAGCTTTTTTGTTGTCATTTACAATACAGTCCAAGATCCTTTTATAAAGCCGTTAGTAAAGCCTTTTTAGTGAGCAAAATTCTTCTTCTCCTTCATCACTGTTGTCTAATTCCTCTTCCATATAATATGCGATTGTTACAATATTTTTCTCCTGGGCGTAAGCTTGAGTCAATGAATATTTTTTCCTCATAAGCTTAACATTAGGAAAGTTTTTTTATAAATGATCGGAGAGAGAAAGAGTTGGATGAGAAAGAGTAAATAGTCAATTAGACGAAGCAAAAGCTCATTACATTAGCATATTAGTTCCTGGTGGAATACATTACTTTCTACCACTATACATAGTAAGGCCTGTAACGTTTATCTTTTTTTATAAATAAAGAAAAAAATAATTTTTTAGTTTGAATATGAATTTGTTCCCTAACACAACATCTTTTACTTTCATGGTGCATGGGTTAATTAATAGCCCAAAAACAATGACAGTGAAAAGAATACTAGTATAAGAGCAGTACTGTAATTCAGATATGTGTTTCATTAAAAATAAACAATAAAACTCACTTGCGTTTATCAAACCAGATGGCCTCATAACCTCGACGCTGTAATGCTGTCATGATTACATTCACATCGTAGTTGCCGAGACCCAATACCGAGCGATGAGGGTTGATCCACACATCTGGAGACAATGATTGGCAGATATCATCCAGTTCGGCCTTTGTAAATGCCTTCTTCTCTTGGAACAGGTTGTTTAGTGCATGCAATGCACATAGTTCTCTTACCTATGAATGAAACAATAATTGTATGTATTATTCTTACAGAAATATATAACAGTTTAGGATGGAAAAAGTACAAAAATCTGTATATTTTACATAGATTTTTGTTATGTCGTTTAAATAGAAAAACTCTGTGGGAACCATAAAACAGATATACATTTGGGTTTGGCTACTTTTTGAATGAGTGAAGGGTAAATCTTAACCCTAGAACTGGCAAATTCGTAATTTACGACGCATTTACATATTCAATAAGAAGTGGTAGGTGGAGGCATCTGTCGTCAGTTTAGTGAACTTGTTAGACACTCTAGCGGCTATGTGACCGTGTTGCCCTCTGGAGGCAAACAACCGAACCTGTTCTCGTAGTGCACTAGACTGCCGCCGGGCAGGTCTTATAACCAAGTAAGCGATTTCAACTCCTATGCACTGGTAGCCTAACCGGCTAAAGCGCTGCGCTGACAAGCGTAACGTTCTAGCCATTCGGAAGTGCTAGGGTTTGAATCCCGACCATGAGCAATCCCAATTTGGCTTGCAAATGTGTGGTAGAGCGGAGAGGAGGGCCCACCTTAAATAAACGGTGACCGGCTTGGGAGGAAGTTGACGGCATTTGTAGGCTTAATTGGGATTGCAGTGGACACCTGTTTTGCTTTTGTGGTTAGTGGTTATAAGGGGGGGCATGTTTTATGCTTTTTTTGTTTAAACTTTAATATTTCAAGAAGATATTAGTAATTATTTTTATGTTACAGTTAAGAGTAAAAAGCTTGCCATTTCTAGGGTTAAGTTACCATGAGTAACTTACTAATTACTTTAAATACACATGAACAGGAAAGGTAAATATTCTGATCATGGTAATAATTTCAAATTCAATAAATCAGACCTTGATATGACATCCATCCTATCATCATCAATTCATCTTTTATCTTAAATCATGTTGATCATTATCATCTTTAATTTTAAAGATTGTTTAGGCCTATTACGAATTGTATTCCTTACAATATATTACAACAAATCAAAATAACAAGAAAAACATTATTCCTGCATTATTGAAATAAAATCTCCCAAATCTTCTTGCCCATTACCTCATCTCCTAGACTGACTGAATGGTTTCATAGTGTCAATAGTTCCGTAAAACTGAAAATATTAAATTAATTTTCGTAAGTTTTGTAGGCCTACTCGTTATTTACTGGCCTACTAACAACATTTCATGGAGAAATTTAATCTTCATCAACAATTGTACCGAAACATCGATCTGTGAGACCGATAGGCTACTACCTATAATTTTTTATCAATTTAATACAGCTACCAACTCCACGATAACTTCCTAGAGTACCCTCAAAAGTAACATATTAAAATTCTGTTTGATTTCCTTCACTAACTTCTTTTTTATACAAGAATTTGTAAAAATTGCTGGTCTGATATACCAGATGTTTCGGTTAGGGTAAGTACCATAAGCATTAACATTATTTTAAATGGGAACTGGACTCCCAACAGAATTTCAGTGTATCTTTTTGTCCGTTTAGAACTATGTTCAAATCAATTTTTTTGTGATCTAAAATTTTACATCTAAGGTTTTAGGCCTTCTTCTTAACGTTTGTCCATAAAAAAAGTAAAAATTATAAGAACGGTCTGTTTGACCTTATGTCTTGTTTTACAAAAAAATTTATGCTACGGTACAGGTGTCATACTAAACTATTCATGTTATTAGAAAGTTTAAGGAATGTATTTAAGTTTGAATTACTATTTAACTTTATAAGTTTCTGTAGAACATTTACCAGATGAACTCTAAAATTATTATAAGAAATAAAAAGTAATAAATTTTCAAAAATAGCATAGACCTACTTACTTGTTTCTCATGGTAGATTTCATCACACTTGCTCATTTCTAATCAGTTGGGCTCAAATTATCAAAGTTTTTAAATCAAATCATATTTCTTCCAAACAAGCCGTGTAAACTTGTGAGCTCCTAAAATACAACCTAAAAAGGAAGAAAAAATAACAAAACTGCAACATTAATTCAAAGTATTAAATTACATTGAATTTTACATGGCAATGTGTCCACTCAATCTCCTATGTAGACTGTTCAGGAAAAGTAAAAGCCACAGTAAGTACTCAAAAAAGTTAGCAGAGACATGAGACATATTTTCCAGAAATGTGTTAATACAAACAGTTTGTCTTATACCTATCATACTCACCTCTAATCTTTGGGCTTGAAGATTTAGTCAGAAGCATGAAAGTTTTTTAGATTTTTGCAAGCTAAATTAACTCTAAACTTTCTCGTTTTTAATGTCCAATGTTGCTATTGGTGGGTAAGAACCAGTATCTAAAAATATACCATGTGGAATGATCAGAGGGCAACACATTTTGAAAACACTATCACCATGGGTGAAGTTAAGATTGGGCTGGGGGGCAATGCCCCCCAGACCTCTTAAAGGTTTTTGAATTTTTATTATCAATCATAACCCTTAACAGGTCGCCACCAACAAAACAAAAAAATAATAAATTAGGCTATATAAAATAAATAAAAATTAATTAAATTAATAATAAATAAATTTACAAAACTCCGCAGCAAATGCTTTTAGTGTAGTATAAGACGCACTTTGGTAGCCTTGCCACTCATCTCTCACCTTATCCTCCCCTCACTACACCTCTACATGACCATGAGAGAGAGAACCAGTTAACTGCATTCTGTTGTCAATGTTAACCATTTTTGCAAGTCGTGTTGTCTTTTCTATGCCGTGCACTCCATTGTGTCAGTATTTGCGCGGCCAACCTGTAGTGTTTTAAAACATTTTTAGGTATTAGTTTTAGTGAAATCGTCTTTTGAGTCGCTGTGTGATTGTTATTTATTATAATAATTATATTGAAATTATTTCAATACACAAACAGAACTATTTTTTTAAATTTTTTACGTATATTTACATTACAATGGAAAGTAAAAAACAAAAATTGTTTATTTTTCAACTCAATTCAAGAAGAGAAAGTAATTGCTAAGGGACCTTGAAAAGACAATTGTTTGTTCATGGCGAAGATGCAAATAAAAATTGAAAAACTACTCAAGAAGATGCAATTGAACAGGAAGGATTGGATCAGTCTGTAGATGAATTGCTGTAGCGTGATCGCAATTATTATATTTCTTGCTAGTTATAAAGCCATTGTCCATTTTGCTGACTTTTTTAACAACATTTTTAACCTAAAAAGTTAAAGTAAACATGTCTTTATAGGCCAAATTAGTGTATGCATAACTTTGCACGCCACACAACCTATTACGTTAAATAAATTGCACAACCTATTAAGGGATAAAAGTTTTATTATAATTTTTTATTTTATATGGATATTTTGATGGATTTTGTTTTATAGGGTCTTACTTTTAAGTAAATCTTTTCTTCCTCTATTTTGAAGCTACATTGTTAGCTCTGGGGTAGGGGGTGTTAGCAATTTGTAAGACCAAAATTTGAAACAAAAGAACAGATTTTTAGATGAACTGAGAACATTTTCTTTAGTCATAGCCTATCCATGATCTAACCTATTTTCCACAGGGAAAATAAATACTAACAGTTTTGCTAATTTCTTATGATGTTACAGACAGTGTCATTAATCTGTGTGCGTGGCTCTGAAACAACTAGACGTTCTACAAAAGTTTGACTCGCTCTCTCAATTATGCTCATTTACAAGTTTTTCAGCTAAAATAAACAAATAAGTCACCGGCTGAAAAATTAAATATTTAAACTTATATGCCTTAACTAGTATGCCATGAACACAGAATAATGGCACCATCTGTACTTGCACTTGTATTAAGAAACATAAATTAATGTAAAATTTAGCTCACAAGTCAGTGATAGACTAACTTACCAAATGCACTACTGAACTGTTAATGTAGAGATAAATTCCTTACCTTTCTTTTGATAAGTTGATAGGCCTACAGTCCAACTACCTTATAATGAATGTGGGTTTCAAAAAACATGGACAGTGTTAGTGTTCCAAACATCAATTATTATATTTTCATTCAAAAAATATAGAAACTCTTGAGATTCTGGGTAAAAAACAATTAATTATTGTTATTTGTAGACAAAACTGTTAGGTGGTATTATACATTAGACTGGCATTTATTTTCATAAAATGACAGGTTTAGCCTATCCGTAAAATTTTAAATCTGAACTTACTCTAAAATTTTATAAATATTTCATTTAACAATAAATGTTTTCTGCTACACACACGACAAACACCTAAAATAACCACAATTAATTGACAGACTGACACTGACAGTGATTACAGGTGAGAAACTTTTCGTATCATCTAACACTGGCCCACTCCCATACCATACTGTGCTGATTGTTGTTTATCAAACTATCGTGAAACCGTGTTGAGATCGATTGTCAAACGCAATCGTGATTGTCGATTCAGTAATTAAAATTGGAAATTAATGAAACAATCAATTGGAACATCGGGTAAAAATGAGTTTTTAGTAGATTAGATTAGATTATTGAAATTGCGACGTTCCAGAGGGTAGGTATTTTAAGCCAAGCGCTGTTTCACATTAGAACGACAGGTCGTTTACACGACATCAGCCAAATGACATGAAAATTAGAACTGTTCATATTCGACGAACGACAAAGGTGTGCCTACTGGAATTACCCGAAGAGGCATAATTTAAATATGGAAAAAGGGAGTTAACTACCGCCTTTCAAGAGCTTTAATTTGACACCTTAAATTTTAAAGAACTCATTTAACTGAGACAGCTGATGTTACAAAGTAGTTTGCCATAATCTTTCTTACGTAACAGTCCAGCACGAACAGATTCTCCTCTTGGTAAACTTTTGAACAAAGTTGTGTAAAATGGTACACGCTTTCACTATTTGTGTTGTGTGCGAAATTCAGAATTCAATTCATTGGTCTGCGAAGGATCCTCCACTTATTGTTACTGAGGATGCCAAATGCGCATTCTACGCTCGCATGTATCTTCTATCTCTCGAAAGGAGGAAGTTGAACACACTCGTTCCCATGGTTAAATTATGACCAGCGAACGCCCTTAGAAAGATTCTTATGCAATCCAATGGCTTCATCAGCAACTAAAAAATACACGGTACTTTGGGGGTTTCGCGGTTCTCCTGGAAGACATTCATCTTCAGTGTTACAGTATGGTTGTCGTTTGAATGTGAACAGTTCGAATTTTCAAGTCGTATTAACTACCTGTCGTTCTAATATGAAACAGCCCTATGAATGAGAAATGAGTGTAGGATGATTGTGGCGCAATCTTGTAGTCTTGTTACTGATATGTTCTTTACACAGAATTCCTAATTAATAATCCAGCAGTCAATGGCATATCTAGGGAGACCGCAGAAACCAGACCAAACAAGGAAGAAAATTAAGATGATAAATAATTAATTTATAATTGTTTAATTTTGTTACTGATTTATAACTCTTATATAATACTAGCTGACCCGACGAACCTTGTAACTTGGCTTATAATACCTACCTGGGTAGGTCGCCATTTCAGTTAAAAGTATAAAGTATAACGACTGTCAGAATATACATGTTAACTTTAAGATTGGTCATATCCTGAAGTCGAATAGCATTACGGCTTCATTGTGAAAAATTATATATTCTGGGTCGCGGCATAGTGAATAACAATACTGAAACGATAAGACAAATTATTAATAACATTCCCATAAAACAAATCAATCTGAGTGGATTAATTCACAATTTTCAAATCCAATCCAAACTCAACCTATCTGTAATACGGCTTTTACAGGAAAGATATACAACAGCTGATTATTATAATAAACGTATTATATAGAAGAACTTTTTTTTAACACATTTTTATTTTACAATCTGTTCATTACAAAGAACAATAAGTAAATATTATAAAATTAAATAACATGAGTCAGAAACAAACCAGAGTTTGCACTAACATAGGAAAAAAGTAAATGTCAACTTAAATCTTACTGAAATCGATAACTGAGCTCAAGGACATGGTATCTCTGAAGACGAAAAGTAGATTCACTGTTGTCCAACAGATTAACTGCTAGATTATTAGGATGATCTTCGAGTTTAGATTGATGTTTCCTGCTGTATCTCGTAATTTCCTCTTTGACAGTCAGCATTTTTGTGTCAGCATGGATAACTCTGTTAGTAACAAAACATGGAGCTCGTAGAATCATCCTCAAAGTCCTTGACTGATACCTCTGGATAATATCAATATTGGAGTTGGAAGCAGTTCCCCATAACTGTATTCCATATAGCCATACAGGTTTTAAGACAACTTTATACAAAAGTAATTTATTTTCACAGGATAATTTTGAATTATTGCCGAAAAGCCAAGCTAATTTTCTAGTTTTCAAATTTTATCTTAATTAATATTAATCTTATTCCACATATGAGTGCGCCACGTAAGACGTCTGTCCAAGTGCATACCCAGGTATTTTACTTCGTCCGCTTGAGGAAGAAAGACATTGTTTATCGTTACTGGAGGACACGTTGCCGTATTCATCGTGAAAGTTACATGAACTGACTTTGCTTCATTAACCTTAACCTTCCAGTTTTCAAGCCACTGAGCTATTTCGTTTAGGGCGGTTTGCAAATGTGCGGATGCCAATAGAGGGTCTGGATTGGAAGACAAAAGAGCGGTGTCGTCGGCAAAAGTTGCAACCGTGATACCTGGAGGTTGTGGTAGATCAATGGTATATAGAATATAGAGGATAGGTCCAAGAACACTGCCTTGAGGTACTCCTGACGCAATTTCATGAAAGTCAGTCAGGCATTCTTGGAACTTAATTTGGAAAAGCCTGTAAGAAAGGTACGACTTATATAGAAGAACTAGATGTAAAGCCCAATGTATTTTTTTGTGATCTGGAAAATGTTCTGTGCAGAATTGATGTAGCATAGATGATAGAAGAATTCTATTCATAATCAATGGATGTAGTGATCGATGGACCTAGATAGCGTTTGAAAAGCTTTAAGAACCGATATATGCCACCAGAGGCGTTGTATGACACGTTGTACACAGTGTCGCCACCTTTGAGAAATGAAAACCCCACCTCTTGACTCTGAAATTCCCTTCTATTTTTAAACGATAGCTGTAGCTAAGAAATCAAGTGTTTTCGTTGTAGAAAATTTGTAAACAAACTAACTCTCTATTAGATTAAAATTAGAAATTTAAAACGCCATAAAATAGAAACTTAGAGTTTTCGAAAATATTTTTCACTAAAACTTTCCCAAACACATATAGAACAACTTCCTAAAATTTTTGGAGATCTGAAGAGTAGTTTGGCAATGCATAGAGGACATACATACATACATACACACATTCAATTTTATATATAGAGATTTATATTCTGTAACTTTCTACTGTACCCAGACATTATAGGTATTATGACCTACATTAAAAAGTTCAACCAAATCCATAGCCTACTTTTGTATCATTTTTCAAAATAAAAATAATAATAAGCAGCTACACAATTATAATATAAGAACAGTCAACAAGTTAACTTGATTTATCATAGATGAACGGATAGTACAGTAATGCTATGCTATCCGTTCCTCTCTGATTATATCCTGGCACTTGCATTTTAGAAGTACACTTCACTTAACCATCTTATTAAATTATTAATATATTAATACACTTTGAAAGAGTTTTAGCAACGCTGAATACATACGAGTATATATGTCATATTAATTCTCATTCTTATTGTAATATTTTTGTCAACATATGATTTTATTTACACTATGTTTTTGTTTACATTTAAACTGTTAATACCTAAAAAATGCAGTAGTTTTTATGTTTAATAAAACCTTTTATAGGTGTAGTTCAGAATCTGTCTAGTTATTTCAATTTATTAAACATAATAATTAACATTACTTGTGAAAATGGAAAAACTTTTGAAGCCAAATAGATTCAATACTGATCCAAACTCAAGCAATAGTCAAGCTGAATGGATACATTGGTACAGAACGTTTGGGAATTTTCTTTCATCACTAGAAACACAAAATGATAAAGAGAAACTGAATCTTTTAGTAAATTTTGTTGGTCCAAATGTTTATTGTTACATATCGGAGTGTAAAACATTCAAAGAAGCCATTGAAAGTCTTTCAGCTATCTTTGTAAAACCGAAGAATGAAATATTTTCACGACATCAGCTTGCCACCCGCCATCAAAGTACTGAAGAGTCATTGGATGAGTTCATCCAAGCCTTAAAAGTCATTAGTAAAGACTGCAATTTTAAATCAGTGACTGCCGAACAAAGTCGCAGTGAACACATTAGAGATGCTTTCATTACTGGGCTTAAATCTAATTACATACGACAAAGATTGTTAGAAAAATCTACTCTTACACTTCAAGAAGCTTTTGATCAAGCAAGAAGTATTGAATTGGCCCAAATACAATCAGATTCTTACATGAAAAATACACTCAATGCTGCAACAAAAACTCATTCTTCACAATCAGAATCTGAACAGTTATGCGACAGATCCTACAATAGCTCTAGAATGAGAACTCACGAAGGACATACTGAGGATGAAAACCTACAGACCACTAGTGATTTTCAGCTTGCAGCAACAACACTGAAATGTTTTTTTTTGTGGAGGAAATAAACACAAACGTGATTTTTGTCCAGCTAAAAGTTTTAAATGTCATAACTGTCAAAAGTATGGACATTTCAGTAAAGTCTGTAGATCGAAGAAGATTATAGTGGAAAATAAACTACAAAGTAATTCTGCAAACATTTGTGCCTCTCCAAGCAGTCACTCCGCTAGCATTTGTGCATCAAGTCCACCAGTCTTAGCTAAAGCTACTGTTTCGGTGAAAATTAATTCTATCACAGCGGATGCTTTAATTGATACGGGAAGCTCAGAGAGTTTCGTTAGTAAACAGTTTGTTAAATTTCATAAACTAACGAGTCGGCCTGGAAAACTACAAGTAACGATGGCATCAACTTCACTTAATTCTGAAATAAATGAAATCTGTGATGTCAAGCTAGAAATTTCAAACTATGTTTACGAAAATGTGAAACTCTATGTCATGAACAATCTTTGTGCAGATATAATAATTGGGCATGATATCTTAAGAAATCATTCATGTATCGAGATGTCTTTTGGTGGTAATAATGCTCCTTTGAAGATATGTGGTCTGGCTCAAGTAAGCATACAACCAGTTCGTCTGTTTTCAAATTTAACTCCTGATTTTAAACCAATAGCTATCAAATCAAGACAATTTTCCCCGGAATATAAAGAAGATAAAGAATTCATCAAATCCGAAGTGAATAGAATGTTGAAAGAGGGGATTATAGTTGAGAGTCAATCTCCTTGGAGAGCTCAAGTTTTAGTTATCAAAGGAGATTCTAGAAAAAGAAGGATGGTTATAGATTACTCCCAAACTATTAACCGGTTTACGGAATTAGACGCATATCCATTACCAAAAATAGAGGATATTGTAAATGAAGTTGCTAAGTACAAATTATATAACACAATTGATCTAAGCTCAGCTTATCATCAAGTACCCATTCTTGAAGAAGAACAAATGTATACTGCTTTTGAAGCAGATGGGCGATTGTTTCATTTTCAACGGATTCCTTTTGGTGTAACAAATGGAGTACCTGCCTTTCAACGGGTTATCAATAGAATAATAACAGAAGAGAAATTACAAAAGACTAAAGCTTACTTAGATGATATAACAATAGGAGGGGATTCTGAGGAAGAACATGACCGTAACCTTGAATCATTCTTAGCTGTTGCACGGAAGTATAATTTAACGATTAATAAAAACAAAAGTAAATTTCACCAGTCCTCTATTAAGTTACTTGGTTATCAAATATCTCATCGATCTATACAGCCAGATCCAGAACGTCTTCGACCACTTGTAAACCTTCCGATACCAAAAGACACTTCGGCCCTTCGGAGGGCAATGGGAATGTTTTCTCATTACGCTAATCTCATTCCTAAATTTTCTGAAAAAATTCAGATATTTAGTAACAACCGAAAACTTCCTCTTTCATCCGAATCTGTAAAAGCTTTCCACAGATTGAAAAATGACATTGCTCTAGCTGTTAAATCGCCTATTGAGGGAGTGGAACAATTCACTGTGGAAACTGATGCTTCTGATCATGCCTTAAGCGCGACACTATCTGAAGGAGGAAGACCTGTTGCCTTTTTTTCTAAAAGTTTGACACCAACTGAACGTAGACATTCTATTGTAGAAAAAGAAGCTCAAGCCATCGTAGAATCTCTGAAACACTGGAGACATTATTTGGTTGGAAGACCTTTTAAACTAATAACTGATCAAAAGTCAGTAGCTTACATGTTTGATAACAGGGCTTTTGGTAAAATTAAAAATGAAAAAATCCAAAGATGGCGTATGGAACTGTCTTGTTTCAAGTACAGTATAGTTTACAGGCCAGGATCTGAAAATTCAGCGGCAGATACTCTTTCTCGTGTATGTTCTGTCACTGGCCAGCTTAGTCTGAAACAGATTCACGAATCTCTCTGTCATCCTGGAGTAACACGATTTCATCACTGGATCAAAACAAAAAATCTTCCATTCTCGCTTGAAGAAATCAAGAAAATGACATCATCATGTAGAATTTGTGCCGAGTTGAAACCTAACTATTGCAAATTTCAAGGGGAACTAATTAAGGCAACAAACCCATTTGAAAGATTAAATATTGATTTCAAGGGTCCATTACCAACCTCAGGAAGAAACAAGTATATTTTGACAGTGGTGGATGAATATTCAAGATTTCCATTTGCGTTTCCTTGCGCTGACATGACTTCAGCCACTGTCATTGAAAAATTACAGAATCTTTTCCATCTGTTTGGCATGCCTTCTTATATTCATTCTGACAGGGGTACATCATTTTTATCTCAAGAGGTTAGTGAATTTCTCAATTTCAGTGGTATTGCATCTAGCCGTACAACCCCTTACAACCCAAGAGGAAATGGACAGGCTGAGAGGTACAATGGAATAATATGGAAGACGGTAACTTTAGCCCTAAAGACTAGAGATATGCACATAAGCAAATGGGAAGAAGTGTTAGAAGAGGCCCTACACGCTATTAGAAGATTACTATGTACGACTACAAACATGAATCCACATGATCGAATGTTCAATCACATGAGGAAGTCTTTCTATGGAAAATCTCTTCCCACTTGGCTTACATCTCCTGGACCTGTTCTTCTAAAAAGATTCAATCTGGGAAATAAATATTCACCTGCAGTAGAGGTTGTGGATCTGATTGATGCCGGTCCCCAATATGCAAGGATCCGGATGAGAGACGGAAGAGAAACAACTGTATCCCTTCGTCACCTAGCTCCTTTTGGGCAAGACGACGCCTACAATGAAAACAATCTGGAAATTGTTGACATTATCGATCCGACTGACTGTGGATATTCTAATCAGAATTATTCAAAACAACAGTCACAACATCCACAACGTGAACGTTGTCCGCCCAGGCATTTTAAGGACTATGTTCCCTCAAAATGAAGTGGGGAAGAATGTCATATTAATTCTCATTCTTATTGTAATATTTTTGTCAACATATGATTTTATTTACACTATGTTTTTGTTTACATTTAAACTGTTAATACCTAAAAAATGCAGTAGTTTTTATGTTTAATAAAACCTTTTATAGGTGTAGTTCAGAATCTGTCTAGTTATTTCAATATACCTATACAATCTACTTAAAATGATGACCAAATTTGTTAAGACCTACTAAAATTTATTTTACTATCAACAAAACTAACAAATACAAGCAGTTAACTTATTATTGATATTTTGGAACTTTTGAATCATGGCAGAATACAAATTCAACCTTCTTCATTATTCCCTATAAATTGATATACCGGTAGTTTAAAACAAAATATCACTAAAGACAAAAAAATAACATGGTCTCGGGCTTAAGTCTTGCCATAAGACCTATGGTAATAGGTAGCTTCTTTCCTATGGGAAATTCATTAAAACCATAGTACCCTTTCATAATTATATTTTATTAAAACACGGACATGTTTCAGGTTATAATCCCATCTTCAGGTGTAAACATGTCTTTTAATAAAATATAATTATGAAGGTGTACTATATGATTTTTACTTATATGATATATATATATATATATATATATTATATATATATATATTATATATAATATAACTTATATAAACCAAGACTATTTAACACCCCCAAATATTTCCACTGGATACATAGTCATTCAATAGTTGTTAACATATATATAAATGTTAACAACTATTGTATTTGATCTATGGGCACCTAAAGACAAAAAAATAACATGGTCTCATGAGACCTATGGTAATAGTTTCTTCCCTATGGGAAATTCGCTAAAATACGATAATCATTACTACCCCATTCTGATTGACCGATATGTCTGGTTTATGAACTTGTCCGAGCAAATGTAGGAATACACGTCTCTACCAAATTTGGTCTCAATCGGACCATTTTTATGGGAGTTATCGTATTCACAGACACATATATATGTATATATATAAATTTTAACGACTATTGTTTTTGGACTCTGGGCACCTAAAGACGAATAAATAACATGGTAAAAATAACAATATAATTTCATATAATTGTTGTTATAATTTTCAGTGCATATTTTGGCTGAGAATTACTATGTACTACATCGTAAAACTACATTATACACACCTTACTTATGTATTCTTTATATATATATATATATATATAAGTCGTGTTGTGTTTCTTTTACTCATAGTTTTACTCATAGTTTACTCATAGTTTGTACAGGCACCTTGGAGTGTGAGTGTTGAGTCAAGTGTTGCTGGACTCCCAAAGTGATTTTTTTCAATTGACCTTTTACATGTTACAGTTAACCACAAATACTGGTAAAAGTGGTCAACTTATACGCCTTATCTGTACATTTTTATACTGTATTGTATTTTTTAACAGAAATAAAAATACATTATTTCATTATAAGTTTTATTTGGGCAGAGATAGAAATTAAATCAATGCAGTCTGTATTTTTCATATCAGTTTATTGAAAAATTATATAATATGAACTCCAAGATGTAGCACCAATAGTATTTGTGTTTAGACAATATGAATATTATATTTTACATAGACATGTACATTCAAAGAAAATATAAAAATATCAAATTGCTTACATATTTTAAGTAAATTAATGAAATATTACATTGTTTATAAAGTTATAATAGTATTTCTTGAAAATTAACTTGAATTTGAGCAACCACATGAGTAAGAATTGTAATATTTTAAATACAATCTCTTCGAGGCCTTTCAAAATAACCAATATTTCATAGTAGTGTATATCAATCTCTTATTAATGTTTATACTTTATTTAATCCAAATCACATAAGTAGATACAATATTTTAACTAATGAGTAGACCCTACCTAATTTTATTGAGGATATTTTAGCAGTTCACATCACACAATTAAAAACAATTTAAATATCAATCACGTTTCCTTGAAACTAAGTTGTCAGTAGTTGTTTGAAGTTAATTTCATCAATATCATAAATTTATTATTTAACATACAATACAATACAAATATGCTTTATTTTCAAAATACATCAAGTATTGAAATGGCGTCAGCTGGATGGTTGTAAAAAAATGTTTATCATCTTCTTTCCATGAACTCCGTCACAAGTTAGCTCTTGATATTTGATATTTATGTAACTATTTCTTTCTAGTACATGTTGTGATGCAGTTTTCATTCAAAGAACATATTTAATTCGGCATAAATATAAAAAAGCTAGAGATTTATCTGTGATAAAATTCTTATGGTCAGCATCGTATAGGTTAAAGCAATATAATTTGAATGTATGCAAGTATTTTAAGAAGAACATAAACAAATTAAGAATAATTTATTTATGGTTTGTTTAAGGCTCAGTTGGTAGTATGACAGATTCTGATCCTCAGGCAACGAGTGTCTTGGATCAGATCCTAGAGTTGTCAACCAGTGCAATATTTACGAGTGTAAACACCTTGTACTGTCACAGCTGACTCCTACCTTTACTACGTCTCACACAAAGATCTGTAATTTACAGTACAGGTAAAAAGGTTACCAACCTATTAAAAAAATATTAATTTTCTTTTCTTTCAACATGTGCAAAAGCTTGAAGTTATGATATACACATAAATAAACCAATATACAATATGTAAGTAAATAATTAGTACATTACACAAATGACCAATACTTTTTGGCGATTAAAAATAATTAAAGTTGCAGGTAGGATACTGTTAAAGTCAAACCCATGACACACACAAATTTAACACTTTAAAATTATATTAATGTTAGTTGCAAATGTAATATAAAATATAATATATCGCACTTGTTAGTACAATGCTTAAGACCACTACACTAAAGTAACACCATCTGAGAAACCACTTATTTGGATATAAAAAGCATACTCTAGCACTTAAACAATGAACTCTCATAGCAAAATAGCAAACTCCACGAGTTATTCCGCTGTTCCTGGAGTTATTTAGCTCCAGTATTATAATGAGTAAATGAGTAATGAGTAAATATTATTAAATACTAGAGCTAATTCCAGTATTAGCTCACAGATAGCAGCGCGGTGACGGTAATTATTGACTACAATAGCACTGCATGGGGACACACATCGTCTAATATTATTGTGATAAGTAGACGCTGCAGCATCTTTCACCACTTGGAGAGTTAAGAATCCATTTGTTCCTTTAACCCTAATGTCCTGGGTGCGGTCTCACAGACCGCTTGAGTTATTTATTTGAATTTAAGTGTTTCAAAAGATGATGACCCCAGCCATGCCAGGTAGTTATCCCTCCCCACCACCGAAACCGATCCCTATGGTCACTTGTCTTTCGGTCTTAATATTTATGGATATTTATAGATTTGTTTGGCGTCAGCAGTCTGTGAGACTGGATCCAGGACGGTAAGCGATAGATTCACAACCCGGCCTTGTCTTGTGTATGTGTTTTGGACTCGAATTTCAAAGAGATGTTTGAAAACTGGTACAAGAATGCTTTTTAAAGTGAATTGGATTCACTTGGGTGGTGAAATCACATTTGTAGCGAAGTTTTCTGAACATGAGGCTGACGTATGAACTTTCGAGCATGCATCTATCGAGTACTGGGATCAGAAGAACCTAAACCCGACACTGGTGGTGATAGGCTGAATAAAAGAAAGACATATTACACATGTGATCCAAAGAAGATAAGAAAAACTGCCTACATTTGTTATTGATGTAAAAAACATGTTTGCCTTGAGTATACAACAAAAGTTTGCAATGAATGTAGATCTATATTATAAGCTGAAATTAGCTGTAAAGCGAGTGTCTAAATTTTAATGATAATACTTTTTTTATAAGTATCTTTATTTTTTATATTCATCATATCCTATGGAATGGAAAAATACCAATAACTAAACATTTTGTCATATTTATTATTACGTTTTTATGGTTGTAGAAATTAATTACATTTTTCATCAGATTTCGCCATGTCCAAGTTATTTTTAATTTTATACACCTATTATACGTACTCAATAAACTTCATTTAATATTATTCACCACACATTTAATATTTCAAATAACCTATTAGATTGATAAAATGATTTCCAACAGTAAAAAATAATTTTTTTTTAAATGCGGTCTGTGAGAACGCACCCAGGACTGAGTGTAACAAAAAGTTCACCCAAGGGTTAAGCAAAATTAAATTTACCTGGAATAAAATAATCTCAACAAGGTGTTTCATTTCATATTTACATGTCTTTGATTAATACTTTTGGCGATTTGGTGTTCCATGCACAGACTTGCAGTCTATGTAGACAGGCAAATAAAAGGCAAAAGAGACTGTCACCCTCATTACAAAATAAATACTATAGTAGGATATAACGTAAATAGTCATTACCACACATAGGTATACTTAAGAATATCTTTGGTAACCCTTTACCTCACGCCTTTTGATGGTATAATACAGATAATAACATAACAGTTCCATTAAAGTAAAAGACTTCTGAACATATCAACTACAAAGTGTGGACGTTATTCTCGGTTCAATGAAAATGTGTGGTTAAATATCTACATAAACTCACATCACCAAATGTGAAGTATGATACTTTACGTTTTATGCATTACATTTATTTTTCAATTTTATGTTCTTAATTAGAAATTTTCTAAGTTACTGCTATCAAACAATTGTTTTACTAGCAGAAATTTTGCTAGTAAGCAGAATAGTTACAATATATATCAAATCAACATAATGTAAATAATTGTGATTTTTTATACTCTGCCAATGTCAAAGCAAAATTATTTTATGTCTAAGGATTTATGATTTTTTTAGTAGTATTGGGTTTTGGGATATGAGAAATCAATGTAAGCAGGTCTCAAGACTAGAAAAATCCGGTTTTTGTAGTACATCCCTTCAGAGTGTCTATGTTATTGTCTTGACCTTTTTTGTAGCTGCAGTTAATTAAAACAGCTGATTCAGGTTTTTTTATTTTTCATCGTAAAATTTGTAAACAATGATTTGTTTAGATTTTTAGGTTGATTTGAAAGAAAAGTTTTAGTAATATTCAATTTAGTTTTATAAGAAATTTTACAGAAAACGTTATGAAGAATATTTAAATTTAGTTAATATTTTACTTTTTTTAATGTTTAATTTTTCCAGAATGATTTTTTGGATTGAAAATGACATCAAAACGTCCTGAACAAAGTTTTAAACAATAATTATATTAATTGAAGTGGTTGAAAAGGTTTTTATTCAAACGCTATAAACTGTGTTTACATTGAGTATATAATAAATTTGTTTTAATTTAGCTGATTAAGTACCTATCTAATAAATAATTTATTTCATCCCAGCAAAGCTTGATTTTATGGCACTACTACATAACATAAATAATAATCAGCAGAATAGATATTTGTGACAGTAGAAGAGACAGTGTGAATTTTTGACCACACATTTACATCGAACTAACTACGGTATAGAGAGAAACGTCATTAAGAAACTAATTATACTTATAAAAACTGATATCATTTTTGCAGGCTAAAAATGTTTTCTCAGGAGACATGGGTGTACCTGAAATAAAAAAATTTGCAAAATATATAAGTGGTAATGTATATTAATGGAGCTAAAAAAACTATTTTAAAACAAAACATTGATGCTGTATTAAAAAAAACATTAATGCAGTAACCAATAGAGATTTTTTTACATACAAAGTATTATTAATACATTAAAAAATACACAGTTATGTGTAAAAGTTGCATTTCCTTAAAAAAAGTATACAATTGCACCACACAACAAACTAGAAACCTCCACTAAAACCTTATTCACAGAAACCTTTTCATGCTTTGTCTGTATTTACTTCGTCTCACCAATAATAAACAAACTCTTACCAAACGTTAATGACGCATAAACACATCGCTTTATGCCCATTTCTGCGAGCAAAACCATTTTTGTTGGTTGTTATATCACCTGGTCTATTTAAAGTTATGTTTGTCTGTGAATGTTGTCTGCAGTGTTTCCTTGACCAAGAAAAGCCTAACTATTCTGATAAGCAAATTATTTTAGTATAAGGTAAAAAATTGTGTTTTACATGAATTATGTTCAGAAACGATATAGCTACACTAAAAATTCCCACCATTTCATTCAAATAATGTTTTGTATACATGAAATGAGACTTGCAGATAAGCTCAAGCCAATCAATTATACTTTCTGCAATACCAAGCTTGGCTTACCACACGTTTTGGTCATTTTTTATGCTCAGTAGCTCACTGACTAATGAATAGAAACCGTGAAACAAAAGCTTAATAACATATAGCAGGAAAATAGGAAAAAGGCGTGTAAGTATTGCAGGAAACAAAGACAGGTGATGGCAAAAAAGCTTGAGTTGCTAAGAGTAACACTCCTTAACAACAGCTGATTGTCATCGGAGAACGGTCTGGAGTGGAGAAGAGTGAGAGAGGGTGAATGAGAGTGGTGAGAGAGATGAACTGGTTAAAGTGGGGGCGGTTTAAAGGAGGAGGAAATGAGAGTGGTGTGGGCAGGGGGGTGCAGTGTGTCCCTCTGATTTTTTATCTGCTACGGTGTGGGCGAAACTACGTCAAAATGATCAACCAATGGGAGCAGTGGATTAGACAAATGATAAAAATAAAAATCTTGGAGATTTACACATGCTGCTCTTTTTTGTTCTATCTACGCCAGATGCATTTTTTAATCAAGTCAGAGACAGATTATACACAAATGCTTTTAGGGAAAGTGGGCCAAACCCAAATGGGCATCCCGGGATTTGAACCCGTGACCTAATGCAACAAAGTCCAAGCCACTAACCCCTAGGCTACTGAGACACCCTCACAGTTTGAGCTTTTATAGCTCTAACTGACAGGCTATATCTGCCTCTGTTGGGAAATCATTGTAAACTACGATAAAAACGACGATTAACCATTTGAGTGCCAAGCGTCTCGGATCGAGACAGTAGGTGCGAGAAATGTCTCTCGCTCCGAAAATTTCAGAAAATTGCTATTTATAGTATGTATCGTAACTGGCTTAAATTACACCAAAAGCTTCAGAAAGAAATGGGCTTTATTTTTATGCATCTTACTTGAGATCGTGATCAATAATATACAATCCCGCAATAATGACTAATTTATAGTCATTTCTAACACCCTATAAAATAGTGCCTATTGTAAAGACTAATTAATTATAATCTACTGTTTACAATGGACATGGTTACTATGAAACGCTAAAAACTGCAAAAAAGCAATTTTTGTACGGTTTACTTATTTGATAATTTTTTTCTTTGTTAATAAAGGAATGAGAATATATTTTATACATGATTTCTACTCAATTTTTATTGTTCTTTAAGATTATATTGCTGCTAAGGAGCAAATGTTTGTTTAAAAAAAGTTAACTCTTTTTTACTTAAAATTATTGTACTTATATATGTTGTTTGTTGTAACAACAAGTCTGGCAATTTTAGCGCATCTCATATTGAGACCCTCTGCACTCAAATGGTTAAATGATAAAATGAAACGAGGTTAGTCTAACTAACCAACATCAAATCAATAAAGTTGAAAGTCGCATAAAACAGACGTCCGTTATATCGGACGCTGGCATTATAGGGTTAAATATGATTAAAAAACTTTGCTGTCAGTACAACACAAGTATTTCTGTAAAAACCCAACATAATATCAAACTACATAAAAGAACTGAGTCATAATGGACCAGTGGATACTTACTGAACGCTTGGACAATGGGTAAGGCTCCAGCCTGGCCCAGACTCTCCTGCACCGCGTGGCTCAAGGCCAACGGAATGGCCACCGACATGCACAGCGGCGGCTCCCCCGTGGCTGTGGACAAACTTACATTCAAATATCTGGCCTCATAGTTTGAAAACCATATTAATAAATTTACAGTTCAAATACTGATTTCCCTCACTAAGGATTAGGGTAAAGTAACTCAATGCTTAACACATCAGCATCCAAAATATGAATATACTTGTTATTCAAAAACATTAAGACCAACATTACCTATCTTAACTTTAACACATTCGCGACAGAAGTGAGAATGCAGACTTTTTTACTCGGCGGAGCCAATATATGTAAAAAATGACCAAAATCTATACTTAGAGGTTTTTTTAAATTTCGCTTCATTTTGATGAAAAAGTACTTTGTTATCATGGTTTTTGTCCAAAATGATTTTTATTATATTTTTATACATTTTTATTAAGTGTACCCATTATTTGTGTTTTCCATTTTTTATGCCTCAAGTGTATGCTAACATGTACCCAATTGTGTACGCACTTACTAAATGTCTTCTGCTAGGGGCGGAAAAACATTTCAGTTGGTCATCAATCAGCATTAAAATACACAGCGAGTGTACCCGATCGGGTACAGTGCCGCCATTTAAAGAGACTCCCGTGTACACGAGGGGGCGCACTACGTCACGAATGTGTTAAGAGGGATATTGGAGAACAAAATACTATAAGAATAATTCAGAGACTTTTTATATAAGTTAAGACAGGTAACATTGGTCATAATTTTTCTGAAGAGAATAAGAGGGATATTCGACAACACAATTCTATAAGAATAATCCAGACACTTTTTATACTTCTCTTTAGCGGTATATCCTCAACACACCATCTCCAAATTATTAGCAGTGCGGTTCTGCAGAACAGTTCTATTGGTACAGCACACTGGAAGACAGCCTCCTTTACTTTTTAATGCTGCACATAATTGTTCATTATTCCTATGAGTAATTTTAGCGATGCTAACTTATTCTTACTGAACAAAAGTATTTAACCTATTACATTGTTATAATCTATATTGCAACCTTGATTGATATGAAGATGTAATAAGAATAAAATCTTTTTTGGAATGGCCTCAGTCAGGCAAAAATTCTTACTATTTAACTACTAATACGAAGTAGCTTAACTATTTACCTTTTGACCGAAGTACTCCGAATGGGTTGGGAGCCTTTTTCCTGAGTTCTATTCGAAAGTCAATTGGAATATCGAGAGGTCCAGGAGGATAGTAGTTCTGAAATAAAAAAAAGTACAAGTGAATTTAATTATAAATATACATCCTAATTACCTAAAAGAGAAGATAGAGGCACAAAAATACTTTCTTGCAAACATATCACATTACAAATAAAATATACAGAGACTGATTAGGGTGGTTTCAGAGGTAAATAAAACAGCAAGATCGGAACAAATTACGAAGAATTGAGCAAATAAGAGAAAAAAAGAACCAAATTCATAAAAGTGGCTTAAGTGGTCCTATGTTGGCCATTAAGGCATTAAAAAATGCTACCTAATTATTAATTTTACTACAGTACAATACATCAGATACATGTACTAGTACTACAGTACATTGCTCTGCATGTTCATTATTGCTAATTTTGGTGAGGTAGAGATCCTGAATTTTTATTTAACATGAAAATCTAATAGCGTAAACACTTTTGGATGATTATCGATAAACTATACACTTTATGAGCTTCTGAATTAAGCTAAGAATTTAAAAAAGCTCAAAACAAACTATAGTACAAAAGCCCAAGGGCAGTGAAGTATGCTGACCCATGTTCGGTTAGTGAGCAACGCTCCGTCCTGGCCATACACGAGGTTCTCTAGAGTGTAGTAGCCGAGGCCCATGATGAAGGCTCCTTCCACCTGTCCGATGTCTACCTCTGGGCTGAGGCTCACCCCTGCATCCTCCAGAATGTCCACCCTCCGGACCTGTCCACACCAAAAACAATCATGCCGAGGCCCATGATGAAGGCTCCTTCCACCTGTCTGATATCTACCTCCAGGCTGAGGCTCACTCCGGCGTCCTCCAGAATGTCAACGCTCCGCACCTGTCCACACCAAAAACAATCATGCCGAGGCCCACGATGAAGGCTCCTTCCACCTGTCTGATATCTACCTCCAGGCTGAGGCTCACTCCGGCGTCCTCCAGAATGTCCACGCTCCGCACCTGTTCACACCAAAAACAATCATGCCGACGCCCACGATGAAGGCTCCTTCCACCTGTCTGATATCTACCTCCAGGCTGAGGCTCACTCCGGCGTCCTCCAGAATGTCAACGCTCCGCACCTGTTCACACCAAAAACAATCATGCCGAGGCCCACGATGAAGGCTCCTTCCACCTGTCTGATATCTACCTCCAGGCTGAGGCTCACTCCGGTGTCCTCCAGAATGTCCACGCTCCGCACCTGTCCACACCCACAACAATCATGCCGAGACAAATGACGAAAGCTCCTTCCACCTCTCTGATATCTACCTCCAGGTAGAGGCTCACTCATGCGTCCTTCAGAATGTCCAGTCTCCGCAACTGTTCACACCAACAAAAACCATGTCAAGGCCCATGACGAAGGCTCTTTTCACCTGTCCGATGTCTACCTCCAGGCTGAAGCTCACTCCGGTGTACTCCAGAATGTCCACCCTCCGCAACTGTCTACACCAACAACAACCATGTCAAGGCCCATGACGAAGGCTCTTTTCACCTGTCCGATGTCTACCTCCAGGCTGAAGCTCACTCCGGTGTACTCCAGAATGTCCACCCTCCGCAACTGTCTACACCAACAACAATCATGTCCAGAGTAAACACACAGACACGTATTTTTGCAATAGAATTTCACACAAGAAAAAATAACTTTATATTAAAACGAATAAATCTTAGGTTCATTATAATTTTATCCTTTTTTTCAATGAGAGTTATCAAATTTTTCCAAAAAAAGTTGAGCTGTAGTATATGTTAGTTAAATTATATAATATATCAAACATAGTAAAATGATACTTTTGTGTAGGTTTGTATAGTATAAAGTTTGGATAGATAAAGTCAACCAAATTAGTATTTTTATACTAAATGTCAGTCAGTAGTACTCAGTAGCCTTAGGAGAAAATAGATTATTTTTAAAACAAATTATTACAGAAATGCTGTAACAGTTGTGCCTGTTCACGTGGCTTGCCAAAATAAACGCACAAATAGCTTAACTCCCTTTATAAATAAACTCACAAACAAATCAACATACATACCTGATGTTGCCCAGTGAGAATGTCGACCTCAACCTCAGCCACTGTTACTCCATATATGTCATAATCCTTTACACCATCTTTTGAGGTAAATCTAAAACAAAAAAACGTATTGCATAATTTTGATTTCCCAATAATTACCGAAATTGAGATTACTTAAAATGACATTCAGGAATATCTTTTTCCATATTTTACAATACCATAAAACAGGCATAAGCCAAATTACAATGTACAAGCAAGAATGAAAATTGAAGATAGAAGCAAGTCCAAATTGCAAATTTACTATAGGGAAGTAGCTATTATCAAAGGTGGCATGGTCAGAGTTCAGACTTCAGTTGTGAACTATAATACCTTTTTGTTTTGATTTTTCTAGAGACTAAAAACAACAGTCGTCATAATTATATATATATATATATACACACAGTGGAACTTGGTTATAACGTCATTGAAGGGACCACACAATTAATGACGCTATATCAGAGTGACGCTATAAAGGAGGTTACATAATTTTAATTTAAAACTGAGGAAAAATAGAGAAACACATTTTTTACATGAAATTAAGACATTTAATGAAGGTAATTTGAAATAGACATAAAAGTTTATGTTTATGACTGACTGAACTACTCTATACTATATAAAAAATCGAATTTGAAAATATTGCAATGAAGTTCAGCATGTGAATTCAACTGTTGGTTCGATTTTAAAAAACAAGCCCGAACACACGCTCTTATAACTCATACCTTTTCTTCGGCAAAACCTTTCTCTTAACACTTGCCATTATTTTTCAAGACTGTATTCATAAATTAAAATAACGAAAAACAAACTGTAAAAGACGTACACTAAACTAACGATAGCTGCACGAACTGTAGTTACGTACGAACGGCATCACAGTGCTTTGATGCGACATGAGTCACTGACACTGACCTTGATGACGGCGACAGCGGATATAGGGTAGGGGGAGGGGGTTGGGGTGGTTAGCGGTAAGACAGCAATAAAATGCCGTTTCTAAAAATAGAATGTAGCTAAACAATAGCCGCAGCCCTCACGTTGCACCACCGACCGAACTTTCTCTATTTAGCTATATGTTTGCCTTCATCTCGGCCTGACGTTATATACGAGGTTTTAGAATTTACTGACGATATATCCGAGGTTTTACCTGTGTAAATACCTACAGTTTGGCGGGACCTAAAAATAAATGACGTTATATCCGAATTGACGTTAAAGCGGAGGCCGCAATAACCAAGTTGCACTGTATATATATCTTGATGTTTGTAGAAATGTGTCAAATGACTTAATGCAACTCGTTCGATAGAATAAATGAAAAATGAAAATGAAAAGTTATGCGAATTTTCGTTTAATAAATACATAAACGTTTTTAAGCATTTGAGAAAATAGAAATGAGAGAACAATAAACAGTGACTAAATATTTTAACAGGTGATTGTCTTGACAGTAAATTTTAAATATGGAACATATGATTTGGTACATTTTAAAATAAATAAATAAATATAGAGGTTTATACATGTAATTTTAAAATGTTAATTTCAATTGAGTTGAATAGTTTTTATCAAATTATCTCAAATTTAAACCGGATGGAAATTTTGATTTTAGAACCAACTGGTGTGCCAATTCAGAATTTTTCAAAATTAGTTAGTTAATTTTTATGTGGTTTAATTTCGTGAAGGGCTTTAAGCTCATAGCAGCCTTCAAAATTTTGGTTGTGGTGAGAAGCACGATTATAAATAGGTTTCCTTTGATCTTCATGTACCACATCAAAACGATGGCCAGTCATACGAACTTGAAATGAATTGGATGTTTGACCAATTTGGACAATGTTTACATGATAGTTGGTAAATCACATTGTGGGTTTCACACATTGACTTTCCAACTATTGGGTAAACTTTGTCAGTCAGACTGCTTTTAAATTCAGTGGAATTACACATAAGTACCTGGTGACCGAGCTTTGCTCGTTTAGAATAATACATGTATTATAAAAATAATTAGAAAAATTAAAACACATCTATTATTCAATGAAAACATTTATGTGGTTTAAATAAAACCGATTTAATACACCATAATTAATACAGCACTGAACAAAAAGTATTGCCTCTGATGGGGATTGAACACGTGACCTTCATGTTACAAGGCCAACACGCTACCACTGGACCACGGCGTCTGCCTAATGAGCGACGCCGGTTAAGGTGTTTTAGCCAACCTTAATTGTTTTAGCCGATCATTTACTGTTTAACAATCCATACAGTTATTATTGGCCTGTGACCAACTGATTTTGATATAAACGGAATGAGGATATAAACGGAAAGCAAAAGAGAAATTTAATTTACACATATTAATTGGTTTGTTACAGTGGCTTCAAGCAATACAACAAATACGTTTTTTATCAAAACACGGAAGATTTTGGAAATACTCTTTTCTGCTTTTATTTCGCACAGTTATGTTACCCTTAAGTTTTTACAAATTGTTTGGTAACCTGATAATTTTAATTTATTATATACATAAAATAAATATTTATGAAAAACCTCTATTCACATATTGTTCCCCGCCGTCTTCAATCAAGAACTGTCAAACGGTTATAAACAGCTGTTTTGGTTTGTATTGTTTACATTTGATTCTCCGTAAACCGTCATATGAATTTCCAGACATTTCAAGGTCTGATTTGTACACAAGACCTAGATGAATGCAGAGGAATGCTTTTGTCTGGTGTTGTTTTGATTCATGACAATGCCCGACCACACAATACCAACATGACAAAAGACCTAAAAAGTTTAAATGGGAAGTTTTTGAACATAAACCGTACAGACCGGACCTAGCATCACGTGATTATCACTTGTTCCAAAAACTGAAGTCATGGTTAGGTGGGCAGAACTTCGCTACTGTCAAAGAACTTCAGGACACCGTCAAGACTTATCTGTCCTCACTGGCGGCAACATTCTTCAAGGAAGGCATCGAAAAAACTTGTGTCACAGTATGACATGTGCCTCAATCATTTTGGTGATTATGTAGAAAAATAAGTTAAGACTTTACTGTAGGTTTGGTAGTAAAATTATTATTTTCTGTGGATTTTTCTTTTATTTACAGCTAATCGGAGGTTGAAAAAAATAGCCCTCGTATTTTTGTATTGAATGTTAATTAAAAAAAAAGACTTGAATTATTCTTAAACTAGACACAGGTGAGTCAGTTATAAAGCATTTTTCAACATTTGCGGCTCGTGTGGAATAGTTTCTATTGAGTGCAGCAGGTACACTTTGCACATGAGTTGCATATTACATTTTTCCTACTTCTCCCAAATATTCATGAATTAATACAATATAATATGTTCAATATTTATTTATGATAGCACATATGATAATATTTACTGTTAGACTGAAGCACTTTATTATTTTTTTCCTTGAAGGCCACACTGTTAATAATTAGGTCTAATTGGTGGGTGCCTTTACCAAAGCCACCCACTCACACCGCCACAATCGCCTAATTTATGGAGCGTATTATTTTCTGACATTTTTTTACCTTCTTACTATTACACCAAGCTATAAGTAGTTGAAACCTGTGTTCATACTTTTGCTTAGATTTTCCACAGTTCGTACAGTTTTAGCAGTCTCTGCTAGCTCTTCAGGTGTGATGCTGAATAAATCACTTTAATAACTGTAATCACTGTCATTGTTCTTCATTTTCAAGCACTTACAACATCGCAGTCTCAACTCAAGCTGGTTAAAAAATGTAGGTTATGTTTATGTTGATCGGGTACAATAGGTCTGTTGTTTATATTCAGTGTTGCCAACTTAACTTACTCACCTCATGTCAATCATATGGAGAAAAAGCAAATTTACACAACTAGCTTATTATTTGAAATGTTTTGGTGAATCTTGGTACGAAGTTCATCTAATTACTGTTATGTTGAAAAATCTCAACTCTTTTGTTCATCTTGGCAGAAAACATACTTGACTTACTCTTTACTCATGTTACTCTTATGGAGAATGATTAAATTCATATAATTTCCTTATTTAACTTAGGATTAACCCTTAAAGGAGTAACAATGTTTTAAAACGTCATTATTTGAGAGCTGTTAAGGAGTAAGGGTAAAAACTCAAAACACACCTCAAAAAAGTAAATTTTTTTAAAAATTACATTGTAACATGGGGTAAAATATAGCTAGAAACTAGTTTTAGGTTAAAATTCCCTAAAATAAACATTTTAGAACTTGTTTCAATCAATTTTTCAATTTAAAATCTTCAATCAAAGTAACTAAAGAAAGCACCGAGTGATGTTTAGCAAATGAATAACTCTCAGCTATAGAGATACAGGCGTCAATGATAGGGGAGTGTAGAACGCTTTCACTTTTATTCAGTAAATAACAGGTCTAATAAAACTTCATAGAGCTAAATATTTTTCCGAAATTTTTGGTCATAAGAAATTAATTTCTAGGCGATTACCTACCAAAGTAGGAGTACACCAATACTGATCTGTGATTACGTTTTTTATATCTCGATTTAACCGTTAAGGAGATAGGAAAATATATATTTATTTAATTTGTCGTTTTTAAGATTTTTTTAAAAATTAATTAAAAAATTAAAAAATTATTATAAATGAAAAAACACATTTTGGGTAACCCCATAGTTTAATATAAAATGGACCGTTTGTCATTGACGATGTGTTTACGTCTTTTCCGCCTAGATCATTTAGTAATTAACCACTATTATTACCTGTGATATATTTTTTTATAAACGAAATTTAAAAGCAAAATATATTTAAATACATCAATTAGTTTTATACAGGCTATAAAAATACGTTTTTCTACCAAAAATGAAAAAATATATGCTTTTTTTCCCGCTATATCCTTAATTTTTAAAATGAGACTATATACATTATTAAAATACAATAAATAATTTATGATAAATTTTACATTTGTCCGTCTTACAATAGCAGAATAAACATTTTGGTTGCATTGTTTACATGATCCCATGGTAATGTTAAATTTGTTATTTTAAACTATATTTCAAGAAAACACAATTTTCCCTGAATTAGACACTAGTTATTTTCTACTCGGTAATAGTTTTCTTTAGAAAACTCGCGCTTTTAGAGAGTCTTACATTTGATTCATATATGTTAATTTTTAGTGTTTCTAATATTCAAGCACGAATTTTTCCTGGACATTGCTATTTGAAATATTTTTACTCTATAGTTATTTCCAAAATTTAAAAAAATCTGCTTTTCAAAGTGTGCTATATATTTTCTATACACTTGCTTTTTATAGTTATGGAAAATAAATTTTTTTCTTTATATCTTATTTGAAATTTTGTGAATGACAGTCTACTATTTTGAAAAATCAACTCTTTATTAAGCTTTGTTTGACTCACTATTTTTTTCATCATAAATGAAGTTAAAAGCTTATTATTTTTATTTCTTATTATAATCTGTATAATGTTTTACAGTCCTCATTAAGATGCATGTAGCATAAAAAACTAACAAAAAATAAATTAAAAATTACATAACATGCTAAAAGATTACTGTTATGTTAAAATGATAATTTTTTTAGACTCTATACTTATTAATTTATTTAAATGAAAAATTAAAACTGTCAGTTATAAAAATACTAGTATATTTATTAAGATAATAAAAGTACATGGTACATATCTCAAAATTGCTAATAAAATAATCATTTTTTTTGTTTCTTTACATTTCTCAGCTAATTTTTTATTAAACCCCTAAAAAGTTAGAATAAAATTTTCTTTTTTCACCTTAAAAAATCTTACAAAGATAAAGAAATGTTTTTAGGTTAGACGAAAAATTAGATTAAAATGTAATATAGTTTAATTGTAGAATTTCACATTATACAGTAAATAAAACAATAATAATTAAAATTCACTACTTTATTTTGATTCTCTAAAGTTCGGATAACACTAAAAACATGTCCGCTTACGTTATTTTTTTCTATTTCTTAAATACTAAAATCTTAATCATTTTGTACATAAATAGTTTTTAATAACAAAAATTATGAAAGTGATTAAATTAACTATAGAACAATCAAATCTGTAAAACCAGTTGAATGATACAAATTAAAAAATAAACATAAGCTAATAAAAATTACTAGATACAGTCAGTCAGTTGATCTACTCACAGATAAGTGGCATTGAGTTTGACTTGCTCAGAGTAAGCTTTCTGTACGAGCTCCTGCCAAGAATACCCCGAAGGCATCATCTTCCTTATCGGCTCTAATCTTTCTTGTAGCTTCTTGCAACACTCTATGATTGCCTGTAAAGAGAATCAGTATTAGCATAATTTACAATCTACAGACTAAAAACTACAAATATTGTTAAGAGTATAAACATTAATTTACTATATTTTAAGCACTAACATTAAACATTAACAATTTATATCAAGCACTACCCCTAATGCTGACAATTTTTTAAAATAAAAACGTTCATATGCCAAGTAATAAAAAATACTTTTTTGAAAATAAGTACTCAAAAGAATGTTAGTACTCAGCCAGTATGCATATAAATTGTCAAATTGTACTTGCTATCTGAAGAAACACTTTTTTAGATCCATCAGAATAGCTCGTATAATAGCTTCTATTGATGTGAATAAATACTGAAACATTAAAACATAATCATTCATAAAACAAATAAATCAGTATTATATTCAATTTATAATCAAAAAACAAAATAACTGTAATATTTTATAGGAAAGTATAAACAGCTGATTATTTTAATAAACTAAATAATTAAACATTGTAAATTTTATATAACAAGACTAATTAATCAGACAGAAAATAAAATTTAAATATAAAAACCATTAACTATTAAGTGGTGATTAAAGATCATTTTTACAGTACAATTTATTAATTTTTTACTTAATGAGGATGTAATTGTAGTAAGCATACGCATTGCATGAAAGTAAACCAATCAGCTGTAGCTAGTCAAATGTTTTCATTGTAGTCTTTTTCAAACTTACTCTATAATTAACATTAGTTTAAAACGCCAAAAATGGAAAACTTATTTTTTAAAATTTTTTTTATGTTAAACCATACACATATAGAGCAACTTTAAAAATGGCATGTGAGTAGTAACCTACAGCAAAAGCAAAAAAATTATTTTATTGTGAAATTATTAGCTGATCAGCTGATTTTGTTTGCTCATGTTCATGTTTTGGTTTTGTAGTTTGGAGAAGTCAAATTAAAATTTTTTTGTAAATACGACAGAAATTTTGAAGAAAAAGTTAGAGATCGATTTGCTGGAGGTTTGGTTCCACAGTTTGATGTGGAAATCAGGCCTGATGTGATGAACGTTGGATGAACTATTGTACTAAGCGGAATCTATGGATAAAACCCAAAAGGAAATAAAAGGTGAGACTAGCACAACACCGGTAATAGGGAAGATAAGCAGTACAAGAGACCAGAAGTCAAACAAAAGGCAAGGACGCTTAATAGTTGTATTTGTTGTGGGTATGTACATAGTACATAGTAGTAATTTTTGTCCAGCTCAAACTTCCAAGTGTCTTGTGTGGGAAGCAAGGTCATTTTTCAAGGAAATGTAAAAACAGAGTAAAAAATATGCCAAATTGTAAAAACTGTGGAAGGTCTGGACATCTTTCACACCAGTACTGAGTAAAGAAAGTGGTAATGAATAAAATTACTGAATCAGACTGCCAGTCAGAAGCCGATGGGGAAGAACTGCACATCTCAGAGGTGAAGTCTATTAAAATTCCTCGAGATCAAATTGAGGAGGAGTTTGATTCGGGGGCAAGAGCCTCAATGATAGGTTCTACTCTGTGGAAACAGATTGGATCTCCTGATTTGAATATGTGTAAATCAAAATTTATTGCATATGGGAACAATTCTTGGATGTATTAGGTGAATGAGTAGTTATTGTAAAGGTAAATGGACAGTTAAGGACTCTGAATGTTGCAGTGGTTAATGGAAATGAATCACCCTTGTTCGGATTGCCATGGATGTTAGCTTTTAAAATGTAATCACCATCAGATGTTACAATTAGGAAATTGGAGAACCAGGCGGAGGAAGAAAATTTACCCAGGGTAACTCAAAAAGAATTTAACAGGATATTACTAGAATATGATGAAGTGTTTCAAAAAAGTTGGGTACCATAAAAAACTATAAGGCTAAAATTAGAAGTGTAGAGCGTAAGTGTTTTCCAGCACGGAGAGTTTCTTTTCCACTTAAAAGACGAGTGGAAGAAGAACTTGACAGACTAGTTTGTGATGGTGTCTTAAAAAAGATGGATCCTTCTATAACTCCTATTGAGTGGGCTACCCCAACAGTGAATGTTGAGAAAAATAATGGTTCCATTAGAACATGTAGAGATTTTACCCTTAAAACACATTAAACCCTAACATCATTACACACTCAACTCTCTTGCAAACATTTGAAGAGCTAACGAGCAAAATAGCTCAAGGAAAACAGTACTCAGTGATAGACTTGAGAGATGCTTACCTTCAAATGGAGGTAGCCGAAGAGGATAGGAATTATCTAATTATTGCCACCCATAATGGCTATTACAAGTACAAGAGACTACCATTTAGCATTATGGCCATCCCGGGTATTTTTCAAAAAAGAGTACATGGAAAAGCTGCTTGAGGGGATACCACAAGTGGGAGTGCTTCTTGATGATGTGATCATAACAGGCTGGGACAAAGCTGAACTTCATTTTTCATTGTGGATAACCTCTGGATCTTTGAAGATTAAAATTATGGTTTAAAATACCTTTCTGTCAATGGATCCTGGTGTAGTTTTTTGACTACGGCCGTTTCGTGTTGCTTGAACACATCTTCAGGTCTTGAGTGTTGCTGTCAACTGTTTACATTACACTAAAACACTACTATTTACAATAACACTAAACATCGAGAACAGCTATTTACAAGAAGGGCGCACGGTGCGCAGAGGGGGGTGGTTGAGTCAGGACTGTTATGTTCCGGGGGTGTTGGCCGCACTTTCTCTTCCTGGTGACTCATCCATCGGGCCTTTCCGACGTCCTTAGTTGAGTATTTGCATGGCCGTGTTATAAATGACATTTGAATGGAATGATTTTTTTTTGTTTAGTATGTGGTCTGGATTTTGTTTAGATGCTTTGTATATTTCGAATTCTATTGTGTTTAGGTAGTTACCTTTGGTGCATAAATGTAGAATTTTTAGATTATGTTGGGCATTGATGTAATTGTGGCTGTTGTTAATGAAATGATTGGCATATGCGGATTTGGTTGATTTTTTTTGGTAAGTGGTCTTTGAATTGTGTGGTGAAGGACCTTGATGTTTGGCCGATGTAGAAATCTGGGCAGTCGTCACATGTTAGCTTGAAAACGCCGGTGCGGTTCATGTTGTCTTGGGTGTGCCTTTTTCGTTAAGTAATGAGGATAATTTATTGGTGGTTTTGTATGATACTATTACGTTATTTTTTGATATTTCTTTCTTTAAAGTGCTGTTTAAAGTGATGCCATGTTCTGCGCTGAATATTTCTCCAAGAATATTTGGAGAAACCAGAAACCTGCCAAAAGTCATGAACAACAGACTCGTTAGATGGGCAGTCGAACTGAATCGGTACAACTTTCAAATCAAGTATCGGAAGGGAGAAGGAAATATTTGTGCAGATGCCCTATCTCCCCTTCCATTAGTTGAGAAACATCAAATCACAGACGAAACAGAAGAGATAAGGTTTTTGAATATGGATAAAGTGGAAACAATATTGTCATACAAAGAGCTCAAACGAAACAGCAGTTTAGACCAAGAAATCAAACTTGTCCAAAGCTATACCCTAAATGCTTGGCCAGAAGACATACCAGAGAATTTTAAAACATATAAACAAAAGAAAGAAGAGTTGTCAGTTGAAGATGAAGTGTTAATGTGGTTTGGAAGGGTTGTCGTCCCAAAAGTGAGAAACAAGGTGTTAAAAACCTTACACTGAGGTCACCCTGGGATAATAACCATGGAATCTATAATAAGGTATTACATATGGTGACCAAGCATTGACAAAGACATAGAAATGCATGTGAAATCATTTACGCCGTGTCAAGGAAACCAAAAGAATATTGAAGAAGTTCCCATCTACCCATGGAACATTCCAGAGAAAGTTTGGGAAAGAGTCCACTTAGATTTGGCAGGTCCTGTTGATGGTATGATGTGGTTAGTGGGAATCGATGCACTATCTAAATGGACAGAAGTCGAATGCTTAAGAATGTCAACCGCAATAATCCAAAGACTCAGATGCTGGATGAGCAGGTATGGGATTCCATCACAGGTGATGGACTGACAATGGCTGACAGTTTGTTTCTGAGGAGATGGAGCAGTTTTTTAAGAGACATTCTATAAAGCACATAACATCAAACCCATACAATCCCCGAACTAACAGGTTAGTAGAACGGCTCATCCGAACCTTGAAAAGACGCTACAAAGCCACAAAACAAGAAATTAGAGATCCTGCGTTGGCAATACAGAATGTTCTGTTTAGCTACAGAAACACCCCACTGTGGACAACTGGCTGAGCTCTGGCGAAAAATGTTTTTAGGTTGAGATTACCTACAACACAAAAAAATTTGAAACCAAATGTGATAAGAGAAATGGAATTCAAGCTCTGGAAACAACAGCGGGAACAACCGAAAAAAATTACCAGAACTTTCAACAAGAGTGAAGAGGTGTGGGTGAAAAATGAAAACTGTCCAGGGTGTACAAGAGTACAATAGTGCAATGGTTTATACTCATATGAAGTGATTTGTGGAGGGTTTATGCGGAGGAAACACACAGACCGACTGAGCAGTTGACGATGCCAGGAGAAAAGTGTAGGAATAACCTTCTGCCAGTTTACTGCATTCAACTTGTCAAATTATTTTATTGTAAAATTATCAGCTGATGTTTTTTGTTTATGTTCATGTTTAGGTTTGTAGTTTGGAGAAGTCAAATTAAAAGGGTGTTATATTTTACGGTAGTTTTAATAATACTTTAACAATAATAATGTTGGAGTTACGGGTAGACCCCACCGTACCCGGGGAATCGCAAACTGACAATGCCAAACTTGGAGGAAACTATCATAGAACAATGTGGCACAAAATCAACCTTCTCACTCATAGGAGAAGGTTGATTTTGAATAAAAGAACATGACGCTCTCCCCCACTGGTGGACCCGACGCAGTGAATGTGTTAAGTTAAATTAAAATTTAGTTTAATAAATGATTTTGCATATAATAATAATAAAATAAAATTTTAATAACCTATTGAAAGTGCAATAAGCAAAACAACTAGTCTTCTGATCATAATTGCAGCTGAAGATAATTATTCACTTAATACAACATGACCATAGGTCAATATATATTTTGTTGAGATTGAATTTTAAGTGTGCAAGGAAGTTGGACTAAAAAATAGGACACTTACATAGCAGACTGACTCGCTGGATACGCTTCCGCCAGTCCCTTCATTGTTTGGGGAGACGAGAATGTCAGTGGGCTTCACCTGAATGAGATTCATGTCTATCCCCAGACCATACGCACACACCTGCACTGCCTGACAAAAAAAACCGAAACTAAGCAAATTTTGAAGAATACAGTTAAGTTAAGATTAAGTTAAATAATATAAAAGAATGTGTAACCTTTTAGCGAATTTCCCATAGGGAAGAAGCTATTACCGTAGGTCTCATGGTGAGACTTAAGCCCGGGACCATGTTATTTTTTCTTCTTTAGGTGCCCAGAGTCCAAAAACAATAGTCGTTAAAATTATATATATATATATATAAGTATATATGTATATATATATATATTATTTTGTAAATGAATACCACTGTACCCTTGTATCATTTCATTTTATTTCACACAGTGTGAAATAAAATGATACCCCCGTCGCAGCAGACCTGCGTACTCAGCGAATTTCCAAATCAATAATATAATAATAATAATAATAGCCTATATGACAAGTTTGGTCAAAATCTGTCGATAAACATGAGAATTTTTGCCTATTCTCCACAAGATTAAAATGGGAAAGAGTGAGTAGGTTTACTGCTGTGAGGAACACTGAAAGTAGCCATTTATACCATCAAAAATTTTATTTTTAACATTTATACCAACTTTCATCAACATCTGTCCATAAATAAAGGAGTTTGGCCAATCTCCATATGATTAACATGGGAAAAGAGTATGCAGGTTTGCTGCCATTATAAACACATAAACTATGATTTTTTAGCACAAATGTATGGATCTCAACCACATGAAGCTAAATATCAAGTTTCATCCACAAATATTAGATAATAAGTGAAAAATTAATTTTTCCTAATCCTCCATAAGATTAACATTGGAGCCTCAAAATACAACGTACTGTGTTTAGATTTTTTTATATCTCAGTAACCGTTGAAGATAGAGAAAAACTTTAAGGAACTTAATTGTGTAGTTTTTTAAGCTGATTCCAATGGTGAAATATAAAATTAGAAATATTTAAAAACTACATGTGAAAAACGCAAAAAACCCCATTTTGGGGTACAAAACCTCCCCAAACCACCCCTTCCCATTGATCGATATGTCTGGTTTACGAACTCGTCCGAGCACTTGTAGGAATGAAATTTATATATATATATATATATATATGTATATATATATATATATATATATATATATATATATATATGTGTGTCTGTGAACACGATAACTCTCGTAAAAATGGTCCAATCAAGACCAAATTTGGTAGAGACGTGTATTCCTACAAGTGCTCGGACGAGTTTGTAAACTAGACATATCGGTCAATGGGAACAGGTAGTTTGGGGGGGTTTTGTACCCAAAAATGGGGTTTTTTGCGTTTTTCACATGTAATTTTTAAAAATTTCTAATTTTATATTTCACCATTAGAATCAGCTTAAAAAACTACACAATTAAGTTCCTTAAAGTTTTTCTCTATCTCCAACGGTTACCGAGATATTAAAAAATCTAAACACAGTACGTTGTATTGTGGGGCTCCATTGTTAATCTTATGGAGGATAGGGAAAAATTAATATTTCCCATATTAATGAATATTTTTGGATAAAACTTGATATTTAGCTTCATGTGGTTGAGATCTATCCATTTATGCTTAAAAATCATAGTTTATGTGTTTATCATGGCAGCAAACCTGCATACTCTTTTCCCATAATAATCATATAGGGAATAGGCAAACTCCTTTATTTATGGACAGATGTTGATGAAAGTTGGTATAAATGTTAAGATAAAAATTATTTATGGTAGAAATGCCTAATTTCAGTGTTCCTCACAGCAGCAAACCTGCACACTCTTTGCCATGTTAATCTTATGGAGGATAAGCAAATAATTCTCATGTTTATGGACAGATTTTTTTAAGCTTGTCATATATTATTGATTTGGAAATTCGCTGAGTACGCAGGTCTGCTGCGACGGGGGTATTTTAAAATGGGTTGAATTGATGTGTTTTGATAAAGGCTTTTTACAATTTATAAACTAAACTAAATACCATTACCATTACCAAAACCTTGATCGGGGCCTTGTAGACTTGTTGATCGCATTAAACTTATACAAATAAACGTTATACAAACTTTTACACGCAAAGCTCTTAGTCGTAACAATGTCTAACACATTCAAAGAGAGCTTTGCAAAATACTCACAAATGGTGCAAGCTTCTTTTCTTCAGACGATATTTTTTCTAAATAAAAAACTGTGAATCACTACAGGTTATATATAAATATATAAAAAAACTAAAACAAACAACCTAACAATCACCTAAGATTAGATTAGATTATTGAAATGAAAACCTACCCAGGTACGTATTTTAAGCAAAGTATGAATGAGAAATGAGTGTAGGATGATTATGGCGCGATCTTGTAGTCTTTTTACTGACTAAGGCTGACATGTTCCTTAGACAGGAAGGACTGTTTATTAATAGCCCAACAGCCGATGGCAACTAAGGGACCTACAGTTTAATGTGGAGTCTGAACCACTGCTTCTGAATAATGAACTGGTCTAGTTATGAGGACGGTCTTTGTGGATTAACGTAGTATTCAATTGTGCGGACGTTAATCCACACAAGACAACACTACACCCACCGACCATCGCTCACAACTATCCACAATTCGTGACCTCCAAGTAGCTGGATTACAGGATGTGTGGATTACATCCATCGTCCCAGTCACAGGTAATTTAGTTATATTTTCAAGCAAACCTACATAACTGACCTACATTACCTATGTTATAATAAATGAATGGTTTAAATACCTCAACTGTCAATGTGATCCTTAAGCAGTGGTTTTTTCAACTCTATCTTGTATTTAGTTACCTATGTTGCCCTCCACTTTCTATATTTAACCCTTACAGTGCTGATGTCCGATTTTGCCGGACCTCTGGTAAAACCATCATTAAATACCGCTGCAGTCCTGCTTACTCAGTGAATTCTCAAATCAATAATATAATATTTATAATATATGATAGATTTTATCAATATATGTCGATAAACATGAGATTTATATGCTTATTCTTCATAAGGTTAACATGGGAAAGAGTATGCAGGTTTGGTGCTGTGAGGAACACTAAAGTAGGCATTTCTAGTATAAACCATTTTTATTTTGATAATTTATACCAAGTTTCATCAACATCTGCCCATAAATAAAGAAGTTTAAACTATGATTTTTAAGCATAAATGGATGGATCTCAACCACATGAAGCTAAATAGCAAGTTTCATCCAAAAATATTGATTTATAAGTGAAATATTATTTATTCCTTATAATCCATAATTAACATAAGAGCCCGAAAATACAATCTATTGTTAGATTTTTTAACCCTTTGAGTGCCGAGGTTCTCAGTCCTAGATGCGCTAGAATTACTGGCCATAGGTATGGTGTCTGCTAGAAATGTCAGCTCTTTTCCCCCAAAAACGCTAGTGTTTAGTAAAACAATTATAATAAATTAACAATAATTATAAAAAAAACATGTATTAACATTTCTTTGTTCTATTTTTTGTTTTACTTAGGACTAAATTGTGCATCAAACAATATATATAGGTACTGTACAATAATTTTTAAGTCAAAATTTACAGTATGAATTAAGATACATTATTTAAAACTAACATCTGCTTCTTGGCTGCATTATAATCTTAAAGACCAATAAAAATTGGGGAGAAGGAATCGAAGACACAGATGGATTATGGATATTTTAAATGCATCAGAACTCTTGCGGTTGATTTGATGGCATAGTAGGAGACTCACAAGACTATACTACTCAAGATTTTGGTTGCATAGTCGGAAACTCACTCAACTATACTTCATGAGATTTTGGATACATAGTGGGAAGTAAACTCACTCAACTACACCTCATGAGATTTCACTCAACTATACTTCATGAGATTTGGGTTGCGTAGTCAGGACTCACTCGACTATACTTCATGAGATTTTGGTTGCGTAGTCGGGGACTCACTCGACTATACTTCATGAGATTTGGGTTGCGTAGTCGGGGACTTACTCGACTATACTTCATGAGATTTGGGTTGCGTAGTCAGGGACTCACTCAACTATACTTCATGACATTTGGGTTGCGTAGTCAGGGACTCACTCGACTATACTTCATGAGATTTGGGTTGCGTAGTCAGGGACTCACTCGACTATACTTCATGAGATTTGGGTTGCGTAGTCAGGGACTCACTCGACTATACTTCATGAGATTTGGGTTGAATAATCCAACTCTTGTTTTGTAGCAGGATATTTTCATAGTAAGGTTTATTTGCTTATCCTCCATAAGATTAACATGGGAAAGAGTATGAAGGTTTGCTGCTGTGAGTAACACTGAAAGTAGGCATTTCTAGCATAGAAATCTAATAAAAAAATTACATTTCCTTATAAGGGCTGGCTGGCACTGAAAGGGTTAATTATAGTCTTTATGTGATATGTAATTTTTTTATGAATAAAGTTTGTATTAATGTGGTGTTGTACTAGCCAATTCTACTGACTTTGGTATTGATGCCCTGGCCACACTCAATGCCTCCGTGAGAGATGGCTACGGTCCCATCCACCGCGTAGATCGTCACCATGGCATTGTAGCGGCTGGCCAAGAACAACTTGTATGTCAGCGGAACCAGACTGATGCCGCGTTTCTTCCACACATTCTCCTGCATCATAGTTGTCATTTAGTATATACTATAATCATCATTATAGAAGGTTTCTCTTTGAAAATTTAAATTACAACATTTATAGGCCGAAATGTTATATTTTAAAATTTGAAATTACAAACCTAACTTATTTAAACCGCTATGAAATGGCAATCATACTTAGATGTGCAGAGTTTACTTGATTGAAACAGTAATTAGGCTACGTTAGGTTAGAAAAGCATTATAAATAAAATAATTTTCATTCAAATAGACAAACACTTAAACTAAAACACAAAAATAAAATTTACTTACTATTTAAACAGTTAAATTATTGATTAATTAGAATGACACAAAAAACAAGTGAAAAATTTACAGTATTATATTTTTTTATCTCCTTCAATCTTGCTTCGTATTCAGTTTGTTTCTTCCAATAATCAACCATGGACGGGACGGGATTACTTTCCGAGGAAGTCATGTTCGCCAACCTGACCGCAACAGGATCTAAACCAACAGCAGCCGCAATAGTGTCCATCATTACTTCCACTGTCCCAATGGCTTCTGTGGAACCTGCAAGGAAAAAATCTAACATGTATTTGAATAAATATTAAACATTTTAGGTACAGGTAGTCAACATAATAATATATAAGCTTCAGAATAATATCAACTCCAGTACTCTCGCCAGAATACAGAGTGTGCGTTTACGCTCCTTTCACACTATCCGACTTTTAATCGGACGACTAAGTCGGCCTCGTATCGACTAGCAGTTCAGTCTGAGTTTGACATGGAACGCGAGCAGATAATTGCGGTGTATTTACTGTATCGTCGTTTAAAACGAAGGCGACGCAATCGTCTACACTGGGTCCATCCTATAAACACGAGAAGGGAAGATGTGGGGTTATTTAGAACACTTTTTGAAGAACTGAGAAATGATGATAAGAAATTCTTCAATTATTTTAGAATGTCAGTAGGATCTTTTGATGCGCTACTAGACCGATTAAAGAATGTTCTCTTCAGAGAAAATACAACATTCAGGAACAGTATTTCACCAGTAGAAAAGCTAACCATAACCTTAAGGTAAGTAGGCCTACATGAGCAAAATGATGTTCTAGTGTACTCTAGCATTTATAAAATAGTATTATATATTGGTTTCAATTGTATCGCCAGAAGATGATATCCCAATCCTGCATCAAATTTATTTATAAATTATATATAAATATATGTAAATACTATAATATATATATATATATATATATATTTAATACTTAAAACCAAAAGATAAAAGACCAAAAGATATTAACAAATTTAAAGTTTTGGGTTGAAAAAAAATAATGGTTTTAAAAGTTTTTTTTAAGTTTTAAAATAAAATTTTATTTAAATAAATGGATAAAATGAATGCTGTTATATTAATTGGAATGGATTTATATCTTAATATAGGTCCGAAAAATTTGAATTTTCCCCTACAGGTGACATTGCTGAACTTGGGCTTGGGGATTCCGAAGCTTCACTGTAGGTAAATTATTGCATCGTTTGGCCCGTTGACTTTGTCCCCTTTGTTGAAGTTGAAGTATTGGGGGGGTTGAGTGACGTTTACTCCATATTGTTGAGGCAAAAAAGAAGATGGCGCCTGGAAGAATGGATGGTTTGTGGATCCTCCTCCATGTTGCTGCGGCACATATTGGGGCACTCTCTGGTAAGCTGCCATCGTTCCTGGGAAGGTAGGCTGCTGTGGTGGGTGTTGAGGTTGGGCAGCGTCCCGTTTTTGATTTATGTTTTCGATTACATTCAAAACATCCAATTGAAAACGTAGAAACTCTCTGTCTGTAAAATTGTCTACATGGTTAACAAGACTTTGAAGAAAAAGTAACCTTGAATTTACTGGTTTTCGTTCAATTGCCTTAAGTAGTTTTAATTCTATGTCATCAATTTTCTTGTGTTTTCTCTTCCTCGAGGGAGCTGAGGCCGTTGAAGTGCCAGCTTGAAACCCGCTTGTTGAAGGTTGGCCCAAGTCTCCAGTGGGGGAAGCTTCGGGGTCATCCACTTCATCGTCCCTCGGATTTTCGATTGGGGTTTCCAGGCTGTCTACAGTTGTTCCTTCCTCAAATACCTTGCTGAGAAACTTCATTTGATCATAAAAAATGTATTTCTTCTTCTTCATTGCCTGGGAGCCACTTTTTTTTAACTTTTCTCGTCCCTTTTATATCTCTTAAAGCAGTCTCTAAGATTTTCCCATTTTCTTATGACTTGTTTACCTGTGAAAGACATAAATTGTTAAGTAACTAATATTATTTTTCATCACTAGTCCAGAGTGCAGGACGAAGTAAATAATACTCTCTGAGTACTTGTACACATGAACGAAAACTGGCAAAGGGATTTTTGGACTAGTATCGAACGATACTTTTTGTCATACGGAAAGTGACTATTTTTAGCATGTTTGGTTATATTTAGATCAGTTAAATACAAAGTTTCATCAACATATTTAAGGCATCCGTATAGTTTTGTCCGTATATTGCTTGAAATTGTGAAATTTTTTTATTATTTAAACCTTTTATGATCTCATAAAGCCGAAAAAGATCATAATTTGATTTCTGTCTGTCTGTCTGCAACGCTACGAAGGGCATTTATGTCCATCTCCTCCGTTTGAACGAGAGCACGCACAATGTGAAACGTAATTTCATTGTTCTATACCTTACTTTTTACTTTTTTTTACTGAAAGGGGCGGATTTCTCCCAAGGCACTTCAGCCATAGCGGCTTTTTGCGCACCCCTGTGTGGGTTGCGGCATTATCACATAGCGAAAAGCCATTGGTGATTGGCGGGATTTGAACCCGGGACCTTGGGCACCAAAGCCCCGCGCTCTAACCCCTAGACCAGCGCGCTCCCCAATGCCTGTTGGCTAAGATCAAAGTTTAGTTCTATACCTTTTGGAGAAGGTTTTTGTTTACTTTAAACGGGCCTTGGTCATATTAAGATAAAGTAATAAGCTCTTAAAAACCCGAATTTGAGCTATATTAGCAACATTTTTCTAAGTTTTACTAAACATGTGATCTATTTAAATGATTGCACAGAAAGAAATAACCAGCTGTCAAATTGAAATCAATATTAGTTTGTTTATATTAATAATAGATTTAAAACATAAATATTTCAAAATTATACTATATTCAAGTTTTATCGCAACGTACAGTAACAGTATTCTAATTTAAAACAAATACTAAATAATTTCATTTAAAACTTCTTTTTTCTCTTCATTTATTTGTTTTTATTGTTTATTTATTTGTTTTTCCAGATACTTGGCAACTGGTTGTTCCTTCACCGACCTACACTACACCTACAGAATCGGAATTTCCACAGCTAGTAAAATTGTGAAGGAAGTATGCCTCGCGATTTGGACAGAAATGAGAGAAGAGTGTATTCCAACTCCAACTTGTGACATGTGGGAATCAATTGCCTCTGATTTCGAAAAAATTGCAAACTTTCCACATTGTATAGGGGCTGTCGATGGTAAGCACATCCGACTAACGTGTCCATTTGATTCAGGATCCACTTACTTCAATTACAAAGATTATTTTTCCATCGTTCTTATGGCCGTAGCAGATGCTAAATACAAATTTGTTTACGTGAGGGTAGAAAGCTATGGTAAAGAGTGTGATTCGTCAATATTCAAAAGTTCAAAGTTATGGGAATCAATAGAGAACGGGTCCCAACAATTACCTGAAGAAAGACCTCTCACGGGTACAGAGAGTCCAAACGTACCTTATTACTTTATAGGAGACGAAGCATTTGGACTGAATGAACATTTAATAAGACCTTTTGCTGGACGTCATTTGCCACTTGATAAAAGAATTTTTAACTATCGATTGTGCAGGGCCAGGAGATACGTGGAGTGTGCATTTGGCATTCTTAGTAACAAATGGCGGACTTTTCATAGGCCCATCAACGTTCAGATTTTGCTGTGATACTCGTCAATGCGTGTATTGTATTGCATAATTATGTCCGTGAAAGAGATGGCTGTGTAGTGGAAGACACAACAACGATTGTAGGCCTGGAAGATTTAGGAGCTGAAAAAGCCACACGAGGAGGTTTGACAGCAAATAATATCAGGAGTATCCTGTGCAAGTACTTTATGTCTGACGTTGGAAGTGTCCCCTGGCAATATTCAAAAATCTAGAAGTACAATGTAAAAAGGTTTCCTGTAGTGGACTTGTTACTAATAGGTTGGGCTATTTTTTATGTAATCGCATAAGAAATGTTATTGAAGTATTAAATTATAAAATATATATCAATGTAAACATTATTGAAAGTGATAATAACTATAATCAGGTTACTATACTCACCAAATGCACTTTTTTCATCATCACTATACTCCTCGAAATCTGGGTTTAATGCAGAACACACTTCGTCCCAAGCTTTTCTGGTCAGGATATGGTCTTTATATTCATCTAATGTTTTATCCCACAGAGGCGGTCTGGCTTCCACCAACGATATTAAAATCTCTGAATCTAACTCCATTTCACTGAATAAACTGCTTTAAAAAACTAATAAAACTAATGAGCTAACTAAAAACGACCAACAAAACGAAACGCAACGCAACCCAACAACGAAACGCACAGTTCGGGAGCTCCCGTCCGACTAAAAATCGGGTAGTGTGAAAGGGTCCATTTGATCCCTTGGTCCACTGCAGTCGGAGGCCGACAAAAAGTCGGTCCGACTCCAGTCGTACAATCCGACTGTTTTTCGCTGTCGGCCGACAAAAAGTCGGACCGATTTTCAAATCGTATAGTGTGAAAGGGGCTATAAGCTCCAATGGTCGACTGCGAGTCCGACTTTTTGTCGGACGACAAAAGTCGGATAGTGTGAAAGGGGCGTTACATTTAATGCATTCATTGTTAGTGATACTTGCAGCATACAGCAATTACTGTGGTTTGGTCTAGATTTTTTAAGCTTCAGATGAAACTGAAAGTAATAATTTTTTTTAACCTGATCTGGATAGCCGGAATCAGAATGATTCAGAAACGGATAAAACAAACTTTACTGTAAATACAATATTAATAATGATAGTTTGGCGATTTAAAGTTTAATAAACGTAACAAAAATAAAATAACCACCTGGAGACCTGCACCATGTGTTAGAGGCTTTATCGGTTTTGACAATGTTCCCCTTCACACTCCAAGTGCTGGAGTCGTAAGCACTCGACAGCATCGCCATAGTCATGTCGACAACAGGATCATTCTCTGACCAACCGGCATCTTGGTAATAGTTGCCCTCCAATTTGACAATCTTGCCAGTGATCTTATCTACTTCTGCCTGTGAAAATGCAATGGTAATATTCATCTGCATGGTAGCTCTTTGTTAAAACTTATTGCTCTAGCTATTTAATTTTTTACCTCCATAACATGTTTTCCAAATTTAAATCTTTCCCAGCAATGAATTATTTAGTCATAGAAGATAACCTATAATTTATCTTACAGCTAGCGAGTGACTTTTCAGTCTAGTTGCTCCAAATAGAGTGCAAAATATTTGGTGCAGTTAGTTAATGTGCTAATAATGAAATACTTTTCCTACTTCTCGATTTCAACAGTCTAAATATTTAAAATTTTTATTTATTTTTATAAATTGTTGTTTATTTGTAGTGATTGATTTTTTTTGGATCTGATAGCTTAATTTCGGATTGAGTATTTAGGTTTTGGATCAGATAATTTTTCAATTTGGACACTTACAATAACAGTAATATCATATATTTCTCTAATAAATACCAATATTTTATATTATATTTAAAACATGTCATCTATGGTAGGCTAATAATTTTTTTTCTCTTAAGAACTGCCAAACCACAAGATTCACAATTAATTAGACTATCCTTATCCGACAAGATTCAACAATAAATTTGTTTAGAATTTTATAGGCATAGTGGACTACATAATACTGACCCTTAAACACCATACTCATACAAAAGCTTAGATACAATGTTAATTAAAGTATAAATAAGTTCAATAAACTGATTCAAATAATTCATTGATTGTTTGACTTGACAATTAATAGCAATAGCATTAATAGCATTGAAATTAATAGCAACTTTGTCTTCTGCTTCCCGAACTGTCAAATTTTAGTGTTCATTGATGTTGACCAATTAAATCATTAATTATTCATTCATTTTTAGCGAATTTCCCATAGGGAAGAAGCTATTACCGTAGGTCTCATGGTAAGACTTAAGTCCGGGACCTATTTTTTCGTGTTTAGATGCCCAGAGGCCAAAAACAATAGTTGTTAAAATTTATGTATATTTAAATACATATGTATATTGTTTTAAAATTCACAATCTATGGCTAATTTTAGTAATATAATACACACAACAAACAACAAAACAATGATAACAAAACAATTAGTACCCTTTTTTCTTCCTTTATTGGCAATATGTTCCGGCATTTATGCCATTTTCAAACCATATTTGCCTAACCTATTTTACATTTCAATTTGATCATTTGTTGATCATGATGTTTATATTTTGTTTTTGCTTTTTGTTTATTGAAGTAAAAGAAAAAATGTATTTTTTTCATGTTTTTGACTTAACCTTTTAAAGCCTTTTTATCAACCATAGAGCATGGTATAAGAAAAAAACAACTATATATCACCTAAATTTGACCAAAATCATTATCTCCATGTTTAAGGGTATTTTTATTAGGGGTCTACGGTACAGGAAATTATGAGGTCGGTATGGTGCGGTACGGTACAAATTGTTGTACCTCGGTTCTCGGTACAAATTCGGTACGGTATGGTACACGAGAATAATGCCGCCAGTAACATTGACTGATCTCATCCTTTTATTCATAAGTATTTTCCAGAATTTAATTAGTGAAAACATGGAGAAAGGAGTTTAAAAAAGATATACAATGTCAGAAGAAATATTTTACTGAACTAATTTTCAAACTGTAATATAATTTTTAAATTCCTTTTAAAAAACATATCACATTAAACATATTAATAATTATTTAAACGTTATAATTTATGTTGTAACTAATTAATAAGGGTAAATAATCTTCTCAAGTCTATATGAAAATAAGGATGAACAAACAAAATAAAAAACTATAATGTATTTTTTATTGCAGAACAAAAAATACAGAAAATATACTGAGTCAATATCCCCTAGCCAAGACCTATGTTTTATATTGTCCAGGTTTATTATTTTTAATTCAACCAATCACAATAATTGTTCAAATTAAATCAAACACTTTCATAAAATGTCAAAGGGCTCTTTAGACTAAAATAGTTATTTTAGTAAAAGTGGTTAATATTTTAATATTACAGTGGAACCCCTCAAATCTGAACATGTTCTGGGAAATAAAAAAAAGAAATAGCTGGAAATTAAAAAAAAATTAATCACATAAACTTATTTTTCAAGGTTTAACAAAGTCAGGGTTAAATCTGTTACCTTTAACTGTTGAAATGAAGAAAATCTTCACATGACCAACCGTAATTCCAAGCCACGTCGGTTGTTATAGATACGCACTTATCAGCAGGTAAACGCTCACTAAACTAGACACAGACAGTAGACAGACGCGATACGCATCCCTGTTAGTAAGGGTAGGGGGAGAATGGTTTATTTTTAGCACAGGCTCGACCCGCCAAGGTCACTGCCCATAATGAACTTATTGAGTCACGCACAGCCTGTATAACCCTTCGGTTACCGCACGAATACAGTGACGAAATAAGTGTGTATTATTTATTTCCCTGGAAGATAACAGTCCCAATTAGTTTGGATTTGAGGGGTTCCACTAATGAGGAAATACAGAACATATTGCTAAAAAAAAGTTATTTATTTCCTTTATTCAATTATATCCTTAACATTATGATTTTTTATTTTATTTGAGTGAAAATCCCAAAAGAGCGAGATCAATATGGCAAATCACAGTTCTGTATTGGTCATATAACATCGTCAACAGGCTGTCAGAGGAAAAAGAACAAATGAATTGAAAGAATCATGAATCACAGTTTAAAAGGTTTTCACTGTGATTGAAAAATCACAGGTATTCCCATCACTATTTGAAACATGACTAATACGAGCCTTATACTGGTACGACTATTTTGTTGCGTCAAAAGGAGGAACGGTTCCCTGATCGCGTAAGCTGCTCTACGTGGATACGATAATAAGCCGGGAATGCACAATAATTTAGAGCAGGCAGGGAGATGGCTGGTTGCCCGATTTTCCGGTGAAATTGTTTTATTTTAAACTAGCTGACCCGCCGAACTTCATAACGCCTAACAGAAAATACATGTTAACTTTAAGATTGGCCATGTTCTGAAGTCAAATAGCATTGCGGCTTCGTTGTGAAAGCTTTAAATATTCAACAGCTGATTATTATAATAAACCTAATATATATAATTATTGTGGTTATTTTATTTGGCATACACGTTTTATAAACATGTTTATAAACACGTTACTTTTAATCATACAGAAAATAAAAAATATATAAATACAGTACATAATTCCCAAAAACCGTAAACTATTAACGTGGCGAATAATGCTGTTCATTTTGTCCAGCACATATTTACTTCATACTTTTACATTAATGAATGATTCAAATGGCATTGGATAGTAAAGCATATTGCTAATGGAGAGTAAACCAACAGCTGTATTAAGAAATCCAATGTTTTGATTTTAGAATATTTGTAAACTAACTTATTCCCCAATAGTCAACATTAGAAATTTAAAATGCTATAAAATGGAAACTAATTGAATTTATGGAAACTGAATATGCTTAAAGCATGACCGGAGCAGAGACGAATCCGAAAAATCAAAAGATCATTAAAATCGGTCCAGCCGTTCTTGAGTCATAATGCGTGTAACTAACACGACTTTGTTTTATATATTTAGATGATCATTCACCAACACGCTATGAGTCTTACGTTCAGTATTTGCCGTACATCTGGGCAGTGTTGTAATTCTATATTACTTGTAGAGTATAAAGCCTTTAACGGTTGGGTTTTATTCAATGTTTTCGGCAGGAGATATTCCACAGTTATATTTGATGGCAACCTAGACTGGATAGTGGCTTAATTTTCATTATTTGTACCGTACCGAACTTGTACCGAAAAAATTCTTGTACCGTACCAAGATTCGGTACAAGGCTGGAACCGTACCGTACCGATTTTTTCGGTGCACCGCAGACCCCTAATTTTTATAGAATATTTTTTAGAAGTAAAATGCTTGAAAACCATTTTAAAGATTTTTTAACAATTTTGATCTTTGGGTACATACCCATTCTATATTTACCTACTCACCAAGTATATACCCAACCCACATCACTAATTAATTATACAGTATACAGTGTGAATGTGGGATGTTTATGTTTATTATGAAATACATTTTGTTTTATTGGAAATTGTTTGTGTCAATGCATTGTAGGCTACCTTGTAATTGGTTAGGCAGCTGTAACGTTTTCCCATCATGGCCATGTTTGTTTCCAAAGGCAGGACCAGCCTCACTGTTGTGTTGGACAACCTGGCGGCTACGGCACATAAGGCTGCCACCCACGTGGAGCGAGACAGTTTGGCTCCGTATCCTCCTCCTATACGACGAACCTTCATGTTTACTCTGCAACAATGATTTGTGTTGACTAAAAACTTAAATAATTAATGGTTTAAATAATAAAACTAAAAAATCTCTGAATTTCATATATTACTCTATTCTAGATCTTTCCCAGTTGATTTAGTGATGAAATCTAGTAATTTATCACACTATTTAATGTTGATGTGAAATAAAAAGTATACAAATTTTCAACAATCGATTTTAACATATCAAAATGTTAAATAAAAAACCTTCACAAAAAGTCAGCTCTTTTGAACAATCATGCATACTAAAAATTCAACTAATTTCCCATTTAGAAGTCTGCACCAAGTTTGTTTTGTTTGGTTTTTAAATTTTTCATTGCCCAAGAGCTAATCTAAATTGTGAATCTTAATATTTATTACTTAAAATATTTTTACTGACAATAATTAATTATGAACAAGTTTTGATTGACTTACCAATCAATTGCTTCGAGCAGAACATTTCACTATTTAAATATTTTTATTTAGGCTAATCATGTTATTTCAAGGGTCAGAGTTATGTACTTTGCCTAAAATATTTCTGTATGCTTATTCAAATACCATAAACCTTATAACAGGGCTTTCCAAAATTCCAGTACATTTCCTGTATTTTTCACGAATTTCTCTCACTTTTTCCCACACTTTTAATATGCTGCAAAGCAATCAATGAGTTCATTATTCGTGGTTTACTTATCACTTACATAGATCAAACCGCTAATTCAACTATTGAAGATCTAAACTGGAAGAAACAACTGATACAGGACTCAAAAACCACGTTATGGCAAAGGGAAATGTGACGCAAAAAGCAGCCGACACATCTTCATAGTTTTTAGCGAATTTCCCATAGGGAAGAAGCTATTACCTAGTACATGGTGAGACAAGCCGGGACCATAGTTATTTTCTTCATGCCCAGATCCAAACATGTCGTTAAATTTATAATAATATATGTTTTAAATATCAAAAATTAAAATAATTATGTATTCATCACTATATTTCGCTTTGCGTTTGGTGACAATAAAAAAGTATATAAAAAATTAATTACATAACACAGATATGTAGATATACAATAATAAGTAGCTGGTTATCATTATCAAATTAAGCCATGAGGAATTTTGATTTCAAAACCATTTGTTGTGCTTGTTTGTATCTTAATTCTTGTGTAGTGGAATTTTCTGTAATGGCGTATTGTTTGACTGTATATTTCTCGAAACTTTCCTTATTCATTTGCATGTTTTTTACTAGTGTTGTTCTATTTTGTTGTGTTTGTAAGCAAATCTATGTCCTGTAACTTGTTCTTATGTTAATTGTAAACCAATGTATTTTTAGGACATTTGTTACTTTAATTTGTCATACACTAAGAACAACTTAATATAGTGTAAACATATCAGATATGTATATTTATATGTATGTGTCTGTTAATGATAACTCTCGTAAAAATGTCCGATCGATACATTTGGTAGAGACGTGTATTCCACACATGCTGATTCGTTAACCAGATATCGTTCAATAACTAGTTTTTTTGTACCCCAAAGTTTTTTTTCGTTTGTCACATGTAATTTTTGAAAATTTCTAATTTAATTAGAATCAGCTTAAAAAACTACACAATTAAGTTCCTTAAAGTTTTTCTCTATCTCCAACGGTTACCGAGATATTAAAAAATCTAAACACAGTACGTTGTATTGTGGGGCTCCAATGTTAATCTTATGGAGGATAGGGAAAAATTAATATTTCCCATATTAATGAATATTTTTGAATAAAACTTGATATTTAGCTTCATGTGGTTGAGATCTATCCATTTATGCTCAAAAATCATAGTATGTGTTTACAAGCAGCAAACCTGCATACTCTTTCCATATTAATCATATAGGGAATAGGCAAACTCCTTTATTTATGGACAGATGTTGATGAAAGTTGGTATAAATGTTAAGATAAAAATTATTTATGGTAGAAATGCCTAATTTTAGTGTTCCTCATAGCAGCAAACCTGCACACTCTTTGCCATATTAATCTTATGGAGAATAAGCAAATAATTCCCATGTTTATGGACAGATGTTTATAAAACTTGCCATATATTATTATTATTATTATATTATTGATTTGGAAATTCGCTGAGTACGCAGGTCTGCTGCGACGGGGGTATTTTACATCATTGTGGCGCTTTTCTAGTCATGAGTAGAGTTTAAAGTGAACTCGAACATATTGTGCGTCCAAGATACACCTAGTTTTCTTAGTCAGATCGTCGGCGTCGATCAAGTCATACACGGCAAGCTTTTTGTCTGTTACTAGTAAACGGAAGTGACCACAGGGCAACTGCGCCTCTCAGACTCAGAAGTGTGACAGGCAATGAGACTCAGATTTCTATCAGAATGAATTGTTCATTCTGGTTTCAGGTAACCTGCCAATTGGACTGTAGTTTTTGCTCTTGCGTTATTGAAATGTTTTTCCATCACGTTAACTATGAATATCGACGAATTGACAGAATTTAATCGCTTATGAAATTTAAATGAATAGTTTTTGTATTTTCTCTTTAACAACGTACTTAGCCATAACGTACCCATTTCACCATCTAACTCAAATGAATTTTGGCCTCAACTCAAATCGGCACTAAACTCGCCCGATGTTTGACGACTGCCACCGACTTGTCGATGTCGAGCCAAAGCAAACAACGTCCGAAAACAGTTGATTTTCCGATTAAGAAAAGGTTTAAATTTTGGTTTGATTTCGTTGTTTAACTTTTCACTCTTTCGGTAATACTTAAAACTACTCAGCCGGACAGAGTCCTTCTCTTTGATTTGTGAATATTACTAATTATTATGATCACATTTGTTAGGTTTTGTCGAAAAAATGATACCGAAAATAATAATAAATACCCCCGTCGCAGCAGACCTGCGTACTCAGCGAATTTCCAAATCAATAATATAATAATAATAATAAAATATGACAAGTTTTATAAAAATCTGTCCATAAACATGAGGATTATTTGCCTATTCTCCATAAGATTAACATGGGAAAGAGTGTGCAGGTTAGCTGCTGAGAGGAACACTGAAAGTAGTCATTTCTACCATAAATAATTTTTATTTTAACCAATTAGACCAAGTTTCATCAACATCTGTCCATAAATTAAGGAGTTTGCCTATTAACTATATGATTAATATGGGAAAAGAGTATGCAGGTTTGCTGCCATGATAAACACATAAACTATAATTTTTTAGCACAAATGTATGGATCAACCACATGAAGCTAAATATCAAGTTTCATAAAAAAATATTGATTAATATGGGAAATATTAATTTTTCCCTATCCTCCATAAGATTAACATTGGAGCCCCACAATACAACGTACTGTGTTTAGATTTTTTAATATCTCGGTAACCGTTGGAGATAGAGAAAAACTTTAAGGAACTTAATTGTGTAGTTTTTTAAGCTAATTCCAATGGTGAAATACAAAATTAGAAATTTTTAAAAATTACATGTGAAAAACTCAAAAAACCCCCACTTTGGGGTACAAAACCCACCCAAACTACCCGTTCCTATTGACGGATATGTCTGGTTTACGAACTCGTCCGAGCATTTGTAGGAATACACGTCTCTACCAAATTTGGTCTCGATCGGACCATTTTTACGAGAGTTATCGTGTTCACAGACACACACACATATATATATATACATATATATATATATATATATATATATATATATATATATATATACATATATATAAATTTTAACGACTATTGTTTTTGGACTCTGGGCACCTAAAGACGAAAAAATAACATGGTTCCGGGCTTAAGTCTTACCATGAGACCTACGGTAATAGCTTCTTCCCTATGGGAAATTCGCTAAAAAAAAAAATAATAATAATAAGCTCAATTAATACATCCAAGACGAACGTTACAGGCAGCAAGGACGAGGAAAACTAACCTAAAAAATATTGGCTTGTTTCGAGTCTGGACTGTGAGTCACTAACTAAGACACTTATACTTCGTCACATTGCTCGGGAAGACGAGACCGAGCTCCCTCAGAAGAGGCTGAAAATTCCCGAGTCTTCTTTTGTGAGTACTACACATGCCATTCTGCCAGTCGAGTTCAGCCCTTGCCATCCTGTCTGCTTCAGAACAAACAATCTACCGAATCTCGATTAGGGAGTTAGTGCAACAACGTATCATTTCTAACCCTTTAACTTCAATATTTAACTGTTAATTCATTAAAAATATGTGTCGTAGTTAAATAATCAATAGTATTAGAAATATTGATATTTTTAAAATAGCAGTTTGCCGAATTCCCATACAAAATCATATTTAGTATTTATTCACTATTCTTGTACATTTTCCGTATAATTCCTGGCAAAATAAAATTCCTGTACAATTCCTGTTTTTCCCGGAATTTCCAGTCGCTGGACACCCTGGAACAACACTAGTAGTATGTACATAATCTTTTATCTAAAGGCTCAAGTAAAAATTAGGAGGTTCATATGGGCAGGACATGTCTCAAGAAGAGGTTGAATCCAAAAAATAGGACAGCGGAAACCTGATGGGAGAAGGCCACCAGGAAGATACAGAAGAAGTGAGACAGCTTGAGGGAAAATATTGCCAAAGTGGAAGCAAGATTAGAAGACACAATCAGGAAAGATGGAAAACAGTTGTTGGTGAGGCCAATACCCTACTAGGATACCATTGGTCATGTGAGGTGGTAAAATTATGTGTACATTCTATTTAAGACCAGCAACGAACCTATGAGCAGGCTCGCCTAGCACTCTGGCCACGGCGTTGTGGACATGTTCCATCCACTGTGTGCTGGAGTACACATCAATCCCGTCCTCTACTGGAACACTCAGGCAGGTCTGCAGCTCCATGGTCATGTGATACTGCTCATGGAGACTGACAGAGCCACTCACTGACACAGTCTCTTCTGCAACCTCTGCACACACAATGTTCCAGCTCTTAAAATAAGACTAAGCTTAGTAATTATAAAGCTTAATTTAATTAATTTCAGTAAATAAAAAAAAATTAAATTAAATTTTATATGTATATGTATACATATATATGTGTGTGTGTGTCTGTGAACACAATAACTCTCGTAAATATGGTCCAATCGGGACCAAATTTGGTAGAGACGTGTATTCCTACATTTGCTTGAACGAGTTTGTAAATTAAACATATCGGTTAATGGGAACGGGTAGTTTGGGGGCGTTTTGTACTCGAAAATTGGGTTTTTTTAATTTTCATACGTAATTTAAAAAGTTTTTGAATTAAATAGTGCAGCCGAAGTTTTTAACGGAAGTACCGCCAAATGGTTTCAAGGTCATCTGTTTAGATGAACTGAAAACATTCCTTTTTAGGTATATCTTTGATATAACCTATTTCCCACAGGGAAGTAAATACAATCATTTTTTTGTCTAGATCCATTTTAACACGTTCGCTGTGGGTGGCAAGGATTTTTACCGTGCCAGCCTCTCACCCGGTGTGTGCGACAACGCTCGTTGTCACCATTGCATTGTTGCTTAAATACATCACTGAGCTGCTAGCACTTCTACTGTGCCTGTCTATGTTATTGCGCTCATGGCGAAGAACATTTCTTTCATTTTTGGCAGTGTCAGTTTTTGATTCACATGAAACATATGTTTGTGTAAACATTTACTATTTGTAAATAGTACCTAAATACTTTGAAACATCGAAAAGGTAAGTTACGGCAAAAGGGTAAAAAATAAAAGGTGCTATGAATGCAGCAAGAGATATATCCATAAAAGAGTTGTTTGGCATTGCACCTAGTGTGAGAATTAACCGGGATTGTACGTCACACGTAAGTGTTTTGATGACTGGCACAAGTTAAAGTAACACATCAGAGTAAGCTGGCGGCGTTGTCAATAGTATATTTTTATGTTAATGTAGTATTTTTACGATTCAAAATCGAATTAATGTGTTTTAGACTTATAACAGTGAATTTTTTTAAATATTAGAACAAAACAAGTGTGCGGATCGGTAAAAGAATGTCCCCAGGTGCAGGAGGAATTGCCTTTGCAGCGAAAAATTCCAACAAAAGACATCAATTGGTGAGTAAAAACATAAAAAATATTTAGCATATACCACTCTCTATTGCATGCATTTTAGCAATGAATATGTTAATACTAAGAATACCAAAGGCTGGATGTTCATCTATAATATAAAAATGAATTGCAAAATGTGTTGGTAAGCGCATAACTCAACAACGGCTGGACCAATTTGGCCAATTCTTTTTTTAAAATGTTCATTGAAGTCCAAGGATGGTTCTTACGGCGAGAAAAAATCGAATAATTGCCGGGAAAACCCTAAAAACAGCCCTTTCAAAAGGATCCCATATACTACGGAACCAGAAATTTGTTTACATTATAAATATTTTCTTTTCAACAGCTGATTGCTATACTGTATCTGTTAGTTGAAGATATACACGACAGATTGAAGTACTTGCATTTTTTATGTTTTTTATTTGGTTTACATTTGTTTTTTTGGTTATGTGAGTGACTAAACAGTTTACATTTTTAACTGTGACTTCTTATTGCAAATTTTGATACTGTGTTACGTTATTTTAGTTTATAATGGTATGGACTTTTGCACGCACTTTCCCTACACTGCCATTAACTTTATTCTAAATACTAAGGACTGTCGACAACAACCACAGGGGCCTGGGGGAGCCCCAGCTAGCAAATCTATGATTGGAGAGAAATTAATGAGTAGTAAAATAATTTGTTTTTGTTTACATTTTTGTTTTAAGGTTATGCGAGTGACTAAACAGTTTAACTGTACATTTTAACTGTATACACTTTTACTTGGTCAGGTGATCTGTATTTCTTATTATAGATTTTAACCTTATTAAAAGATAAAAAAAATAATTAAAAGCAATGGTAATTAAAAGATTTAGGGAAACGTGAAAATAAATTGATAATAAATAGTTTATTTTGCAGAATACTTTTTATGGCATGCCTCCTAAAAAAACTAATATTGGTAGAAGAACCAAAAAACGCTCAATGTATTTCAGCACTTAGAGCTGCTGAAACATCTGGAGAAACAGAAGCACGCTTGGAAGCTGTCCGAATAAGGGCATCTTCTTCAAGAGCTGTCGAGCCCCCTACAGAGCGGGAAGCACGACTTGAAGATCTGCGAGAACGAGCTTCGATCTCAAGATGTGCGGAAACACCTGCAGAACGAGATGCTAGACTCGGAGACCTGCGTGGACGAGCTTCGTCGTCAAGAGCTACAGAAACACCTGCAGAGCGAGAAGCACGAATCGGAGACCTGCGTGGACGAGCTTCGACGTCAAGAGCTACAGAAACACCTGCAGAGCGAGAAGCACGACTCGGAGACCTGCGTGGACGAGCTTCGACGTCAAGAGATACAGAAACACCTGCAGAGCGAAAAGCACGACTTGATGACCTGCGTGGATGAGCTTCGACGTCACGAGCTACAGAAACACCTTCAGAGCGAGTAGCACGACGTGATGACCTGCGTGGATGAGCTTCGACGTCAAGAACTACAGAAACACCTGCAGAGCGAGTAGCACGATGTGATGACCTGCGTGGTTGAGCTTCGACGTCAAGAGCTACAGAAACACCTGCAGAGCGAGAAGCACGACGCGGAGACCTGCGTGGACGAGCATCTACGTCAAGAGCTACAGAAACACCTGCAGAGCGAGAAGCACGACTCGGAGACCTGCGTGGACGAGCTTCGACGTCAAAAGCTACAGAAACACCTGCAGAGTGAAATGCTCGACGTGACGTTGAACGCATAATTTTTTTCAACAAATGTTTTTATTACTTTATTTTGGTATATTAATGAAAAATTAAAAGCGAGACATCGTCTGCCGGGTTAAGCTAGTTTTTATAAAAATAATCATTAAAAATCAAAAATCATAATCAAAAAAATCATTAAGACTATTGATTAAATAATTTCAAAAATTTTCAGGCATATTATAATATTACTGGCTGGGTGGTGTAGTGGTTATAATACCCGCCTTCAAAACTGAAGGTCGCCGGATTGAATCCCGCAAGGGTCGAATCTGGACCCAGTCGCCATTTGTCATTGAGCTACTAATTAATTATGCTTCCTAACAACAGGTCGACGTTAGGTAGTAACAAGACCGGGGTTTGGACTGTTCCCCATCAAAACGTTAAAAATGCCACTGGCGTAGAAATACACAAAATAAAAATATAAAAAAATTAGAATAATATTATAATATGCCCCTCACGTAGATTAAATATTATTTAGTACATACCTGAGAGGGCAGTTGGAGTCATCTCAGCTTGTTGGACTATACGAGATTCATCATTGCTCTCAATTACTTTCTTAATGTCCAGGACAGGGTGGTCAACATCAGAATACTGAACTGCAACTATGGAAGCTGCTTTCACAGCCAAGCTACGGGTTTTGGCTACGACTATTCCCAGAGGCTGGCCATGGTAGAGGACTCTTCCATCACAAAGAACCTTCAACATTTATTCAATGATTAAATTTTTTCATTTTCTTGATTACAATCAAGAATAAAAAAGGTAAATAGTTAGAGGTACAAAACCAGTTAAATAGTGAAAAGCCAAAGGCACAGCATGACGGTCTTCTAACCAAAGGCAGTGTTTTTGCCATCACTGTGAATAATGCCAGAATAATGAATAATGAATAGAATAATGCCATCACTCCCTATCAGAACAGTGAAGTGTAGATTAACCTCTTCATATGCTCCACGCTTGATCAGTCTATAAGGCAGGAAAAGAGTAGGTAAAATACGCTGCCACTTCGTTCAAAAAAAATTTTCAGGTTACTTTTAATCATATAGGGAATAGGCAAACTCCTTTATTTATGGAAAGATATTGATGAAAGTTGGTATAAATGTTAAGATAAAAATTATTTATGGTAGAAATGACTACTTTCAGTGTTCCTCACAGCAGCTAACCTGCATACTCTTTCCCATGTTAATCTCTCTATGGAGAATAGGCAAATAAGACTCATGTTTATGGATGGATTTTTATAAAACTTGTTATATATTATTATTATCATATTATTGATTTGGAAATTCACTGAGTATGCAGGTCTGCTGCGACGGGGGTATTTATTATTCCCACCCAAAATTTGTTGATTAAAAAAACTGCAGATCCAAACCAAAAGCTAAGAACTATTTTTCAAATGCTTAAATTCGATAAGAGTAGTTGAGTTTAAAGAGTGAATCACCACCAGACGTTGTCATTGGAGCAGAGAGTTAGGTTTCTGATTGGTCAAGAACTCGAATCGTCTGTGTATAGGCTACTAGACTAGTCTGCAAAACTGATTATTTTCCGTTCAACTGTTTATCACGATCGCCAAAGATTAAAAAAAATGTCACTTCTCGGTTCATGGCGACATAGTAAAGTTTATTTCATTGTTGTGACGTACGGACCAATTAATTTCTATTCGTCATCTGAAACCAACCAAAAGGTAAGTGAGTAATGATACTTATTAGTGCACTGTACAAATCTAATTAAACAAATAATAAATAAGTAATACTTTAAAGGATTAAGAGTAAGTCTATTTTGATTTTCATCTGCAACCAAAATATGTGTTGCATGTTAAAGAACACTTTAGGTTAAAGATACAGTACGAATGCTATTTTCGCCTCACCATATACTATATTATGAAGTTAAACATTAAATATTAATAAACTAACATTTATAACAAATCTGCTAGCTTATTCAAACCTACACAATTTTTAATATGGAAAGTAATAATTGATGTCGGGGAAAAGAAACCCGGACGGAAAAACTAGTTTAGACATTGAAATAAAGTTTCGAAATGAGATTATTACATCGTAGTATGGTGAAAAACTTTTTTAACAAAATGTAGCTTGTACGACCTGATAATACATTAATTTCGTCATGAACGCAGCATTATTGGACTGTCGTTATTGATATATTTAATTTAGCTGTCTGGATAGCTAAGGTTATGTTTGCGTCTGGAAAGATTACACTGCGATGGCATTGAGTGTAACCTTGCACGCCTGACGGGTTAGAACCAGTTACAACTGACATACGAAAGCCAATCAGCCTGTCCCACCTTTTCAGTGACACTTGATACGTCCAAAATTTTCTACTAATCTGATGTCTTTTCCTCCTTTGGCGTGTTTAGTGTTGTTTCTTTTAGCGAATTTCCCATAGAGAAGAAGCTATTACCGTAGGTCTCATGGTATTTCTTCATGGTACAAAACTATTTACAACCCTCAATCTCCTTTTGTTTCCTTGTGAGTTGCGATGCAGTGAAGCGATGTCAGTTTGCGGAGGCCAAAATATAATTTTGTTTTTATTTAATTTATAATACTGTCATTTAATATATTTGGTTTGCATCGATGTTCAATATTATTATTGCTGAACAATACTCCACATACGCCCTCTCCCGTAACACCGTTCTTATGCTAGAAATACACTAACTACTTTTATTACTACGTTTGTAACTCAAATTTAGTAATTAATTAATTAAATTAACAATGGAACTTTGTATTTTATCAATTTATTTAACATTTAAATGCAATACTATGTTATAAAAACAAGTAAGATGGGTGGAATTCGTGCGATTTAGCCTTGCAGAGTAAAACTCCACATGCGCCCTCTCAAGGGTTAAAGCGGTTTAAATACCTGCTTTCACGTAATCCTACCTGTTCCAAGTGGTGGCAACTAATTTCGGTCCCTATATTGAACCATCATCAGTCCAGTCAAGGACATGGAGATCTCTTAATTTAAAGATCGTCACTGTTTACACAAATTTTATAATTTGCACAAGGACACAAATCAGAACCTTGGGATAAGGTTGTTGAATGGCAGTATGAATTGATTTTTCTTGTACCCCGTACGCGACACAGTGTCAATTGTTCATTGTTTTAGTTTTTTTCTGATTTGTGCTTATTCTCCATATGTTTGTTTCCGTGTGTCAAATTATTAAATGTTAGTAAACAAATATCTTTAATTGAAGAGATCTACACATTATTGATAGGCCTGATGATGATACCATATACGGGCCACCACTAGCAACTGATTATATCAGAATGAAATCAGGTTTTAAAACCACTTTTCCTTTTTATACCTGTTCAGGTTCATCATTATCATTAGGTATTGTATATTTCCTAGTAGAGGTGTGCGGATAGTGAATTATTTTTTCGGGTCGGATTCGGATCGGATAGCTCAAGTTCGGATCGGATCCGGATCGGATAGTTTGGGTTCGGATCGGATAGTTTTCGGATTCGGATACTCGCAATAACAAAGTGAAATCAGACTTATCTAAGAAAAAATCAATAAAATGTTAACAAAATTATTAAATGGTACATACAAAATCATAAATTCTTCATAGGATGAACAACAAAACTAAAATTTTTACTTCACTGCATTTAAAAGTACCAGTAACAAATTTTAATATGGCGTAATTCACAAATTAAATCAACAGAAACCTTATAATTCGCGATTAAATGACATCAACTTTCCACTAATTCATCAATTCATTCTACTAATCATCAACTAATTCTCAATTTTATTTCACGATTCAATTATTTTATTTATTACAGTGATAAAAACAAATCACCATTAGCAAAGAATCAAGATTTGACAGACGACGTTGGCTCGATGCCATCGGCTATCTGCGTATCGGCAGGGGCAGTGACAGTGCAGCTGCTATCAAACAAAGGCCTGTGCGCAGGCGCAGAGTTGGAATATTTGGCAGATAAAATACCCCGATCGGCTGTGTAACAATATTGAAAACCGTGAAATTATGGTACCTCGTCGTAATCTAGCTAGTTATTCATCTTTAAAATTATCTAAAAATGTAAAACTAATAACACTTAAATTCATTTAACAAAGAGAAAATGTAGATTGAAAACAAGTGGGAAATTTGTTGGTTATGTGAACACCGAACGACGAAATAGGCCAAATGTAAATTTGGCAACACTTTATCGTATTGCTCAAACCCAGAGTAGTTGAGAATGCGATAACTAAACAATTGATCGTCTACGTAGACGATCAGAATGAAGTAGTATTATTTTTGCTGGAAAACCTGTCGCAAAACGAGCTATTATGATGGTTTGTTACCAATAACATTAAATCAACAATTCAATTCAATCGTGCATAGCGATGTGCTTACTTTAGTCATAGTAGGTACCGGTAAAAGTCGTATTATCATATTTATTTATACCGATTAAAACATTATTAAAACTCATTAAAAATAATAGTTGATACCTCAAGGACGTATCATCCTTAAATATATCCGTGATAAATGTAAAGGAGTACTAATAAGATGTAGTCACAATAGAAGTACAATATTTAGTTACCGTGCACTAAAGGACACAGCAGCGCTGGCATTTTGCCATTATTAGCGTCTACTACGCATTACAAAAACCAGGAAGCCGTAACCTTACTTTGATTTGGTTGTTGCTACATTCGATTGTTTCATTCACTATTTCATTGTTTATTATCGATTAGTTAATTCAAAATAATAATTTGAAATTTAATTTTAATATCTAAACCAATTAAAATCATTCAAAATCCTGATCTTTCAAAACTTCTAAGTATACCGTTAAGTGTAATTAATTATAGATTCACTCTTCAAGAACACATATTTTCGGGATGTATTTCATGTTGTCATAATGCTTAGCGATTCGAAGCGCCTTAAGTGTATCGGCTGTATCGCGTCTACCAGTCAACGACATTGTTTTGATGAAAGACTACATAATACGTCTTTTAAGCAAAAATTATTCCGGCTTCGCGGGTATTAACTCGACGAAAATCTCGTTGTTTTTGTTCAAATTGCTGAAATATACAGTCTATCCGAAAATTCGGATATTACCGGATATCTTAAATACATTCCGAATTTTCCGAACCGAATTTTCGGATATCCGCACACCTCTATTTCCTAGTAATAAGTAGAATTGAATTACATTTTTCTTTTAAATTAATAGTTAATAAAGTATTTACTAAAACAACTTTAATTAAGTTCAATTTTAATCTTTACTTACAGGTTCGTCGTCTGGAAAGCCAGTGGTGAAGCTGTTCACTCCAGGGATATCTTTCGCAGTGTAGAAGGCAACAACTCCTGGAATGGCCTGAAAAAAGTATGAGGCTTGGTTAGGTTTGGCATTAAATGAATGAGTAGAGATCCTTTATCTCTGTTGTGTAGATCATACTTAAAAACCAATCGAAGAAGCAAGTATTATTTTTGTTGATAACATTTTTTATTTGTTTTGGTGAATTGGGTAAATTATTACTGGAAAGAATACTTGACAATTTTTAAGCACCATTTGATTTTTTTAACTCTGTAGAAATAGAATACAAATAGTTGGTTTGGAGAAGTAAGCAAGACTAAGACTTAATTAAATTAATACTAAAGTAAAACCTTTACGTGATAAAATTTTCTTTTCTCGTTCAAAATTAAAGTTACAAATTTAACTTAAGTACATCTTTCATATATATAACTTGAGTTTTTGTATTGTGTTCAAAGTATTGGCCAAGAATTTTTACTGTAAATTTCTTTAACCAATAACTCAGTTCAGGGATATAAATTGTAATTTTAAAAGAGGTGAATGTTAACCCTCCGAAAATTATTCGTTAATTTTTCAACTCTCGACTCCGCCTTCCGAGCATTACGCGTTGATCAAATCAAAAATGTTTTATCCTGCAATAATAGACTACATAAGATACAAATACATATATAAACATATAGAAAATAAATACACATAAATAAATGATAAATGTTTGAACTAGTGCAGAATTTATACATAGGAAAAACCCTGTGCGTAGAAATGAGTTGTTAATAGAATTTGGAAAAAAATATACACATTAAAAAAGATCACATATAACTTAAAAAAAGGTAATTTGTAAAGAAATTATTATCTTTGGAGACTGCTGCCTAACCTGTGATAAAGAAAAAAAATGTAATGCATAATAAAAAAGAAATGTTTTTATAATGTTTTATGTTTTTTGTTTTGTTTTTATGTTTAATAGTTCTTAATAAGTTTCCTAATAATTTATTACTGAATTTACATAAAAAATAAATAAAAAAATAGAATTTGAATCGAGTGAGACTAAACCAAACTACTCTGAGAGAAACATGACCCCCCATCAAATCCCCCCACCACAAAGCCAATCAGATTCACATACATTCCTTTACTCACACAACAAGCACACCAGCAAACACACAATATTTTACACCATCAAGCAGGAAAGTCATGTTTGTAAGTTGAAGTCAAGACAATATTGGCTCCCTGTCTGCCAATCGCTATAAGCCACTGTAAAATTTGTTTTTTGTAAAACGTCACCGTACAGTCGCAGTTCCGTAGGTCTTGAGGTAGATTGTTGAATAATGTGTGAGCAACATAGTAATAATTTGTAGTGGAAAAGATCCTTGTCAGTATACATACACGTATACCTACCCCAAAGCATGTTTTGTTCTTTTGTTAGTCATGGGATGTGTGTTCAAATAAGTCACCGGAGTGTTTAAAAATAAATAGTGACAGTGTTTTTTATAAATAGTTGCTTGACATCCAGAACACCCATCTCAGCAAATAGAGCATCCGACGGGTAGCGACGACACCTTCCTAGGGCAGCTATAATTATAGCCTTTTGCGTGACCACAATTGGCTGCAAATTGCTACTGTATGCACTGCCCAAGGCTATCATCCCACCCTAAATGAATGACTGCACATAAGCATAGTAAGCAATTCTGATTTAATTTATATTAAGTATCTGGTGAAGCTGGAAAAAAGCAAATATATATTTTCTCAATTTAGAATTTAGATAGGAAACATGATCTGTCCATGAAAGTTTAGAGTCAATGATTATACTTTGATTTTCATGTTATGATATTAAGTGTTAAAACATTTTGGTAAACCATTTTTTAATTTTAGTCACTCCCCTTTCAGCAATCGCAAAAACTGTATTTCAATTTTCCCCTCAAACATAACTAATGTTATCATCTGCAAGTAGGTAAAATTTACCCATAATATTTAATTTTACAATATTATTTACATAAATTAGTATTAATAAAAGGCACATCGTGCTTTCTTGAATAACCCCATTATCTAATGATTTTAAACTTCCCTTGGCTCCATTTATCGAGACAAACTGCTTTCTATCATGTAAATATGATTCAAACCATTGCAATGCCAATCCTTTGACACCAACCAATTCAAGCTTTTTAAATAGCATACACCTGTCTACAGAATCAAAGGCTTTAGCTAGATAAAATAAACGGTACCAGTGGACTGACACATACTTTCTCCCTTAAGTAAATTTAAAAAAGACAATCTGCAATAAAACTATCATGTTCTACAAAGTTATTCTAAATATCATTTAATAATTTATTGTTCAAATTGTATTGGGGGAAAGCCCCCCCCCGGTAGTAATACCAAGCTTTTTTGAGCTGGATTTGTTTCGGTGATTTGACCTTACTCTTCATACCAAGTTTCATGGAAAACGGTTGAAAAGTAAGGAAGAAATTGATTTTTTTATATTCTGCATAAGAATAACATTGGGCGCTTTCAGACAACGTACTGCGTTTATCGTGGACAGTAAATTTAACTTTTCTCTGGAACCGTTAGTCGTAGACAAATAATTCAAAATACTACTTTGTTTAGTTTTTTAAGCTGGTTTCAATGGTACCAGTCAAGTTGTACTTTACTTTTATTGTTTTCGCTGAAAATTTAAAAATTTGATTTTTTTGACATTTAAAAGCCCATAACTTTTGAACCGTCATTTTTACAGACATGCGGGTGGTGTCAAATTATTTAGTACTCTGTGCACTATAAACTATCAAATTTTAATCAAAATCGTTAGAGCCGTTTTTGAGAAAAATGGATTTTTCACGTTTTTTAAGGGTTTTTAGGGGTAAACTACCCTTAAAAATCAAAAATTCAAAAAAATGAAAAAAACGCCTGGAGATACAGTGACTATACATATACATGCCAAATTTCATCTAAAACGGACCAACGGGGTAGGCTGTGGCACTGTACACATCCAGACACACACACACACACACACACACACACACACACACACACACACACACACACACACACACACGGACGGACAGACATCACGTCAAAACCCACTTTTTTGGATTCAGGGGACCCCAAAACGGATATATCCACCCTCAACTCAAATTCGAAAATTTTGACGAAAACAATACTTTCTCCATATACTATGTATAAGGGGAGAAAGTAAAAATACTAATAATACTTGGTTCCCCCTACTTATTGCTAAATTAATATCTTTACTTACTTCACACAAAGCATCCGTAATATTTATTTTTCTCCTAAACCCAAACTGCTGTGAAGTTAAAATATTGAATTTGTGCAAGTAACAATTGCAAGTACTTTTTTGATCTTTAACTACTTTTTCCAAAATCTTTGTAAACATGCTCAACAACGAAATCGGCCTAAAATTGGAAGGTTTAGTGACATCATACGCCTTAAAGAGAGGAATAACTATGGCAATTTTGAAAGCATCAGGAAACGCGCCTGTCCGGATACTCACGTTCATAATGTGCAAAAGTGGGTGCCGTAGAGTCTCCTAGTTGTCTTTAAGTAAACCTGCTGACACACAATCATATCCCGGAGCTGAGCCTCTGCGTAGTCCAGTAAGATAGTGAAATAGTTCTTGTTATGTCACAGTTCGTAGTGTCAGGACAGAGTCAGTGACGTAGTCGGCATCAGCTACCACAGGCTCGCTTGCACACACATTCACTCTGTCACTCACATACACCATCACTCCATCATTTCGATTTTTTCCCTTTGACGTACAAAACAATTAATATCCATTCAAATTCACATCCCCCCCATCTCTATTCATCCAAGTTTCTCCCAGCGCAATAAAATCAATTCTCAAATTCGATGGTAAATTATGATTTTTCGATGGTATGCATAGTTTACAGAAACGGTTTAAGCTCGCTTTCGTTCTAGTCTAAACGGATCGTTTTTGTAATCACTGTAAACAGGAGATTTCAATCTTTCTCTTAAAATCTGGCTGCATTAGTTATTTGCTATCGGTATGTAATAAAGCATTGGGATAAACAACAACAGTCGTCAGCCACTAACCTCGTAGCGACTGAAAGATTGTTTTAATCGCAATGCATCTTTTATTTTTAATGTTTTTTTGTGTTTATAATCATAGGCCTATCTATTATTATTCAACATTAAATTTGTGACAGTTTGGATATCTCAGATATTTAATGTAGTAACTATTTCTGTATTCAGAGGGCTTGCAAAGTATATGTAAGAAAAAAATAATTACAATTTTATGAATTTGAAATGACTTCATCCTTACCAATATATGATAAGTGGTTTAACTGTATTATTTCCTTGTAGCTAGTTTTGTGCAGAATTAAAAATTATATTAAACAATACAGTTAATATAAACCTAATAATATTTACAATTTTTTATGTCAGGCGCTGCAAATTGTTGAACAAACACATAACACACTAGGGAATTTTATGGAATCTCCGGATAGTTAAATGTACTTAGTTGAAGGATGTAAATATGCCTAGGATGTACATGTAGGATGTTTACGTTGTTGTAATAGGATAAACTAAGAATGCTGTTGAATTTCATTCACAGCCTATAAACTTCGCTAAACTGGTAGTGACCAAGATGTAACTTTAATATAGTATATGTATGGTATATCTTAGTTTATACTAAATCTGGTGAAAGTCATAGTAGCTGACCAACGCTTTAGAAGGGTCGATGGCGGCGATGGTTCCTTTACCGATAGTTGTCAGAACTACGGCTCCGTGAAGCTCACCAGGGAATTGTGGGATATCTGAGATGTATTGTGCCTCTCCTGGAAACAGTTATCACAATTTCAAAGGCAAACTTATTTTGAAACATGTTTTATTATGATAAAAATATATTTATTAAGTCTAATCAACATACTATGTAACATTGATCGGAGTTTCTCAAAATGTGATCCGCGAACCTCTAAACACTGAAAACGATACAAGGTTAAAACTTAGTAAGATAAATCCCAACATTTCAGAAATTGTTAAAATCAAAAAAACATTAAAACAATACCAATATTCGCACTAAGTAACATTCCATGAAGTTATTGAATCATATTATCCCAGTAGGTAGGCCCTACTTATTTCAATATATTTCTGTAGACCTATGAAGTTATCAAAATCAACAAATTAGATTTTTTTAAATTATAAAATAAAAAATAAGGTATTTGGGGGGAGAGGGAACAGGAGGTGGAGTAATTGTAGGGGGTCCTTATTAGATATATAATTAATTAATATACATATCTGAAATGTAAATAATGTGATAATTGAAACAGATTTTTTCACGTGTAATGTTGTCATAAAAAATTTGATACAACAAATGTTTTATTGATTAGTTGAATTTGTCTAACTTTATGACATCGATATGTCTTAGCTCTGGGGAGGAGGGGTATTGGCAAACTGTCAAACCAAAATTTGAAACGGAAGTGACGTCACATGGTTATAGCTGTTTAGTTTATATACTTAGAGGAACTGAAAACATTCCCTTCAGACATATCAATGATCTAAGTTATTTCCCAAAGGGAAGTAAATACATTTTTTTAACCCTCAACTGCCCATTACCATGGGCCTTGGATCTATGCGGTAAATTAGACAGTGAGATGCTGTAGTGGCTTGAGTTACATAGGCTAGCCAGAGGTGACTCCTCGTGATCAGTCCGTCACTGATTTAAATCCAGTAAAGTTTGACACACTGGGACAGTGTGTTATCCTTGAGGTACCGGCATCACTGCTTTAGTTCAGAAGATATTCCAACACAACTGTACATGCAAGCATTTAGTAAATAAATGTATTTTGATTAAAAATAACACTTTTTGATTGTACATAAGAATGACTGATTCCTAAGATCTCACCAGAGCATTGGTAGAGACCTTCTACTTTAGGAACCGGTTTGTTGACTGGCCAAGCTGATTTGTCGGTGTCAAAGTCACGCTTGGACGAGGAGACCGGTCGAGATAGGCAGGTGGCACCACTGCTGTATTGCGGTGCAACATCCTCTGCGCTCAGCCCTAGCATAGCCTGCGAAATACTGTTTTTTTCAATGACAGAATTTATTGTTCGTGTATTATTAGTTTTGTGATAGTGATTATTATTTAGACAATTGTAATTTGTTACTGTAATGTTTTTATATTGTTTGTGTATTATAGTTTTGATACCCTGTTCATTTGACTACAAAAAGAATTTGCAACAGGAATCGAAAATTTGGAAGAAAAATATTAAAGGTGAAAGAAAGTTGGGAGTTAGGGGTTGAGCTTGTGGTTGGGCTTGATAAGAGCCTCAACCTCTTCCACTACTATATAGTGCAAAAGCAAATTGACCTGATTTTTAAAAACTGCAAGTGATGGTGAGATGATTAACTTAATTTATCTACTATGTTCGATTGAATTTATGAAAACATAATGTAAAACAAAGAATGAGTTAGTCAATAATACTGAGGAAATTTTGACTTAATTGGCGTCTCAGAGTCCTGGCTCAAGCCGAGTATTCATTCAAATGAGGTGTCTCTCCCTGGATGTGTGCTGCAGTGGAACGACAGGATTGGTAGTAGAATTTCTATTTCTGGAAATAAATATATCTGGAGCCGATGTTCTGTTACTAGGAGTGTGCTACCGTCCACCAAGATCAGGACATCTGATCCAATTTGAAAATGCTCTTCTTAATGAGATGTTCAGATATAGTCATGTTTTGATCATGGGTGACTTCAACACTGACTTACTATCGGCCTCCCAAAACTATGAATACAGACAGTTGACTACCATGTTTGATTCATGCAACATGACTGTACTGCCACTTGAACCCACACACCACGCCGCAAATTCTGACACTCTTTTAGATCTACTTGTAGTCTCTAATCGAAATGATATCATTCATCATGGGCAGCTTCCAATTCCTGCAAAATCCAAGCATGATCTCATCTTCTGCGCGTGCTCGATTAAATCACCCAAGCCCAAGACAAAATTTGTTAAATACCGGTATTTTTAAAATATGAATGAAGTTCAATTTTTGTTAGACGTTCAAAAAACTCCGTGGCACCTTCTTCAAAATTTAAATTCTGTTGATGAAATGGTTGACGAGCTTAATTCTACCATATTAAATCTTTTTGACAAACATGCTCCACTCGTTACAAAACGCTTGACTAAAAGAAGACCTGTTCCGTGGAAACCAGAAATAAATACCCCCGTCGCAGCAGACCTGCGTACTCAGCGAATTTCCAAATCAATAATATAATAATAATAATATATGACAAGTTTGGTCAAAATCTGTCGATAAACATGAGAATTTTTGCCTATTCTCCATAAGATTAAAATGGGAAAGAGTGAGTAGGTTTGATGCTGTGAGGAACACTGATAGTAGCCATTTATACCATCAAAAATTTTATTTTTAACATTTATACCAACTTTCATCAACATCTGTCCATAAATATAGGAGTTTGCCTAATCTCCATATGATAAACATGGGAAAAGAGTATGCAGGTTTGCTGCCATGATAAACACATAAACTATAATTTTTTAGCACAAATGTATGGATCAACCACATGAAGCTAAATATCAAGTTTCATCCAAAAATATTAGATAATGAGTGAAAAATTAATTTTTTTTAATCCTCCATAAGATTAACATTGGAGCCTCAAAAATACAACGTACTGTGTTTAGATTTTTTTATATCTCGGTAACCGTTGAAGATAGAGAAAAACTTTAAGGAACTTAATTGTGTAGTTTTTTAAGCTGATTCCAATGGTGAAATATAAAATTAGAAATTTTTAGAAATTACATGTGAAAAACGCAAAAAACCCCATTTTGGGGTACAAACCCCCCCCAAACTACCCGTTCCCATTGACCGATATGTCTGGTTTACGAACTCGTCCGAGCATTTGTAGGAATACACGTCTCTACCAAATTTTGTCTCGATCGGACCTTTTTTACGAGAGTTATCGTGTTCACAGACACATACATATATACAGGGTGATTCATATATAACGGTTTGAGTATTTATATAAATATTATATGTAAAAAAAATTATAAAAAACTTATATAAATGTCCGGAAATGTTTTAGCGAGTTATACAGGGTTAAAGATTTCGCCTGGAGTTCCGCTGAGTAAATGAAGACTCTCTGAAATTCTGGGAAGTTAAATTTATATATAAATATAACACATATATATATATATATATATATATACAAATTTTAACGACTATTGTTTTTGGTCTCTGGGCACCTAAAGAAGAAAAAATAACATGGTCTCGGGCTTAACTCTTGCCATGAGACCTACGGTAATAGCTTCTTCCCTATGGGAAATTCCCTAAAACCTTGATGGCTAAACATGATTGTTTGTTTAGAAGAGCAAGGCGGTTACAAAACGAGGAGTTACAACAGCAATATCGTCATCTACGAAACCGAGTAAAACAGCTTTTACGCAATTCAAAACTCAAATACATTCGTAAACTTTTTGAAAATCATAAGCAACCTTCTAGAATTTTGTGGCGTAAAGTAAAAAGTCTTGGGCTGGGGAAACAATCTGATCCTCAACAAGTACACATTGATCTCAATGAGTTAAATGTTTTCTTTTCATCTTGTAGTCAAAATATCAATCAGCACAAGGTCAATAATTATTTGAATGATTTAGTAAATGCCCAAACCCCTAATCTGGGATATCCTGAATTTTATTTTAAACCTGTCATACAGTCTGACATTTTGATGGCCATTCGCAGAATCCGAAGCAATGCTGTCTGATCTGATGCAATATCAATCCGCCTCATCAAAGATATACTCTTTGCTATTCTACTAATCATAACATGAATTTTTAATGCATCTTTCAGGCGGTGTTCATACCCTTCTCTTTGGAAGTCTGCCCTCATCCGTCCCTTAAACAAGGTCTCAGCTCCGACAACATGTCGTGATTTAAGGCCGATAAGTATTTTGCCCGCTTTATCTAAAGGCCTAGAAAGAATCGTTCACTGTCAAATGACTGAATTCATCACTGACAACAACTTATCTGACTTTCAGTCAGGTTTCAGAACAGGACACAGTACAGAAACAGCACTCCTCCGAGTGGCTGAAGACATATGACTTTCCATGGAACGTCGACAGGGAACGATTCTAACCTTATTTGATTTTTCTAAAGTGTTCGATTGTGTCAATCATGATATTTTAATTCAGAAATTAAGGGCCATAGGGTTTTCCGAGAATATCCTCAACTGGCTGGGATCTTATCTATCAAATAGGCGGCAATGTGTGGAGGTTGGTGAGAAGCGATCCGACTGGGAGACTGTTACTTGTGGTGTTCCACAAGGATCAATCCTTGGGCCCTTACTTTTTGCACTTTACGTAAATGACATAAACTCAACGTTGGTTGCGTTGCAAACACCATATGTACGCCGATGACCTTCAAATATACGACCACTTTACTACAAACAATGTGAACGATTCTGTCAGAAGAATCAATGAGGACATTACTAGAATTGTTGCATGGGCTGAAAAACATGGACTGAGACTAAATCATGAAAAGACTAAACCAATTGCAATTTGCCGTACTCAACTTCGCAATTCAATTTTGTTTGACTCCATTGATTCAATTACGGTATGCGGAAATTCTCTGCCATACTACAACAAAGTAAAGGATCTTGGAGTAATACTTAACACAACACTCACTGGGGACGAAGCAATCACTGACATACGCAGAAAGGCTTTCGCATCAATACACTCACTCAAGAAATTACAGCATTTTTTGCCACTACACACTAAACTGCATTTGGTCAAAACACTTGTACTTCCCCACTTTACTTACTACAACTCACTGATCGATGACATGACTGTAACACAGGCGGGTATGCTCCAGCGTTCTCAAAATTATTGCTTGAGATTTGTTTATTGTCTTAGACGTTATGAGCATATCACGCCGTACTACCTTGAGGCAAAAATTTTGAAATTGAAAGATCAAAGAGCAATCAAAATTCTGTCATTACTTTTTTCAATATTAAAAACAGGAGTTCCAAATTATTTTAGAGATGACTTTAAATTCGTATCTCAAGGTAGTTCGCGAAATTCACGTTCTTCATCGATCACATTACGAATACCTCATCATGTGACCACAGCTTATGATAGGGCGTTTGTTGTCACTGCCTGTCGCCTTTGGAATAATCTACCTCTACATATAAGATCCATTGAAAAACTATTACAGTTTGTGGCGGCACTAAAAACTTTGTTTTTTGATCGGATGATCTCGGCTGGCGTGTCCTAGGGCTGATGTGAGTGTATGTGCTTGAGTGTAAGTTTTGTAATAAAAACAATCTATTTATTTTTTATTTTGTATATTCTATGTTTTATTAAGTATATTTTGTTTGTAATCTATGATAAGTTTATTTTTATGTTCATATTTTTATGTTTTAATGCAGGTTAAGTGTAAGAAAGGGCCATGTGGCCCTAACTTTGCCTGTTAAAATAAAGAATTTTTCATTTCATTTAATTATTACGATATTGTCTACTCTCATTCTGTTATACAGAATGAAAATTGTCAATGACTTTATTGACCCATGACACTAAAATTCAGTTTTCTTGACTAGTATAAACCCTGATGGAATCAAGGTGAGAGGAAACCTTGTTAAAAGGCTAACCATAACCATGTAAACTTCCATTCGCTGAACACACATCAGTTTCATAGCATGTTGGAGTCCATCAAATTTGCCAATGCTTAAAATATTTATTGCTAATAGATATTTGACTAACCTTGTAGAACAAAGCGACTGCTAGGCCAACTCTGTATTGGGGATCCACCTCCGGAGTAAGGGGCTCCGGATGTATCTCATTCTGGAGTGACTCCAGAGCTGCCCGCAGGACCTCTTCCTCTAGAAGACCCTTCCCCTGGCCACCAAGGGTCTCCAGCAACTCCTCTGTCTCTCCTGCGTGTACCTAACCAGGAGGTTGCATTAAGAGGGTAGCATTCCATTCATTCCAACAAGTACATGCATGGTTTATTACGTCTTTGTAAGGTGAAGCAATAATAGCACAAAAAATGATAGATAGGAATATTAAGGACAGAACACATCAATACAAATAGGGGACTCAATACAAATTGACTAAATTAGACTATTGGCACTTTATATTTTGCAATAGAATAACGGCAAAAATTACTGTAATATAAAATTTTTTAGTTTATAGTACAATTTAAAAAAAGTGTAATCTTCATTGTACACACAAACTATTAAAAAAATGGAGAAACAAAAAAATTAGGCGTCAATTAAGGGGTGGTGTTTCAATACGTTTTAACAAATGAGACAAACCTATCCATATATATTTCCAATTAAAAAATGTTTTAAATTACTTTGTAATATTATTTTAAGTTTGAATATTCTTTATTATCCAACACTATAATAGAAGCAAGGTTTGTATACAATTTTTTTAAATTTTTGAAATAACTAATTTCCGAGTGGAAAATAAGTTCTATATAGGTCTAACGTCCAGGAAATTTCTTTTAATATTAAGTTTAAAATCTAAAAAATTAACATTACGTTTATGGAGAATAAAATCTTTGACTATACATATTAATAGACGTGCCATTCTTATGAGCAAGCTGTAGTGGCTTGAGTTGTTCTAGAATCGGCTTGGGGAGTTAGTGCGTTGTCCCACGTACAGGTGCGCTGCCGTCTGCTACCCCCCTCCCCCCCTTCAGCCAACCTCCAACCAATCATAAGAGCGAGAGAGGGATGTGCGCCGTGCGTGCGCACTCCTGAGGGCGGGGCCAAGTGAGCTTACAGCCTTCGCCACTAGGAAGCGGCACTACACTCTCGGGCCTTCTGAAATTTTGTTGGCGACAACTTTTAACCATGAATGACACGTCTATTAATATGTATAGTCAAAGATAAAATATAAATAATACAAATCAAAACATCTGTTTATAACCGTTTGACAGTGTTGTTGATTGAAGATGGTATTCATTGTATTGCTTGAAGCCACTGTAACAAACCAATTAATTGGTTTAAATTAAATTTCTCTTTTGCTTTTCAATCCTTGTTCCGTTTCTAACAAAATCACAGAATAAAAATAACTGTATGGATAATTAAATAAACAGTATATGATCTGCTAAAGCAAATGAGGTTGGCTAAGAGACCTTAAACAACGTCACGAACTTGGCTGACGCCGCAGCTCAGTGCTAGCGCGAAAGATTCACGTGCCAAAGGTTATGAAATCGATCCCCATCCGGGGCAAAATTTTTTTTCAGTGTTTATGCTATATTAATTAAGGTGTATTAAATTGGTTTTATTTAAACCATTTAAATGTTTTCATTGAGTAATAAATGTGTTTTAATTTTGCTAATTAACTTGTATAATACATGTCTCATTCTATCCGAGCAAAGCTCGATCAACAGGTAAGTTACTTAGTTTTTATTAATTTTGTATTACAGTAGAACCTCGCTAATCCGTCATCTGCAGGACCGGGGGTATGGTCGGAACAACAAAAAGGTCGGATTATCAGAGGAACTCGTACATTAACATAAAAACAAACTTAAACTGTATTTCGAACAAAGAATACTGCATCAAGATTTTATAAAAAGCTACTGTACTGATGAACGCTACAGAAAGCCTAAAAACATTAAATAAATTAATTATTTAATAACAATAACGTACAAAATGTGTCCATTATGTACTTACATAGTATGCTGTAGTGACGAGAAAGCATAACACTACACTACTGTTCAATACTGTACGTGGCCTAGGTACAGTTGCTGCATCATGTAGCCTAGACGTTCCGCTATATTTTGGCGAACAAAATACAGTATGTATTTTTTCTTTTATGATAGGCCCAGACAACGGAGTTCTCTTTCTTCTCTCTTGCTCAAACCACACCCACAATGCATTGTCAAGCACTTCACACTTTGGTTTCTTTAAAGTTTTCCGACATTTTAGTCCTCTTTCGACTTTAACTAATGACTTTCAATCTATTTTCTATTTTTTCGCCAGTCTTTAATGGTTGTAATGCCCACCCCAATTTCACTAGCGATTTTTTGAACAGACTCACCTCTTTGTCTAACCTTTCGAGCACGTTTAATTTCTCGGCTATGGATAGGGTTACATGCTTCCATTTTGCACCAGACATTATATACAGTACGTTTGTTCAAAACACTTGCTTTCTGTACCGAACGTTTCACAAACTACATTTAAAAAGATACTGCAACTGTACTATTTTACGCCAGCTCCTACACTACTAACCGCATCATGCTACTGTACTCTGACTGAAATACACACTCACGATGTCACCTGTCGATGCGTCATCGACAGGTTACAACTTAAACGGAGTTACGAAGTAAACAAATGCTGTAAATTTCCGCTAGCGTGGTCGGACTAAGTGAGGAGAATGCCGCCGAGGACGAATTAGCGGAAGTCTGTTGTGCCGACTGGCACGGTCGGACCAACCGAGGAGTTGGACCATCGGAGGTCGGACTATCGAGGTTCTACTGTATTATGATTTTATTTTTTGTTACATTGGAGATTGTTTGTGGAAATAAATCATGATTTAATATGATTCAAAGGAAATCTTAAAAATTATTTTGTATATTTAAAAGGTTATGTTGAATATTTAAGCACTATGGTGAAGTCTCAAGGGAAGAACAAATTTTACAATAAAAATTAGTAAACAAATCAAATATACTTACGAAAGAGGGAGAAATACCACCAAAGACTATGGAGGGTTTTTCTAAAATTTTGAACTTAGCTTCTTTATCGACTTTAAAGCGAAATCCTGCATTGACGTAAGCATGTACATTCTTGGCACGAGGCATAATCTAAAAACATAGTACAGCATATTTGAACAAAGTAAGATATCCTATTTATTTATCTCTTTTTACTTACCAGTATTCTATAAACTATTTGTAATGTTTTTGTTTGTTTCAAAGATTTAGTTTTCAAATTTTGGTTAGTTCTCAAGAAAATTCAAGGGTAAAAGAATGTTTTTAGCGAATTTCCCAAAGAGAAGAAGCTATTACCGTAGGTCTCATGGTAAGACTTAAGCCCGGGACCATGTTAATTTTTCCTAAGTTAATCTAACGGAGAATAGGCAAATACTCTAATATTTATCAACAGATATTGACAAAACTTTAATAAATACTGATACAGTGGAACTTGGATATAACGTCATTGAAGGGACAACACAATTAATGACGCTATATCAGAGTGACACTATAAAAGAGGTTACATAATTTTAATTTAAAACCGAGAAAAAATAGAGAAACATAGTTTTTATATGAAATTAAGACATTTAATGAAGGTAATTTGAAATACACATAAAAGTTTATGTTTATGACTGACTGAACTAATCTATACTATATAAAAAATCGAATTTAAAAATATCGCAATGAAGTTCGGCATAGTGAATTCAACTGTTGGTTTGATTTTAAAAAACAAGCCCGAACACACATCTGCTATCTTACGTCCCTCCTCACATGCTCTCACACTTTTTCTTTAATGGGCAAAACCTTTCTCTTTCTCTTTCTTTTTTTTTTTTTTTTTTTTACTGAAAGGGGCGGATTTCTCCCAAGGCACTTCAGCCGTAGCGGCTTTTTGCGCACCCTGTGTGGGTTGCGGCATTATCACATAGCGAAAAGCCATTGGTGATTGGCGGGATTTGAACCCGGGACCTTGGGCACCAAAGCCCCGCGCTCCAACCCCTAGACCAGCGCGCTCCCCTAACCTTTCTCTTAACACTTGCCATTATTTTTCAAGACTGCATTCGTAAATTAAAATAACGAAAAACAAACTGTAAAAGACGTACACTGAACTAACAATAGCTGCACAAACTGTAGGTACATACGTACAGTATCACAGTGCTTTGACGCGACGTGAGTCACTGACACTGGCCTTGATGATGGCGACAACGGATATAGGGTAGGGGGAGAGGGTTGGGATGGTTAGCGGTAAGACAGCAATAAAATGCCGTTTCTAAAAATAGAATGGGTTATCTAGCTAAACAATAGCCGTGGCCCTCAAGTTGCACCACTGACCAAACTCTCTCTCTCTCTTTAGCTATACGTTGGCTTCATCTTGGCCCGATTTTCTTGACGTTAGGTACGGGATTTTAGAATTTACTGACGATATATCCGAGGTTTTACCTATGTAAATACCTATAGTTTGGCGGGACCTAAAAATAAATTACGTTATATCCGAGTTGATGTTAAAGCCGAGGCCGCAATAACCAAGTTGCACTGTACTGCAAGAGCTACCTATTTTGCCCTCTATGAATCTCATTTGAGATACGGTATTGAGACCTAGGGGAGATTACTTACTACAACAAACCTAGAACATGTCCTCATTTAATAAAAACTGCCAATCATATGCCTAGTTGGTAGTAAGATAGCTGATGTGAACTGTTCAAATACAAACCGTTATATCACTTAACATTTGCCAAACCAATCTACGTGCAATAGATATGTAGCAAACTACACACAGATTTACATAAACACAATACTTGACACGCCACTAACTTCACACACTTCCAATCCATCTCTAAGCTTTTACAGAGAGAAAGCCCCCCCCCAAGTCAACCTAAAATCCCAGTCCCAGTTGACCTAAAATTTAACCTGAACCTTCGCACATTCTAGAACCGGCTGTCAAAATGATTGCTGGAGTTGAATTGAATTCTCAGTACGACCACAACTTATTTTGATGCTAGTATAGTTCTTTATGAACATAAATAAAAATATAAAATAAAGTAGTTTTAGTTATGTGCTTACTATAAATCATTGCTTGCTCACGATCTGAAAGAAATTGTCTACCACTGTATTCAAGCCAGAACGTTACTTGAGTTACTGTATGTGTAAATTCAATATTTTACTTATTATTTACACCTTAAAAGTCCTGACGACATAGAGAGCCTGCTCCAGAGGGGGGAGAACCACGTACATGATTAATGCTTTGTTGAAATTCACAGAGAGGAACTCCACCAAGCTCACACTGTGTGTCTTGCCTTTGTCTGTGCCTTAAAACAAAATCAAAAACTTACATCACAAATAAACGTAATTTAGATACTCATGTTTTTATTCTTCCTAATTGTTTTAACACAATTTCATTTCAAAGAATTAAGTTACTCTCAAAATGTTTCAAGAAGCCCTTACCATAGGTCTCATGGCATGACCTAAGCCTAGGACCATATTACTTTTTTGTTTTGAGGTACCTAGAGACGAAAAACAATAGTTGTTAAAATGTTTTATATATACATATGTGTTTGTGTGTGTATGTGTGTGTGTATGTGTGTGTGTGTGTGTGTGTGTGTATGTGTAAGTTTTTAATCCAAATATATCGGACAATCGGAATGGGGGTTTTTTTACCTCAAAAATGGGTTTTATGTATTTTCCATAAGTAATTTTTCAAATTTTAAGTTTTATCTTTTACCATTAGAATCATCTCAAAAAACTACACAATTTACCTTAAAGTTTTGCTCCATCTCTAATGGTTACGAGATATATTTAAAAATCTTGACATAGCACATTGTATTTTGGGCTACAATGTTAATCTTAAGGGGAATAAGGAGAAATTAATACTTCACTTATCAACCAATATTTTTGGATGAAACTTTGTAATTAGCTTCGTGTAATTGAGATCCATCTATTTATGCTCAAAATCATAGTTTATGTGTTTATCATGGCAGCTAACCTGCATATTTTTTCTCATGTTAATCACAAAGGGAATATGCAAACTCCTTTAGTTATGGACAGATATTGACAAAACTTGGTAATGGCTAAAATAAAAATTGTTTAAGTTAAAAATACCTTCTTTCAGTGTTCCTCACAGCAGCAAACTTGCATACTGTTACCATGTTAATCTTATGGAGAATAGGCAAACCCTCTTATTCATCAACAGATATTGATGAAACTTGTCGTACGAGTATATTATTATTGTCATATTATTGATTTAAAAATTCGCTGCATACACAGGTCTGCTGAGACGGATGAATTTAAAATTATAGCTCAAATTGATAGGACATAACCACATGTTAACTACTATGCTGACTGATTTTGTTTGGTATAGGTAAGCCAAGCGCAGCCACATAGGCCCATGGCCTTGATGACATAGTGACTGGTCGACTAATACTTCCCATGCCTTGCAGGTAGCATTGCGGAAGCTTTCTAATGTGGTAACATAATGTGTATCTAAATTACACCAATCTTAAAGGGAAGTGGTGGAGAGATCAGAAAAGTGCAGTATTATGTACACGGACATGTGATTTTGCCAGTTGTTGCGCAAAATGGCACTACTGCAAAAACACATTATACAAAGTAAAATGGTAAGAAGGTGGAAAAATAATATCAGGTCAGCTCTGATTTTTATAGGAGTTTTTTAATAAAAATTGTCTGCCCCAACCTGATTGGTCCAAAATTTATTCCTATTGTTAATAGTAATTTTCCTTTGGAAATCTTTACAGCTAAAGTACAAATAAATCATATAACTGATAAAAGGTACCGTACCACTATGTTCAGCAATACAGGCCTGAAATATGTGTGGTAGGTGACCAATAAATTTTTCTATGTAAATCATTTTTCTTTAAATAAATATATGTTTTGTTTTATATAAATATATTTTTGTTTAAATAAAAACTTTAGTAATTTTTGCAGAAAATTTAGATGCTTTAAGTCAGTTAGCAAAATTGTTCATAAAAGAAACAGGACATCTAGGCCTGAAAATAAATGACTCAAAAACCAAATTTATACATTTCACAAGAAACCCTCATAATACAGTCCAAGGCCCATTTAAAATAGATGATCATGAATTTGAAAAAGTAGATTCTGTCAAGTATTTAGGTGTTGTTATCTCCAGAGAAAACAAGGAAGAAACAGAAATACAAAATAGACTAAACCTTGCAAACAGATGTTTCTATTCGTGCTATAAACTCTTTTCTTAAAAACTACTGTCCTGAAAAACCAAAATAAGATTATACAAAACCATAATTAGTCCCATTTCTACTCTGCCAGTTCTACTCTGTGGAGTAGAAACATGGAAATTAAGCAAAAAGGAGGAAAGAAAATTGATCGTATTTGAAAATAAAATTCTTAGAAAAATTTATGAGCCAACTTTTGAAGACGGAGAGTGGAGGAGACGACACAACAGGGAATTAAGAGATTTGTATAAAGATCCAGATGTAGTTTGCGAGTATAAATGTAGAAGGATTAGATGGGCTGGACACGTTCTTAGAAGGAGTGAAGACAACAACCTAAAACAAGTTGTAATAAGGAATCCTGAAGGAAGAAGGCCAAGAGGAAGGCCACAACAAAAATGGTGGAATCAGGTGAAGGGAGATCTGGAGCGGATAGGAGCAGCAGAAGAAGATGCAGAAGACCGAGAGAGATGGAGGGGCTTTGTTGGTGCGGCCAAGTATCTACTTAGATATGCATGGCCATGGGAGTAAGAGTAAGTAAGTAAGGTGACATAAAAAATAACTAGTAACATGGTAAAATACTATTTACAAAACTACATAGTCAATAATGGTAACAAATTTTGTTTAAATTCATATTTTTAACTAAATGGTTTTTTAAATTCACGAGAATAAGGATTCTCGGCTAAGAAAATGGCGGCTGGGCTGTGGTCAATAATAACTATGATCATTCAACCACCATTTGAAACATTATTTTCTGTCAATACCATTAATAACATACTCGTATTATATTAGAGATTAATTTCCACAAAAGTCCTGCTGGGTAATTAACAAATGTAACTTACCAAATACAACTTGAGCTCCAACTGTTTCCAAACACAAAAACAAATCGGATGGAAACTCAGGATGTCGCTTTTTTATGCAAAGATTTCCTGCCAAGGTGCCAGCCTGAAACATGCGTTTATAAAAAAATAATAAAATATATACATTACGCTCATTGTGCTGGATGTAACAGATTATCAGATTCAGGATTCATCTAATTCTAAACTCCAGACTGATAATTAAAAATATACTCAAACTCCTACTTTACTTACTACTTTATTCTCAGAAAACATTAAAGTTCATAAGAATTGTGAAATGTGTACAATAGTATGTGTAGGGGGTACCCATACGTAACCGGAATTTGTCTGCCGAGGGCGGAGCTTTGGTAGTACGGGTGAGCCCCATTAGGCTCATTAGGCTCTAACGCAACTCTTTGCCAGTTCAGTCCCATGCGGGTCGTTGAGCTAACACATTCTGTTCGTCTGCAGCGTCATTTTTTGCTGTAGCTGTTTCACTGTTGCTTTGTTTTTTATGATGGCAAGTTTAAGTGAACAACGTGCCACTGTGAAATTTTGTTTTTCCATGATTCATTTGAAACCATGATTCATCACCAGTAAATTACCTTTGAAAGAAAATCTGGAACGATTCTGAGCTGTTCTTTCAGTTCATGAAATGTTTCGACTCGACATGATTTTTTATTATCAGTTAGAGCCCGGGAAACAAATTAGGCAGCAATGTGTCTCATTCCAAAATCTTCAGTTAAAACTTGCTGAACTGAGCTCAATGTTATAACAAATTTCTGACAGTTGATCAAAAGTCTGTCGACGGTGTGTGAGCACAAGCCCTCGCATTTTTTCGATATTATTATCAATTCGGGCAGATGATGGACTTCCGGAACGAGGTTTGTCATCAATCGAAAGGTCGCTATTTTTAAATCGAAAAAACCATTCATACACTTGAGTTTTCCCCAAAGCATCATCTTTGTATGCAGTTTTCAACATTAAAACAGTTTCAGCAGCGGTTTTACCAAGTAAAAAACAAAATTTCACAGTGGCACGTTGTTCTTGCCATCATAAAAAACGAAACAACAGTGAAACAGCTACAGCAAAAAATGACGCTACAGACAAATTCCATCTCGGCAGACAATTCAGGTTACTTTTGGGTACCCCCTCGTAAAATAAACATTGTTATACCTAGGCAGAATATGATGTTTAGAATTTACATATAATATACAGTGACATATGATTAAGTATTTATTATTACAGCTTACTAGTATAATATTCGTCCAAACTTTAAAATTCTTTCCTAACTAACAGGTCCATAATTTTGATCTTAAAGACAAACACGTCTGCCTCATTTTTAGGGTAATTGGAAGGTGGTAAGAGAGTTTAATTGAGGAAAACAATGTTTGATGCTGATTGTGCTAAAGAACAGATAAGATATTTTGAGTTCGAAAGTTGAACCTTGAAACAACACAAGGTTCTTTTCTGTTTTGGAAACAGATTCGGGTTTTATTCTTCAAAATAACCCATTTTTGAAATTTACCATTTTCAACTTTCAATGAAAGTTGAAAAGGTAGATTGACGGGAACATTAAGATGTTGTTGTCCCTGAACATGCCTCTACATGATGTTGTTGAACGAAGGACAAAGATGATTGGAACAGCCTTCTTTTGGGCTTTGAAAATGGCTTCTGTTTTTGAACTTTCATTGCCCTAAATCGCAATTCCATAAGCAAGAATAAGAAAAGAACATCCATCATAGGCAGTAAGGAGGATTTCAGGATTCAAAAAATAAGTAAGCCTGCGTAGAAAGAAGAAAGTTTGACTGAACTTCTTGGATATTCTGTCAATTTGTTCATGAAAATTGAGGCCAGGATCAATAATTAACCACCCCCAAAAAATTAGTACTTGAAGATGACGTTACTTCAAAATGGCCCAGCTGTAGATGATCGACCTCCAAACCATCCTTTTTTCTCAGTGAGAAATTAACAAACTTTATCTTTGCAGGATTAATACTAAGGTCATCTATAATATTATAAAGAAGAGGTGGTTTCTGTATGTTTGTTTGTGGGTTTGTGTGTTTGTGGGTTTGTTGTGGCAAGTGAACGCAAAAAATACTGAACCAAACAGTCTGAAATTTTACACAAAGACAGATCTTAAACTCATGCAACACATAGGCATACTCATTTCCTTAAAATCCTCTCGGGCTACGCCCTGTGAACGTCCTAAGTTTCAATGTTTACATTTTTAGAAAATGAAAACATAAAATTACTTGAATGTCAACAGCTGTGAACACTAAAATTTGACAGTTCGAGAAGCAGAAGACATGGTTGCTGTAAATACCCTGGGATTCAATGTTTACAGTTTTTAATGTCAACATCCGTTTACTTTACATTTTGACAGTTCGGGAAGAAAAAGAAATAAAGTTAATTTTTACACATAAACTACTGGATCGAAATTAGTGAATTATTAGTTCGAAATAGTGGAATGGTAGGTTTTTAATTTTCTCCCGATGCCTGCCTCTATTACGTTAATGCTTATCCTCTCCCAATATTTGACATATGTTACTTTGTCATGTTTAGATATATACTTAGACACATGTTTTGTCATTTTATAAACAATAAAGAATTAATTATCAATAACTTAAATGTATCTGTAGAGCCTACACCTCTAAGCCTTTTTTACCCGTGCGAAGAACGGGTACTTTGGCTAGTTTCCTATAAACCACTGCAAGACTGAATTGCCTCAATCAATAAACATCTCCACATCTAGTCTCTCCCGACATTTGTTAGAGAGAGAAACAGATGTGTTGTCTGCAAATAAACAAAGATTTGCATTAGAAACACTTCCTGTCATGCCATTAATTAAGATAAGAAATAAAACAGGACCTAAAACAGAGCAGTGTGGGACTCCAGATCGGACAGTCAGAAACTCCCATGTTTATACAAACCTGTCTGTCAATGTATGGAATAGAACAAACTTGGGACCTGTTCCGTAGGTATGATGATACCCAGTCATGGGATTTTCCTCTGATATCCTTCCTATGTCTTTCAGTTTGTTGAGTAGGACAATACGATTCACAACATCAAAAGCCTTGCTTAGGTCAAGGAACAAACTTAATGAATGCATTTGCTGGTCAAGAAAGAAAGATAAAGAAGATAAAAAGTTAAAGAAAGCATGAAAAGTTGAGGTATTCTTTCAGAATCCAAATTGATCCTTACACAGGTCATAATAAATGCTTAAAAAAGGGACCGAAATCGGTCAGTAAAAAACTAAATCTCCTAAAAAAAACCAAAATCTCTAAAAAAAACAACAATAACCAAGAGAAAAAAATAACCTGTTACAAGCCCTGTGTAAGGGAAGAATGAATTATTGTATATTATACATGTTATTGGGGTAAATTAGGTCAGATATGCAGCTTACCACCATTTTATTATTAGCTGCATAAACAGAAAATCAATTTTATTCAAATACCAAAACAGGGTCTTCTAAATTGGTCAAGACAAGAAAAGTATTTTTAACTATTTAAGAAATGATGTTATAGTTTATTTCACCAATTCCCCTATACTTTTCCTATCGCTCTTGTGTTTTAGATGGTCCTTGGTACCTTGGAAGGTCTGTCACTCCAGTTAGTCCGACCATGCTCAGGCTTACGAACCTGTACCGACTTGTCACAAATAGGACATCTGTCTAGTCGTTGTTTCGGCTTCAGTAGGCTATTCATATCTAGTGCGGTGTTTATCGCTATAAACGATAATGTACAGCAATAGGTACGATATTTAAAATATTGAACAAGTATTCAGTTAAGATCCATAGTACCTGATGACCGAGCTTTGCTCGGATAGAATAAGACATGTATTTTACAAGTTAATTAGCAAAATTAAAACAAATTTACTGCTCAATGAAAACATTTATGTGGTTTAAATAAAACCGCTTTCATACCCCTTAATTAATATGGCATAAATACTGAACAAAAATATAGCCCTCGGGTGGGGATCGTTCACGCGACCTTACGTACGTGAGATCTAAGCGCTACTAACAGAGCTACGGCGTCGGCCAACTTCGTGTCGTCGCTTAAGAGTTTTTGGCCAACCTCAATTGTTTTAGCTAATCTTATACTGAATTTAAATGTCCATACAGTTTGTTATTATTATCCTGTGATCAAGTGATTTTGGTAGAAAAGGATTGAGGATTGAAAAGCAAAAGAGAAATTTAATTTACACCAGTTAATTGGTTTGTTACAGTGGCTTCAAGCAATAGAATGAATACGTTTTCTTTCCAAAATAAAGATTTTGGAAATAATTTTCTCTGCTTTTATTTCACACAGTTATTTTACCCTTTAATTTTTACAAACTGTTTAGTAATTTGATAATTTTTCATTTATTACATACATAAAAAAATATTAATGCAAAACTTCTATTCACATATTGTTTGCCACCATCTTCAATCAACAACTGTCAAACGGTTATAAACAGCTGTTTTGATTGGTATTGTTTACATTTGATTCTCCATAAGCGTAATGTTAAATTTTTAGAACTTAATATTACAAGAAAACAAGAATTTTCCTGGACATTAGACCTATCTAGATCCTATTTTCTACTCAGAAATTAGTTATTTCCAAAATTTAAAGAAAATCCTTAGTGCCGTTTTCGAGATCTGTGTGCAAATATATATATATATATATATATATATATATATATATATATATATATATATATATATATATATTAAGTAAAGTTAAAATAATTAACTGAGTATCCTTGATAAGGATACTCAGTTAATTATTTTAACTTTACTTAATATAACAGTATTCCTTACAAGTGAACTATATATATCAAATATATATATATATATATTAAATAATTATTCATAACTTAGTACCCTTTTTTTGTGTGAGACATTATTTTATTTAAAAAATTCACGACATGTTTCAGAACTCAGTCCATTATCAAGTGGTGTATTAATATGAACATAACCTTGTTGTAAATAAAATTTACAAATGTCATATTGTTAATTTTGGAAAGTAAAGAAGAGAGGAGATGGATGTTGTATGTATATGTGTTTATGTTTTTTTTGTTTCTTATTTTTTCTATTTGATCGTAGATTGGGTGAATTTGTGGTGGTAACATTGAATTTAAAATATTTGTTGGATCTTTTTTCCGATGTATGTAGATGTTCAATTCTTCTTTAACATTTAATTTTTCACGTTGTTTTTCGAACTCCAGTACTGATAAATTTTCTGTCATGTTTTTGTAGCTGTGTCCTGATGTTATTAAATGTATATATATACAAACCTTGCTCGTATTATAGTATTGGATATAAATGAAACAAAATGAACATTAACTGAAAAAATGTTTGTATTTATCCTGTGGGAAATAGGTAGATCATGGATATGTCTAAAGCGTATTTTTTCAGTTCATCTAAACAGCTGTTCTCATGTTTCAAAATTTCATCTTACAAAGTGTTAACACCTCCCAGAGCTAAGACATGGCATATATATGTCTATAAAAACCAAACTTTCCGTTTGAGATTATGTCGGCGACACGGAACGTCATTGATCGAACAAAAGTGTTGAAGCAGATGACGAAATTACGCAATACGTAACCTATTGTAATGCAAGAACGTCATTGGTTGGTCCAAGTATGATTCAATTTTCAATATTCAATTCGTCAACTACAGTATGTCATCCAGAAACCAATAAAGTCAACAAGATATTGTATTTTAAAATACAAAGCATATTGTCATTAATAGTTACGCTGAGTACCTGATTAAGGTTTGTAATTATTTCTGAAAAATATAATTTCACAACAAAAAAACTTGAAATGTTTATCTGATATTAATAACTCATTTGGCAATGGTATTTATAGGAAAAATAATACACTACTTCATTTATATATTATATCTTAATATTTCGAAATAAAGGACTATTTTTCGTTATCACATTCACATATCTGCCACATATGCATAATTTGAGCAACAAGATATAGTGTTGCCAAATTAACGACCTTTATTTGGCCTATTTTGTCATTCCGTTGTTTGCATAACCAACAAATTTACAGAACATAATATGTTTGTAATTTTTCCTTTTACAACTAATACTTATTCTGGTGTATGTAGACAGTTATTAGTTAATATGTTGTTTAATTCTGTATAAAAAACATCTTTTTTATTTGTTATAAATATAACATTTTTTGGATAGCCCGACCTTTTTTCCATTACGACCATAGTCCCGTTCCCGAAGATGATGGATTAGAGGGGTTCTACTGTAGACAACGTTTAAGGAGGTGGAGAAACTACTCCCGTTTTCAAAGTGATTACCTAATAATTTACATTAAAATTTAGTGTTCAAGTTACACATATTAATTATATCTGTTGTCAATAATACTATACTTCACTAGTACAGTAGAATAGTATACTATACTGTACTTTACTAATACTATACTAAGTTTTGTGCAAATCCATCCAATGGGCTCCGACCCTTTAGGATGCAGTGACTGGTTTTATAAATTTAGCGTTTAAAAAATTAATAGCTGAAAGTTAAATTAAATAAATTTTTTATTTTATATCTTACAGTAAACTTCTTAAGGGGGACCCCACTTATATTTTAATGCTGCTTTTAGGTTAGTATTTAAATTTTTGAAATTTCCTGCCATTTTTCAAATATGGCTGACAAATTTGTATTTTCTTACAGAACACTCTGTAATTTATTATGATTTAAGATGGAAAATGTGGTTTTTAAATGTTTTTATTCTTGGCAATTTTTTCTTATACCTATTTGTAATTTAATTTTAAAGGCAAACTACCCTTAAAAATAGAAAAAATATCCCCGTCGCAGCACACCTGTGTACTCAGCGAATTTCCACCTCAATAATATGGCAATAATAATATATGACAAATTGATCAATCAATACCTGTTGATGAATTAAGAGTATTTTGCCTACTATCTGTAACATTAACATGGGAAAGAGTATGCAGGTTTGCTGCTTTGAGGAACACTGAAAGTAGGCATTTTTACCATAAACTATTTTTATTTTGACCTTATACCATGTTTAATCATAAATAAAGGAGTTTTCTTATTTTCCAAATCTCGGTAACCGTTGGAGATAAGAGAAAAACCTTAAGGAACTAAATTGTGTAGTTTTTTTAGCTGATTCTAATGGTGACGGATAAAATTTGAAATTTTAAAAAATTACATGGGAAAACTCAAAAAACCCATTTTTGGAGTACAAAACCCACCCAAACTATCCCTTCCGATTGATCGATATTTCTGGTTTACAAACTAGTCTGAGCAAATGTAGGAATACACGTCTCTACCAAATTTGGTCTCGATCGGATTATTTTTACGAGAGTTGTCGTGTTCAAAGACACACACACACAAATATATTGTTTTTGGTCTCTGTGCACCTAAACACGAAAAAATAACATGGTCCCGGGCTTCAGTCTTACCATGAGACCTACGGTAATAGCTTCTTCCCTATGGGAAATTCGCTAAAATGTCTGGAGATTATAACCAAAGTGCATCCTTGTGTCTAATTTCATAAAAATATAGGACCATCAGTGTGGTCTCGGGGTTTGTTGACACACAGAAAAAATCAGTCTGAAAAACAACTTTTTTTGTTTCAGGGAGCCTCGAAATGGATATATCCACTCTGAACTTGAATTCTAAAATTTTGAATTTACAAAATTTATACATTAAGCTAAAATAATAAAACAATGTAACACAACCCTTTTCTGGTGAAAATACAAGTAAAATTTACTAAAACGCTTGCTTACATTTCTAACAGGCACATTTGCGATAAGACTGATGTGGTCCGCCAGTGCTGCTGTATAGTGGTACAAGTTGGCTTTACTGTCTGCAATGTGGCGCAACACCAGGATCAGTTCTGTCAATGTTATGTTCACTCCGATCATCAACTTAGAATCACTTACATCGTAAGATTTCAATTCCGAAACATCACTGATGTCGATGTAATGTTGGTACTCCTGGTTATCTCTGTAGACACCTTTAAATCAAGATATAAAATTAAAAAGCAAAACACATACAATTTTGAGATAATTTTTACATAGTAAAACCATTAATTTATTCTTAAATAAGCTAAAACATTCAACATTGCCTTTGTCATACTATTACTAAGCAAGAAAATTATTATTACTGTTTGACCTTGATGAGGAAGGGACTTTCTGGGAGATACTGTGGGGCTCCAATGTTCATCTTATGGAGGATAGGGAAAAATTAATATTTCCCATATTAATTAATATTTTTTATGAAACTTGATATTTAGCTTCATGGGGTTGAGATCTATCCTTTTATGCTTAAAAATCATAGTTTATGTGTTTATCATGGCAGCAAACCTGCATACGCTTTTCCCATATTAATCATAAAGGGAATAGGCAAACTCCTTTATTTATGGACAGATGTTGATGAAAGTTGGTATAAATGTTAAGATAAAAATTAACAATTTAAAATTAAAATTTATATATATATATATATTATATATGTATATATGTATATATATATTATATATGTGTGTGTCTGTGAACACGATAACTCTCGTAAAAATAATCCGATCGAGACCAAATTTGGTAGAGACATGTATTCCTACAAATGCTCGGACGAGTTCGTAAACCAGACATATCGGTCAGTAGGAACGGGTAGTTTCGGGGGGTTTTGTACCCCAAAATGGGGTTTTTTGTGTTTTTCCCATGTAGTTTTTAAAAATTTCAAATTTTATATTTCACCATTAGAATCAGCTTAAAAAACTACACAATTAAGTTCCTCAAAGATTTTCTCTATCTCCAACCGTTACCGAGATATTAAAAAATCTAAACACAGTACGTTGTATTGTGGGGCTCCAATGTTAATCTTATGGAGGATAGGGAAAAATTAATATTTCCCATATTAATCAATATTTTTTTATGAAACTTGATATTTAGCTTCATGTGGTTGAGATCTATCCTATTATGCTTAAAAATCATAGTTTATGTGTTTATCATGGCAGCAAACCTGCATACTCTTTTCCCATATTAATCATATAGGGAATAGGCAAACTCATTTATTTATGGACAGATGTTGATGAAACTTGGTATAATTGGTTAAAATAAAAATTATTTATGGTAGAAATGACTACTTTCACTGTTCCTCACAGCAGCTAACCTGCACACTCTTTCCCATGTTAATCTTATGGAGAATAGGCAAATAATTTCTCATGTTTATGGACAGAATTTTATAAAACTTGTCATATATTATTTTTTTTATATTATTGATTTGGAAATTCGCTGAGTACGCAGGTCTGCTGTGACAGGGGTATTTTAACATGCCATGTTCTACAACACATACTTGTGAATTAACCTATACATAAACCGTTCATTCATATAAAATTTTTAACTCTAACCATGAGCAGTATTCCCTGCTATAAAACGATATGTTTCTTCATCGATGCTCTTGAAGATTTCAAAAATTTCTTCTTTTGTAGTGACTTTGTGCCATTTCCAAGCATTTGTCTCGACCAATAGCGAGTCAGAGTGGCTTCTCTGATCTTCGATAACAGATTCATCGAACTGATTTTTATGTAGACAGCCACTTTTACAAATGTTTTTAGAATCACATCTCACAGAGTATTTGGAACCATTGATGCAATCTTTCAGCAGATCCTGGAACGAATAATAATCATAATAACTGTGTCAAACCAATTGAATAAGGTGTTAAGATCTTTCGATTCTGACAGCTTCTCAACTTTAATTTCAAAATAATTAACAAAATGATTAACATTTAACCTTATTCCTCCAGCATAATTATTTTTAAAAGTAAAATTAACTTTTTAATTGAGTTCATTATAACACATTTGTGTTAGATAGATCATTTTAAGTACCCTGACAAAGGAAATATTAAGTTAAGTGAATACTGTTCACTAGTTAACCTAATTATATAAATAGTGTAAATAGTTAATAAAGTTAGCATTATGTTACTGGGATTCAATCCAGAGATATCACAGTCACAGTTGAAGAGGCTCTCATACAAGCATGACTCACCGATTATAATAAAATCAATTATTAAACAAATCAAAGAAGAAGTTTATACCTCGATATCTTGACACTTGAGGTTTTTGCCACTGGCAGAATCAGATGCAACACTTTTGAAGGCTTCCAGTATCGGCCTGTAACCTGTGCAGCGGCAGATATTGCCATCGAATGATTCCTCTATTTCTTTCTCTGTTAACCTGTGCTTATTTTCCATCAGGCTGTTGGAAGCAGACCAAATATCATAATTAAAATAAAAAGTATTTTTTTAAACAAGGTTGTATGTAGTTGAAGATAAAAATAAGAAAATATTAATGAAATGTAAAATTGAATTGAAGGTTTCTTCTTATGATGATATATTTGAATTTATTGTAAACTAAATGTCAAGTTTCAAAGTAAAAACATTCTAAGAAATATAATTTAGCATGTTAAGTGAATACTAATACATACTTTACCAATCAGCTGAAACACATCTAAATATATTAAAATGATTTTGGTGGCATGAAGAGAGAATTGCATGGGGTTGAGAGGTTACCGTAAAGCCGTAAGGGCCTCAGGCAGAAGTATATGCCTCACTAGCTTCATGGGGCTTGAATGGCAGTATTCAAAGCAGCGAATGGGTGCCCGACTGGTGGCCCAAACGGTCGGGATTGCTGGTCGTGCTGTATACATGCACATAGCCTACTTGGGGTAACCCATTAATAAACTCCCTATGGGACAGGGAGCTTTCATGTAGAGTGTTGGGGCGGTGGTGAGGTTCACTGGAACGGCCTGACACTCAAGGCAGCGGTAGGCGGAGCAATTCGATAATTGGTAACACGGCCACTGCACTGCCGACTGGGACAGGTATGTGTGTAGCTGTTTCAGGACTGAGCTGGGAACAATGAGGGGTGCTACTCTGAAAGGGCCCAGTTTCATGTACTGGGGGGCAGAGTAACATTAAGGAATGGTTGCTAAACTGTTAACAAAATCTTTTTTCTTGAGAATTTTGAAAGAATGGCTTTTAAAACAAAACGGAAATACCCCAGGTGGGTTGGTGCCTTCGACGCTAAATTCCACTACTCTATGGAGGGCTTGCCCAAGGATTCTGGAGAGGGCATAATGCAGCAATTGGAGGTTAGCCTCTCCTCTCACCTCAACACCTCTCTATTCATGGAAGTGCTGGAGGCGGCACACTGAGCTGTCCAAGCATCCCCTCCACTATTGATGCTGTTGCAGGAACTTCAACGGCTGATGTTTTTGGCATGTCAGCAAAGGAAAAGGAGCAGGAGCAGGAATCTGTTCTTGACGTTTCAGATGATGTCATCTGGACTTCCCTCACCAGAAAACAGTGAAACAGGCTGGAGCTGGTCAGGGAGAAAAAGACCAAGGAAGGGACTTTACTTCCAAAGGAGGAATATCGCAAGCTGATGAAGAGGAAGTGGCTTGAAACCCCCAGCCCTGAGGAAGGGCATGTCTCCTTTGCACAGGGCAGCTAAGGCAGCGGCTCCTGCTACGAAGAAATCCCGCTGGGATCTCAAACCTTTGGTGTATAGTTTGAATCCGCCACCTCCAGCAGCCTCCACGTCTGCGGGTAGCTTCAAGATTCAAGATTCAAGATTTTTATTCCAACAAAGACAAATTTTACAATTTGTATAGTTGACGTCATTATAAACTAGTTCAGTTTGAGACATAAAATGAAATTTTGTTTGATGAAATTCAAATGCATAAATTGATTTATGACCACAGTCAAACATCAATTGACAATATAAAATAACAAGGCCTGTATACTGATAACTAACAAAACAGAAACAAAATTAAAATTTACTGTAAGGATTACAACATGTATAGAATTTCTATAAAACTTAACACATCAATTAGACCTACAAAATTTAGATAAACAATCAATAAAATTTATATAACAGGTAACAAATTAACAGGTTAAAATACCAAAGTAGCCTATAAATACAATGAATTACAATTTGTTTATTTATTTTTTTGACGAGTGAGAAAAAAATAAAAAACAGCAAGATGCTAGACCTAACTAAATTGAATGGTACAAGGGTGGGCTAAAAATTCATCTAGGTTATAGCAAGGGTTTCTGGTAAGCCATTCCATGAGCGTTGACTTTAAGGACCTAAGATCAACCTGGAGGGCATTAGGAGGTAGTTTATTAAACATTTTTATACCAATATAATTGTAAGATTCCTGGGTTTTTGAAAGTCTGACATAGGGCAAGTCAATTTTATCACTCAATCTAGTTGAATGAGAGTGAAGGTTACTTCTTAAGGCCATGCTGGTGTGGCATGGCCTTTAAAATAAGAGAATCAGACCTGGTCTTAACATTAATTAAACATTTGAAAATATACAGATTGTAAACAGTAAGGATCTTTTCACTTATAAATAGCGGTTTACAATGAGCTCTAAAGCCTGAGTGAGTTATTATTCTAATGGCCTTCTTCTGTAATAGCAGGATTTTGTTTAAATCATGACTAGAACCCCATAGTAGTAACCCATAGCTAATAATACTATTAAAAAAAGCAAAGTAAGCCATTCTAAGGAAAGATTTTGGTATAATCTTCTTAAGATTGCGAAGTAAATAGATAACTCTTGACAGCCTACTACAGACATAATCAACATGGACGTTCCAGTTTAGCCAGAGTCCAGGTAATCCCCAGTAATTTAACACTCTCTTGCAGATTTGATAAATTATGCTGATAGTGACTTAAACTAAAAAGAATCAACTGAGTTTTGCTTCCATTTAACAACAAATCATTACATTTGAACCAATTGTTACACTCCGAAATACATTTTGACATCTGAGCATTGATAACATTTATATCTTGATTGCAACAAAAAAAGTTGAATCATCGGCAAAGATAATAGTTACAAGGAGTTAAAAGGTCGAGATATATTAGAGGGCAGATTGTTGATTAATACTAAAAATAAGAAAGGGCCAAGGACCGATCCCTGAGGCACTCCGTTCCTCAAGACCGCAACCTCAGAAAGCCTATTGTTATAACAGACCCTTTGAGTGCGGCCAGCCAGGTATGACCGAAAAAGGTTTAGCTGAACACCACCAATACCATAATATTCTAATTTTGAGAGGAGGATGTCATGTGGAACACAGTCAAAAGCCTTAGAGAGGTCGCACAGAGTAGAAAGTGTGCTTGCGTGCTGTTCAAAACCATCCAAGATGGCGGAGACAAGGCTCTCAACTGCATTCACCGTTGACAACCCCTCAGGAAAACCAAATTGAAATTTAGAAAACAATTTATTACATTCAAAAAAGGAAGTAACCTGGTGTATCACAGCTTTTTCTAATATTTTAGAGAAGATTGACACCACAGAGATCGGCCGATAGCTTTCGAAACATAAAAAGTTACCCTTCTTAAAAACTGGTACAACTTTTGAAATTTTCAAACATGCAGGGAAAATTCCTGACTTTAAACAAAAATTTACACTCCAAGTTAAGAGGAAATAATATTTCAGGAAGCACACTTTTCACTAAATCACTCGAGATATCATAGACATCACGGCACTTACTAGCTTTCATGTTGCACACTATAGAGGAGACCTCGTCACATAACACTGATCTTAATTTAAAAACTTGAGAGTTTATGGTATGCTGCTCCATCAGATGAGAAGTATCGACCGCAGATGAAAGGACACGGTTACAGATGTCGTCAACTGAAGATACAAAGTAGTCATTGAAGTCCTGCGCAGTCAACAAATCGCTCATGGGAGTAGAATTTTTCTTCTTGGACTTATTAATTAGTTCCCAAGCCCTTTTACACTGGTTGGGAACTAATGCTATGGAGTCAGCATTCCATTTCAGCTTGGTTTCTAATAAGGCCATTTTATAGTTGGTCTTGGCATGGTGGTATTTTTGTTTAAACTCGTTAACAAGGATATTGTACCTCTGAGCCCACTGCCAAAAGTAAAAACATTTCTCCTTTTCAATACGCATTGCAGCGAGTTTACTATTAAACCACTTCAATGGATTCGTTCTATGGGGTTCCGTAAATTTATTAGCCTTATAAGGAAAACTAATTTGCATTTGATTTAAAAAGATTTGAGGGAACCTTTCAAATAAATTTACTTTGTCAGACAATTCATATGTCCAATCGACATCGGAAAGAAGTAGCTTGAAGTTGCCTTGTTTTGCCCTACTAAAACTTCTTTTTAATTTCGGAATTCGATCTTGAGCTTGAGTTCTTAAGTTCAAAGATGGTAAAGAGACTGAGGTTAAGAGGGCATGATGATCAGACAATGGGGGAATAAGAACTGTAGTGGTAATATCACCTCTAGGTATGTTGGTACAGACATTGTCCAAACATGCTTTTCCTCTAGTAGGTTTGTAGTTTAAGTAGTAATAGTTGTTGGAGCGAAGGACATTAATAAAGTTGACTGACTGGCTATCATTCACTGTAATGTCAATATTGTAATCTCCGCACAAAATCAATGGTAAGTCACCATCAGACAGGTATAACAACAATTGATCTATTCCGCCTAGAAATACTTCCAGGTTGCCATGAGGTACTCTGTAGAGTGAAACAATAATCACATCAGAGGTTAGGGGGCTAATACTAACCTGAACACACACAACTGCAAGGTTGTTTTCAACACAAAATTTGTGCAGGTCAATCTCTGTGTAGCTAATACCCGCCTTGATAAAAATGGCCACACCACCCCTAGATTTGACAGGGCAACAAAATATTGATGCACAGTTATAACCATCAATAATCGCCAAGTGTTTTGACTCGTCAGTATACCAGGGCTCAGAAGAGCAGAACACAGCAATGTCATTTGTATATAACATAAGCTCAACTTCGTCATGTTTATCACTTAAAGACTGGGCATTAACAGATAAAATATTGAAGATAGAAAGGTCGGTCCTAGACCCTACTTCTCGAGACAAACTCACGTCGTTAGATTGGTTCAGGTTATGTTTGATTGAATTCTGCGCTTGGAGTTTAAATCAACTCTGACATTAGTAGGTAGTGATGAGTTACTTTGCGTTTTATATCTTGGTTCTATATACTCACATACTAAAGCCCCCTCAGGCCAAAAGTCAGCACAAAAAACTTTGTCAAAGTTATTTGCACATAGCCCAATTTTGAATGATTTATAAGTATTAAATCTAGTTTCCACACATCCAGCACTAGTAACACCAGCATCGGACAAGTAAACATTCACATCATCAAGTTTGACATCGGGGGCCAACCTAGATAAAAATAACCATTTTTTCTTACCAATGGTCTTCAGGCTTGATATCAGGTCATATTTTTTAGTTCTGATGATTGGTTTTTCACCTTTCTTAGAGGTAGACATTGGCTTACCAGACTTTAACACTTTAGCATAAGTTACATTCCTCAAAGGTTTTGTCACCAGTAGAAATCAACTTAGACTGCTTTTCAACTGAGCTTATATCACAGAAGGTATCTTGATTACCATTTTTTGAATTATTAGTATCTTGAAGAATGACAACCGTAGGCTCAAGATAGGAAACAGATTCCAGGTAATGTTTATCATTTTTAAATTCAAAATTTGTAGTCACTACACTAGGTTCAGATTCACAGCACGGTGACAGCACTTTCTGATTGGTCGGTATAGGCTCTAGACCGGACTGGAGCGAAACTTGGTCCGTAACCGTCTCCAGATCACATCAGTTGTTGTTGGCGGGAGTACCCGAATTCAACAAGGCAACTTCCAGACTCAACTGTTCAAAACTCAGAGATAACCTCAACCTTCTTATGGTAGGGAGCTGCAAACTTCTGCTTGATTCCACACCCCTTAAAAAAGTCATTCAACTCTTTTATTTGTAGTTTAGGAGTGATTTTTCACCATTGTTCTGACATAGTTTTAGTTCGAGCACAACTGAGTTCCTCTGAGTGCACGCTATCTTGTATCGCCCCGCTAGCTCGGAGGCGGAGTGTGGTGGTTATTTGTTGCATTATCAATAAAAATGTTGTGTTGTGCATGATAGATAAGTATAGTATTATTGACAAAATGATATAATTAATATCTGTAACTTAAACATTCAATTTTTTATGTAAATTATTGGGTAATCACTTGAAAACGGGAGGAGATTCTCCACCTCCAGAAACGTTGTGTAGTTTAAAACACAGACACGTTGGAGAATACAGTAAAAGATATTGAATAAAATTGGCTTGTTACAACCTTACCATACATGTATGTGTTGACAACCATGCTAGTAGAGAATGATGATGATAATGACCTAACCATACCTGTACATGTTGACAACCATGCCAGGAGAGCAGAAGCCACATTGGGAGCCATTGTAGGCTGCCAGAAGGACTTGGAGAGGGTGGTACCCTGTGTGTTGGCTGCCGATGCCTTCCACCGTCATCACATCCCAACCTTGACATCCCATCACTGGAACCAGGCACTGACACAAAACACATTTATAGTGAACAGCAAGAACCAAAAAATAATACCTGAGGTGCAATATAAGCTGAATGTACGTGCATTCCCTTTCATTGGCCATATTACAGTGCTATTGAATTGTTTTCCTAAAAAAAAAAACGGCCAGATAGAAAATATATGTTTCTAAAGGGTTTTGTAATTTAAACGGGTTGACTAAATCATGTAGTAAGCATCAAAAGTCAGAAAGACATCTTCAGTGCGTCATCCACCTTCTTAACTTTGGAAAACAAAGGGTAGATGAGATAATAAATTACATAATCCGAGTAGACAATTCAATCAACACCCAAAAAGGAGAGGAGCACTTGAGTAACCTTGCTATTATCTTTATTGAATTGATGGCATCTACGAGGGAGAAAGGTAACTTTTGTGCCAAAATAATTGAGAAATTTGCCATGAAAACGAGGAGAATCGAGTTCACCTATAATAAGCTGGATAAATGTTAGCCTTAAAAATATTAAGTTCAAGAATTTGCTTTTAAATTATTTTAACCAACTCCGTTAATAGACTAAATGTTACTGTACTTTAACGCTAAACCCAATACTTCAGTATTTTATGACATTTGCAAGACTACTTTTTAAACATTAATTTTTTAATGTTTGAAGATCCAATTTTTGAGTAGGGAACAGCACTGTTTTGAACTTGTTTGAACTTGTTTTGTTTGATATATATATATATATTGAAAAAGTTGAGTTTTGAGTAATGTATTACTATTTATAGCCATACAGTTATTTTTGAAATTACAAACAGTGAGAAGATTCTTACTATTTTATAGGTACCAAACATTTTCTAAAAAAATCATATTTTGTTCTAGGGACTAGAAAAATTAGTAAAATTCAAAAAATAAGCAAGAAAAATAGGTTGTAACATACAATTTTACACTCTATTATACAAACAGTATAACACTTACATTTGCTAGTAAGACAAAAAATAAGAAAACCCATAAAGTAAAATTAATAAAAAACTGATTAGCGATTTTATAAAATATTGCTGAAGTTTTAACACTGATAAGCTTTATACTAATTTTACTAGAAAAAAATGCAAAATATAAAATTTTTAGCAAGTTTATCACACATTTAGAAAATATATACTTTTTACAACTTTCATATGGGGATATGTTGGGTATTTATAAAAGTATGAAAACAAAATGTAAAAAATCAAACAAAATAAATAGCTGGCTAGCAATGATGCCACCGTGGTTGACAATACACTGAAAATAGCAAACTTCAGATGGTTAGAAAAAAGCAGCTGTTTGACACAAAGGTTTCCAAATTAACACAGTCAAGTAAGCAACTTTAGTACTTACCAGTGATATAAATATATTTGTATAAAATGAAATAAATATATATTTCATCTCTCTGTTGGCAAACTCCTCCATGGAGACAAATTTTCCCATAAAAACTGGGTTTCGTAGTTTATTATAACTTAAGTTATTAGTAGTAGTTTATTATAGTGTATTATAATTTGTAGTTTATTATAAACTACCTTTGGACCTTAAATATTCTACATAGAAGAGTTTGGATTTCATTGATTTCATGTAAACAAAGAACAATCGTCTGCACCAGTGTGAATCTACGAAAAGTCAGCAGTTTTAAAAAATATCTCTTCTTTCTAATGATGTAGCATTTGTCGTGTTTATTACAACTATTTTAGAAAAATATCTCTTGAAACAGATCAGTGTAAAAACCTCTTTCAGAGTCGCTTGCCAGATATAGGGTTATGTTGACTGTCTAAAAGTTGTTGATTGGTTGTAATGTTGTGCTATGACCTCTTAAAAAAATTACACGCCTCGCCACTGACTACAAATTAGACTATCGGAGATACACTAACCGAGACAAATATGAACTCTTATCAGGGACTAAAATGATAAGACAGAGAAGCAGAAATAGAAAAAAATAAAACACACATTTCCTAATTACTCTCTCATTACCTGTCAGAAATGTACAGGACTCATTCTGCAATGAGCTGGAGTACTTACCGAGTTAACAGCATAGACAACATCTTGTTCGGTGACAGGGTGAACTCGCCGGACCGCCACAACACATGAGCCACAGCCACCCTCCTCACACATGGTCTTGGTACCACTGAGGTGCGCATGGTTACGTATAAATGTGCTCAGACTCGTGTCAGGCGGTAGATCACCACAGACTGTAAAGGTAAATTTGCATTGTGAATAAGTGTAGGTTAAGGAGAACTTTTGTCTTAGAAGAAAACATATTAAAGCTATAAATGTTCATTAACAATAACTGGATTGCAAAATCTATGTACATCACTTTTCACTTACGATGATAAACATAAGTATTACTTCGAGGGGAAACCAAGACTGCCATATGCATCACAAGAGCCATGTATCCATTTTGTACCAGATGGTTTGCTTTTATAGTTCCCTGTCGGTGTCCATAAAAAGCAAGATATTAGAAATGTCAATTTTTTAAGAATTGGGTAAAAAGAGCAAAATAGGTGTAGCCAAGGTTAATTAATACCACATTGCCAATGTGGAAAAAATGGTATCAGTGAAATGACACATAGGCCTACCTTCTTCATTAAATATTAGTCCTACATAGTAAATTAGTACACACCTATAATTAAACTAAACTATCCCATTATTTAACCTTCCATCGGGCATTAATCACGGAAGTTACTTACGGGTCACTTTATTTTAATTATAAAAACCATAGTTTTCGTTCGGCTGGGTTTGCGCCTGATATACCTCAAGTGCTTCTTTTGCGGAATTGGTTTCGGCAACTCCCATCCCTTTCCCAGCACTCAGTTGTCCTTGGGGAACGAGCGCCCTTTCATTAGACTGTATTTTTTGATACTATAAAATGGATGAAGCGTAACAAATTGTATGATTTTTAGTTAGTGTTGAAAGGAAGGAAAGGGAAAACCTGTAGTTAATAGACATACCTGTGCGTTTATTTGGGAACCTTTTTGTGACAATGCAGAGGAGGATTCCAGCTTACATAATAATAATGATGATGATGATGATGATGATGATGATGATGATGATGATGAAGTGGCTGTTGAAGTGAATAATGAATACAAAGAAGAATTTGTGTCTGATTTCCTTTATATCCACAATACTTACATACTATTTTTGTTTGTTATAATATTTAAAATGTGTAATTATTTGTAAAAATCATGTTTTTTATTAGATTAATAGTTCTCTATGCTATTTACTAATACACTTTACTCCAGTTTTTATATGCTTAAACACACGTACTGAAATAAAAAATGGGTCTAAGTCTTTTTTATCCTTAACACTTACTTTTATTGTTTGTAATAATTACTTGCTTGTTCTAGTTGCTAGTTGTTTTTAGTTGCTAGTTGTTTGTTCTATATAACTTAAGTACTACTGTAATAACTCATAAATATGTTTTTATACAATTTTCTTTTGCTATTAACATTTGATTACTCTTAATTGTTTAGTTTTTGTATTCCCAAAGGTAACTTCCGTGAGCGCCCTTTAGTGTTTGAAAACCTATGCTTACGACGGAGAGTTAATGTTTATTAAGCTAACATCTAACAAATCTAATGTATTCATTTTTATTTATAGGCCTCCTGAATTGGTGGATATAATAAATAACAGGTTACTAACCTTAATATCTCGTCGATCCAATTCTATTTGTCACTATCGTTTGTGACCCAGGGTTTCGAACTCGTGGTTCATTTTCAAACTCATTTTGAGTTTGATAGTAGAAACCGAACGGTACACACAATGCCTAAAATTAGTTAAATTTTTAAAAAGTTTTAAATGTTTTAAGTGTAAATTTATGTACAGTTTTGTCTAAATGTGTGTGTGTTGTATATTGAAGAGGATATAACGACCTCCAATGGAGTGAATTAATTGACATTTGTTTGAAAATAAACCACGAGTTCGAAACCCTGGGTCACAAACGATAGTGACAAATAGAATTGGATCGACGGGATATTAAGGTTAGTAACCTGATATTTATTAAATCTAATGTTTCAAAAATAGTTATCAAACATCTCTTTAGACGTCCTTTTACTACTAGATGAAATATTTTTGCCGATTCCATTAATCCCCCCCCACAAGGTAATGACAAACTCTTTTGAACAGATTTTGTTGTCTGATATGACCTTACGCTAAATACAAGTTTCATGAAAATCGGTTGATAAAAAAGAAAAACATTGAATAGTTGACCATAAATAAATGAGTCAAGAACTGTTTTAATGACTATGGTTTAGTGCTAAATTACAGTTTATTTTTTTTTAATTTCATTGGCTATTTCAAGATTGTAAAGCAGAGTTTCTGCATCAAACTCTACTGGAAACTTGAGTAAATATTTTCAATAAATAGACTTTAAACTAAGTCAAGCAGAAAACTTGTTATAGTTGTTTTTAAATTTACTTAGGAGAGAAAGTATGTGTCAGTCCACTGATACTGTTTATTTTTCAAACTGTTAAAATAATTCCTTTGGTAAATTACAACTAACTGAAACACTTTTCTGCAAGAAACTTTCTATTAAATACCCTTGTCACAGCAGACTTGCGTACTCAGCGAATTTCCAAATCAATAATATGACAACCAATACCAATACCTGTTGATAAATTAGAGTATTTGTCTCTTCTCCATAACATTAATGTGGGAAAAAGTGTGCAGGTTTGCTGCTTTGAGAAACACTAAAAGTAGGCATGTTTACCGTAAACTATTTTTATTCTGACCATATACCAAGTTTTATCATTATCTGTCTTAGTGAGCATCTGTCTTTTTATATGAGGATGAAATTTCTTTACTTGTCCCAAATGGTTTTGTAACAACGTTATACTATTCCAGAAAGCCTCAGTTACAACGTGGTGGCACATCTGTATTGATTCTAGGAATTCTAGGTTTAAATCCCAGGCTATCAATGTTTAAGTAGCTTTCTGATTCAATTCTTCGTGTGAGGATACAAAATACTTCTGTCAGATTTTAACCTTATAATTTTAAACGTTTACAGAACTCCTGATTCATAATTTAGTACTTTTATTATTGTTCTGGAAAAGTACAGTAAATATATTTTTTGATGTTAAAAAGTTTAGGCTAACTTTAACATCACTGTTTTGCTTTCACTGGTGATCTTAATGTGGACATTTAACAGTTTTACTATGATTATGATTAAGATTTTTGTAAACACTCTCAGATCAATTAATTTGTATAGTATGCATAGTCTTCCAAAAAGAAGTAAGGCCTGTCTAGACATTATGTTTTTAAATCTGGACAAAAATGTATGAACATGTCGCTTATTACACCAAGATATTATTTCTGATCATGCTGGTTTATTTGTAAATATTAATTTGAATCTGAACAGTGATAAGTCTGATGACAAAGTTCCTGAGGTAAAACTAAAAAGCTTCTTTCCCCATTCAGACCAGGTAATTTTAAGGACACCCTTATGTGCAATGTTGATTGGTCATCTTAGTGAATTTCCCATTTTAACGATTATTGTTTTTGGTTTCTGGGCACCTAAAGAAGAAAAAATAACATGGTCCCGGGCTTAAGTCTCGCCATGAGATCTACATTAATAACTTCTTCCCTATGGGAAATTCGCTAAAAGAACACAATCATAAACAACATGGCACACAACTGCATGGTATAAAGGCATGGACAGCATGCTAGCTGTGCATTGAAAAAGTAAGATGTAGGAATTCAACACCAAGCTCATACAATCAAGCAAATGATTCCTGGTGATTTCACCAGCCAACTTGGAAGTTATTAGGTTTTATTTTTGTGAAAAATGGTGTTGCAGTTAATTAATTAATTACACATTTGTGTATTTGACTTAGTATATGTATTGAAATAGCATTACAAAAGCTAACTTCGCTTAAATGAAAATTACTTGTTACCTTTAAATTGTTCTTTATTGATGGTGAGTGTAATCTCCCCTTTCCTGAAAATAATGATTAAGTTCAAGACAACAGCTGAGAAAAATTAGACCCTATAACTTCTTTCAAAATAAAACAAGGTGTAAAACATTTTAGCCACACAAATTGTAATTATACTCTATGGGTGAATCCTTAAAAATATCTATTAAACATATGAATTCTCGGTTAGGGTTCTCATTAAACTAGAGAAAGAAATAGGTACAATTACCTCAAATCTACAAGAGCAAATATAAGCCTATTAAAGTGTACTATAATGAAATTTAATAGGTCCATTTAAAATAAAATAACCACGGGTAGGGATCACATCTGTAATTTAGGCTTCAAGAACATCATAAAGACAATAAACCTTGATGGAATGATATGTATCAATTCTTTTGTTAACTTGCAATAATTAAACAGTGTTTAGGACTTTAAAAAATCAAGACTCTTGCCCACCCAAATCAACCAGTCACTCTATAGCTACTCATCTAGGAAGGCTTCAATCTATGAAACAAAAAATTCATAAATTAGGCTAAGGTCGTTATTAAAATATATCACTGAATCTCGCTCTCAAATGGAAAACTTTTTTCAAATTAATTAATTATCAATAGAATTGGATACATCTGACTTGACATGACCATCAGGGTAACAGCAGGATAGTTCAGATGTAAGTTTAACGTGCTCGCATCATATAGAAAAGTCGGTGGTTTGATTCCAGACTTGGTCACCATTTTTACTTTCTCCCCTTATACATAGTATATGGAGAAAGTACTGTTTTCGTCAAAATTTTCGAATTTGAGTTGAGGGTGGATTTATCCGTTTTGGGGCCCCCTGTATCCAAAAAAGTGGGTTTTGATGTGATGTCTGTCCGTCCGTGTGTCTGTCTGTGTGTGTGTGTGTGTGTGTGTGTGTGTGTGTGTGTGTGTGTGTGTGTGTGTGTGTGTCTGGATGTGTACAGTGCCACAGCCTACCCCGTTGGTCCGATTTAGATGAAATTTGGCAAGTATATATATAGTCACCGTATCTCCAGGCATTTTTTTCATTTTTTTGAATTTTTTATTTTTAAGGGTAGTTCACCCCTAAAAACCCTTAAAAAACGTGAAAATCCAAATTTCTCAAAAACGGCTCTAACGGTTTTGATTAAAATTTGATAGTTTATAGTGCACAGAGTACTAAATAATTTGACACCACCCGCATGTCTGTAAAAATGACGGTTCAAAAGTTATGGGCTTTTAAATGTAAAAAAAATCAAATTTTTAAATTTTCAGCGAAAACAATAAAAGTAAAGTATAACTTGACTGATACCATTGAAACCAGCTTAAAAAACTAAACAAATTAGTATTTTGAATTATTTGTCTACGACTAACAGTTGCAGAGAAAATTTAAATTTACTTTCCACGATAAACGCAGTAGGCCTACGTTGTCTGAAAGCGCCCAATGTTATTCTTATGGAGAATATAAAAAAATCAATTTCTTCCTTACTTTCCAACTGTTTTCCATGAAACTTGGTATGAAGTGTAAGGTCAAATCACCGAACAAAACCAGCTCAAAAAAGCTTGGTATTACCTGGGGGGGGGGGGATCCCCCATACAATTTGAACAATTAATTATTAAATGATATTTAGAATAGGCTAACTTTGTAGAACATGAGAGTTTTATTACAGATTGTCTTTTTTAAATTTACTTAAGGGAGAAAGTGTGTGTCAGTCCACTGGTACCGTTTATTAATTGCGATATTACCTATCTAGCAACAGGTCAACTAGGTACAAGATAACTAGGCTTTACAAGACCAAGCAATTGATAGATACAAAATAAATCAAATTCAAAAATAAACCAATATGTTTATTTTATATGAAGCATGTTACTAAGTTCCTAGACTTTTTAGATGTTAATCAGGTAATTATTAGCTATTAACTAAAGAATTAACTATATACAAATCGTCAAACCTCTTGATTATTTCAGACATATATTGACCAATTTTACAATTTAGAGCTAAAAATAAAATATTATGGTCTCATTACTGATAATCATAATTATTAGAGCACATTAAAACAATGGTACACAGTATTATAATTTACTTACCTAGGTTTAGTATCCGACATTATCTAGATCGTTGTATGAATGATCCAAACAAACTAATACAAATATACAGTCTTAACCAAACTTCTTATCAGCTGTTTTACGGCTTAGGCTGGCTGCTAACTTAGCTCTACCCGAACGAATCATGTGATTGAATGGAGATAATAATAATAAAGATCTCCGAGTTGGTCCATGACTATATATTATACTTCTACGTAAATAGAAAAAGATCATGGATGAGTATTATCATTGATATTATATAATATCAATGGTCTTATCGTGGATTTTTCTGAGAGTACTGATAACAAATGATAGTAGAGGGTAGAGGTAATACCATGGAGAAGTGATAAGCGTGGTAATAACGATAAGATATCGTTTTTCTTACAATCATGAATTTTATTACCTGATATTTGGTTAACATGGATAAAAATAATGATCGTATTTCTTAATGTGATATTTAAGTCATTTTTGTTATTTAACATCAAGCAACAAATTTCACATATTATTTTATATATCTAGGTAGGTTTTTTGAAGCCAAATATGAAGGAAAAATGAATGTATGATGATTGTAGCGCAATCTTGTAGTCTTGTTACTGACTATGACTGGCATATTCCCAAGACAGAACTGGTAATAGCCCAAAAGTCAATGGCATATCTAAAGAACCAGGGACCTACAGCATGGATGAACGGATCCGTTCCTCTGCCTACAGTTTAACGTGGAGTCACAACGGAGTAGTATCATTACGCACCGTCATTAAATTATAAAAGGATTTGGTTCAATCTTTACGGTTCCGTTACATGAGTGAGGAGGAGTTCAAAATCATAGATTTTTCAAGGACAATATTTCAAGAATTCCTAGGTGGTGATGGTGTTTGTATAGTTACCATAATGTCAGAAGAAAAAAAACTATTTAAAACTCAATGACAATCAGAAATTAAATATTTGTGAAATACCTGTAACTTACTTATATATATATATATATATTATATATGTTCTCTTGTGTGGATTAACGTCCGCACTTTTGAATACTATGTTAATCCGCAAAGCACCATCCTCATAATTAGACCAATTCGTAATTCACAGGCCGTGGTTCAGATTCACGTTAAACTGTATTAATTGTCATCGGCTGTTAATTAAAAGTCCTGTCTAAGGATAATTTCAGCCTTAGTCAGTTACAAGACTACAATATCGCGCCACAATCATCTTTCACTCAATCCTCATTCATTCTTGGCTTAAAATATCTACCCTGTAGTTTGGTCGCCATTTCAATCATCTAATCTAATCTACGGTACGTACTACCATAGATGAACGGATAGTAAAGTTTTATAATCCGTTCTTACCTGGTACTACTTTTGACTGTGGATTTTTTTTAAATCCAAAAGGCCTATCAAAATGACAGACAGGCCAGTTAAATACATTACTATACTAGCCTAGTAAAGGCACAAAATTTATTTTCGTGTTTACAGTGCACCATCTACTATTGTATTGTATATATATATAATAAAATAAAATATAAAAATATATATAAAATAAATAAACAGTAATATATATATATATATATATGTAATAAATAATGAAACAATTAGTACCCTTTTTTATTCTTTATTGGCTTTATTCTTTATTTTTTTTATTCTTTATTCTTTATTCTTTATTCTTTATTCTTTATAGCCAATAAAATATAAAATAATATTATATTACATTACTAAAATATAAATTGATATAATATATATATATATATATATATATATATATATATATATATAGGGCTACTAATATTATTATATTGAAATAATCCAACCAAGTACCCTTAGAAAACATTTTTATTTCTTCTACATGTTTCGGGTAATAATCCCATTTTCAAGAAGTGTATATTAACTTTTTTGGTAATATATTTGGTATATTTGTATATTTTATTATTATATGGTATATGGTATATATTGTATATTTATTTGTATATTTTTTTGGTATATTGGTATACTTTTTGGTAATATCTTTAAATGTAAATAAATATCATATGATAATTTTAAATTTTACTGTATATAAAATTCAAGATAAGTTACAGAACAAGACACAACGCAAATGAAATAATACAAAAGAAATCACGAAACAACAACGAAACTAATAAATACACAAGATCAGGAGTATATAAAATTAAATGTGATGACTGTAACAAATATTATATTGGGCAAACCGGGAGAAATTTTCAAACAAGATTCAAAGAGCACATACAAGCACTAAAATCAAATAACAAAACAACACAAAAATCAGCGTTTGCTGAACACATTCTTTCAACAAACCACAATTACACTAGTATGACACATAATATGAAAATATTGAATTTTGAACACAAAGGAAGAAAATTGGACACAAAAGAAGAATTCCAAATTTAAGCTCACTATCAAATTGACAAAAACAACATATTAAACACTTCACAAATTGAAACAAAGAATCCTTTATATGAAAAAATAATACAAGATAGAAATAATACATGCTAACTAACACACTCCACCAAGTTATAAACAGTAAAATTTAAAATTATCATATGATATTTATTTACATTTACAGATTAATATTACCAAATAAGGTTAACATTTACACTTCTTGAAAATGGGATTATTACCCGAAACATGTAGAAGAAATAAAAATGTTTTCTAAGGGTACTTGGTTGGATTATTTCAATATAATATATATATATATAACTTTTAATTATAGGCCTACGATCCAAGGTATCTGTTTTCTAGTCACCTTACTATCTATGACCATTGATTATGAATAGAAGTTCTTATAATAGTTCTTCTATCATCTATGCTATGACGCAACAAGATGGCGTTGTCGTCGTCCCGTGAAAAATAAACTAAATGTGACCTTCAAAGAACTCTTGTTGAGTTTGTGTATGTTAGATAATTTTGTTTTGCTTTTATGCGTTCTGTTCGATTTTTGTTATTTTTACCTGGATAATATACTGGTAAGAAAATAACCTGGTTGTGGTAGTTATTAGGTGTAATAGGGAATATGATTATAATTAGGCCTAGTGGTAAAATCATAGACATGTAGGCTTAGCGACTAAAGTTAATTCTGAACAACCAACAGTAATTCATTCAGTTATATAGGAATGTCAGAAGACATACACATTGATGCATCTGGGTAACTTGATAGACCTCTAAACTATTAAGATAGTCTAAGCTATTAGGAAGTCAAGTAATTCAACCTCATCCACTTGGGATGTTAAACCCAAGTTGCTGCAGTCTGGGTCTCTCTCCCATAATTTCTCCATTGAAAATCAAATCAAGAGAGGCACAATGTCTTATCCTTCCCAGAAAATTTGCCAGTGTTAGAATTAAGTATTGTTTCAGTTAATTAATATTATGGTGCCTATTGATGACTTGGAAGATGTTTTCATGTGCATCATAGAGGGCCTACCACTCTAGCAATAACTAGATCCATTGGGTATGATAGCAGCCAGTAATTCTTCTTATTTCTATCATGCTGAGTTTTTGTACTTACTTCTCATCAGATTCCTTTACAAAAAATATTTAATTTTTTTTTAATTTCACCGATATAGGCCTACAGTACACTGTAAGAGTTAGGATAAGCTAATTGATTGATTATTCATAGTTTATAAATATTAATAGTTTATAGGGTTGCCACCAGCCTGTGTAGTGGACAAATCACCATCTACTATTGAAGTAACAATGGGGTAACAAATTTCTGCGCCATTGTGTTAATTAATATGTATTAATATGTTTTGTGTGAAGTTGCCTGTAGTTAGAAATGGAAGTTGTGTAGCCTACAAAATACACACAACATTTAACATTTTAAACTTATAAATTTTCGAGGCCTACTTAATTATTTAATATTGTTAACCGGTAGTAAATCTGATTTAATATTAGTTGTTTGTCATGGAATTAGGAATTATTGAGTGCAATTCAACTGGTAGATAAATTGCTATCAAATTCAGTATCCCTTTCATAGTTTTCTCCCATATTTATATCAATGTGACTATAACCATGATATAACTTCCCTCAGATGGCCTACTCCTCTTATATTATGGTGTCTAATTTAATGCATTATTGTCAGATGTTAAAACACTTTGCAGTCTGCTCAGTGCCTTACCCTAGTGATAACACCACTATCTGATAATACTCTGATATTATTACACAATCACACTTCAATTTAGTAGTGTAAAGAAATGCATTATATTTTCATTTATTTCGTTTTAAAACCCACTACCATTACCAAGAGTTACCCTTAAAACTTAAATTAGAATCTAGAGCGAACTAATCTGTGTAAAGACTATCGATTATAAGCTGTTGAACACTGATGAAACAATACAATATTTATATGTACATACTAGTTTTAGATTCAGAATCGTTTATTGCTGATTATCAAATACATTTGTATAGTAAAGTCATAATACAATTTTACACTATAACAACAAATACATAACATTAACAATCACAATTACAATCAATCACATAATATTTTAATTTGGCCTACTGGTATTAATTGATTTCAAATGATCAAAAAATTCTTTAACATCGTATACATATAAATCACATAACATATTTCTGGTAACACACTTAAATCTTCTTACTTAGGTATGTCTAAACTTTTAACATGGCAAGGTAACATATTAAATAGTCTTATTCTAATTTCAGAGAAATTGTTTATGTTAGTTTTAAAATTACACTGATTTATGTGTAAAAATCTGCTTTGCCTAGTAAAATGATTGTGGACAGTGCTATTTAAAAGAAAATTCTCTATCACTTATTACTTCTAATGTACAAACTCAAACTCAAATCTCTTTATTTAAGACAGTTACAAACTACATAAAAGCGTCATGACAGAAGTATTCCTTACAGGAACAATTATTAAAATTTTAATATCATAAAAAACTGTTTGACAGAGATAGTCTAAATTAGACTAAAAAGTCTTAATTGCTGTAGTAACAGAATGACAAAAGAAGATTCTTAACCCCTTTGCCAAATCTGTCCACGTCTGTTTCAACTTTTAAGGTGGCTGGCAGTGCATTGAATAGCTTTATGTCATTGTGAAAGAGGTGGTTTTCAAAAAAAGAAGTTTTGTGCTTCAGGATATCTATATCAAGCCGGCTTCTGTTACCCTTAAAACTTAAATTAGAATCTAGAGCGAACTAATCTGTGTAAAGACTATCGATTATAAGCTGTTGGACGCTGATGAAACCATACAATATTTATATGTGCATACTAGTTTTAGATTCAGAATCGTTTATTGCTGATTATCAAATACATTTGTATAGTAAAGTCATAATACAATTTTACACTATAACAACAAATACATAACATTAACAATCACAATTACAATCAATCACATAATATTTTAATTTGGCCTACTGGTATTAATTGATTTCAAATGATCAAAAAATTCTTTAACATCGTATACATATAAATCACATAACATATTTCTGGTAACACACTTAAATCTTCTTACTTAGGTATGTCTAAACTTTTAACATGGCAAGGTAACATATTAAATAGTCTTATTCTAATTTCAGAGAAATTGTTTATGTTAGTTTTAAAATTACCCTGATTTATGTGTAAAAATCTGCTTTGCCTAGTAAAATGATTGTGGACAGTGCTATTCAAAAGAAAATTCTATCCATCATTTATTACTTCTAATGTACAAACTCAAACTCAAATCTCTTTATTTAAGACAGTTACAAACTACATAAAAGCGTCATGACAGAAGTATTCCTTACAGGAACAATTATTAAAATTTTAATATCATAAAAAACTGTTTGACAGAGATAGTCTAAATTAGACTAAAAAGTCTTAATTGCTGTAGTAACAGAATGACAAAAGAAGATTCTTAACCCCTTTGCCAAATCTGTCCACGTCTGTTTCAACTTTTAAGGTGGCTGGCAGTGCATTGAATAGCTTTATGTCATTGTGAAAGAGGTGGTTTTCAAAAAAAGAAGTTTTGTGCTTCAGGATATCTATATCAAGCCGGCTTCTCAAACCAAAGCAGAGGGAGCGGATTGAATTTTGAAAAAGGTAAAAATGTTTCCCTACAAATACGACACAGTTCAAGATATATAAAGATGGGAGAGTGAGAATTATATTATTGACAAAAAGTGGTTTACAAGAAAATGTGCGGTGGTTCTTAAAAATTATTCGAATCTGTCTGTTTTGTAACTTAAAAATGCGTTTTGAATTTTCACATTCAAAACCCCAGATTGCAACAGCATATGAAAGATAAGGGAAAAGCAATCCATAGTAAGCCACTAAAAGAACTTCTGAATCCAAAAGGTGGCTAAGTTTCACAATATAAAAATGCCAGAACTTAGCTTTTTGCAAACAGAATCAACATGAGAAGTGAATTTTAACTGGTTGTCAATCTGCACGCCCAAAAACTTGGTTTCTAAGCAAGACGGTATGGTATTATTGTTTATGGAAATTGAAGGGGGTGGTGAGCTTTCTTTGTTTGTGATATAGAATTGGATCAGTTTAGATTTTCTATTGTTGTTGAATAAGTTATTGGAGTGAAACCAATGTAGAATTGAACTGACTTCGCGACTAGCATCAGCGTCGAAAGCCCGTGTGTCTGCCGCAGACAACGACAATGAGGTATCATCCGCAAACAGGCACACCCTAATCCCAGACATAGGCACGCAACATGGCAGATCATTCATGAACAAGATGAATAAGACTGGTCCAAGTACCGAGCCCTAGGGGACCCCTGTGGTAATTGGAAGTGAAGATGAGAAAGTCGATCTCGAACAGTACAACAAACAATCTTAAATTAAATTCAAACTCTTTATTCACCATAAACATTACAATGTTGAGCGTAGCTCTTGTAACAGATAGCATGTCATATATATATTTATTAAAAAAAATTGTTATTAAAATTCTTTTATTAAAACTCCTGGCTGAAACAGTAGTGCTCATTTGAAATAAATGCATTAACTGTGTAGGGAAACAATTCCACCAGAAATTCCTCAGCCAGTTTTTTATTCCTATAATTAGAAGTGAAAGCAAGTATTTTGGTTTTGGAGAAATTCAAACTAAGGCCATTTATTGTTAACCAATCAGATAGTTCATGGGGTGTGTTTATAAGTTTTAATTTTGTTGCATCTTTAGTTTGACCGTTAATTAATGCTGTTGTGTCATCTGCAAAAAGGTAAAGTGGTGTATTGATGTTAATAGGTAAATCATTAATGTACAATAAAAACAATATTGGTCCCAGTATAGAACCCTGCGGCACTCCACAGACAACGTCCCTCCAATTTGATAAATGAGCACTCCTGTCATCGCCTTGGTTTAATATAACTTTCTCTATGACTTTAGAAAAAGATGTTAGTAATGCTACTGGTCTATAATTATCTACAAATATATAATGAGACAAGAGTTAAAATGTCGAGTTCCCTAAATAACTGGTTACAATGAGTTCTACTACTGACATTTAATATTGTTTTTAAAGCTCTTTTTTGTAATATTAAAATTTTCTTTAAACAACCAACATGACACCATACGATTATACCATAGATTAAATGGCTTTCAACATGAGCAAAATAGACAGCTTTTAATACATCTATAATGACATAGGCAAAAGAATTCTAAGAATAAAAATTCCCTTAGAAATCTTATTGCTCACAGCATCGATATGAATATTCCACTTAACATTTGACTGTATCGTTAGACCTAAAAACTTGAAACAATTGATTTCATTGTTACCTAAACTAAATTGTATATTCTGTGTTTTACTAGTATTTAAACATAGTGTGTTGGTAGCGGTCCAGTCTTCAATTATGGCATTAGTATTACCAAATAGGTGATATACGAAGGTAGAAATTTTAGAATGAATCTGTACAGTTAAATCAACAGCATACATGTACGACTTAAATCATCACTATTAACAGCAGCAGTTAAGTCATTAATAAGAACCTTGTGGAATTCCTGAGCTTACATGTAAATATGAAGAGTAACAGCCATTGTAATAAACTTTCTGATACCTTTCTGCTAGATATGACTTGAAAAAAATCCGATGAGTGTTGGATCAAACCTATAATACCCCTGTCGCAGCAGACCTGCGTACTCAGAAAATTTCCAAATCAATAATTTAATATATGACAAGTTTTATAAAAATATGTCCATAAACATGAGAATTATTTGCCTATTCTCCATAAGATTAACATAGGAAAGAGTGTGCAGGTTAGCTGCTGTGAGGAACACTGAAATAAGTCATTTCTACCATGAATAATTTTTATCTTAACATTTATACCAACTTTCATCAACATCTGTCCGTAAATAAAGGAGTTTGCCTATTCCCTATATGATTAACATGGGAAAAGAGTATGCAGAGCTGCCATCATAAACACATAAACTATGATTTTTAAGCATAAATGGATAGATATCAACCACATGAAGCTAAGTATCAAGTTTTATCCAAAAATATTGATTAATATGGGAAATATTAAATTTTCCCTATCCTCCATAAGATTAACATTGGAGCCCCACAATACAACGTACTGTGTTTAGATTTTTTAATATCTCGGTAACCGTTAGAGATAGAGAAAAACTTTAAGAAACTTAATTTTGTAGTTTTTTAAGCTGATTCCAATGGTGCAATATAAAATTAGAAATTTTTAAAAATTACATGTGAAAAACGCAAAAAACCTGATGAGTTTGAGTTTGGGGGGTACGAAACCCCCCCAAACTACCCGTTCCCATTGACCGATATGTCTGGTTTACGAACTCGTCCGAGCATTTGTAGGAATACTTGTCTCTACCAAATTTGGTCTCGATCGTACCATTTTTACGACAGTTATCGTGTCATTTTTACGACAGTCGTTTTAACGACTATTGTTTTTGGACTCTGGGCACCTAAAGACCAAAAAATATGGTCCCGGGCTTAAGTCTTACCATGAGACCTACGGTAATAGCTTCTTCCCTATGGGAAATTCGCTAATAATTAAGTTTCTCCAACAAAACACGGTTTGAAATTGTATCAAAGGCTTTGGACATGTCATACCAACTACCTAGAACATTATATTTTCCATGTTAACTTGTAACACGCTTTTCATAAAACTAACAATAGCATCACAGGCACTTCATTTAGGCCTGAACCCATATTGATCTTCAGAAAACAAAAGGGTTTTTCAAAATTACTGATAACCCTCCTATTTAACAGGACTTCAAAACCTTAGCAATAACAGGTATAATTGACACTGGGCGATAGTTAGTACATTCTGATTTCATACCCTTTTTAAACAGAGGTACAACTTTAGATAACTTGAGGCAAATAGGAAATATACAATTATTAATACATTGGTTAAAAAGGTATGACAAAATTTCTACAATATACGGAGCTGCTAGTTTTAAATTACCTTACCTTACCTATGTGGCCACTCAAACTGTAAAAGGTTTTACCTTAATCTTGGGTGCCCCATTGGTTGTTTGCCTCGTGGAAGATGCTCTAAAGCTATTCTTAATGTGGAGTCCAGCTCCCTTCTATTAACGTGACCTGCCCATCTCAGTCTTCTGCTTTTGATTAGAGCAATGATGTCAGGATCTTGGTAGAGAGTTCTTAATTCCCTGTTGGTCCTTATACAATAAGGACCTTATGTGCCTTGATCATAAACTGGTCCAAATATTGAACGAAGAACTTTGTTCTCAAACACTATAAGTTTCCCTTCCGATATCTTGGTAAGTGACCAGATCTCAGATCCATTTAATACTATAGGTAAAATCATACTCTTGTAGAGCCTTTATTTAGTACTAGCCAAAGTGGGTGTTGTCATTAGAAAATGTAAATATTGATACCAAGGACGGTCACAGCAGCTCTTTCTTCTTCTTCTTCCAGAACTGTCAAATTTTAGTGTTCACAGCTGTTGACATTCAAGTAATTTTATGTTTTTCACTATTTGAAAATGTAAACATTGAAACTTAGGACGTTCATGGGGCGTAGCCCGAGGGGATTTTAAGGGAACTACTATGCTTATGTGTTGCATGAGTTTAAGATCTACCTTTCTGTAAAATTTCAAACCGGTTGGTTTAGTATTTTTCGCTTTTACTTGCCACAAAAAACCCACAAACATACAGAAACCACCTCTTCTTTATAATATGTATTATAAATTTTAAGAGAGTACTTTAATCTTGTCAGTTTCTGAAGGGCCCAATAGCATCTATTTCCCTGCAGTAGTCTAATTTTAATTGTAGTCTCTTCATTATTGTTTTCATCTATGGTTACACCCAGGTATTTGAAGTCTTGGCATCTTGTTTACAATAGTTTTAATTTAGCATTTTAAATTTTAATATTTATTTTTTCAATCAGGCTTTAAAATGTTTTGCTCCATATTCTAAAGATAACGAGGCAACTAAATTTTGTAGATAATTTAATGTTCCTTGTTAATTTTAACTTGAGAACATTCCTTGAAACTGTTTGATGATTATTACTGTCTATCAAATGTATTTGATATAATCCATAATCTTAATTAGTTTTTGTATAAATAATGTTTTTTTCTAAATTTAGTCTGTAATTTGTCTTGTGAACTGGTATTTAGCAACATTCATACCAAAGCTTGTAAATTGGGTTGCATTTTAACTATTTTTTGACAATGAACAGCGCTCATTGTAGAAGTTTCGATGTAGACATTTTAATATTTCAGGCAGTTAAGATATTGAAACAAAAAAAAATATTTTTTGGCATTATAACAGTTTGATAATTTTCAATACCATATCAATGTTTAACAGATTGAATATAAAATTAACAGATTCATTTGTTTTGTTTCAGTGAACATCATGTACAATGGAATTGGTCTACCTACTGCAAGAGGTTCAGGAACTAATGGTTATGTCCAACGTAACTGGGCTGCCGTTCGTAAAACTAAAGACAAGGTGAATTACAAGACTGAAGAAGAATTAGAGAAACTAGATGCTGCAAACAATCGACAACCAAATAAGGAGATTTTGGATCATGAAAGAAAAAGAAAAATTGAAGTGAAATGCATTGAACTGGAACAGATTTTAGAAGATCAAGGGTATGCACGCTAGAGCTGTTATATTCTTTATATTAATTGATATATATTTACAGTAGAACCTTGCTTATGCCGGGGGTGCTTAACTGGGTGGTAGATCAATCGAGCCTCAAAAGTTTCCATAGCATAAATTTTAATTAAGTCTAAGTAATTTCAACCAAATTTTATTTAATTATGTATTTATTAATGCTATAGTTTGAATAACTTCTCTTATTAAGTATTAAGTATTAAATTGAGGAATGTTAATCACCTTTAGGTTAAGTAAGCCTGGGATGGTGACGTATACTATAATCCAGCTAATTGGAGGTCACGAATCGTGGATAGTTATGTGGTGTACCATGGTGTGGATTATAGTCTTCATGATTAGACTAGTTCGTAATTCAGAGGCAAAAAAGGTTTGGATCCCACTCTAAACTGTAGGACCTTAGAGGCCATTGGCTGTTAGGCGATTAATTAACAGTCCTGTCTAAGGAGTATGTCAGTCTTAATCAGTAACAAGACTACAAGATTGTGCCACAATCATCTTATATTCATTTCTCATTTATTCTTGGCCAAAAATACTACCTACCTGGATAGGTTGTCATTTCAATAGGTAATAATAGTAATGTATCAGAACTTGATATTCTAAATGTATTTTTAAGAAATTAGTTTGGTTCTGCTCATGATACATCAGTGATAGGCTATTTTGCTAGAGCTAGATACACGTTGGCCTTCCAAAATAAATATATATATTTATTTATTTCCAAAAAACTTAAATATATATATATATATATATATATTTAAGTTTTTTTTTAATCGGACCTCAATGGGTTAAATATATTCTTAGATAGCTTATTGGCATATATTACAGATTTTTTAGGATATTCAAGTTATAACTTGCTGTAGAGGTCTTGGTACGCAAGTTAGTTACAACTTTCCAATTCTCCATCAATTGTCTTTCCCACCTACTGACTTCCTTTGAGGTCAATTTATCTTTGAAAGATTTATAGCCTGCTTAAGGAACTACGGTAGCCTATAAGATCTATGGTGTCCTTTGTTTGAATTGCATTATTGGTGATGGTGGATTTTTGTTATTTAGATTTTTACTGCAGACATTTTCCATCAAGATTTTATGTTAAATCTATTTGTCTTTTGTTTACATAAAATCGTTATGGAAAATGTCCGCAGTAAAAATCTAAATAACATCTATGGTATTTTTAAATCTTTAGGCATAGTTATACAAATTTACATTTTGATCAAGCATGAACAAAAGAAGTAGGTAGCTTCAAAGAGTTTTATAGCTTTTGAAAACTGTAAATTTCTTTTATTTAGGCCCTAAGTGTATAAAATAGCTAACGATCTTTTAGCAAGAAATTATTCCTTTAAATACAAACAACTTGTTCCATCTTACACCTAACAATACAAAAAACATACAAATACACAAAGAATACACACAAAAATACATACAAAAAAATTCATTGTATATATAGATTTATACATAGGGCCTACTATACAAGCATACATACATTTTGAAAAATTATTGTTCTTATGAAGCCACTCAGTGAAATGATAACTTTTTAAATTTTAATGAATATGAGTTTTTATATAAATGAATTTAATTATTTTCAGATGCCCTCAAACTGAGATTGACACCAAGGTAGCAGCTTATCGCTCTATGCTTTTGGGGAATGAAAATAATGTAGATGACAAGCCTCGTGATGAATATGGCAGAGTAATGTAAGTTAACATTTTTGAAATAGTCTATTACATTATTTCAATTAATAAGTTATTTTGGATCCAGGGCGGCTATTGATTGTGAATATATTTGGGAAGCAAAGGTAAAAGTGAAGTAAGGTGTCCAGCGACCAAGACTTTATGGGAAAAGCGGCAATTGTTCGGGAATTTTATTCGCCACAAATTATTCAGGAAATGTATGAATACAGTTTTGTATTCAAGATATTGTATTGATTGTGTTTTTCAGTGAAATACAGTTTTGTATGGAAATTCAGCAAACTACTACAGTAGAACTTGGATAATTCGAACCTCAAGGGACCAGAAAAAATTCGAATTATCCAAAAATTCGAATTAGAAAAGTTTATTCAAGTGGTTGAAATAAATAATCAAACATCATGTTTTAACATTTTATATTAAAAAAGTTAGGTTAATGAAGATATTATTGATTAAAAATCCTAATTTTTGTTAAATGTCAATAATGTGTTTGGAGGAATCCCGAAACTAGCTATTACAAACTTTTTCAAATCCCTTCTCTAACTCCTTGATCGCCGCTATTTATTCTTGCAACGTCAGAGATTTGTAGGTTCGCTTTGACGAAGCCATCATACACACGACGTGTTAACATGAAAGCAGACGAAGTCACAAATGCCAACACGAGACAAAGACGACGAATATCGGAACAAACCACCATCGACGATACACACAGATGTCAATGTTGTGATTTATGAGCAGTAGTGGACTAGTGAGTGGGGTGGGCGTGTTGATCTAGCTAAAAATAGTCTGAGGACAGGAAGCCCGAACGTCGTTTCCTGGAAAATCGCACACAATGACTTGTTCACTTATACACACACTATAGATTTCCGCTGTAAAAACTTCGAATTATCCAAAAAATTATTCGAATTAAACAAGATATTTTAACATTGTTTTTATATAAAATTCTAGGGACCAAGACAAAATTTCGAAATAAAGAAGTTTTCGAATTACAGAAGTTCGAAATATCCAAGTTCCACTGTATTTAAAAAAATATATTGCTAATACTTGCAAATTATTTAACCACAAAACAGTTAAAGGGTTAGAAACGATTCTTTGTTGCACAAGCCCTCTAATCGAGATTCGACGGGAGTGTTTGTGATGAAGCAAACAGGACTGGACTGACTGAATGGCAAGCGCAGTGCAAATTTGAGGCTACTCTGGAATTTTCGGCCTCTTCTGCGGGAGCTCGGGCTCGTCTCCCTGAGCAATGCGTCGAAGTACTAGCTTTCATAGTAACTTGACCGGATTTCACCAAAAACTGAAACCGCCGTGAACCTAGCTTTAATACGTTGAGTGCAGGTCTCTCGGATGCGAGGGTCACAGTCCCGGCAGACCACTCGGATGTGAGTGGGGACTGTATAGGTTAAATTCAAGATGATGAAATTGGCTATGTAGATTGTGCTGCCACCAGTTGGGATTTCATAAAACTACCGCCAGCTTTGTTAAAACGCAGTATCTATATCTGTCTGGATCACCTGGCTCTTCCAATTGGTTAATTTGGAGCTGCTCAGGCCGCACCATTGCCACAACGCGAGAGGAATGTATATCTTGATCGCCGCAGCGAATGTGGTAACTTCAGTTAGAACTGTAATTGACGAAATCGGATATCACCACACGCCGTTGCAGTGGAATCCGTTGTTAGATATTAACTGCCCAAATTTGACCAGTTACAATTTTGAAATCTTTTGTTAACCCTTTCAGCGCTATGGAACAATATATATCGTTCCTCGTCTTTTATCCGCTGACTGCTACGGAGCGATATATCGTTCCTCGTCTATTACTCGCCGACTGCTATGGAACAATATATCGTCGTTTCATTTTTTTTGTTTTGGCGTTATTTACTACTATTTTTTATGTAACTTGCGGCAAATCAAAGTTAAATAAATGCTCTTTTTAGATAAATATTATCATTTACATTTTTATAAAGTATGCTTTTCATTTAAATGGCTTGGAAATGCAAGTGCCAGTGTTGTCAGCTTTTTTGCTGTGCAATAACAAAGATCGGCTGGTATTCGTCTGTGAGTTGTTTATGTGACGGTATTTCTGTGTTTGGTTGTGGTTAGTCGGCTATTGTTGTTTAGTGTGATTAACTTCATTATGAGTAATATTAAAACTACCCGTAGTAATTCACCTCTAAGTGAAAATATTTTGCAAGGCAATCTGGACTGAACATAAACTTTGAAGACAGTGACAGTGAAAATGTGTATGATATTAGCAGTCTCGAATCAAGCTCTAATGAGGATGATACGGATGCAGATACCAATTATGATCCTGATATTCCTGGAACATCGTCAGGAGTCGCCCAAAGAGGTTTGAATTTGTCATTAGCTTTGTCCAGAACTAGACCTATAGCCTATGATAATACATCGTCTGAGGAGAAGGTTGATGAGCCAATCAAACTAGGCCTATTCCTGAAACAGTGACTAGAGGTCGGGGGTCTGGTAGACGTGGGATAAGGGTCCAAGAAGAGGTCGAGGAGAAGTGTGACTAAGTGTAAGTGGCAGATGTAGGCCTAGGCAAGAGGGTCAGGAACCTGACAGTTGCAGCTGGGATGAGGTAGAGGAGGAGAACAATGTCCCTTATCAACATGCATTTCAGTTTTCTGAAATAAGTGGACCAAACATTGCCCTCCCATCAATTCGAAACGTATTAATTATTTTAATTTGTTCTTCACGGTAAATTTTCTTCAAACCTTTGTTGACGAAACAAATCGGTACACTCGACAGTTTATATCGATGATAGAAAAACTATTCAAACATTCCAAAAAAGTAATTTTTAATGTTATTGGACGTATGGTTCTGAATACTTACATTCTATACAAGTTGAAAACCAACCAAGGCAAACTAGTAAGAGCAGACTTCATGAGAGACATCATAGAAGAGCTATCGAATGAGTGGTTGACTACCAAGTGTGTTCCCAATGATGGTCGTGGTGGTGGGGATGGTCCCCAACATGGATTTGGTCTCAGAAAGCTACCAGGAAGAAAAGAGAAACTTTGTAAAGCCTGCTCTGGAACCAATATTCCAGAAGGTAAAAAAGGTGTACGCGTACAGTTTGTGTTCGATGTAACGCTGGGATACACCCGGAGTGCTTAATAAAACATGTGTGCCACTAAAAAGAAGTGAAAACAGTTGTAAATAGTGTAAATATGTTCTAAAATTTAAAATTATGCTTACAATAGATAAAAACAATTTAATGTGTAACAGGGAATATTTTGTGTTTCTCAAGCATGGACACCGATACGTAAGTAAATTTTAATTTTTTCATAACTTTTGTAAAAAATTTTCAGGATTTGCTGATAACAATGTGTAGTTATAGGAAAAAATGCATTTGGTATTTGTGGTTTTACTTTTAAAATAATTAATCTTTATATAAGATTCCAATTTTTGCGAATTTCCCATAGGGAAGAAGTTATATATAAGTTATATTTGTCTGTGGACACGATAGCTCTCGTAAAAATGGTCCGATCGAGACCAAATTTGGTGGAGATATGTATTTCTACATTTACTCGAACGAGTTCGTTATCCGGGACATATCGGTCAATTGGAAGGGGTATTTTGGGGGTGATTGGTACCCCAAAATTGGGGTTTTTGCGTTTTCACATGCAATTTGAAAAATATTTAAATTTGATCTTTTATCATTAGAATCAACTCAAAAAACTACATAATTTAGTTCTTTAAAGTTTTGCTCTATCTGCAATTTAGGATCTAATATTAATCTTATGAAGGATAAGAAAAAAATATATATTTCACTTATTAATCTATATTTTTGGATGAAACTTGCTATTTAGCTTCATGTGGTTGAGATCCAACCACTTATGCTTAAAAATGATAGTTTATGTGTTAATCATTACAGCTAACCTGCATGTTAATCCAACTCTTTCCCTATGTTAATCATATAGGGAATAGGAAAACTCCTTTATTCATGGACAGATGTTGATGAGACTTCGTATGAATGATAAAAATAAAAATTGTTTATGGTAGAAATTCTTACTTTCAGTGTTCCTCACAGCAGCAAACCTGCATACTCTTTTCCATGTTAATCTTATGTAGAGTTGTAGGCAAGATAAATTATTTAAAACTTGTCATATATTATTATTATTATGTTATTGATTTGGAAATTCGCTGAGTACGCAGGTCTGCTGCGACGGGTGTGATGATTTTTATTACTAGTTGTAAATTTTATACTTCTGAACATTTCGATAACAAAAATAATAAGTTTTTCATAAATTTAAGCAGTATTTATTCATTTTTTTTAAATTGGTCTGCACATAGGTTCATGCAGTTTACTAGCTGCCACGCCACCAACCCAACTGACTCCTTCATTCCCGAAAAACTTAATTTTATACACAGGCACACATAACTTGGTAACTGTTAAAGATATTTTGATGAAATTTCTGTCACATTATATTAATAACTAGCCAAAGTAGCTGTTTTCGTTTGGGTAAAAAAGGCTGCAAGGTGTAGGCTCTACTGATAAATTTAAATTATTGTTAATCAATACTTTTTTTAAACATTTTGCCTCCCGGATTGATCAAAGTAACTAGATTAGGTTATAATACCTGTAGTCTTCAATCCACAGTTAAATGTTCCTTTTACACAACTAGTTTCGGGAACAATGTTCCCATTTTCAAGTGTTCTTCAAGTTTGTCTTCTGGTTACTTCAGGATGTATTCGTTTGTAAATAAATAAAATTTAACATATGATTTTTTAATTTAAAATTATTGTCTGGTGACATACAAAAAATTTTTTTAAACACTTGACGACGCAGATAACCAACGGTTTGACTAGCCGATACCTGTTTGACAGTTTTGACCTTAGGGTGGGGTAAGTTGTTGATCGTGTTTGTTTGGCGTACCACAAGCAATTTCTTCGATCCTGTCAAATAATATGTTGGAGCCAAAATTTAATTTTTCGTTGAGGAAATTAAATTATGGGTTTATTAAACTATTCGGGAACATTGTTCCCGAAACTAGTTGTGTAAAAGGAACATTTAACTGTGGATTGAAGACTGCAGGTATTATAACCTAATCTAATTAATACTTTATTGTATTGTTTTATTATTACAAAATGACAAAACACAAGTGTCTACATGACAAAGTAACATCTGTCAAATATTAGGAAAGGATTAACGTAATAGAAACAGTCATCAGGAGGGTTTTTAAAATCTATCATTCCACTATTTCAAACTAATAATTCACTAATTTCGATCCAGCAGTGTATCTGTTAAAATCAACTAAATTTCTTCTTCTTCCCGAACTGTCAAAATACTGTATAGTGTAAACTGATGTTGACATTAGAAAACATAAACATTGAAACCTCAGCAAGCTCTCACAGCAGCTCTTTCTTCTTCATCTTCCCGAACTGTCAAAATTTAGTGTTCACAGCTGTTGATATTCAAGTAATTTTATGTTTTCACTCTTTGAAAGTGTAAACATTGAAACTTATGACGTTCATGGGGCGTAGCCTGAAGGGATTTTAAGGAAATGATTATGCCTATGTGTTGCACAAGTTTAAGATCTACCTTTCTGTAAAATTTCAAACCGGTCGGATCAGTATTGGAAAGTAAACCAACAGTTGTAACCTAAGAAATCAAATGTTTGTATTGTAAAATATTTGTAAACAAACTTAATCCCCATAAGGTTAACATTAGACATAAAACCCCATAAAAAGTAAACTTATGGAGTTTTCCAAAAATTCTTTTCAACAAAACCTTCCCGGACACATATAGAGCAACTTCCTAAAATTTCATGGCATTTGGATGAGTAGTTTTGCAATGCATAAAGGTCATACATAAATACATTAATTTATATATATATATAGATTATAGATTATAGATTGCATATTGTGATCTATAATCTGCTTTGTTACTGAAATTATTATTTTTGGTTCACATTAATTGTGAACCAAAGATGACTTTTTCTCCCTTAGATCACAATTATTGTGTTTTAAGGGAGGAAAAATACGTAAAAAATATGTTTTAGAAAAACAGAAAAGAAATCATAAATATATGTCCGTGGTTAAGAAGCGGAGTTTAGCTGGCACAACGCGGCTTCTTAGCCACGGCCGCTCCGCGGTGGCGCGTGGGCCCTGTATTCTAATTTTAAAAGTGCATTTTCTCGGTTATCTGTGGACGGATTTCGTTCACCAAAGTACCGTTCGATTTGAAATTAAAATTCCAATCTTTTTTGTATCTTGTAAAATTTTATAAAGTTAATGGTTTTTTTGTTATTTTAATTTAAATATTTTTAACCACCGCCATTTTGAAAATATAAAAGAAAATTAAATGATACTTTGTAAATATTTTTCTCTGTAACCAATAAATATGTGTGCAAAGTTTGGTTTCTGTATCTTAAATATTTCTTGATATATATAGTTTTTTGTAAAAAATACAAAATGGCGGATAGCGGCTAAACGAAGGATTTTTCGACAAATGGTTATAGGTGAGTTTTCACTCGAAGTTTGTGCCCGACTTTAATAAACACCCTGTATATATATATTTATAATCCTAGTACTAACAACTATTAGATGTTGAATAACGACAGTGCAAAATTTAAGCTGCCTATGAACAGTAGTCTAGGAGATGTACCTAAAATATGAAAATTTTACTTGGGGCCTTACAGAGCGGCGGACTCCCCTTAATTGGATGTGTACAGGGCTGCTGACAAAATAAACTAGGTTACTAATGGGAGAAAATAATGTTAGTTTTGAGACTTTTTTTGGTGAATTTGGATTTACTTAAAATGATCAATCAGTTTTAACTGCTGATTAATAAATCCATCTTTAGCGTTATTTTGGTGAAATCGAATGAGTTCATCGAAATTCATAGTTAACGTGATTAAAACACACTTGAGTAGTTGAAAAACACTAGAGCTGAACCTCAGTCCGATTGGCAGGTTGTCTGAAACCAGAGTTCATTCTAATAAAAATTTGAGACAGACTGTCTACGGGCAGGTGCATTGTGGCAGCTTCCATTTGATATCAATGAACAAAAAGCTCACTTAGTCTGGCTCGATTGGCAATCGATGACAATCTGGCTCAGAAAACTAGGTGCATCACACCAGGTACTTTTTGCGTCACATTTACCTTTGCCTTCATGGGCTATCGTGTCCCGTGGTATCAGTTTTTTCTTCCATTTTCGATCTACAATGGTTAAATTAGTTGTTTTATCTAATGATATACAAACCATGAATAATTAGCTCATTGAGCGCTTTGAAACATGTTAAAAGTGCGGGAAAAAGTGAGAGAAATTCGTTAAAATACGGGATATTGTACGAATTTAGGAAAGCCTATTCGCTGGACACCCTATAATGGTAAGGTTTGACCTTCTGGTCAAGGTCTTTTGTCTAGATCTGTGCATATAGTGAAATTTTTTTTGTATTGGATAGCTCAAGTTCAGATTGGATCCGGATCGGATGGTTAAGAGTTTGGATCGGATAATATTATTTTCGCATTCGGACACTCACAATACCGGTAACGCTGTGAAATCAAATTTAAGAATTAAGAACTGGACTGTATAAAAAAAGGTTAGTTGTTGGCCAGATTGAGCAAAAACATTATGGTATTTACATTTTAAATAATTTTTGTTAAGAATAAATATATGGTTATGTTTGTATTTAAGTATGTAGGCTGTTTTCTAACATTCCAGCCCCCTTGAAATAATTTTAGATTATGTTTAAATCTGTGATACTTCTTCATCCATTTGTATTTGAAAGGGACATAACTTGGAAATTGATTTTTTCTTAACTTTGTTCTTCGTCTTTATGGAATCAACACACACGAAATGGTCCTTCCCAGGATGGATTTCTGAGACCCCTAGATTCCATTAGTAAGATGATTTAAGTTTTTGTCTTCAATTAAAACCAAATGCCTGATTTTGATGTTAGGGCAAACCCTAACATAGTAGAATAAATAAAGTAAAATAATAAAGTAGAATAAATCAAATATTCTACTTTGGCATCTTCTGGAGCTAATGAAGGTATTCCTTGGCCCTCCCGTTGCAGAAGTGTTGGATATTGTTGTCCAATGCATCCAGGGATGATGTAAAATAGATGTTACTGTTATCACACAGGGGCCTTGTTATCTCCATTTTACCTTTGAATATCCAACCCAATTTGGTTTCTTTTTTTCTATTTGCTTTTTTTTGAAGCGGGGCCTGCTTTAAATTTTGCATGGGTCCATAAGTCTAGCTGTTATATAATTTAGATTCAAGGTAGGACCTTTATCTGATAGGTGAACCATTTAATTACATAATATATCCCCCAGAAAATGTGCTCCCAAGATCATGTCTATTTTTGAGGGAATGTTGTATGATGGATCTGCTAGAAGAGAGAAATTTAGAAAAAGTTGCTTGGTATTATCAAACAAGACATTGCCAGGTTAACCTTGCTGTGAATTTAGGAAGAACTAAGATATCTAAATGAGAAATTAATTCTGATGTCCTAGACTTAACCAAAGCACTGACAATATGGTTGGCATCGGCCAACCATACCAACCATCGATAGCAGAACAATTAATGCCTGTTATTGAAATTGATGACTGCCATTTGTTAAGTTACAATCTTTAACCCTCTAAGGAGTAACGACGTTTTAAAACGTCATAATTTAAAAGCTGTTAAGGAGTAAGGGTGAAAACTTAAAACACACCTCAAAAGAGTAAAAAAATTTTCACTAAATTACATTGCAATATTGAGTACCAAACAGTTTTACCAACTTTTGAAAAAGGTATAGTTAGAAACGTGTTTTAGGTTCAAAACTTTCTAAAATAAACATTTTAGAATTTTTTTCAATCAATTCTCAATATTTAAGTCTTCCATCAAAGTAACTAAAGAAAGCATCGAGTGATGTCTAGCAAACGAATAACTCTCAGCTACTGAGATACAGACGTCAATAATAGGGTGAGTGGAACGAACGCTTTCACTTTTATTACCCACTGAACCTTCAGTGCTATAAATAACATGTCTAATAGAACTTCATGCCGCGCCACCATTTTTTCCGCCAAAACTTCCCCACAACCCATAACCTACCGAATACACCAATATACATGTTCCGCGTATCTACTTGTCTTTAATTATCGATTTTTAGCTTAAGAATCCATCTGTGTCAGGTTATATATATATATATATATATATATATATGTGTGTGTGTACGGTATTAGAACAAATTTCATCAAATGACGTTTTAAAACGTCGCTATTCCTTTTTGCGGAACCATAAAAAGACGTTTTAAAACGTCGATACTATTTTGACGCAAAATACGGTACTCTTTAAATGGTTAATTCAATCTTACACAATCATGCAATCTTACACACGGAATCTGTAAAGAATTTAAAATGTGATCCACAATTCAGCAATGCCTTACATGAAACTATTTTTCTGCTTGAATTAATAACATCAATCAAAGCAGTAGAAAGGATAGTGTGAGAGGTTTTGTGGTTGTCAATTGATCTTAAAACCTGTTGGTTGGCTTCTGATGAATAACTTTTACCCTGGACAAAATCATGTTTAGACTCCCGTACAGATTTTAAGCACAGAAGAGTTAATTATTTTACCACAAACCTTACATTCGTCTTGCTAACACACTGAGTACCTTTGTGAGGTTTCTAACAATTTGCACAAACCTGTAATCTTCTTACCTTAGCTATTCTGCCTGGAATTGAAAAATTCAGGAACTCTTCAACCCAGAAGAACGATGGGTGTGAGAATTGACTAACAGACATGGCTGATTTGAGGACTTGCTAGGTAAACTGCGAGAATTGAATTGAACTTGCTAGGATTGAGCTTCGCCATCATTGTCATTCCCTAGTTCTATTTCTTGCTGAATGCTCTCAAATTTTTCAAGCAGAGATTCGGCCTTTGGAAGTCGGGCAGACAACTCTTCCAGAAATGAATCAGTCAATGTTGAATTTTCAATAAAATTTCTAAATCTAGTGACCTGAGCCTTTATGGTGCTTTTTAGCGAATTTCCCATAGGGAAGAAGCTATTACCGTAGGTCTCATGGTGAGACTTAAGCCCGGGACCATGTTATTTTTTCTTCTTTAGGTGCCCAGAGTCCAAAAACAATAGTCGTTAAAATTTTAGCGAATTTCCCATAGGGAAGTAGCTATTACCGTAGGTCTCATGGCAAGAGTTAAGCCCGAGACCATGTTATTTTTTCTTCTTTAGGTGCCCAGAGACCAAAAACAATAGTCGTAAAAATTTATATATATATATATGTATATATATATATATATACATATATACAGCAGCAATATGATCTTATTAATTATTTGGTATTACCTGTATATTTATATATATGTGTCTGTGAACACGATAACTCTCGTAAAAATGGTCCGATCGAGACCAAATTTGGTAGAGACGTGTGTTCCTACAAATGCTCGGACGAGTTCGTAAACCAGACATATCGGTCAATGGGAACGGGTAGTTTGGGGGGGTTTTGTACCCCAAAATGGGGTTTTTTGTGTTTTTCACATGTAATTTTAAAAAATTTCTAATTTTTTATTTCACCATTGGAATCAGCTTAAAAAACTACACAATTAAGTTCCTTAAAGTTTTTCTCTATCTTCAACGGTTACCGAGATATAAAAAAAATCTAAACACAGTACGTTGTATTTTGAGGCTCCAATGTTAATCTTATGGAGGATTAGGAAAAATTAATTTTTCACTTATTATCTAATATTTTTGGATGAAACTTGATATTTAGCTTCATATGGTTGAGATCCAAACATTTGTGCTAAAAAACCATAGTTTATGTGTTTATCATGGCAGCAAACCTGCATACTCTTTTCCCATGTTAATCATATGGAGATTAGGCAAACTCCTTTATTTATGGACAGATGTTGATGAAAGTTGGTATAAATGTTAAAAATAAAATTTTTGATGGTATAAATGGCTACTTTCAGTGTTCCTCACAGCAGCAAACCTACTCACTCTCCCATTTTAATCTTATGGAGAATAGGAAAATAATTCTCATGTTTATTGACAGATTTTGACCAAACTTGTCATATATTATTATTATTATTATATTATTGATTTGGAAATTCGCTGAGTACGCAGGTCTGCTGCGACGGGGGTATTTATATATATATATATATATATATATATATATATATATATATATATTTCACTATTTAGTTCATCAAGTAGGGCTACTAATATAATTATCTACTAATATATGAAATTTAAATTATCATATGACATTTATTTACATTTATAAATTAAGATTATCAAATTAGGTTAAACATTTTTGTACTTCTTGAAGATGGGATGATTCCCGAAACATGTCGAAGAAATAATTAAAATGTTTACTAAGGGTACTCGGTTGACTTATTTAAAGATAAATATATATATATATATATATATATGTCTGTGAACACGATAACTCTCGTAAAAATGGTCCGATCAAGACCAAATTTGGTAGAGACGTGTATTCCTACAAATGCTCGGACGAGTTCGTAAACCAGACATATCGGTCAATAGGAACGGGTAGTTTGGGGGGGTTTGTACCCCAAAATGGGGTTTTTTGGGTTTTTCACATGTAATTTTTAAAAATTTCTAATTTTATATTTCACCAGTAGAATCAGCTTAAAAAACTACACAATTAAGTTCCTTAAAGTTTTTCTCTATCTCCAACGGTTACCGAGATATTAAAAAAATCTAAACACAGTACGTTGTATTGTGGGGCTCCAATGTTAATCTTATGGAGGATAGGGAAAAATTAATATTTCCCATATTAATGAATATTTTTGGATAAAACTTGATATTTAGCTTCATCTGGTTGAGATCTATCCATTTATGCTTAAAAATCATAATTTATGTGTTTATCATGGCAGCAAACCTGCATACTCTTTTCCCATGTTAATCATATAGGGAATAGGCAAACTCCTTTATTTATGGACAGATGTTGATGAAAGTTGGTATAAATGTTAAGATAACAATTATTTATGGTAGAAATGACAACTTTTAGTGTTCCTCACAGCAGCAAACCTGCACACTATTTCCCATGTTAATCTTATGGAGAATAAGCAAATAATTCTCATGTTTATGGATAGATTTTTTATAACTTGTCATATATTATTATTATTATTATATTATTGATTTGGAAATTCGCTGAGTACGCAGGTCTGCTGCGACGGGAGTATTATTCTCCATAAGCGTAATGTTAAATTTTTAGATTTTAGCGAATTTCCCATAGGGAAGAAGCTATTACCGTAGGTCTCATGGCAAGAGTTAAGCCCGAGACCATGTTATTTTGTTATTTTGTCTTCTTTAGGTGCCCAGAGACCAAAAACAATAGTCGTTAAAATTTATATATATATATATATATATGTGTCTGTGAACACGATAACTCTCGTAAAAATGGTCCGATCGAGACCAAATTTGGTAGAGACGTGTATTCCTACAAATGCTCGGACGAGTTCGTAAACCAGACATATCGGTCAATGGGAACGTGTAGTTTGGGGGGGTTTTGTACCCCAAAATGGGGTTTTTTTGCGTTTTTCGTATGTAATTTAAAAAAATTTTAGATTTAATCTTTCACAATTAAAATCAGCTTAAAAAACTACACAATTAAGTTCCTTAAAGTTTTTCTCTATCTTCAACGGTTACCGAGATATAAAAAAATCTAAACACAGTACGTTGTATTTTGAGGCTCCAATGTTAATCTTATGGAGGATAAGGAAAAATTAATATTTCACTTATTAATCAATATTTTTGGATGAAAATTTATATTTAGCTTACTGTGGTTGAGGTTCATCCATTTATGCTTAAAAATCATAGTTTATGTGTTTTTATCATGGCAGCAAACCTGCATATTCTTTTCCCATGTTAATCATATGGAGAATAGGCAAACTCCTTTATTTATCGACAGATGTTGATGAAAGTTGGTATAAATGTTAAAAATAATTGTTTTTGAAGGTATAAATGCCTACTCTCAGTGTTCCTCACAGCAACAAACCTGCACAATCTTTCCCATGTTAATCTTATGGAGAATAGGCAAATAATTCTCATGTTCATCGACAGATTTTGACCACTTGCCTTGTCGTATATTATTATTATATTATTGATTTGGAAATTTGCTGAGTACGCAGGTCTGCTGCGACGGGGGTATTTTGGTAATATTATCCAATAATGTGGTCATTGTGGGCACTTGTAGTCATTGAGTTGAAATTAATTTATATGAAATACTGATTTCATATTTCAATGAAAAAAAATTTCAATGAATTAAATACATGATTCGGTTAATCCGGCCGGTTATAAGGACCAAAAATTATTAAAAAAGAGACTGTATAAAGAAAAGGTTTAATATTGACAAGATTCAGCAAAAACATTATGTCATTGACATTTTAAATAATATTGTCAGAAATAAACATATGGTTATGTTTGTATATAAGAAGGCAGGTTGTTTTCTAACTCTTATTTAAGAATAAAGTAGAAAAAAATCAATAAAAATGTTATCAAAGTTATTAAATTGGACATAAAAAATCATAACTTCTCCATGGGCTGAACAACTAAACTAAACTTTATCCTACTTCATTGCATTTAAAAGCAACAAATTTTAAGATGGCGTAATTCATTAATGAAATCAACAAATACCTTATAATTCACCAATAAATTACATCAACAGGTCTTAAAAGTTATTTGTATAAACCATGGATGGATTGATAAATAATAATTAACAATTTTATTTCTTCCTTTTAACCATATGATTTATAACAATGAAAAAACCAATTGCCATAAACAAAGAACCAAGATTTGATAGACGAAGATGGCTCGTCGTCATCGGCTATCTGCTTATTATCGGGCTGCCAGGGTACAACAGTAAACCCATGAAATAAATTATTATGGTACCTTGTTGTAATATAGTAATTTAATCTTAAAATTATCTAACAATACACCATCTAATAAAAAAATCACGTAAATTCATCCAATAAAGAGAATACCCCCGTCGCAGCAGACCTGCGTACTCAGCGAATTTCCAAATCAATTATAAATAATAATAATAATATATGACAAGTTTTATAAAAATATGTCCATAAACATGAGAATTATTTGCCTATTCTCCATAAGATTAACATAGGAAAAAGTGTGCAGGTTAGCTGCTGTGAGGAACACTGAAATAAGTCATTTCTACCATGAATAATTTTTATCTTAACATTTATACCAACTTTCATTAACATCTGTCCATAAATAAAGGAGTTTGCCTATTCCCTATATGATTATTATGGGAAAAGAGTATGCAGGTTTGCTGCCATGATAAACACATAAACTATGATTTTTAAGCATAAATGGATAGATCTCAACCAGATGAAGCTAAATATAAAGTTTTATCCAAAAATATTGATTAATACAGGAAATATTAATTTTTCTCTATCCTCCATAAGATTAACATTGGAGCCCCACAATACAACGTACTGTGTTTAGATATTTTAATATCTCGGTAACCGTTGGAGATAGAGGAAAACTTTAAGGAACTTAATCGTGTAGTTTTTTAAGCTGATTCTAATGGTGAAATATAAAATTAGAAATTTTTAAAAATTACACGTGAAAAACGTAAAAAAACCCATTTTGGGGTACAAACCCCCCCAAACTACCCGTTCCCATTGACCGATATGTCTGGTTTACGAACTCGTCCGAGCATTTGTATGAATACACGTCTCTACCAAATTTGGTCTTGATTGGACCATTTTTATGAGAGTTATCGTGTTCACAGACACATATATTTAGATATATATATATAAAAATTTTAACGACTATTGTTTTTGGACTCTGGGCACCTAAAGAAGAAAAAATAACATAGTCCCGGGCTTAAGTCTCACCATGAGACCTACAGTAATAGCTTCTTCCCTATGGGAAATTCGCTAAAATGTGGAATGAAAACAAGTGGAATATTTTCTGGTTATGTGAACACAGAATGACAAAATATGCCAAATGTAAACTTGGCAACACTTTATCTTAGTGCTCAAAACCGAAGAACTTGAGAATTTGATTATGAAAAATAGTCAAAAACATCGAAGATATTAAAGTACAAATTTGATCTATAGTTTTGTTTACTTTTATGGATTACTATTGCTAATATAAGTAGAATTAACTGAGCATCCTTTGATACAATCCCTTTATAACAAGATGTTTACATATTTAGGCCATTTTCAAGTTACTCATATTAAAAAATAACCTAATCCAAACAAAATATAAATGACATATGATTAAATTAAATAGTTCCAAGTTTATAAATGTACATTGTGTTTCTGAGGAAGTTTGTGTAAAAGGATTTTTGTATGTATGTATATGTAAAATTAATTATTGGCATGGATATCTCTTAGCTCTGGGATATATATATATATATATATATATATATATATATATATATATATCAATAAAAAATAAATAATAAATTTAAATAAAAAAAAAGGGTACTGTGTTTTTAAATGTTTTTTACATTAGTAACAAATATATATATATATATATATATATATATATATATATATATATATAAAGTGTCAATAAAATTAATAATACATATTTTTTTATTTTCTTGCAAACAGAAATTCATACTGATAAAGTGTAAAATTGTCTCTTTAAACATCCATCACATGCATTAAACACAATATTTTATGTTTGACTGCTTCTGGAAAACTATAAATTCGATTTTTTAATTAATAATTTTTTTAATTAATAAAATTATAAATACAGTACGTATACATTTTTCGGAGCATTTGGTTATTTATCACACATTTAATAAGTTTTAAAATTGTTATTAATCACTAACTTAACACATTACAAATATATTGCCATCATGTTAAACATGAAACATACAATGAGCTATGCAATATTCTTCTTGTGAATTTTCATAAATATCAAAAATTGGTTAAAAAGATTAGTACACATTTCAAAATACCCTTCCCACTGGATATTTACCCGGTTCATACCTGAAGTTACACAAGTTAAAATTACACTGTTTACAATCTATTGATGTCATAATGTACAGAGAAAATAAAATCATGATGTATAAATATTAAAATCAAAATCCCTGATCCAGGAATTTTTTTTAAGAATCCACAGTAAACAAACTTAAGGATTGTTCTAGTTGTAAGAAGGAAAAACAATATTAATGGAGTCGTTAAATTTAATTTGAAAAAAGATAAAAGAGGTCCACCTTATCAAAAGCTAAAAAACAGGGTATTGAGCCCCACCCTCTCTAGACTTAAATGCAATAATAAAAAAATACCAGATTAACCACAATTATAATACAGGTAAAATTCATGTTGAATGAGAGTAAAATGCTTTCGTATAGTAGTAGCCTATTGATAGCTAGTAAAGTGAAGGTCTCTCTAATATGTCTCTTAATATCCGTCTCTTTAATATCTGGTGGCCGGTCCTTTTGAAGACTGGAACATCCTTCACATTCCAGTTACCAGGAAATTGTGAAGGTTTGAGAGGGATTACTTATCAGCATAAAGCAATATATAATTCAGTATGTGCTAGTAAACAACTGTTCAGACAAAAGCCGACATTTCATATTTCTACCCGACTCCAAGACAATAGCTGCGCTGTAGCTACTCGGCGATCGTTTCCCGAAATTACTCCATACAGCTGACGGCGGAATTCAAGTCAGCTGCGCCTGTTGTGCCCCTCTCTCTTCCAGTGTTGGGTCAGGCGTGGGATCAATGCACAACGGAGATTGCGCCCTGCGTGTTCGCGATACGATTGTGAATATCGAACTCCAGTTTACTGAAATACTTGTGGATCATCCCTTAGTAATCCTTTGCTAACCTATGCTCCATGTCCATAAAATTGGATAGTTACACTGATAGTCTAATGAAAATATATTTACAAACTAGCAGTAAGCCCGTCATTTGTACGGGTTGTAGAATTCAGTTTAAAGAAGAAAGATCATCATATCAAAATATAAACCTGAAATCCTAAACAAATTAATACAAAGAAAATAAATCAATACCCAGCTTTATTATTTAGCATTACTTTACAATTGACTAGATTAGAACATTAATACCATTATTATTGCCTAAGATGTGGGTTTTAAATGCTCGTTATTTACTTTTCAAGGGTAAGCGCACAATTTTAAGCCTTTAAAACTTCTCTGGAATGTAGAGAATGTATGAAATAAGTTTCACTGTTATCAGATCTCAGGTTGTTTCGGAGAAGACGGCGTAAAATGCCTCCTGGAGCGTCACAGATACAAATTGAGATAAGACTTGTTTCGGCTTCTCTAACGCACGAAACGTAAAAATAATGTAAAATGAATAATTCTGAACAATGAACAGATAAAACTCAGATTTTATTTATATAGATGGATTACGCACGATTAGCTAGAATTAACGTTCATGTTGCTAGAAGTTTTAATACTTATTCCTCATTTATGAGTATTACGACGCCGAAAAGTTACAGAAAACTGGTTTCTAAATAAGCAAGGCATATTTTGTTAGTATTTCCTACTTTCATGGATTCATTTCAGTGAATTCATGGACCGAATCCCATCGTCCATGGAAAACATCTTTTAGATATGATATGGATTGTCGATATTAGCGCCGGCGCGTCGGCGCCGCGGCTGTAGCAGACAGCAGTAGCCACTGAGCCAGTAGCGACCGAGTCTTCCACACGACCAGTGCCTATATCCAAGTCTTCCGTAGTTTGTAAGTGAGTGTTGGTATGATGTCGTCGGACCCGTGTAGCGTCGACGGCTCGGCGTTGGTGTGGCGACGGATGTGGGGTCAGGCCTTGGGTCTCGCCAGGCCCAGATGTCAGCGATGTCGCTCCAGACAGACGCTGCTACCACTCGCCGACCTCCAGCTCTGCCTCTTGCCCAAGAAACCCTCGTGCTGCGCCGCCCCCGCCCTGCGATCCGTCGTCAGGTCAGCGATATAGCACTGCTAGATTTTATTTTGTTTTCGTATTTTCTTTCTTTTTTGTGGTATCGTTTTTTTAATATTTCGACGTCATTCCCTCTACCACACAGTTTTTGTGAATAATCTTATAGTTCAGAATGTTTTACCACTCCACTGCTGTGCCAATTATATGAACAACTCGGCAGGCGGCCTTAGTGACACAGTCGCATTGGTTGACTGATGACTAGTTGACATTGACGATTGGGAGAAGAGCGAGGCAAACTACAAAACTAGCGTTAGCTCAGTCAACTACCTTATGCTAAAATATATTATACAATAGAAATATCTTCTATAAAAATAAAGGTCGCAGTATCTTTAATAAGTCTTAAAGATTTGTTTGCCTGCAACAATGGCCTTCAAACGTTAAATTTTTAATTGATTAGTAATTAAGATTACAATACATCTATATGCTTCACGGATTCTCTACATAATTATCATCAATGTTTATATCATCACACAACGGATTTAAGCGAATAAAAGTACAAAAATATCTTCACAATTTTTTTTGTATTGAAAAAAGTTGTTATATTAAATTCAACAACATTTACATCACCATCAATTAACCAGTCATAGATGTGAGTTTATTTTCTACGTGAAGCAAAAGTGCTGATGGTGACACTACCTCTACTTATATTGCCAAATGTTCCCTCCGTTAATGAAAATCATTTTATTTAATGTCAATCTTGCACACAACTTGTAAAGCTAGTGAAATGTAATTTTTTATCGCACTTAGTAGTCCTCGTCATTAAAAATGTTTGTTTTTACTTCCCTGTGGGAAATAGTTTAGATAATGGATATATTGTCTAAAGGGAATGTTTTCTGTTCACCTACACAGCTGTTCTTATTCTTATAAAAATTCAATACAATCGTTCTGGTAGTTTCTATGGAAATGGTATCTAAGCACTTCCGCTGCACTTTTTGCGTTACACAAATCTGCTAAAACCCCCTGAGCTTAGACATATCCATATCAAAATTCTTTTTCATTTACTATTTCTAATACATAACAAGTAATGATATCCCCAACATTCATTACAACATCCCTTAGTTTTATTTTCTCGTAAGTCTTTATCAGAGATCGTAACGACACCGTGTTTTGTTGTCCGTGATGTAATTTTCCAAAATTATTATAATAGGGCACCAACCAAACTTCATTATAATTATGTCACTTGAGAATAAAACATTCCTATGGAAACATTCTTTAAAAAGGCCAAATGTTTCAACAGTTTGTTATTTCAGTGAAGATTGAGACTGCGCGTAGTCGTTTTTTTGTTTAGCCAGGCTACCAAAGCTGGTCGAATATATTGTTCCCTTTACAGCTGGGCTATCTTACCTTCAATAATTGAAATTGTTATTTCTCTATGAAAGTCCTAGTGTTGGGCGAGTGGACATCATCATTCTTTAACCGTGTGATTAGAATCGTTACTAGGTTAACTAAAATATTTCAAATAAGTTCAGCTACAGGTATAATCAATCACATCCTATAAAGGGTAAGGGGATTAAGATAACTGAACAGATTTTTACACGAAGTTTTAAAAGCTACGTTACGAACCAGCCTAACTTCTGAAAGGCAAAAGGTTTCTTCAATCTACAATCAGAGGAATAGAATATGCCCAAAAGAATAGGTCATATGAAAAGAAAGAATGATTAAATCATAATATTTTTCATTGTTATTGTTATGATAATAAGATATTCTTCTTTATGAGTAAATTCTACTTAACATTCTAAATTTCACTCACAGAATATGCTATTCCGTGAAAATAGCTTGTCAATGTTTAGAACCCAAAACTTACCCTCTTTACTTTCAACGGTCACGCATTTCTTGTCTGTTATTGTTATATGGATATTTTCGATGTTTAATCCAACAACAACAATATTACAAGCTAATCGAGGTCTACTTTAAGGCCCGTATTAGACTTGGTCACTTGGCGACGTCACCGGTTGCGTCACCGGTTACCTGACTAGTCGGTGGGCATTAGTTCTTACGGCGCTTATTACACTAGGGTCACCGGTTGCGTCACCAGCGTTTGGTGACTGACCGGTGACTCTGCCCCGTGACCAGACGAGTCACCACTGGTGACCAAGAATTGTCGCTGTGTATTGAATCAAATGGCACCTATCACACACAGTCACCGCTGTTGCGTCACCACTGTATTTTTGTGTTCTGCAGTTCAGTTGTTTTGATACCAGTGTTGTAAGAGGACGTCATGTCTGAAAAATATGAAGAAATGCAGAAGAAATATGAAGAAAATATTGTTTTTTCCTTTTCTTGTCACCACTAGAAATTTTACTTGTTTTACATATTACTTGTTGAGTAGACAACACACTACACTGGGACTCAACACAATCATCTTGTTTTTTCCCTTTCTAATCTTCTTCACCACTAGACATTTTACTCGTTTTACATTTCACTTGTTGGCTAGACATTTTACTCAAAGGTTAACAAAACAGTGCACGTCCTATCCGGATGAGACGACAGCGCTGAATGAGTGGTGACTCTCCTGGTGTCGCGGCTGGCTGTCCGTACAGTCACCCGGTGTCGTCACCGGTGACGCAACCGCTGACGTCGCCAAGTGACCAAGTCTAATACGGGCCTAAATTAATCCATTCTAAATACGCACTAGCCTGGTGTACACTTTAGTACTTTAAATACTAGTAAGGCAGTCTAGCACAATTCAGATATGTCGTCCGCATTTCTATTTCTTTATTTTCGTCAGCTTCATTTAACTCAAGACACTCATAAAAGTGAAGTTCTTACGAGTTTTTCCACAAATATCTCGGCTGAGATAAGCGTGGCGGCGCGGAAGGGCTAAGGCCACCTGTAAGCGGCTTACGACACTTGATTGGAAATACCGCACTTGTGCACCTCATATTTCTGGATCAAACAGTCTTTGAAGTATTTGCTTTTCAAACGACTGAAATATGACGAATCGTCATTCATGTCTTCCTTTTTTTAGACGATTTAAGGCAAAATGTATTTTAGAGGCGTTTTGTTTGATTATACCTCATAATATAGTAGTTGTGTACACAAGAATTTTTCGGAGGCTGAGATAAGAGTTTGGAAGTTGATATGTAATTATGTAATTATGTGTTATTGACATATAGTTAGGCTGGTGTTGTGAATCATCCTCACACATTTTTCTAAATATCAAGCTTCTCTTCCCATCGAATTTATTAAGTGCGATTTTTAAGGTGATGGTAAAATTTTTCCTTCATCGATAAGATAATGGCAGCTCCAATTAGAGGAGATAGATTAATTGAAATAGATTCCCCTCCAGCCTCATTTTCTACCCAGTTACATTTTCAGGAATTTCCAACCAATGATTTGAGTGGTGTAGCTAAATTGGAAGTGCATAATTCTCATACCCTGACATTCAATCAGACTCCACACACTCCTGGAGCATCAACGGTTGCATCTAGCACACCTATCTATAATGAATCACCAGACAAACCATCTTACTCAATGTGGAGCCTTGAGTATTATCAGCAACTTTTTGATGTAAACACAGATCAAGTCCTCGAAAGAATAGTATGGGCTATGGTACCAAAACCAGGAGTTAATTACCTTCAACAGTATATACAATCCAAACCTGATCTCTACGGGCCATTCTGGATATGTGTTACTTTCGTATTTACAATTGCTATCAGTGGAAATTTAGCTAACTATTTACAGACTGCAGCAAGCATGCACTATCATTGGAAATACAATTTTCATGCTGTTACATTAGCAGGAACAGCAATATTTGCCTACGCTTGGCTTCTTCCTTCATGTCTCTGGGGATTTCTTAAGTATCAAGGAGCATTACATGAGGGTGCCATAACTCTGATGGAACTGCTGTGTGTATATGGTTACTCTCTGGCCATCTACGTCCCTGTCTCTATTCTGTGGGTCATCCAGGTTAGCTGGTTACAGTGGCTTCTTCTCTTCGCTGGAACTGCTATGTCAGGGTACGTCCTGGTGACGGCTATCTGGCCAGCCATCAGCCAACGCAGTCTGATGTTGTTGGTCGTCATCCTCGGCTTCCACGTACTGCTCGCTGCCGGCTTCATGCTGTCGTACTTCCACGCCTCTCCTCGTGATCTCCCCCCTCTCATGCCTCCAGTCCCGTCAGCACAACCACCTTCGTAAATGTGTGCAGTACAGATTTTCAACACAATTTATCTTGAATTTGATCTATTTATCAGGTGAATATTTTTTCAAATGTCAAGCAAACCATTGTAGTCATAGTCTCATTATAGCAAGATGAAAGTTTGATATTGTTATAACTATAAAACAAAAACTTAAGGTATGCTTTAAAATAATATTGAGGGATAGTAATCATGAGATGTAACATAACGGCTCGAATGTGTTTTCACTGAAATTAGATTTGCTTCGTTTTAATTTCACGTGGAACAAGAATAACAACAGATAATAATACAAAATTAAATAATATTAAAATATAATACAGTAATAATATAATTTAACTTATTGCTGAATCCCCAAAACGTCAATTTTTACTCGTACCAAAATTAAAATTTATCCAATTTATAATGCTATAATTAATTGTTGGACTGTTCATATATTCATTTTTACTATAATAAGCTTGATTTCGTACAAAATATTTTGGCGTTTTTTTAAATTTTTCCTTTATTTAATTTTATGAAATTATGCAGTCGATTCATTAATGTTAAATCTGATGAAAGATTGGAAAAATCTAAATCTGCTGTTGAGGTCGAAATGTACTATCATTTCTTGTATTTACGAAACGGCATAAATCGAGGAAATTATTGGGGGACATGTACGTGTGTCACCTCACTCACAATGTAATAAGTCTTCAACAAGTGTTTGCCGAGAAAGCTGAAATACAGCGTAAACGTAATACGCTGTCTGGAGGTGTACATTTTTTGGGAAATACCAACAATCAGTCACTCATTTTTTGACATAGCTGTGTCTTAGCTGGGGGGGGGGGCTATTGGGAATCCGCCAGACCAAAATCGCAAACGGAAGTAACGCCATATGGTTATAAGGACAGCTTTTTAGAGGAATTTATAATATTCCCTTTAGACATAGGTAGCTATGATCTAAGCTGTTTCCCAAAGGGAAGTAGATACATTTTTTCCCTACCCTTTTTAATGTAACAAAATAAAATGAAATACATTTTATTTCCAGAAAAATACACCTTTTTTACGGAACTATAAAAAACAAAAGGTGGTGAACTACGTTGTGAAGTACCTTTATTAATATTTTACTTAGTTAGCAAGTTACCTTTAGGACGCATTTTCGAATTCGAACTACAGTAGTGTTGTCAACATTTGTATTATTAGCCCAGTGTTGCTAGTTGGGCGCGGGGTAGAGCTAGTATCTTTGAAAGGAGAACGTATCAGCAAATCAGCGTGTCAATTCACCGAACAATTTTGTTTTAATTTGAAAGTAAATTTTTGTTTAGCGTTTATGGGAGAAAATCCCCTCCAAAGGGAAGACTTCACGTTTATGTTTTGATGAGAACTACACCTCGTAAACGTACAAATGAATTCAATAACATTTCATTATTTGATATATGAACAGATATATTGAATATCTCTAAGCGTATTTGAGCTGAATTGTATGTTAAGGTTTCTGTACCATTTGGATTGCAGGTCTAGGTTTCTGTACCATTTTTATTGTAGGTCTAAGTTTATGTACCATTTGGATTGCAGCTCTAGGTTTCTTTACCGAAAAATCGTGAATTTTTAAAACATATACGAAAAACAGGTGATTACATACCAGAATGAAAAATGCACTGTTATTATAAATATGCATAACTACGACTGAGCCTATAAAGGTGATACTACAGGGTCAGTGACTGTTGTCAGCGAGCTCTATTTAACTGGGTAGGATCTGGACTGGGTAGGATGACACCAGACGACTCTCCTGATATGTCTAACGCACCGTCTAGTGTATGTGTAGTGTGTAGCAGATTGGTTAATTTGTATTTTAGGACTCATTTGCGAAAACGTTTATCATCTATATTTATATAACAAACAGGTTTTGTTTATACAGTGCAACATTTAAAAATACCCCCGTCGCAGCAGGCCTACGTACTCAGCAAATTTCTAAATCAATAATATAATAATAATTATATATGACAAGTTCTATCAATATCTGTCGATAATTGTGAGAGTTAGTTATTCTCCATAAGATTAGCATGGGAAAGAGTATACAGGTTAGCTGCCATGATAAACACATAAACTATGGTTTTTAAACATAAATGGATGGATTTCAAGCACATGAAGCCAAATATCAAGTTTCATAAAAAATATAGATTGATTAGTGAAATATTAATTTTTCATTATCCTCCATAAGATTAACATTGGAGCCCCAAAATACAACCTACTGTGTTTAGATTTTTAATATCTCGGTAACCGTTGGAGATAGAGCAAAACTTCAAAGAACTAAATTGTGTATTTTTTAAGTTGATTCTAATGGCGAAAGATAAAATTCAAAAAGGTTTCAAATTACATAAAAAATGTAAAAAATATTTTTGAGTACAAAATCCCCCTGAACTACCCGTTCCGATTGACCGTTATATCTGGATTACGAACTCGTTCGAGGTAATGTAGGAATACACGTCTCTACCAAATTTGGTCTTGATCGGACCATTTTGACGAGAGTTATCGTGTTCACAGACACGAAGGGTGCTTATGTTCATTTAATTTACTAATAACAATATATAACATGGTCCCGGGCTTGTCATGAGACATACGATTATAGCTTCTTTCCTATGGGAAATTCGCTAAAATAAATTTAAGATAACCATTACGTAATCTCTTAAAAGTCTCTCCAGCTAAGGCGTTGCAGTGTTGTTGTTAGATTTCCACGACCACAACACCATGCTTATGCCGTCGACGTTGGCAGGACTGCTGCCGCGGCATTGTCCATATTGATCGTAGCACAGGAAGGAAAGGATCGATAGTTAGCAGACAAGTGCTTCACATTTCCCCGCTGCCTCTGGCATGCTCCCGGTTTAAATTCCAAATTACTTTCTCTCTCACTTCCAAAATTGTGTTTGATTTTGGTTTTTATACTTAGTTGTAATCTGTGAAACAGTGGTCATTTACTTTAACTGGCAAGTCTAATTTCAATTTTAGATTGAAAAGGAACATGAGCAAAATTTTCTACCATCCATCAAATCCCGTTTCCGGTGCATACCTAACATAATTATCAATTAGTTTAGAAACATATCCTTAAGATTTTACTTATTTTAGGAATATTATTTCGTGGTGTTATTTCGTCGCCTCAACATTGGCACCCTTTAAACGTTACCAGGTTTCCAGATCTGTCACAGGATTTAATCTTTCAGTGATGGAACTTAGTAACTACTAGCTGACCCGGCGAACTTCGTAACGCCCAACAGTAAATACGTGTAAACTTTCAGATTGGCCATGTTCTGAAGTCGAATAGCATTACGACTTCGTTGTGAAAAATTCGATATTCTGGGTCGGCATAGTTAATAACAGTACTGAAACGATAAGACATATTAATAACATTCCCACAAAACAAATAAATCTGAGTGGATTGATTAACAATTTTTAATCCAACCAAAAACCAAACAAAACCTAACTGTAATACAACTTTTATAGGAAAGATATACAACAGCTGATTATTATAACAAACGTAATATGTATAAACACCGTAATTATTTTTTATTTGGCCGACAGAATTATAAACACGTGACTTTCAATCAGACAGAACATAAACTATTAACGTGGTGAATAAATATGTTCATTTAGGACAGTACAAATTTACTTCATAGTTTTGCATTAATGAATGATTCATATAGCATTGTTTAGTAAAGAATATTGCTAATGGAAAGTAATGCAACAGCTTGTCCAAGCTACGCGTCGCTGCTGCTACACGAGCGAACGACGCATTCACCATCGCTACCTTGTCCTAGCTACGCGTCCCTGCTGCTACGCGAGCGACGCATTCACCAACCGCTACCTTGACCGAGCCACGCGTCGCTGCTGCTACCCGCGCGAACGACGCATTCACCATCGCTACCTTGTCCTAGCTACGCGTCCCTGCTGCTACGCGAGCGACGCATTCACCAACCTATACCTTGTCCGAGCTACGCGTACCTGCTGCTACGCGAGCGACGCATTCACCAACCGCTACCTTGTCCGAGCTACGCGTCCCTGCTGCTACGCGAGCGACGCATTCACCAACCTCTACCTTGTCCGAGCTACGCGTCCCTGCTGCTACGCGAGCGACGCATTCACCAACCGCTACCTTGTCCGAGCTACGCGTACCTGCTGCTACGCGAGCGACGCATTCACCAACCGCTACCTTGTCCGAGCTACGCGTCCCTGCTGCTACGCGAGCGACGCATTCACCAACCTATACCTTGTCCGAGCTACGCGTCCCTGCTGCTACGCGAGCGACGCATTCACCACCGCTACCTTGTCCGAGCTACGCGTCCCTGCTGCTACCCGCGCGAACGACGCATTCACCATCGCTACCTTGTCCGAGCTACGCGTCCCTGCTGCTACGCGAGCGACGCATTCACCATCGCTACCTTGTCCGAGCTACGTGTCCCTGCTGCTACGCGAGCGACGCATTCACCACCGCTACCTTGACCGAGCCACGCGTCGCTGCTGCTACCCGCGCGAACGACGCATTCACCAACCGCTACCTTGTCCGAGCTACGCGTCCCTGCTGCTACGCGAGCGACGCATTCACCATCGCTACCTTGTCCGAGCTACGCGTCCCTGCTGCTACGCGAGCGACGCATTCACCACCGCTACCTTGACCGAGCCACGCGTCCCTGCTGCTACGCGAGCGACGCATTCACCACCGCTACCTTGACCGAGCCACGCGTCGCTGCTGCTACCCGCGCGAACGACGCATTCACCATCGCTACCTTGTCCGAGCTACGCGTCCCTGCTGCTACGCGAGCGACGCATTCACCATCGCTACCTTGTCCGAGCTACGCGTCCCTGCTGCTACGCGAGCGACGCATTCACCAACCTCTACCTTGTCCGTGCTACGCGTCCCTGCTGCTACGCGAGCGACGCATTCACCAACCGCTACCTTGTCCGAGCTACGCGTCCCTGCTGCTACGCGAGCGACGCATTCACCAACCTCTACCTTGTCCGAGCTACGCGTCCCTGCTGCTACGCGAGCGACGCATTCACCAACCGCTACCTTGTCCGAGCTACGCGTCCCTGCTGCTGCTACGCGAGCGACGCATTCACCAACCGCTACCTTGTCCGAGCTACGCGTCCCTGCTGCTACGCGAGCGACGCATTCACCAACCGCTACCTTGTCCGAGCTACGCGTCCCTGCTGCTACGCGAGCGACGCATTCACCAACCGCTACCTTGTCCGAGCTACGCGTCCCTGCTGCTACGCGAGCGACGCATTCACCAACCGCTACCTTGTCCGAGCTACGCGTCCCTGCTGCTACGCGAGCGACGCATTCACCAACCGCTACCTTGTCCGAGCTAGAGCAAGTTCGTGTCCTCTTTCTTGATATCATCCTCTTGTTATTGATGACTCAACGCATAACTCGTAAACTCATCTGTTCCAGTCTGTAGTACGCTCTGAATTTGTCATCATCACACTCCAGGTCTTCCATTAAATGGTTGTAATCCTGAAACCTTTTCTTTTTTATTAATGGGGTAAAGCCATTCCGACCTCCCTAATACTGAATACAGTAATACCAGTCCGTTATCTCTATCACTAGACTCACTCAAGTCTCTCATTCACGGAAGAGCAAAATTTGGTTCGCACGACGGCACTGAGTACGCCATTTCCCGAATCAATGTGTACATGTACAGCTGACGGCATGGAGGCGTAGGATGGGGAGAGCGACATCTGCGACGTAGCCGGGCAGTGTGGACTGTGGAGTGGCTTTTCATTATACGTCGCCGACATATTAGTACACCGAAGACAAATTCGGCGTATTAATAAGTGAGCTACGGCAGTATGGCGTGGCCTTTAGTATATATTCTAACAGTATTGTATTTTTCCTATTTAACAAGGGTTGTATATTTATTAAATACATTCACTTTCCTTCTAAAGTCTACTTTAGGCTTTATCTGTAAAAAACAATCCTAATGAACATATTTATATAATATAGGCCTAATATAAAATTATATATATTATATTAATATAATGTATTATACAGCACTACTACCACCATTGCCACTCCTCTTAGTTCTTCTAGTCGAGGGACCATTGTTTAAGCTGATAACATAGTACTCGCTCACGCGCACATAATATTGGTAAAAATATCCGTTGTTTATTAACAGATCCTCATGATTTTGCGTTCATTCGATAGGTAATAACATTTGACGTCACTATTTATTGCTATAAATTTTAAACAATCAACCATTTTAAGTTATTTTAATTTAAATGGCCGCAAATTTTAGGATAAAATTTTAATATCGTTGATGTTTTTGTCTTTACTATTTAAAGACACATAATCGGTTGAAATGTTACTAAGATATAAAATATTTTGTATAAAATACAAAACGGCCGATATATGGCTAGGTATGCATTTTAAGACGTTTCCCTGTAAAAAACCTTTTTGCTTATTTTGGCCCAATAAACCACATTATGAAGTTTGGCGATGGATTTAACTGACACTCTGTGTTTGGTTTATATTAAATTGCACACTTAATACTATTTTTTGTCAAGAGTATAACATAAAATGTATTTTTTTAATCCTATATTAAGTACTTTACTAATTACCATATATTACTAGCGTGTGCGAATGCTGAATACGTCAAGAATTAATTGAACCCGAAGAATTGATTACGAACTTTTCTTTGTGGATTTATTTTTTGTTATTCGTTCACCCAAGGCCCATTTTAAATCAAATAATATTTGCAATTCTATGCCTCCGCCCAACACAATACAGTAGTTAGTTCGCATACATATGCAGTAGCCACGTGCCGTGCGCGTGCGCGGCTGCCAGCTGTTCCGTGCGGGATCAATACCGGCCGGCTGCTGCTGCAGGCAGGGTGGAATATCGAACCGGGCCATTCTCGATATATCGCTCGTTCGGCTTTTGAAACTCGCAACGTTTATTGGTGAGCTGGTTAGATAAATTCATGATACAGGTCACCTATTATTTCAAAAGACATTAAGATGAAATTCTGTAAACATTTGTTTTAAACTCAGATGGGTACGTGGGAGTATTCGGAATGAACAATTTTCTGCTGAATAATCTTCTAGGAATTTAATCGTCTTTAAAATCCACTGCCTATTTCATATTAAAATAAAAACTCTGATGTGAATGTTAAAGATATTAATAATAAATCAAAGTTGTTAATGACAGAAGTTTGACCTTATTTATTGTTTGAGAAACATTTGTTCACGTTTTGTATATTTAATTCTGAGCTGCATTATACAGTGTTGCGATAAACATTTGCTGATAAAATACCTCTAACCATTATTTATGAACAATTACTATTTGCGGTTGCCTATTTCCGGTTTATGGTCGATTGTCATTGTATTGAGGGACCGACGATTAGTCGGGGGTCTTGTCTGTCGATATATCGACATACACTATCGCCGACTTCACCCCCTGCCCCTGCCGTAGCGACTGACAATGCAGTGCTAGGCGCGAGGGGGAGGGAGGCGTTTTGACACCTCGCAGCCCACTTAATGTTGTCTTTTTCTAAAACTGACTCAATTATGGTAGAAACTTGTGCCTTCAACCCTGACGTCTGGAAATCGCCGGCGACTTTCGTCGAGTAAGTGTTTGAAACATGTTTTTATACCTGATAAGTGATAACACTATTTTTATTCTTTCCTAAGGTCACTCACTGTTTCTGCAATCCAAGTCGCCATAATGTTTTAGGGATGTAATGCTTTGTATCTCAATAGTTTTTGTACTAAAATACAGAAAATGCTTATTTTTATTAAGTTTTGCATTAAAATATATTTTGTAAATAAAAATATATAATAAATACTTTGATACCTTTATTTAACTTTTATTTTTAAGTTCTTTTTTATTTAACTTCAGTTATTTTCCCACCCATTTATAATATTTTAAATGAATCATGGAAATTACATATATCTTAAAAGTGTAAAATCCCACATTTATAAAGTAAAAAAAAATCAACAGAATCTTACCTAAATTGTAGCCTCAAAGAATTCTATTCTAAATACAAATATTTCCCTTTATTTATTATTTCCATTACCGTATATAATATAATCAGAAATTTGATATAGATTTGATTATATTTTGCAAATGTTGATAGTGTGAAGGAGACACACCAGATGGCAGAGGCACAGCTGGAGAAGAATGCTCGGCTGCGAGCAGCATTTGGTCTGAGTGAGACATTCGTGGAGGGCAGCAGTCTGACACGACGCGGCACACAGAGTGACAACCAAGGGTACACACTGGTGCGCACACCAAGTCCAGCACCGGCCCCCCAACCTGACTCCACACAAGCCAAGCGCAAACGTCGTAAACGGGACAGGTAGCACTGATATCCACACAACATAGATAATATACAGTACTACCCTAATATAAATGAGGTTGTTGTATCCTTGAAGTCTCATTTGAAATCAAAAGAAGGAAAGCTCAAAAGAGACCTACTTCTCCATGCAAAGTAGTGTATGTGTAATGGTGGTTTGATGTCAAACCAGAGGATATCTATCCGTTATCTTTCTTGTTACCTATCTATGTATTATCTGCATTATCTGCTAGATAGAAGTTGCTCATCATGAAAAATAGTTTGTTGGTAATTGGTAATACTACCAATATGGAGTTTAGCAAATAAGGCTGTCTTAACAGAAAATGTTGGGGTAAGAGTATGAAAACATTGTCAAGGAACGTTGTGTTTTTTAAGTTGAAAGTCACAGTTTGAGATTAGAAGGTAATCTAAAGAATTTTTCATTTGCTTAATCATTATTCAGCTACTCTTGAATGATCACAATTCAGGAAACTGATTTTTTTTACTTACATAATTCTTTATTTTTTACAGATCGTCCACCCCTGATAAAAAGAAAGAGAAGAAGAAACGCTCAAAGAAGCATAAGAAAGACAGGTAAATGAACTTGCAATAATCAATAGTTGACTGTAGTTTAGGATAGATTACCTCCCCTAACATTGCCCGTGTTTCTGTTTCAAGTAGTTCACATTTCTTCTTGTCTTCTATAAAGGTAAGTTGGTCATGGTCTTAATCATTGTTAGCCGCTAGCTCATGGCTCTTCAGGGTATATCAAACTGTCTCTGAATAACTTGGTTTATTCAATCCTGTTATCAAAGTAATAGGAATATCTATTGTTTTGTATTTTTTTATTAATTCTCTATTATTTTGTTTCTGACACAAATAACATACATTTTCCATCCTATGTTCTTTAGCTCTTTATTTTCTATTAATGAATGTGGTTACCTCCAAATTAGTTGTCTAATTTCATTTGAAGAAGTGTAACATTATAATATACCAATAAATTTTTGCAAAAGAATTTTTTATAAAATATGGAGACATCATGTAAGAAAAATTGGGAAAAATATAATTAAAAACATTTAGTAGTACAGTAGAACCTTTCAAACTGGACACAATGTGGACTTAAATATTGTCGAGTTTTGAAGTTAAGGTATCGTGGTTTAGGGAACTTGTATAAAAATAACTAAAGGTTGAATAAAAACGCCTTTAGAGTATTAAAATGGTACATTTATAGATTTATTATATACAATTATATTTATATCAACATTTATACTAAACTGAACACCCAGTGACGACAATGTAGCGAGGGAAATTTATGACCTACCCGGGAATCCCAGGTCAACACAGCATTAAAATAAGGAAAGTGGTTTACAAAGAACCCTGAACAAGTGTAAACAATAGCCCCTAAGCTAGGCAGGTAAAGGGTGCGTTGAACAGCTTTAGGAAACCCAAAAATCTAGCCTGAGTTTCTAGTGCTCTCAGGTGGCCTATGTACTGCTTTACATTATGGGCGGTGTAAAAAAATATTAATTCACCAGCCCTATTGAGTTTGACGTAATATCGAGTTTAAGAGGGTTTACTGTACCATGGAGATTTAAGAAAAAGCTAATTCTTCTATAGCAAAAGAAACTTGTAAACAAACTTGAATATTTTTATTCTTTAATAAGGAATTAACTTGGGCCCAAATTTTGGAATATTATTTCAAATAAATATACTCTAATTAAAATTGTTCATAGTAAATTAATAGTTAATGAGGTTCACTCAAGAAAATTTAGAGGCAGTCAGCAGTTGGAGATTTCTAAGGGCTGTCGAAGCCCTGAGGTTTAAGGAGGCTACAAGATCAGAGTAGGTAGAACGAAAAACTGTACCATATGTCAGAATATTCTTAGATAAATGCATGGAACAAATACAAGTGTTATTTAATGTCCCTAAAACGATCCTGGTAGTCATAGTTCTATCAGGACGTTCTATATTTTATTTTATCAGTTTAATAGTACACAGGAAAAAATGTGCTGTGTCTGACAGAACTCTGGTAAACTTATCAGTGTAAGTTTAATATTTAATTGAATCATTTAATATCCTATAATAGTAGTATCCTATATTAGTTTTGATTTGTTTATTTTGTTAAAAATTTTCATGTTAAACTATGCTAAACATGTTCAATCAATTTCATGGCTCAGAGCCCTTGTGATTTTTGGTTCTATAAACACCCAAGGTTATAGGTTCATGCAACTCAACCCTTTTGCCAAAGTCTATTGTCAGAGCTTTCAGGTTGCATTAGTACCTCTGACGTGACTTAATGACTGTCATTTAGCTGGGTTAATACCATGTCTGATATATGAATTTTATCTGTATTATTGCTGGGAATCAAACCATTATAACTAAGTATACCTAAGTATTGAATTAAACACATATGATTAATATTATCATATGTCATTGTTTACGTTTGATACTTAGATATAACACCTGGTCTATTTTGTGATAGGTGAGTACTCTACCCGCTCAGCTTAGACTCTTAGATGAATCGGGTCTTATTTTGACACCTATATTTGTATTCTCTGTATATTCACTTATATTACAATTTTATTAATTAAGGATCAAAATAAATCTGTTGCACCAAATTTGCCTAAAAAATTAATTAAAAAAGAAGTTTAAAATTAGAGGTTTGCGGATGTCCGAAAATTCGATTTGGATCGGATCGGATATCCGAAACCGATCCGATATATATATATACATATATATTCTTCAGTACTTTGTCAGTATAAACAGAATTCAATATTTTCTTCTCGTTTGGTTCGTAGATTTCCAATTCAGTGTTTCACTGAACATTGTTTAGGTTATAAATCACATAAGTTTGAGTTAAGTTTGCACCAATGTAGCCTATATCATTTCAGATAATTCTAAATACATTTAAGTTTAGTTATAATATCTCATTGCAAGAAGAATAGAATAAATAAATAAGTGCAGCCGACTTTTTGACTCGCGCAGGCTACAAAGCCTTGGTTCTGATGTCGCATGGCCGCTCTCTGTCCCTGATTGTGTGAAGTAGAAAAGTATGATATTTTGTTGTACTTTGTTTCGTAGTATATTTCAATAAATTGTTTTACAGACATAGGCTTTAAGAAATGAATTATGAAATTCAAATAAAGTGTCAATTTACTAAAGAATTTTTATTTACAATGTGTATTTATTGTTTATGATGTTTTCATAAGAGTTTCTTGAATTTAGATTTTGAACTGTGTACTCAATGTAAGTTGTAATGAAGAGAATAATTTATAAAAAAGTCACTTCTATGAAATAGAGCCTACAATCCTTAGAATGCTGTTCTTTTAGATCTACATCACTTAAAATTTGCTTACAGGAATTTTTAAGCCAATTTTTTTACTATTTTATAATGTAATTTGCTTCTGAATTGTGTTATTACATATTGGAATTTTATAAACACCTATCATATTATACAGAGTAGACAAATTGACATATACTACCAAACCCATAGCCTACATCCTTTGTTTCATTCATACTGATGATGAGTTTATTGCTTGAAAATTTTCCTATCGTTTGTTCGTGAAATGAAAGCTATATGATGTTTGGGACCTAGAACATAATCCTGCCCTCAAGCAAGCAGGGACCTGGATTATGACAAGATTAGAACCAAATATAGCTGTGAATCTGTTCTGGCAAAAGTATTAAGCTGAAAACAATCATGTTTGGAGAAATAAAACAATAAAAACATATTACACAGAGAACAACAACAAGAACAACAAAGAATTTTATACACAAGACACAATTTTTATTGCTAAACATTGGCCTTTTGACGGTGGTTATTTCCACTTGGTTGTTGGTTTCGTTTCTTATTATTTTGTTTATTTAAACTTGGTGTTTTTTCTGACACTTATTTTTTATCTTTAAGAAAGCTTTTAATTCACAGCACATATACATTTTTTACTTACTTATTTATTACATCACATAATATCTACTGAAGGTTAACTTTCTAACTCTAGTTCACAAACTATCAATAATAGTTATAGTACAAGTTAATTAATACTTTTAACTATTGATACTTGTATTTGTATGCATTGCATTGTGAAAATAGTGATTTAATTTTTTATTTATTTGCGTTTTCTGTACCAGACTGAATACCTTAAAACCCCTTGGGGATGTACAAGCTACATGTCGGGAACAATTATTTTAAAATTTAATCGTTATGATTTTAAAATTTATGGAATACTCTTTTAATGTCTTGAAAAATTTTATATTGATTCTCCCTTTCATTCTTACCAATCTTGCAGCTTCCTTATATACTAAATAGATCCTTTAATCCTTTAATGTGTACATTTATTTATCTTTTTGAAAATTGGTCTAATTGAAACATAATGAATGTTGTTTTTTTCAACTCTTTGGCTCACCAGTCGACCTCAGAAGGTAACTGTGTTCCGTGTAATAGCTGTCAGTGTAGTGTTTGTTTGTTTTCATTGTGCCACTAGGAATCTTAATAATAGTTTCTATGTTTGTCAGAAGTAGTCTATTATCACATAGACCTTGGTTATTTTCTTTCATTATTTAGCTTCAACACTAAAAAAATATTATGTTTTCATCTAATCATTAACACATTTCTATCTTAAGTAAAGATGGGAGCAGAATGTATTTCACAACTACCATCTGACAAACGTAATTGTCTGTAGTTATGTTATTTTATGTTCTAAACTTTTTTTCCGTTGTAACTTTAGATTTGTACAATTAATATTTTTAATATTGTTAGCATTCTACAAAGTTTATGAAGGCATCTGTTTAGAATAAAATGAATATTTCTCTCAGAAGTTTATTATTGACATGGTTATGTCTTATCTCTGTGGTGGGAAGGGGTGTTAGCAATTTGTAAGACGAAAATTTGAAACATAAGAACAGCTGTTTAGATGAACTGAAAAGATTCCCTTTAGCCATATCCATGATCTAACCTATGTTCCACGGGAAAGAAAATACAAACATTTTTAACCTAGCTTTTCAGGTTATGTTAATTAATCCTTTCAAGTTTGACTAAAACCTCTCTCACTGCCACATTTTAAACTTATTTATTTTTTCAATTGATATTATTTTGCTGAACAAACTCATTAAATCATTTCAGATTTAATACATTCACTAAGGCAATAACAGAACGCTCCTGCGCTACTTTTGGCGCAAATGCTGAGAGACCAGAAGAGAAGTAGCTGCCTGAACACAAAAATTTGAAATGATTTCAGCCTTTCAGCATGAATGTAACACCAATATCTTTGCTGCATTGATTGTGTTGACATTTTTTAAGATTGTTTAAGACATTGCACATTGATTTTGGTTCTTATTTGATACCTCAACTTTACTACACTTTTTTACTCTAAATTTTGATATGAAACTATCCCAACTTTTTCTTTATTAAATTGTGGTTTCTTTTTAACAAGTTGAACACAATGGAAATTGTTTACAGATCTGAATCTGAAAAGCGAAGTTCAAAAAAGAAACGATCATCATCAAAAGAAAAAAAGAAAAAGAAAAAACGATCTCGTAGCTCTTCTTCTTCTTCTTCTGACTCTCTCTCAGATTCCTCACATTCAAGCAGGTGAGTGAAGTGCTCAATCGAATACTAAATCATAAGACATAATTATTTTCCTAATTTCTCCTGCCAATGAAAATAAAATAATGACCATTAATATTAGTTATTGTATCACATCCCAAGAACATGCTTAGTTTTGACTTAGTTCAGTATTTTTTTTATTGGCTCAGTAAATGAAAAGTACTAATCATTATACAGGAACAAATTAGTAGTTATAACAATAAATAAATGTTAGGCTCTCAGATGTTTTGTATTCGGTCAAAACAAAAAATAGAAATTCCTACAACAAATATTTTGAATCATTTTTGTAAATAGTTTAGTAGGTTTACTACACTTTATCAGTGTAACTAGATTTTTGTGAATATTAAAGCCATATCATGTCATAAAATATTCCCGTAGACATTATCGTGATGGTAGTAAAAATGCCGATTTTCTTATTTTCTGCGGGTCAATTTAGGTAATACTAGTCTAAAAACCATACTATGTTTTGTTTTATGAAAAAGATTTATGAAAAAGATCTGCTGGTATCATGTATTGAACAAAATTATTACTTTTATATTTTCAATGAGTTTATATATTTTTTTAGTAAGTGAGGTAACTAAGACCTCAAATGGATGAAATTGTGTACCCCATCAGGTAATAATTATTAAAGATCTTCTGCTAGGTGCAGAAAAACATTTAAACAATAATAAATATAGCCGCATTGGTCACAAACGGAATTAGAAAACACACAAGGAGTGTGTACCCGATCAGGTGCACAACACACTTTGGTAATGTACTGTGTTTACCCCATCGGCCCATTAGGTACACTCCAGAAAAAAGTACTGATATACCCGATGGGGCGCACTACGTCACGAACAAGTTCATTCTTTATCAATTTTTCTTTGTATATCCTGAAGTATTGTAAACCTGTGTGTAAAACGAACTTTTATGATTAGAGTGAGAGTATGGACAATTAATCTCAGTTAGAGAGATTAGTAATAAGTAAACTGTATTTGTTCGGACGGTAATGTAATTAGAGAAATGACGCGCTAGGGTCGGTGCCACTATGATAATAGAATTTGCTTACACACACAGATATAAACTCACAAATTGGAATGAATGAATGACTCACCATTGTTCCACTGGGTGTTTGAAATGAGTTAAAGGACCCTAGCTTAGACCATGGACCCTTGGGCTGCCAGCATCAGAGACCTCAGGATGTCTCTTGGGCTGGTGGCTGCATCAGGTATTGTGGTGATGTCAAGGGGTGCTGGGGGAATATGTGTGTGCAAACAGGGGATACACTGACCACAAGAGGGTGATGAACACAGGGGAAGGGGATTGTTGGATATAATAACAGTGGAGTTCAGCGGCAGTGGCGGCTCAGCACACTCGGGTAGACAAACACGGTATGCAACACGAGCCGGCAATGACACAGTTTATGAGCAAGTAGGAGCAAAAATGCTTGCAGTTCAGCGAATTACTGCAGCACAATTAACTTGAGAGAGGGTTGGCACTGTGGCCTTTAAGTGAGAGGGATAAAAAGTTTAGAGTGAGTTTCGAGACACGGCTCAATTACTAGTGATGCCCCTGGAGTGCATCATAATGAGCAACTGAAATCAGATTGGGTTGAGGATAGTGCTGTTACGTTACGTTCATATTGTGCCTTAGAAGGTTACCTTGCATTGAACACAGATATAAATAATGCCACATTTTTTGGCCAATCAGATTGAAACAACGACCCCACCACTCCGTTTTAATGCATGTGTAAATTTGAAATTAGTACGTGTGAGTATGGTATGTGAATAAATTAGAGGTGTGCAGATAGTGAATTATTTTTTCGGATCGGATAGCTCAAGTTCGGATCGGATAGTTTGGTTTCGGATCGGATAGTTTTCGGATTCGGATACTCGCAATGACTAAGTGAAATCAGACTTATCTAAATTAGCAAAAATCAATAAAATGGTATCAAAATTATTTAATGGTACATAAAAAATCATAAATTTTTCATAGGATGAACAACAAAACAAACATTTTTACTTCACTGCATTTAAAAGTACCAGTAACAAATTTTAATATGGCATAATTCGAAAATTAAATCACTAGAAACCTTATAATTCGCAATTAAATGACATCAACTTTCTACTAATTCATCAATTCATTCTACTAATCATCAACTAATTCTCAATTTTATTTCACGATTCAATTATTTTATTTATTACAATGATAAAAACAAATCACCATTAACAAAGAATCAAGATTTGACAGACAACGTTGGCTCGATGCCATCGGCTATCTGCGAATCGGCAGGGGCAGTGACAGTGCAGCTGCTATCAAACAAAGGCCTTTGCGCAGGCGCAGAGTTGGAATATTTGGCAGATAAAATACCCCGATCGGCTGTGTAACAATATTGAAACCCGTGAAATTATGGTACCTCGTCGTAATCTAGTTAGTTATTCATCTTAAAATGATCTAAAAATGTAAAACTAATAACGCTTCTTAAATTCATTTAACAAAGAGAAAATGTAGATTGAAAACAAGTGGAAAATTTGTTGGTTATGTGAACACTGAACGACGAAATAGGCCAAATGTAAATTTGGCAACACTATCGTATTGTTCAAACCCGGAGTAGTTGAGAATGCAATAACTAAACAATTGATCGTCTATGTAGACTACTTTAGTCGAAGTAGGTACCGGTAAAAGTCGTATTATCGTATTTATTTATACCGATTAAAACATTATTAAAACTCATTAAAAATAATTAGTTAATACCTCAAGGACGTATCATCCTTAAATATATCCGTGATAAATGTAAAGGAGTACTAAAAAGATGTAGTCACAATAGAAGTACGATATTTAGTTATCATGCACTAAAGGACACAGCAGCGCTGGCATTTTGCCATTATTAGCGTCTACTACGCATTACAAAATCCAGGAAGCCGTAACCTTACTTTGGTTTAGTTGTTGCTACATTCGATTGTTTCATTCACTATTTCAGTGTTTATTATTGATTAGTTAATTCAGAATAATGAATGAATTGAAATTTAATTTTAATATCTAAACCAATTAAATTCATTCAAAATCCTGATCATTCATTCCAAACTTCTAAATATACCGTTTAGTGTAATTATAGATTCACTCATCAAGAACATATATTTTCGGGATATATTTCACGTTGTCATAATGCTTAGCGATTCGAATCGCTATAAGTGTATCGCGTCTACCAGTCAACGACATTGTTTTGATGGAAGACTACATAATACGTCTTTTAAGCAAAAGTTATTCCGGCTTCGCTGGTATTAACTCGACGAAAATCTCGTTGTTTTTGTTCAAATTGCTGAAATATACAGTCTATCCGAAAATCTTAAATACATTTATCTTAAATACATTCGGATCGGTTTCGGATATCCACACACCTCTATGAATAATATCTGGACTGATTCAAATATCAGATTATTCTATTCTAACTATTTATGCAAAGACAGTTTGATTTAAAATTATTTCTTTGAAATATACATGATTAATTTAAGAATGTCACCCATTGATAAACAATAATTAAGGATCAAATGAAGTGCTTACACTTTATTTTTAATTTTTTTTAAGTTGGTCAACAGCTGATGGTCTCCTTAGATAAAAATTTTTACTTGACTATTATGAAATATCAAAAATATTTCTAATTTATTTACAAGAAAGTTTATAAAAGTAAACAACAATTTTAACTAAAATCAATGAAAGAAGATCTGAAGGATTGTAGAATAGTAGGTTTGTTTTTAAGATTTTCTTTAGGGATTCTTTAATATACTACTAAAATTACCTTTTTTAAGAATTTTACCAAACGTAAAAATCTATCAATCTTATCAATAAAATCTTTGTTATAAAGATTTTATGCTACGAACAAATTATACAATCTTTTTAAAAGAATTATTAAATTTTTTACTCTTGACTTATTAATTTTATTGTTTGTGTAAACTTTCTGTTAATTTTTTTTTTATTTCCAGTGATGGAGAAAAAAAGAAAAAGGTGAAAAAGAAGTCATCAAAGGTTAATGAGGTGATTATATTAAAGAAAACGCATATTTGTTGATTGTATTTGAAATGAATTATTTCAAGGTTAAGAAATACTTGTTAAGGTATTATTGATGCTTATTCCTAACTTTTTCTTGGTTAAAGAAATATTTTGTTAAGTCAGTGTAATGAAATGATTGTACCTATTGTAAACAACTCAGAAAGCATTAGTCTTATCAAATTAAACTTAAAATGATAACAGCTTAAACTATCAGCTCATGTTTGAAAATTCTATAAATAAAACAGTAGTTTAAAACTTTTAGTTTTTTTTTAAATTTTTGAAGTCCTGTGTAAATTCCATCCATGATGTTATCTTATATATGGGATGTTTGAATGCTATGCAGCAGGTTTTTCTTCTGTAATAACATATTTTTTTTACTGATCTATCCTCATACTAACAAAAAATATAAAGAATAACATGAAATAAAAAAATAAACTTAACCTTGAACATATTCATTCATTTACTGTATTAATTGTAATAAATAAGCTCTCTTATTGCTAAAGTTATTACTTCTTTAGCAATAGAACAAATTAACCTATCTATACTGATATTAATACTTTACCCTGTAAGAACAAGTATAATTTAAAAATTAAAAGTTAAATCATATATAATACAGGTTGTTAAGGAATGTTTCCTAATATTTGAAATTTATTATTAAATAAAGTATTTTTTCTGTAAACCAGAAAACCTTATGTTTTCAAAGAAAGTAAAGATTACTTGCATTCTAAATTTAATAGCAATCCTCTCCCTAGTATCAGTATGGATGGTTTGTGTCTGTAGATTTAAGCTTTATAGTTGAATCTTAAAATTCTTAGCATACAGAAATACTTAAAAGAACAGAAATAATGCTGTAATTTTAAAAGTAGATGAAATCTGAATTATTGTCTTGAAACGTTTCTTGTTGTAAATATTAAAAGAAACTCTATTGTCTCTGCAAATAATGCCAGCCTTTATAATGGACGTTAACCAAAGGGATTGATCAATAATTGTAAGTATATTTTTGTGTTTTCACCTAACCGTTAATAGTTCTCTTCCAACTATAAAAATATCATTTTCAGTTAATTTTACGTTTGGTAAAAAGTGTTGTTCAAATTTTACTTATTATGTTATCAATAGTTATGATTTACTACCACATAACTACTTAGCTGTAATCTAAAAGGCAAATTGTTAGTTAAAAATGAAATAAAACAATGTTGAAACAGTAAATCTGGTGAAAACAAAATGCACTTGAATGTTTTCTATATTATCAAAGTATTTTGTAAGTTAGACAAAAAAATTGTCTTATACTTCACCTAATTCTTAAAAAAGTAAGAGCCCCACTTTCATTTGTTAGGATTAGAAAACGCTGCTATATATTTGTTTTAACGCATTAGAATTACAGATATTTTGGTGTAATGTTATCAACCGAATGCCCGTAGTTATGTAAATTATAAACTACTAATGATGTACAATAGAAGTATTATAATGAAAGTACTGACTGAAATGTCTCGTTCATTTTAATTTACTATATTGTAATACTACTAATTTAAGTCATTTTCTGTGAAACCATTTTATTAAAACCTGGATTTTAATTGTTTTTGCATACTTTAAGAGTATGCAATTAATTATGAGAGGTATTCATACTAATGAATTAAAATATTAAAATTTGTTCATAAAAATGTATTTACCTATACTACAGTACAATTTAAGAAATATTGTATGGGAATAAGTTGTTAGTTTTATTTATATTGGTAATGGGTTCCACGTGTTGGATTCTTGAGTATATCTTGTTTTCTAAATTTTTTTATATTAAATTTATTAGCTTTTATTTGATAAATTACAGTTCAAAATTATAACTATGACGCTTATAAATGTTTCAGTTACACTAAATAATAATTACATCTGCTTTCTGGTTGACCTCCAGTTTTTACCTTGTTCGCACTTTGATATAAACACTACTTGATCACTGATAGTTAGTAATCACCCAAAACATAACAGGTAGGTATTACAGGAGTATAATCACATAGCATATGTTCGACAACAGTTCTGTTTGCTTTGTGCCGTGCCGTGAATGTAGTGCACTGAGATCTAAATTTTACATGGGATGAACAACTATCAGTGAGTGTGCACTAGATAAACACTACCTCTGTGCCTCTGATACACGTCCTCAAATAAAGATACAGTATGTACAGTGTGCACCCACAGATTATTATCAGGTAATTTTAACTGGTGCATTCATTTGTGAATACATCGTGGAAACTATTAAATTTTAATTTTCCTTTAAAAAAGAGGGTTAGTTATCAAATTTATATGTATTAAATACTTTACCCCCTTTAACATAAACTAAATATTACCAATATTAATAGTTTTATAATGATTTTAAATTGCTAAAACACAAGATTCACTTAATAAAGCTGAATCTTATGGCTTGATAGCGTTTAATTTTGGTATTACATTTCTTTGATAATTTCTATTAAATATAAAATTAACATGGGAATGGTATCAACTTTGCCAAACAGTATAATACAATCAATAAAACAAAATGTTTTAAAATATTTTCAATAGTGTAATGAAACTATTGATAATAAGTTTTTGGTTGAAATGCATTTAAGATATATCTTTCTTCTATTCTGAAATCATTTGAAATTAATTTGTTTTAGTTACAATTATTGTATCTATTAACAGCCCTAATAATCAATGAGATGCTGATATTCATTTTTCATTGTTGGGAGATCAAACTGTATCCTAGAAGATTTTGTTGTTCTGTTTCCCCATTTCTTGACTCCTGTTAACTATGTGGCGTTGTTTATCATACCACATAAACAATTATATTTGATAGCATTTTAGATATATTTTTATATCTACAATGTCCTAAAAGAACAATTTAATGGTAGGCCCTTAATTAACTCAAATATATTATGTTACTATATGAATATTATTTGTTACATTTGTTTTTACTGTTCTAAATCAATAGTTCAAAGATGTAAATCAAAGAGAAAGATTCGATAAAATGACTGACCGTAATGTATTGTATTTTCTAAGTTTGTAAAGATATATTCAATTATCACAAAGCAGATCAGAGATATTTGCAGTACTTGCATGCCTTTCATAAAAATTATTTTTATGTTAATCTTTCATTGCTGAACTCACCATTTTTAGTTTACTGATAGAAGTCTTTTTTTCTTGACTCATTACCCTCTCCAGGCATAAACAAGGTATGTCTCATTAATTGCGTTTAAATAAAACGATTGAAAATGTTTGGTTTTTAATGTTGGCTGCAAGTATTGTGTGTATTGTATATTCTTTTCTCATCAAACTGCTATTAAACATTGATAATAGTTGCATGAATTGTTTCTTTTATTATGGAAATTTTTTTACAAAATGTAACCTTTCTACTTGTTTTTTTTTTCAATATTTAAGCTATGTAACTCACAAATGTTCATTGTCAAATAAGTTGATAATTAATTAAGTGATACACATTTTTAATTAATTAAATTGTATTTTTCTGTGCAGAAAAGCAAAGGGGTTGAATTGAAAAATAAATCTAGATCGGATTCAAAGTCTTCTGTAGATAGGTGAGTGGATTTCAGTTGACAAGTAAATAGTGTTTTAGAGCATATCATGTTGATGTTATATTTGTTCTTTATCAATAAAATACCCCTGTCGCAGCAGTACTGCGTACTAAGCGAATTTCCAAATCAATAATATTATAATAATAATAATATTTGACAAGTTTGGTCAAAAACTGTCGATAAACGTGAGAATCATTTGCCTATTCTCCATAACATTAACATGGGAAAGAGTGAGCAGGTTTGCCGCTATGAGGAACACTGAAAGTAGGCATTTATACCATCAAAAATTTTTATTTTTAACATTTATACCAACTTTCATCAACATCTGTCCATAAATAAAGGAGTTTGCCTATTCTCCATATAATTAACATGGGAAAAGAGTATGAAGGTTTGCTGCCATGATAAACACATAAACTATGATTTTTTAGCACAAATGTATGGATCTCATCCACATGAAGCTAAATATCAAGTTTCATCGAAAAATATTAGATAATGAGTGAAAAATTAATTTTTCCTATTCCTCCATAAGATTAACATTGGAGCCTCAAAATACAATGTACTGTGTTTAGATTTTTTTATATCTCGGTAACCGTTGAAGATAGAGAAAAACTTTAAGGAACTTAATTGTGTATTTTTTTAAGCTGATTCCAATGGTGAAATATAAAATTAGAAATTTTTAAAAATTACATGTGAAAAACTCAAAAAACCCCATTTTGGGGTACAAAACCCCCCCAAACTACCCGTTCCCATTGACCGATATGTCTGGTTTACGAACTCGTCCGAGCATTTGTAGGAATACACGTCTCTACCAAATTTGGTCTCGATCGGACCATTTTTACGAGAGTTATCGTGTTCACAGACACACATATATATATATATATATATATATAAAAATTTTAACGACTATTGTTTTTGGTCTCTGGGCACCTAAAGAAGAAAAAATAACATGGTCTCGGGCTTAACTCTTGCCATGAGACCTACGGTAATAGCTTCTTCCCTATGGGAAATTCACTAAAACCTGAAACTGTAAATAAAGCTGTTTAGTTAATTCTGCGCTGGTTACTTCCCTCCAGAGGATTTTTTCCACATTTTGACAGGGATAGTCCAAACCCTGGTCTTGTTATCACCTCCCATTTACATATTGTTAGATAGGTAATTAATTAATGGCCCAATTGAAAATGATGACTGAGTATATAATTGAAAAGGTAACATCAGATTATGGAGTGAGCTTGTTACATCTGAACTATAAAAAAATCCTATAACATCTAGTTATTTATTTTCATACAGACAAGTAGTGTAAAGTAGATTTTGAAAAAAATGCAAAATATAACATTTATAAAATATAATTACATGGGCTACAACAGTAGCCCTAATGTGTTATACTTGATGGTGTGTCTACTGCAGGGTTAAAAATATTTTAGACCATGTGGAGTAATTACCAATAAAAAAAAGATTTAACCGATTTATCTAAGGGTCATACACAAAATCAGTTCAGTGTTTCTTATTGAGTGTTTATTTTTAACTATCAGTTCTAACTGAAGGCATTAATTGCCTAGACACGCTCATTTCGATTTGTCAGTTCGGCCTGTTGCCTCCACGAGTTGAAATCCACAGTGAATGCAACTATTCTATGCGTATTCCTTACAGGCAGTGTATTGATTAACGTTTACATATATGACTATATTATCAGATCTTGTAAGATAATTAATAATAAAAATATTAAGCCGGTATATAACAAAAATATTTAAATATATAGTTAAATAGTCAAATTGCCACACATGATGACCGACACATGCAATATTTCACTATTCAAACAGCGTCTGTGCGCATATGCATATGACTGATGTGACCAACTAAAGTGAATAACCGTACACACGCTCACTTCAGACTGCTGTCACCTTGAAATTATGAAATCGGCCTTTTATCAGTTCAATTTTTTGGTCTGAGCTCACATCGATTTTGCATACACACAGTCATGTTGGTGTGTCAGTTTGGACTGTTCATCCAAACTGACTCTTAAGCATAAAAATATAGCTTTAATATATTAAAACTTAATAATCAAATATTTTAGGCAAAGTACAATATTCTGAACCTTAAGGGAAGAACGCCGCCCTACGGAAAATCCCCATTTAAAAGTTCATCTGTTTATCTCAACTAAAAGTGGAGATACGGGTCATCATTTTAGCATACTGTGCATCATTTTAGGCTACTCTCAGTTATGTTCAGAAGGCTCCAGCTCCATATTGGTTAATAAGGATTAGAATTAGAAATAAAAAATACAATGTAATATAATAAAATATAAAAAAATTTAAATAAAAATTAATAATTAAAAACTAGAATTAGTAGCTCTTCCCATGGTACGTGCAGTCACTTATTATTTTGTTAAACATCAATTAATATTTAAAATAGATAAGTGTTATATATTGCCGTTTTCAGGAAAAACCAGCAATTTTAATCAACAATAAAAAAATTAGATTTTTTGGCGATGTTCTTCCCTTAAAACATCATACTCAGCGAAGCTTATTTCATTTATGAATAATTACTTGTGATGATACCCACTAAGCTTGAGCTTAGGCTAAGCCATATGCCAAATGTTTTCAAAACAGTATGTGCTCAATATAGTGTGATAAGATTTGACACATCCCGTTAAAAAAAAAAATGGAATATATTAATCATTAAAAACATCATTTTATTTTGTCAGTTATTTTGTGATTTTTTTTGAAAATTTTTAAAACAATTTATATCAGAACTAATTTTTAATGAGCCATTATATTTTGAAGAGAAATCCCACATAGTGAAAGATATAATTTATTATATACCTGTATAAATATCCTCTCAATTTTGCTGTAATCTTTTACAGTTCTCCTGATTCTGTTGTTGAGAAAAATCGTTCAACTTTGAAAAGAAAATTATCAGTAAAAGAAGATAGAAGTAATTCTAAGAAAAGACGAAATAGCAGTGATGTAGAGAAGAAACAGTCTTCCAAAAGTAAAAAATCTCCTCGAAACCGAAGATCACGAAGTAGAAGTCGGTCCTCTACAGTAAGGCCGAAGGTAACAAGTTCAACATCGCGCAAGTCAAGAAGTAGATCTAGGTCTTTAAGCAAAGAAAAGTCCAAAAGGAGAAGAAAAATTAGAAGTGTCTCACAAGATAGAAATTCACAAAATATTAAATCAAAGAAAAAAAATAAGCGATCTCATATGAGTCCAGAAAAAAGAGTATCAAGAAGTCTCTCAAGATCCCGGTCTAGAGAGAATATCCGCCGCAAACAGAGTCGAAGCTCTAGTCCTTACTCTAAGAAACAAAATAAAAATAAGAGCATTTCACCACTACCATACAAAAGTGTTAAGGATGGCAAGAGAAAGGAGAAAGTATCTTCAAAGGCCAAAAAGTCTCGAAGCCGAAGTAGATCTTATAGTTATCAGGAAAGGTCTTTGAGTCCTGTTAGAGATCTAAAGTATAGTAGATACAGCCAGAAAAATGTTAAGGAGAGAAAAAAAAGAGAAGAAAAATCCAAGAGTCCTGAAAAACCTAGAAGAGTCAAACATTCATCTTCAGTAGAAAGGAATCATACTTCAGGTAGTAGAAGTATATCAAAAAAAAATTCCAGAAGTCGAAGTCGATCTTTGAAAAGATTCCGTAAAACATCAAATAAAGGCAGATGTTCTTATGACTCATCAAAATCTCGTAGTAAGAGCCCACCTAAGCTGAAAAATTCAAGCCTAAAAAGTAAGAGTGACTCTAAGTTTTTGTCTGAATCAAAAAGTCGTAGTAGGTCAAAACAAACATCTCCTAAAGTTCGTAGTCGTAGTGGGTCAAAACATAAGATTAAATCCCGAAGTAGGAGCCGATCTCCAAGGTTTAGGAGAAGTAGATCCAATTCTCGAGCAAAACCTGTAAAGAAAAGGAGAAGGAATAGCTCAGGAAGTTCTAGCCTGAGTTATTCTCCAGCTGAAAGAAACCCAGAACGCTATGCTGATATTTTACCAAAACCGGTGGTTAGGTTGCACGAGTCCAGTGAGGAAGAAGCAGTTGATGATAAGGATCGAGATGAAACAGAAGATGAGCGTGAGAAGGAGTTACGAACTTTGAGGTAGGATACATTATATTGTAATTAACTGTCATAATTCATTAAAGCTCAATTAAGAAGCTTTTCTTAACCCTTTGCCCTCTCAAAGGCATTTTAAGAAAGTTCTTCTAAACTTGAAAGGCCAGCACAGCTGAACACCACCATTTTCTATGTCAACTCGTCATTGTTATTACAAACATAGTCCACTGAGGTAGTACGGCCAGCAGTGCTGGCCACTACCGATTTCTTCGTCAGCTCGTCTGGCCAGAGCAGGTGGCCATTCTACATATTTTATTTTAAATCATTAAGTATTTCTCCCATAGGTTTCACCCCTAAACTGCAACAATACCTAGTTATAACAAATTAAAATTAATGTTTGCAATTTTTTCAGCACTGTATAGCTTGACTTAAGCGGTAAAACACTGTTCAGACGTCAATGTGTATTCGTCAAGTGCTGTTGTTTAGTCGCCTATAGCCTAGTAAAAGTAATTATTTTCTTCATCTGTATAGCCTAAATTCACTGGAAAAAGGCAATTGTAAATAAAGGCCCAGTTCAATAGAAAAAATGAAATAATGAATAGTATCTCTAGCAAAATCAATTATTTTGTTATTTTTATATATTAATATTTTATAATAGTTTGCAGTATTTTGCAGAGTTCATTTTTCACTGAAATTTTATTGGTACTCATTAAAACATTACATTTGTACTCATTTAAAGTCATTTTGAGCTTTTAATTTGTAAAAAACCTTAACCTTATCACAATTTTAAAATCAGAACAAAATACTAATACCAGCTGGTACAGCACAGGGAGCAGAATGTCGCCCAACCAGACACAGAAACCGCCATGGTCAGCGCTGGCCATACGATCTGAGAGTTGTGACGTTGTGAAGACAGTGCTGGCCATTTGGGCGCAAAGGATTGATAAATTAACAAAATATTTTTTTTTGTATTCATTGTCTTAAATATATTTTAATTCAAAATGATAAAAGCATAATTATGGAGGCTAAGATTACATACACACATTAAATTTTTGTATTTATAAAAACAAAACAATTAATTTTAATTTGCTAATATTAATGATGGTTAAAATGAACCCTTAAATAAATGGTTGAATAAATAAATAAAATGGTTTCGTATAGGTATGAAATTTATATAAATGAAGATCTCTCTGAAATAATAGTCTATTAATCTAATCTGTTGACAGGATATTGAAGTCAGGATTAGCTGCAAAAGCTAAAGAATCTTTAGAGAAAAAACTACCAAAACCTGTTTCTAAAGAAACACCTTTAGAAGAACCAAAAAAATCTGATAAAGATGATAAAAAATTGTCTGACAAAGACAAGGAGGAAAAGAAAAATTTGACAAACGAGGAATCACAGGATTGTAAACTTTTGGAGGGGGCAGGAGAAAGCAAAAAAACGTCTCCTTTAATAAATATTTTGCTTTCTAAAGTGGCTACCAATGGACCAAGAGCCAGGTATGTTGTTTTTCTGTTACTTTCTACAAGTCAATTTTATTACCTTAAAGTAAAAGAACTCAGCTGTTCTGAGATTCCAAACATATGTATCTTACCTTTTAAGATATAAACCAGCTGTTTTTATTTGAACCATTGAGCAAGCCAAAGAAGCAAGCATAAAATAGTAAGTACTCAATGGTATCTATTTACTGTATAAATATAATATTTCTCAGAACAAATTTTTGTGATTATGTTTAATGAAAAAATCAAATGTTTATTATTATCGGTACGAAGTTCACCGGTTCAGCTAGTACTTTATACTTTTATACTTTTAAGGTACTTTTAATACCTTAAAAGTATAAGGAGTGATAGCTTTATGTAGTAATATATAAATAGTTTAGAAACTTTTCCCTGTAACTGGTGGGCATTTTTAACTTAACCTGTGAGCCCAAAATGGCAGATTCGCAAAGATTGTTAAAACAAATTTTTTAAATTGAATTTTAAAAACAATACCAAGTACAGTAAAGTCTGGTTTGTCCGGATTAATGTGGCTGGGTCCCTATCTGGATAGCCTGAAAATACAACAACATAACTGCAAAATATCGCAAGCGTTTAACGTGTTAAATATATTTTTTTAAATTTTATTAAATGTTAAAATGTCATTATTTTTTTAGATTGGAAATAAAATGCTCTCCTGACGTTAAAACAACCCTCTTCCTTTTACGACCACTCATTACCACAGTTTTAGTATGCACTTTGACCATAAAATAATTGCGAAACAAACAACCTCCCTACATCTAACCTGTAACACCTACACTTTGATAGTTCAGTATTGAAATGTCAAATAGTGACCGCTCGGGCAAGCGCTACATGCTTGTACATCTACCCTGAAAATCAAATGGCTACGGTTTGACAGTTCAGTATTTAAATTTTAAACAGTGACTGCTCCCAAGTACTTGTAGCGCTACACTTGGAAACACCCCAACATTCAGAGTGTACGATCATTATGTTATGCACTCATCGTTAATAACACTTGCCACATCCAGCAAGGAACTGCAGGGCGTTTTAAAAATCTTTGGGAAATTTTGAAGAATCTTGAGATAAAATTCACATATTAACTGTTATTTATATATATATATTCATATATGTATATATATATATATATATATAGTTGTAATTATATATATATATAGGCTATATATTAAATAATTATTCATAACTTAGTACCCTTTTTTTGTGTGAGAAATTATTTTATTAAAAAAATTCACTTTCTAAAAAATTCTCACAAAAAAAGGGTACAAGTTATGAATAATTATTTAGTATTAATATTAGCCCTCATTTACCAACTCAAATATATATATATAACCAAACTGGACGATTCGGATCCATATAAACCGGACTTTACTGTAATAATTTTTTTCTTTAAATTACAAGAAATAATAATATGTAAAAATTAAGCTTACCGAAAATTTCAGGTAGCTCCCTCAGGCAACAATAAAAAAGTTAAATTTGAAAAAACTCTTATTCACTAGTATATTTCTGTCTTTGAACGCAATTTGAATTACAAAACTAAATTATATGGTTACAGTACCTGCTGTCTTCAATCCATTAGTCTTTTGAACGTGGCTAGTTTTGGGAACAACTAGCCTGTTCCCATTATAAAGTATACATATACTAATGTATGCTTGATAATGTCTCAAGCATATCTATGCTTGATAATGGGAACATTTTGTTCTCGAAACTAGTCAAGTTCCAAACACTATTGGATTCAAGATGGCAGGTACTGTAACCTTATAATTTAGTCAATACTCAATCCTGAAGGCAAAAATGTTAAAATTAAATTATAAAACACTCACAATAATCTAAATTTTGTTATATTCAGAAATATATATATATATATATATATATATATATATATATATATGTAGGGCCTATTTAATACCTAAAAAATATATATTCCTCAGTAACACTAAAATCACTTAGGCTAGGAACATACTCTTTGCCGCTGTTTACTTTTAACAATATGCAATTGAATGTAAAACAAAGAGATGGATTAAAATTTTTTAAGCAAAAGAGGTTTTTTGAGAGAGAGAAAGAGGTATTGTATGAGTACCTTAGATTGTGGTAAAACTTTCAACTTTACCTTCTTTAAATTTAAATTTTTTAAATTTTGGTAAATGGGATTGAAACCCACGAGGGCTTCATGTGATTACCTTCCACACTGTGCAGGTCTGCATCAGAGTCACCGGCAGCCTCGTCACCTCTAGACCGAGGAGCCCTAGCCTCCCCCCAAGTGCGTCCTCGACCCCACCACAAGCCCAGAGCTTCCTCTTCATCCTCTGACTCATCAGACGATGATGTCAAACGATCTCGCAGTATTTCCTCCAGGTCCTCCTCCTCTAGTCGGAGGTGAGTTAAGGGTGTTTGGCCAAAAATATTTAGTTTATTTCATAAATATATTTTTAACATTTCTTGTTTATGGCACATATTACATTTTTTCTATGTACACACTTGGGTTTTGATGACCATCTCATTAGAAGGAAATAAAATATTAGGCTAACACAACACGGTAAAACTTCACTAACTTGACACTTTGTGGACACTTGTTGAGGTTGTCAAGTACAGAGTCGTTGAGTTATCTAGAATATTGCAATTTTCCTTGATTTTTAATTAACTAATTCATAACATACTCAACTTCACATTCATTCACATACAATTACAGTTCGGTACATGAATATTGTTACTGGCCATTGAAGAAATGTTAAATATTCAACAATTAAAAATACATGTTCTAAAAAAAGGCTTAATTTATAACGGTTTTTCTTTCAATGATTCAACGTTCTTTTGAATAAGTTAACAATAACGAGCTACTCCATCCCCAAGTATGCCTTTGACTTTGAAACAGTCTAAAATGATCGACTGTTCATTTGGACTTGATTCAAAGTTATAATTACCAAAAAGGTGGAACGATAACGATATTTGAATCAATGACATAATGCTTTGAATTTCAAAATGTTATATCATGATGAATTTTATTGATACCTGAAATAATGATCCTATTATACCACAACTTCGGACCGTGGAAATCTAAATAATCTAGGTAAATCTTTAGAAAGGAAGGTGATATTACATTTGGATTGAGTCGTACTGAATTTTTACAGAAAATAGCCTGTACTGTCCTTCATACAAGCTCAGAACCCTTCCATATCAAATTTTTATACCAATTGTTTCGGTGTATTGCAGACAACTAGTAAGAAAAATTGATTAATAGGCTAACCCTTATTTAAGTCAGTGATAGCAAAATATTAACCTATTTAGAATACTAAAATACTTTGTGTTAATTCAAGGAGAAATAATTCAAATTTGCTTCTAAAACACTATAAAATGAAAATAAATTTTATAGTAAATATCATTTTTAGTATAAAATAAATAAGTAATAAATCAAATAAATAATTTACATTTTAATTTTTTATATAGTTTCAACATTGATTTTGAGAGGTAAATTTTTTGAGATGAAAATCAAACACAGGAACAGTTGGTAATAAAGGCATTATGAATATGAACCCTTAGCTCAGGGTATTTTCTGTCTATTTAGTACTAAAGAATAGAACATTTTTACATGGGCTAAACATAAGGCCAACCAAATGAATCCAAGACATCAATAATTTCACATGCCATGTATTCATCAGTGAAATAAAATGATTAGTGCTTCAACCAGGATTCAATTACAGACTTAAATCTATTGGAAGGTAATTTTTTCATACTAATAATAAAAATAATATCCATGTAACCTTCTGGTCAAGGTCTGGTGTTAAAGTTTTCATGTCACACTCGTGCCTCTATAGTGACATAACGACTACTTATGTAACCGGGACCAAAAGCTTAATGTGCCTTCCAAAGCATAGTGGCAGTCTGAGAAATTAAATTTCATATGTGTCATGGCTGGGAATCGAACCCGGGTATTTTGAATGGTAGTCCAGTACTCTATCCACTCAGCTATGACTTACTTTCTCACCTTATACATGGTATATGGAGAAAGTATTGTTTTCATCAAAATTTTCGAATTTAACGGATCTCCTGAATCCAAAAAAGTGGGTTTCGACGTGATGTCTGTCCATCCGAAATTAGATGTTATGCTACTTTGGCCTGTATTCTAGCACTCCCGTACTGCTTTTGACGAGAAAATTAACGTGCCACTACGACCAGCTGTATTCACTGTTCCAATCGTTGTTTGTTGACATCCATTGATGTGTGCTTATCTGTGTTGTGTTTGAGAACTAAACAGATAATTTAGTGTGAATGTTTGTGAATCTAAATAATAAAATAAAAAGTGAAAAATGGCTCATCTAGACGATCCGGAATTTGATGAATTCGTGAATGGACTTATGACTGTTTCAAGGCGTATGATACGATGCAAAACTATGTTTATTGGTAATGTATATAATATCTTTTTACTTTATTTACATGTTTCTTCTTACTGTTTCTGTGCTTAGAATCAGTAATTTTTAATTTATTTAACCATTTGTGTAAGCCTACAAGTTATATTTCAAGCACTCAGAATTTTTTGCAAAAAAACTTTTTTAGATACCTGAAAAATAGTGTTAAAATGTTCAATAAACAAAAATGAAGCATATATCTGTTTTCTACTTTATTCAAGCTATCTAAATCCAAAAAGAACATTGGGAAAATATAATTTAGATTTTTTAACCTAAATAAGCAGGGAGTGTGATTTTCAGTAGCAATTTAAGGGTTAAATGTGAGATATGTTATATGTTATTTTAATAAGAATATAATAATGTTATGGTTAAATAAAGGTATATATTGTTTGTTTTACTTTTGATGAGATAAAGTATCAGGTCACTGATACCATTATTTTTGTTTATGCGAAGCAAACTCTGGATCTGTGAATAATTGTTCTATTATGGCGTATGTTTGCCAGTTCCTCGGCCAAGAGTGTCAAAAGCTCTTCATCGTCATCTCGCAGCAGCAGCAGCAGTAGTGAAGACCGCAAATCTGTGTCAAAGTCTCGGTCCAGGTCCGTTAGTGTGCACAAGTCTGCTAGCAGGTAAATAGGATACATTATAAGGAATATATAAAAAAGGATTTTATTTATTTGACTTTAATTTTTTTATTAAAAGAGTTTAAAAAATTTGCTATTTTACACAAACTATTAAATGAAAATCATTGTCAACTATATGGCCATCCTAGATAATCACTTATCTCAGACTCATCAGTGCTGCACATTGTTTTTTGTTTGATTACAAGACGTCGCCACCGTCCCAGTTGAGGAGTAACGACAAATGAGCCCATTTGAGTACGCCCTTCATGTGACGTTTGTTCCCCCCTGAGAATCCATGTCATATGACGGGATGACGGATATTTGATATTTATTAAAATATTACTATTAAATTAAAATTTTATAATGGATAGGTATGGGAAATCATGTTTATCAGCGTCGATGTTTCTCGAGCGCCAATGTGATGGTGCATGTGCTACTTAGTGTTCAACTGTTCTTCTGTCTGTTTGGTTATCCTAGTGATTTTTGTTGCCGTTTAGTTATTGGCTCCTTTGTAAATGGCCAATAATGGGTGAATAGCAATATATTCGCATCATTGTTTTGAAATAAATCACATTAAAAACATGTTATACGAGATGTAACTAGTATGAAAGATGTCCAAATAGGTTTAAAATATGTTTTTTATCCATTTATCATAGTAATAAAATAAATATATTAAATCATTTTTTCCCTACTCCCGGGGATACTTTTTATGGCGATACACCCTCTCTAAGTAGCCCTGATATTAGTCACGTCACATGACGGGCATACTTATCAACAGGTTAAAGAGTAATGATGTGTTAAAACATCACTATCACAGAACTGGTGAAATATCAAATCACACCTCAAAGGAGTAAAATATTTTTTTCACTAAATTTTATCGCAGCCTACAGTAGTATAGTAAAAAATATGTACTAGGTTCAAAATACCCAAAAATGAATGTTTTATAACCTTTTTTCGTATGAAGTTCTTGAAAACATGGACGCCATATTACACTCTTTGCGCTGAAAGGTTATGACTTCCCTTTTTTTCTCATTACAAAGAATGCACTCACACTTGACACTAAGAAAAAGTTATTTACACGCTTTTATTTCCCGCCGCAGGCGCCACCTTTCGCGATGAAAGGTTATGTCTTTTCCCTTTTTTTCTCATTACAAAGAATGCTCTCACACTTGACGCTAAGAAAAAGTTATTCACATTCTTTTATTTCCCGCCGCAGCCGAAACTTCAAGCCGCGATCGCCACCTTTCCCGCCATAGCCACCATCGTATAATACCCCCTCCCCTGCAGATTACCTACCGAGTACATCAATACACACGTGCTGCATAACTAAATGTCTTTAATTATTAATTTATGACTTAAGAATCAATCTGTATCATGTTTTAAATATATATAGATATATCAATGTATTTGCACAAATTTCGTCACTTGACTACTCCTTTTTGCATGGACATAAAAAGACGTTTTAAAATGTCAATACTATTTTGACGCAATAGACGGTACTCCTTAAATGGTTAAACTAAAACCACTAAAAAGATTGACATACATTAGAAGACATAAACTAGACGAACATGAATAAGAGCAAGATGGGTTGAATTCGTGCGATTTAGCATTGCGGAGTAAAACTCCATATGCGCCCTCTCACGTTTCACCGGTAAAGCGCCCGTTCAAGGGTTAATTAACATCACACAACTTTAATGAATAATTTTATTGCTTAATTACTCTATCCCCTCAGACTAATGATTATTTTAAAGAAAACATAAAACTCAATTTTTAACTAGATAATACTATGTAGAGAAATGTAAGTATAGTGGAAAGTGGATAATTAGAACTTCTGTAATTTGAAAACTTCTTTATTTAGAAATTTTGTCTTGGTCCCTAGAATTTTATATAAAAACAATGTTAAAATATCCTGGTTAATTCGAAAAATCTTTTGGACAATTCAAAGTTTTTACAGCGTAAATCTATAAAGTAAACAAATTATTGTGTGCGATTTTCCAGGAAACGACGTTCGGGCTTCCTGTCTGCAGACTGTTTTTTTGGTAGATCAACGCGCGTACCCCCACCAACCCTTCTCATAGCTTACACCTGCTGTTGACTTATCACATTATACCCCTCCCCCTCACCAGTCCACTACTGCTCATAAATCACAACATTGACATCTCTAGTCTCTCACTACACGGCGCCGGCGCAGTTCAGTAGCATGTGTAAAAAATACTATTAATTTTGCTTTCTCCAAGACTGATGTAATCAATTATTTTTTTAACTCGTTTGCTGCAGACCACTCAGATCCAAGTGGTACTGGTCCTGGTGCATGGAGCGGACCACTTGGATCCCAGTGGTGACATTTAGGTTAAAATAAAATCAAGATGGTGGATCTGGCGATGTAGATTGTGCTGCCATCTGTTGGGATCTGAGAGAACTACGACCAGCTTTGTTATAACACAGTATCTATTTCAGTATGGGTCACTTGGAATTTTCCTATTGGTTGATTTTTAACTACACAGGCCGCTCCGCGTCTGGTTTACGAACTCGTCCGAGCAAATGTAGGAATACACGTCTCTACCAAATTTGTTCTTGATCGCACCCTTTTTATGAGAGCTATCGTGTTCACAGACATATTTATACATACATATTATATGATATATATATATAAATTTAACGACTATTGTTTTTGGCCTCTGGGCACCTAAAGACAAAAAAAGGCATGGTCCCGGGCTTAAATCTTGCCATGAGTCCTACGGTAATAGCTTCTTCCCTATGGGAAATTCGCTAAAAACAAGAAATAAAATAAACAGTATCAGTGGACTGACACATACTCTCTCCCTTAAGTATATTTAAAAAAGACAATCTGTAATAAAACTATGTTAAAAGTTTATCCAAATATCATTTACTACTTTATTGTTTCAAAAATAATCATTCCATTTCTGAAAATAAAAACAAGAAAGATAAAGTTAAATTAGTTGTTTGAATTGTATGGGGGGAAACCACCCCCCCCTGGTAATACTTTTTTGAGTTGGTTTTGTTGGGTGATTTGATCTTAAGCTTCATACCAAGTTTCATTAAAAAACGGTTGGAAAAAAGGAAAAAATTGTTTTTTAATATTCTCCATAAGAATAACATGGGCGCTTTCAGACAACGTACTGCGTTTATCATGGACAGTAAACTTAACTTTTTTCTGGAACTGTTAGTCGTAGACAAATAATTCAAAATATTATTTGTTTAGGTTTTTTAAGCTGGTTTCAATGCTACCAGTCAGGTTATACTTTACTTTTATTTTTTCTCTGAAAATTTAAAAATGTGATTTTTTTTACATTTAAAAGCCCATAACTTTTGAACAGTCATTTTTACAGACATGCGGGTGGTGTCATATTATTTAGCACTCTGTGCTCTATAAACTATCAAATTTTAATAAAAATCATTAGAGCCGTTTTGAGAAATTTGGATTTTCACGTTTTTTAAGGGTTTTTAGGGGTGAACTAGAACTAACATTATAAATAAAAATTCCAAAAATTAAAAAACGCCTGGAGATACAGTGAATATACACATATACATGCTAAATTTTATCTAAATCGGACCAACAGGGTAGGCTGTGGCTCTGCACACATCCAGACACACACACACACACACACACACACACACACACACACAGAGAGAGAGACAGCAGGGACACACAGATGGACAGACATCACGTCAAAACCCACTTTTTTGGATTCTTTTTATTTTGGACCCAAAATGGATATACACTCAACTCAAATTCGAAAATTTTGACGAAAACAACTTTCTCCATCTAATATGTATAAGGGTAGAAAGTAAACATTGAGTTGAATTGCTTAGCGCCTTCCTTTTTAGGAAGATTTCACACTAAATAAATAAATATAATATTGCTTAATACATTATAATATTAGGAATAATATGGAGTAAGTAGGTTTGCAGTGCGTAAGCTATTAGCTTTTAACTATACTTTTTATGAAGCTGTATACAAATTTTTATTACAATATTTTAAGTAACAAGCAATGTATTAATTTTAACCTTTTCCTTAAAGAAATTCAATTGGGGATACGCAAGGCAACATACTGTTTTTGCCAGGCTATGTATCTCTGTAACTGATTGACATTGAACAAAGCTTCAAAGTATTAAATCATTTGTTTTTAGAGTGGATTTCAATGGAGCTAATAAAAATATAGTTTTTTAATAAATAATATTTAAAAACCTCACTTTGGGGTTCTAAACCCTGCCCTACATCTGTCTCCCTTAGGATAGTCTGATTTTGCTAGATTTCAAACTTTATCCAATACTATAATACAAGCAAGGTTTTTATGTATATATATATATATATATATTTGCACACGGATCTCGAAAACGGCTCTAAGGAATTTCTTTAAATTTTGGAAATAACTAATTTCCGAGTAGTTCTAGATAGGACTAATATCCAAGAAAATTCCGGTTTTCTTGTAATATTCAGTTTAAAATCTAATAAATTAACATTGCGCTTATGGAGAATCAAAATGTAAACAATTCAAATCAAAACATCTGTTTATAACCGTTTGACAGTTGTTGATTGAAGATGGTGGTGAACAATATGTGAAAAGAGGTTTCGCATAATTTAATGTATAAATGAAAAATTATCAAATTAGTAAACAATTGGTAAAAACTAAAGGGTGAAATAAGTGTGCGAAATAAAAGCAGGGAAAGGCGTTTCCAAAATTTTTCGTGTTTTGATAGAAAACGTATTCATTATATTGCTTGAAGCCACTGTATGGTTTGTTACAGTAAATTTATTAACTGGTGTAAATTAAATTTCTGTTTTGCTTTTCAATCCTCATTCCTTTTCTAACAAAATCAGTTGATCACAGGCTAATAATAACAGTATGGATAATTAAATACAGTATAAGATCAGTTAAAACAATTATTGAGGTTGGCCAAAAACCCTTAAACGACAGACCGATCAGATTTGGCCGACAGTGTAGCACAGTGGCTAGCGTTCAGGTCTTACGTGCGGGAGGTTGTGAGATCGATCCCCTCCCGGTGACTATATTTTTGTTCAGTGCTAATGCTATTTTAATTAAGGTGTATGAAATCGGTTTTATTTAAACCCTATAAATTTTTTCATTGAGTAATAAATTTGTTTTAATTTTGCTTATCAGCATGTATAATACATATTCTATCCGAGCAAAGCTCGGTCACCAGGTACTAGAATGATTAATTATGTATATGTATGTACCTAATTTCATCGAGATTCAAGTTTTTTTACACAAATTATCGGATTAACATATGTGAATACACACTCTAGCACAGTAGTATTTTTTTAGAATCGAGGTCTGAAAAAGTAATAATTAAGATAATCAATCTGTATTGCAGAAGTCGCAGTGGCTCAGCAGTAGGTCGCAGTAGCAGGTCCCGGTCTCATAGTCTCTCACACTCTGATAGTTCTCGATCCTCTCGTTCTCGTTCCCCTTCCATCCCCAGACGCAGAGGTTCTCCCAGTTTTCTGGACCGTCGCCGTATCACCAGGTTAGGAATGAAATTTTGTCATTGGTATTTAAATACTCTTTTTTATAAATTGCCCTTTAGTCCCTGTACTTTTTAAAATTAAATTTGTTTGAATTCTGTAGATTTTGTTACAAACACAAGGATCAGAAACCAGGAAAGAGAACGAATATCATATAATAGTAGTTTTAATGTAGTTGCCGTGTTAATGTAAAACTTAAGAATTGTATAGTTTGCAATTTTCTTAATCAGTCCTTAAGATAAAAATCAATGGTTAATGGTTACCATGTGATATGTGTCTGGTACATTGCCTAAATAATTCCTCAATTATCTGTACTAAAGTAAATAACATTCATTCTTCTAAAATAAGGTCAATAAATTAAGTTTTTTATTTTACAAAATATTTTTTCTTTATTTTAAAAATAAATTAAGAATGAAGTAATCTGATGTGAATTATGGAGAAAAACATCAATTGAAAAATGAAAATTGCCAAAGGATTTTCACGTTCAGTTTAGTCCAAGTTTCTATTAGAAATCGTAATAAATAAGCTACTCAGGATATTTAAACATTTCAGATACCATTTAAACTAATACACTTACACTTATTATTTACATCATAATAAAAAAATTCCCCCTGCCGCAGCAGACCTGTGTACTCAGCTGATTTCTAAATCAATAATATGACAATAATAATATTCTCTTGACTCTTATGACGAGTTTGATAATTATCTGTTGATAAATGAGAGGGTTTGCCTATTCTCATAGATTAACATGTGAAAGAGAATGCAGGGTTGCTGCTGTGAGGAACACTGAAAGTAGGCATTTCTAGCATAAACAATTTTTATTTTGACCATTTATACCAAGCTTCATCAACATCTGTCCATAAATAAAGGAGTATGAGTAAAAAAGGGTACTAATTCTTTTGTTATTTGTTATATACACATAAACACACACACACACACACATATATATTTTAATGACTATTTTTTTGGCCTCTGGCACCTAAAGACAAAAAATAACATGGTCACGGGCTTAAGTCTTACCATGAGACCTATGGTAATAGCTTTTTCCCTATTGGAAATTCGCTAATATTTCACTTATCAATGTATATTTTTGGATTAAACTAGGTATTTACCTTCATGTGGTTGAGATTTATGCTATAAAATCATAGTTTATGTGTTTATCATGGCAGCTAACCTGCAAACTCTTTTCTCATGTTAATCATATAGAGAATAGGCAAACTGCTTTATTTATGGACAGATGTTGATGAAAGTTGGTGTACATGGTCAAATTAAAATATTTTATTGTAAAAATGCCTTCTTTCAGCGTTCCACACAGCAACAAACTTGCATACTCTTTTCCATGTTAATCTTATGGAGAATAGGGAAACTCTCTAATTTATCACAGATATTGATCAAACCTGTTATATATATACTATTGATTTGGAAATTCGCTGAGTACACAGATCTGCTGCAACAGGGTTATTTTCTTATGCTGCAGATACATTATGTAATTAATTTTTTAACATATGTTGTTTTACTTTCTCCTTCTTGTTAGTACCTTCTTGTTAGTAAAAGAAGAAAATATGGTTATTGTCAACAATTAAGAATTTGAGTTCATTTGGAACCTAGAAAAGTATTTTTATGTGTTTTTTTTATTTTGAAGGTAGTTCACCCTTAAACCCTTAAATTTTATTAAAGGCTGCTCAAACTATTTTGATTTAAAGTTCATAGTTTATAGTGCTTAGGGTTCAAAATAATGTGACCCCACCCGTGTATGTCTGTAAGAATGACTGTTCAAAAATTATGAAATATAAAAGAGTATTTCAGATTTTCTGGCAAAACAAAAAATTATAAAGTAATTTGACCATAACTATTAAAATTAACTTAAAAAACTGATCAGAGTTAAATTTCTATCTGTGGCAAACACAGTACATTGTCTATGAGTTCCCAAGAGAATAATAGTTATTCTTATGGAGTATATTAAAAATCAATGTCCTTTTATATCAAAAATATTTTTGAGGGAAGAGTTCTCCTGAAAAATCTTAAAAAATCTTTTTTAAATCTTAAACATGTTGAATCCCCACGAATCCCATCCCGCCCTCATGTCCCTGCACTAGCCCCGCTACCAGCCCAGCGCCATGCAGTGGTACAGTTTGAATTTGCCTCGCTCTCGGAAGCGATGTAAGAATAAAAAATATGCCTTGTTGTACACCGTTCTACTGGGGAAAGTCTGCCATTTCGATTGGTATACATCGTCACGTCGTCATATTGTTTACAGATCACCAGTTGTGTAATATTGATTAATTTGTAATTAGTTTACAATAGCATTTTTTGTATTTTATGAAAATTTCTATGCAGGGAATTAAATTTACTACAAAATATATATATTGCATTAAAAAAAAATATGGTTGTGTTGCTGTATCTTTGCTTTGAAAATTTCTGGCAAAAGTTTCAAATTTCTTTGATTTTTCAAATAAAAAACAAATTGGTAGTCTATATGTTTTTTTTTAATTTTAAGCTTTTCCTGTTTTTCTGAACATCATACATACCCATATTTATTCATCCAAACCCATTTTTTACTCTTTTTGTTTACTCCATTTTTAGATTTTACACAATTATTTTTAAATATTCTGCAAATTAGCAAAATAAACCTGGGCTGGAGGAAATGCCTGGTTTTGCTGAACCTGGGATTCAATAAGATAAACTCTTCATATTGGTTATAGTGGTAATAGTAATAGTGGGGGAAAAGAATTTTAAAAAGTATATTTTAAACTATAAATTTATTATGCTGATAAATATGATGTACAGTGTAATGTTTTTGTTTACCATTGAGTTAATAATGAAACCTTTTTAGTTATACACATTTCACTGGTATTTATGTTATATAATTTTTTATGATTTAATAATTTAGGAGATCCAGAACATCATCATCATCAACTTCAAGTCTTTCGTCTTCAAGCGATGGTCGGAAATAGTAATTCATGAACAGTTAATTATTAATACCAATAGAATTAAAATAAATTACTTTTTACCATCAATGCGGAGTGTTTTATTTTATTTGCGAATAAATTTAAAAAAATAGCTGTTATATTTAGAACTTTAAACATCAGTATTCACAGGTATATTTTTATGGCATTTTTTAATTGTGATCGTTATATTGATTTTTCAAAACCTTTGCCTTGTCACTTTTTTCTCTAATCTTGTAAGATGAAATGATGATAGCTTAATAACATGCATATTAAAATTATTTGCCAAATCTGAATTGTTGATAAATCCTTCATTGTATCATAAAATCACTATTTGTAAATATATATGCTTTAGAGTGTAAATAAATTACATTTTTTGATATTTTGGTTAGAGTAAGTTGAGTTATTTCAGAATTTTTAAACAGATTATGTTTGTTACCAAAACTTTCCCTTTTTTCAATGATTTTAGTTTTTAAGTCAAATTTAGATTTAATTTTGTGTTTACATATAATTAAATACATAACTTGAATGACCATTTTTGTGAATTTTCCTTTTTAGACTTTTCTTATTGATCATTGTTGATTAATTCCTTTAGTCAGTACTTTCAAGACTGAACACTGATTTTTTCCCACCATAGCATGCCTATGATGTTGTCGTTTGTAGTAGTTTTTGTGGTAGTCTAGCATATTATGTCTATTGGCTTTAATTGTTAAACATTTGTGTTTGATTTCCTTTGTTTTATCAATAGTATAGCATCAGTTGATCTTTTTGTTTCAGTTTGAGCAGATAAATCAACTATTATATTCAGAACAAAGACTTAAACAACAATTTTTAAACATCTTTCTCTTAATTTATTCTCTCAAATATATTAGTTTATGGTATACATCCTCAGTTTGACTTTTTTACGTTTTCATTATTCAATCACTACCATCAACTAAATGTAAAAAGTTTTTGGTAGACTTTGTTTCAAGTTCTGGATATAATGCTCTTCTATGGTTAAAACATCGAACACAAGCTTTTCACTGTGAGAAAATATTATTTATTGTTAATTTAATAGTTTATAATTTGATTAAGCTTAGTTTTACTGTGTGCCTGTATTATTGCTGAATAAATGTAAAGTTTTATTTGCACAACTTAATATTTTATTTTGCCCGTTATTTTATTGGTTTGCACTGTTGTTTTATAGTTTTGTGTTTTGTGCTATGATATATAGTTTTATAGTTTAAGTAACTTTCAAATTAAATACGAAATATGATCTATAAATGATTTTATTTAAAACAAAGAGAAGCCGTAACCAAGTGCTGAAGTTGTTTGTGGGTATCTATTTAAATGCTCTTTTGTTTTGAAAATTCTAATTACATCTTAAAATATTAATTTTGTAGTTTAAGATTTATTCTTGTTTAATAAAATTATTATAGTACTATGATATAATGCTTTTTTAAAACATAGTTTTTTTTGTTGTATTTTATTTAAATGCTTGTTTGAATTTCTATGCATTAAATAAACCTTAAATAGATTTGTTATTTATTTTTATTGTAATGTACATAATAGGCTTTAGAAGATTATAAGACTATTATACATGCGTTATCTTATGGAGGTACAAAAAAAAAAAATTGATCTTAAAATTTTTTTGATTTCATTTTTGATTTTAAATTGCTTGTCTTGAATTTCCTGTAATGCGTATTAGAAATACACACTACGCAAGGATAAAAAAAGATAAACTATTGATATTTTGTATGTGACCCATTGTAGTGCACTGTAATGGATTGATAGCAAAAAAAAAATTAAAAATAAAAAAATATAAAATGGAAGTGCTGCTAAACCTGCCAAGAGGAATCTGTAAGGGGACTACTAAGGGTACTTGCAGATAGTGCTATAGTTAATTTTTAATATCGATTAGTTCATTGGACGAACTATTTGTAAAGTTTAAGGACACCATTGCCATTTTGCTGAAGTTAGTGGAGGACCTCTCATTTTCATTTGTGGAATCCTAACAATTTTTCTGAGATATGGTGTAATAAAATGTGGGTGTGGTAGGTTGACTGCATTGGGGCTTGGTGTGGGAAATGTGAATTCGGCGTGCATCAGCATTAAAATGGCTATTGTACCACCATAGACTTTGAGCAGATATTTGTTGTCCGTTTAAACACTGTGACATGTTTTATAAATAGACATCAGAATAGCTGTCAAAGACAGAAGAAAGTGTAGAAATTTGTTCTAATGTGCTTAACAATGTCTATTTCTTAGTAAGTATTTTTACAAAATAGAGCTGTTAATTAATTGTCCGTAAGAAAGTGTATACATAAAAAGGCTCTAAGCACACTCAATTTTAATGATGCTGTGAATAGTTTTGTCTTATATAGTAAAATAGGTTTATTAAACTCCTAAACCCCTGGGATCTTAGTTCCAAATAAATAATAATGTGGGGAAATTTTTAAACAAAAACTGATGTCTTATTTTAAAATTTCTAAAATTAAACCTTCTAGTTCTCTAATTCAAAATTTTGATTTAAAAGTGTCATTTTTTTCTAATACAGGTTGATTTATGAGTACATAGTTTATTCAGAAACTTAGAGAATTTATTCCATATGTAAAAGTAAAGAAATAATGTTAAATAAAGATACATCTAGAAATGCATCGTTATCACGTTACTGATGGTGAAAATTTATTCGCCCTTGGTCCAATCTTTTCAGCTTTTACATGACATATTCTTAAAAACTGTTGGAAATACAGTCCTCATAAAATTAGTATTCTTTGTTCAGCTCAAAATTCACATTCACAAAATTCAAAGAAACTATTGATTCAGACTCCTCATTCGTCATCGCAGACTTCCATTAACTGTTTAATTTTACCTGGAGGGAAAATCTAGGAAAGTAAAATCTTTCGCTAGCCCTTAAACCTAAAACCACGAAACATTTTCAGTCCTATGTTTATACAAGATTTTTTTCTTTGCTTTTACATGTGAAATTAGCTCCCAAATTTTCTGCATAAACTTGTTTAAATCACCCGCTATCCTTTTTAATTGAAGCAGTTTAAGTTTTTAGTAAATAAAATATTGGTAACATTTATGTTTAAAAAAAATCCGTTTTGAACTCAGAAATTATTTGGGATAGTAAGAAGATATTTTTGCCAACTAATCAGGTAAGCTAAAAAGGTAAGGTTATTATTTAAAAATAAATAAAAATGAAACATTGACATTTATATTCCTTTGAGCTAGTGTTAAAGTTAGTTTTAATTGATTTTAAGTTTTTCATTTTAATTTTTAACACAAGATTTCAATGTTTCATTTTTTGGTTTGCTTTTCATAGTACAAATTGCATGATATGCATGATTCACTGAACTTAAATTGTTTTCTTCAATTAGTTTGTTATTAAAACCTTTTCCTCTCAATCTTCAATCTATTTCATTTGTTTAAACCCTTTATTAATAATCCATTAATTCTTTATTCTAATTCTTAATTCTTTATTGTAAATTAATTCTTTTTGTTAATAATCCAAAAGTTTGTAATTTTTTTAAACTAAAATTTATCAATAAATTGAGTTATATTTGATTTTTGTTTGTCTTCATAACTAACCTGTCTTCTGATTTTAAGTATTTATTTTACCACAATCAGTATCCAAAGAGATGACTTTATTCTACTGGGAGACAGGTTTTCAAATGATGCAATTAAGAATGAATCTTCAAAGAGAATTGTCTCAAACTTTATTGATACAAACTATTTTTTTTTATTCAATAGCTTTTTTCTAGCTAAAATAAGAGTCTCAAATAATTTTTTGTCTGTAACCTCTTACAAACAATAACTTATTGTTTAGTTAAATTTATGTTTTTTTTACTCCTACGCTTTATATGAATGACATCTTTCTCTCCATTTCCTTCCACATCTGACTCCACACTACCATTCTCACTGCTTTTCTCTGTACATATTTTTTACCCTTCATATAACAACGATTTTCATCAAATAAAATTTGTGCTTTGTTTTAAATATTTTCAATGGTTAACAACATTTTCTATTCCAGCCAACTAACAGTTTGGATTGGGGATCTGTCTCTAACTACTAATGTCTTGTTGTTGTAAAGGATAAGGTGATCAATGATTGGTTGGTTTCAGTGCTCGCAAACGACCGATACCCTACCACAGGCCAACACCCCCAACTCCCTCCACAGTGAGCAGCTGGTCGTCCCGTAGTGGACGAAGCTGGAGTCGAAGTCCTTCGCCTCCAAGCCCAACTTACTCTAAATAATTTCTAATATCAGCTTATGCCAAAACCTATGTGTAAAACTGAATCCTTTCAATTTTTCACTACCAACTTTCAGTTAGATTTTGTTTATGCTCAACAGACTGAGTGGAATATAGTACATTTATGTTTTCCATTATATCACTGAGTTTATTGAATTTTACTTACCTTTTATTGGCTTAATGATCTCGAGATTCTGTAAATTGGTGAAGATTTTTTAGCTTACTGCATGCAAATTAATTAATTTTGGATTATGTAGAGGTCATTTATATTTTGGATCTTCATGTTTGTACCTTAGAGTTGGTATGCTATGATGTACCCAGCAAACAGAAGAATATTAGTTTCGGTTTGATTTCTTAAAATTAAGTAAAGCGATTGGTAGTGAATGAATTGAAAAGGTTCTTTACGATATGCACAGAAAACACTGATGTAAAATTACTATTATAGTGCTGCGGTGTCTCGGGAGTTATTCCTAAGGTTCCTCAGTGGTGTTTCTGGAACATCTCAGACTTGACGCATTTGAGCACCTGGAACACTGTAACAAGACACGATAGTTGACGGATGACTGGGAGTGACAACGTAGTTAGGGAAGGTATGAAGGTATTTTCTAAACATGTATGTGACTTTGATTTGGTGGAATCTAATGACATTTAAGTTTAGTAAAGAAATAAATAAAAAGGAACATACAAAAAACTATATAAATTAGTCATATATAAACAATAAAATAATAATGTGAATAATCTTTACGTGAACAAGAATGTTGATAAATAACTATTATTTGAGTAAATAGACAAACAGAATCAAGAGCTTACAAGGCAATTGTCTGTGCTTGCCTCGTTCCTCTATATTCAATAGTTTTATTAATATGATTTTATGTGTTTTTATTGAACATGAAGCCCAGTCATCCGTATGAATATCAAGTTATGAGGAGGCTGTCTAAAATAGAATCTTAAATACATGAATTGACATTACTTTATTCTTAACAGGACACGGGTACAATACATTACATATAGTACAATAGTAAAATCCTTTTCATCAACCATTGATGAAAAGGATCATTGATCAGAAAGAGTTTTTGTTCTGTTGTCACAAATTTATTTCTTTCAACTTCAACACATCCACTGGATTACCTTTCAGCAAACAAAAACTGAAACACCGGACGGGAAAAAACTTGCTCTGGGATAAGATCAACCAATTTGTTTAAATTCTCCTGGATTAAACTGTAGTTGAGTAAACTCAACAATAGAAACACATGCTCTGTGAAGAGCGCATGACATGGAGTCTTCAAGCCTTGGGAACTACATTTTGATACTGATTTGCTAATAAGGGGGTAGGGCTAGCGAAACCGAAGCCAATTGTAAAGGATAAGTGAACTGTTTAAAATTTAAAAAAAAACTTTAAAATCTGTAATAAATATCCATCAAAGTTTGTAATATTTTAATATTAAGTCTTAAAGCCTGAAAACCAACAGACAAATTTTGGTCAACCTGTAACACTGATAATCAATCGGCTTTTTAGTTTAGGTGTCTTTTACGGCATATGATCACTAATCAGTGTCAATGACAGAAAATGTCTGATACAAAATTTATACAAGATGATTTTTGTCAAATTGGCAGTGTATAAAAATGTGTGATCTTCAGTGAATTCATGTTGTTATAGGTGTTAATATATATTTATTTAGTAATTTAATGTGCTGGAAAATATGGTGTATTTAAAAAAATGATATTTCCCAGTTAGTATTTCTCTTTGTTACAGATCTAGGATAAAATTACCCTTTTTGATAATGTTCATTGTCTATATGTGATATTAAATAGCATTTCATATCTTCAAGAAAAACAGTAATTAAAAAATCAACATCTAGTGATGTCTTATCTCATAAGTTTTTTTTAAGTAATAAAGAATACAAATTTATTTAATTTAAGACTCAAGTTTTAGTTATATTTTATGTTTATAGTACAATAATGTAAAAGTAAACAAATGACGAAATGAATTTATATGATTTTTCATTAACAGAAGTAATGGGATGGAAAAGTTAACAAGAGAGTTACTGTATGAATATTTTTAAATAGATAATATGGTTTATCTTGTTGTAAAAGTGTATTATTTTAGTGTTTAAACAATGTTTAAACTGGTCACCTCAGTTATTCCTTAAAAGTAAATATTGATAAAAGCTTTTGTATATTTTTGCTAGTCATTAATTGTAGTCATGTATATTTAAGGTAATAAATATTTAAATATTTATCAGGCTTTCAAGATGATCTCGTTTATTAGATGTAGAAAACATTAAAAGTATCTTAAGTAAATCTTGAAATTAATTTGTTCAATCGATACAGTATTTATTTTTCTTAACACATTTTGCAACTTAGATTAATTTCTAATTTACTAGAATTGAAACAATTTATCTTTCAACTAGTCACTTGATTGTTTTATATTTTTAATTTATTGTATTAATTTATTTATTGTATTAAGAATTCATTATTTATATTAGCATGTATAATCATGGTTTTCTAGGTATATGTAGTTCTTACTAAATAAAGACAATGAAGAAAATCCTATTATTTATTGTATTTTAGCAATCAAATTACTTTGTATATATTTTGATGTTATATCATATTTTATTAATTTATTTCTGATATAATTATTTCTTCACTATACATGTTAAAAATTGTTATTTAGTATAAAACCATGTTACTGTTGGTTTGTAGTAAATTGTAAATACTTGTACAGTTGGAAGGATCCTGATTGTTCAATTTAATACAGTATTAATATCCATTTATACCCTACAACGCAAGTTGGAAAAACAGTTAATCACTTTTGGTCTCATTAGTTAACTCTTGAATCCCAACTTTTAATTGGAGAAATAAACTAATTGAAGTGAATCCTATCTGATTACGGTAGTTAACATTGTAAGCATTCCACGTCAGATCTTTGTGAATACTACATAGCTGAGTATGATCAATCAGGACCCACAATGTGATGTACGTGTTGTTTTGTTATTCATATTTATTTTAACATTCGTGCAGACAATGATATATTGTCAAATGAGTCAACTCTAGTCATTAGGTTAAGTATGCCATGTAAGCTAGTCAGTATGTCCTCTGAGACTTATTTGTGTGATATGTAAATTGATGCAAATAACTACTATATAAATCTGTGCAATCATGTATTTTACTATATTTTATACATTATTTAATAATTTATATAAAAAATGGTTTATGGTCTGTAGTATAAGTATTTATATTACTGTATTCCATTTGATTTACAAATTATTTGGTTTCTTTAAACCAATAATAAAATCACCTTAAGTGATATTATTCTATGTGTTCTCGAGTTATATATTACTTTTTAAAGTGAAAAACTATTTTTGCTCATTAAAGTTTCAATATTTGTAGATGAAATTTAAGGTTGTCATACAAAGAGAGTTTTTGCATTTTTTGTGCAGAATATCAGCAGCAGAAGGGAATGTTTCTCACATACTACTTCCCATCTCTGCTTAACTTTGAATGGTTTACTGGTTTGCATATTTTGTATAAACCAGGGATACATTTTTAGTCATAGCTGGAATTTTATTATTTTGTTTGGCAAAATGTACTGAGTACATCTAAGGGAAGTTATAGCTGATAGAACTACAAAGCAACTCAGGTAACCTCAGTGTCAACCTGCAGGTGGCGCGGGGTGTAGTGATGGTGGCACACAGAACCTGGTGAAGGGTTAATGGTCATTCTAGCTGGCTTTTACTGTCCTTTTATGTTGACATTTGACATACGTTCCCTATAACCTTTTATTTAAAAAGGCTGTTACAAACAGTAACTAAGCTTGACTATCAAAATACATATAGTATTTGTTGAATAATTTGGAACTATTTTTTTCTTAGAGTTGGTTTTTGTACTTTAAATATAATTTTGATGATCCAATTGTATTTGAATCATGCATTTACTACAGCTTTAGAATTGTATCTCATTAAGCTTTTTTACTTAGAAATTTATTTGATTTATAAACAACGGATGATACCCTACCATATTAATAGTAAGTAAATGTAAGGCATGTGATTTGTGTTATTAGTTTGTTTTTGTGAGTGTGATTTTTTTAAAGTTCATATTATTTACATCTTGGTATTGTGATATAAGTTTTTTTTAGTTGAGATTTGTTTTTAATGTGGTTTTTCTCCAAAAAGACTAAGTATTTTATATTTTACATTAATGCATAGAAAATTTGTTACAGAACATCTTTATTCAGCTAAAAACAAGTTGTTATTCACAGTAAATACCAGTGTACCTTGCTTTCTGAATTAACATTAAATTTATGCCTACTCGAGATGAATTTCACATTTATACACAGAACATTTCTTAAAATATATCTCTTCAACTGGTTTGACAAATAAAAATCAACCACACTATGTTTAATCTTACTACTATGTTTTTACTAGGAGACATCTATTAAACAAAAAAAATCTCGAGTGACATTTAGACTTGAAATCTAGTACATCAATTTAATGATTTACTTCTTTTCTGTATTAATATTTACTTTGGATATTTCCAGCTTTTTTCCAAAATTCCAAAACTGTTTCCAAGCAAGGTTCACCTTCAATTTCTGAGTTGTAGTCATTTCTACCATATTACAAACATCATACACACCATTAATCTATGAGTTTAAGTAAATGTTTACATTCCAATACCAATAGTTTTTTTTAAAGCTGAGGGAAATCCCTATTTCCTAGGTATTTTGATATGTAACCATGTATGACTACTTTAAAGTGTAACTTTAAAGAAAAAAGTGATAGTACTTTGTTTATTTTTATTTAAAACATATTTTAGTCAATCTTTAAATTAGTCCTTTTTATCAGGTGTAAATTACTAAGTTTGGGCTATACATTATAAGTGATAGGTTTTTGTGGTATATTTTAATTGAGTTTTATCTTTCTAATTAACTTAAAGTAAACTTAAAATGTTTCTTTATTAGAGAAATTCTTGTTGTTGAATATTGATTTACCAGTTATTCTTTCACAATAACTGGATTTCCAGGTGCATAGAAAAAATAAAATTTGTCCTTACAAAAAGAAAAATAAAGAAGGCATACCGCACATAAAAAATGCCACTTTGAATTTCAGTATTTTTAACACAAATACAACTTAATGCATATCATTCTTTATATCATTAAAACTAGCACAACGATTGTTCAGTTAAATCACGGGTACTCCATTAAAATACAGGCTGCTTTCCCCAAGTCTAGTTAAACTTAATAATAATTGTTTAGTATAATAATAAATAGGTAAAATACCCTCTTACTGCCTCAAGATCCAAGCTTATCACAAAGCTGGAATTATGAGGAAGTAAAGAAGGTATTTAACCTATTATTTATTCTACTGACGTGATCCAGAAAAAAACAACATCATATGAAGAATGCTATGATCAAGAACATTATGAAGTTAGCTTATTACAGTAAAACCTTAGTATCTCAACACTGTACCCAGAGGTTGTCGAGTTATCAAGAACATTGGAATATTTTATGAATTTTAATTCATTAATACATAGCAGACTCGAGATTCACTTATAAATTTATTACAAGACAATCCTTACATGAGTATTGTTATATACTGAGTAAACAGCCCTTGAAGAAATATCAAAATATTCAATGATTAGAGAAAAAATTCTTAATTGATAATTGAATTTTTGTTTTCTTCCAATGATTCAAAGTTCTTCCGCAAATACGTAAGTAAACAATAATGTACTACCCCACCTTAACTATGCCCTTGTCTTTGACTTTAAAATAGTCCAAAGGTGTGCAATAGATTGACTATCCATCTCGACTCCTCCCGTAACCTTGAAAAATCGAACATATCAGTACTGTAATATAAAGGTGTTTAGCCAACTGTTGACTGTCGAGTTACCGGGTGTCAAGTTAATGAGGTTTTACTTTAGCTAGTTTAAACTAGAGAAATATTTATTAATACAGTATAACATTGTTTACATATGAAAAATAAACATCGTTTTATTGTAATGACCTAAAAGGATTCTAAATTAGTGGGTTTTAACATGTTTTCATTTGAGAATTAGCTATACTCTATATGTTGGTTAATATTTCTATATTTTCTAGTTTAAATTGGGCTTTACGTTAAATATGATTAGGAGAACATGGTGCTTTGAGTCATTATCAAATTAAAATACACAAATCAAATCAATTGATACAGCTGTAACTGTGTGCTTATCAGTTGGGGTATGCAGCTACAAACAGTTGAGATGTATTGGAAGTCTCACACATCTTAATTTCCTCGAGGTTTAAGCCTAATACTTTTACATTACAGTATTTAACAAAACATGAAATCTAAAGACTTTATTTTACTCAATTTACTTAAGAAATACTCATTCCATACTCAATTATTTGTTGTTTATTTAATATTTTTTTCATTACTTGTAAAAAACTGTTGTGTGTATGTTTGATGTGTATCAATGAAATAAAATTGTCTCAAAACTGATAATGTGATGTAATTATCCTGGCCACTGTCTCATCGAGAGGATGATCCCATGTCTAAATACCAACTTGGATTACCACTCTCTATAATGGGAGCAGTCAGTGGTGTAGTGGAGCCGGAGCGGTCTGGCACAGCTTTTAGAGCCGGAGCGGCGCTCCGGCACAGCTCGTGCAGCCGAAACTTAGATTTTTATACTTTGCCTTTTTATAGAGAGTGGTAGGTAAGTGAGTCGCTCGCATCATTACATGATCAACACGCAATATCGAGGCAATTTTAGGCGTTTTACATTAACCCTAACCTAACCCCAACAACATCGTAACACCAGAATCAGACACTAGGGCTTACTTGAAGACCATATATCTTTTTATAGTATCTAGTTTTTTAATTAAAAAATATATTTATTTTTTAAACAACATAAGGCTGATTAAGAACTGTTGAGATTATTTGTATTTTCAGACTTCAACCATTTAAATCCTATTCATTTTAATCTCCGTCTAAGATATTTATTTCAACACATCCTCTTCCTACAGAACAGCCTTTAATTTTGATGAAGTTACAAAATAAAATTTGAGGATTTTCCTCCGTATTATGTGGTGGGTAAACTCATCTACAAATATGTTCTTCTTTCTTGACCTGCACTCGTCAGTTTGCGTTGAAAAAGAAAGCGAACCGTTACTAAAAAGGGACCGTCTGCCTTCGACTACAATACTTTGCATGAATACAACAGATATCCCAGGAGCATCCCTAGTCGCTTTAGCAAAATTAAACTTTGGTTTATGTAATTCTTTTTTAAGTAGATAAATTCATTGTACACAATTCCACGCGTTTGACCACGCAATAACCTTCCTGAGGAACTTGCAGACTTTGACTACCCATTACCCCCCCCCCAAAGAGTAATGATGGCCTTTCTAGGAAGGACTGTTCCAACACAGCTTTTTTTAGCACTACACCTCTGGGAGCAGTGCTGTTTATTCCCTAACCATTTTTGTTAAAAAACAGTATATTGTCAAATATGCATGTGTTGTTTATCAAACATGCATAGATCATCAAAATAATATACTATTCACTGAAACATGTTTAAAAACTGTGTAAATTGCACAAACATAGATTCAGGGCAGTTTATGTTTAATGAGGAAATGCAATATGTTCTTATCAGCAGTTCATTGAGTAACAAGATATTAAAAGTAAATAGGTACCCCTTTAAATGTTAAATATTGTCAACTAATATAGGTAGTTTGTTCATTGGGTGATTAATAAATTAATGATCCTCGTGAATGTTATAGCTGGTCTTTATAATTTAAAAAACTACGTGTCATTAAATCGATCATTCATATTCTTCACTCATATTCACCATGTTGGTTAAATCTCACCTGGAAGAACACCTTGGTCAAGGGGTGAGTGTGGGGTTCATCACCCATTTTGAAGACTTTTGTAATTATTGTTATGTCAATGATTTAATTTTAGCGAATTTTTTTACAAAAAAATTGGGTTTTTTGCGTATTTCATATGTAATTAAAAAAATTTTCAATTTTATCTTTCACCATTAGAAACAGCTTAAAAACTACACAATTTAATTCCTTAAAGTTTTTCTCTATTTCCAACGGTTACCAAGATATTAAAAAATCTAAACACAGTACGTTGAATTTTGGGGCTCCAATGTTAATGTTGTAGAGGATAAAGAAAATGAATATTTCACTTATCAATCAACATTTTTGGATTAAACTATTTATTTATCTTCATAATTCTTATATGTTTATCATGGCAGCTAACCTGCATATTCTTTTCCCATGTTAATCATATATAGAGAATAGGCAAACTCCTTTATTTATGGACAAATAATTTTATGAAACTTGGTATAAATGGCCAAAATAAAAAAATTTTATTCTAGAAAATGCCTACTTTCAATGTTCCTCACAACAGCAAACCAGCATACTCTTTCCTATGATAATCTTATAGAGAATAGGCATATAACTCTCATATTTATGAACAGATACACATTATTAATTTGGAAATTCGCTGAGTACGCAGGACTGCTACGACAGGGGAATTTGTAATTTTATTTTTCTCAATTTTATTTCACACCATTACATTGATGAATTTTTATACAAGTTAATTGATTGTAATATTAAAATCTCATTGAATAAACTTATAATAATAATAAATTTTGCAATTCTTCTTCATAAAGTAGGACCTTTTTAAACTAAACGCTTAAAAACAATCAATAATACAGTTAAAACGTATTATGTAAAAAATTATTTAATCTGAGTGAACACATTTTCATTGTTGTTCCTTGTACATTGCACAAAAAATGAAAGTTATGTTTTAATTACTAAAAGGTTTCTTGAATATGGACTAAAAATAGCTTCTATATACAGCCATTCTTGATACCCAAATGACAGCTACTGTACTGTACACTGAATTTTAGGCAGAAAATATAAACATGCAGATTTACAGCAAATTAAAAACAAAGGTGAGCATACCCTTCAACAAGCCAGGTTGAATATGAATATATAATTATTTTGGAATGATATCCATTTAGTGGTTGTGTTTGTAACCAAGAATGAGAATACTGTAAATCAGCTGACTGGTCCTGGTGATCACTGACACATCTGATCTTTGTTATAGATACATTCCAATGTTAATAAGGTTCGGTATCATATGTTTGTTGATCACTGCACATATTTACTAAGTTGTCTGATGGCTAAGCACTGTCAACAATATAGCTAACCAATTTAGCATTATTTGGTAGCTTTTTAAACAATCCCCTTGCAACAAGTTATTAGTTCAGTTATTTGTATTTAAGCATTCAACCAAACTTAATTCTGCAACTAACATGCAATTTCTTGGCGTCATTCTAGACAACAAACTCATTGGGCAGAGCACATAGACCAAGTATGCAAGAAAATCAGCACCGGGATTTATGTTGTTCAAAGAATGAACCATATTGGCAAAACTTTCAGTTGCTAAAACAGCCTACTATGCTTTGGTCAAGTCACACTTACGATACGGCCTGACAGCATGGGGCGGATCCTCAGCCTACAACATCAACCGGATCCTTGTACTACAAAAGAAAGCTGTAAGAACACTTGCCAACCTTGAACCAACGCAACCATGCAGATCAGCTTTCACAAACTTAGGAATTCTAACAGTGGTAGCCCTCTACATACTGGAAACCATTATGTATGTAGATAAACTAAACTTACCACAAAACAAAGACCTCCATGACTACAACACCCGCTATGGCTCGAAGTTTGCCTTGCCTTTTGTTGCTTTGCATAGAACATCATCATGGGAAAAAAAGCCATCCTACGAAGGCCGCAAAATGAGGAACCACCTTCCAGACTACATGAAGAACCTGACTGGCAAGAGACTGCATCAAGAGTTGAAAAACTGGCTGATTCAACGACCATTCTACTCACTAAAGGAATTTAGTGAAAATTTCAAAGACTTTCAATAAAAATCTCTGTAACAAATGACACTATTGTGATTCTTTACGAATGAACAATAAAGAATATTGTATTGTATTGTATTGTAACACAGGTGATAATGGTCAGTGGAGCTATTATCTTCCATCAAAAATAATTTAGTTAACAACTGTATTCAATAAATTCTTAAAATCACACTAGGCATATGAAGTTCCAAATCCATCTAATCTTAAAGTCATGATCTATCAAAAATAGGAACTTAACATTTTGATAAGCCTTCAAACAGGTTTTGATGAATACATATTAATGATACAAATTTTACTATCTCCATTAAAATACTTGTATTTCACACTCGTGATTGATCTTGAAGACTAAATTTAGTCAATTTATAACTAAATTGAAGGTTGACTACATCAAGTGAAGTGTAATAAAATATTTTAAGTTTGTATAAGAATACAATAAAGTTTGGCGATACAATAAAAATTTAGTATTGATTACTTTTTCCTTGTACTTTTAGACTTTGGTGACAAACCTCTTTCTTTGGGTGAAGATTTACGTTGTTGTTCACGTACTGGAAGGTTATACGTCTGAGTTACTTCTGTAACTGCTGCTGCCTTGAGTGATTTAATTTTTTCTTCTTGAAAGGCTGTAAATATAGATTGTCTAGGAGCGACCATATTCACCAGAAGTCTGTCCTCGGGGATTGCAGTGTAAGTAGCTGCCATGTCACTCAACCAACTATTATCCCACTCCCTTGCTATCAGGTACAAGTTGTCATTTCTGTCTGCAATGTACGACACCATCGACAGGTATGTTATGTGGTTGCTAATTGGAAGTATTTCAGTTGCAGAACACTTCCAGTAGATATGGAAACACTTTTTACTGCAAAATTCTGGACAGACTTCTCGAATTTTTGTGTAAAAATCTAGTAAATTTGGATTTTTAATGTTAAGTTCTATTTTGTATTTTTCAACTTCCTTCACCTCAGGTTCCTCTGTTTTCGCACAGCCAACATGTTTGTATAAATCAAGATCCTTTTTCAGTTTTTCCATATACAACTCATTACCAACCATTTTTTGCTTGGCTCGCACTTGGAAATGAGCTCTCATCACATACAAGTTATATTCTTTGTAGATTCTACTTGGATCCATTTTCAAAATCAAATTTAATTTGCTCAAGTTTACTCCACTACAAAAGATATTCAATTGCAATATACATGAAAACAGATATTCAAAACCAGCTGATTTATGTATACCAAATTTTAAAGTCAAAATTAAAATAATCTAACCCAGTGATACAGGTAGAATGTGGGAGAGGGTAAGTCTAATCATGACATATAATTATATTGTGCATAGCCTCTGGATCTTTAAAGAGCAAAATTATGGTTTAAAATACCTTTCTGTCAATGGATCCTAGTGTAGTTTTTCGACTATGACCATTTCGTGTTTCTTGAACACATCATCAGGTCTTGATTACTGCCGTCACTGTGCGCCCTTCTTGTAAATAGCTGTTCTCGATGTTTAGTGTTATTGTAAGTAGTAGTGTTTTAGTGCTTTAGTGTAATGTAAACAGATGACGGCAGTAATCAAGACCTAATGATGTGTTCAAGAAACACGAAATGGTCATAGTCGAAAAACTATACCAGGATCCATTGACAGAAAGGTATTTTAAACCATAAATATATAATTACATAAGTACTGTATTAAATTTTACTATCAGACTATATTTATACTTATGTAAGTATTTATAATATTTATATACATGTAAGTATATATACTTAGAGTTGATGATACTCATCAAAACTACTAAAAAATGACTAGTAAACATATTTAAAACTATTCTTTGTGTGTCCTCTAGATGTTATTTTGTATTTCTTATAAAATGTTTTAAATCTCAAAAACTACAACTACAGAAGTAAAACTTTGAACTGAGTACCGTAAAGGTGCAAATATGAAAAATACTATTTACATCTATAGTATTTAAAAGTATTATTAAAAAGTAGACAAAAGGCTATATTGGTCAAACATTGAATTCACTTTGAGTTCGTATGGCTGGCCATCGTTTTGATGTGGTACGGTACATGAAGATCAAAGAAAACCTATTTATGATCATGCTTCTCACCACAACCAAAATTTTGAAGGCTGCTATGAGCTTAAAGCCCTTCAACAAAATTAAACCACATCAAAATGCAAAAAGTAACCAACTAATTTTGAGAAATTCTGAATTGGCACATCAGTTTATTGGTTCTAAAATCAAAATTTCCATCCGGTTTAAATTTGAGATAAATTGATAAAAAACTATACAAACTCAATTGAAAATGACATTTAAAAATTACATGTATAAACCTCTATATTTATTTATTTTAAAATGTACCAAATCATATGTTCTATATTTAAAATTTACTGTCAAGACAATCATATGTTAAAATATTTAGTCACTGGTTATTATTGTTTATTGTTCTCTAAATTCTATTTTCTCAAATGCTTGAAAAGGTTTATGTATTTATTAAACGAAAATTCGCATAACTTTTCATTTTCATATTTCATTTATTCTATCGAAATAGTTGAATAATTGTATTAAGTCATTTGACACATTTCTACAAACATCAAGATATATAAAAAGTAGACTAATTAGAATCGTTAAAGCCAAAAAAACATTGATTTCATGAACATTTTACAAGATGTAAACATATTTTTCATTACGAATCCAACAGTTCTTTTTCCAACAAAATCCATGTACAATTAAGTGAGAAAATGTATATTTATTGTTGGTTTGCAGAAGTTTAGTGAGTCATAGCTTTGACTATTCATTATTAATATTGGATAGTCAAAGGTTATAGCCATGCGGCGCCAGCTCAGCCTGGAACAATGGAAAATGAACCTGCTTCCACTGCATGCCAGAGCTGGCTCATAGTAGGTTTCTGTGGGCAAACAGTGTTTTCTATAACTTATTCGTAAATGGATTTCATTGAATAAAAAGTACTGTTGATTTGTAATAAAACTAAAAAAGTTTTTCTCTTGTAAATAAAATAATTAATCTTTTTTTACTTTAACCACTGCAATTTTTTTAATATTAAAGTATATAATATTTTTTTCATTACAGAAAAGGCTTATTGGTCCCTTAAAAGGTTCAAGCCAAGTTTTTATTTCGTTTAAATAGTTCTTGGAATCTAAATTGATTTATTTGTAAAAACACGTCTTACACTTAAAAGCAATTAATTTTTTTAAGTTAAGTATTGACTCATACTTCAAAATTGCTTAGTTTTCAATCATAAGTCCTATTAAGTTTCAAGTTTAAGTTCAGATCTACAGTTTCAGTCAACAAATTGGTGATACCTCTAACATTATGTGTTTATAGAATATGGTCAAGTTAAGTGGTAATACTCATACTTTACTGAGTTCAAACATGCCATGTTTCACAGATTTTTTTATCTGTGTTCCCCTTTCAAATTTTTAGGGGTGTGCGAAGGCTCGAATCATCCAGCTTTTTAAAGCTCGGCTTCGCTCCAGAAGTTTTGAAAAAGCTCGAAATTCGAGGCGAGCTTTTGCCAAGTAAAAAACTCTTAATTTACGCCGTAATCTTAAAACTCGTTGTTGTAATAAGAAGTGAAACAGACGACATTGTTCTCGACATCTTGAGTAGTATACTTCCAGATGAGTACATAAATGGAGTAGTAAGATAAGGCACTTATTGCATATAGAAAAAGTAGACCCATGTTTTATTTAATATCTTCTACAATCAAGTAATTTTCCTCATTCAAACTAATTTTAGTATTCTTTGTAAGTATGTTCAAAGAAAAATACTAATCATCAAAATTGAATAGTATTGAATTTAATCATAGTTAGTTGATAGTTAAGTTTTAATAATGGCTTCGTCATCAACAGCTTCCATTGTCTTCCTTAAGCAGCAAAAAATTAAATCCATAGTTTAAAAAAATATTTATTCCAAAAAATACACCTTGAGTATATGACGAATTATTTTAAATTGTTGATTACAATGGCCATCTATCATATTAAATGTTATATCAGTGTGACGAATCATAAATGAAAACATTAAATTCGAGATTCTCAGTTAAGGTGTAAGCTGTTAGTGATAAGAGATGAGGGGATTTGGACAGACATTAGGGTAACAAAAAACACCACCTTGAGCCTTGCTCAGGAGGAGGGGAAGAGGGGTTTGTTAACGCCTGGAACTGAAATACTTTCAGTTAAACAACAGGTAAAACAGTTTATTATTTAGTTGAGTGGTTTACTATTTGCAATCACACATTATTATTTTCATAGTTCTTGGTTTCATTTTAGCGAATTTCCCATAGGGAAGAAGCTATTACCTCATGGTCTCATGGTGAGACTTAAGCCCACCACGTATATATATATATATATATATATATATATGTGTGTGTGTGTGTCTGTGAACACGATAACTCTCGTAAAAATGGTCCGATCGAGACCAAATTTAGTAGAGACGTGTATTCCTACAAATGCTCGGACGAGTTCGTAAACCAGACATATCGGTCAATGGGAACGGGTAGTTTGGGGGGGTTTTTTACCCCAAAATGGGGTTATTTGCGTTTTTCACATGTAATTTTTAAAAATTTCTAATTTTATATTTCACCATTAGAATCAGCTTAAAAAACTACACAATTAAGTTCCTTAAAGTTTTTCTCTATCTCCAACGGATACAGAGATATTAAAAAATCTAAACACAGTACGTTGTATTGTGGGGCTCCAATGTTAATCTTATGGAGGATAGGGAAAAATTAATATTTCCCTTATTGATGAATATTTTTAGATAAAACTTGATATTTAGCTTCATCTGGTTGAGATCTATCTATTTATGCTTAAAAATCATAGTTTATGTGTTTATCATGGCAGCAAACCTGCATACTCTTTTCCCATGTTAATCATATAGGGAATAGGCAAACTCCTTTATTTATGGACTGATGTTGATGAAAGTTGGTATAAATGTTAAGATAAAAATTATTTATGGTAGAAATGCCTAATTTTAGTGTTCCTCACAGCAGCAAACCTGCACACTCTTTCCCATGTTAATCTTATGGAGAATAGGCAAATAATTCTCATGTTTATGGACAGATTTTTATAAAACTTTCCATATATTATTATTTAATTTATAATTGATTTGGAAATTCGCTTAGTACGCAGGTCTGCTGCGACGGGGGTATTAAGTCTTGTCAAGCTACCTACAAAAATTCTTAATTATTAAAAAACTTTCCATTTTACTCTTGCAGCAAGCATGCCTCACATTTTTGGCAAACTTTGCTTTGTTGAAATAATGTACAAAGATAAAATTAACTATAAAAAATCTTTGGAACTTGAAAGTTATCAAACTAAATTGTGAACTGTACAATTTGGTGAATACTCTAATATATTTTTAGCTTTCATTTCAAGGTTTTATTGTCTACAGTTATATGATTTTTGTTTTAGACGAAATTTATCACGTTGTATTGATTTGAATCGGAATTATTTGAATCACATCGTTGTATCAAATCAAAATTTTTTGCTCCATCGCACACCCCTATCAGGTGATGGTTTGAAAAAGCTCGGCTCAAAAAAACTCGAGCTTGGGAATTTTTTAAAAAGCTTGACTCGGCTCGAACTTAAAATTCCAGGCTTGCACACCCCTTCAAATTTTGTAGCTTTACAACAATACCAGTACCTGTGAATTAACCTGTGTTTTATATAAGAATGAATATAATATAAATGAAAGTTTTTAAAATTAATTAAAATGAACTATTAAATCTATATTATAGAAAACAAGATTCTATCACATTGGTAACCTTTATATACCGTACTTCAGGTTAAATATCTATATACGGTATGTGTATATATATATAAAACCCAAATCTGACTCACGGACTGATCACAGTTTCTCAAAAACCACAAGGCTTTGGAGATTCAAATTTGGTACACATATTCTATTTAAGGTCTAGATGTGTGTCTATGTCTAACAGCTGTCATACAGTTTGTTTATATTTTTAAATCATATGTTTTTTATCTTTGTTGACTTTGTTTACGTTTTGAACTATTCATTCCTTTTTGTTATTAATAAACCTTCTGATGTTCTGCATTTAGTTATTATTATTAGTTATCATTACACGCACCACAAATTGGTGACCCCGACGTGATCCGAAGTCAATTTGTGAAAATGTCAAACACAGAAGAAAACGTCAGAGATCCAGATCTTCATCTCTCAAAAATAACAATCAAGATCCCACCCTTTTGGCGTAAGAACGTTCGAGTTTGGCTGCGTCAGGTTGACGCCCAATTCATCACGAAAGATATCAAACAGGAACAAACTAAGTATTATTACGTACTAGGTAACCTTGATACTGATGTGGCCGAATTAATTTCTGATTTTATTGAGAAACCTCTAAGCAAAACACCTTACCAAGATCTTTGTAACCGGCTAATCTTGGAGTTTGAAGAATCGGAGAGTAGAAAATTTGCAAAAATAATTGACTGGGCTCAAATAAACCTTCTCAACTTCTTAGGGAAATGCGTACTCTAGTGGGTACACAAGTTCAAGACGACATCTTAAAAACACTATTTTTGAAACGTCTTCCACTTCACTTTAGCTCGATATTAATATCGAGTTCCGACTCTCTAGACAAATTATCTATTATGGCTGACAAAATAATGGAGTATTCCCCCATCCATTCTCAGCAGGTTCACGTGTTAGGAGACAACGAATCAACTAGCGCACAACCCGATAGGTTATCTCGTTTGGAGACGCAAATATCCGAGTTAGCCAATCAAATTTTGTCTTTGCGCTCCAAATCAAGATCTAGTTCTCAATCACGCCAGTTTCGAAAACATGATACAACCTCACAATCTGATATCTGCTGGTACCATAAGAATTTTGGTAAGAATGCTCATAAATGTACAACACCATGCAACTATCGTTCTTCCCCATCTGGGAATCCGGAAAACTAGTCAGGCATTATCTCAATACAGCGGGAGATAGTCCTAGTTTACAACCTCGCCGTCTTTTTGTTTATGATAATCGGACCAATATCAAATTTCTGGCTGACTCCGGAGCTGACGTTTCTGTAATACCTCCACATGGCATACGAAAACCAAAACCATCCAGTAAATTACTTTTTGCTGCAAATGGATCAAGCATCGCCACATACAGTACAAAACTTTTACAAATAGACTTAGGACTCCGCAGATCCTTTTGTTGGCCCTTTATCATTGCCGACGTTCAACAACCAATTATCGGGGCGGATTTCCTGTTTGAATTTAGTTTATTAATTGACATGAAAAATAGTAAGTTAATAGACGGAAAAACACTTCTTTTTAACGCGGCTCAATGCCCCCAAAATCAGTATGCTCAGACATTTATCTTGTTGATCCAAATAACAAATATGTTTTTATACCGGTACTTCAAAAGTTTCCTGATTTACTGAAAGAAATGCCTGGTCACAAACCGCCAAACATTGATTTCTTCCATACAATCAGCACTAACGGACCCCCCGTTACCTCAAAGGCAAGACGCTTAGCTCCAGACAAACTTTCCTAAGCTAAGTTAGAATTTCAAAAAATGATTGATTTAGGTATATGGAGACCTTCAAAAAGTCCGTGGTCTAGCCCACTGCACATGGTACCAAAGAAGGATGGCTCCTGGCGCCCATGCAGTGACTACCGTGCTCTCAATCACGTAACTATTCCAGATAGAAACCCGATACCTAATATTCAAGATTTCAACTCACAGCTTGAAGGTAAGACAATATTTTCAAAAATAGATCTTGTCAAAGCCTATCACCATATTCCCGTTCATCCAGATGATGTACACAAAACAGCTGTTATCACACCATTTGGTTTGTTCGAGTTTGTTTGAATGCCATTTGGATTGAAGAACGCAGGGCAAACTTTCCAACATTTCATTCACCAAGTCTTACGTGACCTTCCATTCGCATACTCTTATCTAGATGACATCTTAATCGCCTCTAAATCCGAAAAGGAACATGAGAAACATATTCATTTACTTTTCGATTCTCTATCCCATCATGGTCTATGCATTAACGTTTCAAAATGCGAGTTTGCTGTCCCTGAAATCTCATTCCTCGGCTATCGCGTCAATAAGAGTGGTATATTTCCACTACCTGAACGAGTGAAAGCAATTATAGACCACCCTCTTCCTGAAACAGTCGATCAACTCAGACGCTTCCTAGGAATTGTGAACTTCTACAGAAGATCCCTACCTAACTCAGCCACAACACAGAAAGCCTTATATGACCTTTGCCCAACTCCTAAAAAGAAGGATAAAAGCAAGTTGGACTGGAATGATACTGCCAAAAGTTTCTTCACCAAGTTGAAAACTGAATTGGCCAATGCCACTCTTCTGTTCCATCCTTCCAGCAATCTCCCACTAGTCTTCACAGTGGATGCTTCAAATTTTGCAATCAGTGCTTCTGCCCACCAGACAACAGGGAATATCGCTGAACCTATAGGTTTCTTCTCCAAAGTTCTTTCAGTAACTCAACAAAACTATAGCACTTACGATCGTGAACTTTTGGCTGCATATGAAGCAGTTAAATACTTCAAGCATTACCTTGAAGGTCGTCATTTTGTTATCTTAACAGACCACAAACCTCTCCGTTACGCATTTGAACAGCGTCCTGAGAAAGCAACACCTTGCAACTTGTCTTTGGTGAATCAATCACTCTTCCTGCAGATTTCTTTGAAGACTCCAAGTTATCAATCGACATACCTACACTTCTCACCCAACTTCAGGAGCTATTCTGAAGTGGTGTCAAAATGTCCCATTTTGACACCACAATAAGAAATCGATTTTTATACACCCTGATCTCATGACTTCATCTCATGTCTTCATCCGTCACGATTCCATAAGAAAACCGCTTCAACCAACCTACGAAGGGCCATTCAAAGTTGTATCAAGAGGTGACAAATTCTTCACTATATTGTTACCCAAAGGCAAAGATTGTGTTTCTATTGATCGGTTGAAACCAGCCTTTACATTACAAAACCATTTTCAAGCTAAACATGAGTCAGACTACCCATTAAATAATCTAGGGTACCTAAAAGGTTCACATCCCCAGTCACCCCAACCAACACCAAAATTAAACCAACCTACAACAACAACGGTGTGAACAACCTGCGGACAGTTCTGGACAGCAATCTGTTCCTCTTGACACGCCTCCTGAGAGGAAGACCCGCTTGGGAAGAGTGTTAAAACTACCTAATAAATATACCTCTTAACATCACGCTGTCACTGGGAGTGGAGTATGTGGCTGTGTCTAACAACTGTCATACAGTTTGTTTATATTTTTAAATCATATGTTTTTTATCTTTGTTGATTTTTTATCTTTGTTTTTGTCATTAATAAACCTTCTGATGTTCCGCTTTTAGTTATTATTATTAGTTATCATTACACGCACCACAGATGCATACTAAAAAAAGATTTTTCGAAAGATATACAGGTCAAAGTTTTGATGTTAACCTTATGGAGAGTAAATTTGTCTACAAATTTTCTATAATCAAAACATTTGATTTCTAAAACTACAGCTGTTGGTTTACTTTCCATTAGCTATGTGAATTGCAAAGTTTCACTAAAATATTTCTCATTTTCACAAAAATTGGCGACTTGAACCTGATTTACTTGACCTAGGATCATTGCTTATTTCAATCTTCAATATGTGGGTCCCCTATAATTATTTTATAATATTCAATAATAATGCTTGGGTGAAAATTGACGGCTTCATAGGCTTAATTGGGATTGCAGAAGACATCTGTTTTGCTTGTATTACCATTGTATGGTTAAGGCGGGCATGCTTTGTGTTTTTTTGTTTATACTGACAATATACATATTATAATGCAGTTTTAGGGTTAAAATGCTAACATAAATTCTGCAGGTTATAACCAAATGTATACAGCCTATGAGACTATCAGTGCTAAATAAGCGGAAAGAAAACATCAAATTGTATTCAATATTATTAGGGAATGAGGTTTGAATCTTATATGATAATAGCAACCCTTCAATACATTATACAGCAAACTTAAGAGTCAATTAACTATTGATTTTTTAGTCAACAAAATATTAAGGAAGTGACGATTTGATGGATAATACCTCAATATTTTTTATATAATACTATTTTTAGCGTGGAAGTACCTCCGTTATCTTGGATTTTAAACCTATAAGAATAATGTTAAAAACTGAGAAACATGACTCTCAAAACAAGAATTTTAAAATTACAGCAAACCTGAATAGTATAAAATTTGGATACGGTATGTTTATCAAAAAGATATTTAACTGCAATCTAGGCTATTTAAATTACTTCGGAATATGTCAGAAACATGTTTTGTAACATTCTGATTTTTCAATAATTGACTAAATATCACAAATATCAACAGAGATCACTAGACATAGAATACCTTTCAAAATGACACCAAGTGCAAGCTTTTGTGACAGCAAATATCACAAGGATAATTTTCATTTAAAATTGTACAATGGAAATTGCATAAAAGGCACAGGTTCTGCAGGAATACAACAGTAAACTATAATTACAGGGATTGTAACAGATCTTGAGGTAAAAAAATCAAAATTATGAAAAAATAACCTTGAATAAACCAAAACTCACAAAAATTTCATATATCGAAGTATTATTGGGAGTTAACACTGATTGATTACAAAATGATTGATTGATTGAGTTACAAAATGTTATAATAGTGATTAAATACTTCTCAGTAGGCTAACTGGCCAGCAAAGCTACTGATTAATTTATAAATTCAACTGGTTGAAGTTGAAATCAATAGTGATGACAACACACTTACAAATTACTTATACCAATTTTTTACAAATAACAAGTATTTCATGTTTCAAGGGGATTTCTTTCAATTCTTTATGTTGCTCTGTAACTCTGTGAATGTAATACGATATATCATACAAAGGCCAATTACTGTACATATGAACCTCCATAGCTATTTTTTTATAAATTTTTCCCTATATATATATATATATATATGTCGAAAATACAAATTTTCACAAATGACAAGTATTTTATGTTTCTTTCAAGGGGATTTCTTTCTGTTTCCAAAATGATATAATACGTATAGGTTATATTAAATTTTGTTCTAACAATATTTTTTGTTTTATTACTCTAAAAACCCCAGGCCCCAATATTAAACCAGTATTAGTGGCTCCAGGCTCCAAAGTGTTAATAATATAAGCAATTTAATACCTTTAAATAGGATGGCAAAATATAGGACCTAAACAAATGTAGGCCTAGACTGGGACGTTGACGTGTCCTGTAATCCTGCTAGTTGGAGGTCCCAAATTGTGGATAGTTGTGAGCCATGATCGGGTAAGCATAGTGTTCTCTTGTATGGATTAACACTATGGAGTAAACTAATCCGCAAAAAACATCCTGATAATTAGACCAGTGTGTAATTCAGAGGCAGCGGTTCGTACTCCACATGAAACTGTAGGTCTGTTAGATATGCCATTGACTTTTGGGCTATTCATTTCACAGATCGCGCCAAAATCTTCTTACAATCATTACTCATTCATACTTGGCTTAAAATACCTGGACAGTTTGCCATTTAAGTAACTAACTACACACTACACTGTTCTTAAGTACAGAGGGGATAAAGACAAGTATATGAATTCATGACTTATGTCTTACCGCTCTTCATTGAGGGCATTTTGTAAAAGTTTGAAGAGTTTTACCAAAATCGGTCAATAAAACCCTAATTCCCCAAAAATAATATAAAAAACATGTTACAAGCCCTGTAATTAGAAATATTATATAATTAAAAGTAATAATTACAGGAGTATGCAATGAAATAGTATTTAAATAATATACCACTTATTAAATTATTTTATTTACATTTTTTTACAAATAATTACAAATTAAATACCGTATATAAAAACGTGATGTACATTAAAACACATGATGTATTGCTATGATGTTCTCTGTTCATGATATAATGTGAGGTTTGAACTCCAGTTTGTGTTGTAACACCCCGATTAGCAACATTTCTGCAGCCACTATAGGAGGCGATCGGCCATTCTCTTTAAACTTCTTCCACAAAGTCTTGTCATCAACATGAGAAATTATGATACTCTTTTCAGGCCATTTCGATGGCACTTTTTCCATATACACACCTCCGCAGCATTCAGTAATACCTGGAAAATATAACCATGGATTACAGTTTTTATCATTATCCATACTAAACAAGGTTTGTAAAGTAACTTACTTACTGCTGGGGCACTACAAATCTCCGTTGATTCTTCGCCTCGTAGAACAGCCTCTTCCACGCCTCTATCTCTGCTGCCATCTCCAATGTCCCATTCACAACTTACGTAACTAAGTTACAAGCTTATGTAAAGTAAGTTCCCATTAAAAATTAAAACGGTGTGAGGAGCAAAAATAAGGTGGGTCTAGTTTGGGTTTTATTTTAAGTTAATTTAAATGTTCGCGCCACTTGAGAGCGAACATCTAGCGCCGTAGTTCAAGGAGCCGCCACGAACCGCGCTACCGTCGGTGGTGGGGGAAGGAGTGGGGAGCCCTGGAGACGACGACCGAGGGCAGCTCCAGTGGTCTCTCGACCGCCGGCTCTCGGGCCTACAGGTACTAGACATTCTTTCGTCGGCTCTTGGACCTGAAGGTAGTTGGCAGCTCGCATCCGATTAGCTAGGAGACCAAGGGGTAGGCACGTGGTCCGCGGGAGTTTGTCCGGGATAGCCTCCTTGCTTCTAGACACTAACTTTGTGCGAGTACTAGTTATTAATTTGATTAATAATTAAAGAGTTTTTAGTTTGTCCGAGAAAGGAACTTTTATTTAATTACTAGCGTTGAGTTGAGTTTTGTAATAGACGAATTAAGTAAGCACCCAGGTCGTGTATTCATCCAGTAGGGTACAAGCCTGAAAGAAGGCTGGTGTTTTATTTAACAATTCAGTAGGGTACAAGCCTGAAAGAAGGCTGGTGTTTTATTTAACAATTCAGTAGGATACAAGCCTGAAAGAAGGCTGGTGTTTTATTTAAGGAAATTCAATTAACAATAATTATAAAAGAATAGAAAAAAGATCTTTTCCAAATTGTATAGGAGTTCGTGGGCGAGGATGATACCTAATCTCTGAGATTTGTGAATTATGTGGTAAAGGATTTCTGAGCCCTCACGAACTATATAAAAATAAAAGTAAATTAGTTTCTCAAAATTAAATTAACGAACCCTGGACAACTCAGTGTCCATGAGGCGCCTCCGAACTGGGACTTGATTTTGAGAAACTTTGCTTGTTAAATTTTGAAATTAATATTCTAGTGAGGAATAAACTTACTCTAAAATAATCGAGAAAATTGTTTTAACCAGACTTTTTGAACATCTCTCGCTCAATCAACTGCTGACTCAACATCAACATGGCTTCTTGGCTGGAAAATCTACAGGCACAGCATTGATAAGTCTAGTGGATTTCCTACTGGAACAACAAGAAGAAGGAAATATGTCAACAGCTATTTTTCTTGATTATAGCAAAGCCTTTGATTGTCTGGATCATGAACAACTGATACAAAAATTAGCCACCCTGGGAATACGCGGGACTGTGAAAGAGTGGTTCACCAGCTATCTAGCCAACAGAAGCCAAATGGTTGAAGTAATACAATCAGTAAATGGCAAAAAAGAAAAAGTTAGCTCCGAACCCAGACCAATCACAAGAGGAGTTCCCCAAGGGTCAGTCTTGGGACCGGTCCTTTTCATACTCTTCACAAATGATTTCCCGAGGTACATGCATAATTATAGTGAAACGCTTATGTATGCAGACGACACAGTGCTATTGCTTGGTAGACCAAGACCAGAACAACTGGAAATAGACAGTTACATTGCCCTAAACATGGCAATACAGTACTGCAGCAGCAATGACCTTGCTGTGAATGAAAGCAAAACCAAGCAGCTAATACTGGGTAGCCAAAGCAACAATACAGGAAGATTACCTGGATTAGAAGAAGTCAATACCACAGAATACCTTGGAGTAACAATTGATGACACACTATCATGGACACCACACATTAATAATCTCTGCAACAAATTGAGTACTGGCCTATTTGTGATAAGACAAGTGAAAAATATGGGGGACATGATGACAGCTAAAATAGCGTATCATGCACTTTTTGAGTCACATCTTCGCTACGGAATTGCGGTGTGGGGCGGCACTACGGCAGGAAACTTGCAGCGCATTCTTATCTTGCAAAAGCGTGCAATCAGGATCCTGTATAATCTACAACCCAGAGAAACCTGCAGAAGAACGTTCCAAGAATCGAAGATCCTTACAGTAGTAAACCTGTACATTTTGGAATCAATAACCCACCTCCACATCAAGAAACCAGAATCAATTAGAAATGGATCCCAATTCCACAAATACAACACCAGAAATGCAAATAACTACTGCCTGCCGGTACACAGACTTACATCTACAGAAAAGAAAACAAGCTACATTGGTGCCAAGATGTGGAACGCCTTACCAGATGTATTGAAGAACAGTAACAAGCAAAATTTTATCCAAAACCTGAAGAAATGGCTACAAGATCGACCTTTCTACACCCTGAATGAGTTTTCTGCCTGGAATCATTTTTAAACATAGACTCATGATGTAATCTATTATTGTGACACTATACTCGTCTTGATGATGATGTAATAAAGATATTTTTGATTTGATTTGATTACTAGTGGCACCCGAACGGATTAAACATATATTTTGTGAACTGTATTGTTTCAATTTTGAATTAAAGGAAATTAATACCGGTACTGAGTACGTGGTCGAGCATTGATAATTTACACTCGATTATTAACTAACAGAATAGTAATTTGGTTAGTGATTTTGTAGTAAAATGGGATTGTACGGATTGTTTTTGAAAATCTGGGTTTATTCAGTATGGATGAACAAACTGTATGTTCATTCTCCGACGAGGTCAAAGGGAGATAAACAGGATAAGCCGAAGGTAGTTGGCGGAACAACCAGTACAACGGTCAGTACAGGAGCGATTACAAAAACTCCTACGGAGGGAGAAATTTCAGTTACGTGAAATTTATCGGATTTTTCGGAGTACATGTGAATAGCGGCGATATTCAAGATTATTCACGATCTGCTCATCAGGAGCAAACAGGAAATCGGGATCTTGGAAAATTAATCCAACTGTTAGGAATGCCCCCGAACGTGTCGATGGATGAGATATGCCGCACTGTAGCGGAACTTGTAATTAAATCCCGCGCCAACGAAAATAATCCTAACGAGGGAAATCGGGAGAATATTTTTCCGAATTACACACACGCAAATGGTGGCGTGGTGTTTAGTGGTTCTGATAGACCCATCCCTAGTGTTTTTTATTTCCTATCTAAAACTAATAATAATAACTAAAAAGTTTTTAGATTTTTTTAATATTTCGGTAACCGTTGGAGATAGAGAAAAACCTTAAGGAACTAAATTGTGTAGTTTTTTAGCTGATTCTAATGGTGAAAGATAAAATTTGAAATTATTAAAAATTACACTGGAAAAGGCAAAAAACCCATTTTTGGGGTACACAACCCCCCCAAACTACCCGTTCCGACCGATATGTCTGGTTTACGAACTCGTCCAAGCAAATGTAAGAATACACGTCTCTACCAAATTTGGTCTCGATCGGACCATTTTTACGAGAGTTATAGTGTTCACATACACAAACACACACATATATATATATAAATTTTAACGACTATTGTTTTTGGACTCTGGACACCTAGATGGTTGATGGTTGATGGTTGAAAGAGGTTCCACTGTAATCAACAAACTAGATAATTAACCAAAACCTTATTTATTTATTCAAACCATCACATCACATCATACAATGACTTGTGATTAGTCAATAATTTTAAATCTACAACTAAACAAAGTTTTAACTAAATACAAAGAAAAGGGTGCTGTTTTATAATCATGATATGTAAGATTCTAAAGATTCTTCAACTGGATAAAAAACCTTCTCCAGTAACCACTCTTTTAACCCAATTTTGAATTTTGTAAATGATCGAATATTTTTTTGGGATAACGGTAATTTATTATATATTTTAGGCCTCATATATTGTGGAGATAAGTGGAATAATTAATTTCAGCCTATGCTGTGACGGTTTCAACAAATTTTTATTCCTAGTATTTCAATTAATTATGTTATTTCTGGCTTAGCATGAATGTGTCAAAAGTTCCTTTAACCATTAAAGCGAATTGATAACTGTATGAACTATAAAGAGTATGAATTTTAACTTAAATTTTATAAAAAGTGTTTTACAATTTGATAATTGAGGAACTTTGGCTATAATTCTGATTACTCTCTTTTGAAGGATGAAGATTTTTTTGGATTGGCTAGCTGTAACCCATGCAATCAGATCATAATTCATGATTGATGAAAAATATGCATGTCTGCCTTAATAGGCAGACAACAAAATTAACCTTAATACTAAGTTATGCTTTTTTTAAAAAAGAACAAGATTTTAGATCCACATAGTGTCAAATCAACTGATTCTTGTAATCTGTAGATTAATTAAATCTGCAGGCAAAAAATCCAACACACCACAATATAAAACTAATATATAAAGCTTATATATTGGACACCAATTAATGAAGAATTATCATGTTAAATTTATTAGGTATTATTTCGATAAAATTGGAGAAAGACAAAGGACTACAAATCCCAATCAGTCGGCAGCAACAAAGCTTCAGGCTAACGCCTCAATAATAATACACGTGAAATTATGGTGCTGGAATTGTTATTTGTAATTATCTGGTTTTTACCTTACTTTCTGAAAATGTCCTATGTACCTTATCAAACTATTGAAGCATACAAGGACATATCAATCTCACATATTTTAATTAAAAATGACAAAATGTCATTTACAGTATTTGGCATTCCTGAGACTTCATAATAAACTCACTATAAATTAACTGAGACTATAAACTTTAGTAAAAATAATTTTACAATTTATAATTTAATTTATTACAATTAAATAATTATTTATAATTGAGTAATTATAAATTTTATATTGTCTCCTTCCACTTACTTTTGATGTCTTCTGGTGGGGGTTTGACACTTGGCGTGGCGTGGATGTGATAACCACCCAACAGTGGCTGGTTCTTAGCCGCATGCAATGTTTGTGACAAACTGAACCTGAACTTGTCCTCTGCTTCCTTATCAACCAGCAACTGGTCAAAAGGGTCTGTAAAATATACAAAACAAAAAAGTATACAAAAACAGTGGTTGACCTATAAACCCATAAAAATAGCTCAACACCACTAGAGATCTACAATCTTTTTTTAAGATTATATTACTTTCTCCTTGTACCTATGCAGTATTTGGAGAAAGTATTGTTTTTGTCAAAATGAAAAAACCACCAGTTCAGAAGAAAATCTTTTTGCCCGATTTTAGTGGTATTTTATATTTCTATGTCTAAAAATTAGCTTACTATCATGATTATATTTTTTCCTCAAAATTTAGAGTAAACAAAATACTTTCATAGAAATTCATCAAAAATGTAATAATTATTATTTTGTTATGTTTTAAACTGTTTTTAGTGGGTCAAAAGCAAGCACTATTGTATATAATTTGTTCAGAGTTGATAACATTTTTCACCTGGCTTGTAACCTTCTAACCACAATTTTGGAAAACCCCTTCAGATGCACATAGACAGCTGTATCAATACTCTCAAAAACATCAGCAGAATACTCGGAAAATAATATCATATACATATGCTAGAGAATATATATTTTTCAGAATGTGTATACAAATACAATCATGAATAAATGTATTTATATGAAAATAAATATTTAAAAAAATTAAACAGAATAGTTTTCCTAGAGGCACACTGTGGCCCGTCATCACTGGACTAGCTTACTGGCCAAACAAAGCCTAAAGGCATCCTCATCAACATTGCACATTACGACTTGTTGATCTAAGAGTAGGTGGTGTAGTTAACCATTAATTCTTTACTAAGTTAATACGTCAACCAAATACCTGTGAAGTTGGTACATCGCCACGATTGAATGAGCCAATCAGGAGAGACTATGGGTTTGCCCTGCCCCAAAACACACAGGAACTTGACAGTGCGACGAACCTTATCTGCCACCAGTAATGAACATTCAACAGGACAATCTACAACCTTCCCTCCTGAAAGACACAAAACACATCAATAACATGGATGGAAAAATATTAAAAATGATTCCTAAAACAAGTAATCTTTGATAATGGTATAATTTTTATTTTAATATATCATTTGTAATTTGTCTCCACACGTTTTGAGAGAGTTATAGGGCTAGTTTTGTGAGTTATTAATTTCTAGCTTAAGAATCAATATATATTAACATTTAATAGAAAAAAACTAAAAAGATGATTAGGTTTGCAAGTTCATGTTTTTACAAAATAAAATGTTTTGAAGAAAATAAAAAAAATGGGTGAAAAAAGTTACAAAATATTTTTATTAGTGATATGTATATATGTGATTTTAGACAATCATTTTCTACATGGAACGTATGATCTAATGAAACTCAGAGATTTTTTAAATACATAAATGCTATTTAAAGGAAATGTCAAAATTTTATTTTTATTTGAGTTGAAAAGCATTTATTTCAAATTACCTGAGGTTTAATCCAGATGGAAACTTAAAATTGTTGAAACAACTTGAGTGCCTATTCAGAATTTCTAGAAAATCGAATTAAGAAATTCTAAGTTTAGTAGTCTAAGTTAAACTAGTAACTTTAGGAACACACAGAGACAATAGCAGACACGATCAGGAAACAGAGACTACAGTTCTACGGACATCGTAATAGAATGGCACCACACAGATTAACAAGGCAGATCTTGTTTAACATGAGGAAAGACAAGTGGATAAACAAAGTGAGAAACAATATGGAACAACTAAGCAACACTCAAGAATCTGACGGACGGACAACAACCGGGATGGTGGCGTCGTCCTGTAATCCAACAACTTGAAGGTCACAAATTGTGGATAGTTGTCAGCGATGTTTGGTGGGTGTAGTGCTCTCTTGTGTAGATTAACGTCGCAATATTGAACAGAATGTAAATCCTCATAATTAGACCATATCGTAATTCAGAGGCAGTGGTTCAGATTCCACGCTAAACTGTTGATTCCTTTAATATGCTTTAACTGTATTAATTGTCATCGGCTGTTGGGCTATTAATTAAAAGTCCTGTCTAAGGAACATGTCAGCCTTAGTCAGTAACAAGACTACAAGATCGCGCCACAATCATCCTACACTCGTTTCTCATTCATACTTGGCTTAAAATACAAACACTGTGGTACGCTTGCCATTTCAATAATCTAATCATTTTAATCACATAGAGCAGGATTAATGAGATCCTAATACATAACTTGATAGTTTAAACAGTCATAATTTTAAATTAGATATAATTCAACAAAAAATACGGAAAGATAATTTCCACATAACATAAACCATATTACTTGAAATTTTTAACAGAAGCCTCTCAGTAATTTTTACTTCTTACCCTTTCTATAGTACTGTATATAGAATAACTCCTTGAGATAGAGGGAATCGTTTTTTTTATGTGAGTTGAGAGTGGAAATATCCTTTCTGAGGCTCCCTCCAAAAAAGTGGTTTTCGGACTGATGTCCATCCAATATGTCCAACCCACTAAAACACCAATTTTTTAAACTAACACTAAGAGTCTAATTTGTATGAAATTTTGTAAAATGTCGCACTTTAGCCATGTCTACAGTTGTTTCTTCATTTTATTGTACAGTATTTTTGTTTTTTAAGGGTAGTTTACCCAGAAATCTTCAAAAACTAAAATTAATCCTCAAATGCATTTATAGGTTAATTTTTAAACATAGAACTTAACCTAAAACTTTGTTGATTCACACAGTGAATGAGTTACAACAATTACTGTACAAAGCTTAATTGAATGACAGAGATAGCCCTCATAATGTCTGATGTCTGAAATAGTTTATTTCCAAAAAACAAGGAAAATTATTTCACAAAAATACAAATACCACAAGTAACACCAAAATACAAATACCACAAGTAACCTAAAGATTAAAGATAGAGTGCTATTGTAAAGTAGTCTGGGACTGTGGCGTGTCCTGCAATCCAGCTACTTGGAGGTCACAAATTGTGGATGGTTATGAGCGATGGTTGGTGGATGTGATATTTTCTGGTGTGGAATAACATCCGCACTATTGATTACTACGTTCATCCTCTGAGATCATTGTCATAATTAAACCAGTTCATAATTTAGAGGCAGTGGTTCGGATTCCACGTTAAACTGTAGGTCCCTTAGATATGCCATTCACTGTTGGGCTATTAATTAACAGTTCTGTCTAAGGAACATGTCAGCCTTAGTCAGTAACGAGACTACAAGATTGCGCCACAATCATCTCACTTGATTTAAGATTTTGGAAATGTATAAATGTTATGAAGTGCATGTACAATTTTTATTTTTAATAAATTCTACGAATGAGCTATTCATCCCTCATTCATACTTGATGTAGCACACTCACATAATTAACTATAGGAAAAATCAAAAAGATATGACTCTATTGCCGTAGCCTGTCCCTGCGGCACAGTTTTCCTGATTACTCCTTACTCCTGCCAAGCCCTCAGATAGTTGATACCAACCAGGTATGAATTGAGTCAAATGACTAAGAAGGACAAACTGAAAATACACTGCAAGGTATCTCATGGAAACATTGCTGGACACACTTGAAATGCATTACACAAGACAAGTTCAAGAACAGGGGTTTTATTGGGCATTACTGAAAAACTCATTAAGGAAAATCTGTGATTTACTCTCATGTTCAAGTTGGGTCCAGTTTAGGGCACCAGATTTGGAGGGATCAAGTGATTTTGAAATTACTGCTTGAATCATCTACAGATCTTTTACAACGTTTCAGGGGACTGTTTCATAAAACATACTAGTCTGTGAACTGATAATACTAGTGTAAATACAAGTGTGCTTTTCATAAAACCACAAGAGTAGAATACTAGTTAGAAATAGTTAAGTTTTGTGTAAGTATTTTTATTCCTAACCTCAAGACCAAAACAAAACAAAACATCTTTATTAACAAACTTACAACCGAAACAGCACATGATTTAAATTTTAGGTGAGAAACTGCCAGTGTGTGACGGAGGGTGAATGAGCAACATAGAGTGAAAGGTACAAAATCCTAAAAATAACTAAATCGCTACCTCAATTCAAAAGCCAAAAGATAATGAAGGCAGTGATATAGAAGATCCAGCAAACAACGACTTAATCAATTCATATTCTAAAGCTTTTAGGGCGTTAGAGAGAGACAGATGTCTTGGTACAAAACAAAGCCTGACTGTAATTAAGGTCAGCTGTTACTGCTTGGGAATGAAGTGTACTTTAAGTGTGAAAAGACACACTGGAAGTAGACTTGAAAATGGGAACATTGTTCCCGAAACTAGTTGTATAAAAAAATAAAATGTCATTTTATTTTTCAATCCAATGGGATTGAAGACTGCAGGTAAACCTTAATATATTTCATATGTAATTTTAAAAAAAAATTAATTTTATCTTTCACCATTAGAATCAGCTAAAAAACTACACAATATAGTTCCTTAAAGTTTTGTCTATCGCCAACGGTTACCAAGGTATTAAAATACCCCCGTCGCAGCAGACCTGCGTACTCAGCGAATTTCCAAATTAATAATATATGACAAGTTTGGTCGAAATCTGTCGATAAACATGAGAGTTATTTGCCTATTCTCCATAAGATTAAAATGGGAGAGAGTGAGTAGGTTTGCTGCTGTGAGGAACACTGATAGTAGCCATTTATACCATCAAAAATTTTATTTTTAACATTTATACCAACTTTCATCAACATATGTCCATAAATAAAGGAGTTTGCCTAATCTCCATATGATTAACATGGGAAAAGAGTATGCAGGTTTGCTGCCGTGATAAACACATAAACTATGATTTTTTTAGCACAAATGTATCGATCTCAACCACATGAAGCTAAATATCAAGTTTTATCCAAAAATATTAGGTAATAAGTGAAAAATTAATTTTTTCTAATCCTCCATAAGATTAACATTGGAGCCTCAAAATACAACGTACTGTGTTTAGATTTTTTTATATCTCGGTAACCGTTGAAGATAGAGAAAAACTTTAAGGAACTTAATTGTGTAGTTTTGTAAGCTGATTCCAATGGTGAAATATAAAGTTAGAAATTTTTAAAAATTACATGTGAAAAACACAAAAACCCCATTTTGGGGTACAAAACCCCCCCAAACTACCCATTCCCATTGACCGATATGTCTGGTTTACGAACTCGTCCGAGCATTTGTAGGAATACACGTCTCTACCAAATTTGGTCTCGATCGGACCATTTTTACGAGAGTTATCGTGTTAACAGACACATATATATATATATATATATGTGTCTGTATCTGTAACTCCACTATATATCTAGAAGAAAAAAAATTTCCCTTGGTTTCAGGGACAATCTGTCGGGATGAGATTAATTTTTGTACTGTTTTGATTCATATTAAATATTTAAAAGTTGAACCATATGAATTTTCTGATGAAGAAGAGTGTGACTGATGTCTTTTTGAGTCTGTTACTGACCAGTAAATTTCAGCAATAACTTGCATATACACCATTACTGACCAGTAAATTTCAGCAATAACTTGCGTATACACCAGAGTCCCATTAATCTGAACCAGGGTAATTCGAACGTATGTCAAATCCGAACTACCTGATGGGGAAAAAGGTTACTGAGTTTAAATTAAACACGAAGCAATGAAATCTGAATTAAAACATCATCTACAGTTTGGTATCACAAATTCATTATACAGTGCTACGTACACAATGTTAATTAAATACAATAAATTACTTTTCAGAACATAAGAATTCAGTTATCGTCTTTTGACGTAACAAAGAAATCCTGTTAGGCGATGCAAAGTTGCATCATTGTCTCATAAGCCTAAAATATACAAATCTAGCAATACACTGTTGCTCAAAATATCATGGGGCAATAGAAATTGATAATAAACTCAATTCCAACGGTCCGACTCTTTCTTTATCATCGCTTTTCGGAAAACTACTTTTCAAACATTTGAGTTTATCTCCACCAATGACCACAATAGTGTAAAAAGTAAGCCGACAGACAGCACTGTTTTATCATTGTTCCTTATTATGTGGCAGAGTTTGATGTGTTTTATATTTCTAATGACGAGTCCATAACGGATCAAATGTCCCTGCAGAAACACTTGATGTCATTCAGGTAGTGGACAGACCTATATGTGAACTGTGATAAAATGTAAGTTAATTGGTTAAAACACACAGTTCTGGTCTAAAATAAATAATTGATTAGTACTTTTGAAACTTTACTCTGCATTTCAGAATAATCCGAACAACTTGGTAATCCAAACAGGGTTCGGTCCCAATTAGTTTGGATTACTTAGACTCAAGTGTTTAGCAATTTATTGCTGTAAATAAACATTTAACCCTGATACATCCAGTATTAATAATCCGCAAGCTTAAGTTTACCTGAAAATCCTGTAAAAACAGTATAAAACCAGCAATCCATAATGAGGCCTTCACACAAATTGCGGAATTCTTGCTTACAGAATAGTGCTGTTACGGCACTTCATTCCCAACACAGTCGTAGTCAAGTGGTAAGAATCCACAATTCCCCACTCCATGATTCAAACTAATATTCCTATTTTATTTATTTGTTTGTTATTTTGTTGTAATTTGTAAACATTTGTAATATTATTTTCAATGTAGTACTGTAGATTGTCAAAAATCCGGATGTCAAAATTCAAACCACTCCACAGGTTTTTGCAGTGCCATATTTGAAAATTATGAGGGTGAAACTGCCAGCATGGGTCTTGGGATGAGTGGTGCAATGAGTCAGGTAAATGACCTTCAGCGTGTCTTAACTTAAGTCAGCCTTACCCCTTGTTCGTGTCCTTAAATTATTTCCAAGAAACTAACTTCAGTAATGCATTTTTTTATTTAACTGTTTGTAAAACTTCACCATTAATACTGTAGGCCTAATTATATGTTCAAGATGTATTTGTAGGTTATCTTTGAAAATCCGTAAAAAATCGATAATCCGAACTACCTATAGTCCCAATTGGTTCAGATTTTCGTCCTTTTACTATATTTATATATTTTAAAAAAATTATTAAATCAATGATTGTGGAGGTGTTTTTGCCCATCCCATTACAGCTTAAACTATTATGTCTTAATTAAGACAATACCCCCGTCGCAGCAGACCTGCGTACTCAGCGAATTTCCAAATAAAATAAAAATAATAATAATAATATATGACGAGTTTGGTCAAAGTCTGTCGATAAACATGAGAATTATTTGCCTATTCTCCATAAGATTAAAATGGGAAAGAGTGAGTAGGTTTGCTGCTGTGAGGAACACTGAAAGTAACTATTTATACCATCAAAAATTTTATTTTTAACATTTATACCAACTTTCATCAACATCTATCCATCAATAAAGGAGTTTGCCTAATCTCCATATGATTAACATGGGAAAAGAGTATGCAAGTTTGCTGCCATGATAAAACATATACTATGATTTTTTAGCACAAATGTATGGATCTCAACCACATGAAGCTAAATATCAAGTTTCATCCAAAAATATTAGACAATAAGTGAAAAATTAATTTTTCCTAATCCTCCATAAGAATAACATTGGAGCCTCAAAATACGTACTGTGAGATTTTTTTATATCTCGGTAACCGTTGAAGATAGAGAAAAACTTTAAGGAACTTAATTGTGTAGTTTTTTAAGCTGATTCCAATGGTGAAATATAAAATTAGAAGTTTTTAAAAAATTACTTGTGAACTCAAAAAAACATTTTGGGTACAAAACTTGTATTGTATATTTTTTACGACTCGTCCGAGCATTTGTAGGAATACACGTCTCTACCAAATTTGGTCTTGATTGGACCATTTTTACGAGAGTTATCGTGTTCACAGATATATATATATATATAATATTTGAAGTAGTTAAAATAATTAACTGAGTATCCTTGATAAACATTAAATTTAAACCATTTTTCAACCAAAGGCCATTAGTTTAAAAACAATTTAAAACATTTTAAATGTTTTAATAAAATTTATGTTTTAAATTGTTTTTAAACTTGAAAATGGCCTTTGGTTGATGTTGTTTAAATAAAATATGTTTATGGACTCAGTTAATTTTAACTTACTTAATATAACAGTATTCCTTACAAGTGAACTATATGGATCAAATATATATATATATATATATATATCACTATTTAGTTCATCAAGTAGGGCTACTAATATAATTATCTTTAAATAAGTCAACCGAATACCCTTAGAAAACATTTTAATTATTTCTTCGACATGTTTCGGGAATCATCCCATCTTCAAGAAGTACAAAAATGTTTAACCTAATTTGATTATTATCAAATTAGGTTAAACATTTTTGATATATTACAATTTGATTTTTGATTATTACAATACACAATATTATTACAATTATTACAATAATAATTTGATTATTATCAAATTAGGTTAAACATTTTTGTACTTCTTGAAGATGGGATGATTCCCGAAACATGTCGAAGAAATAATTAAAATGTTTTCTAAGGGTATTCGGTTGACTTATTTAAAGATAATATATATATAATATATGTATATATAAAAATTTTAACGACTTGTTTTTGGTCTCTGGGCACCTAAAGAAGAAAAAATAACATGGTCTCGGGCTTAACTCTTGCCATGAGACCTACGGTAATAGCTTCTTCCCTATGGGAAATTCGCTAAAACATAACAGAGCTTTGTAAGAGAGGCAATAGAAAGTAAACTACTTATGCCTCTTTGACAAAAACATAAATAAGAAAAATATATAATATCTTTATTCAGAAGTGCCGATTCAATTCTAAATCTAGTCATCATTCACCATAATGGTTTAGATAACTAAATTAGAACATATAAAACTACATGCTAATGTTAGTAATAATATTTGGAATGTACTAGTCACAATCAAAACATATAAAACATGCAAGTGGAGTAAACTGAAACGTAAAACCTACTAATCCAAAAATGTTATAAAAAAAACCTTGCCTTTGCCAAAAACGTGCCTTTAACACGGTCGCTGCTATACTGCATGCAATGGAATGGTAAATGCTAATTTTTTTTTATTTTTACACTCACCATTTTGATTCAAAACAGTGAAGAAAAGCCATCCGGAAAAAAATGGCATTTACAGTAATTTTTTATACGGCAACAATCGTAGCCGCCTACACCTGGGGGCGTTTATTTACCATTCCGCACACTTTTATGTTCTAATATTTTTTTAACACTTAAAATGAAACATCGGTCGAACTGACCGATCAGTAATTTTACTATGTTATAGTGGCTAAACCGCTTGACCTTGACGGCTGTCACCCTTAGTACCTTCCCCCCAAACCCTTCTCCGTAATATTTGGTCATTTAGTTGGCGCGACGTTGTCGTAGGTATTAGACGCATTGTGTGAATACGGTCGGTCAGATTTACTGCGTGTTTCACTTACCGGCTGTCAATCGTCGGTCAAATATACCTTGTGTTTCGGTAACTGGTTGTGGTGAAACGTGTTTTGATTTGCTATGGTACGGATCTAAGACCTAGTAACTCAATATGGCTAGTGGTGGCCTTAGGCAGGGCGTACAAACTGATGACTCAAATTTTAGTGATCAGATACGTAGATTTATGACAGACGATAGTGAAAATGATAAGTGACTTCAAATTTTCAGTTTAGCAGAAGATGAGGATGATACTGAATAGACGGACTCGGTATTGAAAATAATGTAGCGAATATAATGAATGCAGTTGCTGAAGGTTTCGATCTTCCTGAGTATTTTTTGGAAAGTGTAGGTGTTACGACCTTGGACTTATAGCCAAGCACAGTGCCTGCCTCTATATTCAATATGGATAATTATTAATAACAAAAAACATATGTTTTAAATTATTAATAATTAACCATATTGAATATAGAGGCAGGCACTGAGCTTGGCTATAAGTCCAAGGCCGTAACAGTAGGGAAGAAAGAAATTGGACCTCCAAACGCTTAGAAAATCAAACCATGCGCAACAAACAAAAGAACACCTGCTAGAAATATAATAACAACCAGATTACCCGCTATGAGACCACCAGCTCTGGCCTTGGGCAACAATCCTATACAGATTTTTTCCCAAGGCCAGAGCTGGTAGTCTTGGAGCGTGAAGTTTCATTTTTTCTGTCACATGATTTTTGGGTAATAAATATGATTTGTAATAAAATGTTGTAAAACATCATTTGTTACTCATGAGAGTGCCAAGTGATACATAAAAACAATAATAAACACACAAAACACCCAAAAAACATAGAAACTGTCAAATTGACCTAATGTTAGCGTTTTAAAAATTATGTTTCATTTTAAGTGTTAAAACTCAATTTTATAATTCAAAAGCACATTTATGTGATTTTAAATCATAAAAATACTACACTAACATACTAAATTACTAAAATATGACACTAAAAAAAACAAACATAAAAATATACTATTTACAACACCGCCAGCCATCCCTGGTGTGTTACGTTCACCGCCAGTCATCAAAACATTTACGTGTGACACACAATCCCGGCTGATCCTCACACTTGGTGCAATGCCAAACGACCCTTTTATGAATATTTCTCTTGCTGCATTCGCGGGACCTTTTATTTTTTAACATTTTGCTGCAACATGCCTTTACAGTGATTCAATAAAATAATATTTATTACATATACACAATGTTTACATAAACATATGTTTTCATAGAAACGTGTGAATCTAAAACTGCCTCAGCCTAAAATGAAAAAATGTACCTCACCACAAGGGCAATAAAAAATACAGGCACCGGAGAAGTGCTAGCAGCTCATTGACATCTTTAAGCAACAATGGAAAAGCGGCAATGATCGTTGTCGCCTGCAGAAAATTTTCAAAGACAGAAATATATGCATACAAATACAAAGTATAAAGATAGTCATACTCTTGTTATATACCGAAATAACACACACACATAAAACTTCATTTAAAAATCAAAATATATCTTGAAATATCTTATTTTAAAATTCATTTTCAGTACAGTGGAGACCCGCTAATCCGAAATCTGGTAATCTGAAAATCCGCTAAATCTGAACTGAAATCAAAATCACAAGATAATAAAAATTTATAACATCTAGAAAAATCACGATGAAGTTTATTTTCGAAAATTGCAGTAAGTTTTTATGTTGAAAAATTTTGTTTACGTTTATATTGGTTTAGAAAAACCATATAATTATTTTGACGGAAAGAAGAACACCTCTCTTTTGAAGAGTAATAGCAGCAGTGTCTCAGGAGGAACATAGTGTCAGCTGGTGTCACGTCGGACTGTTGTTCTACATAGCGCTAGATCAAAGACGGCCGCAGCGTCCGAATGGGAAACTGCTCACTGTCGTCGTCTGCGTCACCTTCACTGTCCTGGGGTGTGTTGTTTTGCGCATATCTCAAAACCATATCTACAACTTGCTGATCGGTAAAAATTTAGCCTTGCAGAGCATTGCCGTACATAATCAAGTTGGTTGTTTCTCAAACCGTATGGACGTGATTCGGCATAGTTATGTAGTTGCACGATGTAGTTAATAATTTATCGTTAACTTAATAACAGCATGTTTAATCCGATATAATCACTAATTTGAAACGGGCCTGGTCCCAATTATTTTGGATTAGCGGGGCTCCACTGAAAAACCCACAAACAAACGGGATGGGATAATCTCAGGTGATTATTGAGATAATCTCAATTATCTTTTAGATTGATGTAATTGACTATTAAAAATGTACCTATTTAACATTATTAAAACTAATATAGTACTGTTATTTTAGAAATAATAATTTTAAAACTACATGCATTATTAAATTAAATACAAATAATACATATGTACAGTACACATTTTTACAAGAAACTAGGTAAGTAACGACACTCAAATTTTTTTGTTTTTTTACACTATCTAAATCTAAGTACGAGCAATAACTAAACAAAACAAATGACTATGATTTACAACTAATGATCTGAATGGTCAAAGTCAAGTGACTACTAAACAAAAATATTAAGAAACAACTAATTTTAAAACTACATCCATTTTTAAATCTAACTAAAACATTTAAAATTAAATACAAGTGGGTGTACAAGAGGGTACAAGTGGGGTACAAGTACAAGTGGGTGGCAACTACAAAGATAAACTTCTCAACTACGTGCATTTGAGATCAAACTTCACATTTTGTATTAACACTATGTTTGCAATTTTTCCCTTTTTCACATGCACTAAATCCTTTTTAGCAACTAAAGATGTAAGTTTTTTTACACTTTTCATACATAAAGCCTCACCAAGTTTTTTAACTTGTGATTCCCACGTCGGGTTTATTAGACCTGATGTGAATAGAACACGTTTTCCCTTAGCTCCTTGCCTTCGGGGGCTTTGAATCTGAAACATAATAAATGGCATCAGTGGACTGACACATACTTTCTCCCCTAAGTCAATTTAAACGACAATCTCTATATATAAAATTGAATGTATGTCTGTCTGTATGTATGTATGTCCTTTATGCGTTGCCAAACTACTCATCCGATCGCCATGAAATTTTAGGAAGTTGCTCTATATGTGTCCGGGAAGGTTTTAGTGAAAAAATATTTTCGAAAACCCCATAAGTTTACATTTTATGGCGTTTTAAATTTCTAATGTTAACCTTATGGAGAGTAAGTTTGTTTACAAATTGTCTACAATGAAAACATTTGATTTCTTAGCTACAGCTGATTGGTTTACTTTCCATTAGCAATACCGTATGCTTTACTATCCAATGCCATCTGAATCATTCATTAATGTTAAACTATGAAGTAAATGTGTACTGTAAAAAATGAACAGCTTTATTCACCACGTTAATAGTTTACGGTTTTGGGGGATTATGTATTTATATTTTTATTTTCTGTCTGATTAAAGAAACGTGTTTATATGATAATTGCAATGTTTATATTATTACGTTTATTATAATAAAGAGCTGTTGTATATCTTTCCTATAAAAGCCGTATTACAGTTAGGTTTCGTTTGGGATTGGATTTGAAAGTTGTGAATTAATCCACTCAGATTTATTTGTTTTATGGGAATGATATTAATATGTTTTATCGTTTCAGTATTGTTATTCACTATGCAGCAACCCAGAATATATAACCTTTCACAATGAAGCCGTATTGCTATTCGATTCAGAACATAGCCAATCTTAAAGTTAACATGTGTTTGCTGTGAGGCGTTACGAAGTTCGCCGGGTCAGCTAGTCTTTTATAAAACCATCACATTCTTTAACGTTTTTCTAGATATAATTTATTAATTTTTTGTTTCAAACATAATGATCAAGTTTTTGAAAGCAACAAGAGAAACATATTTAAATTAATTGTAAGAATTCCATGGGGGACTACACCCTCCCCTGAAATACCAAGCTTTTTTGGGTGATGTGGCCTTACAGCATAACAATTTTCAAGAAAAAAGGTTAGGAAATAAGGAAGTAATTGATTTTTTTAATTCTCCATAGGAATAATATCAGGTGCTCTCAGATAATATACTGAGTTTACCACGGACATTAAATTTAACTTTTCTCTGGAACCGTTAGTAGTAGACTAATGATTCAAATTACTAATTTGTTTAGTTTTTTAAGCTGGTTTTAATGGTGGTAGTCAAATTCAACTTTACCTTTATTGTTTTCGCACAAAAATTGTAAAAATGATTTTATTTACTTTTTAAAAGCCCAAAACTTTTAAACTCTGATGTTTTGAGTAATGTGGGTGGTGTCATTTTCTTGATATCATAAAGGACTATAAACCATATAATTTTCATCAAAATCGTTAGTGTCGTCTTTGAGAAATTTTCATTTTATGTGTTTTTGGGGGTTTTCTGGGGTAAAATACTCTTAAAAATACAAAATTCAAAAAGGTAAAAAAAATCTGAGGTACAATGGATTTCTACTTACATACAGAATTTCATGAATATTGGACCAATAGTCTCATTTCTAGGCTTCTGTACATTCCCACATACACACACATCACTAAAACCACTTTTTTTCAATTCAGGAGGCACTAATGTCTAGACTTCTGCACATCCCCCCACACACACTCACACAGACAGACATCAGTCTAAAACCACTTTGATTGAGGGGGCACTGTAATTAATTGATATGCCCTCCAGAAACTCAAATTCTACAATGCTGACAAAAACAATACTTTCTCCCTAAGTATACTATCGCATGGGAGGAGAAGGTAAAAAACTGTTTAAATTTGTTAATTTTTCTGTTTAATTAGCATTTTAACATTGCTGATGAGGTAAATATATGGAAGTAATAGAAGTAACCTAAGAATAGAACCATATGGAACCCCTGCCACGCCCCGTTTAAAAGTGGATTGATAACTTGAGACAGACATGCATGGGAACCTATTGGAATTGTTCCCGTGGATGTGAAGTGACTGTAATGATTATAGTAGAAATTTAAGAAATATTGATTTTTTGAATGCATTAAAAAGTTTAAAAATGCAGATTATTTGGAGATTCACCTTTTTCATAAATAAACAATATGATGACTTGTAGACTTGATCCTAAGTTTTCCGTGGCTCTAAATCATCTCAATTGTAAAATCATCTATTGCCAAATATTATGAGGAGCAGAGTTGCCTTGTAGGGCTTATATAATTTTAAAAAACCAAGTAATTTTGGGCTCATCTTAGACTGTCACAATGACACTAATGAAAAAATTATAATTTGATGGATGATGCAAACATTGACATTGTTTATGAAGACTAATCACATTGATTCAATATTTTTGTATCGGCTAGGAATTTAAGAAAAAAGAAAAATATTTATGAAAATTATAATGGTCGAGAACATACTAAAGGCAACTGATGATAGCAACGCTACAGCAATTTGAGTTGCCTGTGAATAACACACATAATTTAATGGTCCTGTGTATACAAAAGCAACTGTGATGCGATACGTGATTCAAAATGAATGAAGTTCCAAGTGAATGAGCAACGCTGGCAACTCAGGTTGACAGTTGCCCAGTTACTCTTACGGATAGCATCTGTACAACAGAAAATATTAAATTTGCACAGTTCATTGAACAGTTTTTCCAACATTTTAATGGTTTGTATGAGCATAACAAAGCAAAATGATAATATTTCGCTTACATCAATTTTGGGTTAATATATTTAGTAACTATTTTTCAGCAGTGGAGGGATCACTATATCCAGCAACATCATAGCCAGCCTTGCTCAACCTGTAATAGTTGAACAACTTTTTAGAATATCCTTCCAATTCTTGTAAGGCATACTTGTGTGTACAGCTGCCTACATGTACACATGTAGGCATATACATATATCCTGCATACTAAACCATCTGTATAAGTTTTTATTTTATTGTTTCTAAGCATGTATAGAAGAACTGCCCCCTCCACTGAGTTATTGTAATATATAATTACACTTATTACTTACTGAAGAGGTGTCACTTTTGAGTGAACTTCGGCTCGAGTCACTCCTGGAACGACTTCTTGATTTTTCCTTTACATCTGTTTTAGATTTACTTCGAATTTCAAGATCAGGAGTCTTAAAGATTTCACTATACTTCTTTGTGTTACTTGAGTTTGTCTTGAAAAAATACAGGAAGTTCTTCATTAGTTCATGAATATTTTCAAACCGTAAATCTGGGAATTGAATATTAGTCAATATATTCAATTCCTAGAAAACACAAATAGTTAACGAAAAAGTTTTCAATACCGTAATGTGATAATTCTTATATCAATCTATATGTTTTTGTGTCCTGTAATCTCCTGAAAAGGTAAGTGATGTTATAATTTTGACTTGCCAGATCTAAGGTTAAGAGGATGAAAATAGGATTTTCTATAAATAGCCTACATATAATATTCTTTTCAAGCACAGTATTTCTAAAATTCAATTACTGATAAAATATTGTATAAAAATACAAAATTACAGTTATTACTTACTGAAGAGTTGTTACTTTTGAGTGAACTTTGGCTATATTCACTCCTGGAACGACTTCTTGTGTTTTGGTTTACTTCGGTTTTAGATCTACTCTGACTTTCAACAACAGGAGTCTTGAAGAGTTCACTGTGTACCTTTGCAGTTCTTGAGTTTGTTTGTTTGTTTGTCTTTGAAAAAGTTGCAGAAATTTTTTTATTTGTTTTGGTTTTGTTTCCATTATTATTTGCAGGATTTACAGCATCCACACAGGATGAATCTTTACTTGTTTTACGTCGTTTGTTTGGAGATGGGCCTTTATCACTGCCACTACAGGATGAGTCTGAGCCATTATCTGTTTCTCTAAAACGAGCAGGTTTATTTCTTAAACGGGTGGTGTTCCTGTATTTTCCATTTCCTAAGGGTTCGTCTATAGCTTTTGACTTTTTTTTCAAATTATCATTACTATTAGGTTTTTTATCGTGAAGTTCTTGTTCAACCAATTCATTTATAAACCTACCTCTTGTTTTAATTTTACTCCTTTGATTGGTGCTACATTCAGTTTCATTAAATATCTTACTTTCACATTCAGTGATTTCATTTCTAATGTTTAAGTTCACATTTCCCTTCTTTTTTTGAGGTTTACCTCTTGCTTTTCTAACTTCTGTTTTTTCTAAATCACTTTCTTTAGATTCCTTTTCTTTTCTTGGTTCAGAAGTGGTCATAACTTGACTTGAATCATTTTTTTCAATATAGTTCACTTCTTTCTCTTTACTACTGATTCCAGTAGTGTTTCTGTGTGGTGATTCCTCATTGTTTTCTTTTACACATTCTATAAATTGATTTAATATTCTTTTTTCAAAAGAATCATCTGAATTAAGAGATTTTATTTTACCTATTTCTTTTTCCTTTGAAATAGGGTCAGAAATATCCTTTTTCCTTCTACTACTTTTCCTCGTATTTGCTGAAAGAGATGAATTGGATTTAAATAGCATTTGAGAGCTAGAAACCTCATTCACAACTTTTCTCACTTTTCTATTAACTATGATATTTTTTTCTTCCGGAGATTGATTATTGTTGCTATTGTTTCCTTTTAAATCTGAAATATTTTGACTAATGTTTTTAGAAATATTTTTTACTGCAACATCATTTACCGGTCCATCAGCTGATTTCTTACCTCGTTTCTCTGCATTTCTTTTCATTTTAGCACCATTTGATCTAGATGGGATTTCATTACTTTTGGAATCAGCGTCATCGATCATACCTTTCCTTATCAGCTCAAGGTCCTTTTCAACTCCACTTAATTCCAACTTACCGACATGTTCATTTTGTCTCTTATCAAATAATCTCTTCTGATATAGTCCTGATTGTCCTGCTTTTAGACCATCAAAATTGTTTTCCTTGACATCCATATTTTTAGCTCTTTTGGCTGAAGTTTGTCCTTCAACATCATGCTCTTCAGTTTTTTTTTCTTTGTCTTTAACTGTCTTTACCTCAGTGAGACTTACTGATACACTTTTAACACAGTTATTGTGTTTTAACAATTCATCACTAGAAACGTTAGGAGATTTGTCACTATCAGCCTCAGTAGAGATTTGTTGTCGTCCAACCAACTTTCTTTTTACATGTTTTTTCTTTTCTTCATGTTCTTTAACAAATATTGGTTCCTCTGTTTTTTTCTTATCATTTGTTACTAAATCGTTCAAATGTGTTTCTTTAAGCTCTAGGGCTTCCACCACTTTTCTTGACAGTTTTTTAACTCTTGGTGATCTTTTTAACGCTAAAGGTAAGTCTTCCTTTTTTTTATTTGACTTTGAAACTTTAGTTTTACACTGCCGATCTGGTGTTTTACATGCTACCTCAACAAGTTCATCTGTGCATGGCAAGTCAGGGCTGTTTACTTCTTCAAAAATGTCTCTGGGAGGTGTTGTTGCAACCATTATTTCAATATTATTAACATAATTTTCATTTTTTGTTGTTCTCTCTTCCTTTCTGAAAGGAGTTGATGAACCACAAGGTTCATTAAACATAATACTGTGATTTAAAGGTTCAGTTTCATTTAATTTGGTTTTATTAACACACATTGGCACTAGGGTGGTTTGTTTGGATGAACTTTGCAAATGAATTACTACTTTGGAACTATTTTCAACTTTCCTAGAACTTGTACAAACTGATGAATATGTGCCATTGCCAACTGTAGAGCAAATATCCATATCACCCACAATAATTTCGTCATTCTTCTTTAGATCTTTGTCTCGTAATTCTTCTTCTTGGTTGACAATCAATTCCTTCTCACATATTTCGTTCTTTTTTCCTTTTGTAAAATACTGTGGAATATCAGCTAAAACTTCCTGTTCCAACATGTCAGCATCTAGAACTGAGGCTAGCACACTATCTGATTCACTGCTATTTTCGTCAAATTCATGGCAATTTTTTGTTTTTAATGTTTCATTTTGAACTGGTGGAATACAAACACTTTGGCTCTTGTTGCTTTGGCCTTCTGATGTTGCTGTATTTATAATATCTTTACTTTTGTGTATATTTCTATCCTCTTCAATATCTGTATCATCACTATCTATGGAGTCAGATGATTTAAATGATGCATCTCTTAGATTTTTATCTTTTTCAGTTCCAGATTTAGAAAAGAATGAATGCAAGAAAATGTTGGGTTGTGTTTCATCTCCTTCAATAGATATTTTCTCTGAGTTTATAATTTTACTCGCTCTCTTATTAATATTCATCTTGTTCCTATCTTTAATGTTAAAATTAATCTGTGTTTCTTCTGCTGTGAAGCTTCTCTGCTCTTCTTCAAAATTAATTTCTTTCTTTACAACAAGGGGCATGATTGGTTCTTTTTTCAGTGATGTATTGACCTGTGTGCAAATACTTGTAGCAATGTCACATTCTGAATCATAACTTTCTTTTTTATAAGATAATTTATTCAATAATAATATATTTGGTTGTGTCATTAGATCTGACTGATCTATTAAATTTTCAGATTTCTTTTCATCTAGGAATGGAAAATGCTTTTGTTCATTTATATTTTCAGTGCTAAAAGAATCTATGGTTTCTTCTTTTACTTTTAAAATTACATTGTTTTTACTTTGGAGTGGGCTTAAGTCTAGCTTTCTTGTACTAATAAAATCACAATCTTCATCTTTAGGCAAAATTTGAAGAGCTTGCTTATTTTCTTGTTCTAAAAGGCTTACATCATTCTTTGAACTTTTTTCTGGTGAATTCACTTCAATTTTTTCAACTGTATTGACTTTAATTAGGTTACTTTTTTGAGTAGATACAACTGATACACTCAAGGCATTAGATAGTTCTAAATTGCTCATGATGACATCATCACTCGAGGTGTCCTCTATCTCTGTCTCAACATCAAAAATGTCGGAAGATGCCTTGCCTTTGAAATGAAATTGATTATTCTTATCTGAAATGAAATCTTGGGTCTCGGCTTCAAATATTCTGGGATCACAGACAACCTGAGTTTTTGGCACTGAAGGGCCTTGTACTTCAGAGCTGAACGTTCTCTGTGTATTTAGTGAGTTAGATATCAGATTATGTGATACTACATCCATAAAAATCTTTTCTTCTTCCTGGGTGTTTAAAACTGAATTTTCCGTTGAAAAAATGTCTGTTGAGGAATTTTTAGTACAGTTTTTCTTAAGTATACACTTGTTTCTGGAAACAAACTCTTTAACTGTTTGACTTGGTGGAATGAAGTCCACTTCTTCATCCGTAGAATCATCTGAGGCTTCAACAATTTGAAGCTTACTTGCAGATGGCTTCTGTTTATTTACTTCCATAAGTGAAGAGTCGTTCACGTCAGAGAATCTATTAGACCCTCGACTGTAATCCTCTGGCTGGTTCTTCTGAGCCTAAAAAATATACGAGTTGGTAAAAATTTTATTACAGAGTACCTTAACAAAACTAATGAGTTTTTATCAGAGCAGAAACAGTACTCATAAGAATGAAAGTACAGAACAATACTAAAAACACACTAATCAGAGGTCTGGAATCTGCGAGTAATCACAATTTTAGTGTTACTAAAGCATTTGCTACTACTCAAATTCAAATCGAGTAGTCATCAATCGAGCCTGTCAAGCATTTGGCGATCACTTACAAATTTATTTTAATCCCACTCTATAAAATGTTCAAAGTAAAACTTAACAATAACAAGCCTTAGACTATTGTAAAATACTTGACAATGTGATAATGCTTGAAGTGTTCCACTACATTTAGTGGAACTATTAATATGGTTAATTAAAAAATAATTTTGACCCCTAGTGTTTTATATAAAAATGTGAAAAATTGAGGTTGATAAAAATACAGAATTTATCTTAAATACACCGAAAAACTTTGAGATATTGTTCCTGAGGTCATAACAAACCAAAAATATCCTGTGAAAATCTGGCCTCTCTCGCTCTGTTTTCCATCTGTTGTCTATGTTTTCTTTACATAACTTGCTATAACTTTGGAACCACTTGAGGTACCAACTTCAAACTTAGTATGTACATAAGTACTAATAGGACCTATTTGTGAGCATAGAATCACTGTACTTCTAAATTGCCCCATTTCAAAATGGCTGTTATTTCAATTTTTCCAAGCTCAGTAACTCATAACCTATGGGATTTAAAATAAAACCCTAAAGACAAAAAGTTGTAAGATTTAATTTCCTTTAAGAAAATGTAAAATTATAATGGGTCATAACACAAATAACGGAGAAAATATGTTTTTCTAAGCTACAACTGTCAATTAGGGCTGTAATAATTTAGTAAGTAGTAACTTTATTAAAATTGAATTATCTTCTTTATTTGTGTTATGACCCTACTAGAATTGCACATTTTTGATTATAAATTTGATTTTGAACTTTTCTATTGACTATTGCAATTTTGGTTTTACAGCATAACATTTTTTTTAAGATGACGGACATTGTAATTATTTGTATTATTTGTAATTATAACTCTTAAACCCGTTAGATTTTAACAATTCATAAGGATATGAAGGATATTTTTTTACTGTAAATGTTACAACATATGTAATGACGCCTTGATTTGAAAATTTGTGAAAAATAAGCAAATTATGTAGGATTGTTTAAGTGCCACCCTCGTGCACTTTGCATCTGAGATGACAAGCTTCAAAAGTTGATTTCAGCGCAAAAATGGTCCACAAGTTGCAATCTTGACAAGCACATTTATTCTAATTTACATATTTTCAACTGATAATTAATCGTGTTTAAGAAAACCAACTTTATAGTAATCTCTAAAGTTACTACTAGTAACTTTATACACTTTCTTTTAACTTTTAACTATCTAGTATCTAGATAATTACTGTAAGTAATTATCAGTATCAAGTAATTATCTAGTAATTATCAGTAAGTACCTAGTAATTAGTTTTTATAGTAATCAAAAAATGATGATTATTGTTCATAACAAATTTAATAACACTTTCACTTTCATTTTGTGGTTCTTCATTGGAATCTGAACTGTACTCTTGTAATTACTCATTATTGTTTTATTAATCCTCACTTCCACTTCCACTATCATTCAAAACACTACAACAAACTTATTAAATTCAAAAGAGTTCACAAATATATAATTATGAGTTGACGTTTTGATGAAACGAGAGTGTAAACAAACAAAAAAAGCCGAATAGCGTCTGCAACTGGTGTTATTCGGAGGTTATACAGCAATACCACTAAATATAAAATGACATAGAGTATAAAATAAGAAGTTAGATTCATTGGGAGTAGAAAGTTGCACAGCTGTAAACTTCTGCTACGATACAACAGCGAAATAAAATAATAATCCAACACGTCGCATTAGTGCCTGTCTTTCGCCATGGAAATTGGAGGACGGGCAGAGCCTGTCTTTGGACCGGAATGGATTAAAAATGATTCACCTAATTTACAGAAAATATTAATTAAAATTTATTAGATGTTCTTTCTTCTATCACTTGTTCTTATAATTTGGACAAGTTAATGTAATCTATAACAATTATAATTGTTTCTATTCTAAAGAAACTCTTTTTATTTTTTATAAATTTAATTTTCAGCTTTGGCCTGATTGAATGAATACTATATTTTTTGTATCAATACTGAGAATTGATTTAACTAGGTGATATAGAGACTTTGACAAAATTAATAATACATATCCCTAAGTTTAAGCCTCAGGGGGGAAATATAATACCTGAGATGGTAACAGCTGGTCATTTTCCAAACCATCCACGTCTTGTTCTAGATCGACAGGCACTGAAATAAAAATAAAAACAGATAATAAATTATGATAGTGGATTATTTAATAAGACTGCTTTTTATAGAAATACTAGTGTTACCTGTCGCGCCTTGCAGCTATTTACAAAACAGACTTATTAGGTTTAGATTCGCTGGTAAATATAAAATATAGTATAGTTATTATTACTAGTGATGTAAAATACCCTGGTATTTAAAACTCGGGGTAAATACCCTGGGTATTTACCCAAAATCCATAAATACCTGGGTATTTTGGTAAGTATTTATGAAATCGATTGAAATTCATTTATATTCACCCCTAAATATGTTATTGTTATCATTACATGATAAATTAGGATAGTCTATAACACCTTTTGCAGTAACTTGAATCTTTGCTAGTACCTTTTATTTATTGATTTAGCACTCTAAAAAAAAAGATACATAAAGTTTGTAAATAAGCATGGGGTTTCGTGTCTTAAATCGAGTAACATCAGTAAAATTTAACTTACTAAAAAAAATAGTATATTAAAAAAGGCTGTGGCTATTTCAGTTTTTGTCATTTTATAAATTTATAACCAATTAAATAACATAAACAAAATTATTTTAATTTATAAATATCCAAGAATTGTTGGGTATTTATGATGTAATAAAAACTGTTGAACTGTGATTTACCAACTATCATGTAAACATTGTCCAAAAGACTATATTGGTCAAACATCGAATTCACTTCGAGTTCGTATGACTGGCCATCGTTTTGATGTGGTACATGAAGATCAAAGGAAACCTATTTATAATCATGCTTCTCACCACAACCACAATTTTGAAGGCTGCTATGAGCTTAAAGCCCTTCACAAAATTAAAATGCACATCAAAATGCAAAAAGTAACCAACTAATTTTGAGAAATTCTGAATTGGAACACCAGTTGGTTCTAAAATCAAAATTTCCATCCGGTTTAAATCTATAATATTATAAAGAAAAGGTGGTATCTGTATGTTTGTTTGTTGTGGCATGTAAACGCAGAAAATACTGAACCAAACAGTTTGAAATTTTACACAAAGGTAGATCTTAAACTCATGCAACACATAGGCATACTCATTTCCTTAAAATCCTCTCGGGCTACGTCCTGTGAACGTTAGTGAATTAGTGAATTATTTGAAATAGTGGAATGGTACATTTTAAGTTTTTTCCGACGACTGTCTCTATTACATTAATCCTTATCCTCTCCCAATATTTGACAGATGTTACTTTGAAATGTTGTAGACACTCGTGTTTTGTCATTTTGTAAACGATGAAGAATTAATTAACAATAACTTAAATGTATCAGTAGAACCTACACCTTTCAGCCTTTTTAACCCGTGCGAAGAATGGGTACTTTGGCTAGTTTAAGATAATTTGATAAAAACTATTCAACTCAATTGAAAATAACATTGTAAAATTACATGTATAAACCTCTATATTTATTTATTTTAAAATGTACCAAATCATATATTCCATATTTAAAATTTACTGTCAAGACAATTAATCACCTGTTAAAATATTTAGTCACTGTTTGTTATTGTTTATTGTTCTCTCACCTCTATTTTCTCAAATGCTTGAAAACGTTTATATATTTATTAAACAAAAATTCGCATAACTTTTCATTTTCATTTTTCATTTATTCTATCAAACCAGTTGAATTATTATATATATATATATATATATATATGTATATAATATATATATATATACATATTATATATATACATTTATATATATGTGTGTGTGTCTGTGAACACAATAACTATCGTAAAAATGGTCCGGATCAAGAAAATTTGGTAAAGACATGTATTCCTACGTTTACTCGGACAAGTTCATAATTGAGAAATCAATCGGTCAATCGGAACGGGTAGATGTGTTTTCGTGTTTTTCATATGTAGTTTAATTTGTTTTTAATTTTATCTCTAACCAATAGAATCAACTTAAAACACTACATAATTTATTTTTTTAAATTATTAGGGAAAAAATAATATTTCACATATCAATACCAATAATACATATCAATAATAATATAATTTTTGATTAAACTTGGTATTTACCTTCATGTAGTTGAGATCTATACATTTATGCTTAAAAATTATAGGCAGCTAACCTGCATACTATTTTCCCATATTAATCACATAGATAATAGGCAAACTCCTATATTTATAAACAGATGTTTATGAAACTTGATATAAATGGTCAAAATAAAAATTATTTATGCTAGAAATGTCTCCTTTCAATGTTTCTCATAGCAGCAAATCTGCATACTCTATCCCATTTCAATCTTCTGGATAATAACTTAAAAACTCTCATATTTATCAACAGATATTGATAAAACTTGTCATATATTATTATTATATTATTGATTTGTAAATTCGCTGAGTACGCAGGGTTTCAGTGTAATAACAGGGCAGTGTAATAACTTGGTACATTGTAAATGTGACAATTTGAGTTCATGTGATGTAAAAATGTTGGAGAATGAATATTCACTATGAGATTGGAAATGTGTTAAATGCAAACCGATCATTTGCAATGAAGAAATTATTGAAGATGTTAATGATGTAAGTTTGGTTTTAGTTAACAAAACTCAAGATTCATTTAATAGCTTGCTGATGAGATCAACCAATCTATCCTGAATGAAAATTAAGTACTGAAGCAAGAAATACATGATATGAAAAGTAGAAACTCGTATATACTATAACTTGAAGATAATTTGGAACAAAGGTCAACTAGTAGAATTGAAAATATATATACAGACAAAGAAAATTAACTAATACAGTAAACCCTGTCATATCCGGACTCTCCGATATCCGGACGTGATTTTGAAAGAATGTAAAAATTTATAAATACTCTAGGAGGTCAATGTTTGTTAAACCAGTAGTCGCAAACGATGTTTGTAGGCCGGTTAGTAGCGCGCCGATTGCCGAACGCGGGGTTGAAGCCATGTGGACAGCGGTAATGTTCAAAAGCGGAATGGGGAAACGATGAGTCACCCTAGTCCCGAGTGCCTGAGTCTCTAGCGCTACTGTCTGTATTCTGTGCTATCTGGTGCAAGGTCACTGACTTATGAAACAATAAACCTCCCCACCCCACCTGTCCCTATCCACCCCAATAGCCAAGCCAACGCATAATGTGTACTGTAGTGACAACACATGCCTCCGTGGTCAGTGTCGCCTTTGTATTGCTTCAGTGACTTTGCCTTCCTTGTAACGGTTCGTTTTAGTTTCGGGTAGGAATAACTTATTATGGCCGGAAAAAGAAAAAGGGTTGTCATTACGATGGAGGAAAAATTGTATTACTCTAGTACTGTACCAATTTGTACTGTATTACGTGATTTTTTAAGTGTTTTTTTAAATTTAATATCTGGATGTTTTATTCCCCTCTCATATCCGGATATTTTGCTATCCGGATCGGCCGTCGCCACATTAGTCCGGATATAAGAGGGTTTACTGTAATGTGGGTAAAATCTCTGGAGTACAGCAAAAATCAGCAACAGCATTTAAATACTACTGGCATTTCAAGTATCATTAAAGCAAAGGGGGTTAAGATGAAAGAAGATGGGAGCCAATGTCCTAAAGAAATATTCATCACATTTTATTACAATGGGTAAAAATCCAATGACGCTAAAAATGTAATTAAATCATTGAAACAGTGATTGCAAGATTTAAGAAATACAAACATTACAGTAATACTGTTTACTGTGCCAGCAAAACATATATAACTTGAATTGATTGTAAATATTACTCTTACTCACCAGAATTCAACAATGATTCTGACCCAGCATTGGAAACACTCTCTTCATTATCATCCACTGTTTCTGGTCTATCAAGCTAAAAAAGGGCAATTTTATCAATTATTAGTTATAATAAGTGTACAAAATAAATTAAACTATCAGCAACAAACACTAATTAATTGCAGTCTAAATTGAGCATTTGTCAAATTGTGAAAAGTATTGTTGTCGAAGTACTGAGGACACTGCATTTATTATCAATACTTTTTGTGTTTAGAGTTAATTTTATTAAAATTTCATTTTTTACAAAATTTAGGTAATTTTTTGGGTGGTTATTACAATGCCAATTTTAAAATATGGAATGTGATTGACAAGTTTCTTTATTATAAATTTTATTAATTTCATTTGCCAACTAGCATTGACATTATTACTTCTTTCCCCTTATACGATAGTACAGTAAATCCAGAAATCCACTCCACTCCACCACAGGTTTTTGCAGCACCATATTTTAAAATTTTGCGGGAGAAACTGCTAGTGGGGCGGGGTATTGGTGTGCTGAGCCAGGTGAATGACCTTCAGTGTGTCTATTTTTAACTTGGTGATTCAGCCTTACCCTTACCCCTTATACTGTATTATATAATACTAGCCAAAGTACCCGTTCTTCGGGTTAAAAAGGCTGAAAGGTGTAGGCTCTACTGATAAATTTAAGTTATTGTTAATTAATTCTTCAGTGTTTACAAAATGACAAAACACGAACGTCTACAACATTTCAAAGTAACATCTGTCAAACATTGGGAGAGGATAAGGATTAATGTAAGTACCTGGTGACCAAGCTTTGCTCGTTTAGAATAATACATGTATTATAAAAATTAATTAGAAAAATTAAAACACATTTATTACTCAATGAAAACATTTATGTGGCTTAAATAGAACCGATTTAATACACCATAATTAATATAGCACTGTCCCAGTTTGGATTTGAACACGCGACCTTCGTGTTATGAGACCAACACGCTACTGCTGGACCACAGCGTCTGCCAAATGAGCGACGCCGGTTAAGGTGTTTTAGCCAACCTCAATTGTTTTAGCCGATCATTTACTGTTTAACTTTACATACAGATATTATTAGCCTGTGACCAACTGATTTTGATAAAACGGAATGAGGATTGAAAAGCAAAAGAGAAATTTAATTTACACATATTAATTGGTTTGTTACAGTGGCTTCAAGCAATACAACAAATACTTTTTCTATCAAAACACAGAAGATTTTGGAAATACTCTTTCCTGCTTTTATTTCGCACAGTTATGTTACCCTTAAGTTTTTACAAATTGTTTAGTAACCTGATAATTTTACATTTATTACATACATAAAATAAATATTTATGAAAAACCTCTATTCACATATTGTTCCCCGCCGTCTTCAATCAAGAACTGTCAAACGGTTATAAACAGCTGTTTTGGTTTGTATTGTTTACATTTTATTCTCCATAAGCGTAATGTTAAATTTTTAGATTTGAAACTTAATATTACAAGAAAACACGAATTTTCCTGGACATTAGACCTATCTAGAACTTATTTTCTACTCGGAAATTAGTTATTTCCAAAATTTAAAGAAATTCCTTAGTGCCGTTTTCGAGATCCGTGTGCAAATATATATATATATATATAAACCTTGCTCGTATTATAGTATTGGATAGAGACAGTCGTCGGAAAAAACTTAAAATCTTCCATTCCACTATTTCAAATAATTCACTAATTTCGATCCAGTAGTTTATCTGAAAAATCAACTTTATTTCTTCTTCTTCCCGAACTGACAAAATATAGTGCAAACGGATGTTGTCATTAGAAAGTGTAAACATTGAAACCTAGGACGGTCACGGCAGCTCTTTCTTCTTCTTCTTCTTCCCGAACTGTCAAATTTTAGTGTTCACAGCTGCACAGCTGTTGACATTCACACTTAGGACGTTCACAGGGCGTAGCCCGAGAGCATTTTAAGGAAATGAGTATGCCTATGTGTTGCATAAGTTTAAGATCTACCTTTGTGTAAAATTTAAAACCGGTCGGTTCAGTATTTTTCACGTTTACTTGCCACAACAAACAAACACACAAACAAACATACAGAAACCACCTCTTCTTTATAATATTATAGATTATTGTTCCGCCAGACCGTCTTGTAGTTTGATTGATTTACTGTGCAATTGTTTACATTATGGTCTCATTATTGGGTATACTGAAAAGAAACGTAAATTTCTTACTATTCAAACTAAAACTGAAATTTTGAATAGGCTGCAAAAAGGAGAAAATGGTTCGTCTCATGCAAAAGAGTATGGAGTGGTACTACTCGTAGGCCTAATTATGTGTTCAAGAGATATTTGTAGTTTATGTTCGAAAATCCGGACAAATCGATAATCCAAACTACCTAACCCATTTGATTTTGATTTTCAATGTTCTACTGTATATGGAGAAAATATTGTTTTCGTCAAATATATCCGTTTTGGGCCCCCTGAATCCAGAAATTGGGTTTTCTACATTTAAGGGTCCCCTGAATCCAAAAAAGTGGGTTTTCTACGTGATGTCTGCCTGTCCGTGTGTGTGTGTGTGTGTGTGTGTGTATGTATGTCTGGATGTGTACAGAGCCACAGCCTACGCAGTTGGTCTGATTTAAATGAAATTTGGTGTTTATGTATATATTCATCATATCTCAAAAATAAATATTAATTTCTTTACAGTTTGTCAGGATTCATCTGAGCCCTGAGATGTGCGAGAGGGTAGGTAAAGTAACTGTGGTAGGGTTACGTCTATGTTTATATTTATAATTAGATTTATTTTATTTCTTTATTAGATGGTAAGTAAACAACACATCAGCCGTTCCTCCCCACCACCATATTTGTGTCGTAGTCCAAAGCACATCCAAAACTCAGGTCTCAGATGAAACCTGACGAACTGTACATTGATAATTTATTTTAACCTATTTAAAAATTATACTATACTGCTTTCCTAATGTGAAAAATTTTACTAATGTTAGACCAAATCCAATTTATCAATTAAACAGTTTCAATAATGAAATAAATCTACCTAATTTAAAACTCATAACTAAATAATTCAGCTGATTTAGGATTTTTTTTATATGTTTAAAATTTTATGGTAATACTTTATTATAATGTCATAACATTCCTTAATATTTTTTTACTTTTTTTGTACATTGTTTTTTATAACAAGGAGGAGATAAATCATTACTCATTACTCACAATAATTAGTACAGTGGAACTTGGTTATAACGTCATTGAAGGGACCACACAATTAATGACACTATAAAAGAGGTTCCATAATTTTAATTTAAACCCGAGGAAAAATAGAAAAACACATTTTTTTAACATGAAATTAACACTTTTAATGAAGGTAATTTGAAATACACATAAAAGTTTATGTTTATGACTGACTGAACTACTCTATACTGTATAAAAAATCGAGTTTAAAAATATCGCAATGAAGTTCGGCTTGGTGAATTCAACTGTTGGTTCGATTTTAAAAAACAAGTCTGATCACAAGCCTGCTATCTTACGTCCCTCCTCACACGCTCTTATAACTCACACTTTTTCTTTAATGGGCAAAACCTTTCTCTTATCACTTGCCATTATTTTCAATACTGCATTTGTAAATTAAAATAACGAAAAACAAACTGTAAAAGACGTACACTGAACTAACAATAGCTGCACGAACTGTAGGTACATATGTACGGTATCACAGTGCTTTGACGCGACGTGAGTCACTGACACTGGCCTTGATGACGGCGACAACGGATATAGGGTAGGGGCAGAGGGTTGGGATGGTTAGCGGTAAGACAGCAATAAAATACCGTTTCTAAAAATAGAATGGGTTCTATTTCTATGGGTAAAAATAGAATCTAGCTAAACAATAGCAGCGGCCTTCACGTTGCACCACTGACCGAACTCTCTCTCTCTTTAGCTATACGTTGGCTTCATCTCGGCCCGATTTTCTTGACGTTATATACAAGGTTTTAGAATTTACTGACAATACATCCGAGGTTTTACCTATGTAAATACCTATAGTTTGGCAGGACCTAAAAATAAATTATGTTATATCCGAGTTGACAATCAAGCCAAGGCTGCAATAACCAAGTTGCACTGTATTACACTTCCTAACACTGTGACAACAAGATACAAAAGACAGGAATACTGCTAGTACTGTATATTATAAAACATGGAGACATTATATTAATATAAATTATTATAAAGTAGGAAAATTTGTATAAATAAGTTTGACTATATTACTTCGTACTACGTATTTAAGAAGATAGTGAAAAATAAATAAAATACTAACCTTAATATATTTAGCTTTGACATCTGCGAAGAAAATATCTTCCCCACCTTGTAGATTGTATCTCACATTAGGTTTCAGGAAGATCTGAAATTAAAAATATACTACATACCGTAACAAATACTTTTTTGTCGTAATTAAAGTTAATGCTAAAATAATGAATTCTATTGTAATTAAACATGAGAGCAATAAAAAAAGACAAAACGTTACATTTTTGGTTTGCTTAAATGCTAAATTTATTTCTACTTTCTCCCAACAACACAATAGTATAAGGAGAAAGTATTATTTTCTGTCAAAATTGTTGTATTTCATTTATCAGTGGACACACCCGTTTTGACATCTCCTGAACTCAAAAAAGTGATAATCAAAGTGATGAATGTGTTTAGAGCCACAGACTACACCATTAGTCAGATTTAGAACAAATTTGGTGAGTATATTTTGTTTATAATTATACTGTAGCTTATAACACCTTGTGGAAAAAATATCTCTCAACTCGTAGGCTAAAATCTTACTAATTTAAAAAAATGTTGACCTTCCTAAAACAACTGTAAAATCTGTCAAACATCTAAGATCATTTTTTTTGAGTTTTATCTCAAGCATCTTCAAAATTTCAGACGCAATGGTAACAAAAGCTGTTTGCGGTAAATAAAACTAACAGTGTTTTTATGTTGTATTTCATAATTGGAGTTTTTTTCTTACCTAAATCTAATGAAAAGTACTGCTATGTTTTTTCCAGACTTTATAATTTTTTTTAAATCAAATAAAAAACTTTATAACATGGTATATACCTACGATAGTTTGTGGCCATTGGCTGTACATTAGTTATATGATAAGAGGAAATAATACAAAGGCTAAGATATAAACGCAATGGTTATATGCAATTTGCATCACTAATCACAATTGTTGTCTATGCAACACGGGCAATATATCCTGTTATATTGTCAGATTTTCCTGGGTTTCTGCTATTTGTATCCAGACTCCACTACATCCATCCGAAAAAAACGGACTTTACTATATTTGCTAAACATGTACATTTTACGTAAAATGGATTGTAACCTCTATCAACAATTTTAGTCAAAGCGTGTTAATTCTACTGATTTTCCTCAAGCGAGTGAAATCATTGCATTTCTTAAATAATTTTATAATAACAGTGAAGATGTCTGACTCTGTCATAGTCGACATACTACTCCTTCAAATCACCTAACCTAACGACTAATAAACACTTAAGCCTACCTCCTTACTTAAGCCTATAGAATGGAAAACCATTTCAAAAATTATTACAAAAATAAATAAAGTACAAACCCCACCAAATTCCTTACCCACACCCCTGTGATAAAGGTACTGAAATTCACATGCATTCCTTCACTAATACAATTCAAGTACTTTAACAAAACACACAATCTTTTACATCAGTAGGAAAGTCCTTTAGTTGAAGTCAATGTTGGCTTCCTACCAATCGCAATGAGCCACTGAAAAAATTTGTTGTAAACCGTCACCATACAGTCAGAGTTCCACAGGTCTTGAGATAAGATGTTGAATAATGTGTGAGCAAAATAGTAACAATTTGGAGTGGAAAAGGTTCTTGTCGGTCTCGGTACACGATACCTACTCCCAAAGCATGTCTTGTTCTGTAGTCATGAGATAGGTGTTCAAAGAAGTCACCGGAGTATTTAAAAATGAAAAATGCCAATGTTTTTATACATAGTAGCTTGACGTCTAGAACACCCATCTCAGCAAATAGAGCATCTGAAGGGTAACGACGACACCTTCCTAGTAATTTTTTGTAATTACCATCCTCATATGCTCCAAAAAATAAAACTAATCAATATTTGTCTGCACTATTGTTCGTTTTTTGCAAGCTTTTGACCGATATATCCGCGAAACTTGAAGTACACTTTATGTATATAAAAAAAATTATTTGAACGAAAAAGTGGGGATTTATATTGTAAGAACTACACCATTTATGAACATATTCCATGTAAAACAAAAAAACCTTAATACTAAAATAATTACACTTATGAGAATATTAAGGCCAGTTCGCGAAGGGTTAAATGATCCAGAAAACATGTAATGGACTTAAACGTGAACTGTGAGAAGATGTAAGTTAATTGCTCTAAATACATTGTTAGGGTCTACAATAATTAGTACTTTTAATGAACTTTACACTGAACTTCTGGATAATCCGTACAACTCAGTAGATAAAAGTAAGGATAATAGTAAATAAAAATCCAATAAAGACTAATTTCCACATACTTTTCCTAATCTTGTCCTATTAGTACTACCACAGTCATATATCATATGCGATTCCCAATCTTCCACCTCCACAACAGCATGCTTGTTTGAAATATTCTGAAACAAGGATATATAATTAAACTAAACACAATAATGTCCCATTAGACATTGACATCAACTATATTTTTGGCTCATTCAGTATACAATAACCCAATTTCTAGAAATAATAAAGTTTTAGCTGTATATGTCTTGGTGTACCTACACATAGTCCTTCAGATGTGTAGAAACAAATATGTGCTCATCTATTTAACGTAAAACATAAGTAAGCTATTAAAATTATTAGAGTTTACATTTGTTTAAACTTAACTATGAGATCTCCCCAGCTGTCGGTGTGGCCAACAATCCTTCCCCTGTACCGCTGGTGGTGTCCCCACAGCCACTGGGATCCAGGAAGCAAGGGTGGAAAATCGGGGCGATGCAGGCTTTCAAACTGTCCTCACCAGGAGAGAGAAACACAGAAGGAGGCGAGATGAGAAACGCCTGGAACGTTCTCAGGCCTACCCAGCCGTTCCTCCTGCTGGTCAGACTCCAAGCAGGACTAAGTCCAAAACTCCTAGACCATCCAAGGCTCAAAAGTAAATCCTGAAGAGACGGGTACTGTTGTCCGTTCGGTCAGGAAGACAAGAACTGGTGGCATCCTGCTGGAACTTGGTAGTGGAACCAAGGACAAGACGGCCTTTGAAGTCGCGGTCAGATCCGCGGTAGGTGAGGGTGCGGTGGTGCGGAACCTGGAGCACCGTATGTCCATCAAGGTTCGGGATCTGGACTGCTTCACCACTGCGGAAGAGGTCACCGATGCCTTGAAGTCGACATTAGGGGATTTGGCCCAGGGCGCTAAAGTGTTCGTGGGAGCAGAGAACGGGCGGGGACAGAAGCTCGCCGTTGTTGAGCTGGGGAGTCATGGCGCTACAGACCTGCTTCGGTGTGGGAGGCTAAAGGTTGAGTGGGTGCTCGGTCGGGTCCGACTTCGCACTATGATGGTCAGGTGTTTCAGGTGCTTTGGGTATGGCCATCACCAGGCTTCTTGTTCTGGACCTGATCACAGAGCGGCCAGCTTGTGCATCAACTGTGGGGAGAGTGGTCACGTAAAGTCTACCTGCACTGCTCCATCTAGGTGTTTCCTCTGCCTGGAACGGAATTTTCAGTCTCTGAATCACGTTCCTGGTACCAGAAACTGTCGGGTCTTCCGAGAGGAGCTGGAAAAATCCCGTAAGAGGCTATAGAAAAAAAAAATTAAAATTTTACAAGGGAACCTCCATAGGAGCATCCTGGCAAACGACCTCCTATCCCAACACTCCAGAGAGTGGAAAGTGGACTTACTCATTATTTCTGAGCAGTACTGTGAGAGAGAAGGTTCTGGTTGGTTTCGGGACGCCCTTGGTACGGCGGCCATCTGGATTCCAGACACCTGGAACTTCCATGTCCTTGACAGCGGGGCCGGTCGAGGTTTTGTTTGGGTGAAGAGTGGGGGCTTCACTGTTGTGAGTGTCTACCTGACTCCGAACGACCATATGCTGGCATTTCAGGCAAAGCTGGATGCCCTGGAAGACCTTCTGGTGAGCACTGGTGGCAAGTTCATTGTTGCTGGTGATTTCAACGCCAGGGCCGTTGAGTGGGGTATGCCAGAAACCGACACCAGAGACAGAACAGTCCTTGAGCTCGCCTCCAGAACCGGACTTCACGTTGCCAATGTTGGTTCCACTTCCACTTTCAGGAGACCAGGGTACAGAGAAACAATCCCTGATATTACCTTCGTTTCGGAGGCTCTTCTCGCGTTGATATCTGGCTGGAGAGTCGTCGAAGATTTCCCGGGCAGCGATCATCAGCATATCCTCTTTGATGTGAACTCAGGCCGTCATCCCACCATTCCCAAGCGACCCAACCGCCCAGTGAGATGGAATGTCGCCAAACTCAATGTTGCTGCTGCAGCTGCAAGAATCAATGAGGGGAAAGATGACGTGCTACTGCTCGATTTTCAGGCTGAGGGATTGGCTGAGGCAACCATGCACCTCATTCACCGTGCCTGTGATTCTTCCATGCCAAGGAAGAACACCTCTCGTTTGGCACGAAAGCCAGTGTACTGGTGGACGAACGAGATCGCGACATTGAGAATAGCGTGTCTCCGCTGCAGACGGAGGTTGGTCAGAGCCAGGAGGAGAGGCTTCGATGCTGCTGCTCCAGCTGCCCTGGAATTCCGGGAGGCAAGAATTGCCCTGAAGAGAGCTATCCGCCGCAGCAAGGGGGAGTAGTGGGAAGAACTGAGGAGGGACGTTAACCTTGATCCCTGGAGCCTCGGATACAAACTCGTTATGCGTAAGCTTTGTGCCAGAACAGCGTGCCCTGTCTTCGACCCACCAACGATGGAAAACATCGTTCATTCCCTCTTTCCCGATCACCCTTGCAGAGCGGTTGAGCAGTATGCGGAGGCGATTCCGGAAGTTCCTTTGTTCACGGAAGCGGAGTTGTGCGTGGCGGTTAAGTCAATGCGTGTTGGCAGTGCTCCTGGTCCGGATGGTGTTCCGACTGAGGTGCTCAGGGTTGTTGCTGGTACCTGCCCTTCTCTTCTTTTGAACATGTACAATCGATGTCTTCGTGAGGGAGTTTTCTGTCGCAGATGGAAGCTCCAACGCCTGACATTGATTAGCAAGGGCAAGGAGCTATCACCAAGCACTCCCTCGGCATTTCGACCCTTGTGTATGTTGGACACAGCCGGAAAACTTTGAAAGACTGATTAAGCCCCGTCTGTTGTCTGCTGTCGATGCTGCCGGTGGGCTGTCAGACAGGCAGCACGGATTCAGGAGAGGTCGTTCTACCATCGGAGCAATTCAAGAGGTTGTAGGTGCTGCCAGAAACGCTCAGCGAGGAAATCAGTACTCCCGCTGTATCACGTTGCTCGTCACCTTAGACGTGAGAAACGCGTTCAACAGTGCAAGTTGGTCCGTCATTTTGAGTTCCTTGGAGGAAATGTTCCACGTTCCTGAATATCTGCTTCGGATCATTCGAAGCTATTTGAGGGATAGGGAATTAATCTTTGAGACGTCGGAGGGTCCTCGTCGGAAGACTATCACCGCTGGTGCCGCTCAGGGTTCCATCCTTGGAACATTGCATACAATGGTATCTTTGGACTGGACTTACCTGAAGAATGTTTTCTGGTGGGTTATGCAGACGACATTGCGGCAGTTATTGTCGCTAGAAACATCCAGCGCGCCCAGTGGAGACTTAATGAAACGATGAGATATGTCTCTTCTTGGGTGGAGGATCACCACCTGAGCTTGGCAACCGAGAAAATAGAGATTGTCATGATGACAGGACGTCAGATTCCGACTTTGGTAAACTTTCGTGTCAACACGGAATATATTCGTTCCAAGCCAGCCGTGAAGTACCTGGGTGTTAGACTTGACACCAAGCTTTCCTTCAGAGAACAAATCAAGTATGTGTCAGAAAAGGCGGCAAGGATTACGACTGCGCTCAGTAGTCTTATGGCGAATGTTGGCGGCCCATCAGCGGAGAAGCGGAAACTCCTTCTGTCCGTCACAAACTCAATCCTTTTTTACGGAAGTGAGATTTGGGCGGACGCTCTCAAAAGGGAGTGCTACTGACAACAGGTGGGAGCGGTGCAAAGAAGAGCCGCGTTGAGGATCTCCTCAGCTTACCGGACGGTGTCGGAGCCGGCTGCACTGGTGGTAGCTGGTGTTGTCCCAATCGACCTGTTGGCCCAGGAAAGGAGAAGTGTGTATATCACCAAGTCCGAACTTGGCGCCAGGGAAGCGACACGAGTGGCCAGGGAAGCCTCCATGCACCAGTGGTAAGAGAGGTGGCGAAATGAGTCTAGAGCGGCTTGGACGCGGAGACTCATTCCGGACCTGTCTGTGTGGGTTGATCGTGGGTTTGGGGAAGTAAATTTCCTCATCACGCAGTTCCTCACCGGACATCGGTTGTTCCGAGCCTATCTTCACAAGATGGCTAAAGTGGATAGTCCGGCTTGTATTTACGGGGACGGTGTCCACGATGACGCGTTTCACACGTTCTTCCAGTGTGACCGGTGGGGAGTTCTAAGGAGGCAACTTCTGCTGGAGATCGGAGAATTTTCGCCGGAGACCGCAGTAAAAAAAATGGTGACATCTCTTGAGAACTGGACTCTCATCACGTCCTTCGTGCAGAAAGTTCTGAAGAGAAAGAAACTTGAAGATCCATAACATCCTGGATCTTCCCTCAGAAGGCTAAATTGGAGTTGAAGTGCATTGTGCTTTAAATACGAGGCTCCACTTTGAGGTTCATGCCTTAATAGGTTATTCCGAAGTGGTCAACAGCCTGAGGCGAGGGGTTTTAGTTGGGTCAAGTCCCACACACCGGGGAGTGCACCGTTCTCCTCCCTGATGGTGCATAAGAGCATTTCCCCTCGAAAAAAAAAAACTTAACTATGAGATAATAATAATATGTAATAGTACGTAGTATGTAATAATATGTAACATGTAATAAATGTGGCACTTACATTGTTTCTAAAGAGAATGTCAGAACATTCATCTCTACCAATGACATTTTCACCTTTGAAGATATCGTAAGATGTCTCATTCACAAAAAGTGTTGCCACCTGAAACAGAGATATAGAGATTTATGGATTTTATTTATTTTCATAGGAATGTATTTTTAAACCTCTAAAATTAAAAAAACCCTGTCCCTGTCTACTCAGCAAACAGAAACACAGACCAAGACGACTTTATGTGAATGCCTAGAAGATTGACATGCCATCAAACATTCTGTTTTTGAATGTTTTTAGGCACTTACCATGAATTAAAATCACTGAATGCTATTTTCTATGATAGCTTAGTGATTCAATAAGTTAAATAACACTAATAACTATGAGGGTCATATCTAGCTCATGAAGTCGACCCAAAAGTAAGTTACACTATTTTCTTATATGCGTCCCTGGCAGAAAATTTGCAGGGAAATTTCTTCTTTTGTAGGGACAACACTGTAAAATTCCTATGTGACTGTCATGATGAATTCCGTAATTATGAGCTAGAAACTATGGATAGCTAGGGTCTTTAAGACAAAGACATCTTTGCATATCTAGATTGAGTGGTGTACAGCTAATTTCAATATTTGGAGAGAGATGAATGAATTTTGTCAGGCGTAAGGTGACTGATCCTTGGTCATTGGTGTTAATGACCCTTTGGATGCCTTAACTAACAGATCCATAGTTTCTAGCTCATGATTTATTACAGAATGCACCATGACAGTTACATAGGTATATGACAGTGCTGTACCTATACACTGGCAAAATTTCTTTTCAAATTTTAAATCTCTCATACCAGGTCCAGGGATATAAGAAAATAGTATAGCCTAAGTACAGGACTTACTTTTAGGACGACCTCCAATGGATAGTTGCTTATTCTACAGAATACACGGACTAATTTTAGTTGTTAACTAGAGAAGGACGAGAGGAAAGAGTGTAGAGACAAGTTCTCCATTAAATTTCAGTTAGTGTCAGTAAATATCTAAGAAAGTTGAAGATTAGGTGCTGACCGTTTTGCAACGAAACTAGTGGAGAACTATTCCCCCTATACTGCGCACACCCTCACTGTTGGCTATCTTAAAAAGTTTTTGACACTCCTCTCATACCTCAGCTCATTATTCGACGGCTCGAGGTAATTTTTTTAAGGTCAGGTAACAAGTCACTGCCAATCTCTAACCTGCAACAAAGGTCTACCTTACTTCCCATTACTTCAGGGAGACCTTGTGCAGTGGTTGGCTATGCACAGGAAGCAGCAGTAAAAATTGTGTCTTCCTCGTCCAACGTAGTTCTCACTACTTATGATGCCTATGATGATTGTGCCAAATAGTAGCAAGTTTTCAACAAAAAATCTTTTATGTCACATACATTATTTTCCACCTACAGTTTGATTCTTATTGATTTACAAAATCTTTAAAATTGACAATGTAGCTGGTTATTAATTATTCAATATATTTCATTGGACTTTTCCAACTTGGCTGTGTTTTCATTAACTACACGACGTTTCTGGAGGTGGAGAATCTCCTCCAATTTTCAAATGAATAGCCAATAATTTACATTAAAAATTGAATGTTTAAGTTACAGATATTAATTAAATTATGTTGTCAATAACACTATGCTTATCTATAATGCCCAACACAAAAACTATATTGATGAAGCACCAAATAGCCACAATATTGACTGGGATGGTGGAGTTATAGTTATAGTTATATTCTTTGCCATTTTAATCTTATTGAGAATAGGCAAATAACTCTCATATTATTCACAGATAATGATAAAACGTGTCACATATTATTATTATAATGTTATTTACTTGGAAATTCGCTGAGTACGGTACGCAGGTCTGCTGTGGCGGGGGGATTGGAAAATATCTTAGAACATGGATATGACCAAAGGAAATGTTTTCAGTTTCTTTAAATTTAACTTCAGTTCCTTATACTTCTGTGTTGTAGTTATAATTTAAGTTGTCCTTATAACCACGTGACATCAATTAAGTTAGAACTTTTTGCGAGACGTGAATTTATAGCAACCTCCACCCTCCTGAGCTTAGACATATCCATGTCAAAAAGCAAAGTTTATCGACATATACTAGAGCCGGTACCAGAATTCTTATTGATAGACATGACGTTATGATTTCAGGTTTTACAGAAATGTTGTCCTGTACCCTACTTAAACTAAATTACAATAACTGTGCTATAAAATAACCGTGAAAGCTACCAAAGTGCTTCAGTGTATTATTCCAGCCAGGTATGTTAATGGCCTTGACGAGCATGACACAGTATAAGGAACTGGACGGCTGCAGTTCTATTTATGAACATGTTTTTGTGAATTTTGCAGCAACGTAAGCTGTGATTATTTTTCCTTGATAATACATATCATTTATAATTGCATCATGATGAAAGACAAATTTTGTAAGTAGGCCCTACTACCCTAAAACAGTTACAAATAAAAAAATAAAGTTGATTGGATTGTAAAAGGTAGTAGCCTAACTAGATTTCTTTCAACACGTTGATAATTTAAAGAGATATTAAATAGAAAATAACGAAAAGAATTATAAGATGTAAAAACAATGATTTATGTAATGGTTCTTTATGTAACAGTTTAAACCATAGGCCTATTGAGATTCTAGTCAAAATCAGGAAATGTAGGACAATAAGGTTCTTTTTATATTGAAAAACTGCTTAGTCTAATTTCAAATTACTATTAGGCTTAGAATTTAAAAATCATGTAACACTTCCTCAATGAAACAAATAAAATAGGCTACATACATATGCTTCTAAATGTCCAGAGTCCATAATTAGGCAGTAAAAATTCCTATTTACAGTCATGGCCGTCAGCCTCAACCATAATTAGAAAAACCTGTATGATTGAATTCCTAATTCCAGTTGCTTAAATACAAGGTTCAATCACTGTTAAAACTTTTTTTCATATTTTAGAAGGGAAATCAATGCCATTCAAATAAAATAGTTCACAAAATAAATAGTCAAATAAGATTCACTGTAGTAAAACCTTATTTAACTAACTTTGATTCTTAGCTAAACTGATAAGGAATAGGTGGACTAGGTAGTAGACCTAAATCATTGAAACGTTCAAATCAAAATGTTTACAGCCAAGCAAAAATGGTTTTCTTCTGCATATTTTACGCTCTTTTGAATCATGTGATAGACTGAAAACTGTCATTTACAGTGGTATCAAATATTACCAGCTAGAGCTAACCGATTTCATATCTGATTTGAATGAAAATAAAGACGCTCAGAGACCATTATAACGTAAATATTCTGAATACAGTATCAACCAATCTATATCAAATCGATTTTAGACTTACTTTTTGCACTTTCTTACAACCTTTTAACAATGTTTCTGTCCACCGAAATAATGCAGTTCCAGTCACTGCATATTGGTGGTTTACGTTATTCTGAGATCAGCAACTTTAAGTTGCTGAGTAGGCTACAGTTAGTTGTTAACTTTGGTGAAGAACTGCCTTTACCGTATTGATGAATTAATTTGATGTATTGATGATTAATTAATTATATATACAGAACTTTTATATAGGGTGTCATTGGTTATTTTCTTGCTTATTAACTAAAAGAGATTCGCCGGTTTAAGGTCATTTTACTTACCTTAACCCTGCCAAGATCTGAAATATCGAATCCAATGGATGATATATCTATTACTTGAGTGCAGTCTTCCATTGCAGGTTTCTTAATTTATTGTCTAACACAAAGCTGACACTCAATTTAAAATGCAGTGTATAATCATACTATTTTCACAAATGGTCCAATAAATTATCCAAATGAATATTTGAAACGATTAACGAAACAAAACATGATTCTGAGGCACTGTCAGCCCAGTAATCCAGTATCAGTCATCAGTCCTAGTAGTTTTGCCGCCTAGGCATATCCAAACCACACACCATAACATCACATAAACACAAGTTGAACAACTTTTAGTATCCACCGATTTGTACAGTTGACGTTGCGAAACTATCGTGAAACAGTTGAATCAGATCATCAAATTCATCAATGATTGTCTATTATCGAAAAGACAAAAACAATGATTACACTCAACCAAATTATATTAAGTAATCTAAAGCAATATCATCAATTGTCCCATTAACATGTTTCTTTAATAACCATCGAGTTATCAAAGAAAAGAAATTTATTGAATGAAACATTGAATAAGGGTGATTTTTGAGTAGAAGAACATTTTTGCAGCAACCATCTGAAAACGAGAAAGGAAATCAAGGCGATAAATAATTATTTTTCATGATTGAAGTTAGTGGTACTCTGTAAAGTTACTAAATAGTGAATGCTGCTCAATCCAAATAAATACACAGGGAACAGGATATGAGGTTTCAGTGGGCTGAACGCCCACTGCGGCTATTATAGGACGATGTCCTCTTCAACCAAGGAATGGGTTTGTGGTTTTGACCAGAATAAAGCGGGGATTTCTGTCCCTGTGTATTGGGATACAAATATACACAGGATGAGAAAATACTTATATTTAATGAAACACACCGCCCTCATCGGTGGCCGTGCAACCTGCGGCTTCAGTCAAATCAGAACCCCCCTCTCGAAATGGCACAAGAAAGACCATCGCCTTAAAGCAGTCATGTAACTGATTAGAGATGAAGAAGAAGAGGGTCTCCAGAAATGTCTAAACACGATCAAGTTGATGAAAGCCGCAGGAAAAAGGCAAAAAATATAAGTCAGGACGTGAAGAAAGGGACTTTATGAAATCAACTTTCTCCACATTGCATTTGAGGATTTCGTGGAAGTCTTGTGAGATCATGTCAAGCTCGACCCATACTTTTCCAGTTCTGCAGAAGCACCCTCTGCCTCCCGCAACCAAGCGCCCTGCCTCTAGTCCTGCCGAGTTGGAGGGAGAAAAAGCGGAAAACCTAAAAGTGACAGAAGCCGAGATCTGGCCTAATGTTGTCGGGAGGAAGTCCAGGAAGAAACCCCCGTCCCAGCCCCTGGAAAAGCAAGCTGGGATAAAAGAGAAGAAGAATAAGCAAGACTTCCCTTAAGCGATCGGACGCGATTTTGATCATGATGTCAGAAGGCCGTAATTTCAATGCCGACGTTCTAGGGGAAAATCCACCAAAAGGCAAAAGCTGGTGAGAGGGGTGCGGTAATCAAAGGCCCTCAGGAAAACCCAAGCAGCTTGAGCTCTTTTGATTGAGCTCGGGGAATCCACCGAAAGTAAGTCTGCTTTCAGCACCGACCTACAAACCAGCTTGGGTGCAAATGCGACTGTTCGTATCGTGCAAGTCATTGCCTTGGATATGCCACCAGTAAATTCCAAATTATGAGTACAGATAAATGAAAAGATAGATAATATGACCCTCATAAAAGAAACCTTACCAGAGGAATACAGACTTATATCAACAAAACCTTGGGTATGGAACACAAAAACTCTATCACAGATTTTGTGCACAGGTGCAGGGGATGGCTTTTATCATCCCAGAATTGAAAATAGCAAACATGTTTAAAATACCAAGTATTCATCAATTTAAACAGCAGAACTTTATGCCATATACAAATCAACCAAAATCCTTTTAAAGGTCACTAAAGACAGCATTTATACATGTCGTGACTCCTTAACAGCAATTAAAACAACAAACAGTATTTGCAATGGCACAAGAGGATTCCACCGGCTTGAAAAACCTCAAAAACTGCATCGAATCAAAAAAGAAAATAGCAATACAGTGGATACCAAGCCAAACAGAAATAACCATAATGAAGTAGATAATTATTACATAAACTTGCTAAACAAGCTATACCAAATGGTTTAACTATCACCGACTTAATTCTACCTACTTCAGATTTGAAGACATACCAAAAGAAAATGCTCGAAATAAACGGTACCAGTGAACTGACACATACTTTCTCCCTTAAGTAAATTAAAAAAAGACAATCTGTTATAAAACTATTATTTTCTACAAAGTTAATCTAAATATCATTTAATACTTTATTGTTTCAAATATAACCATCCCATTTCTGAAAGTAAAAACAAGAGAGACAAAGTTAAATTAATTGTTCGAATTGTATGGGGGAGCCCCCCCGATAATACCAAGCTTTTTTGAGTTAGTTTTTCTGTGTGATTTACCTTAAGCTTGATACCAAGTTTCGTGGAAAACGGTTTGAAAATAAGGTAGAAATTGATTTTTTTATATTCTTCATAGAATAACATCGGGCGCTTTCAGACAACGTACTGCGTTTCTCTGAGACCGTTAGTCGTAGACAAATAATTCAAAATACTAATTTGTTTAGTTTTTAAAGCTGGTTTTAATGGTACCAGAGTCAAGTTATACTTTACTTTTATTGTTTTCGCTGAAAAATTAAAAATTGGATTTTTTTGACATTTTAAAGCCCATATCTTTTGAACCCTCATTTTTACAGACATGCGGGTGGTGTCAAACTAGTTAGTACTTTGAGCACTATAAACTATTAAATTTCAATCAAAATCGCTAGATCCGTTTTTGAGAAATTTGGATTTTTCACATTTTTAAGGGTTTTTAGGGTGAACTACCCATAAAATCAAAAATTCAAAAAATGAAAAAAAAAACGCCTGGAGATACGGTGAATATACACATACAGTACATGCCGGATTTCATCTAAATCGGACCAACAGGGTAGGCTGTGGCACTTTACACATCCAGACACTCACACACACACACACATACACACGCACACTCACACGGACGGACGGACAGACCTCACGTCCAAACCCACTTTTTTGGATTCAGGGGATATATCCACCCTCAACTCAAATTCGAAAATGTTTACGAAAACAATACTTTCTCCATATACTATGTATAAGGGGAGAAAGTAAAATGAACAGATTGTTGAATTCAACACGCGAAGCAGAGTATAGGAGCATTCAACAGGACAACTCAGACTTTCCCTGGTCTACACCTAAGTAGGTGGGAAATATCCAATATCATTCGAATAAGGATTGGATTTGCAGCAGTGAATAAAACACTGTATAGGATGAATCTATATTTTACCCCTATGTACCTAAATTGCACACTAGGAGTAGCAGAATTGGTTGAATATATTTTACTTGAGTGTCCTTATTATGATTTGCAAGAGTAAAATGATTTAAAACTACAAAACAATTTGAAGGAAATTTTACAACTGAAAATTATAGAAGGATTTTAAGTTTTCAAGGTTTAGGTTTATACAAAGAAATGAATGCACTCCTAAGAACTATAAAGAAAAATATCTGAAAGGGAAAATTTGGACAAGAGCAATAACACTCACAAAGGTAGGTAACCACAGATGAGAAAAGAAATCATACAAGTGTTGAACTAACTTCATGGTCTAGATTAAAGTCAACCTTATTTGCAAAAAAAGATAATAAAAAACAGCAGATAAAGTCGATGTTTGTTTTGGTTAAGTATAGCCTAAAAGAAGAAAGAAAAAAGAGGGTGTAAATAATTGGTTACCGGTGTTTTAGAGTTACGTAGTGCTTTAGATTTTTCAAGTATTATAAAGGCTACTATGTCCTGTTTTATCACTATAAATAAGTTATTACCTAATTATTTAGGATAATTTTGAAAAGTAAAACCGAGCTACTGTTTTATATGCCTCTTTAATGTAGCCTATGCCTATCTTTTCTGGAAAAAGTACATCGTGTTACACATAAGAAAAAATGATATATAACTTATAATAAATAAGATATTTTTTAAAAATCATGTTTTTGTGTATGGAATTAAATGCTTTAGCAGGTAGTATTCATTGTTACACTATTTAAAAAATATTCTACAGTTCCAAAAAAATTACATATATTTTTTTTAAAACTTAATATAATTTTAAAAATTAGTATATTTTTCATATACTTTAATAAGGAATTTTCTTTTGAAAAATAATATCCTATAAAAATATAAGTAAAATCATACTGAAATTGGTTGTAAATTACAAAACTTAGGCTATAACTTATAGGTTTTTCCACACATTGCATAAAATATCAAGGCCACTGGATTAATTATATACAAAACTAAAAATGACTGATTTTAAAGTAAAAAAAATTAACAACTCATAAACTTTGTTATAAATTAATTCAACTTTTTGAATTAATTATTATTAAAACATAGGATGCTATTAAAAATACATTTTGCTAATACTCGTATTATAACAATAGCAAAATAATAAATATACAATACCCCCGTCGCAGCAGACCTGCGTACTCAGCGAATTTCCAAATCAATAATATAATAATAATAATATATGACAAGTTTGGTCAAAATCTGTTGATAAAGAATGAGAATTATTTGCCTATTCTCCATAAGATTAAAATGGGGAAGAGTGAGTAGGTTTGCTGCTGTGAGGAACACTGAAAGTAGCCATTTATACCATCAAAAATTTTATTTTTAACATTTATACCAACTCTCATCAACATCTGTCCATAAATAAAGGAGTTTACCTAATCTCCATATGATTAACATGGGAAAAGAGTATGCAGGTTTGCTGCCATGATAAACACATAAACTATGATTTTTAAGCATAAATGGATAGATCTCAACCACATGAAGCTAAATATCAAGTTTCATCCAAAAATATTAGATAATAAGTGAAAAATTAATTTTTCCTAATCCTCCATAAGATTAACATTGGAGCCTCAAAATACAACGTACTGTGTTTAGATTTTTTTATATCTCGGTAACCGTTGAAGATAGAGAAAAACTTTAAGGAACTTAATTGTGTAGTTTTTTAAGCTGATTCCAATGGTGTAATATAAAATCAGAAATGTTTAAAAATTACATGTAAAAATTGCAAAAAAACCCATTTTGGGGTACAAAACCCCCCCAAACTACCCGTTCCCATTGACCGATATGTCTGGTTTACGAACTCGTCCGAGTAAATGGGATCTGTAATTCTTCACGAAACAAAGGTGCGAGACAGACTGAAGTCACTTAACCTCCCCCACCATATTCCCCCACTACTGACACCACAAACAACAGCTATTCCGAGTTTAAGACAGATATATTACAAACTCCATGTTTTGTAGAAAATAAAAATAAAAATTGAGCGTGGCGCTCACCCCTCGACCATCTATGGGTTAAGGCCAGAGTCAATGGGTAGATGCAAGCTCAAGGCCTTTCACTGACAATCAGCAAGACAGATTGTGATCCTAATGAAGAGAAGAATTTCAACTGTGATTCGTCTGCAGGTAGGAGACAAAAATCTTGAAACCAAACCTGCTGCTGCTGGAGTCACGACTCCATGGTATTTAGCATTTTTTTTTAAATTATGATTGATAACCAGCCGTCTTTTGGCGAGCAGGTGAGGTGTAACAAAGGCAAAGGCAGTTGCAGCCGTAGGCAGGCTGATGCCCAACGTCAGTGGACTGCGTCCTTGCAAACACCGTTTGTCAATGTCGTTTGTACAGTCCATTTGTACACCTGAGGTCTGGGCCCAAGTCCTAGAAAGACGTGTCTATCTTGACCGACTTTACCACGTCCAGCGACAAGGTGCCTTGCGGGTCGCCTCTGCCTACTACACGGACTCCAAACCAGGGTAATTTTTATCGCTGGTGCTATTCCCATCGATCCATCCCCACAGTACCGAGGCAGGCAGAGAGGCTTTAGCTAAGGAAAAGCAAGATTGCAGCTTTTATCTTTGAGACTGCGATTGGGAGGCCGATTCGAGGGGACATTTCACTCGCAGACTGATTCCAGACATCCGCCCTTGGGTGGAGGAAAGTCAGCACGGCGAGGTTGATTTCTTCATGACACAATTCCTATCAGGACACGGGTACTTTCCCTCCTATCTGCACAGGATAGGCAAAGTCGGCAGATGTACTTGTCGGTACTATACTGTCCTGGCATTGCAGACATGGCACAGCACACTTTTTTCAAGTGTGTTAGATGGATTGCACAGCGAGTGTCACTTTCTGTGGAGATCGATGCAGCAATTCATCCTGACAACATCGTCAAGCTATCCTCCAGGGAGAGGATATCTGCAACTGTGTTAAGCACTATCGAGACATTAATTTACTATTTTTTACATAGTTTGCTGCCCTCTAAAAGAAACAAAAACAAAAATTGGAAATTAAAAATTAAATGGAAAAATGCTGACATCTGTCTTTAAAAAAAGAGGTCATGCTAAATCACTACGAATGCTGGAAGTCGCAGAAAACTGAAATTAACTTTTTACCAATACAGATAAAAAAACACATATTGTAACATTTTGAATCATCACTCTTGGTTAATTTGTTACTGAGATATTCAAAATGGTAAATACAGTATGCTGTGTTCAATAAATAGTAAAGAATTAAATCAATAAACCACTTATTTACTTAAATATTCTTCTTAATTTGGTATGCAGGTCCGCCTAGTTAAGTATTATATTTACATCCTTAAAAACCCTATATTTCATGTTTCTTACGGCAGCAAACCTACGTACTCATTGTCCATGTAATTCTTATAGAGAATAGGTAAATTAATTGGTCTAACCCTGCTTAATTATTGGCAATATTTAATAAAATTTGTTATGTGCTTTTACATAGTTAACAGCCCTAATACAAGCATATTACATTACCATGTTAAACGACCTTTATTTTGAACTCAAAATAAGACCTTGTTGGTCTTATTTTTAGTAAAATAATTAAAAATTCACATACCCTACAAAATTTAAATTTTAACACCATCATAACAGTAATAAGTCAACTTATTGACAATATTGTAAAAAGCTTGAAGCTATAAATATATTAATTAAAAATAAATTCAACCATCTTCATCATTTCTTGTATAAAACTGAATATTTCAACCAAATATTCATATGTAAAATGTATGTCGTATGAAAATTATTTTTACTGTGAGACAAAGTTTAGTAGTTCATAGATAAATATAATGAAAGAATTTACAGTTTGAACATACGATGTTCATATTTATAATTAATCATTGAACAAAACAATCAATACCCTCAAATAATAGTACTGGAAATAAATAATTGACACATAAGAACAATAAATTTTGATAACATTACGTAATAATAAAGAAAGTCAAAATTATATACAAGAAATAGGACTAATTTTCATAGTTAAATATAATAAAGAAAATTTTAACACACTAACCTATCCTATCAAACCAGTTTTGATAACCAACTCCCAACATCACTAAAAAATAAAAATTCACATTCGTGCAGTAAAAGTATGCATTTTATAACATAAGGAATGTTTTAAATTGAATTTCACATTAATTTATAAGAATTTATTTAAAAGCACAGATTAAACTAAGCCCTGTTTTATTGAACAGTTTTTTAATTAAAATTAAGCGTAACGTCAAATTTAGGCATTTTTCATGGCCATTCGGCATCTGAAACCTGATTCTGCCTTCATATGATCTGGAACCTAGAACATGTTAAGACAAGTTAATACCAAGAAAAAAGGCACGCAAATAAAAAACCAAGTATGTCCACACATCACAAGAGCCCAGGGCTTCTTGAGCCTTTGTAACTTGAGGTTTACTTTGTTTCTTGTGCGTGTGCCTTGTTGCTTGGTATTTTATGTAAGTTTTTTTACAAAAAAAATAGGTTCTAGCTCACCTGCTGCCGGAATCAGATTCCAATTCCCAAATCGTGAAACTTTGTTATACTTATTGTGATGTATAATGTCTGCAATTACAATCTAAATAACTTACAACTCTCATTTCGTTTAAAATTATGAACACTGGACGTGTGTTGCAATATTTAATCTTGGCCAAGTAAATTATATGTAGTGTCCATGTCGTGTATGTTTATGTGTGAACCTTGTGTCTTCTCTGTGAATATGACGACCTCACCTTCGAGTGATATGTACAACTTTATGCACATCTAATGATGTGCCTACCAGGCACCAAACGGCTGTCGTGAATCCCGAACAAAAGCAGGATCATTAAGGCAGGTACTTAAACCATTATTTATAAAATTATGGTTAAAAAACTATAGGCTTTTAAATTAAAAAAAAACATTTTTTATGATTTTTGACTAATGGTTGCAGAGGAAATTTAAATTTACTTTCGGAGGTAGACACACCCAATGTTACTTAATAAAGAATAATACCAATTAATCAATTTTTTAACTTCCTTATTTCTCAACTATTTTTTCATGAAAATTATTATGCAGCTTTGAAGGTTACATCATCCAATAAAAACCCACACAAAATGTTTATTATTACCCCAGGGGGATGAGTTGGGTATCTCCACCAAAATCTTTCAACCTGTAGGAAAAGGCTGAGTAAAAGAATGTTTATGAATACTTTTGAAATGAGGACATATTGTGTTTTAACAAGAATTTAAGAAGACAGTAACCTGTACGTAAAGTAAAAAATATAAAGCATTGCACATATTAATAATTTATTCAACTTAATTACCAATTTGTTCAACAAAAACCCTTCAATTTCTTAATGGTCACTGAATATTATAATATATTATTATATTAAGAATTATTAAACAAATTATTATTATTTAATTAACACATAAGAAATACAATGCTACATATTGTAATTTATAAATATTATTTTGGGTTACTATAAAATAGATATATTGTATTTATTATAAATATAATCATTTGATTTTATGATAAACACATTAAATTTGTACATAATAAAAGATATCGTAAAAAATAAATAGATTTGACCAAAATTTTTTTTGAAGTTTTTTATTCAAAAACAGTTTTTATTTTTTCACATTATAAAACTGTTATTATTATTTTCACAAAATTTAATTATATTTTATTCATTAAATAATTTATTTAAAATTTTTACAAATTAATTTCGATTTTAAAAATAAAATTTGGTACTTGTAATTTTACTCATTTACATATTTCTTTATTAAGACTCATATATGAAAAAAAAGCGAATTATAAAATAATTTTTATTGCTTTTATGAATAAAAATAATGATATATTTTTGTTGACTAAATCTGGTTAGAATTCTTTTTAACAGATAAATTTATTAAACAATAAATTTAAAGCAATTATTGCTATAAATATTCACCATGAGAGAAAGTAAATCACATGAAGAAATACAAATTCTATGCTACCATCATTGTACGTATAACAAATGTTGTAAGCCATAAATTTGGAATATCTCCATAAAAATGGCTTATGTTGTTCTAAAGTCTGGTGATAAACATTAGTTAGTGGTTTAAGCCTGACGCTGATGATTTAATAGCTAATAAGGTGCTGATTATTGGTGCTTTCCTAATAGTTTCTGTTAATTCACTCTACCTCTACCTACAGTCAGGAACGGCCCTAGGAACATTACCGCATTGGGCAAGAATATCGGCGACCACCCCTATATATCCTGTATAATTTTTTTCTCCCCGGCTCCACCCCTTCCTTGATCGTCGAACTAGTGTCTTCACTGTGATGCGATCTCACCACAGTTTCTCCCTAAACTCTAAAAATAATTATGTATCTGGAGTCCCATGGATAAATTGCACATTTTAAAACTATTTTCATTTCATAAGGTAGTTTACGTTTACAGTGCAAAATCTAATTTTGTTTTTTTGTTTATAATTTGACTAACATTTTATCCCAAGGTAGGCCCTAATCAGGTATTTTATTCATATTTTAAATTTGCTGTTCCTTAAAATTTGTTTACCGCCTTGGGCGGCCGTCCGGTCAGAAACACCCCGGAGGCCGGTCCTGTCTACAGTTTTTGGTTGTGATTGTAACCTTCATAAAATAGGCTTACTGCTTCGGCAAAATAAAGCCTTAAATATAATTTAAAATGGGTGACAGTGATAAGGATCGATATAGATATTTTGGGAATGAAAAGTTTATGACCAATAAATTTTGGATTGCATTTTATGTGTCAAAAATAATTTGAAATGGCCTAAGTTGATTTTAATAATAAATAAACAGTATTAGTGGACTGACACACACTTTCGCCCTTAAGTAAATTTAAAAAATATAATCTGTAATAAAACTACCATTCTCTTCAAAGTTTATCTAAATATATCATTTAATAATTTATTGTTTCAAAAATAATCATCCCATTTCTGAAAATAAAAACAAGGGAGACAAAGTTAAATTAATAATTTGACTTGTATGGGGGGAATCACCCCCCCACGGTAATACCAAGCTTTTTTGAGTTGGTTTTGTTGGGTGAAATGAACTTACACTTCATACCTACAAAATCAAAAAATCAACTAACAGCTAGATGGGGTTTCCAAACAATAACAAAATATTTATCTTTTTCAAAATTTCGATAAATGATTTTTATCTCCATAAGATTAAAATAAAATGATTATTTAGATTTGAAAACATGGTAGTTTTATACAGATTTATTTTTATACATTTATACAATTTATCAACATCTGTCATAAATATACTTTCTAATCTCATATGATTAACATAAAGAGTTGCAGTTTGCTATAAAACATAAAATGTTTTTTTTAAATGTAAATGTAAACATGAATAAATATAAGTTTCACAAAATATAAATAATAAGTGAAAAATTAATTTTTTTAATCCTCATAAGATTAACATTGGAGCCTCAAAAATACAACGTACTGTGTTTAGATTTTTTTATATCTCAACCGTTGAGATAGAGAAATTTAAGGAACTTTTTGTGTATTTTTTTAAGCTGAATGCAATGGTGAATATAAAATTAGAATTTTTAGAATACTTGTGAAAAACGCAAAAAAACCCCATTTTGGGGTACAAAAAACTAGTTCCCATGACCGATATTTTTTACACTCGTCCGAGCATTTGTAGAATACACGTTTCTACCAAATTTGGTCTCGATCGGACCTTTTTTTACGAGAGTTATCGTGTTCACAGACACATAAATATTAACATATATTTATAATATATATATAATATATATATATATTCTAAATTTTAACGATATTGTTTTTTGGTCTCTGGGCACCTAAAGAAGAAAAAATAAATGGTCTCGTTATTTGATGTGGAAACTTTTACCTAAAATCAAAAATGAAAAACCAATCAACTCAAAACAGCTAGGTATTACCCGTGGGGGTTTCCCCCCCATACAATTTGAACAATTAATTTAACTTTTTCTCTCTTGTTTTTATTTTCAGAAATGGGATGATTATTTTTGAAACAATAAATTATTAAATGATTATTTAGATAAACTTTGAAGAACATGGTAGTTTTATTACAGATTGTCTTTCTATAGATTGATTCTACAGATTGGTCATACTAAAGAAGCAAATAACATAAGCTAGTTAAGTTCATAATGAAATTAAAATGGTTCCTGATTTGTTCCAAAAAAATGTAAAATGGTTCCAAATCACAAAAAAAGGAATCATATTAAAAGGAATTGCCCTTATTTGGCTCATAGAGATCAAATAAGGACACCTCCTCTTATTCAAACTTTTGATTTTATAAATAATCGTGTTTTTCTGTTTAGAGAAATTGTTTTTGCTTTTATTTTGGGGTGTTTTAGGATTATGTGATATTATTTAAAATACATTATCGGTTTAGATGAACTGAATAAATTCCCTCAAGGCATATCCATGATCTAACCTATTTCCCACAGGGAAGTAAATACGAACATTTTTTCTAAGTCTTTTATACACACACACATATATGTGTGTGTGTGAAAAAATGTTCGTATTTACTTCTCTGTGGGAAATAGGTTAGATCATGGATATGCCTTGAGGGAATTTATTCAGTTCATCTAAACAGCTGTTCTTATTATTTTGTATTAAAAATTCAATGCAATAGTTCTGGTAGTTTCTATGGAAACCTGTTGTAAACATGTTTTACATCTTAAAAATCACCAACACCCCCCCCCCCGAGCAAAGACATATCCATGTCAAAATAAAAAGACTTTCAATTTGTCAATGTCAATATTATTTGTTACTACTAAAGTAGCTCTGTTTCAAAATATGTTAAATATACTTCAGCCTAATAATGGGTCATGATTAAATGAATGGGTACATGAAACCAAGCATTGCAATAAAATAAAGGAGAAACCAAAGAAGTGAAGTTCCTTCATCATTTTGATGGCATATAATCATTTCTAGATAATATCTAATGGATATTAATTATTAATTATGTCCAGCAGTGGCTTCTGAGCAATGGCTTCTGTCAGAGATATCTTAAAATACATATCTTTCTTATCACCCAATAAAATCCTAACTTATTACTTTCCATTGAATTTGTATTTTGCAATGAATGCCACCAACAATTTTCAATTAAGGAGGATGAGAAAGAAATTTGATAATTAGTTTTGAAATGATAAATTTGTTAAACACTTTTTAAATAAACGTTTAAAAATATGATAGTTTTATTTAAAAAAATATTTAAGAGAGAAAGTCTACATCAGTTTATGAATTTTTTTTTACTACCGTACACTTAAAAGTTATTACCCTAAGTTTCTGAAATATACTCTGTTTTTGGAAATGATTACAAATATTTGTACCTTGTTCCTTGGGGTCGATTGAGTAAGAAATGTTTTTACTACACTATTCAATCTTGATTGGTTTGTCCACAATCAATTTAATTCATTTGAAAAGCATTACGGTAGTCATTTGGGCCAAGAAACTTGGCACAAATTCTTCATAGACTCTATAAAGAATGCCAAGAAAGGTTTTACACTAGTTTAAATCTCTAAAGACTAAAATAGATAAATAGAATTAATTACACATAGGACTGGGCTCAGGCGGCCAACGCGGAAGCAAATGGCAACGAGGGGCAGTGGGGACATTGGAGTGGGAAAAAAGTGTGTTTTTGTACAAATCCCCGCCATATGAAGGAAGTCAAATTTCAGTGGAAGGGAATGTGTATCAATGTTTTGCTCCTACCTTCAAAATATAATATTTTTGGGTAAACTTAAAATTTTTAAATGTAAGTCCCCATTGAGTGATAGGCCCCTACCTCATTTTACAAACCATTTAAAAGAAAATGAATTATGGAAACTATAGGTCTCTTCTTAACTCAGTACCAATGGAGAGATTTTCAAAATACTGTATTGTAGGTCTATCATGGAATTTTTGAAATCAAGTCAAAAAAATGCCTCAAATCTTTTAATTTGGATAGGTTAATATTGAAGATTGGGAAATTTGCAGAGGATGCAAGTCCTTTGGGACAGATGTATATTTTCCATTGTAAATTATATGGCCACCTAGGCTCGTGTTCTGACTATTTATGAATTCATTTCATGATGTAATTGTGTCCACACCTTTCGATAAGTCATTTTTGTGAATTAACGTATCCTTATCACCATGTTCTTAAAATGAAAAATTCTTATAGTTTATTGCTTAAATACCTTTATGTAACCTGAATTAATCATTAAAGAAATAAATGTTAGGTTTGCTGTGAGGACATAGGCTGACACTGAAAGTCTGTAGGCCTAATAAGTTCAGTTAGTTTGGATTTTTTTTTAATGAACCATTTTTAAAACTACAGTAAGTAATAGGCCTAGACTATCAATAAGACATACCGGTACCTAGTTAAGAATTTTTTAATTTGTTAGTGGTCTTCGCATAAGATAATTAGACTCAACCACATTTTAGGCTTTGGAATTTCAAATGTTGACATTTTTAGTTCTAGAAATTTATTCAGGCCACAGCCTATTAAGTAAACTTACTTATAATAGCCTATGTCAGCATGAAGATAAACTAGAATTATTATGGACTAAATAAGTCTACAAGTAAATAGTATATTATAAGACTATAAAACACTTAAATTTATTAAATAAATGTAAAATACATACATGGGACTTGATGACACCACTGACCACTTTATCAAATTTTACACAATCAGTTTTTTTACAGTACCACTTTTTATTACCACAAGTGTAACTCAAATAAACACTATTAGTCATCTTTACACATTTTTTATGATAAAAAGATTTACAATGACCATCACATTGTACATATTTCTCATCATAATGTATATTTTGTTTGCAGTATTCACAAATTATGGTAACTGAGGATAACGTAGTCATTTTTAATGTGATTGGTGTTTGGTTGATGAAGTTTCTAGCAATTATTTATTTTTAGTATGGTCATTGTGTGAGTCTAAGAAGATGTCTAATCTTACAACAGAAAACTAATAAGATAATTAACTAAATCATATTATTTATTAGATGCATTTAGCAGGACTGGAAGAATTGTTATGGAGGAACCAAGTAAAATTTTCACTACTTATTATTTCAAATGTAAATAGCAAGATTAAATATATTAAATAATTATAAATGATTGGCTTAATCCATGACTGTATTAACACGGAATTTTATCATACTAAAACAGAGTTGGAACTTGAACTTCCGCTATAAAATAGAGCTACAGCGGAAATGACACAAGTTAAAATCAAAGACTAACGAAAGTTGTCTATCTACTTTATCCGACCTCGATAGGAATTTATTAGTAGAATGTATTCTACTTAAACATATAATGAATGTATGTTGTATGTATGATAGATGCGCGCTGTTGTGTAAGACGTGAGGTTTAATCATAGTTTGAATTTAATGAATTAGCACTGTTTCACTCGTACTAGTTTGTTTTCGTCATTTTATTGTTACTTTATCATGTGATTTCTGCATTGTGAAAAATGCTCAGGTGTTGGAACGGCTGGTGTAAGTTGGATTAGTGGTGTTATAAGTCTAACCTCAAAATACTAACGTCTTGCAAATAGACCATGTGCGGCCTCATTCATAGCCTGCCGTGTTACACGGCTTGGCTATCTAAACCTTCATTTTCTACAGAATAGGATTCTACACGATGGGAACCCACGCTTGATTTTATTGATGACTTCAGAAAAAGATTTCCACCTAATTTGTTTCTAAAATCTAAACCATTCCATAAGATACCATAGTTCGTTTAAGAAAAATCTCAATCATATCATATAGTATTTTGTATGAAGTAGTAGTGTTTTTAAGTGGGTGCAGATTTTAAAATTTTGGTTGGCCAGATTGCTTCAGACGTCAACATCAGAGATTGACAGAATGAGAAAATGATGTTTTTCGTTTCAGCTTCGTAGTATCATCGCTCTCGCTCTAATGTCATTTGGTGGTTCTACTTACATACTTGCTTGCCTAACTTAACATCGAGCAAGTGCAAGATAGTCATTGTTGATTGTGAATCTGTAATTCATAGTGGGACGTTCTTAGGACTGTCTGCATTATTTTATATCACAGTAGACAAAGTTTATACTTTCTAACCAGTTTTGTCTTATTTTTACATTTGTGAAGTCTCAGTGAACTTGGAAGATATTGAATCAAGATTCAGTAAAAGCACACGATGGATTCTATAGGAATGAGCTGTATAAAGTATCTTCTTTTCTTTTTTAATCTCCTTTTTGCGGTAAGTCTTAGAAAAACTTGCTTAATTAATAATTGATACACATCCCAACAAAGGTCAGGTCACCTATTATACTGTACCTAACCATGGTTAATATGTAATAAGCTATCTGTTTGATTGAAACATTATATTTTGTAACAACTGAAGACGATCTGATCACTTCAATAGAAATTTATTGTGTGCTTTTTGTGAAAGTAAGTACTGGTACCATAACCTAAAACGTATTTAAGGTGCTAGGCCTACTCATTATTTATAAATCTTGGCTTTTGGTAAATAAGTATGCAAGAAGTCTAAAATAATAGGTGAGGTAGACCTAAATGAAATTAAGGGAATTGTAATGAAATCCAAACTAAGTATGGGCAGTGGAGTTAATCAACCGTCCATACAAAAGACGCATCCCGTATGGAAACTACACATTTACGCCTATGTGACCATGCTTGTATTTTACAATTTGTCATTGTAGATTTCAGGTATAATCATCTTCACAGTTGGGATCATTATACAGAAGATGTATTACAACTACTCTCAGTTCATCGATGATAAGTTCTTTTCTGCTCCAATGGTTTTGATAGTAGTTGGAGTGATTGTCTTTGTGGTTGCATTCTTTGGATGCTGTGGAGCCATTCAGGAGAGCAATTTTATGCTTATCACGGTGAGTTAATTTTTTTAGCCACTATGAGAAGAAGAGAAAGTGCAATTAAACATTGCGGGTTTATGTTATTTAGATTTCTATTGTGGACATCTTCCATCTAGATTAGTAAAACAAAATTTCACGACGGGGTCGTTTAGTTTCAAATCATCCAACAAAAAAAAATAAATGTGACCCATGAGTTCAGATTATGCTAATTTTTTTTTATTTGTCTATTTGACCATCTTAACAACAAATACAAAGTAAAAAATAGCTTCATTAGTTTTTCAGTTATGAATTTTTGAAATTTAGCTGAATAAAGTTCACATGGCAATTCCATTGCTCCTATTTTTCGGCGTCGTCACTATTTAAGAAAATTTTAAAATCTTTTTATTTAACTTCAACAAAATTGAACATAATGCTATAGACTTTTACCAAAATGTTCTGAAAAGTCAGGGGATTGCAATAAAAATATATGGGTGGGTTTCACAAAACCGAGTTTTCACTACGCCGAGTAAGGCTAAAAATCTAATAAATATCGAAATTTCACTACGCCGAGGTTTCACAAAACCGAATACGTTATAAAATTCAACTGTTTCACTAACCCGAGTTTCACAAAACCGAGTAAAGGGCTGGGTACCGTCCGCTCTAGAAGTGAGTTCGCACCTAGAACACATCGGCCAACAACGCGCAGTATCATGCGCTTTGAAGGCATTCACTGCCTGAAATCTGTGTAAATGACATTATTGATCTAATAACTTAAACTACTTTAAACTGTTTTAATATATTATTCAGAAATAAAATTGTCCATGGATGAATGTTAAAAAGAAAATTATAGAAAATAGTAAACGAAAATAATTGTGTGCTCCAAAGCAGAGAGAATTTAATTGTTTATAAGAACAATTTTTTTATTTAGAACAATTCAGTTTTTTCTTGCCTGTAAAAAATAGAACTTATCACAATAACAAGCTATAAGTTATTGATAAAAGAAAATTTTCTGGAGATTATTATTCTCTGGAGATGATTGTATGCTCCAAAGCAGAGAGAATTTCATTGTTAATTTGAACGACTTTTTTATTCAGAACAGTTCAATTTTTCCTTTCCTGTATAAAATATAGCTTATCACAAAAAAGCTATAGGATGAAGTAAAACTCACGTCTTCCAACACTACATATTACAAGCATAATTGTATGCTTGTAATATTTTTAAATTATCTTAACTAATGCCACTAAAGTCCTAAACGAATAGGCATTGAGAAATACTGGTTTGAGGAATTTTAATAGGTTAAGATGAGGAGTTCATTGTAAAATTATTTTGAAAACTTTGTCTGGAATATATACAATTCTTTACATAAAAATGTATTTGATTAGGCTATTTATGTTCACTATAGGAAAATAGCACAAAGTTGCGATGGGTATGACTAGTCCTGTTGTGTATTGGAAATTACAACTTTAACTAGGTTGATGAATGACACCGGACGCTCATAAAGGACAATACAAGGATTACTAGATATGTCAAATTGTCTTTTCAGAAGGGACAGTTCAAAACTGTGAGACTTAAAGCTGTAAACCGCCGGATGCCCATAGAACAAAAAATGGGATTATTGGAAAGGTATATCGATCGGCCTTTCGAGAAGGGTCAGTTCTGAATGCTAATGTTTGGTCGTCGTCGTCGTCTTCTTAAATGGTTAGGCAAGAGTACCTATTCCGACTTCAAACAGCACTATGTTTCAATCATTTGTTCATTATTGAAAATCAATATTATTTATTTACATGTTATTTACATGCTAATGTTTGGTAAAACTCAGAAACCGGGCGCACTTATAACACCAAATGGGATTATAGGAAATGTCTAACTAAATTTTTAAATAGATTACATAAATGTACATATTACAAGCTGAAAGCATTTATTATTGATGAATATTTGTAATTCGTACCAAATATCGGAGATTGGTTCAAGATTTGACAGTTGAGCTGTAAATTTAATAATTTTCTAGCAATATCTGTTAAATAAGGTCTAGGAGTAAGAAGCTTCAGTTTAAATAAAAATTATTTCAAAAACACAACCAATGTAAGCCTAAATGTTTCTTTTTCTAAATTATTTTTTTTAATTTTAGCTATAAAAATTGATATATACATATATATATATATATATATATATATATATATATATATATATATATATATATACACATATATAAAATATTACAATTTATTATCTTATTTAAGGCAAGGAGGGCTACTATTATAATTGTTACTAAGTTCATAAAAATTTGAAACGTAGTACCCTGAATTTTAATCAATGTTTTAAAAAAGGGTACTGCGTTTCAAATGTTTATGAACTTGGTAACAATTGAAATATATTACTGTAATATATTTTAGCTATACAAAACGGCGAATAGCACTTGAAACACTAGAAACAACATAGGATTTGTATTTAATACATTTTTGGGATCTTATGGTTTTAAAGAATCATAAAGCTCTAAAAATTATTTTAATTTGCAAAATTTTATTAACTAAATGTATTAACTATTATTAACTTATTTTAATTAACTAAAATATAAACTATAAAATATTTATTATTAAATCTTCAATATAAATTATGTGTCACGCGTTATGTTCACTACACGACTGGACAGCGAAGGCCTGCAAAGCACGTAATACTGCACGCTACACAGGCTTCTACAGTCACTTCTAGAGCGGACGGTACCCAGCCCCTTACTCGGTTTTGTGAAACTCGGGTTAGTGAAACAGTTGAATTTTATAACATACTCGGTTTTGTGAAACCTCGGCGTAGTGAAATTTCGATATTTATTAGTTACTCGGCGTAGTGAAAACTTGGGTTTGTGAAACGCTCCCAAATATATGTGGGTGAATAGCATTCTTTATTTTTTATATTGCTTTAACAAACATAAAGTTTGTGGAATTTTTGAATTGAAAAAAAAATTATAAAAACGATTACTGTCCAAAGGCATAACAGTAACCATAGCAATTTTATTATTAATTTATCCTAAAGACAATATATGAAACTAAAACAATATGAAATAAAATTAATGGTTTTTTCCTGCTTATATTTTTAACCCTTTTGAGTGCCGTGGCCATTTCCATGATTCTCGCGCATAAAGTGCCGTGATGTTTTTCGTGAATATGTAATGTTGCCATTTGCCAAGAAAGGTCATGGAAAATTTAATTTTACAAAAATTAACCCTCAGACCAGGTAACATTAATTAGTTCCTTATCTAACGAAAGAAAACAAGAAGCAGGAGATTGGACTGAACTCCTAGTACTTCCTAAGTACCAAGAAGAATTTTTTAAATTAGATACAGGAGCCCAATGTAATGTAATAGGGAAAACTGTTGCATTAAATAGTAATTTAGAAATAATTGGTTCTAAGATTAAACATAAGATTTCATACGCAAATAACAAGCTATCGTTGCTTGGTGAATGTACTGCAACTGTAGAAACAAATAACAAACTATGTTAAAAAGTTAAATTTATAGTAGTTGATGGAAATTATCCAGCAATTTCAGGTCGAGATTCATGTTAGACGTGGGATTTGTTAAAAGGATACATGAATCATATGCTAGCCATTTTGATGAAAACCTATTCAATGGGATAGGGTGTTTGAACTGTTATGAATATGGCATTGATATACCGGTAGTTGAAAATTCTTCACTTAAAATCTATCCAACTAGGTGAATTCCTTTAGCATTCAGACAAAATGTTAAGCGTTGAATTTCCTTTTATTAATATAAGGATGGAATGAAATAAAAGACTCTTGTTTGTGATTTCAAAATACAATATTTGTTAGTAAAAAACGGAAGTGACGCTAGTTTACAACATAAGATGGCGGAAATGCCTTCATCATACAATTGAACAATGGCTAGGTCTATTAATATAATAGTACCTGGTGACCGAGCTTTCTCGTATAGAATAAGACATGTATTATAAAAATTAATTAGAAAAATTAAAACACATTTATTACTCAATGAAAACATTTATGTGGTTGAAATAAAACCGATTTAATACACCATAATTAATATAGCACTGAACAAAAAGTATCGTCCCTGGTGGGGATGGAACTCGCAGCCTATAGTTCTTGAGGCCGACACGCTACAACTCGGCTACGACGTTAGTCAATTGAGCGATGCCGTTTAACGTCTTTTAGCCAAAGCCGATCATTTACTGTTTAATTATCCATACCGTTATTACTAGCCTGTGATCAACTGATTTTGTTATAAACGGAATGAGGATTGAAAAGCAAAAGAGAAATTTAATTTACATCAATTAATTGGTTTGTTACAGTGGCTTCAAGCAATACAACGAATACGTTTTCTATCAAAACACGGAAGATTTTGAAAATACTTTTTTCTGCTTTTATTTCGCACAGCTATGTTATTCTTAAGTTTTTACAAATTTTTTAGTAACCTGATAATTTTGCATTTATTTAATTCATAAAGTAAATTTAATGCATAACATCTATATTGTTCCCCGCAGTCTTCAATCAATAACTGTCAAACGGTTGTAAACAGCTGTTTTGGTTTGTATTGTTTACATTTTATTCTCCATAAGCGTAATGTAAAATTTTTAGATTTTAAACTTAATATAACAGTAAAACATGAATTTTCCTGGACATTAGACCTATCTAGAACTTATTTTCTACTCGGAAATTAGTTATTTCCAAAATTTAAAGAAATTCCTCGGTGTCGTTTTTGAGATCCGTGTGCAAATATATATATATACAAACCTTGCTCGTATTATAGTATTGGATTAAAAACAGTACATTTTAATTGAATGATTAATTTATTGATTGCATGGATTCTTATCTCAGGATTAGTGTAGTCGTGCAGCCTTGAATAAAGTTTTCTAATATAAATCGTTGTCTAAATAATATCCAATTGGTTGATTAACTTAGGCCTATAATGGTGATATATTCTGAAATTTTGAATTGTCCTAAAGGTGAGTCCAATTCACACTGAATTAAAATATTACGTGCATATTAAATTGATTGATTAAATTGACATATTAAATTGATGTCTAATTTTAAAACAAAAATTTAGATAGTAAGAAAGTTTTAATATGCTATATGATATTAATCTATAATATTATAAAGAAGAGGTGGTTTCTGTATGTTTGTTTGTGGGTTTGTTGTGGCAAGTGAATGCGAAAAATACTGAACCGACCGGTTTGAAATTTTACACAAAGGTAGATCCTAAACTCATGCAACACATAGGCATACTCATTTCCTTAAAATCCTCTCGGGCTACGCCCTGTGAACGTCCTAAGTTTCAATGTTTACATTTTTAGAGAATGAAAACATAAAATTACTTGAATGTCAACAGCTGTGAACACTAAAATTTGACAGTTCGAGAAGCAGAAGACATGGTTGCTGTAAATACCCTGGGATTCAATGTTTACAGTTTTTAATATCAACATCCGTTTACTTTACATTTTGATAGTTCGGGAAGAAGAAGAAATAAAGTTGATTTTTCAGATAAACTGCTGGATCGGAATTAGTGAGTTATTTGAAATAGTGGAATGGAAGATTTAAAGTTTTTTCCGACGACTGTCTCTATTACATTAATCCTTATCCTCTCCCAATATTTGACAGATGTTACTTTGAAATGTTGTAGACTCTCGTGTTTTGTCATTTTGTAAACAATGAAGAATTAATTAACAATAACTTAAATGTATCAGTAGAGCCTACACTTTTCAGCCTTTTTAACCCGTGCGAAGAACGGGTACTTTGGCTAGTAATGAAATAAAAGCTTGAATCTAGGCTTGAGTAATTTGGGGTAGTTTTATGAGATCAAGATGGAGGGTTCTACCATACTGTAGTCATTCTTCAGCTCACACATAATCAGGAATCTTGCCAGCAAATAATGAGAAAAGGAAATAGGGAAATTTGAATGTAAGCCTCTTCTTTCACTTATTTAATACTGGGGAATTTCACTAGGAACTGTGTTGTTAAAAATTACACACTGGCCTTACTTAATTTAGTTGTTAAAAATTACTTAATTTAGGGCCTTAAGGACTAATTTTGAATTACTGTGTGTTATGTTGATTTTTTATATATTGCAATTTCCTCACACTACAAATATATATAATTTAAATTGGTGAGAGGTCTGTTGATTGAAACTAATTTAGTTCATGGCTAGGTTAGATAGATTTTGGTATTTATTAAATGAGGAATATTTTGATAGGTACATAATTGTGGAGATGAATAAATATTATATTACATAATAATAAGGATTTTCTGAAGAAGGGTAATTAAATGGTTATTTTAACACAAATATATGAAATAATTATCTAAAGATATGAGGGATAATGTTACAAGTAAATACTACAAAATACAAGTTACAGAAACTGCAACTTTTAAGAAGTTCCATACTGTTGTAACAATACTGTTGTACCATGCCACTGACCTCTAGTATTACTTATGATTAAATAATAAGTTACATACAGTATCTTCTACACACAAAATGCTAATAATCTTCTTCACACAAAATGCTCATACTAATTAATTATGCACAATTTATTGAACATAATAAGGATTTTAACTCTAGGCAATTTAAAAAATATAAGCAGGGAAAAAACATTAATTTTAGTTTATATTGCTTAAGTTGATATCTTTAGGATTAACTAAAAAAAACTGCTTTTGGTTAATGCTATGCCTTTGGTCAATAATCGTTTTTAAATTTTTTTTGTTTTTCAATTAAAGAACTCACAAAATTTATGTTTATGTTTATTTATGTTTATGTTAACCCTACATCTGGCAGGTGTCGTCTGCATGCCACCAAGTGTGAGATGAAAGATTTAAAAATTTGCGGTACTAGCTACATAACATCTATAATATTATAAAGAAGAGGTGGTTTCTGTATGTTTGTTTGTGGGTTTGTTTGTAGGTTTGTTTGTGGGTTTGTTGTGGCAAGTAAATGTGAAAAATACTGAACTGACCGGTTTGAAATTTTACATAAAGGTAGATCTTAAACTCATGCAACACATAGGCATATTAGTTCCTTCAAAATCCCCTCGAGCTACACCCCATAAACGTCCTAAATTTTAATGTTTACATTTTCAAAAAATGAAAACATAAAATTACTTGAATGTCAACAGCTGTGAACACTAAAATTTGACAGTTCGGGAAGAAGAAGACGAAAGAGCTGCCGTGACCGTCCTAGGTTTCAATGTTTACACTTTGTAATGACAACATCCGTTTGCACTATATTTTGACAGTTCGGGAAGAAGAAGAAATAAAGTTGATTTTTCAAATAAACTGCTGGATCGAAATTAGTGAATTATTTGAAATAGCAGAATGGTAGATTTTAAGTTTTTTTCTGACGACTGTCTCTATTACATTAATCCTTATCCTCTCCCAATATTTGACAGATGTTACTTTGAAATGCTGTAGACACTCGTGTTTTGTCATTTTGTAAACAATGAAGAATTAATTAACAATAACTTAAATGTATCAGTAGAGCCTACACCTTTCAGCCTTTTTAACCCGTGCGATGAACGGGTACTTTGGCTAGTAGCTTATAAAATCGTTATACTTATCAATATCACCATAAAACTATATATATATATAATAATATTAGTAGCCCTGTGATGAAATAAACAGTAATATATATATATATATATATATATATATATATTCAAGCATCATATGGTAAACAAGTTAAAATTTTAGTTTTACTCAAAAACTCTAGAAAACCACAAAATATTTTTCATCTCAAAACTAAGATTCAAAGTTTAATCAAATATTACAAGTTGATAAATTTTTTTCCTAATATTGGTATATTGAAGAAATTTAGTAATATATTAGTTTTTATCACTATAGAGCTATTTTTTTTAAATATTTAAACAGTAAGAAGATTCTTATTATTTTAAAGTATCAAACATCTAAAAATACCCCACAGCAGACCTGCGTACTCAGCGAATTTCCAAATCAATAAAATAATAATAATAATGATTGATATATGACAAGTTTTATTAATATCTGTTGATAAATATGAGATTTATTTTCCTATTCTTCATAAGATTAACATGGGAAAGAGTATGCAGGTTTTCTGCTGTGAGGAACATTGAAAGTAGCCATTTCTAGCATAAAATAACTTTACTTTGACCATTTATCCCAAGTTTCATAAATAATGGAGTTTGCCTATTCTCTATATGATTAACATGGGGAAAGAGTATGCAGGTTTGCTGCCATGAAACACATAAACTATGATTTTTAAGCATTTGAAGCATAAGATCTCAACTACATGGCAAATGCCAAGTTGTATCCAAAAATATTGATTAATATGGGAAATATTAATTTTTCCCTATCCTCCATAAGATTAACATTGGAGCCCCACAATACAACATACTGTGTTTACATAAGTTTAATCAAAGAATATTGATTGATAAGTGAAATATTAATTTTTCTTTATCCTCCATAAGATTAAGATTTGAGCCCCAAAATACAGTGTAGGTTACTGTGTTTAGATTTTTTAATGTTTAGATCGCAGTAGCCATTAGAGATGGAGAAAAACTTTAAGTAACTAAATTCTGTAGATTCTTAAGTCAATTCTAATATTGATAGATAAAAATTAAAATTTTTTGAAACTGCATAAAAAAAATTAAAAAACCCCAATTTTTGAGTTCATATATATATATATATATATATATATATATATATATATATAGTACCTGGTGACGGAGCTTTGCTCGGATAGAATGACATGTATTAATTAGCAAAATTAAACACATTTATTATGTTTGTATGTATGTATGTCCTTTATGCGTTGCCAAACTACTCATCCGATCGCCATGAAATTTTAGGAAGTTGCTCTACATGTGTCCAGGAAGGTTTTAGTGAAAAAATATTTTCGAAAACCCCATAAGTTTCCATTTTGTAGCGTTTTAAATTTCTAATGTTAACCTTATGGAGAGTAAGTTTGTTTACAAATTGTCTACAATGAAAACATTTGATTTCTTAGCTACAGCTGATTGGTTTACTTTCCAAGCATTGTGCCATTAGCAATATGCTTTACTATCCAATGCCATCTGAATCATTCTTTAATATAAAACTATGAAGTAAATATGTACCATATAAAATGAACAGTTTTATTCGCCACGTTAATAGTTTACAGTTTCGGGTATTATGCATTTATATTTTTTATTTTCCGTCCGATTAAAAGTCGCGTGTTGAAAAAAAATTGTAATATTTGTAGAAATTACGTTTATTATAATAAAAAGCAGCTGTTGTATATTCTTATGGTTTCCTTTCATCATCTGAAATGGTTCTGGTGGTTTCTGTATCTTTTGACATGGATATGTCTTAGATCTGGGGGAGGGGGTGTTAGTAATTTTTAAGATGGAAAATATGTAACAGGTTTCCATAGAAACTACCAGAGTTATTGCATTGAATTTTAATATAAAATAATAAGAACAGCTGTTAAGACATATCCATGATCTAAACTATTTCTCAGAGGGAAGTAAATACAAACGGAGTTTCAGAATCCGACAGGCAACGGGATGAAAGACTTGAGGCTAATAGATTGCGCAATAGACAAGCCCGCGCTGACGAATCAGATGAGCAACGAGATGAAAGACTTCAAGCTAATAGATTGCGCAATAGTCAAGCCCGCGCTGACGAATCAGATGAGCAACGAGATGAAAGACTTGAAGCTACTAGATTGCGCCATAGACAAGCCCGCGCTGACGAATCCACTTCATAGCCTCATTGTTGGTGACCATCCCGAAAGTGAGCATTTCCGTAACAACTCCAGAAAATACAACAGTGCTTTTCAAATGACATCTTTTGGAGCTAAGCAAATCGTTGAAAGTGGGTTTATGCCAACATATAAAGTACAAGGCCAAATATACCATTTAATTGGTAGCTTATTGCCTTCATCCAACAATGACAGCAAGTAAACAACGGCACGTTGTAAGAATGTACCAGGAGTCAAACCAGCATTGGTCCAATAATTGCAGAATATGCTTCACAATTGTAACAACTATATTATGGATTTTAAAAGTGCCATAGAAAGTGAGACAGAACTAAGTAGACAGTTCAAAAGGTCATTCATGTGGATAAAAAGCCTATCAATGCCCATAGAGGCAGGTATAATGAACCAGTAACAGGAGAAGTTGGTGCAGTTATTGTAGGCCAAGAGTTTGAAAAAAGATACATTATAATAAAGAGTAGATCGGATAGGCTGCAGCGTATTAGTGAAACTCACAGATTGTATGATGATTTGCAGTATCCCATGATATTTTGCTATGGTGAGGATGGTTACTCCATTTCCATCCCTCAAACTGACCCAATTACAATGTCCCCTTTATCGAAAACAATTTCTGCAGCAATGTTCTACTGTTTTCGCTTAGTGGTCTTTAAAGAGGAGGTAAATTTTTTGCTTCATTTCCGTGGCTTATTAAACCAATGTATGGTTGACATATACTTACGTTTAACCTCTTGAAACCGAGAGGTTAAACTTCATAAGAAATAATCAGAAAAATCAGACACTAATGTTACTATAAGTTGATTCAGGCCACTAGAATAGAATTGAAATGAATATACCAAAGGGCTCCGACCCAGAGGGCAGAAAATGGTGCAGTGTCAGGTTTTATAAATTTAGTGTTTAAAAAATTATAAGCTGTGATGAAATGATTTGAAAGGTTCTATAAAAATGTATACATTAGTGTTGGGCGGTACGATGTTTGCCGGGTAACGCTAGTATAGCATAAAGCATAAACATTGAACAAAAGTATTGTCCCAGGATGGGGATCGATCTCATAACCTTCAATATGTGAATCCTAAACGCTAGCACTGAGCTGCGGCATCGGCCAAGTTTGGGAAGTCGTTTAAGGTCTTTTAGCCAACCTCAATTGTTGTAGCTGATCATATATTGTTTATTTAACTATCCATACAGTTATTATTAGTCTGTGATCAACTGATTTTATTAGAAACGGAATGAGGATTGAAAAACAATAGAAAAATTTAATTTACACCAATTAATTGGTTTGTTACAGTGGCTTCAAGCAACACAATGAATATGTTTTCTATCAAAACACAAAAGATTTTCGAGATACTTTTATCTGCTTTTATTTTGCACAGTTATTTTACCCTTTAGTTTTTAGTGAACTTGTTATACACTAGCGCCCTCTGTGCCCCTAGTTGCCCTCTGGGGGGCAAACAACCAAACCTGCTCTTGTGGTGCTCTAGCACCGGGCATGTCTATAACCAAGTAAGCGCTTTCTACTCCTATGCACTGAGTGGCTAAACCGGCTAACACGTTGACAAGCGTAACGTTCTAGTCATTCGGAAGTGCTAGGGTTCGAATCCCGACCATGAGCAATCCCAATTTGGCTTGCAAATGTGTGGTATAGTGGAGAGGAGGGCCCACCTTAAATAAACGGTGGATGGCTTGGGTGGAAGTTGACGGCATTTGTAGGCTTAATTGGGATTGCAGTGGACATCTGTTTTGCTTTTGTCGTTAGTGGTAATAAGGGGGGGCGTGTTTTATGTTTTTTTTTGTTTAAACTTTGATATTTCAAGAACATATTAGAAATTATTTTTATGTTACAGATAAGAGTAAAAAGCTTGCCACCTCTAGGGTTAAGGCTTATAAATGACCATGAATCCGATCTTGATGTTATTAATGATAAGTTAAATGTGTTTCTAAAGAAATGTAGCAACTTTTTTGTTTAATTCTTTACTATATAGAATATGTTATTTGTTCACTTTTTTAATAAGGAGTTGATTTGACTTTGATTTTGTTCCATTTATATGTAAGTTTTCTTTCGTATATAAAAACTGTCAGCATGGTTGTTTTTATATAGTGACATTGCCGAAAATAGGAGCCACGGAATTGTCATGTGAACTTTATTCAGCTAAATTTCAAAAATTCATGTGAACTAATGAAGCTCCTTTTTTACTTAGTATTTGTGGTAAGGTTGGTCAACGAGACAAATAAAAAACATTTTCAGCAAAATCTGAAGTCATGGGTTATATGACCTGGATGAAGTGACATGGAATGACTCGACGAGCCATCAGGTCCTCAGGTGAGCAGGAACCTAAAACATATCAAGATTAGCACTGAATTAATCCTGATTCTTTAGTTGATTATTTAAATAAATTTTATAAATTATGTCTCTGGTTTGTTTGTGAACCATACCTCTCTTTATTTCTACATGGGTATAAACATATAATAGAATGAATAAATACTATGTTGATGTTTTGTCCAGTTTGCAGTACTACTGTTCGTCATATTCATGACAGAAATTGCTGGAGGAGTCGCTGGGTATGTGATGCAAAAGGATATTGACACAATGTTGCACCAGCGGATGGACAAGTCAATGGAGGACTACACCAAAAACATGGAAATCACCAACTCTTGGAATGTTCTGCAGTATGATGTGAGTTAATAGCAAAGATTAAGTACTTTGGCTCAATTTGTTTGAAAAAATGTTTGACTCAAGAATTGTGCCATAAAATAGTCTGAGATTCAAAAGATTAGAAACCTAAGTTTGCGCGTTGGTTTTACTCCAACCAGGAGGGTTGTAAAAGAGAGTTGTTTGTATTTTCCCTGTGACTTTGAAATTGTATAAGAGAAAATTTACTGTGCCAAACTTAATGAATATTTTATATATAATAAATCTTATTTATTCGTCCATATAGTAAATTTTATATTTTATAATTTCATTGTCATTTATAATTTACTTTTGGTAATGAATTATTATTAAAATACCAACTAAAGCTTTGGGGAAAACTGTGTAAGTGTTTTTTGGTGAATACTTTGAATTATTTTCTTCATTCGGATTAACCGTGTTTTCAGTTATCCGTGCCCTCTCTCCCGCTGATTACCCCGGATAATCGAGTTCTACTGTACTTACTTACTTACTCCCAGGGCCATCTATATCTAAGTTGACATTTGGCCGCACCAACAAACTGTCTCCACGTAGTTCGTTCCTCAGCATCTCTTTCTGTCGCTCCAAGTCTCTCCATGTCAGTCTTAACCTGTTGCCACCATCTCTGTCTGGGTCTCCCACGGGGTCTTCTTCCTAGGGGGTTGTGTGTTAAAACTTTTTTTAGCTTGGACTCTTTTTCTCTTCTGAGTCTGTGCGCGGCCCATTGTAACCTCCTACATTTTATTTCACTTACAATGTCTGGTTTATTGTAGAGGTGTTTCCTATTGTGTTTCCTCCTCCATTCTCCTTGCTCGTACGTCGGCCCATATATCTTTCGCAGCACTTTATTTTCAAACACTATGAGCTTTTGTTTTTCTTTCTTGGTCATTTTCCAAGTTTCAGACCCATAGAGTAACACTGGACTTAAAATTGTCTTGTATAGTCTGAGCTTTGTTCTGTAATATAGGGACTTTGAAGAAAGTAGTTTTTTGCAGGCATACATACACCTGTTTGCTGAGTTTACCCTATTTTGTATCTCTGCATTATCCAAATTTTTACTTGAGATTGTTACTCCGAGATATTTGAATTCCTGCACTGGTTTGAATCCATTTCTCTTTCCTTTAAAAATATAATTTATTTTTTAAATAGTTCTATTTTGCAAAGTTATACATTATATACTTGATTAGACATTTTGATATTTAATACACAAAGTAATGTATGTTTTATACTATACTAGCTGACCCGGCGAACTTCGTAACGCCTGACAGTAAATACGTACTAACTTTAATATTGGCCATGTTCTGAAGTCGAATAGCATTACGGTTTTATTGTTAAAGGTTATATATTCTGGGTCGCGGCATAGTGAATAACAACATTGAAACGATAATACATATTAATAACATTCCCATAAAACAAATAAATCGGAGTGGATTAATTCACAATTTTCAAATCCAATCCAAACCCAAACCAAACCTAACTGTAATACGGCTTTTATAGGAAAGATATACAACAGCTGATTATTATAATAAACGTAATAATATAAACATTTTATTTATCATATAAACACGTGATTTTAATCAGAGAGAAAATAAAAATGTAAACACATAATCCCCCAAAACCGTAAATTATTAACGTTGTAAATAAAGCTGTTCATTTTTTACAGTACACATTTACTTCATAGTTTTTCATTATTGAATGATTCAGATGGCATTGGATAGTAAAGCATATTGCTAATGGAAAGTAAACCAGTCAGCTGTAGCTAAGAAATCAAATGTTTTCATTGTAGACAATATGTAAACAAACTTACTCTCCATAAGGTTAAGATAAGAAATTTAAAACGCCATAAAATGGAAACTTATGGGGTTTTCGAAAATATTTTTTCACTAAAACCTTCCCGGACACATGTAGAGCAACTTCCTAAAATTTCATGGCGATCGGATGAGTAGTTTGGCAACGCATAAAGGACATACATACGGACAGACATACATACATACATTCAATTTTATATATAGAGATGTTATGGTCACACGGCATAGCCACTCTCCAAGTCTTTTGTAAATGGGCTACACCATACAGGCAAGCCTAAGGGGTAGTCTAATTTATTTCATACGCTATAAGTATACAGAGTTTGTCTTTCTTTCTACAAGGGCAAAATAAGTTGAAAATTGTATTTTATGCTTTATTTCTGAATAACTTTGTAGATAATGTCTGAAATTATGAAATAAAATATTTTTGTATCTGAATCTGAATTTACACGAAAGGCCTTGCTTGTTCAGCACTGTTGTGTCGTATAGACGTGGCAAGGAAATTTCCGCATGATATCCGGTTGGTTGGAGAAATATCAAGCAGTACTGCAACCTGGGTTAGCATTGGTTATAATAAAGTTTAATTTTTTGTGCTTCCATAGTGGCAATATTCTCTTGTACAAGCAGCAATTATTGTCCCAGTCAGTGCAAATTCATTTATTGTCAGTTATTGATTTTGATCAGAAGACCAGTAACAATTACAGTACTGTTACCGTGAATGTTGTTTGTTTACCCAGTATTTGTATTTTGAAGAATATTTACTAACAGTAATTAATATACCAAAGTATAATAATAATAAATTAACCCTTAAACCGGCAAGAGTCTCGATCACGATCTACTTACGTCATTCGCAAATGGCATCACCGCGATTGCAACGCATTATTTCACACATTTTTTATTGCGTTTGTATAACTATATAACATCATATTTGGTTTGTTATTATATATCGTTGTGTTCAGCAAAAGTCAGGCTATTATATGTATTTATAACAATATTATTTTCTTTTTGTAGATATTTATATTGTCAGCATTGAAAATATCAATATTTTTGCTAACTAAAGAACTACACATTGTCGTCTGTCGAGCGTTGTTGTTTGTGGCTTTTCTAAGGTTTTGTTTTCTTTCTCAATATGAGTGAATTATCATATGAATAGGGAGCGCGCTGGTCTAGGGGTAGAGCTTTGATGCCCAAGGTCCCGGGTTCAAATCCCGCCAATCACCAATGGCTTTTCGCTATGTGATAATGCCGCAACCCACACAGGGGTACTTAAAAAGCCGCTACGGCTGAAGTGACTTGGGAGTAATCCGCCCCTTCCAATAAAAAAAATCATATGAGTAGTGATATTCGTGGATGTTTACTTGATACAGAAAATGATGATAGTAGTGATGTGTGCACTGGTGATCAAGATGAAAATTTGAGTGGCTTTTCATTGTATAGCGACGAAGATTATGATCAACTACTACATTAAGATATTGAACCAGAACTTGAAAATACCAAATTAGATCATTTTTGGAGGCCAGTAGGGGTAGCTGAAGCTCAAGAAAATTAAAAAGATGTTGATAACCCGGAATAAATACCACTGTATGTTTTTGTAAATACATAAATTTTTAGATAGTAAGTGTATATATTCTGAATCTACATAAAATTTGGATTTTTGTGAGTGTTTTGGTATTCAAATAGTGTTTAAGGACAGAAATATATTACTGTAGACTGGTCTTGAGTCGGTTACATTTTAACTATTTTTAGGTTATAAATCCTGTCTGCTGTTGAAATCGACAATAGATATGTTTCCATTTCGTTATGTGTCTATTTTTCAATATATCCCTGTATCTCAAACCTGTATGTGTCTAAACAAAAATAATTAAAATAAATAAAAGTGACCGACTCAAGATTGTGAAACGGTGTTGAGTCGGTCACTAACCTAAATAACGTTATAACGTCAAAACTAACCTTCCCATCTGACTTTGGGTGCATATTTTGACTCTACAGCTTGTTTGCAACATTGACAGGTGATAGGTCCTTGTGAATCAGTAGGTACAGAGTTAAGTAGAAATGATAATATGTACAAAGAGTAATATATTTTTATAAAAGTCCTAGAGGAAACCACTACAGAACAATGAACATAATAAGCAGCTTCCGCCACTGTTGACTAGATTGACAGTGACCGACTCAACAGTGGCAAATGTAAAAGGTTATTAAAGGTTATTATTAAGGTTACTAAAGACGAAATATAATAACCAAAGCAACTAAGTTTGTTATAGAATACAATTGACTGCTATCGATTTTTTAACATACATACATTCATTTATATATATGCCTTTGCCAGACATCGATTTTAGTTTTTGTCAATTTAATATGTTGGCAAAACTGTTATAACTTTTTAGCCAAACCAATAAGAGTTCGGAGACGGTTACAAACAGGTATTTTGTATGCGATACATTATGTGATGGGTTAGAGTGTGAGATGTCTATGCTATGATGTTTTTGCATATCGTGACGCGGGTGACCGACTCAAGGGACCCTGACCGAGTCAGGACCAATCTACCGTAGTGTGTGAAAGTAAAAGTTTTTTTCAAATTTATTATTTTTTTTTTTTTTGTTGCTGAAGAGTACCCAGAATTTTTAGTAAGCTTAATTTTTACATATTATTATTCCTTGTAATTTACAGAAAAAGATGATATAATACTTATTTTTACTTCTACAGAAAGAAGAGAGATTGTGTGCTTCACCTCTCTCTTTTGTTTGCTGTTTGATCCTCAAACCTTTTTTTGACCTACCTTGGCAGAAGGTTAAATTGTTACGAGGGTTGTCCGTAAAGTAAGGTTCCCAGTGATTTTACTCAGTGAAAAACAGGTTTATTTGCATAAACTCGTACATATTCGGAAAGTTCAGACTTTTTCCTATTTTTCTATGTAGTTGCCACCCAGGTCAATGCATTTTTTCATGCGGTGTACCGGCTTTTGAATTTCCAAGTCAACGAAGTTTGCCGCCTACTCGCGCAGATAGCTGAGAACCGTTTTTCCAGCTCTTCTCGGCCGCCGAAATCCGTTTCACCCAGGTGTTTATTCATATCAGAGAAGAGGTGGTAGTCGCTGGGTACTATGTCCGAGCTGTAGGGTGGGTGTTTGACGATACCCCATCCAATGTTAGCGATGAGTTCGTTGGTAACATTAGCAGTGTGCGGTAGAGCGTTATCCTGATCCAAACGCACCCCCTTGGACAGCATACCCCTCCTCTTGGTTTGAATGGCACGGCGAAGTTTTTGCAGTGTCTTGCAGTAGCGGGCAGCATTGATTGTTTCACCGTTGGGCAAGAATTCGCACAACGATACGCCTTTCCTTGCCGGCACTTTGCGCTTGCTTGAAATTTCGCGGAACGCTCCTCGTCATGGACGTCGGTACGCCCGTTCTTGAATTCCCTGTACCATTTGCGCACATGTTGAACGCTCATACACTTTTTTCCATATTTTTCGTACAGCTGGGAATGAATTTCCCCGGACAGATGGTTTTTGGCTGTCAAAAAAGGAATCATTGAGCGCAGCTCACACCTGGCGGGCCAAGCAATGGGAAGCTCTATCTTGTTCGGCTGCCAGGCCAAGACTGAGCGCCGCAGACACTTCGCTGCGGTGGGGATTTGGAGTGGGGGAACCCAGGTACACAACAAAACCGTGTGAACCCCCGTCGCAGCACTATTGTCGACTGCAGCGCTATGGGAACCTTACTTTACGGACAACCCTCGTACAAGATGATCAGTAGGGATGTGCCAATAGTGATATTTGGGTTCGAATCGAACCCGAATCGAATATTTATTTACTATTTCGAATATCGAATATTTTCGAATCGAATATTAGTGTAAGCGTTTATTTTCATCCATTTAGGTGATCTTCAAATCTTGGGTGTGAACAGCCTAATTTAAAAAATGTAGTAATTGCATGGCTTTTAAATGATGTAGGGCCTGTATATATGATTTGCTATTCAATCCTCTCAATTCATAAACAGTATTAGTGGACTGACACATACTTTCTCCCTTAAGTAAATTTAAAAAAGTCTCTATAATAAAACTATCATGTTCTTCAAAGTTTATCTAAATATCTTCTAATAATTTATTGTTATAAAAATAATCATCATATTTCTGAAAAGAAAAACAAGAGAGTCGATGTTAAATTAATTGTTCAAATTGTATTGGGGAATTTGTATTTTCGGATTCAGGGGACCCCAAAACGGATATATATCCATCCGCTCTCTACTCAAATTCGAAAATTTGGAGGAAAACAATACTTTCTCCATATACTCTGTAGAAGGGGAGAAAGTAAAAATACAAAAACTGATTTAACCATTGTTACAATTAAACAAATCAATCTCTTTAAAAAATAATACATATTTAAAAATAAGTAAAATTTTACATACTAATTATGGACAATTGATGAAGTACCGTAATCAAAATTGTAATATAAATACTGAGGTAAAAATCATTTTTAAATTAAAATTTGGTATCATATCATAAATGAATTCAATTTACTAATAATCCACAATTAACAACAGTTGCATACCCAACTAAAGTATTTATTTTCTTTTAATTTATAATGCTAAATTAGGAATAATTTAAGAATCCTTATGAGTAGTTTCTTATCAAGTTCACATTTATAAAATTAATTAAGATTGAACATTATAAAATTATTAATATAGTTATTTTTACAGTTGATATTTTAACCCTCTATCAAGTGTGCTAAAAGTATCTATTTTAGTAAGAACGAAATAAATAACTTGTTTAAACCAGATACCAGTAAACCAGATAAACCAGTAATAGGCAGGGAAGTGAAAATATTTGACTTGAGAAATGAATTGAAACAACCTGGTTCAAATATAAACAAATCCCTACACCCTTCTGCCTGTCCAAAGCTCAAGGTTATAGTTTTTGTAACATTGACCCGGCCACCTGGCTGCCTCTATTGTCTGTTGCTCTTGTCAAAATACATCCCGTTAAGGTCATGCCACACCGAGCTCGCTACCGCGGCGGACGCGAACTTTTAAAAATCGCTCACCATGTTATCAAATGGGCCAAGCCACACCGAGCTACCGCGCGCCCGCAGGCGTGCGGTAGTGTCCGCCACTACCGCTTACTGAGCGAATTTTTCAGACTACCGCTGCGGCGTTTGGTCTTGCGCATGCGCAAAGGAGCTTCTGACCCAAACAGCCAATTTCTCCTTTGCGGTTATTGCTTTCCTGTAGTTTCTTGTGGTAGTCCTGTAGTGTAGTATCATTTTTCTTAATATGTTCTCCAACTAGTGACAACACTTCACTAAACTGTTCTGGGTTTAGCCTGAAGTAGGTTTGAACCTTTCTTCGTCTAGTTCCAAATATGCCACAGGGTAGTGGAACTCCCCATACGTCTCTCTCTTCTCATTTATGGGGTGAACCCACTTGGACCTCTTACAAGCCACCGAGTTTAAGAGTATTAGTTCCTCGTCAATACTCGAGTCGTGGCCCACCCACGGAGCACTATTTTTCACCAAGTCGTGGTTCAACCAAGGTACATTGGACGACATTTTAATCCCTAGTGACCGATATTCGAAGTGATAGCAGAGAGCTGGATTCCCTTACCACCAAAAAACTACCGCCACCGCGCGGTAGCGGTAATTTTGGTGTGGACTGGCTCGAGGTAAAACGTCCGCGTGCGGTACTCCCGTGGCGGTAGTGGCGGATGTCGGTGTGGCATAGCCTTTATACTGTGAGTCACAATTTTACTGTTTGTAAAAAATGGTTTTCTCTAAGCTTTTAATACTGTATTGAAACCTAGATTTATTATCACTGTGGCCGTGGTAATAACAAGCCTAGGAAAATACAAAACATTTTATCTTGACTAGCCATACCATGAAACTTTTGAAATAATAGCCGTCCATTGTAATTGTCCCTTTTGAATGTTGCATTATCCTCTAAAGGTTTTTTGAAATAGCTATTATCAGTGAAAATATGGAACTACTTTTATGCTGTGCAAGGAAGGAAACAAAAGCTGTCAGTTCGGCATCGATCGAGAATTGGTATCTTTATCCGTCTGTAGTCAAATGATAAAGCATTGGTTACATTATTAGTTTTCAACTGAATTAGCTGCATAATGTATGCTAATCCTGAACTTTGAAATGGAAACTCTATAGCTTTGCTTTGAAATACGTCACTTTTATATTATTTATCGTCTTTGAATATTCGACCGTCTTCGAATATTCGACCGACACCGAACTTTGTCAGCTTTGTCTCACATCCCTAATGATCAGTGAAATAGTGTAAAATATTGATCACTCCTTAGTTATGGATCAGCATTGATTCTTATTTTATTTTCCGTAGCTCAAATGCTGCGGCACTGAATCAGTGAAGGACTGGGAGAAAGTTTACACCAATGGAACAGTTCCGTACTCTTGCTGCCCCAACAACCCAGTTGATGAGTCTTGCACACCAGACAAGGCTAACCCCAGGGGCTGTTTGCCAGTGCTCAAGGAGCTGCTAGAGAAGAACACTGCTCTTGTAGGTGGATTTGGGCTAGGTGTTGCTTTTACACAGGTAATTTTACTGAGAATTTTTTTTAAGAAAGTTCCTTTTACTTCTAATTTTGCCAGCCCTAATAGATTACAGATCTGTGCGTGAAAAGTATCAAGCAAAGATAGGAGTGAGCCGACACAGTACAGATAAAATGTAATTTTTATCAACGGATCTGAACAAGCTACATCGCTGCAACGGGGCTTTAGGCCTATTGGCTAAATAATGAATAATAAATTTATTTGACCGTTAAAACATATACATGCAATAGATAACAGATTTCGTTCCTATCTAGAAACATACGTAGAACTAACAATTTATTATTATAACTATAATAAATAACATAATTATTAATAAATAACAAATAATAACATAATAAATAATAAATAACAATGTATTATTATAAGAATAACAAATAAATAAATAAATGCAGAGAAAAAAGCATAAACACTAACCTAAAAATGCAGCTTAACCTAAACCCGCAACACACCATGCATAGAGAGAAAAAACACACTATGGTCACACTAAATGAAAAAAATACTTACAGTTGACTTTGAAAGTGCAAAAAACTCATGAATTTTGTAAAACCCAGGTTTTGAGCTGTAGAAGGAAGATGATAAAATATTTTTAAATAAAATACACTATTACTATCTTTAACCTTACTAAGTCTTACATATGACAAGTCAACATCTTTACTACTTCTAGTATTGATGGAGTGGATATCATCCCTGAGCCTGAGAAACCCTGCTCCCTCTTGGTTCTTAAAAATAATTATTAAATTACTTAAATTACTTAAATATAATTATTTAAGTTAAAATGTTATTCTAAGTATTTTTGACTGTAGTCCACATCAACTTCTGTTGTTTGTTTACTTGTTTAGGTAGCCGTGAGACTAAAGAAGTTTGAGGTTATTATTATTGTTTGTTTAGTTTCTTTTGTAAATTAAGTGTATTGATTCACCTGTCAATGATAAAACAATTCTTAGAGTGTTAAAAAGGTGATAGTAATTTTTCCATGAGTAATTTGAGTAGGAGTGATGAGTTGTCAAGTTTTAGCTTTGACAACATGGACAGTGATCCAGATTTTGATCCTGAAAATCAGAAACTCTTAAAAGTAATATTCAGAATAGTTTGAATCATTTTATTCATTTACCCAGCTATAGAACAAGTTCAAATTCCATCTCTAATGTAAAAATATTTTCAAGTGTGATTAATAGTTTCAGTAACTTATGGAAAAACCAAAACTCATGATATTTTCTAAAATAATCACAAAACTTCATTTTTGAAGATAAATGTTTAAACTTTTTGCATTTATGTACAAAACTAAGTATAGTTCAACAAAAATACTCAATTTTAAGCATGAGGAATTTTTTACTGGCAATTGTTTTACTTCAAACTGAAAAATTTATTATAAAATATTAATTAAGTAATCAATTTTCATAATTTATTTTATGAATAAGAATGTAAAGTATATTTTTTTATCTGTTACATTTACCTAGCTTATTTATGAACAAAACAAAACCAAAAGTATCCATTTTCATCAATAAATAATAAAACAATGACAGTTTTTCTCAAACAGCTAAAAACTGCTCATTTTAACCTGGCATTTCTTGCACACGCTATGGGAGTAACACCTGGCACTGAAAGGGTTAAAAAAGTTAAATTTACATTATCATTGTTTAGCCAGGATTCTGAAGTACCAACAATATCTGGATTGGGCTCATCTAAAAAAATGTTAATTAGATTTAACTTGTTTGAAATACTTTGAGCATTAAAATGAACTAAATTTAATACAATATTTTCTTTTTTAATTTTTTCCCTACAATTAGCTTTTGTATTGAGTTTACATAATATGGGGTATTATGCATGTTGCTAGGGGTACCTGTTGACAATAGCATAGAATAAGGTGAGTTTGGAATCAGGGGTAGAAAGTCTTATACAGCTGAGCAGTGGCAGTAGCGGTGACATGCTGCGGCAGTGAGGTGGCGGTGGAGGGGTGACGGGTACTGTCGTCTGCTGTGGCTGTAGCGGGGTAGTTTGTATTGTTGTCTGTTGCGGCCAATCAGCTGGAGTCTTCGCCTGCGGAGTTGCGCTCATTCTATCGTTGTCAGGGTAGAGTTTGATGTCTGAGGTGTGTGGCGTGGCCCTTGCAAGGCTATTCTTTGCTTGTTCAGTGGACCCTCGACTTTCCTCATTCACCAGCTTGGTAATAGCTTTAGCTATCAATCTCTTTCCTGACTGATTGTAATAAAGGCTGTGCTGGATGAAGTTTTGCTTCTTTTACAATAGTAAAAAAACCAACAATAGTACGGTTGAGGGGGGGCACATTTTGTGTTTTTTGTTTATACTGATTATTAAAATAAGAATTACATAATGATATTTTCATTCAGTTAGACTAAACACCCACCAGTTGTAGGGTTAAATATTCTAATAAAACTTTGTGTACAGATTCACATAACTTACAGTTCTAAGAATGAATGCTGAATAATTATAATTTTTTGTCCCCTATAGGAGCAAACCCATGTTATTCTTAAGGAGAATGAATAAATATTTAAATATGACTTCCTTATTTATATACACACTGTGATCAAACTTAGTATTTGGCTCAATCTATTATGAAGCTTATTTTTTATGAAACAAAAAATCTGAAATCATAAATAAATAAAATTCTTATATCAATAAAAAAATCATGAGTCCACATGTTTGCTCCTACGAAGTGTTAGTTGTGCACAATATTTCATCATATTAGATTAATTTAGTTACAAGAATTACAGTTATTTCATTATTAGTTACTCAAGTGAGGTGTTCATCATTTTGTTACAGCTGGTCGGTGTGGTGTTTGCTTGCTGCCTTGCCCGTTCCATCCGCAAAGAATACGAAACGGTCTAAATTAATATTACAGAACATGAAAACCAAGTAATCTTACAATGTGTGGGTGTATTTATAAGAAGCATTACTTTCGTATTGGTGTTTGACACTTTTATACAACCAGACCAAGTTCTAGGTTCAATGTCTTGATATGTAAATCTCAAGTTTGTATCTTTATAATTCTCTAAGTGTATCAGATATTTGTGTCCATCATACGTAGTTGAGTCAAATTGTTTTTTTGCACTCCAAATTTTAACCAATGACTGAAACTAGTCTTACAGTATTTTTATTAAGACAAACACATTAGGTTATTTGCACAGAAATAGGGTAAGTTATTCATTGAAAAAAATCAAGCAATTTTTTGAAATGAACCTTTTTATTTGAAATAATTAATTTGTTGAATAATTTGAAAAATATTTAATCAGGAAGACTAGTCAAGAGTAATGTTGTGTGATTGTTTTGCTTTAAGTGGATATCAAAAGCTTATTATTGATATAAAATATTAAGGTACTAAAAGTACTGTGGTGTTGCAGTTGCAATTTTGGTTTCTATATGGCGTAGCAGGAAGATCTGACAGTATTTATCATTATAATAACTCTCAAGCAATAGATCGGTTTTCATTTAGTGTATTCTATAAAATCAGTACTCATGAGAACACAAAAAATATATAGCCCATGTTCACAATATGAACATATCTCAGCTGGTTATACAATGAAAACTGTATAAATAAGTCTATTTTACAAAAATGATAGTAGTAGTATAATTATTTACAATTTATAATCAAATCAAATACTGGGTAGTCAATATAAAAGTACTTAATATTGCTGAGGTCAGTTTAGTTGACTGGGAACAAAAACAATGGATTGCGGGCGATGCCTGTCAGTAGTATTTGTCAGTATTTGACTTAGCATGACGGGCAAGATATTCATTCATTGGTAGTGAATGGGTTAAAACTAACCTTATTTAATCCTATAAAAAATAATAAGTACAACTTAGAATTCAGTTAAAGTAGATTAACACATTCACTGCTGAAAAAAATTATAACACTTAACGGAAAATACAATCAATACCAGTTATTTAATTGTAATATTTATAATTAATATCTTAATAACTTTTTTATTTTAAGAATTCTACAGTGATACAAAGATATTTGTGATTTGAAAACAGGAGATGTGGTTGATGGTGGAATGGTCACTTAGCTTTTAAAGTTGGAACTCTGATGACGGTCAGTGGAGGCTGCATGTATCGGTGATCTGTTGTTACGCTGTCTTCAGAACTCCAATTATATAACCTGTTGTATCGCGAAGTATTGACAAACTGTGTAAATTGACACCTTTGAAAAACTCTCGAATCAGCAATCTGAGGACGACCCGCCTGGCATAACAAGCCCTTCTAAAAATCACTGCCATCTGGGCTCTCCTGTTTCTGCTTCTTTCCTGTATGGCTGTTATTTATTTCATATTGTTAAAACTAATTTCAATTCAACTAGTCCCTTAATATTACAAACTTTAAAAATTTTAATTACTTTTCTGAATAATAATTTTTACAGATTTCGCAGTATCCAAAATTTGGGGATTAAGTCCCTCCCCCTTTAGCTGCCATTGCCGGCATAACAGTTAATTTCCTGTAGTTTTATGTATAATAATATTATTGATCCAATAAACTCATCCGACTGCAGGGCCATAGATACTAAAATGACATTGAGTGATTTGTAATCAAGGTGAGAACAAATCCCAAGAGCTCAAATAATGCAGAAATCTGTCGTATCTTCTAGCTACATATTTTATATCCTATCTGTAGGTAGCATTTGTAATAATAGGCCTATATTTAATTCTACCTTATCATTATGCCTGCCCTATTTAATTTTCTCTATTGCACTGTTACATTCCAGTTTTTGCAGAATTACAGAGGATTTACATTTTGTTTGGAAGTAAAACTGAGGGATCACGAACTGTAGCTATAAAGACTAATAAAATTGATAAGACTCAGTAAGCTTTACTATTGTCAGTATATATATACAGTATACAAAAACTAGCCATATTTGTTGGTATTATTATTTATTAGTTATAAAATTGCTGCCACAAAGGTCATTAATTGCATTTACAAGTGTTATTTAGACATTAGGTTTTAGACTGTATTGTCCCTGTTTATTGGTAAAATATTATCAGTATGTATTCTGGTTTTTTAATTTTGTATTTTTATATTTGTGCACTTGGTAGATTAGTCTTACCATCCAAAACCATCAAATCGATTCAACTTTATTCATTTGTCTGACTATTATCTTTATGATTCTAGTTTAATTTCAGAATGAGCTGCAAATAGTGAGGCATAATTACCCTCAAGGCTGTGTTAAATTTTGTTTTGATTGATTATGTCCATACAAATTTTTCGCGTTGTTTCCTATTTGAAATTTTATTACGTCCATTTATGTATTATATATTTATTTTTAAAGGTTATTGTAAACATGTTTGTGTATCCACTTATTCTGAATAAAATGTTTTAGATATAATATCAATGTTTTCCTACTCCTACATTTTTTATGTATTAAAAATTTCCTATGGTAGTTGACTTAGTCAAATAAAAGATAAAGTTTTACACAGAATAATTTAGGTTCTTTATACTTGGTCAACATCTGTCAGGTACATTAGGCCTTCTCATTGAAAAAGCCACTCATATATATATGTATATAGGAAAAAGAAACCTTAGCGTTCCAGTATCTAGTCCAAAGGACATCTTTATCAGTCCCTATTCTGATACCCCACAGTGAAATACATAGCTTTCGACACTATAACATGTTAAGACTGTGCTAGGTTAGGACCTATATGACAGCATAGAGCAGTGGTTCTCAACCTTTTTGAGACCGCGGCCCCCTTTTTACCTTTTAGCGAATTTCCCATAGGGAAGAAGCTATTACCGTAGGTCTCATGGTAAGACTTAAGCCTGGGACCATGTTATTTTTTCGTCTTTAGGTGCCCAGAGTCCAAAAACAATAGTCGTTAAAATTTTTATATATATGTATATATATATATGTATATATATATATGTATATATATATATATATATATATGTGTGTGTCTGTTAGCACGATAACTCTCGTAAAAATGGTCCGATCAAGACCAAATTTGGTAAAGACATGTATTCCTACAAATGCTCGGACGAGTTCGTAAACCAGACATATCGGTCAAAGGAAACGGGTAGTTTGGGGGGGTTTTGTACCCCAAAATGGGGTTTTTGGCATTTTTCACATGTAATTTTTAAAATTTCTAATTTTATATTTCACCATTGGAATCAGCTTAAAAAACTACACAATTATGTTTCTTAAAGTTTTTCTCTATCTCCAACGGTTACCGAGATATTAAAAAATCTAAACGCAGTATGTTGTATTGTGGGGCTCCAATGTTAATCTTATGGAGGATAGGGAAAAATTAATATTTCCCATATTAATGAATATTTTTGGATAAAACTTGATATTTAGCTTCATGTGGTTGAGATCTATTCATTTATGCTTAAAAATCATAGTTTATGTGTTTATCATGGCAGCAAACCTGCATACTCTTTTCCCATATTAATCATATAGGGAATAGGTAAACTCCTTTATTTATGGACAGATGTTGATGAAAGTTGGTATGAATGTTAAAATAAAAACTATTCATGGTAGAAATGACTACTTTCAGTGTTCCTCACAGCAGCTAACCTGCACACTCTTTCCCATGTTAATCTTATGGATAATAGGCAAATAATTCTCATGTTTATGGACAGATTTTTATAAAACTTGTCATATTTTATCATTATTATTATATTATTGATTTGGAAATTCGCTGAGTACGCAGGTCTGCTGCGACGGGGGTATTTACTTTCTCCCCTTATACATAGTATATGGAGAAAGTATTGTTTTCGTCAAAATTTTCGAATTTGAGTTGAGGGTGGATATCCGTTTTGGGGTCCCCTGAATCCAAAAAAGTGGGTTTTGGCATGATGTCTGTCCGTCCGTGTGTCTGTGTGTGTGTGTGTGTGTGTGTTTCTCGATGTGTACAGAGCCACAGCCTACCCCGTTGGTCCGATTTAGATGAAATTTGGCATGTATATATAGTCACCGTATCTCCAGGCGTTTTTTTCATTTTTTTGAATTTTTGATTTTTAAGGGTAGTTCACCCCTAAAAACCCTTAAAAAACGTGAAAAATACAATTTTCTCAAAAACGGCTCTAACGATTTTGATTAAAATTTGACAGTTTATAGTGTACAGAGTACTAAATAATTTGACACCACCCGCATATCTGTAAAAATGACGGTTCAAAAGTTATGGGCTTTTAAATGTAAAAAATCAAATTTGTATATTTTCAGCGAGAACAATAAAAGTAAAGTATAACTTGACTGGTACCATTGAAACCAGCTTAAAAAACTAAACAAATTACTATATGGAATTATTTGTCTACGACTAACGGTTCCAGAGAAAAGTTAAATTTACTGTCAACGATAAACGCAGTACGTTGTCTGAAAGCGCCCAATGTTATTCTTATGGAGAATATAAAAAAATCAATTTCTTCCTTACTTTACAACCGTTTTCCATGAAACTTGGTATGAAGCGTAAGGTCAAATCACCGAACAAAACCAGCTCAAAAAAGCTTGGTGATAGGGGGGGGGTGTCCCCCCCATACAATTTGAACAATTAATTTAACTTTGTCTCTCTTGTTTTTATTTTTAGAAATTGGATGATTATTTTTGAAACAATAGATTATTAAATGATATTTAGATCAACTTTGAAGAACATGATAGTTTTATTACAGATTTTCTTTTTTAAATTTACTTAAGGGAGAAAGTATGTGTCAGTCCACTGGTACCGTTTATTTTAGGTTTGAACAGGTTGGCGACCCCCTTTTACCCTAAAATAATTTATATCTCCAATTAATTATTGCTCAACAGTTTACCACACCTATATTGAAGGATAAAAATTAGTATCTAAGCCTGTTTCGATCAATTAGGTCTAAAGTCATTTTTTTATTTTTGGGGCTTCTGCGACCCTGCGGGACCACCAGGTTGAGAAATCCTGGCATAGAGAATACCCTCTATGAAAATAGCATAAGGAGAAATTATTGTATTCATTACAATTTTTGAATTTGAGTATTCAGTAGATATATTTGTTTTGGAGGTCCCCTGAATCCGAAAAAGCTATCAGTGGCAAGGCATGAAATGTTCATGAGGTCATCGCACGACAGTATAACCAATCAACTTTTAGTCAATCAAACATAACATTGCTGTACTTTGGCAATTATAGAAAGTACCTAAATTATCTAAGATAATAAAATTTATTACATTTTAAACAGTTAAATAATTTGCAATTGATACAAATATGCATGAAAAAAATATTTCTTAGTCTCTTATGACAATGTCGAAGAGAGCACACCTCATCTGCCTATCACCGTTTGTTGCAACATGCTTGGTACCGGCGCCTCGCATATCTGAGTTCAAAACGGTACCGTTCCCAATTCACAAATTTGATTTGAACCAATGTTTAAAAACTAATTTTGGAAATGTCATAAATTACTGAAACTGACGAACTGTTAATAGTTTAAAGATTAGGTTTAGTATTAAAGCACAATAATATTTAGTCTACTAACAGAGTTTAATAAAATAAATTCAAAAGCAAAATCATGAACTTATTATTTTTAAGACTAACATATGCCTAATTATTGTTTACATGTCATTTATTCCTTCATCTACCCTGTTGTCCAAGGGTCGAGGACGATGAAGACAACTTTCTCTGATTTTTCATGTTTACTAGATTTAAACCATCTGTTTAAATGACAAAACCATTTAGAAATCCAAACTTCAAGTCTGGCTGATATACAAAAATAAAAGGCAAGGTTGACAAAACAATTTTGATAGTTTTACCACCACAGAGCCAATCAGATTGTTAATAGCTAGAAACAGTAAAGTGTCGGGTATAAGATCAATTTATATCGGTTACGTTTACTGAAGACTTTGTAGTGAAGGACTCAGCCTTCCATTTCTCACAAAAATTTAGTTTGTCTTCTAACTTTAATGTACTGAAGGGCTTTGATTTTAAGAAAGTTGCCCACTAGTTTATTTACAATGTACACATTCTCAGGGAGAAAACATAAACAATGACATTTCATTCTACTGACTGTGTCTATGGAAGAGTTATCTAGCGGTGACAGTTGAAAAGTGCTCATGGACGAGAATCCGAGAATGCAGGACGGTCCCTAAAAACGCATGGAGGTAGCTAAAATTTGCCGGAGTGTGCGCTTTCCCTGTGATGTATAAGCTGCTTGCTGTAGCCAATGTACAGTGTGAGGAGTGAAGGTAAAAGCATGTAGGTGAGGGGGACGGGGTAGGCTATTGCAGGCTGCTTGCAAATCCACTGTGGCTGTTCGCATATTCATAAGGCATAGGAGCACGCTATTCAAATGCGGACGTTAATTTTAGAAAAAATATGCAAAGTAATCAATATTTGTGATGTTAAAAGTAAGTTTTAGAATTTCTCATGGTCATCGCTGAATTCAGAGATGATCAGATGCCTTGCCACTGCCGTCTATATGTGTAAATGTGTTCTCTAAACACTATTTACACACACACAATGTCACAGCCTACACCATTGGTCCAAATTACACAAAATTAGATATGTATGTATATATAGTATACATGGTATCTCCAAGCGTTTATTTAAAAATTGTTAAGCTGATTTCTTCCATTGTATTTGTTATTTGAAAACTATTAATTTATAGAGAAGAAAACAAAAATTCAATTAATCTCAGCAGTATCAATATGAAACCAAAGGAGGTATACTAGCATTCAAATTTCTAACTATTCCAAAGATCAAACTTATATAACTCCTTCTGTCTTGCACCATCAACTTCCTAGTGACATTTCAAAGGCAGAGTTCTTATTCTTAAGCGGAAAGTGTAGGTGTGGCTTCTTCGTATCAGTTCTGTGGCTGCAAAGCGACTTAGTTCTCACAATTATTATTGTTTACTATCCTATTTTTAATTAATTACTTTGATTCATTCATTTTTTTATATTTCATTTCTTAAACTTAACCTCTCTGTAATCTAGTGATTCACTTTATCACAGAATGTCATAATATTTTTTTTCTCTTTCTTTAGATGCTCTAGAGCAATATTTATTTTCTTAAAACATGTCAATCAATAGCTGAAAGGCTGCTAAGCTCATCCGCACATTCAGTACACAGACACAGACTTGCAAGGAATTTTTTAATTTCCTGTGGAAAAGTGAGCTATTCACATAACCTGCATGGTGAAGATTATAACTCAACCCCCGAACATGTTTTGGGAGGTAATTCAAAATTATATAAAAAACTTCATTTAGCCGCTAGCTGTCATTTTGTATTTTTTTACTAAAACCGTTATACATCAAGAACCATTTAAGATACAAGCAAAGCAAAGTTTTTCACACATTTTTTTTGGCTAAAGAAAAAAAATTGCTAAACTATCATTTTGTTTGCCTTTATATTTTCAAAACGGCTAACAAAATCTTTTCACTTATATAACAACAAAACCATTAAGTTAATATAAATTTAACAAGAGATAAAAACTATTGTAATTTTAATTTCAAATCTTTGTTTAGCGAAATCCTCCTCGCGGCCATGGCGCTTAAAAGTGCATTTTTTCGCTTATCCATGGACGGATTTCGCTAACAAAGTATCGTTAGATTTGAAATTAAAATTACAATTGTTTTTATGTCGTAAACATTTTCTAAAGTAAATGGTTTTGTTATTATTTGAGTTAAAATATCTTTAACCGCCGCCATTTTGAAAATATAAAAGTAATCTAAATGATACTTTGAGAATATTTTTCTCTCTAGCCAATTTGTAAAAATTACAACATGGTGGCTAGCTGCTAAACAACAGGTTTTTCGACGTATGTCTATTAGATAATTTATTGTTTATTTTGATGAGTACTATCACCCCTCGAAATTTGTCCCCGACTTTAATGAACACCCTTTATATAAGAAGCATATAAAATTAAATAATTTATTCCAAAAAATATACAAGTTCACATAACATTTCCACAAATGAAGTGTACAGGAATTAATTCCTACTAAGACTATATGTCTTGTGTATAGGAATGAGTTCTTTTATACTATAAACTTCATCAATAACTAAAAATAACTTGCAAAAAATAATCAAGAAAAAATTAAAATGATTGCTGTCTTAAACTAAACAGTCATTTTAATAGAGGAAATTACAGAGAAAAGAAAAATAGAATACGTTATGAGGAAAATTCTATATCGGATTAGCGGTTAAAGTAAAACAGAACATAACAAGCGATATGAGAGAAATAAAAAAGAGAAAGGCTTACATTGCCAAGCTTGTTTGAATCATGGAACGCCGACTCAACGCTGTGAAAACGACTCGCAGAAACTTGGTCCTCCCCCACCCACATGCGGCACACGGCCTGGTATAGCCCCATCTCTCACTATGGACGCACCCTTTTTTCTTGTTTTTTTTGTATATTTTTAGGGACTAACACTTAACTAAATACACTAAAAGTTATTTGTTATGATTGATAGGTAATTAGGTAATGAAATAACATTGATAAAAATTCAAAATTTTATTTGATAGTAATTTATTTTTATATTACAATAGTAAAGTGTTTCTAATGTAACTGCATTTCACCCATCCAACGTAAGACTAATAATACAGTAATATGAAATATTAATTTAAAAACAATTTAACTTTTATGAGCAAAGAAAATATTGTTTAAAATATAAAATTAACTGAACATTTTAAATTATTTAATAACTTGTAAGTATAATTTACACATTGAATGAGTGAAATATGTCTGCTAAACATTTTGAAGAAGGATCATTTAATTTAATTTTTGTCTTATTTCTAATTTAAATTTATTACAATGTTTCTTTGTGAGGCATTTGAAAAAAAGTAATAAAAAATATTTTTCTCTCAGTTTTATTAACAAAACAACATGATATTCTGCTTCCTCCTCCCAGTTCGGGGTGTGACTTTGGAAGATTTGAATCCTTAAAATGAATACTAGTTTTTACAATAAATGTTTTGTAACAACAATTTCTTTTGTGTTTAATTTTTAAAAATAACACATACAAATATTTAACTAGTTTAATTACATCATTCGATGCACTAATTAAATAGTCTCTTGTGACAAAATGAGTGAATTTAGTATAGTATTTATTATTAGACTCATCTTTTAGTATCAAACTGCATTACATCATATTTCATGATCGTAAAGACCTTGGTTGGTGTTGTGTCACAAAGCCAAGCGGAGGCACTGTTGCTAGCGCAGATTTTTTCGCACTGTGGCTTTTAAGAATTATACAAACCATATTTCAGGAACTGATGTAAATATTTTAGAACACAATCAGGTTTTACCTTATTATCTAATAACAGTATATCTTTGTCAAATAAATTGCTTGTTGAGTTTGAAACAGAATCAAAAATATATTTTGAAATATAGAAATATAATAACATTTCTGCATAAAATAAATCAATCATGAATATAACTCATAAAAGTTCAATTATTTTATTGGCTTTTTATGGAAAACAAAGGAACAAAAATTATTCAGCGATGGCAAAAAATGACAAGTTCTGGTATGGAGACGTTTTGAATCAGTGAATTTGTTGGGAAACGTTACCTTTCTTTCCCAAGAGGAAAGCTGTGTTTAATTTATAAGATTCTGATTTAGCTACACAGATTTTCAAAATTTCAAAAAAATTTCCATTAAAAATTACTAAAAATAAAATTTATATCAAATTTTTACCAGTAGCCTGGTAATGTATTTGAAACAATATCAAAATTTTAACATTCCACAAATAAAATAACATCAAGATAATGTACTTAAAATTGGTTGAAAACTAAACCTACAGTGGCAGATTTACAAAACCCTTGCAAAGGAGGGTCACATGGTCGTGGGGGAACCTCACTGAGGTTTTTTGCTGCCTGCTCAGTCAGCGTTCCATGTTTATAGTTCTATGGTTGAGTGCGCCCTGGCCCTACGACAGGCAAAGGCTGCACACACACACGCAACCCAGGCCCTGGCGGCAAGATCAGTGATACATCGATGACATCAGAGCCTCACTCATTGACACTCTTCTTGTATATGAAGAAGCTGCAATCCACATATTCAACGATCCACTCGAAAGTTAATAATATCTTTGTTGGAACCAAAATAACCAGCTAATCCTTGATTATTGATTTCTGTACATTCAACAACTATTTCGTATGTGTCATCTGACATTTAACTATTTATAATAACAATAGCATAGCATGTCAGCCTTGCATTCAGCAGTTTTTAAACGAAAATTGGTAAATGGCCATAGATAACTTAATGAATGTTATTTGAGAATATACATATTTGTGCCATGATTCTAAACTGGTTTTGATAACTAATCTTAACTATCTACGGGGTTAAGTGTGAGTTATAGAAGGTGAGAGAGAAAGGGATATATGTGTCATCACGATAACGGCCCCAGTTATTGTCTCATTATTTTAAAATTTGGTGAAGTTCCTTTCTGTAAAATCTTGAATGAGTTCGTTGAGCAACATAATCAGACTACATTAACTACATGGGGAATGGAATTTCAATTTTTTTTTATGTATAGTTTTTGAAAATATCCTCTCCTTAACACCATTGGATTCAGCTAAAAAACACACACAATTTAGTATTTTTTTATTGGCTGTATGTTGCTGTGGTGAGGCCGGCCATGACCTATGGTTCACTTGTTTGGTGGCCAAAGGCCAATCTTCGGTGCAGCGGTGCGGGGGCTTGCAGCGGTCCACAGGTTGGCTTGCCTCATGATTTCTGGGGCCGTGAGTTCCTGCCCTGGAGCATCCTTGGACTGTATGCTCAATATCCTGCCCATAGATGTCTACATCAGAACGTTTGCTAGGAAATGTGTATATCGCCTCCGATGTGAGAATCTCTGGATGACTTTCAATGTACCCTCGGTAGGTCACACCAGAATTGAGCAGGTAGTGAGATGTGAGGTCCTAGACTGACCATCTTCACATTAGATACGCCTTCGGTAAGTCTTTTTCAGTGGTGATTCCACCAAGGATTGACTGGCAAGATGGCGGCAGACCTCTTTATCCCTGTGAGTCAGAATGGTACACGGATGTCTCTAAGGGAAGTAAGGGAACTGGAGCTGGGATACTGGGGGTGTAAGATAAGGTAAAGCTCTGTGTTCCCATGGGGGATTTCCCCACAGTGTTCCAGGCAGAAGTGGCAGTCATCATGGAATGTGCCATGTTCAATCTCAACAGAGGTGTCAGGAACAGGAACATTACCATTTTTTCAGATAGTCAAGCCACTCTCAAGGCTCTGGACTCCTGTACCTTCGACTCCAAGATAGTGTGGGAATGCCGCAACGCGGTGTCTTCTCTTGGCAGTCATAACAACGTTACCCTTTGCTGGGTCCCAGGACACTCAGGTATTATGGGCAATGAAATAGCTGATCATCTGGCGAACAATGGCACTTTGATCTCATTCGTGGGCCCACAACCCTTCTGTGGCATCTCCAGGGCGCATGTGGATCGAGAGATCAACACATGGGCACGTGAGTGTCACCGCAGAAGATGAGTGGAGCTTCCCCTACTGAGAGTAAGTAAACTGTCTCTCAGTTCTCCCTCTTCGAGGATCGCAGAGGATCTTCTACAGTTAGGTTGTTCCAAACTCACTCATTGTAGGTCTCATCACGGGACACTGACATATGAGGAAATATCTTACTCGCATGGGATTCTTTTCTGGAGACCCAATCTGCAGGAAGTGTGGGCAGTCCGAGGAGACTGCTGATCATCTGCTGTATGACTGCACCGGGCTTGCCGGGGTGAGAGCTGCCACTCTCGGCGTCATGGAGAGGGGTTGTCACCTTCCCTGGGAGGAGCAGGTGGGGAGACTACAGCAGTTCATCAGGTTTTTAAACTTGGAAGTTCAATGAGACATTCAATCAACAGGGGTGCGCAAAAAGCCACATGTCTGACATGCTACAGGAACTTTGTTCCGTCCTTTGTGTAATGTAATGTAATGTTGTATTTTGACAACGGACCCTTTTGTTCCCTCTGAGTCGGAGAATCCTAAAAAATCTATTTAATCCTATTTCCATGAAACGGGATGCAGGTAAGGTCACATCACTTAAGAAGTTACCTATTATTTCATGGAGTAGGGGAGGGAGTTACCTCTAAAAATTTCTATCAACTCTTTAACTTGTAGCAAGGGGATGAGTTTTAAGGTAATTATATATTTTTAATTGGTATTTCAATAAATGTTAGAATGTTTAGTAAAATTCAGGTATGACTTAATTAAATGTATGCAACTTTTTTACTTTTAATATAGGAAGAAAGTTTGTGTCAGTCCACTGACACAGTTTATTTTGAGTCATCCCTATGAATGAAAATTACTACATTCCTGAAGTGGTGACCTACCCAGGTAGGTATTTTAAGCCAAGTATGAATGAAACTACTCAGATATATTTTTATATTTATTTTCAAAAAGAATATAATGGAAAGAATGTTAATGGAGTTACAATAATAAATAAAACATGGAGAATGTTCCTCTGAATAGACTATTGATCTGTGCGCAGAGGATGAGTCCATGACAGCAGGCTACACAAACACTTCATGGAATACTAACACGACATGCAATATTTTTTTATAATTGAAAATAATGAGCCTTTAAAAAGCTATACTCTGAAGTGTAAAACTATGTTTCCTAACAACAAATCATATTTAATGCACTTAAATGTACGCAGCGTAAAATATAAGATCACAGACCCACTTAGATACAATGCCCCACAAAATTAATGTCATACGTTTTGAACATTGATTAACTAAAGAAAATGTTAACATTTCAAATAGGCTGGACAACTTTTAGTAAAATCACGTTTCTGCAGAGAGACACTCCTAATGGAGGCACATGCATTGTTGTGTGTGCAGACATCGATGCCAATGAAAGGAGTGACCTATGTAGGTAGACGGTGGAACGTACGTTTGAATGTTTAGCTGTTGAGTTTTCGGATAGCGGGGATCAGTCAGTTATAGTGTTTTGTATTTACAGTACGCCAGAGTCATGCGAAAGAGAATTTTCAGATCGTTTGGAGTTAATGCTAAACAAGGTAAATGTTTAACAAGGAGCCAAATAAAAAACATTAGTGATTTGTGGTGATTTCAACATCGGTGGTAAGGAGAATTCGGTATTAAGTGCCGATTTAAATTGTATTTTTGACATCTTTGGAATACGATCAATACATGGTTACTGCCATCATCTCTTCTGGCTGGAAACACATTCCTCGTACCGGGTGTCTTGAAGTAAGTATGGTAGTTCTAACCTTAAATGCAAGTTCTTCAAAAGAAGGCACACTCATTCTGAAGTCGTTAAAGAATTCAATTCTTAAATAGTATAAAAAGCACCCTTCAAATGTCGCTCAGTGTTGAGCGGATGAACAGCCCATCTCCTCCTCTTTCGGTGGTTTTTATACAGTAGAACATCGATTATCCAGACCTGGATGACTGGTTATCCTGACGTGTGGTGGGTGAAATAATAATACTGAAAAACATATACGATGATTTTATGTTTTAAATTTCCCACACGGTTTGTTCCGCGCAGTGCATTCCCTGCTTATTGTTTAAAGCCTTGGCCAATTGAAGTTCTAGTAACAGCTCAGGCTTTAGCCGCTCGGCGCGCATCATATTTCAAGTCCGTCAAAGTGGCTGGAACGTCAAGCTAAATATGTCACAATTCAATGTCATAACTTGCCATTGAAAAAAACTAAGAGATTTAGCTACAAAAAAGTTTCAGTGGTCTCAAGTAGAAACAAATATCTGATTTCTTTGGCCAGAATCCTTTATGTTTTAGTCCATGTGCAGTGCTGTACAGCTATAATTTACATAATGGAAGTTTTGTGAAAAATTTCATAGTTTTTAACTACTTCTTCTGGCTGGTAATAATGTGCTGTTTTCTGCTATTGATTTGCTGCCATCTAAAAGTGTCGGTTTTCATGGAATATTACTGCTATAGGATAAGAGCTAGAACTTTGAAACCTGTGCCAGCAATAGTCAATCGTACATTGTATATCATGTTAGTGTAGGCTGTCGTGGATTGTGCTGCTACAGGCACACAGCGGCAGCCCCCGTTGACTCACTCGTCAGTGTGTCAGACAACCGGCCAAAAACGCCTAAACACATTGTAAAGAGTGTATATGTATAAATGAATTTAATATTTCACAGTCAAAATCAGTTTTTATGACTTTTGGCGTAGCAAAATAGTGTTTTATCGACTTGTGGCAGGAAATTCGTCCATGTGATTGATTTTTTTTCGTAATTTTGGCATTTCATTTCGTGTTAATGTAAAAACTAATAAAAGGAACATAAACAATCACTTCAAAGATATAAGGATACACAACTTCACTTTTCGACAGTTCAAACTTAATCCCAGGTACTGGTGGTGGCAATTGTGTCCACGGAAGTAGGTGGCCATTTTCACACCTTCAACAGCTGGGGGAATCAAAAAAAGATCTTTACTAGATTTACTAAAGTAAAAAGTAAGAATTTGGTTATATTTCAGGATGACAAACAGGGTTTCGGAAAATAGGCTTAGCCGTGAATATGTTAAAAAATTAATGCTGAAAAAGAATGAGTAAAAAGGATAGAAAAAAAACACAAATATATTTTCAAATTAGTTCATTACAATCATCAATATACATTACCATTACCTGATTTCTTTAAACAATGATTTAATTCACTAAAAACCTGATATGGAATTACCAGTCTCCTTTGGGCTAGTCATTAAGAGGATGCCAAAGGCAGACAAAGTAAGCTAGGAACTGCCTGCCAGTGCGGTTAACTACAAAACAGAGAAAAGTCTTCTCAAGATAGCTAATGACTTGAATGAAATATATTTACTCCCGAACAATACCTGTAAAAGTACTAAATTTGCACACATCATTTTGTTTACACTAGCAGGCGGCCCTGCTGAGTACAGAAAAGCCTCACAACAGGAACACTGACAGTCTTAAAAAATCATATCTACGTCTACACTATTACCTAACAAATTAGGATGGACCAGAAGAAAGAAATAAACAATTAGGAATTATTTTTTTAAATATGACAAAAACCCGTCTTTCTTCTGCATCAGTCACTTCTGTCCATCCAAGAAAAACTGAGTTTAAATTAAATCGCACCATTAAGAATATGTGGTTCGGACAATATTTACAGTACAGGATGAACCTACTTTGTTCAGCTGCACAGCTCGCAACAGTTTCATGATCTCAGGAAATCATCTCAATAATGTCACAGTATATCACAGACCAAAGAATTTTATAAAATATCAATCCACTATATTATTTCAATGAGAGTTTTTAGTTGAAGTTAATTTGTAACCGATTACTAATATTTTGCTTAAAATTAAGTCATAAGTTAAGCCAGAACAAATTTTTCCTCACTTTGTAAAAATTAATTATAATTACGGTCTGTGATTTTCACACAGATCTAAATGTAAGAAAACAAATCTTGTTATCAATTCAAGTTGTTTATATAAAGGTTCCTCTTGGGAGCAGAAGAAATTTAAATCACTGCAATCCAAATGTATTATTTAGTTCAACAGGGTCGTGGGGTATTGTAAATTTGCGTATGACAAAATAAAAACAATATCCAACTTTCCAAATTGTCCTGAGGCAATCAAAATAAGACAGAATCATCCATTGAAATGAATAAAATAAAATTTGGCACCAAAAACCTCATAACCAATAATTATTTTAACAAAATACTTATCACTAATTAACTTAAAATCTGTCATGTATAAAACAAAAATTAAAAATCTATCACATATGAAACAATAAGAATGTAAGAATACTTTTGACATTGATTATTGTCAAATTTATTTAATTCATGTGTAAGAAGCTTTTAAGCAGATACATTTTGAGAGTTACATTTAACACCAATATTATATTACATTCCAATCTAAAACTTATACTATAAATCTACAGTGCTGATATTTTCTTTGCTCTCTTCTCAACACCAAACAAAACTTACAATGGAAACAGTCTAAAGTGACAGACATTTTACAAAACGAAGTCAAAAGATTTCCTCGATCAGTCCACTAAGAGGGAGGGGGAGAATCACGTGGCGTAACGTTTGGTCCAGAGGCGAGCTATACGATCGTGTTCTTCACGATTCTGCATGTACTGTGTGGCTATACTGCCCACCAGAGGATCGGCTGAAACAATAATAGTTCATTAGGCTTTGTCAAAAAATGTTTTTAATGAAGCCAGACAACTCTTCAACACTTTTAGGTGAGTGGAACTCAAATAATAGTGAAAAATAAATACCAGAACAACTGGAGATAGACAGCTATATTGCCCTTACATGGCTAACATGGCAATACAGTACTGCAGCAACAATGACCTTGTTGTGAACAAAAGTAAAACTAAGCACCTAGTGCTGGGTAGCCAAAGAAACAATACAGAGAGACTACCTGATTTGAAAAAAGTAAATACCAGAGAATACCTTGGTATACACTTGATGACACACTATCATGGACATCACATATTGACAATCTCTGCTACAAATTGAGTACTAGTCTGTTTGTGATTAGGCGAGAGAAGAATGTGGGGGATATGATGACGGCTAAACTCATGCACTGTTTGAGTCACATGTTCGCTACAGGATTGAAGTATGGGGCAGCACTTCAGATAGAAACAAGCAGCGCATTCATATTTTGCAAAGGCGTGCAATCAGGATCCTGTATATTTGGCCACAAGAAATCGATTGGAACAGGTCTCAAAGCTGGGAAAAATCCTGTTTTCGTCCTATAGTCATTCAAAGTGGCCATGTTATCATCAAGGATATGCAGTTGGCCAAAACAACTGATACAGGGATTTTTATTTTTCATAGTAAAAATTTAAAAAAATGAATGTTTTATTTTTAGGTTAGTTTGAAAGAAATGTTTTAAAGCTTGATTTAGTTTTACAGAAAACGTTATGAAGAATACATCAAGTTCATAAATTGGATACTAATAATGCTGAAATTGCACATGACCATGCTGTATAAAGTACAGACTGACAAAGGCAGGGATTTTTATTTTTCATAGTAAATATTTAAAAAAATGAATGTTTTATTTTTAGGTTAGTTTGAAAGAAATGTTTTAAAGCTTGATTTAGTTTTACAGAAAACGTTATGAAGAATACATCAAGTTCATAAATTGAATACTAATAATGCTGAAACTGCACATGACCTGCTGTATAAAGTACAGACTGACAAAGGCAAAGAATTATCAGACAATCGACAACCCAATTGCAGTGGCGGCTCGTGAGTGAAATGCTAGGGGGCACAAACCGGGGGTCTTGGGGTTATGGATTACCCCCCAGGAGAGGGGGGTCCGGGTGTTCTCTCTGCGGCAAATTTTTGAAAATATGGTGTGTTTTAGTTACTTTTTAAAGCAATCTAGGTATTGAATTTGTGATGCATGTGTTTTCGTTTTTAACTAAAATATCTATTTTTCCTCATAAACCTTGAAGAATAAATACTATACTCTTGGTGTGATCGACATAATTTGGACTCTCAATTGTATGGGTAAATTATATTGAAAAAAAGCTTTATTTGTTTCGATATTTATTTAAATAAAGACGTAAATATCTAACTTAACATTTTAGCGCCTTCATACATTTTTCACGCGGATGTACCTGCAATACACTGTTGTTTTTTTTGCAAACATAAGATGTATTTAAAAAAAAATATTTTCGCAATGATTACCTCCTCTATATAACAAACACTTCTAGAATTCGCGAACTTTGTTAATGTAAAAAGCATTGTTTTCTGGTACACAGTTAACTTACTAATTGTGTACCAAAACTACACTACTTAGTTATATCAACACAAACATAACCTCTGTTACACGCAAAAACAAACAGGCAACCGGCGCGTGGCAATCAACTGTCAACTCGCCACAAATGTTACTCTGCGCATGCGCGGACGACGTCCCAAGACTTCCATAAGAGATAGGCTTAGACGCGTCATAGCACCAGCCACCCCCACCACTACCTCTCTTCATATAAATGCATTGTAATGGATTGGGACGTTCTGGCGAGCGCCCCATGGCAACAAATACAAACTTTTCGCGCTATTTTTGTATGTTTTCCCGCTATAATTTCGTTGTATACGACTGTTGAAACATTTTTGTTAGTTGGATCTATAGTTATAACTAAATAAGCATTTAATTATTTTTTCCTTTTTCAAATCTTTGGGGGGTCGGCGTCCGAGAGTCCTTATAGGCGAGCCGCCACTGCCCAATTGACATGGAAGCTGGAATGTAAAACATATATTTATTTAAACGTTTAATTTAACCCACATAATAGTATATTTCATAAAAATTTTGAAATTGCGTCATTGCATATTCGAGGCCACATATTCGAAGTGCAAGATTTATCATTTATTGAGTATTTTAAATACGGTTGGGAATATGCAAACCTGTTTCCACTCGTGTTTTGAACGTTACTTTTCGCTACACTACCACACATTCTGGTGAATCTTAAATGATTTTAATCATTAAAAAAAATAAAAAGACATTGGAATATATCTTTATTGCAGTTACAAAAACACACAAAATTAGATTAAGCATTCTGAAACAATAATTTTTTTGTTTGTACTGGTAAAAATCCAAAAATGTAAGTAAACATTATTTTAGGTAGTACACTTTCTCACGTTTGGTAGTAAACATTCTTACTACGAAGTAAACCATGCAATGATGAATTTTTGCAGGTGATAAATATATAACAAAAACAGGTGATTTGACGACATTGGTTAAGCGTAAACTGTGTTTGCATTGAGTGCATAATAAATGTTTTTTTTTAATTTAGCTAATTAACTAATCTAGGTTTAATTTTATCTGAGCAAAGCTCGATCTCCCGGTACTTATCATAAAAAAATTAAATGCATTTGTAATGGATTGTTATGGAGTGAATAATTGAGTTACTAACTGAATTACATAACTATAGACTAGTAACTTGAATTGATTTATTTAATTATTTACAGTAGGCTACGTAATAAAACTCTTTCAACAACGCTTTCTATCAGTCCACTGACAATAGGCAAATATTTACCTGGGTTACAGTCGGTGAGGAGAGAGCAGATGGACAAAAGGACTTTGGAGATGGTGAGAGCAGGAGACCAGTTGTCCTTGAGAATATCCAAGCAGATAACTCCTTGGCTGTTAATGTTACAATGATATATCCTCGTGCGAAAAGTAACCTGTGACACAAAACAAATCTAATTGTTGCATCAGAGCAAATTTCAATTCGCTACTTCTCAAACAACAATCTCAAAACACAGAATTAATAGGTGTAGACTTAATTGAGGGTCCCGATCCGTATAACCTAAAATCCAGATGATCTAAAATATACCATTGGACACATCCACGTCGCATAGACAACGATCGTGAATAGTGCCTACAATATTAGTGCTGCAGACTGCATATATCCTCTGTACAGCAATATAGCTGTGGAATACTGCTAGCATTTAACGTGCTAAACTTTGTTTTTAGTTTTCTTCAAAGTTAAAAAGTTATTATTAATAGTTTTAGGTAGGAAATAAAACGCTCTTTTGACGTTAAGACAATCTTTTTTTAAACGACGACTCATGACCACAGATTTAGTATGCACTTTGACCGTAAAAATAATTTCGAAACAAACAACTACTGTAAATCTAACAACCTCAAACACTTTACTTACTTCACCTGACAGTTCAATATTGAAATATCAAATAGTAACCGCTCGCGCACACTAAGTGGTTTTGTTTTTACATCTAACCTCAAAATCAAACAGCTACGCTTTGACCATTTAGTATTGAAATGTCAAACGGTGACCGCTTCCGCACGTGATAAGTGTGTGTAGCGCTTTGTTGGAAACACCCCCAATATACAGAGTAAGCGTTTATCATGTTACGCATTCATCGTTAGTAACACAATGCCACGTCCCACAAGGTGCTGCGCTTCCATCTAAAATTTTGAAGAAGCTTGAGATAAAATTCATACCATAACTGTTTTAATTTTAAATTGTTATGTTGAATATAATTTTTATTCTAAACCCTTTACTGTAATTGTTTACCAGCACGGAACAATAGATAGACCACTATGGACTCTGACAGCAACTCAAAAAGTGCTTGGTTTGAATCCAAAGGCTTGAGATTTTTGTAAGATCATGACCTCTGGCTAACCCATTGGACTAAAGCCGCTCTGGTTCTCTGCTGCCTTTAATTGTGATTGGTATACACATAGACAGTATTAAAGAAAGTACAAGAACCCAAATGGGAGTGGATCAACTTTTACTGGAAGAAAGAAGTAAGTTACAACAAACTTTGTGATTGCTTAGTTGTTTAACCCCACATTTACGGCATCTCAGTAAAATCACTTTAGCTTGTATTCTCAACTTATTATGGTATCTTATTATACACCATTGTGATCGGGAATGATTATTCTACATAAATATCCCAACCATTAAGTTTTGGCCAAACAGCAGTGGGAAAAACTGTAAACAATTACGCGACTAGGATCAGCTGTTGTCTTTAAAATTATGTTTATTGCTCAGTTTTTTCTGTGACATTTTTGTTTCACTAGATTTACCTAAACAAATACAGTAGAGTCTCTATAATCCGGCCGTTCAATACACCGGCACGTCCAGTAATCCGGCGCTGTGTTTCCGCCGACGAGACAGTAAATTTTCATGTCTAGACTTGAAAGCGCGAGTGTCCACAACAGTAGTACACTGACGTCTGCTACGGGTAGTTACGTTCAGTGCGTGACGAGTGAGTTGAGTGAAGGCAGTCTTTTGAGTACCATAATCATACAGTAAATAAAATTTCCTTAGGTCTATACTGTACAGAAATTCAAACGATTGTTATCATCGTTTTTGTAAGCAATAAAAATGTTGTTTATTGTAAAACTACACTTCATTTTCTGATGCATTTCCACTAATCCAGCATTTTCGATGATCCGGCCCTACTAATCCCCATATAGGGCCGGATTAACGAGATCGTACTGTATATATATTTTTTTACATTCTGTACTAAATTTCAAACAAAAAGTATAAATTGAAATTGTGGTTATTCTGTTTTATTATGAATCAATAAAACTAGAAACCTTTTGAACTATTTTTCATTTTAGCGAATTTCCCATAGGAAAGAAGCTATTACCGTAGGTCTCATGGTAACACTTAAGCCCGGGACCATGTTATTTTTTCGTCTTTAGGTGCCCAGAGTCCAAAAACAATAGTCATTAAAATTTATTTATATATATATATATATGAATATATATATATATGTGTCTGTTAACACGATAACTCTCGTAAAAATGGTCCGATCGAGACCAAATTTGGTAGAGATGTGTATTCCTACAAATGCTCGGACGAGTTCGTAAACCAGACATATCGGTTAATGGGAACGGGTAGTTTGGGGGTGTTTTGTACCCCAAAATGGGGTTTTTAGCGTTTTTCACATACTTCTAATTTTATATTTCACCATTGGAATCAGCTTAAAAAACTACACAATTAAGTTCCTTAAAGTTTTTCTCTATCTCCATGGTTACCAAGATTTTAAAAATCTAAACACAGTACGTTGTATTGTGGGGCTCCAATGTTAATCTTCTGGAGGATAGGGAAAAATTAATATTTCCCATATTAATCAATATTTTTGGATAAAACTTGATATTTACCTTCATGTGGTTGGGACCCATAAGTTTATGCTTAAAAATCATAGTTTATGTGTTTATCATGGTAGCAAACCTGCATACTCTTTTCCCATGTTAATCATATAGGGAATAGGCAAAGTCCTTTATTTATGGACAGATGTTGATGAAAGTTGGTATAAATGTTAAGATAAAAATTATTCATGGTAGAAATGACTTCTTTCAGTGTTCCTCACAGCAGCTAACCTGCACACTCTTTCCTATGTTAATCTTATGGAGAATAGGCAAATAATTCTCATGTTTATGGACATATTTTTATAAAACTTGTCATATATTAAATTATTGATTTGGAAATTCGCTGAGTACGCAGGTCTGCTGCAACGGGGGTATTTAATTTAGGAACTTTGAAGTCTACTGATACTCAATGGGAACTCCCTGGTATTTTTTTCACTCTTGTGAGTTTTATAAATAAAGTGATGTATAATAAATCACATTTCTATGGTGTTTAAAAAGAAGAGTGAAAAACTCTTAAAAACGCTAAGCGTTTAGGTAAAAAGATCAGCGGTTATAGGGTTAAACCAAAAGCTAAACCATTACATTATTTAAAATGAGAACTATGTTACCACTGTGCATATATTACCAGAAAAAATGTTAAATGTACATGGTTTTTAGAGAGAGAAGTTTGTGAAGTACAATGATGTTTTTTTTAATAACTTAAAAAACCATAAAAAACACATTTTTAAAAACAATCTGTATTACAAAACAACCTGTATAATTGAAAAATTAAGTATTTAACTTTAAAATTAAATTACAATTTTTTGATAGCTTAAGTATACTTTGCTGGTGAACATTTATGTTCATCTATATTTTCTCTCTCAAGGATTCCTTAGATCATTTTACATATATAAGTGTTTAGTCATTGCTAATTTAGCTGTCAATTCTTTACACTCTTTTAATTCTTTGATTGTTATTGGTAAAAGCAATGTGTGCAAATGATCTTACCTTGGGTGGTTTGAATGGATATTCTGGTGAAAAGTGTATATCCAAGAAGAACACACCACCTTCATAAACAGAGCCTGGAGGCCCGAGAATAGTGGAAACCCACTCGTACAAATTGTCCCCCTTTGGGCCGGCACTGTAATTTAAACAATGAATGAGTCAAGTGATTTACAATGATTTACATAAAATAAGGCATATACATCAATAATTTGTATTGTGTTACCTGCAATTTGGTGGAGGGTCCAGTGTGATCTCAGCAAGTTCTTTCTGTATCCTGGAACAACAAAACAACATTTTAATGATCAATGATGATAATCAAACTATTGATACCAATTGAAGTAAACGAATGCAACAATGGAAACGGAACATCTCTAAAGGAGCCCATCGGACAGAGAGAATTGACGAAACATAAAAGTAAGGTTCATTCAAGGAACATTCAACAGCTTGGCGTACTGACGGTGTATTCCCAGTATGTCTTAAATAGCTTGATACTGCTGAGGGAAAATGTTGGCCAACTACCAAAGCGGGAGGACCAGCATCATTACCATACATGATGCACCCAAGACGTGGACATGTCTCGTTGCAAGCTAACATGAAGCAGAGGGGCTACTCCTTGCCACTACACAGATTTACAATAGGCTCCCTGACAATATCAGTAACCTAGGGAAGGGAGAATTTAAGAGGGCCCTAAAGAGCTATCTGGTTAGCAGGCCACTATATTCCCTACGAGAATCAGAGGCGGCACCATTTTTCACAATCTAAAAGTCCTCTGCCATCTTGTAAATAGTTTATACATTAGTTTTTAGTTGTTTTATAACAAATGACGCGATTCATCTGACGAATGTTGGTCATTGATCAAGAAAACAAGTATTCAAGTACGTATGATGTATGACATTTTATGTAATGTAATAACAAGGACATGTTAAATACGCAACAGGGGTAATAACACACAACATAAATTATTTATTTTTATGATCTGCTGGAACGGGTTATCAGTTACTAGAACAAGATTAGTAACATGGAACAACTTAATACTAAATAATGTATGATTGCATTGTAATGTTACATATTTCAATTATTCTTCTATATCATTTAGTTTTTAATACATTTAAATTATTTAATAAACCGCGAACACTTGAATAAAATTCACCCGCTGAGCCGAAGAAAAATACCTGATATTTTGAAAGGGATGAAGATAATTTTTTTTCTTGTACAGTAGAACCCCTCTAATCCGTCATTTGGGACCGGGACCAGAAATTATATTTTATGAGGAATAAGAACAACCTGCAATCTAGATACTCGATGTAACTATTAATAACGATATGCTTTATGTAAAATACAATGTCTTGCTGAATTTTATCGGTTTCTGGAGTACATTGGGTTGTTGACAATCGAATAATCATACTGCATCCTTGGACCGACCAATGACGTTCTTGCATTCCAATAGATGTATGAATGTATTGTGTAATTTCGTCATCTGCTTCAACACTTACGCTCGATCAACAATGTTCCGTGTCGTCGACATAATCTTAAAAGGAAAGTTTTGTTTTTACTTTTCAGTTTTAATGTTCATTTCAGTTCAGCTTATTTTATATAGTCTATCAGAAAGTTTGAATGCAGTTTTTATCATTCTTTACCAGATACTTGTTTAGCATTTTAAATATCTTACCTATTATCATAAGTTATCTCTTATAGCGATAAACACCGCATGACATATGAGTAGCCCACTGAACCTGAAACAATGGCTAGACACATGTCCCAAGAGTGACAAGTCTGCACAGGCTTGGGAGCCTGAGCATGGTCGGACTAACCGGAGTGATGGACCATTCAAGGTCGAATTCGAGGGGTTCTACTGTACTTTTATTATACTTATACTTTTATGTACTTATAGAAGTCATCATGGAGAAATAAAAAAAAAATATCAAAAATGATACCAAGCAAACCACCTCTAGACTACTTCATAACAGATTGTTACCGGATATAGGCACCCATGTCAATAAATCCTTCAGTATCTTCTTATTTAAATAAAAAAAATTAACAGAAAAATAAAGTCAAATCTAATACCTTTTTGCAGAAGTACTTAGAGCCTTTGACATTTTAGGGTTAGGTTTAACTTCCTTGCTTTCACTTTTGGCTTCAGGAACTGAGGTTGAGCCTCTACCTCTACCTGCACCACTTGAACCAGCTCCTGACATCTCAATACTGTAAAAAGCAAATACTCATGAGCTATGAAGAAAAAGTTAAAAACCTGCCTCCAGACGAGTTAGACAGGATGCTTCTAACATCATCATGATGATCAATAGTAGTACCTAAGGACATCAGCTGTCCCTGTCACAAAAGTTATATTAAATATTATCATACTAGCTGACCCGGCGAACTTTGTAACGCCTGACAGTAAATACATGTTAACTTTAAGTTTGGCCATGTTCTGAAGTCGAATAGCATTACGGTTTCATTGTGAAAGGTTATATAATCTAGGTTGCGGCATAGTGAATAATAATATTGAAACGATATTACATATTAATAACATTCCCATAAAACAAATAAATCTTAGTGAATTAATTCACAATTTTCAAATCCAATCCAAACCAAAACTAAGTGCAATACGGCTTTTATAGGAAAGATATACAACAGCTGATTATTATGATAAACGTAATAATATAAACATTGTAATTGTCATATAAACACGTGATTTTAATCAGACAGAAAATAAAAATATAAATACATTATCCCCCAAAACCGTAAACTATTAACGTGGTGAATAAAGCTGTTCATTTTTTACAGTACACATTTACTTCATAGTTTTTCATTAATGAATGATTCAGATGGCATTGGATAGTAAAGCTAATGGAAAGTAAACCAATCAGCTGTATCTAAGAAATCAAATGTTTTCATTGTAGACATTTTGTAAACAAACTTACTCTCCATAAGGTTAACATTAGAAATTTAAAACGTCATAAAATGGAAACTTATGGTGTTTTCGAAAATATTTTTTCACTAAAACCTTCTCGGACACATATAGAGCAACTTCCTAAAATTTCATGGCGATCGGATGAGTAGTTTGGCAACGCATAAAGGACATACATACAGACAGACATACATACATTCAATTTTATATATAGAGATTAAGATAAGTCATTTAAGACTTCACTTTTGCCCTTGTGGACTACAGTAGAAACCCTCATAACTGGTCTTGGTTTTCCCAATTTTTGGAATATCCAGCCATTTCCTAGAAGACATAACAAAATTTATTTCACACGGCTTACGGATGCATTAAGTATGCACTGGCTTCCGTTACTCAACCACTCTCACGGTTTTCGGAAATTACTACTCATTTGAACTACTGTACTAGTTTTAAAGGCCATATTTCACCAAAAACTAAAACCACCAACCTAACCTAAAAAGGTTATGGTACAAGGTAATTTGTTATGGCATATTTCTAGTAATGTGATCAGAGATGACTTTAAACTGTTGGTTATCAAGAACCACTCACTATTTTTAGCTCAACTGGTAAGAGTAACTGTGTTTTTGCATTCAACTACAGAAAAGACTTTTCCAGCAAAATAATCAAGCTCCTTTACTCTTTGTTAGTAACAGTTCTTTTCTCAGAACCACTGGACTATTTTTGGGTTATGTTTACTTGTTCATGTCAGCCCAATGTCAAGACAGTTAGTTCATTGCTACCTCGATTTACTCTGAACTTCCATATGCTATAAAAACCCAGTAAAAAAAGTGAGATCACATCCGGCCCAAGCATAACTAAATAACACACATTTCTATTCAAGTTTGGTAAAACACAGGACTAAACCAAAGTATCCTTATAATTAAGGCATTTTTTTAAATGAGACACTGAGATACATATGGACCATGTATGCCATTGTATTTAGATAAGATAACTAAAGATCAGGAATTCCAAGTTTGCTTGTTTATACACTGCAGCTTTTGAAGGAGCTTATAAGGTACGGTACTTAAAAATATAGTGATCCTTATAATTTATTATTGTTTACAAACATGTTAAGGCATACAGACCAATTAATTAGTCTCACTTCCTTCCATTTAAAGACATCACAGAGACTGATTGAACGCCGTATCCGTTGAGTGGTACGGCAATTCGTAGTAACCCCTTGCAGAGGAAACATTTCTTCCGGGGATATCAAAAGACAGTGATCTCCACCAGCTGGTAATTATTATTGAGGATGCCCCAAGTGGATATACCCCATGCTGCATAGTAAGTTAATTCAGGTAATAACCTTTATTATGACCCAAGGAAGTATCCACTAGGGGATGTCCTCAAGGAGAGGTCATTTTCCCATTCTGAGATGAATCCTTCTGGTCTCTTTAGACTAGGGTCCATAATATCATGTCTAAGCTTATGCCGATGATATAGCTATGGGTGAACAGGGAAAATTTCAAAAACAATCACAAACATCATGAACGAGGGTCTAAGATGCATTAATGAGTGATAGCGGAGAACACTAATGATTCAATCTCGCTAAGAATGTGATGTTCCATTTTCAAAAAATAACTGTTTTGGAGACTTGAAAAACTTCAGCCTCTACCAAGAACCAAACACAGCTGAGACAGTTCTGTCTTGGTGTACTGCTTGATAATAAGCCGACATGGATTAAGTTCGTCCTTCCAAAGCAATCAACAGAGCGTAATAGTCTCTCATGAGTACTATTTGTTCCGTTGGCACAAAATGGGGACTCAAGCCTCATATCAGCCATTCGCCGTCATGACTCCAGATTTCATATGCCTTACTTGTACATGGTGGCCAGTGATACAGTAGATAAGTTGGGCAAACACTCAAGTCTGCAAAGACTAGCAGCATTCCCTGTACTATGAGGAATTTTTCTTGTTTTTATGAGGGAAGTATTTTTGTAGCTGCCCAGAAAGTATTAGGCCTACTGGTTTTAAATTTTTACTTTCTCTTATAATTATAATTATTAGTATTTGTGGACTCGTTATAAAAGCCGGGCTAAGTACCAAGCACCTACTCAGTATAAAAAAGGCTATGTTCTATTCATAGTGGAAGTAGTTCAATAGAACTACAGTCATTAGACTGCTCAAAGATAGTGCCATGGGCTCAAGTAAAGGTTTTATGTCTCTATCTCGAAACAATGTTTTTGGCACTTAGCCTGGTTTTTATAACCAGTCAACATTTGTGCATCTGAGTGTCATAACCAAATTAGTTGACAAAAACAATTTGAGCCAGAAATAATTTATTATAGCCTATAAGTATTCTAAAGATAGAAAATTTAGGTATAGAGGTAACATTTTGAACAATTGCCCTACAACACTTGATCAAACTTTATGAGACGTGACTGTGTGCAGCAGACTTGTCACGTCTCACACTGTTCTGTAGCACAAAGATAGCAGTAGAAATGATTGTACCAAAAAATTGTGTTTGGCCTGATTATCTTTAGAAAACATAACCTAGAAAAAAATGAAAAAAGGTACTATAAAAGGTTATCATTTCAAATTGATTAGGTTCAATCTATTAGGCTACCTATATTTTAATTTGATCATTCCAACTGTAACCTAGTATACTAAAACATCTACACTTTTACTTACTTTTACCGGTAATCACCATACCTAACACCCTAAAATGCCCCGACCAATTAGGTATTATAACGACCCATAGCTCTAAGGTTTATTATATCTAAATTACAGATTTCTTTTCTCTATTGGAAGAATTAAATAACCCTATCACAGACAAAAAAACTGAGTAGGGTAGTGTAAACTTGCAAGTTTCAGAATCCTACTAGATTGTGATAAATAATCATTTATCACATATCATTTATTTTGGGGTTACTTACAAAGACTAGCCAAGTAGGTGAATACTCTGCAAAGTAATCAAAAGCCCAATGAACAAATTAAGAAGGGTTCAATTTAATCAAAAAGTAAATTAAGATTTGGTTTTCAAAATTGAACCCTCAAAAATAATTACAACCCAGTTTTTATTGTAGTTCTTTGTTTTACTGAAAATTGTGAGGGCAAGTTAAATGTTGTCTTAATAAAAACTGAAGCAAACTGACCATACACTTGGTTAGTTTCTGGTTGTGTATGTTTCCTGGAGGCCTATAGTAAAATAAAATAACAATATTAGCCTGTACAGGAAGTCTGAATCAATAACATGAAGACTCCACCATGAAGTCCAAGGAATGTCAAGGGCAAGTTTTAGTTATTTAGTTACCAAATGGGAGATGACACAGTGGACAAATCAGTCATTCAAACTCAGCATATTTTACTTATTTGAGACATTTCTAATTGTAATTGGACTTCCGGGAACGAGAGAAAAATATCTAAATTTGTCTATATTTACGTACCGACAATTATACTACTTGCAATACTGATCACAGAACAGAGCCAAATTGAGAATAAAAAACAAGAACTAGTCAGACCGAAATAGATAAAAATTTCAAATGCTTAGTGACGCTATGTTATTTCTAGAAATTAAGTAGAATTGTAGTGATTTGAAGACTTTAAAAATAAATAAATAAAGGCTCTATTGGTAACGTGATGGAGGAAACAATAAAATAAAGAACGTCCTATCTAAAATGCAGGTGACCGGCAGCCATTCCTTTGACTAATCAATCTGGTTGTGGGGAATAATAAAATATTTAACTTTAAACCACTTATAGAACTCGCATTAAAGAATATTACAATGGAAACCTAACCTACCATTGATACCAATAAATAAGAAAACATACTTACAAATCCTAGAACGGTGTAAATAAATCCATACACTACACACTGAACGAGAGGGAGTAAGAAGGGGCTTACATAGGGGTAAGCTCCTGCGGGTGGAGGGGAACAACTTTGTTCGGATTTATGTCGCATGTCGGAAATGCTATGGATTCTCGTTACATAGAAGAACAACATAATAATAGTTGTAGTATAGATCAATAAAAATGTCTGGTAAAATGTGACAACCAAAACGTAAATCTGAAAAATTCTGTGTCTGTCGAAGTATTGAAGTATTTTATTTTATCGTTACAGTTTTATTTTATCGACTATGAAAATGTGTGATTGGGACGATTCCAGTGTATTACAGATATAATATTGCAGTTGGTATTGTGACATTAAGTTATGTCCTGATTTAACAACAATTCCAATCCTCACCAAAAGTTTTTAAATGGATGAAAATGCCAATTGAGAAAATCGAAGGTTTGCCATTAGATTAGATTACCATTTGAAATGGCGACCTACCAAGGTAGGTATTTTAAGCCAAGTATGAATGAGAAATGATTGTGGCGCGATCTTATTCTTATTGTAGTTATACTTTGCTGAGGGTGGAGCCAATACACTCAAAAAAATAAGTGGACTTCATACCTTAACCTAAAATAAACGGTATCAGTGGTCTGACACGTACTTTCTCTTAAGTCAATTTAGACGACAATATTTAATGAAACCATGATATTCTTCAACGTTTATCTAAATATAAGAATTTATTATCTAAATCATAATCATAAAATTTCTTAAAGTAACAATAAGACAAACAATATTAAATTAATTGTTAGAATTATATGGGGGGACTACCGCCCCTGTAATAGATCAGATTAGATTATTGAAATGGCAACCATACCACAAAGTAGGTATTTTAAGCCAAGTATGAATGAGGATTGAGGCAGAGAGGAGCGGTTCCGTTCATCTATGATTGAGGTTATGATTAGTGTAGTCTTGTTACTGACTAAGGCTGATATGTTCTTTAGCCAAGATTGATTGGCCCTGCAGCCGATGGCAACTAAGGGACCTACAGTTAAACTTGGAGTCCGAACCATGGCCTCTGAATTACGAATTGGTCTAGTTGTGAGGATGGTTTTTAATAACATGCTTTTGTCAGTGGTTTTGTGATGTGGTTTCGTGATTTTGATGTGGGTGATTTGACCTTACGCTGCATACCAAGTTTAATGGAAAATGGTAGGGAAATAAGGAAGAAATTGATTTTTTAATATTCTCCATAAGAATAACTGTGGGCACTCTCAGACAATATACTGAGTTTACCATAAACATTAAATTTAACTTTTCTGGTACCGTTAGACTAATGAATCAAAATACTAATTTGTTTCATGTTTCAGCTGGTTTTAATTGATTGGTAAAGTTATACTTTTCCTTTATTGTTTTCACAGAAAAATAAAAAATTTAACTTTTTTACTTTTAAAAGCCTATACATTTTATACATCGATATGAGGGTGGTGTCATTTTTTCATCTCATAAGGACTATGAATTATTTAATTTTCATCAAAATTGTTAGAGTCGTTTTTGAGAAACTTTAATTTTACGTGTTTTTCGGGGGTTTTAAATGGTAAAATATTCTTAAAAATCTCAAGCTAAATTAACTTGGAAGCTAGAGGGGCTAAGCCCCTCTGGCCTGTAATGTTTGTTTATGTTAAGCTTATGAAGAAAAGACGTGATGCATTTTCAATATATGCATAAAATATGAAATAATATTAACAGCTGGTTTTGTGTTGTTTTATTTTCACCAGTCGACAACTAACGTCATTTAGCGTAATTTTCAGCGAATGCGTGTGTGTTTAAATAAACGGTACCAGTGGACTGACACATACTTTCTCCCTTAAGTAAATTTAAAAAAGACAATCTGTAATAAAACTATCATGTTCTACAAAGTAATTCTAAATATCATTTAATAATTTATTGTTCAAATGGTATGGGGGAACCCCCCCCCTCGGTAATACCAAGCTTTTTTGAGCTGGTTTTATTTGGTGATTTGACCTTACACTTCATACCAAGTTTCATGGAAAACGGGTGGAAAGTAAGGAAGAAATTGATTTTTTTTACATTTTCCATAAGAATAACATTGGGCGCTGTCAGACAACGTTCTGCGTTTATCGTGGACAGTAAATTTAACTTTTCTCTGGAACCGTTAGTCGTAGACAAATAATTCTATATACTAATTTGTTTAGTTTTTTAAGCTGGTTTCAATGGTACCAGTCAAGTTATACTTTACTTTTATTGTTTTCGCTGAAAATTTAAAAATTTGATTTTTTTGACATTTAAAAGCCCATAACTTTTGAACCGTCATTTTTACAGACATGCGGGTGGTGTCAAATTATTTAGTGCTCTGTGCACTATAAACTATCAAATTTTAATCAAAATCGATAGAGCCGTTTTTGAGAAATTTGGATTTTTCACGTTTTTTAAGGGTTTTTAGGGGTGAACTACCCTTAAAAATCAAAAATTCAAAAAAATGAAAAAAACGCCTGGAGATACCGTGAATATATACATACATGCCAAATTTCATCTAAATCGGACCAACGGGGTAGGCTGTGGCACTGTACACATCCAGACACACACACGGACACACGGACACACGGACGGACAGACATCACGTCAAAACCCACTTTTTTGGATTCAGGGGACCCCAAAACGGATATATCCACCCTCAACTCAAATTCGAAAATTTTGACGAAAACAATACTTTCTCCATATACTACGTATAAGGGGAGAAAGTAAAAATGTATAGATTACTGGTTAGTTTGTTTGTCTTAGTGTAATTAATTATTAGTTGTTTTTGTTTTGTGTGAGTGGAATTAATGAATGTTAGATTACGCCAGTATTATTTCAACCATTGTCGCGTTACAGAAAATTCAATCTTTCCTATATAAGCTGTATTGTAGTTAGGTTTGGTTTGGGTTTAAATTAGATTGATTAATTTTTAATCAATCCACTTAGATTTATTTGTTTTGCGGGAATTAAATATGTCTTATTGTTTCAGTATGTTTATTAATTATGACGCGACCCAGAATATCTAAACTTTCACTAATCGCCCCGAACAGGTTAGATCCTGGCTAGACTTGGTGCATAGAACGGCCATTGCCAATCAGATCACACCCTTGTCGACACCGTTTTGACCTGACCTTTACCATCTAGAACACAAGTGCTTTTAGCCTTGGTAATATTTATCATTACCTAAAAGAAAGATGTTTGTATTTACTTCCCTGCGGGAAATAGGTTAATCATGGATATGTCTAAAGGGAATGGTCTCAGTTCATCTAAACAGCTGTTCTACTTCCTTTATATTAAAAATTAAATGGTTTCTATGGAAACCTGTTACATGTTTTCCATCTTAAAAATCGCCAACACCCCCCCCCAGAGCTAAGACATATCCATGTCAAAACTGTCAGAACCTGGACCATACCAAGCCAATAGAGGCCAATCACCTAATTCCTACCCGTCTCTTTACAAGATTGTAGCCGAGTCAAATTTAAAGAATAGACCATACCAATACCTACTACCTATACCTATATCTACTGAACCAGCTTGCTGTCTAATACTAACGACTAGTATAAACAATGTTTTCGTATGAATGAGACAAAACTATCCAGATGTACAAGTAAATACGTGGGCGTGTAATGTAGCCATTGGTAAAAAATATCGAATTACCAAGCACCATGTAAGTGTTAGCTATTTAATTTTTGAAACACAAATTTATAGCTTTGTGTCATATAATTGAAGAAGTTCATTTATCTTCAAACGTAGACCTTGGTGGCCGGTGTCAACAATGTCAAGTTGATTTTTCGGCGTCAAACGCGTCGTCATGTAGTTTGTATTGCCAAACGTTACTTAGGGTCTTAGCCTATCCACTAAGGACGCCACTCCACAGCAAGGGCGAAACATTTTTGGCAATGAAAACTACACGACGACGCGGTTGACGACGATAAAGCAACTTGACAATGTTCATTGATGTTGGCGCCTTCAAAGAATTTGTGACGCCATCCACTATACTTGACATTGTTCAGTGTTGCGATTTGAAATTCCCAGGCGCTTTGTGATTACCAATACAGTACTTTAGATCAATGGGTTTTATTATGTCTATGCTAACACTTCAGTGATTAAATATTATATATTTTGGAACCACTCAATAATAAATAATAATGCTTGAAATTTTGTACTTAAATATCTTTTTTATTAAAACGTTGTAGAATTTTAGTTTCATTTCATTAATTTAGGTAGTTTGGTATATAATTAAAAACCTGAACAATGAGGTAACACCAAATATGCATATTTATTTAGTCACAATAGAAAAGCAATACAAAGGAGTTAAAATAACCTTTTCAGATTTTAGTTTATACGCTGTTTGTGACGATTTTGTTGATTTTCCTTTTTGACTAGTTGTTGCAATTTACACCAATGGTTCTAATTAGATAATGTAGTATGTATAAATATATTCATATATACAGGGTGATCATTAAAGTCGGGGACAAACTTCGAAGGATGATAGTACTCATCAAAATAAACAAAAAATGCCTTGTAAACATATGTCGAAATATTCTTCGTTTAGCCGCTAGCCGCCATTTTGCATTTTACGAAAAATTTTACAGCACAAGAACTATTTAAGCTGCAGAAACAAAACTTTGCACACATATTTATTGGCCAAAGAGAAAAAATATCATCAATGTATCATATAGTTTGCTTTTATATATTCAAAACCGCAGCTGTTAAAAATCTTTTAATTTAAATAACAAAAACCTTTAAAAAAACTTAACTAAAAATTAACTTATAAAACTTAAAACTTTATAAAATTTTTACAAATTATAAAAAGATTTTAGTTTTAAATCTAACAAGACTTTGTTGAACGAAACCCGTCTACGGATAAGCGAGAAAATCACTATTAATTCATGTGCACCGCCGCGCGGTGGAGGCGGAGGCGCAAGGGCTTTGTAAGCTAACATTAATATCTCGCTTATCTGTGGACGGATTTCGTCCAACAAAGTATCGTTAGATTTGAAATTAAAATTACAATCCTTTTATACCACGTAACAATTGTCTTAAGTGAATGGTTTTGTTGTTATTAAAATTAAAATATTTTTTCCTTATTTATCAACCGTTTTCCGTGAAACTTGTTAAGCAGCTCACGGTCAAATCTCCCAATAACAGTCACAAAATACTCTTTTATAATCCCAAGGGCGGGTGGGGGTTTTGAGCTTCTCTCCAAAAATGAGGGAGGAAAACGTGTCAGTTTACTGATAACGATAATAATTTTTATTAAGTTTATTTCTAAAATCCTACTTATTGACAGAGTACATCGTTGTGATCCGCAAGTACGGCATTTGCAGACAACCCAGCTAGGAGGCTGGTCAGCTGGAAGAGGCCAACGACCCGCGCTCACGACAATGGCCTCTACTATCGATAATCTATCGAAACAAAAAATCGACTTATATAGTCCATACGAATTATTCTTAATAAAGTTTATTTGGACAACGGGTTGATAATCTATTGATATTATAGCATAATATTCTTGGGTTGACTTTTTAAACGTATGATCACTAAAGTTAATATTTTTACCTAAATTAAAGACGTATGGTGAGCACAGTGGAATAAAGTGACACACAGGAGATATGACAGTGTATTGAACAGTTGTAATTAGTGCAACAGTTCACATATTTATTGGTTTTCTTTAATTTAAAATACTCCATTTTAATATTTTAACCAAAGAAAATTGTTGCATTTTTAACGTACAATTAAAAAAGTTAAAATAAAGAGAATTTAAGAATATGTATGATTTTAATATAAAACGGCTTATTATTACCACTAGGACGAATGTAGCCCATTGTTGTAAGTTGACACATAGTGTTGCTATACATATCGAAACCACCTATTCGATATATACACCGACCTCCCATCCGATGAGTCGACCTGACCCAGGGCTCATCCTGCCAACCAGTCTCCGGGCTCAGTCACCATGGTTTTGTTGCTTCCTGTGCTTCATCTCCTTCCCGTTCTTCTAGGGTCTGTCGAGGCCGGATCCTTAAGGTAGGGCCTATGATAATCCATGATAACAACAACATCCTTTTAATTAGTGATTACGATTAATTAATACAAATTATAAAGATCGTTCGGAAATCTTTCATTTTCTACGAGTTAAGATTACAATTGTAAAAGTTACTAAATAAAATAAATCTTAATGAAACTTATAACGCCGTATTGAAGTATGAATGTGTTCCCTTAATTTTAAGTGCAATCTACCATACCGAGGTACTGCAGTCGTTATATATATATCTTTTAATTGTTTACATAAAGGATATTATCAGTATGCCTGATAACAATTACTAAATATAAAACTCGTATTTCTAATAACGCAATTAATTATTTCAATAAACCTGATTAAATAATATATGAGATGTCATGAAGTAGTGTGTTTGTTGACATTAAGAGGTCCACGCCGCCGTGCGTTGCGCCTGCGCCGAACAGCTGTGAATAAAATGCAGGAGCGTTGTTCAAGTGAAGGATAAACTTATAATACATATTAAATCAAATTTCACATATAATTATTATTATTGTTGCAGTAGACAGCCGGATTTGATTTAACGTGTTTCTAATTAAAACAATAAACAAAATTTAGTATTTTGAACATCTCCCCGATATTTTAACACGATTTGGCTGCATGTGTGCATTGGGTCATCAATTAATAATGATCCTGACAACTGATTTAGCTTCTTTATTCCTAACAAAAATGTGCCATACAAATTTATGACACTAGGGTTGTTTAAAAATTATCTTATGAATACTATGTAAGGGGTAATATCAGGTATTTGGTTATAAACAATAGTTATTTCAGATTCTTAAGGATGGAAGGATAATAAGCAACTGGCTAGCCATACGCTTACTGTATGAGACTTCGGTGCAAGAGGTCACGGGTTAGATTCCAGGGATGTCCACATAAATTTGAAAAGTTTGAGAAATTTGGCTGCTTTCCTTTAGAAGCGTTTGTAGATTTCTTGTAAAAAAGCCATTGGTGGCGACGTAAAAAAATAACATGTGCTATTTTTGAGGTTAATGTACAGTATCAGCCAAAATAAACAGTACTGAAACTGAATCAGCTGTAGTTGCCTTCTCGATCAGCTGATTTAATTGGTGATTGTTGCCACGGCTTCGCGTTTATTACTTCTTTCTTATTTGGGGTTAGTTTTTTTAACATGGTGCTTACAACTGTAGAAAAAACTTTTATCGTAGAGCATTATTTTCGCTCATACGGAAATGGACGTGCGGGTGGTCCAAGCTTGTCACACACTGCTTTACGTTTTCAGGAACATTTCCACAAAAACCCGCCTATTAATGCTGTGATTCTTAGTGTTGTTTAAAAATTTCGAAGAACAGTGTTTTGACACAGCGAAAGGGCTTTTCAAGTCGCCCAACTACTGTCTGTACAAATGAAAACCACGCAAGAGTGTTGCAGCAAGTGTTACAGTCACCGAAAAGAAGTCTAATGCGAGCTTCTCTTAAACTGAATATTAGCAATACGTCAATGAGAAGAATGTTCAAAAATATTGATCGTTTTCCCTACAGGATACAAACTGGACAACCATTGAACTGTATAAACGAACTATCCAGAGTTCAGTACTGTGCTTCAATGTTAGCAATATGCTATGAAGAACCTGATTTTCTGAGTGATGTATGATTTACAGATGAATGTCATGTGCACCTTAATGGTTACATAAACAAGCAGACAACACGTTTCCTTGGATTTGAACGTCCTGACATTGTTGTAGAGAGGCTACAGCATAGTAAACGTATACGTGATACGTAACGTGATTTATTTGGTGCGCTGTGTCAGGGAGGGGTATGGTGGGACCATACTTTTTTGAAGGCATTAATGGAGAGACTGCCTCATGGAGAGTGTTGCCTCAAATTGAACGGGGGTCATATTAAACATGCTATTACCCGTGTTTAACCGATTTTGCTTCCTTTGACTCGTATGTGTTGTTAAAATTTATACGTAGAATAAAGTATTACCATTTCAGTACTGTTTATTTTGGCTGATATACTGTATTAGGCAAGGATTATTTATTTAACTTCTTAGACAATCCTCATCGTTCTAGGTACTTGACCCGAATAAATGAAGTACTAGAGAGAGAAAGTTATCATTTAGATAATATTATTAAAATCAAAGATCACTTTAATACGATCCAATTTTGAAATAACATCTCGGCCTTTCATGTGACTTTAAAAAAATAATTTTTGTAGACCACTTTTTATCTTTATAATTATTGTTTTTGATCATGAATATCTACACTATCTATAGATCACATAGCTTCAGACAATTATTTTCCTGTCGGAACTCTATCGTATGGAAGCAACTTCTGGTAATCTCATCTCTTTGAATGTACTGACTCAAATTACCGTTACCGTACTATGGATGTATTCTCTCTCCACCGCTTTGTGATGATCTAAGTGTGATTCCACACATTGAGAGGTGGGCCTATAAATAATCGTACATTGTATTTAAACGTGTAATTAACTATCCAGAGGTTACACAAGTATGTAACATCTGCTCCTGTTGGTGTTTCAGATACGACCAGACACAGACCGGCGACACCAACATTCACCTGCAGGTCAAGAATGTCGAGGTGTTGGCGTTACTGGACGACGTCGCTCCAGGCGAGGTAGACCACTACCTTCAGTAGTGACAGTAGCTACTACAGTATCTGCGATGATTATACAGTCATATCCATCACGGTCAATGTCTATTTCGCTGTACTCATATAAAACACTCATACATAAGGCGCTTTTTATAAGGAAGGTTTCAAGCCATAAACTTAACTCCCATTTGTCAACTAATCTATTATTTATACTGCACAATACGATTTAATATTTTTCAAAATATATTCTGTATACATAGAATACAAACAATAAGCCATGTATATTTTGTATATTCCCTAATCGCGAATAGTTGCATGTTTAGAGCTTAACTGGAGGAGAATGTGGGAATGCCGGTATGTTAACCTGTCAGATATTTAGTATTGGTAAAAAAAATTCGCTAACAAAATTTGAGGGGCTATTATATACATTGATGCCCAATATACGCGTATATTGCTTGTAACATTTAACGAACAAAATAATTACTGTATAATTGTAAGTGACAATGGCCCCCAGCACACATCAATCATTCTGCAAGAGCCTTGACATCAACCATGCCCGGATTACTCCTTATCACTCGCAAAGCAACGGTCTAGCAGAGCGATGTGTTAGAACATTCAAGGAGAGGGGAGAATAGTGGTACAATCCACGATAAGTTAAACGAATTTCTGTTTGCATACAGAACGTCATCAAAGAGATCGACTGGCAAAACTCCGGCCTTCATGATGTTTGGAAGAGAATTACCGTCCTAGCTGGATTTTCTTTTCCCCGATGTGGAGGGGAAAATGGATTAGGATCTCATGCAACAACGGAAAAACAAAAACCCATCCAAGGTGAAAGTATTTTGAAGAAGGTGCAAATGTTTGGTTACTTAACCAATCGGGTGCTTGGTATAGGAAGGGAAACATAGTAAAAGTAAGTGGACCCTACTCCTATCTGGTAATTGTAGGAGATGCCATGCCGATCATGATATCTGGTGATTGAAGAAGGGGGGTAGTGTAGTGTACCATATGTTTAATTGTAATAATATTTTTGTTTACTTTTTCTTTCTGGCTTGTCAACACTTAACCTCCAATACACATTACTTGTTTTTGCATATTATTATTTTATATTTGTACAATTTGTTAATAAGTCAAAGTATTCCTCATTAGTGGGGCGGTAGAATAAGTACCAGAAATAAATTTTTAAACTAATTAAGTAAGTGCTCATTTCAGATAATTAACTATAAAATAAATTAGTTGTATTTATGCCACAGTACGACTACGACTATAACGACTTCACGGAGAAGCCCCACAAACCTTCCAATAGTTCCGCCAGTAGTTCGCCGTTTCCTCCGGTAGAGGCCGCCAGCAACACTACCTCCGATGCAACCGTCACCGCCACCAACACCACCACCACCGTCGACGTGGAAGGTTCCAGTACTGCCAGTGCGGCGGTGCCCGAGGAGCCCCTGCTGGGACCCACCACAGCGGCCACGGCCAGCGCCCCCGACGCCTCCCAGGCGCCCAAGAAGACCCGACGCTGCGGCGCAGGCTTCTACCGCGACACCCTGGGACGGTGCAGGAGAATCAGGAGGCCCCATCTCCAGTAAGTCAGGTGACTGATTTTTACAGCCTATAAACTTGACCTCTATTTTCTTACCTTTTAAAATATTATGTTTTTATGATAACAAAATTTGAAACCCCATTTTTAATACAGTATTAATATTTCAAGTACTAAGACGGAAATGCCTAAATATAGTAAAACTCCGACCGTGAGCATGAATTAGCAACTAATAACCAATTCCAAAGCTCCTTTCACACAGCAGGGTTTCGTGCTTGCCGGGGGAGGGGGCATTTCAATAGTGGTGCGAAGAAACGCATGACACAGGCACGGCGATGGGTTTTCGCACTATTGTAAACTTTTTTACTGGTTAGTTTTACATACTAAGATTCATTAGTTGTTCCATGAAAGAAGAATGCCAATAAAGAAATTCTAAAATGGACCTTGAACTTGGTAATGTGTATACACTTTATTGTAGGAAATAAGTTCCGACCGTATGTGACTGTAGATTTATGTTGGAACTATAAATAAATTAATTATATGGTTAATTCTGCAAAATTTACAATTTAATTTTAATAATATTTTCAACAAACTTTGGATGCGGTTGAGTTTTACTTATTATTAATTACTAGTTCATGATCCATTTAAACTTCCCAAATGTTTTTCTAGGATGCTGGTCAACCTAGGTCGGAAAAAACCGACCGAGAATGTGGCAGAAGCGTAGGCTGCCATCCTTCCCTCCTGAGACGCAACACTTGACCTCCGAGTTGTGTTACAGTGCTACAGTAGTTGAGAAAAGTAAACGTGCGTTTGTTACTTATTTCCACGAATCAAACGACTTGTGGATGAACTAGCACCACGTTTGAAAAATCATCATTATGGATTTATTTTTTATTTTTGTTAAAAATACACATGTATTTATATTTAGACGTTGTAAGTTGTCTTTTCTTAACTTACAACAAATAGAATAAATGTTTTTGTTTGGGACCTCAGAGAATTTTATTCATCCCACTATAATGTAAATTTAGAACTATTTTTTAGAGGTGTCATGACGACATTTTTTATTTTTACTATCTCTCGCGTGTACATGAAAAAAATGAGAAAAATTGTTTAGTCCAAAAATTGTGTGTGTGTGTTTTCAAATTTTTATTTTTAGGAATTTCCACACAAAAAAGTCCAAACACATTGCTTTGTAATTTGGGGCTCCAATGTTAATCTTAAGGAGGGTAGGAAAAATTAATATTTAACTTATTAACCTATATTCTTGAATGAAACTTGGTATTCAGCTTCATGTGGTTGAGATCCATCCGTTAATGCTTAAAAATCATGGTCTATGTGTTTATCATGACAGCTAAACTGCATACTCTTTTCCCATGTTAATCATAAAGAGAATAGGCAAACTCCTTTATTTATGGACAGTCATGTTGACAAAACAAAATAAAATTATTTATTGTAAAAACACCTACTTTCAATTTTCCTAACAGCAGCAAACCTACATACTCGTGAATTTAGAAATCTGTGAATAATACAGCTTCTGTCAAGAATTAAGTCTTGCATTTTATGAAATGAGCTCTAGTGCAAATTCAAGTGCAGTCCCAAGTGTTGGACGGTGTTGATCCGAGGTATTATTGAACCATTGAGTTGGATGGAAGCGTTTATATCACAGTTTGATGACATTGAGTTGGATGGAAGCGATTCTATCACAGTTTGATGACATTGATGACTTTGAGCAATTGCCTTTGAACCTCTAATTTAACACCATTTTTACCGTTAAGCCAATATTATTTTAGTTTGGGTTTTCAGGAATTAAAAAAGAATGATCAAATTTAAAATTTGGTGAAAAATGGAGTAGCAAAAATATTAGTTAGCATCTAAAGTAGTAAATAACTAAAGTAGTTGATATGGTTATATACCCAGGTATAAAAATTGTTTGTTCGAATAACATAATGAATTACAATGTGTATATTTAACTAATGATATTGACTTGAACAATTAAATCTCAAATCTGGCAAAACTTTATCATCTTAGCTTTAACTTCATTATCTGAACTAGCCCGTAGGTCTACGTTAACTGACACAGCCTCGACTTCATCTTCAACCGCCACCTGTGACGTCCCACGCCACTTACACCGGCGGCTGATGCCGCTTCTGCTCCTACACCATCTGACGTCTTCACCACTATGAGTACATGTGCTAGTGATGGTGGAGTGCCCATTAGTAATCTCTCTAGTGAAATTGCACGACAAGAAATGCAATGTTTTGTAGATGTGCTCGAAGCAAGATGCATACAATCACTAGTTTAGATAATAAGTTTGTCAATTTTCATAATACCAACAACAATAACTCCTTTGTTTAAAAATATTTCCAAACAGTCTCATATCATGCTCGTAACACATTCCACGGTGGAGGAGTTCTGATTATATATGGCTAATCCCCTATTGAAAATTAAAGAGTTAAACATACTGGCAATAAATAAATTAGTTAAAGATAAAGAGTTTGATTGTGCTTTAGTCTAAGTAACAGTTTGTAATGAAAAAGTAAAAATTTCTGGTGTTTATCGTATACCACAACAATGTTTCTCTGGTTCTTGGATAAGCTGAATAGGCTTATATTATTTGAGATTTTGAATCCAACAGACCACCTGGAAAATAGTAAATGAAGAGGTTGGTAATAAAAGGATTTTTTATCTCAATTAAACTCAATTAAATTATCTTGGTTCTCTTGGTGGATCCACGTCCGTTCATCCGCTACATACTAACATCTTTTTCTCCCTCAGCCTGTTACCGACATTGAAATTTCATTGAAACATTATTTCTTCATTGGCTAGTAAATCTTCATTCGACTATGACGGTATCCTCATGACAAAATAAACTTGCATCTGATCAATTGAATAAAGAATAAACCACTAGCTCATGTTATAAACTCAACATTTATATCTAGCATCTAATCTGATAAATTAAAAATAGCAAAAATTAAACCAATGTTTAAAAATGCCGAAGGTCATGATGTATTGCGTGATTCCTATTGTCCTATTTCACTAGTACCTTCATTTTTAAAAATCTTTGAGAGAGCCATGAGTTTAAAACTTCTAAATTGTTTTGAAAATAATAAACTACTAGATTACGACCAGCATGGGTTTTGAAGTGGGAGGTCAGTTATTGTAGCGATTGTAGAGTTTTTGGAATCGGTAAATAGACTCAGTTGACAGGGGAGAAAATGCAGTTGGGGTCTTCATGGACCTTAGTAAGGCATTTGACAGCGTTTGACACACCAAGCTACTGAATATTTTAAGCTCCATGGGAGTTACGGGTAGGGCCCTTTCCTGGTTTAGAATGAAAGGAAAATCCTATTTACATGAAAGGAAACAATTCTTTGACATTACCTGCATTAATGAGCTAAATAAAAAATAAATATACCGCCACCCCTCAAATGATAAAATATAGAGTTGCCCAAGGTTCAATTTTAGGTCCGCTACTATTTATATGCTAATTAAAGGAAATGCCAAAGTTAGCTGGCTCTGGGAAGATGTGTCTGCGTGCCGATAATATAAACATACATTTTTCACAATGTCTCGTATTATAAAACCAAACAATTGACGTTTGAACATCTTTCTACAATCAATCAACATCTGAATAACTTAAACCTTACGGCCTAACGGCTCATAGAAATTTCTCATCTTTTCAAATAAATGCATCTATTCGAGTTTGGTTTTTGGCTGAAGTAGACATGGGTAGATTTTTAGTGAATTATAATGATTTATTCCCGGTATATATTCAAATGGATATTGCACGTTCGGAATATTAAATATACAACGTATGGGCAGCTGCCCAATTGAACTCAACAAAAAATGTGCATAAGATGCACAAATTACGTTTTCTGGAGAAAAAACTATCTTACCCGGGTTTATAATAACCTGCCACAAAGTATAATGAAAGTTCGTGAAAATAAAAAATAAAAAAACATTTAAAACAGTTTCTGTTGAAAACCCCTATGCACTCATTTAGTGAATATTTAGTTTAACCCTTTATATTTAGACAAATTGATAGTTTGCAGTTGATTTTTGTGAGTTCATATGTTGCAAGCATTATTCATGTAATTTTCCTACTTAAAAATAACATCATACTTAGAAAGTAATTTTATTTTAGTTAGTAGATAAGTGTGACGCCATATGAATGGCGTTCATACAGGATAACATGAGTTATCCTGTATGAATTTTTGAATAAAATATTATTGACCATTGACTATTATTGACCTTTTCCCTCTAAAAGTAAACTAGAGGGGGCAAAAGGCGAGCTTTTTAACGGCGGAGTCACCACATAACCCTCGCAGGAGCGGGGGTACTCATAAAGAGTTACCACCTGCCCCCCCCCAAAAAAAACTTTTTGTATGTTCCATAATCTCCAAGTACACGTCAAATTTCAACATTATATTCATACAGTTAAACGATAGCTTATACAGTTAGCTGATACAGTTAATAGCTTCAATGTATCATTTGTACTTCTATTTAGTTTTAAAATAGGATCAACATTATGTATCACTATAGCCAAAGTTTACCCGACTTAGAATCCTAAACTAATTGAAAGCCTTTTTAAAATGCAGTCAATGGTTAATTTTATAATGCTGTATATTATAATTATATCAACGATAGTTCTTCTATATTTCAAGTGTAAACCAAATAGAAAAGTACTAAAATAATATTTTTAATGGCAGTCTAAAAGTTATAACTTCTCCTCCCGAGTGACACCTACATTCAACTACATTAAGTTTAATTGAAATGAATTAAATCTTTCGCTTATCAACATTACGTTCATTGTATAAGAACTATGGAATATTTATTTAATAGCTTATACAAGTAATTGTTAGCTTAGTTTATGTTAGTTTTAATCCAGTTAAAAAGAATTAGATTTTTTGGTCTGTACATTGTTTGGAATTATTGGAATTATTTTTGGTTATTTTATGTTTTACAATCCAGATAGGTCGAAATGTGTCTTAAACTGGAGGTCCCTTGATTGCTAATTTCAAATTATACTATGTTAAAATGTTATCTCAATGTAAAGCAAATTTTACTAACTGAACACGTTTTGTAATATAATCTAAATATAATTTAAAATTAATACTAAAAATTGAGCTGAAAATTTATTTATCCTTTTTATTTATTTATTTTTTACTTATTTTGATTTAGGGTAAATGTTTAGTCATGGTAATAAGTATATATTTTTTAATACAGAGTCATACAACCCGAACAAAGGACGAGTTAACTGTTAGTCTATCATAAATTAAATGACATAAGGAAGGAATGTAAGATAGAAACTCTTTCCTCTCAACTGGAATTGTTTTAAAAACTATAATCGCATATGTCGTAAATTAGGCAGAACACTTCCTGTGGTAATTGATTCTATCCTCTTCCTTCACGTTAGTGTAGTCATGTGGAAATTGCAATGTTTATGCCATTAGGAAGTATTACTTTACCTTCTGTTTGAAGCAATAAACGCCGTAAATAATATTTAACTGCACGTCCACTACCGTTATATCTTTAGGCTTAACACTGAATGACAGATTGATTAACCAAACCTAATTTTTACCTCGTGTCTTTTCGTCACTATGTAAAAAACTTCATTGAGACAAAAACAATTTAAAAAAATGGTATTTTACAAAAAATAGTAACGATTATATAATATGTAAAATAACGTAATTTTAAATTTTTAACATTACTTTTTTTATAACCAGTATATTTATTTATAATCTGTTACATCAAATTATAACAATAAGTAAATGAGATAAAATACGAAATTGACATTAGTTGTTAGTGACAAACCATTGAATGAACTAACATCATTATAATTTAGATATAACTATTTGAATCGATCACTTAGATTTGTAAAATCGTGCCTCTTCAGCCGGTATACCGTCTCACTGTTGTCCAAAAGGTTCACAGCTAAGTAATTTGGATGGTTGTTGAGTTTTTTTTCATACTTATCACTGAATTTTGAGATTTCTTCACGAACAAAAGGAATTTTGAGATCACGATGAATAACTTGATTTGAAACATACCAAGGGGCTTGAACAATATTCCTAATAGTTTTTGACTGGTATCTTTGAATTATGTCAATATTAGTGTTGGAAGCGGTTCCCCAAAGCAGGATGCCATATATGTCCATGTTGGTTTCAATATTGTTTGATACACTAAAATTTTGTTTTCAACTGATAATTAACATTACTTAAAAAGTTTTTTGTCAATAACTTTGCTGCTTTTCAAACATCGAACATGCTCAATATTATTTATTGCACAGTTTATGGTTACCGAATGATTGTTATTAGCCGGTTTGTTGTTTTTAATGTAACACTAAAGTTAATCTATATAAATAAAATTAGAGTTTTGTCTGTACATTGCTCAGAAATATTAATATTTTAGTTATTTTTTCTTTTCGTACATTAGAGATGCCGAAACAAGTCTTATCTCAATTTGTGTCCGTCTGTTTGTCTATCTGTCTACCCGTCTGTTTGTCTGTGACGCTCCAGGAGGCATTTTACGGAATCTTCTCCGAAGAACGGGAGAACTGATACCAATGAAACTTATTTCATGCATGCTATACATTCTACAGAAAGTTTTTCAATGCTTGAAATTGTTCGCCGCCCCTGGAAAAGTAAATAACGAGCCTTCAAACCCATTTTTACGCGATATTAGTTGTATTTTGCTTTCAGTGTTTAATGAATCACCTACTGGTAATAATCAGATGTCTTTGTAGTTTTGACACTAAATCTTTTAAGCATTAATCATTGATTTTGAGAATACGTGATGCTTAAGTGATTTAATAGAATAAAAAACAAATAACTATCAATTTAAAATCAATATTAGTTTGTTTACATTGATCATTGATTATAAACGAATTTTAATACTATAATTATACAAATGTTCTGATCTAATCCAATTAATTTTGTCATGTTAATAAGTATCTTTTTCCCTAACACAGAATCCTACAACCCGTACTATGTACGGGCGTACTGCTAGTAATATAATAAAACACATTTTAACTCTCAAGCAGCATGCATCACATATCAGCAGTAGCCCACTTCTGTCAACCGCTGATATGAATTGTTCAAGTCCATTTGAGAGTATGCGTTCTGTTTTTACACAATTCTTTCCATTGTACTTTCTCCCCTAATGGAGAGAGATTGTTTTTGTAAACATTTTCAAATTCGAGTTGTGAGTGGATTTATCCATTTTGAGGCTCCCATAATCCAAAAAAGTGGTTTTCGGACTGATGTATGTCTGTCTATCTGTCTGTTTGTGTACAGCACCCCAAACCACACTGATCATTTAATTTTTATGAAATTTTTGACAAAGATGCACTTTGGCTATGTCTCAACGACTTTTTTTAAAAATATTTATTTATTTTTCATGCTAGTTTACCGGTAAAAATGGAAAAATACAAATTTCTCAAAATTTCGCTCTAACGATTGTGATTAAAGTTTAATGATTTATAGATTTTAAGGTCCAAAATAATATGACACCACCGTATATCTGTAAAACTATTGGTTCAAAAGCTATGGGCTTTTAAATTAAGCAAATAAGTACTTTGAATCATTAGTGCACGACTAACGGTTCCATATAAAAGTTAAATTAAATGTTCATGGTAAACGCAATTGTCTGAGATTACCCAATGTTGTTCTTATTGAGAATATTAAAAAATCAATTTCTTCCTAAACATCAAAAGAATTTATACAAAATAATTATATAAATAAGCTTACCAATGAGTAGAGGATTTGAAAGTTATTATTTTGGTATTTATAGCTTTAAAATATTGGGGAATCTTCCTAATCTATCTAATGGAGCCATTTGATGTTTTTTTAATAATAGTGGCAACTTAAACTCGTTAAAAGTGAAAAAGTAACTTCCGAATAGTTGTATTGTCGTGTTTTAACTTAAGGCCTATTTGGTGCAAACCCGTGCTTTCGAGCTAGATGCAGGCTTGAAAAAACATTTATTTCATTGGTAGCTTCTTAATAATCCTTATCCCTTTTTTACTAAGAATGAAAGACTAAACCAGAGTAGAATATTTCTTTCGTAATATTATTTAATAATGGTTTTTTGGCGATGATAAGTGTCGGTGTACCGAACTGAATAAGTATCAATTAAATAATGTATGGGGAATCTAGATATCTAATGTCATCGACTCGCGCAGCCAAATGGCGATCGTGAGGAACGACCAACCCGTCAATCATAACGGCGCACGGCCACAAAATACAATCTGGCGAGTCCCGACAAAGACAATCGCCGGGAGGTGAAGAACATGCCTCGCAATCATGTTAACCAACATAACAGGACCGCAGACCTGGTAATGACAAGTTGCATCCTGAGGACGTCCACGAGTCGTGGAGCCATCCACAGGAAATAGGAGTGGCGGTGAGCGGAGAGAACGGACAAGATGGCGGAGAACTCGTTTGCTGACTGACCTTCCTCGCAGCATCTGGTCCAGTCGGACCTTGGTCTCTCTCTCGGCAGCAAGGACTTGGACCAAGATGGTGGTGTTGCCGGTAGTGTTGTTGATATGTGCGGTCAGCGTTGGGCCCCTAGGAGCCGTACCTTTGAGGACGTACGACCAGCGGCAGCAAGGAGAACTCAACATCCACGCACAGCTAGACAACATCGTTATTGTTCTGGTACCTTCCAGCAACTTTGACTTGTTTGGTCTCAAGGGTATCAACAAATTCGGGCAGAAACCTGAAAAAGACGAGATTCTTCAGTTTCTACAGAAGCCGCTAAAAAATGATATCGATCGTTACGAGGTTATTAAAGATGAAAACGACAATGATATCAAGGACGTTTCTGTTTTGTCTTCTGATAACGTGGGAATCGTTAAACAAGGAGACAAACACGATGAAAAGGAGGAAGAAGTTGTTGCTACGGTGGAGGAAATGAAGCCGCAGACAACAGAAAAGGTAAAAGACGTTCCAAAATCAGAAGCTACTGAAAACAGTCCCATAAAAGATCATTCGACTGTTAGCGAGTCAGTGCAGGAGCTGGTTTTTAAAATTTCACTTCCTGACAAATCGAAAAATAAAACTGAATCGTCTCAAGAAATGAAACTTCCCGCATCATCAAAAGAACCTGAAACAGTCAAATCGTCACAAAACGCTAAAGTTGTTATTGAAACTAAATTAGAACACAATAAAGAAGCTTCAAATGATGAAACAACGACCAAGAAAGAACAATCTACCGAGAAAAATGACACCTCATATCAAGAAGAAAAAGAAACGCCGAAAAATCCTACCACGAAACTCACTATTGAAGACTTAATAAAACCGGTAGCTGCAAAAGAAGACAATTCACAGAACCCAACAACTGCGAAGACTCAGGAAGAGCCTATTACTACGAAAAAAACTTCAAGTTTGGTTGAAGGAACCAGGAGAGAGAAGGTGATCAGGTATAAGGCCGACACCAAGTGGGCACCTGGTCTCGTGGACATGCTGGCAGCACCGAGGGTGAAGCCTACAGCCAAGGAGGTGGAGGAGAAGCAGAGGTTCGCGGCTCTGTGCGCCCCCGGGACTTGGGATACCGAGCTCAAGACGTGCATCATGCCCGGGGAAACGAGAAGGTAAGGCTCAGCAAAAGTGTAGGCCTAGAACTGTCGTAACTGGTTAACCTCTATGACACTCTATTGGTGAATGGTTATTAACTCACATATTTCTTGATATATGCATGGGTTGGGGGACATGGGTAAATAGGAATATTAATAAATTTCGCATATTATCTGAATTTTTGCACTATTAAATTACTGTATTTATTTATGATATGGATATGACTTAGCTCTGGAGGTTGTTGATGACTTTTTCTTACGTTCTACAAGAGCTCAATGTCTGTTTCATATGAACAATGTTTTAAACTTAAAGATAATTCTTTGTTGTTAAGTTTTGATAATACATTCCAAGTCCAATATTAGAGCACGCTACTACTTGTGGTAATACGCATACTGCAAAAGTGGTAAACATGACTAAGAAGTCTTTATTAGTTTCTCTTGATGGAACAAATGGGATTGTTTGATCTGTTTATTCATGTGTCTGACTGAACCTTCCCTTTTCATCTAAACTAAACAAAAGGTTTACAATACCTCATTCAAGTTTCTCTTGAGGAGGTGAAGTGTGATAATACTAAGCTAATAATGTGGTAATATTAAGTGATAGGATATTTGGCATATTTTAGGCTTGGATTCTAAAGTAATCTTAATATGAACATAAACACAGTTGTATTAAAAAAGTACACGTCGTAAAACTAATTTGTAATAATAATGGAAAACATAAATGATGACTGATGCTCATGAAACATGAGAGGATTTGAAAGTTTAATATTTTTAAGATTAACATTTTAAAGTTTTAATAGTAAAACATAAATTTTTGGAAATGATTTGAATAAATTAGTTTTTAAGGAAGTAAAGATTGCGAACATTATTATAAACGAACACAAGAAAGCGAACATATTATATTATATTATAGCGAACAGTTGTAAAATATCCGAAGGTTGCCAAATTATACAAGTATTTGCAAAAAAACCAACATGAATTGGTGTCATTTTCTGCGAGAACGAAGGTTCAATCATGCCGATGCGCTCTTCCTTGCATCTGTGAACAATTTTAAAATCAATATTATAAAATTTATCGTATAGAATTTGGAATCCCCGCAGCAGCATTTGCTATAGCATCATAATTATATCATTTGGAGTCAGAAATGTTCCAAATCTTCCAAAATCAATTCATAATGGAAATTATAATAAAATATTCGAATACATAAGTGAAAAGACTAAAAACGGAGAAACATATTTTTAATATAAATGAAACCTTTTACATAAAAGTATAGTTATAAATGGGTTATTAAAACATAAATAATAATAAATAAATGAGTAATAATCATTACTGTTCCTAATGAGTTTGAGTTTATATAGATACAATCATTATTTTATCATCTTAATGATCAAACTCTTCCTCTCCTTGTTGTTCATGTTTACTATGGCAGGTCACGCAGTATGTCACATTATGTACTCCACAGACGGGGTTACGCAAACGGCACATCGACTCTTACTTTTCCGATTTTCTCGACATTTCTCTTACTCTGGCCCTTCTGTGTGTTTACACCTCGCCTCTATTGCTTTGGACCAATCGAGTATAGTCAGGTTAATTAGTAAATGTGAGCGCCGTACTCATGGGTGTGTATTCACGACTTAAATACCTAAACTTATTGAAACAAGTTTCAACTAAATATTTTGATACTATTTAAGTCAGTATATAGGCTACAGTATAATTATGAAATATATTTCATGGTATAAGTGAACAAACACATACTTTCTACCTTCAAAAGTAAACAAAAAATATCAGACATTTAATAAAATGATTGTATTCTTAAATGTTTATTGACCATGTTATATGTCCGTTGGAGAACTCCAGCTTACAGGAAGTGTTTAGCAACCGGTTTTTATAGGTCCACAAATCAACAAGTAAATTATTGAAATAGAGCCTTGGAAATCGGTTTCGGGTATCTTAAATCTTCTATAAATAACACTATTATAATTTGTGTCTAGTTATATTAGATGATTTATATTTTTAATTCTAATAGGTGCCAATTTAATCAAGTAGCGAGTGGTCTGAAGTTTATATCTGTATGAACGAGTTTGAACCATATTCAAGCCAAATTTTCTAGTAGTTATCTGAATGAAATTAAATAATTTTAAAAAATTTCAATAATTTATTCATAACCAAACAATGAAAAAACAAATTCAAACATAACAAATGATCTCATCAGGGCAGTTAGATAATTGTAAATACAATATTCTTAGGAAATATGAAAAATTTATTGTTGCATACGCTATTCTGGACAGAGATTGAATGTTAACATCGGATGTCGTGGGGTTAAAATGTTAAGAGGTCCAGTTTCTTCATCTGGAGGCTCATGGATCTGAGTAACACTTTTGTTGTGTGTTCCAGCCGGCACGAACTGGCGCGGTTTCTGGAGGCGATGAGGTTCGGCATTGCCATCCCCGCGGCCAAACAGTGATCCGCTCAGCTGATCGAGCATGATACCTCAGCTGATAGTCTGATCAGCTGATATAATACGTGCCTGCTACAGTGTGGGGTCTCTCCCAGAACATTGTGTATAGTGACTTAGTTGTTAGTATTGTACAATATTATTTATTGATCGAACATAGACAAGTGAGGATTTATCGATATTCGTTTAGTGTTAATTTCTCATTAGAGTAGTCCAATAAAGTGGTTTTTATTTTTTATATATTTGAATTATTCCCAATTAGAGATTGAATTTAACTCAAACTATACTGTAGTATATACATTTTTTAATCGATTCAAACCATAGAGTAAGATAAACTTATATTTTAGTTGAAAATTAATTACAAGGTGTGTTCCTAAAAAGAAATAAACACCCCCGTCGCAGCAGACCTACGTACTCAGCGAATTTTGTAAGCAATAATATAGTAGTAATAATATATGGCAAGTTTTGTCAAAATCTGTCGATAAATATGAGTAATATGAGTTTGCCTATTCTCCATAAGATTAACATGGGAAAGAGTATGCAGGTTTGCTGTTCTGAGGAACACAGACAGTAGGCATTTCTTCTATAAAGTTTTTATTTTGACCATTTCCTTCAAATTTTCCTCTGTCTCCAACAGTTACCGAGATATTAAAAATCTAAACACAGTACTTTGTATTTTGAAGCTCCGATGTTAATCATATGGAGGATAAGGGAAAATTAATATTTCACTTATTAATCAATATTTTTGGATTAAACCTGGTATTTAGCTTTATGTTGTTCAGATCCATCCATTTATGCTTACAAATTATAGTTTATTTGTTTATCATGGCAGATAACCTGCATACATTTTCCCCATGTTAATCATATAGAGAAGAGGCAAACTCTTTTATTTATGGACAGATGTTGATGAAACTTGGTATAAATGATCAAAATAAAAATTTTTTACGCTAGAAACACCTACTTTCAGTGTTCCTCACAGCAGCAAACCTACATACTCTTTACCGTGTTAATCTTAAGGAGAATAGGCAAATAACTCTCTTATTTTCGACAGATAATGATAAATGTTGTCATACATTATTATTATTATGTTATTGATTTGAAAATTCGCTGATTACGCAGGTCTACTGCGACCGGGGTGTTATATATGTTTTGCAATGTCAGTTAAAATGCATTTAAATCTTTTTTATTGATTCACGTAAAGAATTAAAAATAACTTTGAAAAATGACCATGAGATTTTAGAGTGGGTTTCCACTTATGATGAGACATAAAACAACATTTCCCATGGGCTACATCAAAGAGAACACATTATATCATATCTCTATCTATTTTAAAACAGGATCGTCTCGTACTACAGATTCCCTCATATGAACGTTTGTGCTTTTTTTGTTGGATCCATAGTCCATTGGTACGGTAGCACTGTCTCGCGTGTTAAGTTTCGAATACTTGTTAAGTTCCTGCATGACGATCAATTTATTTGGTGAACCGATTCGGCAAGGTCAACAAAGAACATCCCCGGTGTGTTGCAGCGGAGTAATGGTTGGTTCAACCTGAGAGCTCATCGTTATGACTCGTCATTCCACCTCATCGCATATCTCAAACGTCAGTTTGTAAATGATTCTGTACACTTTCACTAGACTTTTCACATTCTCTCTTAACATTTTTGTGACTTCCGGTCAGCATCCACCGGAAACCAAGTTGATCAAGGCCATTCCTGACTCTCTACCTTGAAACTTGATCTGGGACAGGGAAAATACCAGTCACGTCCAACGCTGGACCACGTTCAAACTATTTTGATCCGTCTTGCAAATTTTGCGAAGCGAAAGTCTAGTTGTCCGAATGGATCAAAGGTGTTTTCGGTTAGTAATAATCGCGTAAGAAATGTTTCAGGAAATATATTATATATTCTATATGTCATTTTTATAGAATTAATTTGACTACTAAATGATGAAAGAGGATTTCTGTACTCGCAACTAACGTCGAAAGCAGTTGTTAGATTGATTAGATAGATTGGATCATTGAAATGGCAACCATACTACAATGTAGGTATTTTAAGCCAAGTATGAATGAGGATTGAGTGTGATGTGAAGATGATTGTGGCGCGATCTTGCAGTCTTGTTACTGACTAAGGCAGACATGTTCCTTAAAGTGTGAATACAGATTAATGAGTAAATATTAGAGTTTGTTACGTTACTACTCGTATTTTGTTTTTCGTATGCTCAGTATGCTTTAGTGCTATTGCCGGGGTAATGGCGAGACCCAGTACCATGTTTTGTCTCATTTTGAGAACCCCAGAAGCTAGATGTGACTTAATTCATCTTTAGTTTGTTAAAATGTGGCTGCAATATGTGATATACAATTATATCAATATGATCTGTAGATAACTGTAAATATTCCCGTTAAAATTTAGAAGATTTCAGATTTTAATTTTTTTAATCCACCGTATTTTAATCTTTGAAACTAAATTAGATACCGGAAAGTTTACGGAATGAAACAGGTCCTGGGTCCCGTTAAGCAGTCAGGCCTAATGTGAGTGGTTACCATCAGTAGCGGTCCCTCTGGACAGCCAGGAAACATCAGTGTACTACAGGTAGGTAGGCCTACTGTGTTCGCACCTCACCGTAGAACGGACGTAATGATTACGACCGTACTAAGTGCGAACATAGAATAATAATATTACCGGATAATGTAGGTGCTACCCAGCCACATCTGCGCAACTGGTTCTGTTTCTCGCGGGCTAATAACGTTTAACCGGTCAAGTTCTCGACCGAAGAGCACTTTGCGTTAAGACAGGTTTTACGTAATTATCTTGAATTAGTTTCATCTGCCAAACGAACGGCTTTTGTTGATGAAGGTGAAACCTCGGATGAATGCCAGTGAGTGAAACTTGGGAGCTACGTGTTGCCCAACTGGAAATACGAGGTTTCCATTTAATAATAAATATAAATCACGTATGGAAGAATAATTTAAAATATAATAAGAAATTCAAATAACAAACCTATAAGGAAAAAATCATTGGAAATCACTTCATTAATATTCTGTAGAATTAATTAGTAATTAGTTATTTTGAATCGTACTAGTCTATTGCTAACTCAATTACGACCTTAAAGTAGTTAAACACCTGCTTTCAAGCAATCAAAAGGATGCTAGGGAAAATAGTTTGAGCTACATAGGATAGTCATCTTCAGCCGGAACTAGGAGTCAAATATAACGCTTCGTCCAATACTTGCCAAGAAAACCCTATTAAATTTTATATAAAAATAAAAATATACTGCATAAGCAGGTCGAATACCAACAACATACTTACAATATAATAAATTTGCTTGAATATACCTATAAACACCAAAAGATATTTTCATATTGTATGTTATCCAGCGTTAAGATCTTTGTTGATATAAAATTGATTTAACTTTCTTTTTCCTGTAGATCTCGAATAAATGTAGGGTCTAGTTGAGGAACTCGATGCACATTTCGTCACGAGTTGTGGCTTTTTCAAGGGGTATTTGTGTGGGTGTGTTTTGACTATATAAACACCATATATATATATATATATATATATATATATATATATATATATATATATATATATATATATATATTACCATAAATGAATACCATAGTACCCTTGCATTGGTTCATTTTATTTCACACTATGAAATAATGCAAGGGTACTATAGTATTCATTTACAAAATAATTATAATAGTAGCCCTAATAGTGAACATTCATAAAACAATATATATATATATGTATGAATAATGCGAACCATGCACATACATATTTGTGAGACACTGACCCAACCACTAAGTGGATATATCAGGTCAATATGAGTGAAGGGAGTGAGGAGTGTGATTGATGGATGTAAGGAATTTAATTACCTCAAGCTTTGAAGACCGGCTGAACTCACATTACTATTGTCATAGGAGATGATAATAATCACGCTCAGCCGATGATCAGTAAACACGCTCAATAGGAAACTTCGTAAACCAATTTATATAAAAAGAAATGTATTTACTTTCCCTTTCGGAAATAGCTTAGATCATGGATATATCTAATGGGAATGTTTTCAGTTCCTCTAAACAGCTGCCTTTGCAACTACATGACGTCACTTACTATGGAGCCAAAATGGAACTCAGAATAGAAATAGAGCTTGAATAGAACATAGAAATTAACAAACAAAAGCCAAAATAGTTATTCGGATCGTCCAAACTTGAATCAGTTCTATTTTTATACCTTATCCGGCAACTCCGATGTTTGTGTGTCAAGTTCATTGTTTCAAGAACGCAAATTAATCGGAAGGTCAAGACCGGTGGTCCCTCCCCTCAGAATCCCTGGACTGTCCCTGTTGTCCTCTCAATGTCTCCTCCACTTTCTCTGGGGAGGGGATAAGCCTCCAGTTCGCTCAGATCCAGGCTCCAGAATACATATCCAGAATAGCAGGTTCCTGCAGGACTTTCAAAACTCCAGAGATACGCTTTGGTTGTTTGTCTCATTTTTGGACTTCCACTTCAGAGCTTGCATAGGATGGCAGACCACAGTGCACTCTCCGTACTGTTCTTGAGTGTCGTGATATTCTTGTTCTTCAAGTTCTGCATCGGTGCCGAGAACTCGGTTGGGGATGACCCTTACACGCCTCCGGGAGCCAAGTGCCCGACAGGGACCGAGTACAGCGTCCAGCGGAGGGAGTGCAAGGATCTTGTCATGTCCAACAAAAGGTGCGGTAACTCTATTTTATCTGTCTTCATTACTCTAGTTAATTTTATAATTTTCCCATAAAGTAAACAGTTAAGATCTCATGAACAACATTGATGAACCTATATATTAAAAAGTATATATCTGCCTAAGTGATATGAAGCAATACATTATTTTTCTTAATAAACAAATAAAATGAATGGGAAATCAATTACCTTCGATAAGTTTACGTTCATGATATTTTTTAGTAATAATGGACATGCCCTAATAATTAGTGACAATAATACATTACAATATAACCGATTTAAAATTCAGTTAGTAATAGCATAAAGTATTTTTATAATTGTTTCATGGAAGGGTAACTGTTACTCTGCTACTGATTTTATACCTAATATCAATAATAACTACATATAAAAATGAATGTATATATGTATGTCTTTACTAACTACTATGTATGTTTTGCCAATCTACTCATCCGATCGCCATGAAATTTTAGGAAGTTGCTCTATATGTGTCCGGGAAGGTTTTAGCGGAAAATTTCTTCGAAAACTCCATGGTTTCCGTTTAATAGCGTTTTGAATGTCTAACGCTAATTTTATGGGGAGTAAGTTTGTTTACAAATTTCCTACAATCAAAACGTTTGATTTCTTAAGTTACAGCTGTTGGTTTACTTTCCATTAGCAATATGCTTTACTATCCAATGCCATCTGAATCATTGAATAATGTAAAACCATAAAGTAAATATGTGCTGTACAAAATGAACGACTTTATTCACCACGTTAATCGTTTACGGGTTTTGAGGATTATGTATTTATATTTGTTATTTTCTGTCTGATTAAAAGTCACGTGTTTATATGTTGGCCAAATAAAAAATTATTACAATGTTTACATTAATTACAATATTACGTTTATTATAATTATCGGGTGTTGTATATCTTTCCTATAAAAGCCATATTACAGTTAGGTTTGGCTTGGGTTTAGGTTGGAATAGAAAATTGTGAATCAATCCACTCAGATTTATTTGTTTAGTGAGAATGTTATTAATATGTCTAATGGTTTCAGTATTGTTATTAACTATGCCGCGTCCCAGAATATCTAATCTTTCACAACGAAGCCGTAATGCTACTCGATTTCAGAACATGGCCAATCTTAAGGTTAACACATATTTACTGAAGGGCGTTACGAAGTTCGCCGGGCCAGCTAGTTTTTTTATAAATATAGCATATTTTATGAATTGGAGTTAATTGTATTAATGACTATGCTCTTTTGATCTTATTCTGTTATTTTTTCTGTTATTTTAGTATGTCCGGTACAAGTCTGTGTGCTAGCAAAAGCGTAAAATAAACAAATACAAAGGATGTAAAGACAATCTTATTGGAACTCTTATTGGAATCGTAAGGGCCTTTTTTTAATCCAGTTCTGAACTAAGCTAAATATTCATGAGTTAAATATAATTTCTGACTAAATTATCCTCTCAATGAATTAGGCCCGGCCTAGAGGTATCAAGAAATAACTATCTCAAGATATAATGTAGTTTGTATGCTAACATGTCATAAATACAGCCAAAAGAGTAAAGTTCAATATGAACACCACAATTTGCTTTCAATAGGTACAATCAGTATTCAATCTCCCTAACATTTCTAGTGTTATCCTTTCACCTTCACCTACAGTCACAGTCATGTGTGTTACCTAGTACACAATATCTTTGTTAAACAAGGAGACAAACAATGTTCTGATAATCTTGTCGTTATCTCCTTTCAAACATCATGTGGTACATAGTCTGATTCCTTGTTTAACAAAGATATTGAATGTGCACTAGGTAACAGAGCAAGGTTTATAGGAACTAAGCCACGGGATTGTGTCTGTAGGTGAAGGTGAAATGATAACACTAGAAATGTTGAGGAGATTGAATACTGATTGGACCTATTGAAAGCAACTTGTGGTGATCATATTGAACTTTACTCTTTTAGTATAGGCCTACAGACAAAGTTAAATCATAAGATAGTTATTTCTTGGGACACTTTGTATATATAAGACAATGTTGTATGGTTATTCAACAGTCAACCATTTTCTCTAAACCAAATTGCAGTTTCTCTCCTATTGTATTATTGTGATATTATTAAGCCTCCAGATTGTTAAGAATAAATTAATTGGTTTACATACCTCTCTATCACAATCTTATTAGTTGTATGGTGCAACTATAGTTTCGGCCATAATTAGGCCATCTTCAGGCACAAGGTAAATAATTTCTTGAAATTTCACTGCCTTAAATAAAACTTGAACAAAAACATAATAAAAATAAAAATAATTAAACAACTTACACAATTTAAAAAAACAGCTGACATTTGACTAAACAGATTATCAGCATGTTAATTTGGTATGTAGTTCCCCTTTTTCGCCTTCCAGTATTCTAATAGCGGTGTTATAAATAATATTTGATTGGAAGAAAAGTTGATCGTTTAGTATATTTTTTCTGTCAGATTTAAAAGCTCTGTAAATCTCGAATTCTTCGAGTGTGTTAATTTTGAATTTATTCTGTGAAAAGTGAAGTAGTTCCATATTTTCATTAATACTATTGTAACTATGGTTGTGGGAAATTAAATGTTCTGCAAATGTTGATGTCTGTTTAGATGTTGTTTTCTTTGGTATATGTTCTTTAAAACGTGTATTGAAGGAGCGGGAGGTTTGTCCTATATAATATCTATTGCAGTCTGAACAATTAATTTTGTATACACCTGATTTATCGTAATTCGTGGAGGATATATGAAGATGGCCTAATTATGGCCGAAACTATAGTTGCACCATACAACTAATAAGATTGTGATAGAGATGTATGTAAACCAATTAATGTATTATTGTGTTCGACGGTGTCTTTAGATACATTGTCTTACATGTAATATTAAAAGGTAAGTCATTAATACTGATTAGAAACAGCACCATGGGTTGAACACCATCAATAAACATATCTTAGCCTCCTGTTCCACCAAGTTGACACGTTGTCATTTGAACTAACATGAACTTAATCTAGGATCTGCTGCATTCAACATTTCTAAAAGTACAAATATTTGTTGTAGCTATTAAATTACCGACCCAACAAATGCATGAATTAAGATAAATAAATGTAAAAAGTGACAGTTAAAGTTATAGACTAAACTAACATTCTTTTTTTTAAGGAGATTGCCAATAGCTACGTAGTAGATGCTTGGAGTCAGTGTTGGAGGTAATGTCGGAAACTTAGATTCACCTTGGAACCTGTTCCCTATGTCACTATCAGCTGACGTACTGGTCAGCTGACCGGCCACTTGACCCCCCTCCATTCCTCCTCAAAGGACCGGATTTCTTGACCTGCCCCTTTCAATGTCATAATAAACTACATCGAGCACCTTGACGATATTCATATAGAAGAATACAATTTGACTTTGATTTGTTTTTAAATTGTTTTTTAATGCCGTCATTTTCATTACCCATTTACAAAGGCTATCGAGTTTAACATCGCCCCGAACCAATGTGGTTCTACACCCCTATCACTAATCATCTGTCTTATCTCATTCCAGCTTATCAGAGCGCATGTTGCTGTTGCTGCCTTACTTCCTCAAGGGCTTGGAAGGATCTCGCTGACTCCCTCGCTTGGCTCTCGACCTCCTTCTGTGATTCTTCCGTTCTGTTATTTATATCAACCTATTGTTAATGTTGTTTAAATATAGTTTTTTTATTTTGTTATTTTGATATACTTATTACCAATTCATAACATACGTCAAAAGGATGCTAGTGTTTGTTTGATTCCTTCATAATTTATATCCTCAGATACTTATTATTTAAGGAGAATTGTTACCAGTATTAAAAACAGTTTACTGTCATATTATTGATAAAAAATGGGTCGATAAAAACTATTTACTTAGATGATTGGCGAAATAACATTACAAATAATATATAAATAGTTTAATTAGGCACGTATAATTAATACATGTCGCTAGAAAGATAGGTGGGATGGAACGTTGGGCGTCTATAGTCAGTTTGACATGGCTTCCGACCTCTACCGGCAGTCAAAACACAGTGGCAGTGGTCAGAGCTACATTAAACCAAGTATAAACCTGAGTTGCAAAATGTGACCAATTGGCTACATGCGGCTCACGCCTACCGATGGTGCTGCACTCTGTTGATCAGCGGCTGCAGTAGGCTGGACAGTCTCAGACGGGACCTGCCGGGGGATGATTAATGAAAATCTCAAAATATCTCGACATTACAAACATATGCTGGAATATAACATATCAACTTATATGTAAATTTATTGTCAACTGTTAAAATGATGCTTTTTTCTTTTTTTATATTTATTTTACAATCCGTTCTTAATATATTTATAAACAAATCGTTAAAACAAAATAAAAGACCGTTTGACATTTCAATAATAGGTTTGGATTTATTTTAAAAAACTCATGTCACAAAGGAGTGGTTTTTCACATACTAATTCTACTCCGCCGTTAAAGTCTCTAATAATCGTAAAGTATGATTTGGTTTTTGTTAGAAAGAATATTTTAGTAAATAATTGAGGTATTGATTTTCAATCTCCATAACATTGACATTAGACAACGTGTTTATCATTTTGAATATCTCAGTACCAGCTAGACCTAGTGTCATTCAAATTCTAAATTGTGTGTTTTTTAGCTGAATCCAATGATACACTCGATGCATTACATGAAATGATAAACTGATCTAATTTGTATAGCATTAAATAAACGGGAGTCAGCCAATGAAAAACGCTGAATCATCAGCACGTAGTTGGTGTAACATTTTACTGAGGTTTGGAATCTTAATAAATATTCGAGCTCAAGGCGCACCATGAAAATAAAACAGACAAAACCAAGACCATACTCCATTGACACATTCGAGGTCAGAAACGATAAATCCGATAAAATAAGTCGTTTCTTTTGTTCCACAACCCTGGACAGTGGCTCACCTCTGGGCATGCGCTGGCGAAGACTTGCACCTTCCCCCGGTGGCGCAGTCCGCCTTGACCCGGTCCAGCATGGCAGCACCGACCACCCCCAGGGCCAGCGAATTGAGGGCTCCGCCCCCCGCCTGCATCAGCCCCTCGGACGGCGCCACCACCACCATCACGTCCTCCACTGACACCCGTAGATTTTCCGTCCCGTTCTGCCGCTGGTCGTACACCACCTGAGACATGTCATTAAATCCTTTGTAGGCCTAATCAGTATTTTATAAATGGGTGTTAGATGTTATCAGTTAATGTTTTATATGTTTTATATGCCGGTGTCACAAACTAGTTCGGTTACAGGGACGCTATTATACATTTATGGAGAATAATATTTTTCCATAAAATATAGGGGAAGAAAGTAAAAGCGTTGAACGCAACTAACCATTTAAGTTAACCATTTAACATCTATTTGACAGACAGTTCTGCCGCTTGTTGTGAACTGTTAAATCTACAGAGAAATATCTGTGATTTATGGTAAAATAGTTAAGATTCACTTAAAAATGTATAGGTTAGATAATTAGTAAGGGTTTTTACAAGAAATATAGTTAAGCGAGCGTCCTTTGACTACCTTATTGCCAGTAATTAAAGCAACTGCCAGGCCGGACAGTCGGCACACGTCAGGTTCGGTGGGAACCTGTAGCCAACGGGGGATTGGCTACCGAAATAGATAGGCAAAGACCAAACTAAATTTTTAGCACCAGTAAAGGTATAGTCTAACCTGAAATGATTACAAACAACAATTTCATTAGTTTAGAAAAATAAATAAAAATATTATATTAAATAATTTAGCCCTAAACTCGGATATTTCGATTTATTACTAGATGATATATATACCTTTGGAAGTAATTGTACAAGTAAGTATGTACAGCACTTCACTTCGTTTTTTCACAAAACAATTTTTTACTTGTTTACAAGACAGGAAAAAAGTAAGTTCAATCTAAAAAAAATTAAATAGCCAGCAAAAATATAAAATTTGTAAACAAAAATACTACATCGAGGGGTTCAATCTGGTTTGCATTCGCCAATACAACACTTATTTAATTTCAAAACTAATTAATTAGTCCATAGAGAATAGTGAAGTGTGTGTTTATTATGTTATGTAAAATGTTACACTGCCATTATTGTTATTTACTGTTGCTTACTGTTACTTACTGATGTTATTAATCTTATTATTGTACAAACAGAATAAATAATTCTTACTATGTTGGTTACTATTGCCAGAATCGTTACTAACTCGAAATAGATCAACCTACATAAAACGTTCACAATAATATACGACAATTAATAATATAATATTAACTAGATATGCTCTCACAATGTAGACATGTGTAGCCTAAATGATTATGAAAATTTGCTTATAATGTTAGTTTAGGGATGATCCATTATAATTTCACTAGTCATTAGTATTGATTTATGGTTTAACCAATACATGAGCAGGCCCACCTCATAGCTGTTCTCTTCTGAGCTGTCTCTGTCCTTCTCCTTGTGGCCGGGAGGACCCGCCTGCGAGGCCGAGGGCGCCGAGGGCGCCGAGGACGCCGCCGCCAGGAGGCCCAAGGCCAGACTCAGCACCGGGAGGTTCATGCCGCGTCGTCTCCACTAGCTCCACTGATCCTACCGTCCCAGACACCCGGTAACGGTACCGGGGCCGCCGCGGGTCACCACCGGACGTTGACTGCGCTTCTTGTTGGCAGGGCATGTTGGCGACGAGTGGTCGTGTCGTTTGCCGCTAGACGATGTGCTGTTCAAGAGGCTGCCAAAGAAATTTGAATTCCGGAAGGGCCATCGAGATTGGTTGGTTACGGTCACGTTGTGAGGAAAATGAACTGGCGAATGAATATGAGTTTTTTTTGCATCTGTCCACAGTTGGCAATTGTATCTGAACTACCAGGAACACGTCCCGCACAGGTTCAGTTCTGACTTCACAGTCCAAGACTGTACAGATAGTGCCATAGGTCTGTGCGCGCGGCTCTGACATACCGGCCCGCTCTCTCAATTATGCTCATCTACAAGATTTTCAGCTAAAATAAACAAATTAAGTCAATACAAACAAATTGAATTTCAACACATTTCCAATTATTATAACATTTGAAAAAAACTTGTTGATCTAACTGAAAAAGGATATAAAATTAATTTGATATGGATTCCAGGTCACTTTGGAATAAACGGAAGTGAGCGAGCTGACACGGCAGCAAAGAGTGTTAATAATTTAATAATATACTCCTACTGTATTGCCCAACCCACTGTGAGACTGTGGGAAGGAAATTGTAAATGCTGATCACATCCTATTTTCATATAATTTACAACAAGAAGACCGTAGGAACGAGATATACAACGAAATTTTAAATTTGAAGATTCCACTACCAATAAACACAATAAAATATGTATTTAGTCTCAATAGTTTCACAATTTTAGACATACTTTTAATTTTATCCACATTGAAAATTTGGACTTTCAATTACTTTTTTATACATACATACAAAATTGTCATGTAAATTATTGTAAAAAATAGTTTTCGTAAGTAGGCTTGCCACGGTATAACAGTCCTCGACCAGAATAAAGGGTTAAAAACGTATTTTCATTAAACATTGATTTTAAACCTATTTTGAAAGTATACTATATTAAAATCTTAACACAATCAAGAATTTAAAAAATTGTTAATAGTGCTAATTAATTTAGTAGATAATTTATGTTTAATTCATATTTATTTGTTTATGAATTTTAACATTTCAAGTTTATATTTTGACATTTTTATTGGGATAAAAAGTAATATATTTTGTTCTTTACACTGCATCATACAACCCGTATAAATGACAAGCATACTGCTTATAAAGAAGAAAGAATTTTATCTATTTATTTTTAAAAGTTTCTATTTTTTATTTCACCATTGGAATCAGGTTAAAAAACCTCTATTGTGTTCAGCCATATTAAAATTAATATAGTTAGTAGAGAGACTCAGCCTGTATATTCACACACCGTACAGTTGAAGAAAAAATTATTTTTTTTATAAATATTGTTTATTTACACCAAAACTTTAAGTTTTCTCTGGTACTGTATTTCAATACATTTTTTTATTTTCGACGCTACCGTTGTACTCTTCATGGAACAGCATTTCTAGCGCTCTAGTGAATGACGTAAATGTAACTGTTTGCGAGCTACTGTTAATGATCATCATGAAAACTACTGATTATCAAGTTTAGACTAAATTCATATTTAACATTTCAAAAATTTAATTATTTAAAATTATTGTTATATCAAAATCACCATAAAATTAGGGCCGTTTGTAAAATATTTTTTTTATATTAAAAAAAAGCGGTTTTTTTTTTCAAATAATTTTAAAATTTATAAATTATTATGGTAAAATTTTTTTATGTTTTGCTGTTATAATTATATTATAACCAATTTTATAAGGTTAAAAAAAAAAATTTTTTTATATCATAAAATAAGGTTTTTGACGGATTTTTTACATAAATTTAATGGAAATTATTACATAAAAAAAAAAAAAAAATAAATTATTAATTATATAATCAAACAGTATAAAAATAGGTTTTTTTACATTTTAACAATTTTGCAATTTTCGAAATCTATAAAAATTTTAAAATATAAAAATATCATATAAAAAAAAGTTTATAGAAAATTTGATTCACTAATTTTAGATACCCTTAAAAATAAAAAATTAAAAAATATATATATGCTATTATAAAGATATAAATAAAAAATAATAATAAAAAAAAAGAAAAACAATATGAAAAAAAAGTTAAAAAATATATATTCAAAGTTAAAAATATTAAAAAAATATTGCTACATAATTAATCTCTTAAATAAAAAAACCAATAGTACAATATAAGTACAATTTATAAATTAAAATTATCAGGAAATAAGCCTGCATGAACAGAATGCCTGTGCGTAGGCTTGGTCATCACAGTCAGCGAACAGTGAGGTTAGTTCTGGAAATTTGGAAAAAAGTTAAATTGTGAATAAAAAAGAAATGTGTAAAAAATATATCGTAAAAATCGGTGGATTCAGAAAAAGATAACTGGTGTTAAAAAACTCAGTTACTAATAAAAGTACTGATAAAAATTATTAACTAACTATAACAATCTACTAAAATTATTAAACTACGGTACTAAAAAAATATAGTACTGGAAGGGAACTATAGTACTTGGTTCAATTTTATACTCAAATGTTGTACGTGCAATTTTGGATAATATATACTAAAAATCTGTTTAAAACTTGGTTGTTTTTGAGTTCCGTTGTGGTCGGTGATTACAACTAGTACGGTGGCCTGGGGGCGGAGCGTCTGACGAGTGAAGCCAGTGTGTTTTCTACGATTACTTGTGGTCTCAACTTTGGTATGTAATGTCTCCAAAGATGAAGAGCACACAAATAAAAATATAAATAAAATGTATAATAACGAGAAAACTTTGAGATAATTTTCTTTCATACGTTTCAAAGTTACAAAGTCTACTTTAAGTATTGACTTATACATCGAGTAAACCTACTGGTAAGCAAATTTAATTATTGACGAAAAATAATATGTAATTAAAAAAATACGATATGATTGATCAGAGTTGTTTTTTATTTATTTTTTACAATTAATTTTAGGTTATTACTTCGGCATTCATCTTGCTTCCAAACACTGGAAGCGAGATAATAAGATTTTTTGAAGTGGCGGTTTAACCTTAATCCAAGTAAATGTAAAACAAAAATATTTTCTTTGAAAAAGTATCTTCAGCCTCATGAAATTTATATTCATGGAACATTTTTACCTTGGAACAGAGATGATCATGGAGTAAAATATCTTGGTGTATGGCTTGACATAAAATTTAATTGGAATCTACATATCAACAATAAATTGACTCAAGGTCATGCCCGCCTAGCAACCCTCTTCCCGTTAACAGAAAATCAAAATTGAAACCTGAGTGCACCATTTTGATGTATAAATCAATAATAAGACCTTTAATTATGTATGCTTCCACCGTTTGGGGGTTATCAGATTCAAAAATTTAAAGAATTCAAATTTTTCAGAACAAAATTCTCTGTATTACCTACTGTGAAAGCTCCATGGTTTATTAGGAATAAACATCTCCATGAGGAACTTAGTGTAAGCCCCATTAAAGATTTTATTAAAAAATGTTCAACAAACTTTATCCATACATTGGATCAAGTGCCTGGGACAGTGCAATTCAACATTGGTCAACTGACTCTTAATAGACGTTTAATGCCTAGACTCGTTCAGGATTTTCTTGATCTAGATTAACAACACAATTATAAATTCATAGTTTAAATTAGTTTTACTTTCTTTTGTTAAAAAATGTTTCATTTATGTTTCTCTTATGTTCCCGGGTGACTCAAAAAAGGGCGAACCCACTCGATGTTTTCATTATGAGAGTTAAGTCAAATTATTGTTAAATATTCTGTGTAAAATATTGTATATTGATCCAGAAATAAATCATTGTAAAAAAAATCCAAACACTGGGTCATATAACCTGTATTAAGTTTGACTTTTTTAACACAAATATTTTTGTGGTACAGAAGAAAGTGTAATAAACTTATTTGCTCAGGATATAATACAAATAATAAAATTCTATATATATTGTAATTAGAAAGACAATGATGTTATGTTTTGTGTACATTATTGTTTAAAATACTTGACTGTGGTTTTCAAAATAGAACACTTACACGAAGTAGTTGTTTTTTATTGTATACTAGTGTTACCCGTCGCGCCTTGTAGCGATGTACAGTGTAATGTAAATCTGTATGTAAACAGATTTATTAGGTTTAGTTTCGCTGGCAAATTTAAAACATAATACAAATAATTATTATTACCTTTCTGAATTTGTGGCCTATCCAGGTATTTTAAATAAAAAATGTTTAAGAAATTAGACTTGAAACATATATGAAAAATCGAGACAGACGATTTAAAATCTTAAAATAAAGTACCTTAGATCATTTTACAGATTGGTAAATACACAATCTCGTACGTACACGCACACAAAATCAAATATTCGATAATAATACGCAATATCAACCTTTTATACCTTTCAGATAGCAAAAAGAAAATATAAAAATATTAAACAGCTGATTATTATAGTATACGTAATATGTATAAACATTGTAACTATTTTTAATTTGGCCAACAAATTTTTAATTATGAAACATAATCCCCAAAATGCAGAGAAAAATTCTATTTATACAGTAATTAGATACCACTAAGTACTATTTGTTGCGTGCTTCTTTGGCTTGCTTAATGGTTTAAATAAAAACAGCTGATGCTTAAACCTTAAAACATATGTTGGAATCCAAAACAAAATTCTTTCCCCATAAGATTAACATGGGAACTTTGAAGGCGTATAGGGTAGAGGTTTATGGGAAAATCGCCACAAAAACTATTAGACTTTCCTATTTTAGGCCTAAAGAACCAGTATACCAAATTTCAGCCTCCTAGGTAATCGGGAAGTGGGAGAATTAGTGATGAGTGAGGGCTTTTAATTTTATATATACAGATATTACAGTACTATACTTCTTAATGACACAATTCACTTCTGAAATCACCAGTGAGTTGTGACGAAAAATTCTGAACGCCTCCAACTTGTAGAAGCAACCCCAGTATGTTTTAACTCCTTCAATTTCTCCGACGCAAAAACATCACTTTTGGACACATAGAAACAGAGTTTATTCCTCTGTTTTAAGGTTTTGGACACAATGAAATTGGACACTATGAAACGTTCCCTTTATTTCCGGCCTAAATATTAATAAATAACATCACAAAAATCAGTTCAGTTTACAATTGCGTTCAATACGGATTTTCAGTGAAGCGGGAAATGGCAACGCCGGTGTGGGAATTTTGACTCACACGGATGGGAGGGCAGCACTGGAACTGGCAACAATCTATGTGAAGTTTATGAGTAAATGATGCGATTATGCATTCAAGAAAAAAGTTTAAGTGAAAAAAATAAAAGAATATATCAGATTTATTTTAATATATACAGTATTGTAAAGCCAATATATTTACTCTTCTTAGGTTAAAAAATACGTTTGAGATAATCCTATTAAATATAAAGTTAGTTCCTTGTTTTTATACTGTAAAATAAATTTGTAAGGATTCAATTTGAGGTGCTTTATAATTTCATGTTTATTCATATTTATGGTGACACATTTCCTTTTTAACAATGTCACAAAAAACCCTGATCTAGTGAGATAGAAACAAAAACCTGTAATGTGTGGGAAAATACACTTTAGCTTTAGCCTAGCCAGGTGGACCGATGCTCCTAGGTGTCGAACCCAAGGGTTCAAATAACAAGTAACTACTCTCTCAAGCCAGCCGCCTTGAAATTTGATTTATATACACACTGTATCTAATTACAGGTTGTAATTTATATATATATATATATATAAAACCAACGATAGTCTCGAATTTTTTTAATCCTGACAGGGATCCAGATTGGAGGGAGTCGACTAGTTTGAATGTTTTTTTTTATTGTGATATTAATTATATAAGTGGCATGATATGATTTGTTAAATAGAAATCTTTAACAACGTTTAAAAGTGAGTGTGGCGCTCACCCCCCGACCATCCGAAAAACTCATGTGACCTCGACCAACCACTGGTCAGAATAGATATAATGATCATATAACTCAAATTTTGGTCGTACCAGGATTTGAATCTCTGACCTATTGAACCAAAGTATAAGCCTACCCCTTGTAACCGTAAGACCTGCTAGATGCCAATATAATCATTTAACTGCTAAAGGCTTAGCAGTGGTTAAGCGTTACGTTTTGAATGAAACTAGTTCCAAGGGCTATTCACTTATATTGAATAATTAAGATATCAAATGGGATGTGTGAATCTAAACATTTGGTATAAAATAAAATATTTAGATGATTAGGATTGAAAGAAAACATGAGGTCACAGTAGTTTCTTTACTTATTAAACAAGATAGTAAATATTTTCACATCCTTGTAGTCTATAAAAATAATACATTAATACATACTCTTATCTTCAATGTACTATACATAAGCTAGTGGAACTCAATGGGTCTCCCTCATAAAAAAGGCTTTTATTATTTTTAAGGTAAATTAGTAAACATACTGTACAAATACTTTATTAATTTAATTAATTAATCATGGTTGTAATTTAGAAGAGACGTTAACGGGTTTTGCCAAAATGAACAGGTATAACCATTTGTAACATGTTAGCTTTCTTACTGTTATCATACATAAAATTCAACAATCTCATCTGAGAACAAAAACCAATTTCATGAGGGAGAGACCACGTTACCAAAGGCAAGCAAGTGGATAGTATTCTAAAATTGTAAACTCACTCACTTTATATCTTTTAGAAAAAAATATACATAAAAAATAACATTTTCCAAGGGCATACTTAGAATCTATCTATAATAAATAATATTGCATTGCCAAAACTGTTATTCATAGAAGACCTAACCTCACATCATGAAAAAATTGAGGGTTTCTATTGAATGGATGAGGTAAGAAAATACTTGAAAGTAGTAGTAAATAAAATTGAAATGTTAGTTTCAACAATGGCAATAGGCAATGCGGAGACACCATTGCTTTGATTTCCTCAACACTTTTTTTGGCAACTATGTTTGGGAGCAATCGTCACAGCATTTCCAAAACCTTATAAAAATGAGTGAGCACCACAGAAATAGTTACAACACAAACAACGGTAACTTAGACTATTCCTCAACGTAATTGTCCACCTAATTTTTATTGGTAAAACAATGGTTTAAAAGGTACCATTTCTTCTTTTGAAACACACAGCTTTACTATAACCTTTCTAGATAGCCCAAATGTTTAATCTAGTGCAGGAAAATATTCTATAACTTTCTAAAATACTGTTCGCAAAATTTGTGTCCACACACTTAATAAACTAGAGAAGTTATATTTTGTGTGCATGATTATATGAAAATTAAGTTGACAATGCCATATCAACTATAAACTTGGCGGCTTGAAATCATTGCCTAGCCTAGGTAAACTGGCAATAAATATGATACAAGTTCATAACGTCCAATTAAAATAAAAATGCAGATGAAAAAATGTTATCACTTTATAGCTAGCCCAAGTTTTACCAACACACACTAGTGGACCTGGCAGTACAACCAACGATGTATACTCTTGAATAGTTAACTCTTAATGCTAGACATGTATCCCCTGTATTTTCGTGTCAAAAGTATTATTTTATACAATTTATCAGAGTCTTCCCTAGGATAATAACAGTAATGAAGACCTATACACTTTAATGAATACTTAAATGATCCGCATTATATCAACTATAAGATTAAAGTACTAAAACCTAAACTTACAAGGTGCAAGATTTAGTCAGAAACTTATGTGCAATAACTTTCAGTGTTAAAAATCTTCGGTGGAAGAACTATGATCTATGTTAAACTAATAATCTAAACACACGCACCACAACTCAAGTAAGACAAAGGTACTATAAATGTTTTGCATTTAAAATAAATGCAGGATCTAGTTTAATTATTGCTGAAAAAACATAAACAAGATAAATGAAAATGTTAGTGAAAAATAGAATTTATAAAAGAATAAAATTTTTGACAAAAAATGTCATCTTTATTATATACGAATTTATTGTAAAGAAAAATGCTGAATCCAACTTCTAATACTGTAAGTTCAAAATCTGAAATGCAAATAAAGATTTGAGAAATAATATTAACAAACACACATATCATCAAAAAATAGCAATTTGATAAAACGCAAAATCATAAACACAAAAACAAAATACATTCACAACATAAAATAAAATATTCTCTGTAAAATAAACAAAAAAATAATACTGACAAAATTATATACAATGAGTGTAAGTCATCACTCATAATACGCTAGATATACAAGAAGCATTTTGTAACTCTACTATCTTTATAGTATACATTTAAACCGTTCTTTGTACATATCAGTTCAGTTTTAAGAGATGAAAATTAATAACACCGTCCTAAAATCAGAAAATATTCTTAATTTAACTGAGTTTAATTTATTAGTTATGTTTTTAAAGTATAATTGAATTTTTAGATGATTGATTCTGTATCAAGCTCTTTCTGATTTTTTTGAAAGTTTAACAAGCTGAGTACTGTAATTAGTATTTATAATGGTCAAATTTACACGATACTTTATATGATCAAGAGAGGCACATAATTCCAACTTCTTGATTATAAAAATAACATCCAAAGTGCATTTTGATAAAATGCACTTTATATAATATTATGTTGCAATAAATGAAACATTCAGTTTTGCTTTACATACTAACTGCTGAAATCTTTTTTATAAAATATCTTGATGATTGCAGAGCTAAAATTATAACTATCAATTCAGTCATTTATAACAATAGAGTGATTAATTTGTCATGACTCATTGATGAAAACCAATAAAATCCAACTAAGATTACCATTATGAATTAATATTTCAAACTACTGAATCGTCAAAGTGACATGTCTATCACATATCACTATGAACCTCTCTTGGCTACGTTATACTGAAACCTGCACATCTGTTTTTTTTTTACTTTTGTTAATCCTTTGTATCAGTATATATCATTCTGAGTGAATAATTTAGTTGGCATTAGGCGTTATGATATACTCAGAATCTCTGCCTCAAAAACATTATTTCAAGTACTTTTTGAAAGGTACAGATGTGCTTTTTAGTAGATAATCATTATTAATAAACATTTCAAAGAAAGATAAACCACATACAAGATATTGAAATATCTCAATTCATCCTGCATAGAATTCAGCAGTCAAAATGTTATAGTCTGGTGTTTTGGTGGAGACTAAACACACAACTATTTTGATTTGAACACACAAATATTCTTCTATTCAATAAAGTAGCCCCTTAAAATTAAATGTGTACTACATTTACAATATTATCAGGGAAGTAAACACACTAGCATATATGAAGGCACAGTAATTATTTTTCGAACACTCAAAGTATAAAAAATGTGCATATGATTTGTAGTTTTGAGTAATACAAGATCAACACTTTTAAAAATTCATGATTTTAAACAAACAATGGTAAAATCCCACAACATTTAATAAACATAAATAGAAAGTTGCTCCATTATACATTCAACAGTGAATATTCCATACAAAAACTTAACAAATGGAAGCCTTTGAATAACTTTCAACATGCCATGTGGTGATACAAACTTTAGTTTTCAGTAATATATCAAATAAACCTTACCAAAGTATTATGTATGTTTGGTTCAATATGCAAAAAATTATTAACTTCAATAATATGAATAAAGCATTGTATTAATTTAGTTACTAATTAATTGTAATCAACTTTGTTATATTATAAAGTTAACATATATTATGAAAAAGGTGTATCAATTGTCCAGTTATGTATCTTAAATTATTCGGCAACAAATGTGCAATCAGTAAACTAATATCACCAACAAATAACACAAATAATAAACATCAAACATAAAAAAACCTAAAGTGCTTAACAGAAGAAAACTTAAACTCTAAATAGATCAAAATAGAGTATGTGATGTAACATATTGCTTGTGACATTTAAATAACTGAATGAGACAAACTTAATATCACTAATAAACACCAACAAAATATTGAAATACAGTAAACTTTATAGACATAAATAATGAAATTATAAATGAACAATTTTAATGTAAATTAATATTCTTAAATTCTAAACCTTGTTTAAAAATTCAGTAATACGAAGAAAATCATGTTTTCAAATGAGATCTAATTACTAAAATCAAATTCCCATGCTCACACAGTTCCCATTTTAACCCCAACGGTAGTATAAAACAAGGAAAAGATTTAGCAGTATCAAGTTGCCTTTAACAACAAGTTTCAGTGGTAACTCCCCACTTGAATTATTTTATTATCATTATCATTAAAATCTGATTTGTTGAAACAAGCAACTTGAGATACATGAGCTATTGTCACTTTGAAAAAACCGGGAGTAGTTTCCATAATCAAAAGATAATACTAAAAAATACGACCACACCAATTTGAAATGCTTTCATTTGTGATAGTGTATTTTATGGAAAGATCAACTATGTTATCTTTGCATGTTTACCAATGATATGTGTTTTATTGCGCAATATTGTAACAATTTTTAAAATACAATTTGAATGAGTTGATATTTGATAGCACCATGAAATTAATACCTAGAGTTGATTCATAGTTGCAGAATGACTTTAATTTAAAGATGAAATGCTAGGCTTGATATCTATGCCATTGTGGCTTTTACTTTAAATTAAGTTATTTGTATAGGTGTAGCCAAATATCTCTGCCTGTCAATATCTCCAAAGAAATCTGAAACCACCGAAGTTAACTTTTTACTTTTGAAATATATTTACTTTTGATCTAATATCACTCGTCATATATATGTTCAATAGCTGGGCCCACACTGACAGCATTAGTTGCTACACGACGAGAGGCCAAAATCGACCTCGCAGCATCCTGGTCTATACCTGCACCATACGGATCAGCACGGCCTGCACTGAACGTGTATGACTACCTACTCCGTAGCAATGTACATGATTATTGTACTAGAAGCATGTCCTCACTTTATCAACTGTATTTGAGACTGAGAAAATCGCATGTACTGCATCATATAATGTTTATAAAGCTTTTTAATAGGCTCCTGTGGGTGCAAAACATGCACCTTACATCAAATTTATATCTTTATTGTAAAACTGACTGGTAGCCAGACCATTTTATAGAATAGAGGACTTTTTTGAAATGCCTGCTGTTGACGTTATGTTTTAAAATCTGACTGTGATATTTCCTCTGTTTTTTTTATTGTTTAATGTTATAACAAATAACTTAGCTCTTAAGGCACACTATTTTGGATTTTAATTTATTTGCTAGTTGAATTTTCTCATGCTCACCACTTATGTTGTTTTGTAATGCATGTAATGTGATATTTTTTTCTGCACTGACCTTCATCAATCCATGTTAGGAAATGTCTACTATTACGAATCCATTTTTCTGATTTCTAACAAGTCCTGTTTGGACTGCTAGCCAATTCCTTGAGATTTTTAAATATAAATCTGGTAATGTATGTTGGCTTAATCTTTATCAGAGTATGAAATTTTGAACTTTCAAAGTTTTATAGTTCTGATTTCAATTACAGTTGAAGTATCATTGTAATTGTATCTTGCAGCAACTAAGTTTAGCTCAGGTCAGGTATATCGTGTATCAATTCCATATATGAATAAATTTTAATTTCAAGGGTTTATTTAAAAATGTTTTAAGAGAATCTCTTATCTGTACACATGAAAATGAAGCTGAAGTCAATGGATACATATGTACAGTAGTTCAGTAGATAAGGCCAGAGGTAAAGAGATTTGGCTAGACTTAGACACCTGTCTCGTTGATTCCACAACGCCACACTCCACAATAAGATCTTGGTCATAACATATAGCAAAGTACATTTTTGCTATTGAATTTTCTAACATTAAGTTTACTCTATTTACAACATAGTTTAAAATTGATATTTTCATAAAATACACGTCTGAATGGTGGGATATCACGGCGTGAGGGCCGGTAGCGGGGACAACGGAGACAGTGACATGGAGCCTAGCCTCGGAGTGGTCGTGGAGCTCGGTGACTTGGCATGCTGATGTTCTACGATGTGCTGGAACAGGTACTTGGTGTGTGAGGTGAAGATCTGCCGCCACTGCAGCTCCCGGAGCAGCTGTGTCGTCTCACTAGAGCTCAACTGCTGCACCTCTTGACAGGTTGCTACCGTTGTCGCCCAAATCGTTTCTGAAAGTACAATATTTTATTAGTCCTTGGGGCCATTTCGTTTGAATTTTCATTGAAAATTGTGTTTCAAATTAATGAATATGTGCAATATCACCAGAACGCAATGAGTAAGGGACTTCCAACATATATTGTTTATAGCTCCTTAACTTATCTACATCAGTTCAAGGGTGTCAAAAAGTAATTAAATTTAGTCATGAAAAAAATTAGAATCCAAAATATCTATCAAATTCATTCCAGTCTGAGAAAACTATTAAAGGAGTTAGGAGCTGTGGAAGTAGCAGATTTGTCAAATGAAGGTTCAGAAGAAAAAACTGTAAGCCTGATTTAAGTGATATTTTATATTTCTGGGTCTAAACATTTTCTAAATATCATCATTATATTTTATGAAAATATGTGTTGGTGGGAAAGGGAAGGATTTTACTTTTACTTCTTCCGAAATAAGGGAATAAAGGAAAAAAGGTTTTAACATTACATCTTTACTCCTTTCATCCGAAGCAAGGGAATACCGAGGCATGTTTTTCGTATTTCTGCAGGGGTTAGGAAGACTCTTAAGGAGTACCGCCATTCTGCAACGTCAGATGATGCTGTGCTAAAATGAATAACCGTTTGAACTTAAAAATGTCCAAAAGGAGTAAGAAAATTTTATTTAAACTTTTGCATTTATTTAAACTTTTACAAATCAAACCGGTTTTATTATTAATCAAAATCATTAAATAATTTCAGCATAAAAACGTTTTTAAAGATAAAAACTGGAAATTTCAATTCCAAAATAAATTCCATTCAAAAGCAACAGCCGAAGCAGACAGAATGTTAGACCAAATGACACTGCATCTAGGAGGGCAGATTACCGCCAAACAATACAATATTAACAAACGCAAAGTTTGGGCACGAAATCGGAATGTGATCCGATTTCAGGATTTTGATGACGTAAGAGCCAGCTGACTAGCAATAAATGGATGTCTGCAGAGATTCAGTGGTATTGGAGCACACCCCTTCCTGCTACCTATGTAACACTCAATCGCCACTATATTTCCCGTATAGTAATACTTTTCCTGATTGGATTATATCATTTCTGTTATTCAAATAACTATGTTGTATGTATGTAACTGTGTTGTATGTATTCTGGATTGGCGGTACTCATTTTAACACTTTATTGTAATGACGTTCCACAATGGCATTACTCCTTTCACGATACTTTAAATTACTCGTAAAAGGGTTAACTAATAATTCATCAGAATTTGTAGTTTTATTTTTTTGATTTGAATTTATTTGTGTGTGTTTAGTGTTATTTTTTAGTTATTTACATTGGGTTAGTAGAAGTGTGTAGAATTTAAGTGCTAAATATTTATTCTGATTTGAGGAACTACCTTGTCCTTTAGCAGGACTAGTCCACCAGCCACCAGCCAATCAAACTTAATAGAGATGTGCAGAATTAAGTGCTACATATATATTCTGATTGTGCTTCAAATTCATGTCTAAGTAAAATAATTTCTAATATCATAAATAATATTTTTATACTACAGACAAATACATAATATGAGGTCGAATAGCTTATATTCTCTAACATACTGACACAAAGTAATACTAAGCAAAGTAGTTGTTTTATTTATGATCATATTATCTTTCTTTATAATATTTTGCTAACATAATATAACTTTTTACGCCATAAACTAATTCAGAATATGAAATGTTGGTTCATTAGTTGTTTGATTTCTGGGTAAAACTAGTACCAAAATAGGAATAATTTATAATAATATTGTTGAAAAGACAGAGAAATTGTGTAAGCAAGCATTGATATGTAGTGATAGAAAAAAGGTATTAAAAAAGAAGAGAAATTCACTGAGGAAGCTGCATATCTGCTGCAACTACAGCATTTCTCGTAATATTGTTTACTGTTGGAAATTTTCTCTGTTGTAAACAACTTAGTTACAAATAAATAATCATGAGGATGTAATTATGTAAACTCTAAATACACAAAGTGGAATCATGAAAATTAAGGCACTAATTAAAATAACTCATCTTCTAGCATGAGCGTGTTACAATATCATTGGCTGTTTTCTGTTAGATATCACCATTAAGCAAAAAGTTACGAGAATTGAGTATTTCATCCACATACAACTTTCCACACGATAATAAAACTTATAAATTACAACCCGTTATCTGTTGAGTCATGACTATTTGAAATGATAGCGAAAGCTAAGGAAACAAAAGCAGTAACTATTGTTGCTAATTTCGCTCTATTTTACTATTATTTGTGTTTTTTCATGTAATAGTCTCACTGGAATTCTACTTCAGCATGATAATGTCACATGTGTTCCTTCTTAAATAGACTGACCGGCAAGGTTAATAATTTTAAAGCTTTTACACCAAATTCCAAATTATTCAAAAATCATATTTAGTTCTTAATAATCCATGAAATAAAAATATTATAATATAACATGTATCAACAAAATCAAGGCATGTATTTTAAAAGTCTAACTTTTGTAATTATATAATAAGAACTACTCATGGAACATAAAAAGGTAACAGTTAAAGAAAGTATAAACAGCTTAGGTATAATTTAAGAGACATATGTATGGAATTTTTAATAAGTGATTACCAGTAATTTCTTTTTTTTGTATTGAGTTGTGATTGTACTCAAATCGTAAACATTTTAAATATCATTTAAGTTGTGAGATAGCCAAAGTTTCTCAAAAAAAAGACCAAACTTGTCTGTTATGAGTGTCAATTATCTGAACACTACGACACAATATGATTGATTTGTCCAGCAATCATGCGATCAAAGTGATTCTTTTTAATTTCTGTTGATAAAGGGTCTATTCATGACAATAGAAGTCATTTCAGATGTGAGCTCCAAGGCCACCTAACTGTTGCTTTAACAGCTGGGTTCAAGGACAACTGGTTAGTTAATCATTTGAATCATTTCCTGTTCACCAACTCATTGTGGAGTTTGGGAAAACTTTTTAAACTACAATCACTAAATTATATTTGTAATATTATTATTTATTCTTAAAACCTGATAATATAAATGGGAATTGAAGGTTTAAATTATATAGGATATTTTAAACAAATGAAAAGTAATGTTCTCTGTCCCAAGATAACTCTCATATATAGCATATGATAATTATGTGACCATTCAGATATTGTGACTATAGATTAACAATTTTAATCCTTGAATAAATTACTGCTGAATGAATAAGAACTGTGGTTTAACTTGAATTTGGTATTATATTCTGATACTGTTGCATAATATTAAAAGGCAAAATATTTATTTCCTTAAAACTAGGTTATTTTTTAAAATAAATTCAAGACCCCTTTAACCCCTTAGAAGTTTGTGTATTCTCCATGTGATTAACATGGGAAAAGATTTTTAACCCCTTAAACTCAATCTCATTTAGGTCTTGATAATTCTATTTTTGAAGGAAAAATATTAAATTATTGAAATTAATAATTATAGGTAACTTTACATGAAAATGTTTGTCCCAATAAGTAACATAGGCCCTACTAGATTTGGTGATAGATTCTGATTTGATAAAATGATGCATTTTTCAACTAAGGTACGATTACTTGTCAAACTATATCATTGTTTATAGGCTATGAAGATTTCTACTATTCAAAGAGACAGTAGAAATAATATCCCCATCGCAGCAACTTTACTCAGCGAATTGAATAATATTATAATAATATATATGACAAGTAATTACTATCTGTCGATAAATGTGAGTTATTTTCCTATTCTCCATTAGATTATCATGGGAAAGAGTATGCAGGTTTGCTGCTGTGGGGAACATTCAAAGTATACATTTTTAGTATAAAATATTTTTACTTTGACCATTCAGACCAAGTTTCATAAACATCTGTCCATAAATAAAGGAGTTTCTGTATTCTCCATATGATTAACATGGGAAAAGAGTATGCAGGCTAGCTGCCATGATAAACAAATAAACCATAATTTTTAAGCATTAATGGACAGATCTAAACCATGTAAAGGTAAATACCAAATTTAATAAAAAAATATTGATTTATAAGTGAAATATTAATTTTTCTTTATCCTCCATAAGATTAACATTGGAGTCCCAAAATACAACGTACTGTGTTTAGATTTTTTTATATCTCGGTAACAATTGGAGATAGAGAAAAACTTTAAGGAACTAAATTGTGTAGTTTTTTAAGCTGATTCTAAGGGTGAAAGATAAAATTTAAAAACTTTTTTAATAACATGTGAAAAATTCAAAAAAATTGACCAATATGTCTGTCTGATTTATAAACTCGTCCGAGCAAATGTAGGAATACACGTCTCTACCAAATTTGGCCTTGATTGGACCAGCAGTAAGCACGTTCTTTGTACGGGTTGTAGGATTCAGTTTAAAGAAGAAAGATTATCATACCAAAATGTAAACGTGAAATCCTAAACATATCAATACAAATAAAATAAATCAATACCGGTACCAAGCTTTATTATTTAGCATTACTTTACAATTAAATAGATTAGAACATTTATACCACTATTATAATTAGTTATATGTTAACATAACTTTTTAATATAGTATGATTTCCAAATGGTTTTAAAATCAATGACCAATATAAACAAAGTAATATTGATTTGACAGCTGTTTGTTTTTATTTCTATTAAATCTTTAAACTACAAAGACAGGTGATTATTACCCGTAGGTTATTCATTGAAAACTGGATAAAATGTGTGTAATATCGCGTAAAAGTGGGGTTTTAAAAGCTCGTTATTTACTTTTCAAGGGGCGGCGGGTCTTTTCAAGCATTTATAAACCTTCTCTGAAATGTAGAGAATACATGAAATAAGTTTCATTGTAATCAGTTCTCCCGTTTTTTCGGAGAAGACGGCGTAAAATGCCTCCTGAAGTGTCACAGACAAACAGACATAAATTGAGATAAGACCGGTTTCGGCTTCTTTAACGCACGAAAAGTAAAAATAACTAAAAAATGAATAATTCTTAGCAATGTACAGACAAAACTCTAATTTTATTTATATAGATATGAGTTATCCTCTGATAATCCGACCTTTTTGTTGTTCCAACCATACCCCGGTCCTGCAGGTGACGGATTAGCAAGGTTATACTGTGTATATATATATAAATTTTAATGACTATTATTTTTGGTTTCTGGGCACCTAACAACGAAAAAATAACATGGTCCCGGGCTTAAGTCTTGCCATGAGACCTACGGTAATAGCTTTTTCCCTATGGGAAATTGGACTTGGACAAAAAAATAGTTATATTGTTAACATTTTATATTTTCATAGTTAAGACTCCAGTTTTAGGAAAGTAAAATCTTGTTGTGAACTATTATTTTATTATTAATTTTTATATAAGCTTAGTTAAAAAGAATATAGCTATTATAATTATATATTCCTTTGCCCTTCATAAGGATTTTCAAAATCAATACGTAACCTTCTAAGAATTCAGTCCAATTTTACCACTGACACTACAAAACCAGTTATTGTACAACACCAATTAGCAATTCTGACTCAACGTACTGATAAGTTTTCAAACGGCTCAGTTGCCTATATCATATTATGTATGAAACTGAAAGTCCTGATGACCTTTCACTCTAACCCACTTTCTCCTTACAAAAACAATGGTGTTAGTCAACTATCGGCGGTGGCCAACCAGCTTGCCTTCCTCTCTTATGGCTGGATTGCCTACTTATTGCTGAATATCAATTATTGATTATTACTTGTTTCTCCCACGGAACTAGTTTCCATGAACTGCTTGTGTTTTAACAACTTAATATATGATTTTTGTTTTCCTTATTGGGTTTAAAAAGTTAATCAACCTGAAAAGAATTAAAAAATAATAACAATTTATTTCTTAAGACAAAATAAATTTTGGATTGAAATTTACTATTTATAAAAAAAGTGTTTAATAATTAGTTACAAATACTACAAGGGCGGTTCTTTAATCGCTAATTGAAAGCAAAAAAGTTGAAAACAGATGTGTTACTAATTGAATTACGAGTCTACATAACAGTGTACAATAAGCATTATCAAAACTGTCCCGGAAAATCCCGGTTTTCTTGTAATATTAAGTTTAAAATTTAATAAATTAACATTAAGCTTATGGGGAATCAGATGTAAACAATACAAATTAAAACATCTGTTTATAAACATTTGACAGTTGTTGATTGAAGATGGTGGTGAAGAATATGTTCAATGTAGGATGTGAATAGAGGAATAAATGAAAAAGGATCAAATTAGTAAACAATGTGTAAAAACTAAAGGGTAAAATATCTGTGTGAATTAAAAGCAGAGAAAAGTATTTCCAAAATCTTTCGTGTTTTGATAGAAAACTTATTCATTGTATTGCTTGAAGCCACTGTAAAAAACTGATTGGTGTTATTTAAATTTCCCTATTGCTTTTCAATCCTCATTCTGTATCTAACACAATCAGTTGACAGCAGGCTAAAAATAGTCGTACAAATAATTACGATAGCTCCAACAATTATTGAGTGTGGCTAAAACACAAATTAAAGAAATAAATTCTACATTTAATTTAAGATTTAGATTAGATTTAATTTATTTAGATTTAAATTTAATTCAAGAAAGCATCTAACAACATGTTTTGTCACCGACATAACTAAAACAACAATTAAACTATTTGGTAGAATTATATTTATTTCCTTAAAATTGTCTCATTCTATTAGACCAAAGCTATATATATTAATATATATATAGACCAATACATATTAATAGTTGCTTCATGAAACACTTTTCCTGTTACAGATCTGGATTTAGTATTCAAAATAGATTACACATCGAAATAAAAAAAAAGAAAAAACATACTACAGTTTGATACAATACATTTCTTCCTAATTGGAAGGAGGCTGCTAATTTCCTGCAATAGAACCTTGAAATAACAAATATTTTTTGTATTGGTCAAAATTCATAATCAATTGAGAATGAAACAAACAACAATCTATATTCTTAGATTACAAAAATACACACTTTATAAAAAATTCTTATTAATAAAATTTTGTTGAGAAAATACTTGAAATCCCTGTGTATCGAAAAATATTGTTGGTTTCTTAAAAACTTATTTATTATTTTGGTGGATATATTTGTTTGGATAAACCCAAAAAAGTGTTTTTTGAAGTGATGTCTCTGTGTGTGTATGGATGTATACCGAACCACAGCCTATGAATTTCTTGGTTTAAATTTGGTTTGTAAGTATACCTATACATACACCATATTCTATGAGTTTTTAAATGTTTTTATTTTTAAAGGTAGTTAACCCCTAATATTTATAGAACACGTAAATATCTTAATTTCTCATAAACGGCTCTAATGATTTAAATTCAAATTTCAGGTTTTATTAAGGTCCCAAATGATATAACACTAACCACATGTCTGTAGAAATAATGGTTCAAAAGTTATGGGCATTTTAATGGTCAAATAAAAAAATACCACATTTTGTTGACTTGAAAACAGATTTATGTTCTATTACATGTACATTTCCATAAATTGTCTTCTCGTAAACAAAAAGAAAAAGTATTTATAGTGATGTGAAAGCCAAGTGGAGAGAGAGTAAATAAAACAAAAATAAGAATCATAAATGAATATAGATGAGGTTATATCCTCTCTTTTCAAATGTAATAAGAACATGGATATATATATATATATATATATATATATATATACAAACATGGATACAAAACATACAAATACATACAAAACATGGATATATTTAAATATATACATACAGAGACCATGACAGAATAGATCATTTATCCAATTTATTACAGCCTCTGGCTGCATACAAAAAGAGAGGAAAACCTTTGTAAGTCCTGGCCAAAAACAATCCTTAACATAAAAATATTATAACTACCATATATTATAATAGCAGGGTGTCTATATAAAATTTATCATTAATTTACAAGACTTTCCCAGACGATTTATCATTGATTCCACTGGCTTGCGAATTTAACTCAAAATTAGTAACATACACTAGAAAATATAAACGCCTAAATACGTAATGCCATAAAAATACTGAAATAATGTATGTATTATCAGATTACAGAGAAATAAGGTTTTACAAACATTTAGAAAAAGGGCAAGTATATGAATCGTACTTGCACAAATGTACAACAATAAATTCAATTTTCAAAAAGCCGACTAGAGCATTGAAAAGTCATTGAGGTGTATTTCACTGACTTTCCAGATTTTTTGCCCATTTCCCTGACCAAAATTTCTTCCCCTGACTTAGCATAATGTGGACACCCTGAATAGTCTAATTCCTTGACCAGTAGCATGGGAATGCAGCGGTTGAATGTGGCAGGCCAAGAAAAGAATTTACTCAGCTAATTACCATTCACCACATGATACAGTTGCTTTCTCTGCTGTACCCTCAGTCTGGAGTTTATTTTTAAAAAAATCCAGGCCCCTTGATTAGTAAGCAGGGTCAGGATTTTGTTGATACCAGATAGACAACAATTTTGAATTACTGAACACCATCTATAAAAATGTCCATTAATAACAAAATGAAATCAATCAATAACTGAGGAGCCATGAGAGTCATTTTAATGAACCATATTTATCTACCATAATATTCTTGTCATAATTTATAAGTACTTGAATACTGTTCAAGTACTTAAAACATTTTAAAACTACAACCCTAACCTAGATTATTCAAGGCTAGTTTATAGAAAGTTGAATTTACTTCACTGTTTTTCTACAACATCAGGATGCAAATAAGGGGAGAACTGGACTTACCTAAGTTCTTGAGCGAGCGCTGGTAGTCGTCAGGGTCCAGAGACATGAGCGCCTCTACGCTGATGACCTCGGCCATATTCTTAGCGTACTGCAGCAAGTCAGGGAACAGACGTGGAGTTACCACCAAGGTGGACTGTGGCCTCACATGAGACAGGACGGCACTCAGAACACGGCCATAGTCCTATAAGTGAATCAAGACAATAATAAAGAAATACTTATACTGGCCAATTTAATATTTTTAACCTCCGCTGATGAAAAATCTACAGTTATTTGGTCCACAAAATAAATTTCTGCATAAACTACTATAGATATTATAAAGAATTATGTCAGCATAAGCTTTTTTACTGTAGTGTGGGAAACTCAATGATGATGTCAATCATAACAACTGGGACAAGGCCCTATCACATACAAACATAAAAATTTATGTTTAAATTTACACAAACCTGTCTTCCAAGTGTGAATATGGTTTAAACTACCATAACTGAAATTCAGAATTGTAATAGGACTTTTAACCGGACACTGCAGATTTAAGAGACAGGATAGTAAGATTTTTTGGTTGAGTATGACTGCAGATCCTGCTACGAGCAGGAAGAAACACCTGAACATTTCATATATAAAATTTGATGATTCGACCAATGAACCTTAAAAAATTCTTATATCCTATAAAAAATTAATGTCCGTCTCTCTGTTCTTTATGTATTGCCAAATCATTCACCCAGTCGCCATACATTTTAGGTTGCTGTATATGTCCCCCAGAAGGTAAGTGAAATAAAATTAATGAAAACTTAATAGTTTTATGGAATTGTAAAATTCTGATGTTAACCTTTTGGGAAATATGTTTGTTTACAAATTTCCTGCATTTAAAACAATCGATTTCTAAAGCTACAGCTGTTGGTTTACTTTGCCAACCAAGTTAAACCTAATTTTGTACATTGGAACCCCGTGTGACAGATAAGCTCCTCCAAAATCGGTGCGAAATGTAGTAATGTAGAAAATATAATTATCTTACCTTTCTAAGAAATCCTATGCAATACCTGATTCAACAAAATTTATTTAGGTAATTCGGTGAGTTATTACAGTAACTATAGAATAGACTAAGTAGAATAGATGTAATGTGTGTAAAGAAATATATATATATATGATAATTTAAAATATCAAATCAGTATTCTATACATGTTACTATCGGTTTTCTAACCAAGATAATGTGATCATGGAAAATTTCTCCACCAATGATTGCAGCACAGTCAGGAATTAACATTTAGTTTGTCAATTTTATGATTCCTCACTATTAATTATCCCTTGTCTAATTAAAGAATTGAACTCATGTAGTATAGTACCATGGTACCAGGTCAATCAAATATATTATTTTTGACCTAAACTATTTGAGAAGTCAAGTTAACTTAGTAAAATCTTTGAACCAGAATGATAGTTGTGCTTATCTAGATTTAGAAATTAATTAAGAGCAATTAAAAAACTTGGCCCCTAAAACGCTAGACCCTATACCATTTAAATTGTTGAGTGTTTAGCAAACATTTTGTTAGGTTATATTACTCATAATCATAAAATATATGAAACTTACTAAATTTATATTTTTTAATTAATTTGAAGCTGAGATAACCTACAGAAGAATGTTTATATTCATCTATGATTTTCTGTATCAATTTCATATTAATAACATGGATAAAAAACATATATTTAACATATAACATATAAAAAACATTTATTTAACATGTTTCTAATATAATTCTACCTAAGTAAAGTAGGCCTACATTAAAAACATATTCTGCCTAAAACCAATCTCATGCAATATGATTAATTGTGTATTCTTAGCACTCACTTTGTGCAGATCTTGGTCAACAACTTGAGCCCACACTCTTGCAGGCATATGAGATGTGTCAGCGACACATAAAATAGTCTTGCTATAGTTGTTGTTATGTGGTGCTGTCGTCATTGTGCCATCTGGAAATATATCCACCAGCACTACAGAGCCCTCTCCTCCCAGTTGAGATAGTTCAGGGTGATTCTGTATGTACCAATCTGTTATGCTTGTGCACTGCCCATATATCCGACGAACAAGTGATGTCTTCATTGTTTTACCATCAATCACAACATCTTCTGGATTCACATTATTGCACCATGCCAACATAGTTTCAACAGAAGCTTTCACACTGCATTGAAACTCCTCTACAAAGCTGCCAGTTTTTATTGGAACCTTTTTCTTACATTCTGTGCACAACCAGTTGAATTTATCAATTATACGGGCCTTCTTCCATTGCATTTCCAATCCATTGCATGTTGATGCTGGACATTTCATTGAGCCAAGTAAAAGACCAATTTCTTTCATCCACTCACACAGCTCCCCCTCCCGGCCTTCAGCTAACAATGGTTTTATAGTATCAAGGAAACTGTCCTGGCTCCTGTGAAATAAATGCATTTTCAAATCATTTCATTCAAATCACTTTCAATATGAAAATATTTTAAATGATTCTTAAACACAAGTGGGGTAGTCAGCATTTTGGTTGATGCCTTGGTAAGCTGTTTAGCAAACATAGGGGTACAGTAAACCCTCTCATATCCGGACCCACCGATATCCGGACGTGATTTTGAAAGAATGCAAAAATTTGAAAACATTCTCGGAGGCTAATGTTTGTTAACCCAGTAGTCGCGAACGATGTTTGTAGGCCGGTTATTAGCACGCTGGTTGCCGAACGCGGGGTTGAAGCGATGTGGAGAGCGGTAATGTTCAAAAGCAGAGTAGAGGGAACGATGAGTCACCCTTGTCCCAAGCGCGTGAGTCTTGAGCTACTCTCTGTATTCTGTGCTATCTGGTGCAAGGTCACTGACTCACAAAACAATAATCCTCCCCATCCCACCTGTCCCTACCCACCCGATTAGCCAACGCATCACATGTACTGTGACGTGTACTAGTGACAACACCCGCTCAGTGGTCAGTGTCGTCTTTGTTTTGCTTGAGTGACCTACTCTATCTTGCAAAGGTTCGTTTTAGTATCTATTATTCTGCATACTGTACCGCTTTATACTGTATTACGTAATTTTGTTAGTTTTGATGTCTTTAAAGTATTACAACAAAAATTATGTATAAAAATACATAATTTTTATTGTAAAGTTATTTAATATCCGGATGCTTTATTCCCTTCTCATATCCAGATTTTTTCCTATCCGGATCGGCCGTCGCCACATTAGTCCGGATATGAGAGATGAGAGAGTTTACTGTATGGTACTCCCATTTCTTACAAGAACCCTACCTCCAACCACAAGCCTCAATAGTGTACATTAATAAGGGGAAGCTACACTTTGAAGTTTGATTGATTGAATTTTCTTCTGCTCATAACTTTGTATTCCGCTCATCCCCTAGCTGAATTGCATGGTTTCAGAGTTTATATTTCATCTCTAAAACATAGTAAAGTTCAGTTCATCCAGATCCAAATCAGGTTAAAAAAATTAATAGCAGATAAAGCGAGTTTCATCTCGGGCATCTTTAAAATTTCAGATGCAAGTATACGCTGCTCGCAGCAACGATGATTGTGAAACATTTGAGAGCACACCCCAAATGATTTTTTTTAATTGGAGTGTTTTTTCTTACCTAAAACTAACAAAAAGTAGGACTACTGCTTTTTCAGACCTTAGTAGGGCCTATAAATCTTTACTTTTTAATCAAACTAAAAACTTAAGACATTAAAGGATTGTGTTAGATTATGCGAATATTCGCCATATGTTAGTTTTATACAGTTTACAACAATCGGCCTATTATTGGCAAGCCCTATTAACGATATGTGTGTGGGCATCTATTTCCTGGTATATTTTCAGATTATTCGGCTATACGGATTCGGACTTCGCCACATTAATCTGGATAAACCTGACTTAACTGTAGTAAGAAAACATCAAATAAAGTATGTACATGAAGTTGGTCTTCTTCATCATTAAAAAGAGAAATAAATAGACCTACTTTACAGTTTGAAAATTTCATACATTTTAGGAAATACCTGGTGTAAAAATTTTACATTTAGGGCCTAATATTGACTGAACATTTTTTTCATGTGTTTAATATAAAGAATATGCCCTACTTACTTGTATTTGATGACATAAACTTTTTAGTTTTTGAATTTAGAGACACAAGTTTTGTGCTATAATGACTGAGTACCTGGTGACCGAGCTTTGCTCGTATAAAATAAGACATGTATTATAAAAATTAATTAGAAAAATTAAAACACATTTATTACTCAATGAAAACATTTATGTGGTTTAAATAAAACCGATTTGATACACCATAATTAATATAGCACTGAATAAAAAGTTTTGACCCTATCGGGAATGGAAGTCACAACCTCGGTTTTACGAGGCCAACACCCTACCGCTGGACCACAGCGTCTGACAATTGAGCAACGCCGTTTAAGGTCTTTAAGCCAACCTCAATCGTTTTAGCCGATCATTTACTGTTTAATTATCCATACAGTTATTATTAGCCTGTGATCAATTGATTTTGTTAGAAACGGAATGAGGATTGAAAAGCAGAAGAGAAATTTAATTTACACCAGTTAATTGGTTTGTTACAGTGGCTTCAAGCAATAGAATGAATATGTTTGATTTCAAAACACGAAAGATTTTGGAAATAATTTTCTCTGCTTTTATTTCGCACAGTTATTTTAATTTTAAGTTTTAATTTTAATTATTTTAAGTTTTTTAACAGTTATTTTACCCTTTAGTTTTTAAAAATTGTTTAGTCATTTGATAATTTTTCATTTATTACATACATAAAATAAATATTAATGCAAAACCTCTATTCACATATTGTTAGCCACCATCTTCAATCAACAACTGTCAAATGGTTACAAACAGATGGTTTGATTTGTATTGTTGACATTTTGATTCTCCATAAGCGTAATGTTAATTTTTTTAAATTTTAACTTAATATTACAAGAAAACCGGAATTTTCCTGGACATTAGACCTATCTAGAACTTATTTTGTACTCGGAAATTAGTTATTTCCAATATTTAAAGAAAATCCTTAGTGCCGTTTTCGAGATCCGTGTGCAAATATATATATATATTTATATACACAAACCTTGCTTGTATTATAGTATTGGATTGGTCAAAATGGTAATTCATTAATTTAGGTTGTTGATATTAGTAGAAATGACATTAAATGTATTTACCATTTTAAAATGTTGTATTCCATTACTCATTTGAACAAGCGTTAGTTCGATAAAAAATAAATATTTACCACAAGAAAATTATAATAAAAATTAATTAGTGTTAGTAAAATGATTAATTGGACATTTTTCCAGTGACTACTAAGCAATTTATGGTGTAATGTGGTGGTGTGTAACTTATAACTTACCTACATCATAAATTGTTAGGAATTACTGATTACATTAGAAAATTTAAGTTGGAATTTGTTCAAATACAGAAATAAGAAACTATTTGAAAATGTTACCTTTTAAAGAAGCTCTCAAATGTATCACATCAAATATGATTTTCAACGATGGTATGGCAATTTCTATTAATACAGTAGGGACAACGGTATTTTTCTATATAACAGTTAAACAAAGAAACTGAGCTTATTGTAAAAAACTTCAATAGAAAATATTTAGAATAATCTATGAAATCATAATTTCGAATAAAACCACAACAGAATCAATAAAAAGTAATATACTTGTTTAAGACAAAGTAAAAACTTGTTGCTTAGAAAAATCAATAATCCCCATTTCATGCATCTAATTAATATTCTATTAAATATAACACTATGTCTATTAAACTTACTGATCTATCATCTTCATTGTATCGTAAATGTCACATTCCATCATTGTTGAAACAAATAACAATACAAAATCAAAATGAGTATTAATTAACAAGGTGTATAAAATGTAAAGTATGGAATATGGGCCCGAGTCCCCGCACCAATCAACAAGCAAACGCCATTTTCTTCTTTCAGACGTCCACTCTTCAGACGAAAACTAGAAATAGGGAATAATGGGAAATAATTAAATAGAAACAAAGACTATTCATAAAGCTGTTTAGAGTTCATAGAGGAAGGAAATAGTATCTATTAAATATTAATAGTACAAGTAAAATGAACTTTCATATAGCAAATTTCTGTAATTATGTCACGCTTCAGAAGGCATAACATTGTTTTATAAAAAATAAAATGTGCTATGATTTTTGTTGATAACCTAAAAAAAACAATTGTCCCTGTGATCTAACTTATTTTATATTATGCAATTTTGTTTATGAATTACAAACTAGATTAGGGATTATAAGATAAATTCGTTCATCACCAAAAAATATTTTTATCGTCTATTTGTATTATATATAAGGGTAAGTATGGCATAAGATATTTTTATTGGTCCTTAAGCAATTATTACATGCAATAGATCTCGTCCATAATACAAAGGATAAACTTGCAAATAAATAGATCAAGATGAAATAGAAAATAACACATGAATAATTAAATATAACATGCATTAGAACAACTATAGATGATGCTAACATCTGTAAAAAGAGCAGAACAATATTTCTTGGTCTCAAGATCTTCTTCAATGATGTTAGTTACTCGGTGCACTTCCTCGATAGTCGAATGTTCCCTCCGGAATCCAAATTGATGATTTGGGATTAGGTATCTTTTCTCTACTTCAACAAGAAAACGATTCAAGAAAAGTCTATCAAAGAGATTGTTAAATAAAAATATGTTTAAAGAAATTATAGATAATTTCTAAACAAAACTTTATTCCCCAAAAGGTTAGTATTAGAAATTTTAAAACACCATTAAAATCAGTCCAGCCGTTCTCGAGTTATAAGTGGTGTAACTAACACGACATTGTTTTATATATTTAGATATTAAATTAGACTGTTATTTAAAAGGCGATCGTACAAAAAGGTAGGTATTTTAAGTCTGGTATGAATGAGGATTGATTATATGATGATTATAGCGCGATCTTGTAGTCTTGTTACTGACTAAGACTGACATGTTCCTTAAATTGCCTGTAATTGGCCTGCAAATTTATAGCCCAACAGCCAATGACAACTAAAGGACCTACAATTTATAGTGGAATCCGAACCACGACCTCTGAATTACGAATTAGTCTAATTATGAGGATGGTCTTTGCGGGTTAACGTAGTATTCATTAGTGCGGACGTTAATGCACATAAGGGATCGCTATTAAATATTCTTTGATGATACCTTTGACCAGTCAAAGATCATACTCTATGATTGTGTTTATTTCTTTTCTAAACTGTGGTGCCAAAGTAAAAGCGTTAAAATAATGAAATATAATAATAATTTAATTATTCTTTATTATAAAATCTAATACTTGAAATATGTAGCCTGTAATTATTGGTCATATTGTGCGTTAGGTCTCCTTTTACTCTTTGGAAAATGGACCAAATGGATGATATTAAACGTAACCTCTTAACAGTGTGAACTCAGAATGCAGACTAACCTATAGGATAATTATTGTCAACTACAACACGTACGGTAATAATGCAATCTTCAGGTCAAGGTTTGAAAGTATCTGGAGAGTATGATAAATATAACATTTTATTGAGAAGGCGTCTTCACGAAAGTGGGTGGTGTGACCAAGTGCGTTTACAAGCAAGAGAAATAGTCAAAGAAAAAGGGCCAAACATAACTGTAGATCAGCTTCTTGAGGATTTGCTACCCCAGGGACGTTCGGCCGTTCCCTCTGCTATCAAGAAAGAGCTTCTACTTAAGGTTAAAGATGGACTAATGAGAACTGCAGGGATCGAAAGTGAGATTAATTCTGAGAATTTCGCCTCTAGAGATTGAAAGACAATAATCTTCCGGGAATGGAAACAGATAGGTCTGATTTCTGTGGATGCAAAGGAATAAGGACTTGTCTTAAATGTGAGGAATACTTCAAAATAAAGAAACCATCAATTAATTTTTCTGAGGTGAGTATTTATGCAAGAAACCCTAGGTATATGTATTCAGTACATCTTTCAAATAGCGAAAGAAAATCTTCAATAGGCCTAGTCCTATAATGAATTTTTCTAATTCCCTATAGGCCTAACCTTCGCAAAAACATTCAACACAAATTTTACCCTTTTATTTTTACCCATCTCTACAAAAGTACTCTAAGAAGAAGTAGCCTACAAATAAGATGTACAGACTAATCTTATGTTTTTGATTATTAACTTATATTTTATGCCTTTAAGGCCTGTATATAGCGAATTTAACCTCATTTATAGGCCTATATAGAATGTCTTTAGTGTAGGCCTACTTTCTTGTCACAACCGAACCATGTTAACACATTCACAACAGCATAGGCCTTATTTGAGCAATGCTTACCTTTTTAATTGACGTCGTGGTCCTCCCATGCTCAGCATTACAAAAGTGTGTCGTGGCCTAAAAGAGGACCACGTTTGTGTTGAGTTGCTGTGACAATAGCAGTGTTCTTGGCTAGATTTATCATGTTTGCTGCTATGTTCGACGGCCGGCCGACGTTAGGACGTGGCGCGCAGGAATTCCCGCGATTTGTTACCAAAATATTATTGTTTTTTTTTGCTGGTAGCACTGGTACGGGAATGTTCTTTGCGGTGTAACATGTGTACCAGTTAGAGGTTAGATTTAATGCACTGGTAGTTTCAACGTGGCACTCTCGACTCCCTGTGATTTCTAATGTGTTTGTATGTCAGCACCTGAAGAACTTACAATTTTCTTCAGCAGTGAACTTGTTAACAGATGATAAATAGGTTTTAATTGTATGTATGTCTAAAATTTTTGAACCTCTATTGGCCCACGGCTGTACAAATTTGAAAGGTAATAAATTTTAACAAAAGGTGTATATGCTATCTGGTAAATGCGTACAGCGGTAACTGGCGACAGACCTGGAAATATCCTTGTGGGACAGAGAGCAATGACCCGCTGGTGAAAGAAGTTATTTCTTTGGTACGGCGTGGGCCACCAGAGGCACACAAAGCTATATATGTATTTAATATACAGGTACTGTAAGTGTATATTTTGAAAATAAGTGTTGACACATTAGGTCTACTTAGCTCATAATGATAGTCCATTTGACGAAAAAAAAACATGATTCCGGTTATTGCAAATATAACGCAATATTTTAAAAATCAGAAAAATCACAATCGTTGCGAATATTTTAACCTTGTAAAATTAATAAAATGTTTCTAGAATTGGATACTAGCACATAAGAGTCCAGGAAAAAGATTAATTTTTTGTCTGAATTCATTTTAATATTGTTGTGATGAGGCTACACACATGCCAAAATTGATCTAGACCATACCTGTTTATCTGTCGATAAATATGAGAGTTATTTGCCTATTCTCCATAAGATTAACATAGGAAAGAGAAGGCTATGCAGGTTTGCTGCTGTGAGGAATGATTTTTAACCCTCGAGAGGGCGCTTGGGGAGTTTTCCTCCGCATGTGTAGTTTTTGTTGAAATAAACACTTATATTGTGTGTTGATAGACAGGCTCCGTACCTCACGCGCCTCATTCCAGAAATCCCCCAAACTATTTACAACCCCCACATTCCTTTTGTTTCCTTGTGAGTTGCAATGCAGTGAAGTGATGTCAGCTTGTGGATGCATTCTCCGCATGAGCCCTATCGTGCAAGTGGTTAGTGTGAAGTTTACTTCCTCATGAAACCTTATGTGTTAGAGATAACTTATCATTTTAGTTGTGAATTTTTTCAAGTACAGTAAACCCTCTCATATCCGGACTAATGTGGCGACGGCCGATCCGGATAGCAAAAAATCTGGATATGAGAGGGGAATAAAACATCCAGATATTAAATAATAAAATCACTTTAATGATATCAAAACTAAAAAAATCACGTAATGCAGTACAAAGTGGTACAGTACTAGAGTAATACAAATTTTCCTCCATCGTAATGACAACCCTTTTTCTTTTTCCGGCCATAATAACTTATTCCTACCCGAAACTAAAACGAACCGTTACGAGGAAGATAAGGTCACTGAAGCAAAATAAAGGCGACACTGACCACGGAGGCAGGTGTTGTCACTTCAGTACACGTGATGCGTTGGCTTGGCTATTGGGGTGGTTACGGACAGGAGGGGTGGGGAGGTTTATTGTTTCGTAAGTCAGTGACCTTGCACCAGATAGCACAGAATACAGACAGTAGGGCTAGAGACTCAGGCACTCGGGACGAGGGTGAATCATCGTTTCCCCATTCCGCTTTTGAACATTACCGCTGTGCACTTGGCTTCAACCCCGCATTCAGCGATCGGCTACTGACCGGCCTACAAACATCGTTCGGGACTACTGGTTTAACAAACATTGAACTCCTTGAGTAATTTTAAATTTTTGCATTCTTTCAAAATCAAGTCCGGATATCGGAGGGTCCGGATATGAGAGGGTTTACTGTATATGAGTATTTTGTGTTTCCATTTTATACTACAATCTTAGGTCCCTTAGGTGCTGTCGAGCTATAATTAACAGTATTTAACAGTTCTGTTAAAGGAATATGCAGCCTTAGCCGGTAAAAAGATTACAAAATAACACTACAATTTTCTTACACTCATTTCTCATTAATAGTCCTATGCCTGTATATATGCTATGCAGTAAATATGTTACTGTATATGAGTATTTTGTGTTTCCATTTTATACTACAATCTTAGGTCCCTTAGGTGCTGTCGAGCTATAATTAACAGTATTTAACAGTTCTGTTAAAGGAATATGCAGCCTTAGCCGGTAAAAAGATTACAAAATAACACCACAATTTTCTTACACTCATTTCTCATTAATAGTCCTACTTGGCTTAAGTACCTGTACGTACCTGGGTATGTCTCCATTCCAGAAAGAAAGTATTAAGTATTTAATCATTTGAACCCATTGGTTCACACATCACTCATTAAATTTAAACATTAAAATAAAACATTATTGGCTGGGAATATAAACTTTTTAAGGCATGAAATAGGTAAGTCCTGAGAAAAGTACAATTTACAGTTATAAATTGGTATAAACTTTCTTTTTGATATGAAAAGTTAAAACCAAACGAAAGAAAGCTTAGTATTTCATTTACAGTCAGACCTGGAGGTCAAAATCCAGATAATCTCACCACCAATAAATTCTTCTATACTCCTAGGGTGCTGTCACTCTTTCAGTAGGACTCTCCTATTAACTGCTTCTTATTCTCTTCGTTAGCGTACTTCACTGTTGTTTTCTCTCGTCATTAACTTGATTTTAGTTATAATGTTTTGTTATTCAAGGTTTTATTAACTAATTTAGGGTTAGTCATTCACAAACACATCAGCTCTTAACTTCATGCTGGGAGTGAAAGAAGAAAATCCTCTAAAGTATCATATCAAGTTTTAATTACCCTAAACTAAACCTTCCTTCTCTAGTCCCACAGTAAATTTTAGTGAAATGTTCTATAGAGACTTACAACAAACTATAAATGATTTTCTGAAAATGAAGTCTGAAATTCTATAAAATCAATAGTGTAGTATAAGTGTTACAGTAGTGGTCAAGTCGTCAGCGTCTGCAATGCCCAATGTCCTAGGGTATTTATAATAATAAGACTTATAATAATAAGTGTTACAGTAGTGGTCAAGTCGTCAGCGTCTGCAATGCCCAATGTCAGGCATGGAATGCAAATTTTGTTGTTATATTTGGTATGCAATATGATTGTACATTTTGAATAAATCAGTAAGATACTTAGATTAGATCATTGAAATGGCAACCATACTACAATGTAGGTATTTTAAGCCAAGTATGAATGAGGATTGAGTGTAGGATGATTGTGGCGTGATTTTGTAGTCTTTTTACTGACTCAGGCTGACATGTTCCTTAAACAGGACTGTTAATTAATAGCCCAATGACAACTAACGGACCTACAGTTTAACGTGCAATCCGAACCACAGCCTCTGAATTACGAATTGATCTAATTATGAGGATAGTCTTTGCAGATTAACATAGTATTCAATAGTGGGGACGTTAATCCAAACAAAAGAGAACACTACACCCACCGACCATCGCTCACAACTATCCACAATTCGTGACCTCTAAATAGCTGGATTACAGGATGTCGCCACTGCCCCAGATACTGATTATAGAGTTCATAAAAAATATAAATTCATTCAAATATAGCCTACTCTCTGTTGTTAATGTATCAAAATAGGCGTGCATTTTTGTTTCAGACTTGTTATACATACTGTCCCCATTGTAATTTGGCTTTCCGTGAAACCGAACCAGACCATCAAGCACATTCCACAGACTATATTGATTTTCCTGGAGTCTTTATTAAGTTAGAGTTTATTACTGAGGAAGAAGAACAATCTTTGATAAAAGCTTTAGATTCCCTACCTTGGGAATCTTCTCAGAGTGGCAGAAGAAAGCAGGTATGTATCAGATGAAACCAGGTTTAGGCTATATTTACCTTAAGATCTCATAAATTTATACTCACAACACTCACACCCTTCACTCATTTTTATTTTTAAATACCCAACTCGGGTGGTTGGGTTGTTGTCTCTTAAATCAGGATAATAGGCTATAGTTCTTTTAAAATCTTAATAATACAACGAATTTATAATTAACAAAGCGCAGGGAAGGGCATCTAGTTCAATCATGATAAGTTAGGCCTAAAAATATAATCAGTTTAGACCAAAGTAGACTGTAAACAAAATTTTCATTTTGAAAAAAAATTAAGTTAGTACATCCAGTCACAATCTGCCTTTCTTCCCTTGACAACAAAAATTCGATCTATTTCTTCTGTCACAAAAAATTATGGTCATTAGTAGTTAATGGTTTTACTGGAATGTTATTTTTCAAGATGACTTTAGGCTACTAATATTGGTAAGTAGGTATACCAATATAGTTAAGTAATAATAGGAGTAAATAATAACAGTTCTTACTGTATAAAAATATAAGCAAAGATGGATCTTTTAAGTCTAACATTTTGCTCAGATTTGTTCAGCAAAATGCTTTAACCCCACAGTACACATGCTGTGAACTCACAGACCCCGCACATTTGAAAAAGCGCGTCAAAATACATGAATCTACGAGTGAATGATGTGACGCGCAATCTACCTTTTCTAGTGCTAAAACCCCCAAGTGGTGGGGTTTTGTCTGTCATAGCACCAGTTAGCTCTGAACTATGAGGACGTAAAGTTTGGCGCGGACTCACACTCCGCTGGCGGTCTACGAAATACGAGGGCGATAGGAAGAAAAAACAATTCGATTCCAGTGCAGTGGATACAGATTGTGAGTGCCTACAACATGTAAATTCATATCTGTGTGCTATTTATGGCCAAAATGTCATGCTTCAGGAAGAGGAAGAACAGGCCAGGGACTAAACTAAAACTGAAGCAAAAATTAAAACTGACTAAAAATCAAACTACTTCTTCATTTTTTATGTAAATGTAAACATGCTTAAATAAATATATACTGTTATTTACTATTATGTTTTAAAGTTAATCATTACCGATCTTATTTTTTTACAGATATAATTCACGCTAAATTATAACGCGGACTGTCAGTCTGCACTCAAGTTCTAGTGTTACTAATCGCCGTGCATGTACTGGAGGGTTAAAGAACAAAGACAATAATGGTTTTACTTGGCATTTGGATGCTTGGAAGACTTGAATTAAATGAAAGTTTCCAGAATTATAACTGATGTATTTATCTACTCCCGTTCAAACATTAAAGTTGTCAATTTGTAAAGGCTGTAAAATTGAATAGTATTAAGAAAAGATATTGAATCAAAATGGATTCACGAACCTTCTTCCAGTCATCCAGTCAGAATCCAGTAATCTTTTTATCTTATCTGTCATCTAACAATTACCCAATTGTTAAATGACAGATAAGATCTTTATTCTACCAAGCAATAGATTAAATTTGTTAAAAAAGAATTTGAAGAAAGGAATTGGTTTTTATGTTATAGAATTTTGGACCTAAGTGCAATTTCAAGAAGCGGCGGCTACAAGTAGGAAGTTTCTTGGGATTCCCTGCTACAACCCGATTTGTACAGGAAAAATTTTCTGAAGTTCCTATTTTAAAAAACTACCAAACCATTGAGCAATGTTCTCTAGAGTACGACCCCAGAAAAGGAGCTTCTATTGACCCTCATATTGATGATTGTTGGATCTGGGGAGAACGAATAGTCACAGTGAATTTACTATCAGACTCAATCTTGACTCTAGTTCCATATCGAGGGGACAGTAAACGATACAACTTGGACTTAGCCCCAGCAGAGTGGAAGTATGGGATGGACAGAGAAGATATTACCGTGAGAGTTCCCATGCCGCGGAGATCCCTGCTGGTGTTGTACGGAGCTGCTAGATACACTTGGGAACACATGGTATTGAGAGAGGACATCAAGGATCGAAGAGTGTGTTTAGCCTATAGAGAGTTCACCCCACCCTATCTACCTGGAGGAGATTGTGACTTTAAAAGTAAAGAAGTGTTTGAAAAAGCTCAAGTTTTTTGGTGATAACATTATAGTTTCTGAAAATAGTGTTTCTCTGTAATTGTTTTCCTATATATATTCATATGAAAACATAAATGTACTTTACTTTTTTTGACAGTTGCTTTCTTTCAAATTCAGGGAATAGTCACTCACTTAAGTGAGCTGTTGCAGCTGTTATTTAGTCTCAGCTACTTGTTTCAATTGTGTAAATGTGTGTTTAATTTAGTTTTAAATGTCAATCAGTACAATGGGGAATTGAAATATGTTGCTGACTAAACTTCTGGAATCAAATTAAACTGATGCTATAAATAAAATTGCCTCATTAATTTTGCTTATTTTTCATAATAAATTTCAATCTATTTGACTTTGGATTTTAAGGATCCTTCCATTATTGGACCAAGTTTTGATTCACGATTAATGCTCTGGAAGCACATCATTGTTGGTCCAATGGTTTTAAATTTTATCACAGCTCCTAGGTTATTTTTTGACATAAAATATATAAATAAACAATTTAAAAAAATTAAATAAAAATTTTTTGACCATACAGCAGACGCCATTTCAATACTTGATGTATTTTGAAAATAAAGCATATTTGTATTTGTAAAAAGAATATAACGAAAATTGCTACATAAGCCGTAATCGGTATCTTGTCATTAGATTATAGTTATAGTCTACGCTACAACTAATTTTATTTCACAAAATAAAATTCAATTTAAATACACAATAAAAAGGTCTAATTATAGCACATATTTTGAATCTCTGATACTTGAGCTGATATTGATACTGATACTACCTGGAGGTCGAAAATTGCACTGTGACCTATAAGATCTATTGTGCTTCCCAAACTAGTCTCCAGTTCTTGCCTAGAGAACCTCCTCTAATCCTAAATGAAGTTAAGTATCATGTGGCATTCTAACTTTGGGAAATCTCCAACTGCTACCTGGTGTTTCCCCAAGCTTCTGGCTCTCTTCTGACCTATTTATTGCCTCACATTCAGCCACTAGGTGTCCAGATGTTTCCTCCCCTGATTGACAGTAGCGGCAGTCAACATCTTGAATATTATTCATCTTTCTCAGATGACCTGTGAGCCTACAGTATCCGGTTAGAAAACCTGTTAACATCCTTAAACTGTTTTTTCAGCCTTTTTCTATAGTGGAAGAGCAGTCCAGACTTCTTCTCTGGTTACATTTTCTTACTCCTTGAGCCTCTTTTTGAAGAAGGAGTCATCCAGTGCACAACCTGGTTCTAGCCATACAAAGATTTTAAAACATTGGTCAGACAGTAACTCTGTTGGGGAATATTTGCTCTTATTTAAGAGAATATTTTGAATAGTGAGCTTGAAATTTGTATTGCTGAAAGATTTAAATGAATCTTGAATTTTATTGTGTTTTATACTAGCTGATCCTGCAAACTGTATACCGCCAAACAGTAATGTACGTCATGTTACCTTTTAGATAAACTTAATTGGATTTTAATAATGTAATAAATTGAGTTCCATCATTTTATTATCCAATAGATTATAATAATAACAATATATCAAAATAACATTATGTGAATAGCCTGTGTGCAAGATTTATGCTTGTTTGAGGATATAAGTTGCTGTATCCTGGGTTGCACTCAGGATAATTATCTTCAGTAAAGTACCTTGTGTCCTTGTGATACACAACATTTTAGCGAATTTCCCATAGGGAAGAAGCTATTACCATAGGTCTCATGGCAAGAGTTAAGCGCGAGACCATGTTATTTTTTCTTCTTTAGGTGCCCAGAGTCCAAAAACAACAGTCGTTAAAATTTTTATATATATATATGTATATATGTGTCTGTGAACACGATAACTCTCATAAAAATGGTCTGATTAAGACCAAATTTGGTAGTGACGTGTATTCCTACAAATGCTCGGACGAGTTCGTAAACCAGACATATTGGTCCATGGGAACGGGTAGTTTGGGGGGGTTTTGTACCCCAAAATGGGGTTTTTTGCGTTTTTCACATGTAATTTTTTATTTCACCATTAGAATCAGCTTAAAAAACTACACAATTAAGTTCCTTAAAGTTTTTCTCTATCTCCAACGGTTACTGAGATATTAAAAACTCTAAACACAGTACGTTGTACTGTGGGGCTCCAATGTTAATCTTATGGAGGATAGGGAAAAATTAATATTTCACTTATCAATGTATATTTTTTTATGAAACTTCATATTTAGCTTCATGTGGTTGAGGTTCATCTATTTATGCTTAAAAATCATAGTTTATGTGTTTATCATGGCAGCAAACCTGCATACTCTTTTCCCATGTTAATCATATAGGAAATAGGCAAAGTCCTTTATTTATGGACAGATGTTGATGAAAGTTGGTATAAATGTTAAAAATAAAAATTTTATGCTAGAAATGCCTACTTTCAGTGTTCCTCACAGCAGCGAACCTGCACACTCTTTCCCATGTTAATCTTATGGAAAATAGGCAAATAATTCTCACGTTTATTGACAGATTTTTATAAAACTTGTCAAATATTATTATATAATTGATTTGGAAATTCGCTGAGTACGCAGGTCTGCTGCGACGGGGGTATTTCATGTTGTTATCAGGCGCAAGAAAAAATAAATGTGAAGGACTTCCGTCACTTCAACAAGTCATTTTCTATATTCAGATTCGAAACATAATGACTAATGAGCCAACCTCATTTTAAAATTGTGTGTTGGTAAGCCAGGCACGTAAGTAAAGGAAATGACGTTAGCTGTTGACTGGTGAAAATGAAGCGACACATAATCAGCTCTCATTAAATACTTAAATTGGAGTATGCATATATGATTGAAATGCATCACGTCTTTTTTATAAGCATAACATATACAAACTATACTGCCCAGAGAGCTTTAGCCCTAAGGCTACATATAAAACTGAATATGCCTATACGTTACTCGGAGCACAACTCAAAAAAATCAAGATCATTTAAATTGTCCAGCCATTCTTGGACTATAAATGGTGTAACTAATACGACTTTGTTGTATGTATTTAGATTTAAATGTGTATAAAAGTGACTATTGCTGAGGTTAACCTGCCATTGGTCAAGGTCACTTGTGTTACATGGACGCTCGAGGTGTTTTTAAATACCTTGTTAACGATTTATATTTCACAAATTTTGAACAAATTATATCATACCACTTTTCTAATTTTCAAACCTTTAATAATAGGCCTATTCAAAACTAAAAATAACTAATTTCACAATGAAAAAAACTCAAACTATGGACTTTGTTATAATATACATCACCTTTTTAAAATTAATTATTTAAAATACAGGACACCACTAAATATCCCTGTAGCAGTGAACCTGTGTACTCGGCAAATTTCCACCTGAATAATATACAATAATAATACAAGTATAAGACAAGATTGATCAATCAATACCTGTTGATGAATTAGAGTATTTGCCTATTGAGGAATACTGAAAGTAGGCATTTTTACCATAAACTATTTTTGTTTTGACCATATACCAAGTTTGATCATTATTTGGATAAAAGGAGTTTACCTTATCTCCATAAGATTAACATGGGAAATAGTATATGAGGAACACACAAACTAAGGTTTTTTATCACAAACTTATGGATCCCAACCACATGAAGCTAAATACAAAGTTTCATCCAAAATTATTGGTTAGTAAGGGAAATATTTATTTTTCCTTATCCTCTAAAGATTAACATTAGAGCCCCAAAATGCAACATACTGAGGTTAGAGTTTTTAATATCTCAGTAACCGTTGGAGATAGAGCAAAAATTTAAGGCACTAAATTGTGTAGTTTTTTGAGCTAATTGTAATGGTGAGAGATAAAATTAGAAGTTCTTAAAAATTACATGGAAAAAATGCCAAAAGACCATTTTTGGGGTACAAGACCCCACCCCAAACTACCTTTTCCGATTGACTGATATATCTGGATTACTAACTCAACCGAGCAAATGTAAGAATACATACACGTTTCTACCAAATTGATCATTTTTACGAGAGTTATCGTGTTCACAGACACATACATATATATGTGTCATGTTATTTTTGTTATTAGCAGCCCTAAGCTGTGAATTGCATAATCAAAATATATATATACTAGCTGACCCGGCGAACTTCGTAACGCCTGACAGTAAATACGTACTAACTTTAAGATTGGCCATGTTCTGAAGTCGAATAGCATTACGATTTCATTGTGAAAGGTTATATATTCTATGTTGCGGCATAGTGAATAACAATATTGAAGTACTTAGAGCCTTTGACATTTTAGGGTTAGGTTTAACTTCCTTGCTTTCACTTTTGGCTTCAGGAACTGAGGTTGAGCCTCTACCTCTACCTGCACCACTTGAACCAGCTCCTGACATCTCAATACTGTAAAAAGCAAATACTCATGAGCTATGAAGAAAAAGTTAAAAACCTGCCTCCAGACGAGTTAGACAGGATGCTTCTAACATCATCATGATGATCAATAGTAGTACCTCAGGACATCAGCTGTCCCTGTCACAAAAGTTATATTAAATATTATCATACTAGCTGACCCGGCGAACTTCGTAACGCCTGACAGTAAATACATGTTAACTTTAAGTTTGGCCATGTTCTGAAGTCGAATAGCATTACGGTTTCATTGTGAAAGGTTATATAATCTAGGTTGCGGCATAGTGAATAACAATATTGAAACGATATTACATATTAATAACATTCCCATAAAACAATTAAATACATATGGACAGACAGACAGACCTATTTTTGAATTCAGGGAGCCTCACATTGGATTATCCACTCTCAACTCAAATTCGAAAATTTTAACAAAAACAATCGTACTTTCTCCATATATATATAAGGAGAGAAATAATAGTAGTATGGTCCCCGGCCCAGGTCTTGCCATGAGTCCTGCGATAATATCTTCTTCTCTATGTGAAACTCGCTAAAGTGTTATTCGATGTGACGTCGTGCGAGTGTGTGCGCGCGCGTTCGTGCGGCTACGTTTGCATATGAGTGTACGTTTGCGTATGATTGTGCGAATTTGAGTAGTGATGGATGAAAACGTTCATGAAAAGTCTTCAATAATGAAGACTTAATAAGATTTAATAATGAATAATGAAGACGTGGAAGAGTATAAGTAAAATACGGATAGTAAATTTAACTTTTCTCTGGAACCGTGTTAGTTTATGCTAATGATTAATTAGAATTAGATGATTAATTAGTTTAATTAATTAAACTAATTTAATTAGTTTTTGAGTTGATATTATTGGGGAAAGAAAAGTTTTTTTAACGTATTGTTTCGCGGTTAAATATAAATAAAATTACAATTTTATATATATTAATTTACATTATATGTATTTGTTACAAAACAATACACAAAACAGTAGTTGTTATAAATTATATATTTTATTTATATGTATATAATTTTTATCGACTATTGTTTTTGGCCTCTGGGTACCTCAAAACAAAAAAATAACAAGGTTCCGAGCTTAAGTCTTGCCATGAGACCTACGGTAATAGCTTCTTCCCTATGGAAAATTACCTAAAATGCAGAGAAAAGGTTAACCAAATTTTTGTAGTGACGAATTAATAGTTTAATAATAACTAGTTAGTTAATAGAATAAATCGTTGGTATATTAATTATTTTCCAGGTTTTATTCATGGATGCCAATTTTGGGGGATTTTGCTACATGTGCCATGGTGGGATGGGCACCCATATGAATGAAAATTAAAAAAGTATGATGATTATTTTTCAATGGTATTTTAAACATTAAAGAATTTGATTGATAAAGATATGCAGTTTAAAATTTACTTAAGGCAGGAAGTGTGAGTCATCCCCCACTCATACTATTTATTACGAGTATTTATACTTTCCCAGTTCATTATGGATGACTTTACAAATTATTCCATGCCAGGTATCTAATCCAATATTTTTCAGGGTTATTATCCAATCCAATAATAAGAGCAAGGTTTGTATATATATATATATATATATATATATATATATATATATATATATATATATATCTAGATAGGTCTAATGTTCAGTAATATTCCGGTTTTCTTGTAATATTAAGTTTAAAATATAAAAAAAAACACTAAGCTTACGGAGAATCAAATGGAAACAATACAAATCAAAACATTTGTTTATAACCGTTTGAAAGTTGTCGATTGAAGATGGTGGTGAACAATATGTGAATAGAGGTTTTGCATAAATATTTATTTTATGTAATGAATGAAAAATCATCAAATTAGTAAACAATTTGTAAAACCAAAGGATAAAATAACTGTGCGGAATAAGAACAGAGAAAAGTATTTTTGAAATCTTTCCTATTTTGATAGAAAATTTATTTATTATATTGCTTGAAGCCAATGTCCCGTGCGGAAGGTAATGAGATCGATTCCCGTCCGGGGTAAGCAATATTTTTGTTCAGAGTTTATGCAAGTTACTAAATAAGTGTTTATGCTATATTAATTAAGGTGTATTAAATCGGTTTTATTTAAACCATGCAAACTGTGTTTACATTGAGTAATAAGTGTGTTTTAATTTACTTATATTAAATTAACTTATTTTTTTATTAACTTAATTAACTTATTTAATACATGTCTTATTTTATCCGAGCAAAGCTCGGTCACAAGGTGCTTTTACACGGTTACCGTTATAACAAAAGTTTCGCTATATAGATGTAGTATACTCTTATTGCTAGGAATATAATCGTTTAAAGTTTCAGAGAAATTGAGAAAAACTCATGTGCTTGAATGAAACCAATGATTTCTACTCGAAGACGACCCGTTCTTAATCGTGCCAGGGACCGGAAGAGTGAAATGCGTATCATCCGCCGACGGAAACGGAAATAAATCACGCGGCACGTCATTGCCCCCGTGCGTGTTGAGACTCGCGACCCTTTAGAGGCACGTGGCGCCAGAACTGGGGCAGGTATACGTAATATTGGCCCGAGTAAAATCAAAACCTATTCATTTATTTAAACGGTTTATACTTCCAAACTACTTCTCTGACAGAAAGAAGTTCCTATATAAACAACCTGTTCATTAAGTGAATTACCTAACAAATAGGCCTACTTATTTTTTCCTCGTCGAACCCAAAAATATTTTGCGTTTTAGTATCCACATTCTAATAATTATGTCATTTATTTTATTAAACCAACTAAAATTTTTATTAACGTCCTCAATAGTAAATTTAATGTCGTAGTATAGAAATTTAAACAAACGCATAAAAATATACTACAAGTCCCCATATTTTAAAGGTATATACAACGAAACGGATTACATTATTCTGACATCTAATTGGGATTACCTCTCTATCTACGAACAATAATGTTGCAGTTAGCAACATTCAAATCGATGTTGTGGACGATCACAACTGTAGTTCATTAGTTCCGTGCAATAACTGTAATATTGATTCAAGTAGTTTTAGTCAAGAATCCCAACAAGGAGATCAGCGCGTAGGTAAATGGCAGACGGTTATTGCCTCAACTCACAAAAGAGCGTATTGTTATCTAAATGCTATAACAACTTCAAAAAAAGCACGCAATAGTGATACTAATTTTACCATAAAAACAAGTAATAGTTTTGATGTGTTAAACCGTGGCGACAAAATGGAAGACAATTCTGAGTCTGGTGAACCTCATAATTCTCACAAACCCCCACCTCTATTTATACCAGACATGTCAAATGTAAAAAACATTATTGTTTGCATTGAATCCGTAGTCTCTTATAGAGATCACACTTATAAATGCCTCAACCAAGGTAAAATTAAAGTAAATCCAGCCACACTTGATGGATATCGTAAATTGGTACGCAAATTTACAGACATGAAAATAAATTTTCACACATATTATCAACTCAATCAAGAAAAGGCATATCGTGTGTTTTTAAAACATATGCATTTCTCGACGGATATCCAAGACACTAAGAACGAAATTGAAAATATTGGCTTCAAGGCTAGAAATGTAAGTACAGTAATGCTAAACAACAGAAAACTAAAACCCCTTTATCCATGTTTTTTGTAGATCTCGAACAAAAAACAACATCTCTCATAAACAACAAAAACATATTTACACTAGATACCTTACTACATGCAAAGGTTTCTTTTGAACCCCCGTACAAAAAATCAGAAATAGTGCAATGCGAAAAATGTCAAAATTATGGCCATACAAAATCATATTATTGGCATAATCCCCGGTATGTTAGGTGCGGTCAGCGTCATGAAACGCAATCATGTACAAAACCAAGAGAAGAAGCACCTACATGTGCCTTTTGTGGAGGAGATCATCCTGCCAACTACAAGGGCTGCAGGATGTAGCTTCCCGGACGGGGATCGATCTCATTACCTTCCGCACGGGACATTGGCTTCAAGCAATATAATAAATAAATTTTCTATCAAAATAGGAAAGATTTCAAAAATACTTTCTCTGTTCTTATTCCGCACAGTTGTTTTATCCTTTAGTTTTACAAATTGTTTACTAATTTGATAATTTTTCATTTATTACATAAAATAAATATATATGCAAAACCTCTATTCACATATTGTCCACCACCATCTTCAATCAACAAATTTCAAATGGTTATTAACAGATGTTTTGAGTTGTATTGTTTCCATTTGATTCTCCATAACCTTAATGTTATTTTTTTATTTTAAACTTCATAAATTATAAAAACCCGGAATATTCATGGACATTAGACCTATCTAGAACTTATTTTCTACTCGGAAATTAGTTATTTCCAAAATTTAAAGAAATTCGTAAGAGCCGTTTTCGAGATCATTGTACACACACACACACACACACATATATATATATATATATTTTATAGTGAACATTCATAATATATATATATATATATATATATATATATATATATATATATATATATATATATATATATATATATACAAACCTTGCTCTTATTATAGTATTCGAATTGGATTGGATAATAATCCTGAAAAATATTGGATTAGATACCTGGCATGGAATAATTTATAAAGTCATCAATAATCAACTGGAAAAGTATAAATACTCGTAATAAATAGTATGAGTGGGGGATGACTCACACTTCCTGCCTTAAGTAAATTTTAAACTGCATATCTTTATCAATCAAATTCTTTAATGTTTAAAATACCATTGAAAAATAATCATCATACTTTTTTAATTTTCATTCATATGGGTGCCCATCCCACCATGGCACATGTAGCAAAATCCCCCAAAATTGGCATCCATGAATAAAACCTGGAAAATAATTAATATACCAACGATTTATTCTATTAACTAACTAGTTATTATTAAACTATTAATTCGTCACTACAAAAATTTGGTTAACCTTTTCTCTGCATTTTAGGTAATTTTCCATAGGGAAGAAGCTATTACCATAGGTCTCATGGCAAGACTTAAGCTCGGAACCTTGTTATTTTTTTGTTTTGAGGTACCCAGAGGCCAAAAACAATAGTCGATAAAAATTATATACATATAAATAGAATATATAATTTATAACAACTATTGTTTTGTGTATTGTTTTGTAACATACATATAATGTAATAAATATATATAAAATTGTAATTTTATATATATTTAACCGCGAAACAATACGTTAAAAAAACTTTTCTTTCGCCAATAATATCAACTCAAAAACTAATTAAATTAGTTTAATTAATTTAACTAATTAATCATCTAATTCTAATTAATCATTAGCATAAACTAACACGGTTCCAGAGAAAAGTTAAATTTACTATCCGTATTTTACTTATACTCTTCCACGTCTTCATTATTCATTATTAAATCTTATTAAGTCTTCATTATTGAAGACTTTTCATGAACGTTTTCAGTTTCACATAGAGAAGAAGATATTATCGCAGGACTCATGGCAAGACCTGGGCCGGGGACCATTATTTCTCTCCTTATATATATATATATGGAGAAAGTACCATTGTTTTTGTTCAAATTTTCGAATTTGAGTTGGGGGGTTAATCAATTTTGAGGCTCCCTGAATCAAAAAAGTGGTCTGTCTGTTTGTCCATATGTCTGTTTGAACAGGCAAAAAAATTTATAAAGTAATATGGTAACCCCTGACTGTCTCTAACCGCTGTATGGATTCCGTCTAGTTAAATTTTGCTCTCATCTGTCACATGTCTAAATTACATCTATTATGCAAACACAATATAATAACACAATATGCAAATACCAGATCTTATTTGTGATGTCCCCTTACTGTCCCTAACCAATGTATGGATCCTGGCTAGTTACATGTTGCTCTCACCTGTTACATGTCTAAATTAATCTATTATGCAAACACGATATTACACAATATGCAAATACCAGATCTTATGTGTGATGTCCCCTTACTGCCCCTAACCAATGTATGAATCCTGGCTAGATACATGTTGCTCTCATCTGTTACATGTCTAAATTACATCTATTTTGCATAAACACAATATTATTACACAATATGCAAATACCAGATCTTATGTGTGATGACCCCTGACTGTCCCTCGTTGCTGTATCGATCCTGGCTAGCTACTTGTTGCACTCATCTGTTACATGTCTAAATTACATCTATTATGCAAACACAATATAATAACACAATATGCAAATACCAGATCTTATGTGTGATGACCCCTGACTGTCCCTCGTTGCTGTATCGATCCCGGCTAGCTACTTGTTGCACTCATCTGTTACATGTCTAAATTACATCTATTATGCAAACACAATATAATAACACAATATGCAAATACCAGATCTTATGTGTGATGACCCCTGACTGTCCCTCGTTGCTGTATCGATCCTGGCTAGCTCTTGATGCACTCATCTGTTACATGTCTAAATTACATCTATTATGTAAACACAATATAATAGCACAATATGCAAATACCAGATCTTATGTGTGATGTCCCCTTACTGTCCCTAACCAATGTATGGATCCTGGCTAGTTACATGTTGCTCTCATCTGTTATATGTCTAAATTAATCTATTATGCAAACACGATATTATTACACAATATGCAAATACCAGATCTTATGTGTGATATCCCCTTACTGCCCCTAACCAATGTATGAATCCTGGCTAGATACATGTTGCACTCATCTGTTACATGTCTAAATTGCATCTATTATGCAAACACAATATAATAACACAATATGCAAATACCAGATCTTATGTATGATGACCCCTGACTGTCCCTCGTTGCTGTATCGATCCCGGCTAGCTACTTGTTGCACTCATCTGTTACATGTCTAAATAACCCATCAGTATTGCCAATTTCTTTCTTATTATGATCATATTTGCAAGGGATTTGGAATGCCACTTATGTTTACAGTAACCAATAAACATACTCTAGAAATAATTTTAATGCATACGAGATAAAGATGTGTTGAAGAGTGTTTGTTAAACAATACATTTGTCAAAAGTTGTATGAATAAGTATCTAAGCGCGATAGTTACTTGATAGATAGTTACTCAATAGTAACTTGCGATAGTTATTGTGTTTGCAATAAATGTAGTATGGTTTTAGAATTTTACTTTCGATGGAGAAAGTATGTCTTGTTTCTATGATGCCGAATATATTGCCTTTAGTTGAATATATTCCACCATACATTGCAAGTTTTGCAATGACAATTTTTTGATAGTAAAAAATTTTTTAAATTTTAGAATCAATAAATATTAGTAGTTTTCAAGATGATAAGTTCTTTTGACTTTCAAAATTCTGGATCTTTTTCGTGAGTTATATATTCACTCTGTTATTTCTTCATTGTATCGTTTCAAGAAGTTACACAAAATTACATATCGATGAGTAGGAACAATAAGTTATCAATGAATGTAAGCTTCAGCTATGCTAATTAACTATAACTACTGTCTTAGATAATATTCAAAATTTCATATTCCTTGAGATCATATATACCTGTTCCCAAATATTTCTCTCTGTTTTTAATACACACGAGAACTTGGAGTTGGGCCAGGTAATGTTACCAATGACACGGCGCGTGGGTCCTGTGTAGGTCGCATGTGTTTGCTGTGGTCAGTGTACGTGTCGAACACGTCACAAATATCACACCCCGTTCGCCAACCACCAGCAAACAGGTGAGGTATTAACAAATACACAGAACTGTGTGAACGTGCACATGTGTGTGGCGCAATGTACGAGTACAATACCTCACCATACACCGGTTATTGTGCGTACAACTGTGTGAACGTGCACATGTGTGTGGCGCAACACCATATACCGGTTATTGTGTGTGAACGTGCACATGTGTGTGGCGCAATGTACGAGTACAATACCTCACCATATACCGGTTATTGTGCGTACAACTGTGTGAACGTGCACATGTGTGTGGCGCAATGTACGAGTACAATACCTCACCATATACCGGTTATTGTGCGTACAACTGTGTGAACGTGCACATGTGTGTGGCGCAATGTACGAGTACAATACCTCACCATATACCGGTTATTGTGCGTACAACTGTGTGAACGTGCACATGTGTGTGGCGCAATGTACGAGTACAATACCTCACCATATACCGGTTATTGTGCGTACAACTGTGTGAACGTGCACATGTGTGTGGCGCAATGTACGAGTACAATACCTCACCATATACCGGTTATTGTGCGTACAACTGTGTGAACGTGCACATGTGTGTGGCGCAATGTACGAGTACAATACCTCACCATATACCGGTTATTGTGCGTACAACTGTGTGAACGTGCACATGTGTGTGGCGCAATGTACGAGTACAATACCTCACCATATACCGGTTATTGTGCGTACAACTGTGGTTGTGAGGGCCTTGTTTCATAACGCTTAATCAACGGATATATTTTATATGCATGGTTATTTAAAAGAATGGCGCAAAACTAAAAGGTTTTAATTTGACGTTTGATTCCGTGATTTAAAATAGCTCCTTGTAACAACATTGGAAAGGACGTGTTTGTTTTGCTCACCATATACCGGTTACTGTGCGTACAACTGTGTGAACGTGCACATGTGTGTGGCGCAATGTACGAGTACAATACCTCACCATATACCGGTTATTGTGCGTACAACTGTGTGAACGTGCACATGTGTGTGGCGCAATGTACGAGTACAATACCTCACCATATACCGGTTACTGTGCGTACAACTGTGGTTGTGAGGGCCTTGTTTCATAACGCTTAATCAACGGATATATTTTATATACATGGTTATTTAAAAGAATGGCGCAAAACTAAAAGGTTTTAATTTGACGTTTGATTCCGTGATTTAAAATAGCTCCTTGTAACAACATTGGAAAGGACGTGTTTGTTTTGACAAGGATATATTTTTCTTAGTTGCTTCGTCAAGTGTCATGAAGCCTGTCAACAAAAATGGCTACTATATAACAAGAAAATCATTTTCTGTCTTAGATTTTGCTCGTACTAATGCTATTGTTTGTGTTCAACTGAACTTACCTTATCTATTATAGGGTTTATCAGAGCCCAAGTGTACAACCCTCCTTTGCCCCAAACCCTACAAGAACTAAGACATCGAACTCTATTATTTACAAAAGGAACGATCACTGCTTCTTTTTACTTTCTCCCCTTATACGTAGTATATGGAGAAAGTATTGTTTTCGTACAATGTGAGTAATATATGTTTTGGGGCGCAATGTACGAGTACAATCCGTCCCTGTTGTGTGTGTGTGTGTGTGTGTGTGTGTGTGTGGCGGATGTACAGTACAGCCTACCCCGTTATCCGAATATTTGGCATGTATGTATAATTTGGTATCTCCAGGCTGCGAATGATTTTTAAGGTAGTTAAAAAACCCTTAAAAAACGTGAAAAATCCAAATTTCTCAAAAACGGCTCTAACGTTTTGATTAATTTGTGACAGTTTAAGTGTACAGAGTACAATTGACACCACATATCTGTATGACGGTTCAAAAGTTATGGCTTTTAAATGTCAAAAAAATCAAATTTTAAATTTTCAGCGCTAGTAAAGTATAATTGACCAGGTACCATTAAAACCAGCTAAAAAACTGAAATTAGTATTGTTATTTGTCTAGACATGGCGCGTAAAGTAATACTCACGATAAACAGTACGTTGTCTGAGAGGCGAAAGTTACTTATGAGATAATAAAAATCAATACCACTTTCTAACCGTTTTTTGAAACTTGGTGAATGTAAGGTCAAATCAGAACAAACCAGCTAAAAACTTGGTGTTACGGGGGGGGCCCCCATACAATTTGAACAATAATTTAATTTGTTCTCGTGTATTTTTAATAGGATGATTATCTGACAATAAATTATTAAATGAATGTTTACGTAGACATGATAGTTTTATTACAGATTGACTTTTTTAAATTTACTTAAGGGAGAAAGTATGTGTCTGTTTACTGGTACAGATACTTTCTCCCCTTATACGTAGTATATGGAGAAAGTATTGTCGTCAAAATCGAATTTGTTTATATATACCGTTTTCTAATCCAAAAAATTTTGATTGATGTCTGTCCGTCCTGTGTCCGTGTGTCCGTGTGTCTTTTGTACAGGTACAGCTATGTATTTAGATGAAATGTGGCATGTATGAATTCACGGTCACATTTTTTTCATTTTGAATTTTGATTTTTAAGGGTAGTACTAAAATTAAAAAAACGTGAAAATCCACTCAAAAATCTAACGATTTTTATTAAAATTTGCGTTTTTGTGTACAGAGTATAAATAATTGACACCACCCGATATCTGTAAAAATGACGGTTCAAAAGTTATGGGCAATGCTAAAAAATCAAATTTTTTAAATTTTCGAGAAAACAATAAAAGTATTATAACTTGATGGCATAAAACAGCTTAAAACTAACAAATTTTGTTCTTTGAATTATTTGTAATAACGGTTACAGAGAAAAGTTAATTTACTGTCCACGATAAACGCTACGTTTTGAAGAATGTTATTCTTATAATATAAAAAAAATCAATTTCCTTACTTTTAACCGTTACATGAAACTTGGTATGAAGCGTAGGTCAAATCACGAACAAAACTCTAAAAAACTTTGTTACTTGTATATACAATTTTTTAATTAAACTTTGTCTCTCGTGTTATTTTTAAAAAAATTGGATGATTATTTTTAAACATAAAATTTTTAAATACGTTATTAGAAACTAAGAACTGATTTTTATTAATTGCTTTTTTTAAAACTAAAAATTTGTGTCAGTTCACTGACTATTTATGAGTAGGTTAATAACCTTTTGTGGTTCTTCTTTTACATACAGTATATATTTTGTCTAACGATCTATCCAGGAGAAGATACATTTATCTGCAAAGGCTATCTTCATAATTAGACCAGTTTGTAATTCAGAGGCAATAGTGGTTTGTATCCCATGTTTAACTATAGGTCCCTTAGATGGTCCCTTAGGACATCAGCTGTTGGGCTACTCGTATTAATTAACAGTCCTGTCAAAAGAATAGCAACGAGACTACAAGATCAATAATCTTACAATCATTTTTCATTCATACTTTGCTTAAAATACCTGCCTGGGGTCACTATTTCAAAAGGTAATAGTAATAGTACACGCTCGCTGTCTTCGGCAAGCGGACCTGGTCACGGGGTCCCGGGCCCCAACAGGACAGTTGCCACTGTCTCAAAATGCAACTCGGAGCAGTTATGATGGCGGGCGCAGCTAGTCCTAACATAATTCATTCATCCTAAAATAATTTCGTACTAACCTGTTGGAGTATTTTAAAACTTAAATGACGTGACACTTCTGAGGTTGATTACAGTATCAGGGGTTTTGACGAGTATTATACATACTATAATAACGTATATTGCAATACCTGTACGTTTTGGGGTTATTGTTAGTTTTAATTTACTGTTTTTCATACACAAAGATAAAAATTTGAATTCTAAATGTAGGCTTACCGACAGTTTTCGTGACTAAACATTTTTTAAATCTTAATACATTTAGGTTTGTTTTGTAAAACTACATAGATAAACTTCTCATGCGAAAAACCTTCCATGGATAAACTGAATTACACATTGTTTAAATGCCATCATCAGTTGTACATATTAGTCGATAAAGAACTGATTTCATGTCAGATTAAAAAACAATGTGGTAGTATGATTTTGTACAGGCAAACAGGCAATTAGAGAATTCAAAAATTCAACTCAGAAAGAGGTCATACGATTTTATACAAAAATGAAAGAGAGGTAAGGAAATGAACTGAACATTTCATGAATTTTAATTCTGTGAGCAAAATTTTTTATGGACGTTCCTTAAGGGTTACTACTACTTATAACTACTTACTACTACTTACAACTACTACTTTATAACTTTATTACTACTACTTATAACTATAACTTATCTGCATAATCATCAGAATCATATGATTATCAGTTGCTATATCTTTTGAACACGAGATCCAATCTTAAACCTGATGTTACCACGTGCCATAGATTTTTTAAGATCTAAAACTTAGTGCGTGTGACTGAATGCAACGAGATACTAGAAAAGTATCTCGTTGCATTCACTCTTAGATTTTATGGAAATTGACTTTCTCGTGTAGCCTAAATTTATCTGCAATGTTATGTCATTAACATATATAGAGCGCTAATATTTGGAATAAATATTCCTAAAACCCTTAGTAAGAAAAAAAATGTTTATGGTTCCACAAACTAAAAAAAATATAAAGACTAAGAGTTCACTCCTAAATTATTTAAGGTTTTGACTGTATGTTGTTGGGCTCTAGTGACCTAAAGGAATGGCAGAGGTAAACTGGTGAGGTAATATATATGTTCGGTGCCTTCAGAGTCTTCTGGAAGGTTCTAGCATTGTTGTGTGGCTGCGGCGCAGCGCCGTCTCTCACACATTCTAGGTGTGTTTCGAATCTCAGCTGTTCTTGATGTCGCTGCGGAGCCTTAGGGAACCGTTACAGTTACAGTTAAATTTTGGTAACAAAATGATAGAAAAACACATGAAAAGTAATAAGTAGTATTATGATTATTGTAAAATTTTATCCTAAAATTCAAAAATGTATCATATCATTCTAGACTGAATCGTAACTTTTGAAGTCATAAACCCTCTACTTTTATCTATCCTAATAAAATTCTATCTGGATTTACTTTACTTGGTAAAGATACTGTCTCTGGAGAGCAGATATTGAAAATGTATGCATCAAATAAGCAGTAAAACATTTATTGAAAAGGGTTCAGGTCTCCTCATTTAGCTCGGTATAACTATATAGCATTTTATTCAGTATTATTCACACACATTAATAATCCTACGAGGTTGAACACAGGCTCAAGCTTCTACGCAATGCCCTACAGAAACAGAAAATCCTACAGAGTTTATTCCGTTTTGTGACATTAAAAAGATTTTTAAGGAAGAAGAAAAATGCTATGAACCATTCATTGTTTAGTACTGTTTTTAAAGTGAGCACAAGTAGCACTTAGTAGCGCGTCTGGTGCATAATCAAACGATACAATACTGTGATCTGAAAAAAGAAAGTATGATTACTACTTACTAACCATCTGACTGGGACTTTATATGTCCCTGAATGGCTTCTGTTTTATTGCATTTAAGAAGCCATCATTGCTGGATACAATAATGCCTATTGGCTATCAAAAGTGAATAGCTACCGTCACACGTTAGGTTCTCTTTAGATTGTCTCTTTAGGGCATTCAACCGTTGGTTCACTCTAGATGGACCTGGTGCTGGTACTGGGCTACGAGACGGGTCTTGGGGGCTCTCCAGAAAGAAATTGTAACTTGAAGATAATCAAATATTATAAATCACATGTTGTGTTCGTTCAACGTTATTATTATTGTTTACGTCAGGAAATCGATATTGGAACTTACATGAATTAAATTTGAGTTTTATTTTGTTGGCGTTTAATTGATTACATCATCCATAACAGTGTCAAAGACACCCAGACATGATGGGCAGCTACGGAGCTGCCACGATGCTGCAGCCACCTGTGGTGCCTGTGTATACTGTGTCCGAGACATCCAGACCTGATGGGCAGCTACGGAGCCACGATGCTGCAGCCACCTGTGGTGCCTGTGTTCCTGTGGTGCCTGTGTGTGCTGTGTCGAGACATCCAGACCTGATGGGCAGCTACGGAGCCACGATGCTGCAGCCACCTATGGTGCCTGTGTGTGCTGTGTCCGAGACACCAGACCTGATGGGCAGCTACGGAGCCACGATGCTGCAGCCTCCTATGGTGCCTGTGTACTGTGTCGAGACACCCAGACCTGATGGGCAGCTACGGAGCCACGATGCTGCAGCCTCCTATGTCCTATGGTGCCTGTGTGTACTGTGTCGAGACATCCAGACCTGATGGGCAGCTACGGAGCCACGATGCTGCAGCCACCTGTGGTGCCTGTGTGTACTGTGTCGAGACATCCAGACCTGATGGGCAGCTACGGAGCCACGATGCTGCAGCCACCTGTGGTGCCTGTGTATACTGTGTCCGAGACATCCAGACCTGATGGGCAGCTACGGAGCCACGATGCTGCAGCCTCCTGTGGTGCCTGTGTGTACTGTGTCGAGACATCCAGACCTGATGGGCAGCTACGGAGCCACGATGCTGCAGCCTCCTGTGGTGCCTGTGTGTACTGTGTCGAGACATCCAGACCTGATGGGCAGCTACGGAGCCACGATGCTGCAGCCACCTGTGGTGCCTGTGTATACTGTGTCCAAGACACCCAGACCTGATGGGCAGCTACGGAGCCACGATGCTGCAGCCACCTGTGGTGCCTGTGTGTACTGTGTCCGAGACATCCAGACCTGATGGGCAGCTACGGAGCCACGATGCTGCAGCCTCCTGTGGTGCCTGTGTGTACTGTGTCGAGACATCCAGACCTGATGGGCAGCTACGGAGCCACGATGCTGCAGCCACCTGTGGTGCCTGTGTATACTGTGTCCGAGACATCCAGACCTGATGGGCAGCTACGGAGCCACGATGCTGCAGCCACCTATGGTGCCTGTGTGTGCTGTGTCCAAGACACCCAGACCTGATGGGCAGCTACGGAGCCACGATGCTGCAGCCACCTGTGGTGTCTGTGTGTGCTGTGTCCAAGACACCCAGACCTGATGGGCAGCTACGGAGCCACGATGCTGCAGCCACCTATGGTGTCTGTGTGTGCTGTGTCCAAGACACCCAGACCTGATGGGCAGCTACGGAGCCACGATGCTGCAGCCACCTGTGGTGCCTGTGTGTACTGTGTCGAGACATCCAGACCTGATGGGCAGCTACGGAGCCACGATGCTGCAGCCACCTATGGTGTCTGTGTGTGCTGTGTCCAAGACACCCAGACCTGATGGGCAGCTACGGAGCCACGATGCTGCAGCCACCTGTGGTGCCTGTGTGGCTGGTGGCGCCTGCGTGGAGGAGGTGCCCGGGACAACCACGCGGCGCGGCGCCCCGGCGCCCCGTCACTCTACCTCAGTGCCGCTGTATCTAGCGTCGCGGATCGACCCTGTGCCGTGCGCGTCGTGCCTGTGATGCTGTGCTGTGACTTGTTAAGTGGTTAGCCTAGGGCAAACACCTGTTTGATTTTACTTTATAAGGTAAGTAATCTTAAATTACGTTTTAGAAACTAGGAGATTAAAAATAGAAAATCACTATAGAAAATACATTTTCTGTAGTGATTTTCTATAGAAAATTTTATATAGTTAAGATTATGACTTGGTGCGTTTTATAGATCTAAAACTCAAGATTAACTTCTTGTCACTTTCTTCTAGTTCTTTTTCCACCTCATTATGAATATTAAGCAGATAGTTTGTGATGACATAAAAAATACTGAATAAAAGTAATAAAACAACCACGTTCTTAATTCTCGCCGCTTGATCTCATGTATGTTTACACTGAATATTCTATTTCATATTTGACTGACCGGTTAAAACCGACCCATTAACTGCGGTCAAGCTTAGATTAAAGTATGCTTCAGTTTAGTTGTAAACATGACCATTTAACCGTAAAAGATATATTGACTGCTAAAGCAGTGTACCGTCAGCTAGCAACATAATACAAATTGTCTATTTTCTTTATAACAAATGTTCAGGTTCAACCGAAATGCATAGAGTGGTCGAAAAGAACCACCATTTTAATAGTATATTATGTAATGGTAGGGTAAACTACAACCCCGTAGTTGACCTAGTTTTTTATGTTTTGTAAGTTTAGGAACAAGTAATGTCATATGGAGGAGCTCTGAGAATCTGTATTTTCATTAAGGCATAATATCAATAAATATTTTTATTTCTCAAACAACAAAAAATTAGAATTTTACACTTTTATTTAGTACAGAAGTAAAACAAACAAAACATAAAATTTGTTACATTTATTTGTTACTAGTAAAGACAAAATTTTTAGATCCACAAGCAAATAAAGGAAACAAATTTTATATTTATAAAGGTCTAAAAACTGGAAATCATAAAATATAAACAAAACATAACATACATTACAATAGATAGCACTGAGAAATTAGGGGTCCTATAGAAAAATCCGTGGAGGGATTTACCACACTCTTTACAAATTGAGCAAAACGATCAAGATAACTTGTGCCAGAAATACATGATCTAATAAAAAAAATTGTAAACTTTATGATATTAATATTGATTTATTAAAATTGGCTTTGAGCAAAATATTCCGAAATTAAAATTGACATATAATTTAAGGATTATAAGACTGTTTCTACACTAAATTTAAATTCATGCAAATTAAAATAAAACTCTAAAATATTCTTTACTATGACCAGTAAAAAAGGTTTAAACTCAAATATAAATAAATTAAAATTATTTATTCAAGATTTTTTTAAGATATAGGCCTACGATTGTATAGTTGTGGTGAGTTTGAGGAATGAAATTGCTGATGTATCTTTAATTTTGGCAGAGGAACTGAACTGATCTGTTTTTAATTTATCCAAAACATTATATTATGTCCTATCAAAGTTTCCACAATTATTATTGCGTCTATACAAGAGATGTCTTAATACCTAAAACACATACATATGTCTTAGAGGTAATATATTTAACAGTTTAAATATTGTTCAGTGATTTTCACATTTAAAAAAATATTCTTATGATAGACATTTGTAGTTCTAAGGTACTAAGAATAGCGCTAAATTGGCTATAATTACCTAGTAACTTCATCACTGAACTTTTATTGGTGGTTCATGGATGATGGTTTTCTCCTTACGTCTAGTTTCATAGGAGTTTGGCAAAACATTAAATTAGTTGCTAAAAATTTAAATCCTATATCAAACTTATAGGTACATTTTAGCTGGGATATGAATGTTTAAAGAACGAAATCAACAATATTTTTCTTTTTAACTAGAATGCCAGTACCACCAAAATCTACTGAAAAATGTGATATTTTACTGCGACGTTTGACTCTTGATTTACAAAAAAAAATTCAAAATCTTAATACCTTAGTTTTTGCCACTTAACCACTATTTACTGTTTTAAAAATTTTGTTAGGATAAAAAAATTAAACCGTAATATTCATAGAAAAATAGAAACAGAAAATGTATATTAGCCTAATATTTTGTAACTGTCATTTATAAATGAATTGTAGAAAAAACTTTTTAAAAATGGCAATAAGTTTAAAAATCACTTGAAATATTTAATCGGATTATGTTATCTAAAAAATTATTGATAAATTAATGCCCAAGTGAAGTTTATAATGATAATCAATTAAAAAATAGCTAATAACGTTAAATAAATAACGTTAAGTTATTGTTTTGGATAAAAAGTCATTAGTGTAGAGATAACAAAATAAAACAACAATATCCAGTGGATTTAGACGAAACGCTCTTCAACAGATCAGTTTGTAATTATCAAATTCTAGTGGCTTAACATCGTTTAAACATGGTTTAAATGTCACGATCACACAATTAAACATTTAAACGTCAACGCCATATTTACTTATTTCCTGCGTTACAACAAGTGGTTGATAATTTAATACTCGTACATGTCTTAAGTCTGTTATAAAAAATAAATTTCCTTTTTAACATGGCTTGCAGTTTTCTTATACCTTGCGTCTGTAGTAGAATTATTGGTTAATAAAAATTGATTGTTGGTTGTCTAACAATTCTGAAGTTAAAAACAAGATTTTTTAAAACCTATATTATACTCGTTTTTCGAGGTAATTAGGCTGTTATACAAACATTAAAATAAAAATGTTACTGTCACTATGCTATTTTGTCAAACGATTTTATTAGAAGTTTTTTGGAGAACAAGTCTCGGAATACATTTGGAAGAATAAAAAAGTAATAATTATTAAGAGGTACAGTATATTATTAGGAATACTGCAAATATTTTGTGATTTAAAACTTTTAATAATATATTATATAACTACCTGTTTGCAGTGTGTCGAGACATATAGACGTGTTCAGTTCACACTGAGGAAAATGTGAGAAATGTTATAATTAGGAGCCTTTGATGAGATATTCACACACATAACGTTAGCAGTAATATTTTAATAGAGTTGGAAGCAACATTTTGAAATTTTCATGAATTGTGTAAATTATTAAATGAAAACAACTCAGAACCTCCAATATAATTTCCCCGTCCAAGCAGATTTAAACCGCTTGAGCAGAGCAACATTTATAGACCATTAGCTTATCTACTCCCGAAACACAATTTGATCGTTCCTGGATGTATGAGTAGTGTAAGATTAGAAAAGTGCCAAGGAGCACATTTGACGTCAGTAAAAATTATTTATAAGGTGAGTAGAAATGACCTTGTATTGGCTCGACGCCCGCCCCCGCACCTGACTGTACCTGGTCTACAGGGGAGGCGACTGTACTTTACAGATAACTCGCTATCAGTTCAACGGTGTAGAGCATGCTCGTAATGTTTTGCCTGACATACTTATGAGATCGTGATCCTTTGAGGACATAACTTAATTTTCATGTATTTAGTGAATTAACGTAATCTCACAGACTAGCCAATAATAATAACACTAATAATCCAAATTGAATCTCGAATAAAACATCTTGACCGGCTATTACAAAAAAACATGTTTTTAATTTTCAATCAAATCATATAATTTAAAGATAGTTTTTCCAACGAGATTGAGGTTTAGAATACTCCTGGAATTAAATTTTACAGCTTAATTGATTAAATGAGATATTTTTATTTTTAGTGAGAAATAAGTTGGACGTGTTTTAGATTAAATTGTCTTTGATATAAGTCAGTCTCGAGGCAATGAACTGTAGCGGCTCAGCTGCGCATAACGTGGAGTGTCACGTCCCGACCCAACACCCAGAACATAGCTGTGGGTGCAGTGTTTAAATAATTACTTATCTAAATGTTCTAAAATATTAATGTCTATATGTACTAAAAATATTAATATTAATAAATAAAATATTAATTACGGTATATAAAATGTTCGAATTTGTTCAACATTTCGGACCAATATTTACAAGCAATTACAATAATTAATTATAAAAATCAAGAATACGTCTTATACAGTAAACATATTCTCGTTTTTACTCGCGCATGCTACTGTATGTTCTCTTCGTTTATTTGCAAAGAGTGGTGGCGGATTGTAGGATTCCGGTTGTTAGGTGCTCCCCCGCGGCCTTATAATTAATTCACCATTGTTCCGCTTCTACTCCATGCGAATATGCTAGAATGTACGGTGTATGCTAACGTGTGGTCTTGGTTTTATGTACAGAATAATTTTTGAGAGAGGAATTGGTTTCATAGAAATATTTTTAACGCATTAGCAAGAAAAACGCAGTTGAAACTGTTAGATCTCTAAGCTAAACATGTTAACCAAACAGCATAGTAAACTTTTAGCTTCACTAAAAGAGTTTATTACTTTAAATTTTTATTTTGTTCAGGATGATTAAAAAATTATTATTATCAGTATCAATATTTAATTTTTACAACATAACCCTACGAGGCAGTGTTTTAATGAAAGCTCACTACATGAATGCACACAAACCACACGAGGCGGTGTTGTGCTATTGGCCTATATATCGATACGCCACAACCCCGCAAGGCAGTGTTGTGCTGTAGACTTACATCATCGTTAAAAACCCAACCACGAGATGTGCCATAACCCCACGAGATAGTGTTGTATTGTAGGCCTACCACATCGATGCGCCCTAACCCCACGAGATAGTGTTGCGCTGTAGGCCTACCACATCGATGCGCCCTAACCCCACGAGATAGTGTTGCGCAGTAGGGCTCAGCAAAGTATAATCTACGTGTCGGGAGTGACTTTATTGCAGGATTTACAACAAATCGCACAGCAGTATTTGATGTTAAACCCATCACGCCAACGGTATTTATATTTTTAGTTGAATTTAATATCCTATTATAATATTTAAAAATCCTAACGTTTCAAGGGTTTGGAACGAAGAATAAACTTTCAACATATATAATTATTACTACCATTAATATAAACAAATAAAGAATTAAAACTTTGTTGTAACTACTCAGATTGTACACAAGAAAATACTGACAATAAAGCAGCTGCTGGATTATACAGTAGATACTTACTTTTTCTTTGACCATCATCATTTAAATATAATAACACATCATCTTCTCATGCCATACTCAGCTGTAGCCTACACTGCCGTAAACATCGCAGTACATCCAAGATTATGTTTACTCTTTACGATATTTTACTCTTCACTGATAACCAAAATCTTATCCAAAGGATCGACAATAATAGAGAGGTAGTGAGGTTTCGGTTCTTTCCAAACATTTTGATACTTTGTCACCATTTACGTACTTGTTTAATTAATTTTAAAATTGAATAAACTAAACATAAACGTTCTTGACAAAAGTTTTGTAATCCTTTTTGTGTACATAACTATTACCTCTTTTCGTTCTAGTTATCTTGATCTCAACCGCATGTTAAAGTCAACTGTGCACTGCAGTACAGACGAGGAATGATACTTGTCCTTCGATACTCTGACGGCTGCTTGTTCATTACCCAATCACTGATGAACACGGCAACGTTTAGGCCAATGGCGAACTACAGAGTACTACTACATGCTTACTACTTGCAGTGATGTTACGTGCTTCGTGTCCAGATATAAAGATAGCGGTAGTGTCGACAGTGAACAGTAATATCTAAACTTTGCCAATGCGTTTAGTGATTATGAAACTTTTGTAGTAACTGCAACGGATCTGTGTGATCTGTGTGTTGCCGATGTACGGGGTGGCAACAATAAAGACCACAGCCCCATCCTCCCCACTTGAACCTCCCTCCTCAAACTTCTCACCCCACACAACTTGACTATATCGTACCTTGAGCTTAGCACGATACGATATAAATTGGCAGAATGAGAATGCGGATCAAGGCACTTACTCTGGTCATCAAATGTATTAGGTATTTTGATATTTTCATTATTTAACAATGAAATGCAATGTTAATTAGTTTAGTCAATATTTTACTTTTTCATTTTGTGGAGTCATATAATCTACAACTACCATAAAAATAAATTGTTAATGCAACTGAATACGTAACTTTCATGGATGAAATACTTTTATGTTTACAGCAACTGTGCAACTGACGTTTACGTCCATAGTTCCCCTTCATCCACATTATCCCGAGGGATAAACAAAATAAAAGAGCCGTTTAATACTTTTCGTCAACATTCATTTTTAATTCAGAACTAGCTGACCCGGCGAACTTCGTAACGCCTCACAGTAAACACATGTTAACTTTAAGATTGGCCATGTTCTGAAGTCGGATAGCAATACGGCTTCATTGTGAAAGGTTATATATTCTGGGTCGCTGCATAGTGAATAACAATACTGAAACGATAAAACATATTAATAACATCCCCATAAAACAAATAAATCTGAGTGGATTAATTCACAATTTTCAAATCCAATCCAAACCCAAACGAAACCTAACTGTAATACGGCTTTTATAGGAAAGATATACAACAGCTGATTATTATAATAAAAGTAATAATATAAATATTGTAATTATTATATAAACACGTGATTTTAATCAGACAGAAAATAAAAATGTAAACACATAATCCCCCAAAACCGTAAACTATTAACGTGGTGAATAAAGCTGTTCATTTTTTACAGTACACATTTACTTCATAGTTTAACATTAATGAATGATTCAGATGGCATTGGATAGTAAAGCTAATGGAAAGTAAACCAATCAGCTGTAGCTAAGAAATCAAATGTTTTCATTGTAGACAATTTGTAAACAAACTTACTCTCCATAAGGTTAACATTAGAAATTTAAAACGCCATAAAATGGAAACTTATGGGGTTTTCGAAAAATTTTTTTCACTAAAACCTTCCCGGACACATATAGAGCAACTTCCTAAAATTTCATGGCGATCGGATGAGTAGTTTGGCAACGCATAAAGGACATACACACATACATACATACAGACATACATTCAATTTTTTATATAGAGATAAATAGCCAACAGTAATTTATTGGCATGGATATATCTTAGCTCTGGGGGGGGTTGGTAATTTTTAAGATGGAAAACATGTAACAGGTTTCCATAGAAACCACCAGAGCTTTTGTATTGAATTTTTAATTTCAAAGAATAAGAACAGCTGTTTAGATGAAGTGAAACATTACCTTTAGACATATCCATGATCTAACTTATTTCCCACATGGAAGTAAATAAAAACATTTTTTCATTTGAGATGACGTATTTTACTGTATTTAAGTAGTTGGATTCGCTTAAATAGTTACTTAAGTCATAGAACATTGGAATATTTATATTGATAATATATCGGTAGGATAATGTTTTGATAGTATATATTTTTATTGACGGTAAATTGTAACATAATTTTGAAATAAACGTGGATATTGTGTTAAAACGAGATTAATCTTAAATAGTTTCTTTATAGACAATTGAGTGGTTGATCTAGGCCACGTGGTAATAATTTTTGTAATACTCCTTAACCATATATATTCTAATTGCTGTTAGTTGCAGTTTTTTACCCTTTTATGAATATATTACAGATTAAGACTTGGATGTGTTAATTGTAGACCTAACGATAGAAATGAACGATTTTATAAGTATACTTTTATAAACGTTGTATCTGGAAACTATATATTTTGGAAAATTCAGTTAATGACTGACCAAGGAATCGAATTACAGAGCAAGAGATAACCTTTACTCACTCAATGTTTGTAAAATAATTGAATGCGTTTAATTTGTTAAGGAACTTGATTTCAATTTTCGCGGTCACATTCTCACAATGAGACCAACAACTGTAAAACTCAATAAATACAATTACTGGATATGGACTTGTTCAGTATATCGACTTATTGAGTATTTAGTAGTAGTAATTAACATTATTGACTTGAGTTCTGCCGATTGTGTTTTGTTTGGCAAAACGCAATGGTTTGATTTATAATACTTTGTAATAATGTGACGTTATTTGATTGTTAATGAGTAAATATCAGATTGCGTAATAAAAATGTTTGGATATGAAAAATTTAATCTGAGTTAGAATGTTACAAAAATGAGGTTTAACTGACCCAAATGGACTTTTAAAGATCAAATGACTGACGGTCAAATAATGGGGCCATCATTTCCAGCAGAATGGGTTGAGGTAAAGCCATTGTAAATTGAAAAACATAACCTATTCGTATTTTTATTTTATGATAAAGCTATTATTATTCATTGATTTTCACTGAGATGTAACATTTTAAAAGATGAGTTTATTTTTAATTTGTTATGTTGAACATATTATAAGTATTCATTCAATTAGATGCTATGTAGTGCGCGACTAAATATATCATAAAATTACTTCTCTACGTCATTAAATAATAAATTTATTGCAATATTAGAGAGTTGAAGAAAGGTTCCTGTTAAATTATTTATTGAAACGAACATAACAACAACGAAACGAAACATTTGAAACGAACATTTACGACGAAATTCTTACTACACAAATATAATAAAACTATGAATACAAAAAATTTAATACACCGATAAACAAAGCAAACGTTCTGCTCAATAACACAACTAATTATTCCTTAATACTAAATGTAATATAAAAACTTTTTAACTGGTGCAAATAGCAAATAAAACCAGAAAATTAAATCAATAAACCTTCTTATCTTACAGAGCAATAAAGTTATAAAGATAGAAAATGCAGATAGCGAAATAGAGGATTAACTCGATAAATGTAATAACAGTATATATATGACTGTATTATATTATGGCAATCTCATAATACTGTCAATTTTGAACCAAGTTAATGTGGATAGATTGTTAAGCCGATATCAATTAATGAGAAAATCAATCTCGCTCTAAATAGAGGTTACATAACTCGAACTGACCCTAACGTAACTAATCAAACTTGAGTTTTGATCGATGGTTTGGAAATTAACGTTGTGGATTTGAAATGTAATGGGTGGTTTACTAACATAAATAATAAATTAGTTAAGAAAAACGATCTGAGAAGTAATTTGTATACGATTCACCCATGTATGATTACATTAAGTACATCAAGTGAAACAATATTCAATCGCTTCTAGAATTTGAAAATAATAATATATCTGTTAGTGAAAATAAGGTGATAAACACTGTCAGTGTTAAAAATTAATACAGTTTTTTACATTTTAGATCAGATCATTAAAGGACATGTAATAATCATAGGAGTATATAGGAATGCAAATGGTATGCAATGTAAAAATGGTTAATTTTAACTCTTAAACCTAGATAACCTAGATTTTTTTAACCTAGATTTAAACCTAGATTTTTTTGATTGAAAATTAATGAAAAAATTTAATATAACCAAGTTATTAGTAATATAAGTAATGTAGTTTCAGTAAATACAAGCTGTAATAAACTAAAGTAAATTTGTGGAATCATTTTTATCTTTTTCATCAAAATATAGACCATTTTGATTACACAGATCTTCAAGCAGACAAATTATGCTCGAAAAAGTTTTAATTTAAACTGTATAAAGATAAATGATCATAAATGTGCTGTTAGATAAAAATTGAAAATTTTGAACCCAAATTTAAATTTTTAAAATGCACAGAATTTGAAAAAATTAATCGTATAAAAATTTAATTTGTATAAGTTTTATTTCGTTTTTACGTGTATTTTTAAATAACATTTTATATTTTAATTGGTTCATTAAAAAAAATAAAATACTCCAATATTTAAATATATATTAAAAAATCTACACTTGAGTTGATTGTTCTTTAACGTTAGGATGAAAAAATTAATTTTCATATAATAAATTTTTTAGAAACTTGATAATAATATATTCACCTTTTAGTTAATAAATCATATTTATTGTGTTGTTTTAAAAAAATATAATTTGATATCTTTTCAAAAATAAATACAAATTTATTTATACAGTTTTATATTTGGTATGAATGTAAAAAAAAATTAAAATATATTTATTTTTTACAGATAATAGATAATATTTGTTTTTATGAAAAAAATAATTCTAGATATAATATAAAAATTATATATAATGTAGTTTCAGTAAATACAAGCTGTAATAAACTAAAGTAAATTTGTAGAATCATTTTTATCTTTAAGTTTGATCAATTTGAGGAATATATGGGAGGTATAGTGGGTTGATCTGGTACATCCGCAGTTGATGTGCTTACACGTTTGAACGTTACAGACTACAAGTATCAAACGGGGTTTCGATTGTTTTTACTGAAACTGTTTGGCTTCAGGAGCAGAGTACGACGACATTAAAGCTCAAGGAAACAGTGTTGCCAATATCCGACGGTTTCGTTAACTTGGTTCAAAATTGACAGTATTATGAGATTGCCATAATATAATACAGTCATATATATATGTACTGTTAAATTAAAATTTGTTTATATGTAATAGTTATACATGTGGCTCTTAGTGTGTCAATGTGTAACACCAATCCAATATTTTCATTTCGTTTTATATTTCTCTGTGCACTCTCTCTAGTCTATACAATGAAGTCAATTTAAAATAAAAACTAAATAATGCCAATTATTTATTAAAATCATCACCATGAATATTTATTAATCACACCTGGTTTTGTTGATTGTCCTTTAAGCTTTTAATTGGTAAAAACGCAATATGAATAATTTTCCAAGAAAGTTCAATAACATATTTTAAATTTTATTTTACTTTTATTTTCTTGTGTAAGATTAATTCGATGAGTGACAAATTTTATTTCATTTTAAAATATGAAATTGAAAATAAATGAAATATTTTATTCTCGTGTCTAAAAAGTGAGATATATAAGTTGTATTAAAATATAAACTAGTTCGATTGAACACTATTATTTTCTATTCTGCTATAGTATCTAAAACTCTTAAATAATTCACCCTCTCTCACCCTCAAATAACCCCTTCAAAAATTTCTAAATCCCATCTGGTAAAATTATTCTAGGTGGTAGGATATACTTACTTCAAAAAAACTATAACAACACGTAATCAGTTATCAGAATTGTATTGTTTTTAATTATGGTTGTAATTTAAAGAATGTTAATATGATTAAAATAATAGGTTTTAATTCAAAACAATTTAATTTTATAATTGACAGATGGACTACCCGTATGGTATACTCATTTTCTGACACTCTGTATTTAAAAAAATGAAAATATTTTTACGTTATTACTTGGGGTTGGTTTAGTGGGAGATAATTTTATTTCATCATTGTAGGACCATCGATTTGTCTGGAATCAATATTGGACACCTTACGTGATTCACCCTGTATACAGTTTACTTTCGTTGAACCTAACAAGACCTCAAAATAAGAATCAATTCAGTGTTTTGCTTGACTCTTGAACACATCCTAGTGTTGTGCAGTGTGAGAAATCGAAACGGGAAACTGCTATATAATTCTACAATAATATTAAACTGGTATTATACAGTAGTGTAATTGGCTTTTATCAAATCACTAAACTGCACCTTTATAATGGATGGTGAACCCCCTGACAGTACAGAATCACACATCAGTCAGATGTCAGAAAGGGGATGAAGCCATCAGGCAGGAGTCAGGTAGCCATGTTGCTCTGCTGATTCTATGTTTCAGAGTTTAATACCAATGGTGAAGATAAAATGGACCAGTGCAATAATTAAAATATTCATGGTGATGATTTTAATAAATAATTGGTATTATTTAGTTTTTATTTAAATTGACTTCATAGTATAGACTAGAGAGAGTGCACAGTGAAATATAAAACGAAATGAAAATATTGGATTGGTGTTACACATTAATACACTAAGAGCCATATATATAACTATTACATATAAATATGAATTTTTAATTAAACATTTTTAAAATTAAAAAAATCTCATTTCATCGTCCATTTTTATAAGTTATGAAATGAGTTGAAAAACCAAATTGGTTTATTTTTACTTTTTCCTCTATACGATAGCATAAGGAGAAAGTATTATTTTCATCAGAATTTCCGACTTTGAATTTCCGGTGGATTTATTATCTTTACCTTTTTATTCTTGTAAATATGCATTTTTTGGTTTAACAATAATGAGGACACAAATAGTAGTTCTTCAGAGTCTCACTGGTCCTTTTTATTTGTCAATAGAAACAGTAATGATGCTTTTCATTTTTATTCTCTAACAGGTGTAAATGGAAAGTCTGCAAAAATTCTAGCTTCACGACTAGGTGTACCTAGTGATGATTTCTTTGAAATGAATTGCTGTAAACAAAAAATGGGTTTGAGTGTGGGATAAATGTGATTATAAATGATTATTATGTATACCTAGAATTTCTAGTTCTTTCAGAGACTGGTATGGAAATGAAAACAATAAGCCTACTCAAGAGCATTTTTTGCGGAGTAATATAGATCAGACAGTTTCAAGAGATACTATTACTGTGACCTCCGGTGAAATTAGTGAAATCTGTTGAACATGGTAAATGGAAACTTGTGAAAACAAATATAAAAAACAAAAACAACCGGTTGAAATCGCCTCAAAATGAACGGTCTAAGGTAGTCCACAAAATCGTGTGTGGTAATAGATTTGAGGTACTTTCTGTTAATGACAATGATAATAAGGAACAGCCTTGCACAACTAAATTAGTCTCTCTGGTAAACCAGTCAGAAATTTGGATATTCCAAATTCAAACAAACCTATCAATGTAGACTATGGTAGGCCTAGTAGCATAAAAACTAATGTTAAGGTCGAATTAGCAATCAGTAGTTGTAGAACAGATACCTCTAACTGTTGACTGGCTGATCCCAAACACCATCTTGTGTCTTCTAAAAACCCCCTCAAGCTGTTTAGTGACAGCCTCTACTGATGGAGAAGTTTGGAACCGAATTTAATTCGTTTGCTCATGTGATACCAAATGGTAAGATGTGTCACATTTTGGAGGCAGCTAGAAGGTCGTTGCAAGATGTTGGTCAGGTAGGTTACACCGTCATAATGGCAGGAACCAATGATATTTCAAACGAGTCTGACATAAGTCATATCTCCAAACATATAGACGATGTTTTATCAAATTATAGCAAGCCTCAAATTCTTGTGATGACTGTGCACATCAGATATGACTTGCTACTCTTAAACAATTTCAATGAAAACTGTCAATGTGTCTGCTGTCAATGTAAACCAACAACTTGCCAGTGTATGTCCTAAACATAATAATGCGACAGTTGTTCCCTTGTTTGTACATAGAGGCCATTTCACCAGACACGCACTGCACTTTAATAATGTGGGCAAACGCAGGTTGTAAATTTGCTCGGTAATATTACACCGAAACATAGAGATCCCTTGTTGCAAAAAATCGCACAAACATTTAGTTGGCGTTCAAAATGATAGGGTTTTGTCTCAAACTCTTCTCTATCAAAAATGTCTTCATCAGACAGCATTCTCTCACGTCCCTACAGCACTAGAGATTTATAGTACACAACATTCGTCCAAATCTCGGTTGTTTTCTAACGAAGACCGTTCTTTTTTAGGATCGGGCAGGAGAAAGCTTCAGAGTAGAGGGTGGCAAGAAACATTTCCGATTCAGGCCTTAAATCCTCTATTTCAGTTTTCCACCAAAACATCTGTGGTGTTATGACAAACAAAGAACTTGTAGAAATCCATTTAGAAAGTGAAGCCCCTGACATCTTGTGCCTGTCAGAACATAATCTAACACAGGATCAGTTCAATTCCTTTTCATTGCTTGAATACACCAGAGTTGCATCCTTCTGCTGTCAATATCGTCAAAAGGTGGAGTCTGCTTGCTAGCAAGAAATGGTATTCAGATTATTGATGTGGATGTATCCCGGTTTTGCTCTGAGGATTTTTGTCATCTCTTAGCGTCCAAAATTGTGTTATCGAACTAGGACGAAGTCGTAATTATTGGTGTCTACAGCCCTGGTTATGCTTGCGAGAGGTTTTTGAGCTCTTAGGAGAATGTCTGTATTTTATTTTTTCAAAAGCCACTCACGATTGTCTTTCTTGGAGATTTCAATATCAATATTCTTAGTGTTGGATTTTCTAGCACAAGTTTTCTGCACATAATGCGATTATATGGCGTACATCATAAAATATCCTTATATACAAGGGATTTAAGAACTAGTGTCATTGACAACATCATCTCGAACATTGACTCCCAGCTAATTAGTTGTAGGGTTGTTAGGGCCACTTTGTTGGATCACCATAACCAAGAAGCTGAAATTGATCTATCTCCTTCACTTCCACCATCCAAACCTATGTTTATTAATGTCGTAAATTTATTTTAGAAAATATTTGTTGTTTTAGGCATCATTTTAATAAGGAAACCTGGACTGGCATACTAGATCAACAGAGTGCAGATAAAAAAATCAATGAATTTCTTCAAACCATAAAATACTGTTTCGATATGTCTTTTCCTATGACGAAAACAAAAGTCCATTGTCGTAAGTCTTCAAATAAACCAGTCACCACGCCAGAGATATTGAACCTTAAAAAGCTACTGCAGTTTCTTTAAACATTGTCAAAGGATCTTGATTCGTCACATCCTATCCGCTTGAAGTACAGAGATATGAAAATAAATTTCAAACTTGCATAAAGCATTTCTTCCGCCTCTCCCCCCATTTCTGTGTATTTCTGTGTTTTTTGATCAATCACTATTTCTTATCATCATTAAACATATTTAATTTCAAAAGATAATTAGTGAACATTCTTGTGGAACTCTTAAACAATGTTTTTATTTATTTATTTCATGATTATCAAAGTATGTCAATATTTGTATTATATGTATTGTTATTACTCAATGTGTAATAACAATTCAACCTAACCTTATGCAGTATCTTGCGGCCGTGCTTTTCAATCTTTGGGGTTGTTTTTATTTATAACAGTTAATAAGATAAAGGAATGCTTGAACGAAAGCTGAACGAAAAAAGCATTTTAGTTTTCGGTTAAGTTTGTAGAAATCGACATTTTTAATGACTAAAATTTCTAAAAGCAATAATATTGAGATTTCTTTTGAAATAGTGTAATAGCTTAATGACTCAGTAAAACTCACAAAGCTTTGTTCAAGTTCGATAGAGTATATTTTTACTTTCAGTTATAAAACAGATCCCTTTCTGCTTTATATCTCATACCTTCTCACTACGCTATTCCATTTGTAAAGTTAAGGAATAAATTAAACTTCTACATCTGCTGGAGTGGCAACACTGTAATTTCATTACGAAAACTGATTAAGCTGAGTGGCATTTGGTTGGTATCACTTGTTTCGCCCACCTCCGCTGGTTCTTTAAAAAGCCATATTTTATACCTGATTCCTATATAATTAGTAAAAATAAGTCTTTTAAATATTAGATAAAATATTGAATTACGTTGAATCTATTAACAATTTTTAAAAATATATTCCCGTTCTTTATAGTATTTTATTAACACATAAAAACTAACAGTAAAATTTAAGACTCGAATTATCAAATAAAAATCAACAGGTGGTTAGAACAAACGATTTCCGTTCGTTGGATGGTTGAGAAGCATCTGTCGGTTACAAGTTCGAGTCCACACCAACGGTAACGTGTTGGACCGTTACAACTTATACTTTAACAATTTCTCTTAGAAGTATAAAATATAAATACGAAAAGCCTTTTATCAGATGAACAAATGTTAAGTATTACGGTGTAAAAATGAATAACGAAAATATTATGAAAAATAAAAACTCACTACCCGGTTTCAACTTGGTCGGATTTTCATATATTGCTTAGCTTAATTTTCATCGATGATCATAAAAAATGAAAAAAGGTAAAAAGAAATAAATGATATCACTGAACTGACACACACTTTCTCCATTTAATGTAAATTTGAAAATGTTCTTACATTTCTTATAACTATAATATTTTTGGATGTTTATAAGCATAGCGAGGTATTGTTTCAAAAATATACATAAAAACTCATTATCACACCCTCTTATTACAAGTTTAAATGTTTTGTGGAGAAGCTCACCCCCTCCCCCAAGGTAATAAAACTATTTTTGTTTGAGTTCTGTGACTGTAATTTGTAAACCAAGTTTCATGGAAAACGGGTGATAAATAGAGAAAAAATATATTTTTGAAATCTCGGCTTAAAATTAGCATAATGTGCAAGCATTGAAAATACAAATTAAATAATGTAAGTGTGAAACAACTGGATTATATCTCCATAGCTTTCTCGAACATGCATTGGTAATATTTACAATATGAAAAAAGTAAAGAATAAAAATAAAGTAAAAAAGTAGATGAGAGAAGTATAGAAGCTACAACTTTGATTGGTAAATAAAAATACCTAAAATGACTTTTAAAATATGTTTTTACATAAAATAAAACAAATCAGTACCTCCCTCTGTATTGGAACTTGTTTAATGCTTTTTCACATTGTTCAAAAGTCAAATGTCAACTCTATCTAGAAAATAATGACACCGCACATTGACAGGCATATCAAATGTTTCATTAGTATTTGTGATTTGATACTTCTCGATTAGTTTTCCCCTCATAATTTATCCATTTAATTTTTAATTTTTAACTTAAGTCTGAGTATGCCACCTAAGGTAATAGTTTTTCTCTATAAACATTATAAACAAATAAAAACAAAAATAACAATGCTAACTTATTATAAATATCAATTGTGTTTTTTCAAACCGAAAGAAATTTGGATCAACACCCGAAACTAACACTGAATAATTGATTTATGTAATAAATAATTATAATAAATGTATTTCCTAATAAATAAAAATATAGTAATAAATAAGTATTGTCTATAATGGAACCAACGAACCAAGCTTTACACGTTATAAATGATTTGTAGACTACCGTAAACTGACGTAAAAATCTGAAATCATAATTTCCAATTTATTATGTAATGTGCAAATAAATATTTGTGTGATCAATATTGAAATATACGGATCTACGAAATATAATAATAATGTTTTATTATAAACTAAGTGCAAATGTACATGAGCAATACGAGTACTGCCAGCGGCGTAATTACGTGATGGCAGTTGGCTAACCTGGAGTTCTTCAAATTATACATCTTGATACATTTCATTATTGTTGGTTGTTTATTGTTAGTTAGGTCATTATTGGTATGTTAGTTGTACAGAAACGTTTCGTTTGACCGTTCAAAAATCAAAGCTTGAAATTTTTTTGATATATCTACTAATTAAAACTTTATTATTCTTAACATATTTAAGTAATAAACTATATCTATAACGAAATTAAGTTTTCTTCATACACTGAAAACATTTCTTGGCTTATACTGTAACTCTTATATTGTTTAGCTTCATATGTAATCACGAAGAATCCAAAATTAATCACAACATTTGGGATATTCCAACAAACTGAGATAGCATTGTAATTTTAACAACTAAGCTAATAATTTTCTTCTAAATAATTTAAACACCCCATTATATTAGATACTCAAACTGTAAAAAGTATCTTGACTTCACCAGTAATTCACCTTCATTCTCTTTTGTCTTTCATCTATCTTCTCCTACCCTTAGTATCCTCATATCCCCCTCTCCATCTTGGTCTCGGATAGAATGACCTTCTCCTTGCTGGTTTTCCTTGCGTTTTTAAAAGTGAGCCCTCCTCCCCTATTTATAAACATCATTTAATATAAATAATTTCAGTGAACTGAACATGCAGTATGATCTTCAGAGAGAATAAATAATAAGCAAATATCACAGAACAATGCAAAAGCTATTAAAATACAAGAATAGCCTAAGAGATAATGCTACATATGAAACAAATGTTACCTACTGTGTAACTTAAATCACAATATGTCGCAAAAACGCAACAAACGCTGCTTTGAAATAACTGTCAATTATGCGAGTTACACCAATTTAAGTTACATAAATCACAGGACTTGAATATTCAGGAGGTTTTCCAGTTGCCTTCTCAACACCTGGGGAGTAGAACCGAAGAAGCAGGCTTGCGAAGGAACGGTATTTTCCAGTCTCATCTTCCGGGACACAGAACTGTTATCCTGCTGATAGACCTAGTGCCCCTTGACTGTATACGCAGTTTACGCAAATCAAAACAAGTTTAACCCTGCAATAGCCCATGTACATTATATTTTATAAATGTTATATTATGAATTTTTCAAATTCTACTTTTAGTATAAACTTGTGTCGGTGATTGTCTGTATGTAAATAAATAACTAGATTTTACTAAATAGATATTTTTCAATACACAAAATATATAATGTTTATCTTTTCATTAAAAACTACGAACTTTGATAGCTCAAAACTAGAAAAAACTTTAAATTGATCTATAAAATTATTATTAAAAAAGCTATTACTTTTGATATTACACTTGTCAAATTTACAATTGAGTACAAAAATCCCTGATTTTCATACATTATGCTCAACAATAAAGGTTTTCAAGGAGAAGTACACTTTTTGCAAGATAAAAAAATAATTGTTACACTTACATAAATTTAATATTATACAGATTTTCCCTTGTTTTTTAATGTTTTCATTGTAAATTCTAAAGTATTGACGAAACCAATACTTTCCCCATATACTATGTATTAGGAGAGAAGATAAAATTGGGAAAACAATCAATATAGTTGTTCACAAATGGAAAACTTCCATTCTTGCTTTCCATTTTTGCAATATATGTTTATTACAAAGGGTTAATTTACTGAAAACAAAAGAATGGTTAAACCTGAAATGCTTATTTAGATATTGTGTAGGCCTAGTCATTTTACTGTATTTATTTTGAAGGACATAGTTTGGTGTTAGTGGAATGGTTTCTTGTTCCTAACATCTCAGTTAAGCGAATGTAGTGGTATGCTCGCTCAGGCGGCACGAGCCGGAATTTTCTCCAGGGCTAATATTGTTGATCTCATATTCCGTATATTGATTTGCAATAAAATAAGTTACTGGCCACAGTGGTGGTTTTCTGAGTTTTTCCATCACTCAAATATTTAAGAGTTATCATAGTTGAATACAGTAGTATTAATTTGACATTTAAGTATACTTGATACCGAAGGGTTGTATTATTATTTTTAAATTAATTGTACACAAGCTCAAATTCCTATACTTTTGTAATGTATTCTTGTGCTAAAGTAAGTTGTAATGAAGTATCGGCCGTATCTAAAACGTTGGCAACACTGTAATTGCATCAAGTGATACGATTACGGGGAGCGGTGGTTGGCACGCCTGAACCCTTTTTATAGTATTACAACTAGAAGCCATATTAAGATCGACATTTTACATGATATGCATAAATTGATAGAGAACATACTTTTTTGGAATACAGTCTGTGAAATTAAATCTTATATGCCTTGACCGGGAATATTACTAGGATAAGAAGGCCTATTCGAAGATATAATATGTTAAGAAATCCAAATCATTTGGTTCCTCGTGGAAACAAACATAATTAGTATTTTCTCATGTCTTTCTACTGAATAATAAGAAAGACGGTATTTATTACTTATGGGGCAAGCAACTACTAATGATTAAAAATATTTGGTATCATCACAATTCAATTCCAAAATAAATTGAAATTCCCTTATTAGGCAGATCTGCCGAAATTACAACGTTTCTGGAGTTAATGACACTCTTGCGTTTCCAAGTGACTGATATCTGTAATAAAAAACTAATAAAAACCGGCCAAACACTACATAGCTATTAAAAATAAAATTGTAAGAAATCATATATTAAACAACTGAAACCTGTAAGCTTCAAGGAGGTTTTCGAACGTTGTTTGTTTAAACATAACCATATCACGAAGCTTATATGTTTCCTAAAATTTAATTTTCATAATAATGTAAATGTAATCTAGTTAAATGTTTGTGACTTTTCGATAAAACTCTCTGAAAATAAAATGCCAAATATTCGGTCAGGATGACTGCTTTAAATATATTATTTATTTCAGGATATTGTGGTACTGTACTCAGGTTTCCCATAAGGTTTAATATAAGTTTAAGAGCACTTATTTTATTTATGTAAAATACTTTCTTAAATGACAGTTTATTTTTAATGTATTGTTTTTTTAATTACTAAACGAACAGTTCAGGTAAAAAACCCAGACCGATCGCTCTATATTTACTCCAAAACGAGTGCTCATCTTTAAAAAAAGTTAAAGTGTAATGAAAACCTAAATAAAATACTATAAAACAAAATTTTAACTAGAGGAATGAGTCGCAGTGTGAAAGCTGTTATAGGTGCGATATGAGTGTGAGTGGGAGAAATGGTGAGAGGGAGATATTGAGAGAGGAGAATGGTGGCGAGCACTCCCTCAATAGGTTTCAGTTAGACTTATTCACATTTCCTGAAATTTCTATTCCTCTATTTTCCTGTTTAACCTTCTTTTATATTATAGTGATAAAACATTAATAGTCTATGACTTCTGTGTTTTCACTCTTTTAGCGTTTCCCATAAGATTATCTTCTATTAAATTAACAACCATACGCATAAAAAAAAAATGTTAAAATATATATATAATGATGTGTGTGTTTGGTGTTGTTTTTTTTGTTTGTTTATTTTCATTTTATGTTTTATTTTTTTTGTGTGTGTAATGTGTTTGTTTTGTGTTTTTTAACACGATAAAACTCTCGTAAAAAATATAGACCAAATTTCGGTAGGATGACTGCTTTACAAATGTATTCGTATAACCAGACATATCGGTCATAACTATATTTTTTGTACCCCAAATCAGGTTTTTTGCGCTTTTTCACATGTAATTTTTAAAAATTTCTAATTTTATATTTTATTAGACAGCTTAAAAACTACACAATTAAGTTCCTTAAAGTTTTTTTATCTAACGGTTACGAGATATTAAAAAACACAGATCGTTGTATTGTACTCCAGTTAATCTAAAAAAAAATTAATATACTATTAATAATATTTTTGGATAAACTTGATTTTTAGCTTCATGTGGTTGAGATCTATGAATTTATGCTTAAAAATATAGTTAGTGTTTATCATGGCAGCAAACCTGCATACTCTTTTCCCATGAATCATATAGGGAATAGGCAGCTTTTTTTATGGACAGATGTTGATTAAGTTGGTTATAAATATTAAGATAAAATTTTTCATGTAAATGACTTCTTTCAGTGTCCTACAGCAGCTACCTGCACACTCTTTCCAAACTTATAGTAGGCTAAAACCAAGACATACATCACTCAATTAAATTTTGATTTCATTTTTCTTTCTTTTTTCGTTCTTCCTTCTTTTTATTTGTTTTAAGCTACCCGCTGTGTTTCAAAGTCGGTTTACTTACTTCCTATTCTTCGGCACACCTTCAACAACTCCATCGCTGAATCTTTTCTCCGGAGAAAGGAGAGAGGGAGAAGGATGATTGTTGATCACGAACAATGTCTAGTCTAATATTTGGCTTATTTTGAATGTTTCACTTTGTTTGGTTACATTTCCCAGGATTCCCATTTTCCAAGCTTTGAAACTGTTTGTGAAATATAGAGCTTATAGATGTGCAAACCGTAACTTTGCCGTAATGATTGATTTTCTAGTAATTAATATATTTTTGAATCAAACTATTTTAAATTTATATATAATATTAGGAAAGAAACTTGAAGATCCGTAACATCTTCGATCTTCCCTTAGAAAGCTGAATCGGAGTAGTAGCTCAGTGAGCTACTACTCCTACTACACATTATACATTGACCTTATTGAGCTACTATACATACGAGGCTCTACTTTGAGGTTCATGCCTTAATAGGTCATTCCGAAGTGGGCAACAGGCCTGAGGCGGGGAGCTCAGTTGGGTGCGAGTCCCACACACCGGGGAGTGCACCGTTCTCCTCCCTGATGTTACGTTAGGGCATTTCCACTCGAAAGAAATATATAATATAATATCAATATTATAATAATATAATTTATATAATATTATATATAAAAATAAATACTAAAACATAATGATAAAAATGACAGGATCATAGTTATAATAAAAAAATTATTAAAGTATAAAATAAAATTATTCTATTCATATACATAGAAAAACAGGTTAAAAATGGTTCTTGGGAAGTAATCGTTTCTTCTAGAAGATACGAAATTGTTGACGTAAATCAAGAAAACGGAAATTTGACAGATGTTTTATTTCCGCAGCTTAACGAAATGGCGTTTCATCAAAGATTTAACGAAACGTTTATTCGTTTTCGAGCTTTATTTAGCCCACTGAGTGATAACCACAATCACTTAAGAACATGCTTCGTGTCGTAGACCGTATCTGTTCTACACAGTAGGAGTGTTGCTGGGTAGAACAGGAACCTTCACTGAGTGATAAACACGGTAACTTGAGAATATGCTTCGTGTCGTAGACCGTCTCTGTTCTACACAAACACAGTCACTTGAGAATATGCTTCGTGTCGTAGACCGTCTCTGTTCTACACAGTGGGGGTGTTGCTGGGTAGAACAGGAACCCCCACTGAGTGATAAACACAGTCACTTGAGAATATGCTTCGTGTCGTAGACCGTCTCTGTTCTACACAGTGGGGGTGTTGCTGGGTAGAACAGGAACTCCCACTGAGTGATAAACACAGTCACTTGAGAATATGCTTCGTGTCGTAGACCGTCTCTGTTCTACACAAACACAGTCACTTGAGAATATGCTTCGTGTCGTAGACCGTCTCTGTTCTACACAGTGGGGGCGTTGCGGGATAGAACAGGAACCCCCACTGAGTGATAAACACAGTCACTTGAGAATATGCTTCGTGTCGTAGACCGTCTCTGTTCTACACAAACACAGTCACTTGAGAATATGCTTCGTGTCGTAGACCGTCTCTGTTCTACACAGTGGGGGTGTTGCGGGATAGAACAGGAACCCCCACTGAGTGATAAACACAGTCACTTGAGAATATGCTTCGTGTCGTAGACCGTCTCTGTTCTACACAGTGGGGGTGTTGCTGGGTAGAACAGGAACCCCCACTGAGTGATAAACACAGTCACTTGAGAATATGCTTCGTGTCGTAGACCGTCTCTGTTCTACACAGTGGGGGTGTTGCGGGATAGAACAGGAACCCCCACTGAGTGATAAACACAGTCACTTGAGAATATGCTTCGTGTCGTAGACCGTCTCTGTTCTACACAGTGGGAGTGTTGCGGGATAGAACAGGAACCCCCACTGAGTGATAAATACAGTCACTTGAGAATATGCTTCGTGTCGTAGACCGACTCTGTTCTACACAGCGGGGGTGTTGCGAGTAGAACATGAATCATTATTTTCAAGGAGGTTTGTGTAAGCGGAGACAATGGCGTAAATTATTCTTGCCTCAGGTAATGAGAGTTGTTGTGGCGTTTCTTGCCTCTGGCTTCCGATTTTTATAATATTATAGGGCAAATCGTTTTAAAAGAATATCGTGTCCAGTGAAATATTAACTTAAAAAATAATATTAAATTTTTTGTAAACCTCCTGTAAGCTATTATATTCCTGCTTAAATACATTGGATGGCGTAAAAAGTTGAATCCAACTATAGATTGGTTCAGATCGAACTATCGATAATAATAACTAACACTGATATAACGAAAAATATAGTTCATCACGCGGCCTATATTGGCTTTTTTATTTATATAATTGCACATTTAACAAACTCGGCACGCCTCAGCTGTTAAAGTTGTGTTCGTATAAAAAAGCCCGTTATTGGTCCTAATGATGAAATATACTATTATTTGTATGTGATTACTGTGATCTATGATGCAACGATATTTAGGTTTTTAAAACACCTATCATAGAGTATTTATTGGTTAAACTATGTATGACGTAAGGGATAATATTAACTATTTTGAAGCTAAAAAATACATTTATTACATGAAATTAAAGTTAAACTGAGATAAATATTGAAAAATGTATACTTAAAATAAGCTCATAAACTATAGGTTATAGATAACATAGCTCAAAAACATCCAGAAAAAGATTTTAGACGCTTGAGGGCATCTTTAATCTAATCCAACATCAAAAAGAAACCGCGTTAAACCAATAAAAGCTTCCTAGTTTAATGTTTTAAACCCACCAGTGTTATTTAAATTGTTTTAAATTCCACGCGGATCACTAATTGGTACTATAAGCATCAGGAAAATTACAAATGATAATATACAAAGCACACAGAGATTTGATTGAGCCCAGTTGAATCCGAACGAACAGTTTGGGATACGCAGAAGCAGGAATATATGTAACTATAAACAAATACATTTGAAGCACGGTCTAGACTGCTGGGGGTAAATAAACAAACACCATGATGTTGATCGATACGTCCGTGGCTATAAACATCCCTGACCTACAGCCAAAGTACGAGAATGCCTACTCTCATTGGAGCCAGTTGCAGTAGGCAGTAGATCACATGACAATGAAGCCGAATGTCTCGTTGGCAACGTTCAGTAGTGAAGTTCAGGATTATACTTATCATGCCTTAGAATATTGCACAGTTTGTAAAAGGTTTAATACTGGAGGGTGTTCAAAGTTCAACTGCATAAACCTTGTTTTCTCTCATAAAAATTTCTTAAAGTATGTTTAAATTGATAGATATGTTAGTGTGTTGCAATTTACTTATAGTTTTGGAATACAACTGGTTGAAATATATCAATCTACGACTCTGGTAGTATAATTCAAAATGTCGGGAAAGCTTAATATTTCCATCTTTAATAAAAGATACCTTCGTATGATTAAGAGACGAACATTAACGAGCATGAGAGGTCGATCTGTGCTCTGCATTGTGATAGCCAATACAATATCACAGCGACCGCTTGTGTATTTGTTGTGGTTGCGGTAGCTGCTTCTGTTGCAACTCTACACTGACAGCCGCCGCAGACGATGGCGATGACATTTCCACACCAAAGGTTGACTCCTAAGCGAGGACACATAGTGCTTCGCATGTAAGTAAATAAACCCCATTTCTTTGACGGCCGCGGCGGGAGCTGCTACTACTGGACCCCTACCTACTACTGGGAACCCGACTACTGGACAGCTAGCATGAGCAGGTCCGTCGTTACAGCCGAGACTCTGTGCTAATGATTTTTTGTGATTATTTCGACAGTAAATGGCGCTAAAATTATCGAACTAGTACGGGAAAAGTGCCTTCTATATCCCACTAAACTTTATATTTGTTATTATACATTTTGTTTATTAGAGGTTAAGTGTGAGAGAGAATTGGTTGGTAACAACTTCGCCTAATGAAAGTATAAAATAAAATTATTCTATTCATATACATAGAAAAACAGGTTAAAAATGGTTCTTGGGAAGTAATCGTTTCTTCTAGAAGATACGAAATTGTTGACGTAAATCAAGAAAACGGAAATTTGACAGATGTTTTATTTCCGCAGCTTAACGAAATGGCGTTTCATCAAAGATTTAACGAAACGTTTATTCGTTTTCGAGCTTTATTTAGCCCACTGAGTGATAAACACAATCACTTGAGAACATGCTTCGTGTCGTAGACCGTCTCTGTTCTACACAGTGGGGGTGTTGCTGGGTAGAACAGGAACCCCCACTGAGTGATAAACACAGTCACTTAAGAATATGATTCGTGTCGTAGACCGTCTCTGTTCCACACAGTGGAGGTGTTGCGAGGTAGAACAGGAACTCCAACTGAGTGATAAACACAGTCACTTGAGAATATGCTTCGTGTCGTAGACCATCTCTGTTCTACACAAACACAATCACTTGAGAACATGCTTCGTGTCGTAGACCATCTCTGTTCTACACAAACACAGTCACTTGAGAATATGCTTCGTGTCGTAGACCGTCTCTGTTCTACACAGTGGGAGTGTTGCTGGGTAGAACAGGAACCCCCACTGAGTGATAAACACAGTCACTTGAGAATATGCTTCGTGTCGTAGACCGTCTCTGTTCTACACAAACACAGTCACTTGAGAATATGCTTCGTGTCGTAGACCGTCTCTGTTCTACACAAACACAGTCACTTGAGAATATGCTTCGTGTCGTAGACCGTCTCTGTTCTACACAGTGGGGGTGTTGCTGGGTAGAACAGGAACCCCCACTGAGTGATAAACACAGTCACTTTATATTTGTTATTATACATTTTGTTTATTAGAGGTTAAGTGTGAGAGAGAATTGGTTGGTAACAACTTCGCCTAATGAATAAAATAATTTTTTATTTCATTTCACATCTTGATAGATGCAATCGGTGGATACAATAGCCGCGATGGCAGCAGCCGTCAACACCTTGTGGCTAGAGCCGCACGGCTGCAGTCGCTACAGTCGCCACTAAGGAATTCAACCTTTACACGTGAAAAGGTATACTAAATTGAAAAAATTAGAGAATATTTTTTATATAAATTCTCCAATCAGAGATAGAGGGGAACTGTGAATCTCACATGTATCTGCTCTGTTCTCTGAAAATACTAAAGTTGTCATATGTTATCGGAGTATCATGAAGTTATTATGAGACGAGGGACAGACTAATGGGTTGTGATGACAACCCATGAGTATGTGGTTGCTGAAGGCTCTGTATGGGGTCAGCGCCGAGGGGTTCCAGGCTATTCAGCCTAGGCTACGGGGTATAATCATTCTTTCGTTTTAATATGTGTATAATTGTTTTAATTAGTGTCACGACCACAAGTTTAACATCCCAGGCCGATGTGTTAAATGTGCGAGTATTGATCAAAAAGCCAATTTTGGGCAGTGTGATAAACTATATTTTTCGTCATATAACTGCAAATAAAATGAAACAAAATCGTATATAAATTAATATCTGATTTGATATCAATAAATAGGTTTCGACCATTTTTGTCGCTTCAGACTAATCAGCTGTTATGTTACTTACGTTGGAGCAGATCTTTCTTGATTCCTGATTGGTCGTTTAGGCTATGTCAGTGTTAGTTATTATGATCAATAGTTCGATCTCAACCATTCGATATTTCGATTTAATAGTCGATTAATAATTTTAAAATCGATATCCGGAACTTTCGAAATACGCAAAAAATCAATTGTGTTTATTCCAGTTACTTTATCGATTATTTACAATCGAATGCTGACCTCGAATCAGTATCAGAAGTATCATCAACAATGATCTTTTGTGGCCTAGGACTAAAAAAATCATAATAATAGGTTTAGTCCCAGGAAGAAAAAGAACAACCTTTGCTCTTCAACACATGTATCTACCCCGTGTATATAAGTGACAGGACACTACTATAGTATTTTACAATATCGTGATGGTATTATGAGGGGCTGGGTGGGGAGGGGGGGAGGAGAGAGTGAAAGATGATTGTTGGTCGCAAACAATGTCTAGACCAACAATCGGCTAATTTTACGCGTTCAACCGCCTCTCGCTTTGTCTGAGGATTAATATTTTCCACCAGTATCGAATTTCCAATTACAGGTAGAGTAGACGACAATGACACTTCTGTGCAAATATGTCGGAATAAAGCAGCTAAAAATATATTATTGCACACGTTTCAACTATTGCACTAAAAGGTTCGTTTGAATTTAAGCTCGAGTGTGTTTATTTCCTGTATTCTAAAACAATTTATTAAAACTAAATTCTATTACCATATAAAAATAATAAAACTATTTAAAATAGCACACCCTTTTTATCAACCTTGTTGCAGATGTGACAATTCAACCACACCCATGAGCCAAAAATATCGTTGCATAAAAAAGACCTGACACCAGAAACCTCCACTTTAACCAAACCTAATGTATTTGAAAGCTAATATTGACAAATGCGGTTTCCACGTCAAAACGTAATACTTTTTATTTATTTTTGTCGATATTCCCTGCCTATATTCAAGAGATGATTATCTGGTTGCATATACGTAGTTAGATATTAAGTTTTTAGCGAACTGTTTATAACTAGCTATACAAAAACTATATGTAGAGTTAAATTTTTCTGTTAAAAGACGAGACAATTTCAACGTAATGTATTAGTAATGTAAAAGTATTAATGATTTAAATTTAAGAGGGGAAAGAGCAATATTGGCTCGCTAAACACGAAAGAAATGGTAAATATATTATTATTGTTACGTTTGGGTTTTAAAAACTTAAATTGACAATTAACAACTCTACACATTTTCATACTTCTAGTTATTAAATATTTATAAATATTTTCCCCTTATTTTTCAATGGCTATGATGAAGGGTGTACAGTATACATGTTTCAAACGAAATTACCGTTCATTCACATTCTATAATACATTTTTCATGATTAAAAGAAATAAGTTGAAAAAAGTCTATTTGTTTCGAAGTATGAATCCTCATTTAAAGTGTGTTATGTGTTTGAAAAAAATAAGTGACCATTGAAAAATGAGCCACAGAATAAAAAACCGCTGATTTTTATGGACAGTAACTACACCCAAAAACATAATATGCTAAGTACATACGATGTCGATACGGCGGCCGCTGAAAAATAAGCTTCAGAAGTCTAAATTCAATACTACAACTCTAATTTTATTTATATAGATGAATCCATTTATGTCATTAAATCCATGTATTTACATTTCCATGGCTATACTACAAAGTCTGTATAAGAAATTATACGAATAAAAAATACAATGAATCTAGAGCATACGTCAATTCACAATATTGGAGACGTTTGTCACATGACACAGTCAGCCACGAGCATGACAGCCATCTGCGGCACCAGGACAGGTTGTCGCTCAGCCATTGGCTACGATGACCTCGGTGTTCATTGGCGGTCCTATGTTTTCATATAACCGGCGTTTGTGTTTATAGATGCCGATGGTCTGCACTTAATCAATTAGTTTGCTAAACTTAACGATAACTATAGAAGTTTTTAGACAAGCATGTACACTGCACAACTTGATATAAATGTTATTTCCATTGATAAGTTTCGTTGAAAATGTAAATTTTTAACTTTTGTGTTTACTTGTATACAAAAAGGTGGGTTTTACAACTAAAACATATAATTTATACACTTTAATAATCATTATCTAAATTATATTTAAAACTCATGACCTAGTTTTCAGATTTTTCAAAAAGCTTTATCATCAGAAAATTTCTCGTCTTTGATACTCATTTAGTAAAAACCGACTTAGTGAACACGAAATTTGCCAATAGTTTATGTTCAACGACCTTGATGTATGACTTAAGCAGACAAAAATGAATTTTATTAATATGGCCGACAGAATTATAATCAGATCCCCAATAAGTTTAAAGTGTTTTATTTGATCTTCTTTCACCACTATCCTAGTATATATATTGATAATATACATTATATACGAATATCGAAATACGTTATACCGTACTTCGATGTGGAACTTCATAACTTTGATAAAAATATTGAAAATCCAACATAAGCACATTGAAATGATCTAGTTTTTCACTAGTATTTAAAATTTATGATCATATTTGCTTTTTTAGTTAGTTATCTCCAAGAAAATGTTGCCAACAAAACAGGTGTAACAAATCATGTGTCAGCGTTGACAGTTCGTGGTAGTTGGCAAGACTGGGGCATCGTCCCTGTTGGCTTGTCACCTGCAAAGTTAAGATAATGTTGTTTCTTGACAGTCTGTATCACCTAAGTATTCTGTATGTGTGATATGGTTTTGGAATTCGCCTTCTGTTCTAAATTTATAAATCCCAATGATAGAATGATAGATGACGACTTTGTAGAACAGGAGTACCTCTGTCACTATCGGCAACGTAGTCTTATTATGTAGTTGTAGTAAATAAGGGGTCATATGAGTTATTTATATTTTAAATCAAATTCAGTTGTGCAAAAATAAACACACAAAAATAAGCACAAAATAAAATACAACCGCAGTGAAATAAATGCTAACGGAATCCAGTTGAATTATTCTCTCAAATTTCGACATAATTGTTGTACTTTAACAGAACACTAAAGACACGACCAATTGATAATTAGTAGTTTGTAGTGGATGTGACAAAAAATAAAGTCAGATGCAACAATTAGCCATCATGAACTTTAACGTAACGTGCAAATAACAAAAAATATTATATCATCTTTGAAAGATTGGTTATATCTTAGAAATTGTATAAACTGTTAGTAACGAGGAGTTGGTAGCCATGAGTTGAAAAGCTAACAATGGTTGACGTTGGTCCCAGGCTTGTTAGTCCAACTACAGAAGGATGCTTTTGCGATTACGTACTGCGTCCGTACACCGAGCAGAGCATTTTGATATTATATGTTTGAATTCACTAATCAACATCTGCTAACCTTATAGGCTAGGAGCTATTGGTCAGATGGAATTGAAAAATAGTTACTTAAGCAACAAGTGTGCAAAGTGCCACCTTGTTGCACTCAAGAGAAACGTTTCCACACGAGCCGCAGGTGAGTGTGGAATAGTTTATACAATTAAATTAAAAAGTAATACAATACGAAGTGTAAAGTGTTAAAGTAATACAATTTAATATACCAAACTGTACTTAACCTATAAAATATTTATATCCAGCCGCACATTTTACATTAGTTTAAAATCGTTTGTAGAAGTACAACCTTTGTACTTGGTATAAACGTGGTATAACATAACGTTCAACGAACAAACTACTCAATTTGGATTCAATCACTCGCTTCCCCCACTCTTCTTGTGTGCTTAAATAACACCACTCTGGTAGTAAATGCATATGGTTTACTTAATATTTTGTGTTCTGAAGTTGAAACACTGAGTGCGTAAAGTAAATTTACAGTGCGTAAAGTAAACAAGGAGTGCGCAAAGTAAAGTGAAACCGGGTATCACCTGTTTTGCATCGGATATCGAGTGTGCAAACAACGGCTTTCTCAGACATACGTAAAGTTATGTTTATTTTGTAGCAAAAGTATGATAAAAATAAGTCTTATATATTCGATAGTTCTTCAACACTCTTCAAAAAACTAACACACTGAATGTAAATTATACTGATTGTTGAAACTAGAGTGTAAAGTAGAGTTAAATTTCAGCCAATTCATAATGTTTAACCTAGTGAATTCCAGGATCAAAAGTATTGGACTGTTGGTCTGGTGATTGTGTTAACAATTAAAATTGACATTAGACCTGCCCTTATTGAGATCCAAGTTTTACTGGTTAGAATATACATAAATATCAGATTATAAGAAAGAAGGGTGAATAGTTTTAGCGTTACATTGTAGTTAAATATAATCAGTTTCTATTTATGATATAACAACATGCTAAATGTATATACATGTACACACACTCATGCAAAATAATTGCATCATATCTGATTAATTATATTGAATTTTTTGGCTAACCAGAGTTTTCGAATTTTTCTTTACGAGTGAAAAATATAATAGAGTGATTTGGTGAGTATTTTTCATATATTTGATATTCAGTTTTATTTTATATAGATTTAAATTATTTCAATTTAATAGTTTACAAAGATCTAATTTAAACAGTTAGTGTTTTAGAATTTAAGGCTTGTACAAAAATTTTTTAATGCCTGTTAAATTTAAGAGCTATTTTAATTAACTGAGATAAAATGGTTTTGGATTGAACTATACACAAAGTTCAAGTAATTTAGAAAAGAGTGAAGTTATCTGCTGACGAATACAGAGAAATTACTTTCCACAATTTACTAATGATTTATTCGAGGGTAGTGAGAAACTTTATACGCCTTTAGTACCATGTTTAATTGGTACTAAACATGATAAACATGTTAACATGTTGTTTTACTCTTTTACATTTAATTACGTGGTTCTGTGATAACTATTGAGATGCCTTGTTTGACAATTCCTTACTTTTACCGCTCGTAACAGAAAGTGTTTCATCCGTCAAGGTGTCACGCGTTTGACATATTATTTTCCTCTATTGAATCTCTTTCAAAATAATTCATCCTTACTTTCTACTACTGTTGAAATCTTAGCTGAACTTGTAATTTTTTTAAGTGAAATTATTTTAAAACGGTAAACCAAATTATTTAATTAAAATTATCTAAACTACATTTGGTACATCATTAAAAAAATCATTTTATAATGGTAGATATTTTGAGGTCAGGCAACGTAGGCAAAAAATCTTGCATTATATCTGCTTCATGGTTTTATATTTGAATGTTGGTGTATTGTCTTCAAACCTACTAGTTTATATATATATATAACATTTTATGCAAAAAACTGTTTTAGCCATCCATAATGCGTCTTTGTTAGTTTTTTCATTTGCGCGGATTAAATTTTCCTACCGGCCGCCCTCACAGAACTATATAAACTTAACTATTATTACTACATCCAACAACACACATAATAAACATACGCATTGGATTTGAAATCATTGTCGGGATTTGGTGAATAGTAAAAACAAACAAAAATGTGTCAAAGTGGTAAGTTACGTACTATGAGTTTGAATACGAACTTTTGTTTTCGTTAGTTTTACACGTTCAAATTTAATCTAACCGTTCTATATTTAATTTACTTTTTTAATGTTCAGCTTTTTCAAATTCCATAGTGTTGATATGGGTCTCTTTAATATTTTAATGTAACGACAAACATTGATTATATTTAATAACTAGCTGACTCGGCGAACTTCGTAACGCCTCACAGTAAACACATGTTAACTTTAAGATTGGCCATGTTCTAAAATCCAATAGCATTACGGCTTCATTGTGAAAGGTTATTCTGGGTCGCGGCATAGTGAATAACAATACTGAAACGACAAAACATATTAATATCATTCCCACAAAACAAATAAATCTGAGTGGATTAATTCACAATTTTCAAATCCAATCCAAACCCAAACGAAACCTAACTGTAATACGGCTTTTATAGGAAAGATATACAACAGCTGATTATTATAATAAACGTAATAATATAAACATTGTAATTATCATATAAACACATGACTTTAATTAATCAGACAGAAAATAAAAATATAAATACATAATCCCCTAAAACCGTTAACTATTAACGTGGTGATTAAAGCTGTTCATTTTTTACAGTACACATTTACTTCATAGTTTAACATTAATGAATGATTCAGATGGCATTGGATAGTAAAGCATACGGTATTGCTAATGGAAAGTAAACCAATCAGCTGTAGCTAAGAAATCAAATGTTTACATTGTAGACAATTTGTAAACAAACTTACTCTCCATAAGGTTAACATTAGAAATTTAAAACGCCATAAAATGGAAACTTATGGGGTTTTCGAAAAATTTTTTTCACTAAAACCTTCCCGGACACATATAGAGCAACTTCCTAAAATTTCATGGCGATCGGATGAGTAGTTTGGCAACGCATAAAGGACATACAGACAGACAGACAGACAGACAGACAGACATACATTCAATTTTATATATAGAGATTTTGACACATTTATGACAAAAATGTTAAAAACAATCAATAAAAATAAATAATAAAAAATAAAATGAATGAACAGAATTCTACAGGTTGACCTAATCGTAACTGTCAATTATTCTAAAATACATAACCAGTAAAAAATGTTTGTATTTACTTCCCTGTGGGAAATATGTTTGATCATGGATATGTCTAAAAGGAGTGTTTAAATTCATCTTAACAGCTATTCTTATTCTTTTCTATTAAAAATCCAATACAAATAGCTCTGGTAGTTTCTATGGAAACCTGTTACATATTTTCCATCTTAAAAATCACCAACACCCCCCGAGAGCTAAGACATATCCATGTCAAAAAAATCGTGTTCTACGATCGAAATATTCATTAAATTAAATATCATTGTGTGTTTTAAATTGTGAGCTGCGGTTATTGTTCTTATAAGAAACAAGTGCAGAGGCTAGGGGTCCATCATGAGATGCTGTTATCAAGCGATGATAACACACGAGTGAACTATCCAATACTAGAATATCCAACCACTAGATCTATTACAATTTACTAAAAAAATGCTGCACTGTACCAGAAAATAAATATTTATGCTTATTTTATTACTTATTTTAGTTATTCGAATTTCAGTGGTTAACCATTATACTATATGGATGAATTATAAAAATAATATTAATACACAATTACATAGCTTATAGTATGATAAGGATACAGTTACAGTAAAGGTAAAAAACCACATCCAAGTTATAGATATTTACCTTATAAAATCATCTATATTATATATTTATAATTATATAAAATCATAAATATTATACTTCTAAAACTAACTTAGTGACCAGCATTTAATAAATACTGTAATTACTTATACGCATATTCTTTTTATTGATGTAAACAAGCCAATTATAGCTTACAACTAAAATACATATTTACCTGGAAGACGGTAAATAAGTAATAAAGTTGGAAAAAGACGATAAACTTCAACCGTTTACATCAGTCGTTTTAGACCAAATAAAACTGGTATTTGATACATGAAAGCGTTTTTATTATAACCTATCGAGTTCGGTTATCAACGGAGACTTTTCATTTTATTTTAAGTATTAGTTTTGAAGTAAATAAGTAAGTCTTGAATTTTTGTACACACTGATCTTATAATTTACTTAAAATATTTCAAGGTTATCAGCCAATAGAATAAGTCGACGATTAACGATTTTGAATATGGCTGTGGTATTGGGCCGGAACAAGTAGTGATAAGGTTGGGAGAGAAGTATTGATAGTGACATGAGCGATGAGCCTTAACGGAAATGGACTGATTAATGCTCCAGATCTACTTTCACTCCCACTCCCTGGCTACTGCACCATTTTCCTTCCACTTACACCTTGTTGAAAATAATCATTATTAGCAGCTGGCACTCAAATTGACATTTTAAAGTAAAACTGTTCTTTAATAAAACACAAAAATTCTCAGTTTTTTAGATTAGATTAGATTATTGAAATGGCGACCATATAGGTATTTTAAACATAGTATGAATGAGAAACTTGTTACTGACTAAGGCTGACATGTTCCTTAGACAGGAATGTTAATTAATAGCCAAACAGCCGATATCAACTAAAATAACTATGGAATTCGAACCATTGCCTCTGAATTACGAACTGGTATAATTATGAGAATGGTCTTTGTGCATTAACGAAGTATTCAATAGTGCGGACGTTAATCCACACAAGAGAACATTAAACCCACCGACCATCGTTCAGAACTATACACAATTTGTGGCTGGATTACAGGACGACGCCACTGTCCCAGTCATATATTACACGTCAATTTCCGATACTTGTAATGCTATCCTTTTTGCGTTAAGCTTAAAAAATATGTTTATAGACACCACCACTTACTCTTTTTTTACCATTATGGTCTTAAATCAATTTTTAAAACGAAGATATACAACAGCATCTGATGATACTAATTTGGCGCTCAAAACGTGTAATTAACAGCTTAACAGATAAGAGATACGTTTTAGTTAATGTAACAGCTGTTTCTTGTAATTGACGGTTATATAGGGCCTACCTTGTTAGATTAGATGCTGGTAGAATAGTACTGTATAAATAATTATCAATATTTACTACCAACCCTAATGTGAAAACACAATTTCAGTACATATATTTCTTCTACCACGTTGTAATACAAGTCAGCACAACTCAGCTGTGTGAGGTGGGAACGGTATTTGTGTGGTGAGTGATTTGCAGATATTAGTCCCAGAGACGAGCCATAAACGTAGCCCTTCCCTGACATAACCACCATTGATGTCATGGGGAGTACATCAAATGAAGCTATGTTCCTACGTGACACAACACTGGTTCTACTTCGGTCGCTGTGGATTAATCAACAGTTTGAATTAATTCATAAAATCGCGGCAATTAAAAAAACATTATTTTATAATCAAAGTAACATTTTAATTCAAAGTATTTATACTTAAGTTTTATTGTTATATCCATACCGTTAATTTTGTTAGACAATTTTACTTTTAGTGTTTAGCCTTTAAATATAATTAAAATATTTTTCAGATTATTTAAAATATTTACACAAATAATCTGTTAAAACGCCTGAATATTCATGATTGCCAAGTAAAAAAAAATACATTTAAGTATTTATAATTTTAGCAATTTGGAGTAATTATACTAGGGGAAGCCGAGAAATAAAACTACATTTGATGTATTAATATGCGTATGATTTTTATTTTAACACTTGGAATAATTTTAGTTTCATATGGCTAAATTATCATCCTGCATGTACTTTAATATAGAACTAATGCTTTAGACACATTGAAAATAATATTGAAAAATTATAAAACATATTTAAAAATAAACAACAAACACATACAAACAACACAACAACAAACTTGTATAAAAAGTACAAGTAAAAAATAGTAAAATAGTGATCGATAACAATAAGATCGAGTTTTCTATATGAAGGTGGGCGAATTGTGGTGGAAGTATAAAAAAACTATTTACTTTTGAATACTTTTATTGTAATGTGCCGTTTGTAAATTGTATTTTGTTCTCTTTTTGGACGAAAATACTATATAAGCTATACCTTATTACATATTTTTGGTTGGAGATGGGTTGTCATTGGCCCAAAACCGGTCCCACGATGGATATTGGATACCTTAAGCATGTTTGAGAATGGTGGTACGTTTTCAAAAGTTATACAGTATTAATCAGGAGGTATAATTGTGACAGAACACTTAAAAAAAATCGAATTGCATGTTCATCGAGTAAGTGTTAAACTGGAACTAGTTATTGATGAGGGTTAACTAGACCTCGCTGGCGTTAAACTACAAACGATTATCCCGGGTTCAATCAATACAAGTCATCAAGTTCAGAAGTAAATTTCATTGGCAATCTACGGGGTGGTAAACTAATGTGGTAAACTAATGGTGGTAACTACGGGGTGGAGACTGCTAATGGGTTAACTTAAACCATTTATTTTATACTAAACTTTGAAATTGAAACATTTACGTTAATGCATTTACATTTAAGTTGAAAATCACATGGACGACATTTTAAAATTCGGTCATCATATTCCAACACAGTATACCCCTTTAAATTTCTTTAGTGGACTTTGGATTATATTTGGAGTTTATGAACGTTAGTATTTTTATTTTATTAATACAAGTGTTTATTACATTATCGTGGCTAAACGGTTAGATCTAGAAACAATTTCAAGAACGAAAGCATCAAAGCTGGCTGCCATTTAGGAAATATGGCTTCCATTTGCCAAATGGTGATACTGTACCATTTACCAAACTTAACGTAATTTATTTTAATCACGACAAGTATCAGGTTTTTTTCAATTTTAAAGTATTTTTTAAACCGATAATACCACAACCAACTGATAGCATCTTTTAGTTTATCATAGTGTGCAGGATTATTGTTATTAAACTCATTCGTTTCACAATTACATATCAAATATTATTTACATAATTAATTTCATTTGCCATTTTTAACCTGCTAAAAAATATAGGTTAAGACTTTAAACTTGAAATTTTCAGTTAGAGCACAGCAGATTTGTCGGCTTTATGTGAAAAACTAATCATAATTTCTCGTAAAACTATTTTTAAAAAATTGTTAAAAATGCCAAACTTAAAAACTATTTGTTATTTTCAGTTGAATTTCATAGGAAGCTTCAGTAAATTCACCCTAAAAATTTAGAAATAGATGTAGGATCTGGTAGATAACAAATTACTATCAAACGTTTGCTCTAAATTGTAATAATTTACATAAATAAGGTAGAATTTCAATAAAATGTAAATAAATGCAACACTAAACAAAATTAACTGCATAAACAGTCTCCCTAAGGTGAAGTTCAAATATCTATTACTCTACTTTCTACCACCATTTATTTTCGTGTTATCGGGCAATAATTACGTCATTTTTAATCGATCGGGCCGCCATCTTGCATCCACCATGATGAATGAGAATTAGGGGTTTCATTTAGAAAGAAAGTGATGTTGGAAGTGATGTCTCTTAAAATATAATGTCATACATAATAATTGCTACATTATAACGTTTAAAAACTTGTAAGTAAATTTAATTTTTCCAATCCTAAGTTTCAACCATAATTTCTCTCCCCTAAATTTAAGAAAGTACCGTATTGAGCGATCTGCTGAGTTATATTAAGTTTGTTAGTTAATTGAAGATGTATTAGCTTTATTCGATATATTGAAATAAAAAAAATGAATCGACCGACTAAACATTAGCCGCATAAGCAGAAACGGTTGTAACCTCTGTTGGTGGATCGTAAATACAGGTAAAACGTTAAAACACTGATATAAAAAATGGAATTTAATTTAAAATAGAATATGGTGGAAACCAAAAATGATACAGTTCATAAAACAGATGTAAATAATTGGTTAAAAACTATAACAATGACGTGAACAACAATGCAAAATTATCTAAAAATAGCTTCTGGTTCCTCAAAAGCAATAGTTACCTAGAAAAATATTTTACTAAAATACTTCTGAAACACGTAAATAAATCAACGTTTTATGTAATTATCTCATGCCAGGTAATACAACATATGAAATGTTGTGAAAGGTACACGAACTTTATCCAAAAATAAATATCCTTGTGTTATCTGCAAACGATAACATGTTATAAACCGATAAAAAGTTACGCCACTTTGGTTTATTTACTAAATATAGCCCTTAAAAATCAATAGAAATCAGTTATTTAGAAAGTTATTTTAAAGAAACCATTAAATGATTATTGGAAATGTAAGCTTGGGAGCAGTAGCACTAGCTACTGCTAGTGCAAAGTCATAATTTAGAAAAATGGTTTATCTTTCAATAAATACATTGATACTACTCTAAAGGTAATATTCCTACGACCTTTGTATTTTATTATTTCTTATATTTGTTTCCAAGGAATGTTAGATTTTACATACGAAATTCACATACGGTTGCAAGAGTACTGAGAGTGCACAAAGATTGCACTAGAGTAAAATCTTGTTCAACAGAATAACAACTTTTCTGGGTAATCCTTAGCAAGATGTAGTTCAATCCCAATGGTTGAATCTTACCTCAGTATATTATTAGTTAGCTAGTTTTGGTTTGGGTTGTCTCGTCAATGAGGCAACCAGAACAGTAGGTACTAGTAAATCGTGGATTGATCATTACTTTATCCGTATTAACCCTAGAAATAAATATAAGGCACTTTGTAAAACTGAATTTTTACATTTAGGTATTTCAGACCAAAATATTAGTTCATTGAGTTGGAAAAGTGTTTACATTGGTATTACAGTATCAGATGCTATTTTCAGTATCAGTATCAGAGAAGATATTTTTCTCAATCTTTACAAGCTATATACCAACTACAATCCAACAACGAACTAAAACTACAAGCTACAAGCTACAAGCTTGTGAACTACAAGCCAATATTGAAAACTCCTAATGTACTTTTAATGTGCTTGTAAATATATGTTTAAGTATTCACATATATTGAAAGTATCTTTTTTATTTATTTATATTAAGTTATTTGCATTTTTGTTTTCCTATACTAAGCTTTCTGTATTCCTGTTTTTTTTGTTAAAGGAAAATTAATGACAATTTTGTATGATGTTTATTGTGAAATAAATTTCATTTTGAATTGGATTGATTTTTGAAGTCTTTGGTCACACATAATTTTGAACTTAAGAAGAGATTTTATATAAAACTTTTTTATAGTAAAAAATCATAAAAGCTTTGCGAATATATACAGGCAGGAGGGTACTGTAGTTGTAGCGTGTAGCGTGTAGCGGGTTCAAGTGCTGTGGAGGCGTGACGTTTACCCAGAAGGAGGATGTAGATAGCTTGGTATCGATAGTGACATGAGTGATGAGGCTAAAATGGGTACAGACTGATTAATGTTCCACTCGTCCATATCTTACTTGCTCTTGTGCTCTCACTTCTTCGCTCAACCCACCTCTGTACACTACGTTCCAATAATTGAAGTACATTAATACCTCTTGTAAATCCTTACAATAACTGGGCGTGTTTATATCCAATACTATAATACGAGCAAGGTTTGTATATATATATATTTGCACACGGATCTCGAAAACGGCACTAAGGATTTTCTTTAAATTTTGGAAATAACTTATATCTGAGTATAAAATAAGTTCTAGATAGGTCTAATGTCCAGGAAAATTCTTGTTTTCTTGTAATATTAAGTTTAAAATCTAAAAATTTAACATTACGCTTAAGGAGAATCAAAAGTAAACAATACAAATCAAAACATCTGTTTATAACCGTTTGACAGTTGTTGATTGAAGATGGTGGCGAACAATATGTGAATAGAGGTTTTGCATTAATATTTATTTTATGTATGTAATAAATGAAAAATTATCAAATTACTAAACAATTTGTAAAAACTAAAGGGTAAAATAACTGTGCGAAATAAAAGCAGAGAAAATTATTTTCAAAATCTTTCGTGTTTTGAAAGAAAATGTATTCATTCTATTGCTTGAAGCCACTGTAACAAACCAATTAACTGGTGTAAATTAAATTTCTCTTTTGCTTTTCAATCCTCATTCCGTTTCTAACAAAATCAGTTGATCACAGGCTAATAATAACTGTATGGATAATTAGTAAGAAAATGAACAGTTAAAACGATTGAGGTTGGCTAAACGTTAAAGACGTAGCCGAGTGGTACCATGTCGGCCTCTAGAACTAGAGGTCGCGAGTTCCATTCCCACCAGATGCGAAAATTTCTTGTTCAGTGGTATATTAATTATGGTGTATTAAATCGGTTTTATTTAAACCACATAAATATTTTCATTGAGTAATAAATGTGTTTTAATTTTTCTAATTATTTTTATAATACATACCTTATTCTATCCGAGCAAAGCTCGGTCACCAGAATTTTACAGAATTTACTTATTGCATCTCTGTAATCTCGAGTGAACGTCAAAATGATTGTACCCCGAACACTACCACATACAATAGGGATTGTGTATATTTATATGTGTTAAATGGTTCGGTATAATACGATCGTCCTACAACATATTTTAAAAGAATTTTGCGAAATTTCAGATATGTTTACAATTCATTTTGTGTTAGATTAAGTACAATATTAATCATTTTCAAAAGAGTACAACACATAATTATATTCATCCTTTTGAATTCCCAAAGAAACATTCCATATTCGTATAAACAAAATAAGTTCACGAACAGATATTATTCTTCAGATAGTAGTATTATCTTCCGTGCCTGCATATTATACCAATCCCCTTGTTTTACTTTTCCCCCTTGATATATAGTATATGGAGAAAGTACTGTTTCGTGAAAATGTTTGAATTTGAGTATAGAGGGGATATATATCCATTTTCAGGTCCCCGAATCCTAAAAAGTGGTTTTCGGACTGATATCTGTCAGTCTATGCGTGGACAGACTCTGAGACCATACTGATCGCGAGATTTGCATGAAATTCTGTACGAAGATGCACTTTGACCATTTATTCAGACCATTTTTATTCTTTTTAGTTTTATTATCTTCTTATTATTTATTATTATTTTCTTAATTTTATTCTTTTTGATTCTTCCATTTTATTCCTATCTATTATTCTTATTTTTTACTAAAACATTTTTTATTCTTAAGGGTAGTTTACCCCTAAAAGTTGTTAAAAATGTGAAGATATAATTATAATTATTTGTAAAAATAATCCCGAACCTAATATAAAACCAGATAATAGATAATAATAGAAAATCAGATAATCAGATAATAATTCAAATACTTTCAAAACTCAATTTATTCACCTTGCAATTGATGGTACTATTTATCAAAATTACCCTATTATCAAATTTGCAAAGTGATACAATGAGTAAAAGATTTATATCATACGTATTTTTATACGGAATATCTTAAGTAATTATTGATTTGACTTTTGAAATAGATCAATATTGACACAATATACGAGTTTATTTTGACTCCTTTCTAGATGTATGTAAAGATGGATATTAGATGCTACAATTCGTTACTGGGTTACTTTAAGTTTATCCGTTGTGGAAATTTCGGCGTTTTTGTGACAATTCCCAGTATTCAAGTGGATGTCTTATGTTGTAAGGTTGGTTACGATTAAAAATAAAGTAGGATCAACTTTATTACATGCAAACATACATACCTAGAACGGTGGAAGAAGAAACATTGCTAAAACCCGTTTGGCAAAAACTGGAATAGCTATCATTACAGTGGCTCTACACCTCGGGGCCACTCTTCTCAAAACCTTTTGCCCTGAACAGAATAAGCAATTTTCTTTAACATTTTCGTAAGTTTTAGTGTTTTGGATAAGCTAACAAAATTTCTTTTTAGTAATTTGAATTTCATAGCGAAATTTTTTTTTAATTTACAAGTTCAAAGTTATTGTTTTTGAAGTAGTTGTTGAACTTCATGTTTAGCCAATACTATTTACGTCAGCAAATTTAAAATACAAATTAGGAGTACAATAGTTACGAGCTGTGTGTTCATGTTTTATACATTTTATTAAAACTATTGAACTATAATAACGGAAATATTGTGATAAGAACTTTATATTGTGAAACATTTATACGGCAGAGACTAGCAAACCAACTAATGTACGGTTCGCTGACCGAGGTCCTGGCGAAACGTAAATTATTCATGATTTGAGTTTACAAAATTTGGGATTGATATGACATTTCTCTGATGGCATACTCAATGAATGACGTTGAGTGATATTGCAAATTTATGAAGCTTCATTAATAACCAAATAATAAATACTTTTTAACAACTTTAAATTCCAGGAAGTATCTCTTCTCAAAAATATGATTCCACTTTATATTTTAGAAAAACATAAAAATTACATTCGTCACAGGTAATTCGTAGTATCTATATTTTTATAAGACGATTTAAACTCTGTAGAGACTTGTGCGATACTTAGTCCTTCCTGTAAAATCGCGTCTGTAACAATGTGGTTTTGGAGACCATTACCTAACGGTCACAGTTCAGCCATTCAAACAAAAATCCAAATAAAACAGTAACATTTTGCATAAAAGAATTGAAATCGAAGTCAAAACAAAGTATATTAACATTAAATTGTAAACATGAAAAACCCAAACAAATGGAAAAGAATTAATGCAATGTGGTATCCAGAGGTAATATTGCTTTCTACAGGCAGGTGTATTTAAAGGATTATTTCGTAGTTTTAAACTTAAATTTTAACATAATAATCAGGTGTGTAAATTTTAAATACGACGCTAAAAATAGTATATCAAGGGATGTAAAGGTTTATAACCAATACATTTCATTACATTTTTACTATAAATATTTTTATAATTTTTTAGTTTTAAATATATTTGTTTGAAAACTATAAATTTTGTCCATATTTATAAAACATGTATATTGGTATAAATGCGATAAATAGCTAACGGCCAAATAGGAATCACATTAAGAATTAGACTAAATCTCCAAAGGATGTCGGAGTTTAGTAAGTATTTACTGCGTTACAAGGTCTCTAGAAAAATCTTCATCTATTAAAAGATCATTTTAATAAAAATCATCCTAGACAACAGTTAAAATCATAATTATAAATAATTATAATAATTAATAATTATGAATTAGAGTAGTGAAATTACTACGATTTGGCAACTAAAACGACGTTAAAATAAAACGGGATATTACAAATTCTAAATGCTCAGATGAATTAATACATGCAAAACAAAACGAGTCAAATTATACCAGAGAGAACCTGTGAACTATGCAAATCAGTTTAAAGAGTCCCACAGGCAATATTACGTTACCTAAACGCCTTGATTATTTAAGCGTGCTATCATACGTGGCAATAAATTATAAAATTGATGTACAAGTATTATATACTCATATTATATACTTATTTTCGCAGTGCAAGGCTACTAAATGTAATTATTAAATTAAACTATAAAAAAGTAATTTTATAATAGTTAAGTTTATAATCTACACATTTCTGGAATTTTTGGACCATGAAAAATCTAAAATTCTATAGAAAACAGAATTCTATAGAATTCTATAAATTCTATTTTCACGTTTACACACATTAAAATTTGGGCTTCATGCTAAGCAATTTAACTCAGACATGACATTAACCTTACCTCACAAATATATCAAATATTTTAAGTTTATTAATTGATGTTCCTTCCTTTGTAGTCTTTTAAATGCTACTACAGTTTATAGCACCATTCATGCATGTAATTGTTTTCAATTAAATTTAAAACTTTGTATTTATTTTTTAAACTATAACAAAAGCTTCTTGTATTTCAGTCATCGGTTATTTTGATTAGGACTTAAACGTAACTTTATTGTTGATTGGATTTATTAATTTTAACAGATGAAAACGAAAAATAAATACACACAAGACACAAAGTATTTTTTAAACCAAAGTTGAATCCTAGATATTTTTGCCATTTCGTCAAGTACTTCTTCTAGGTTAACAGGAACGTCTTTATGGATGCCTTTAAAATTAATATCAAGGATGAGGGTGCTTCCCGATATGTATCTATTTCGAGCAATTATCTTGCTAAGCATAACCCTCGCCACGACACTGCAGAACGAAAACCTTAAAAAATGCGGTGGTGTGAGCAAAAAAATCGACTATCTTAAAAACCATAATTTTAACGTTTATTTGTTGATTCGACACTAGCGCCGACCTAGAGGATTTTAGTTGTCCCTAACGCCGCTCGTATCAACTTAAACAACAACGAAGTAATGAAATCAACAATACACAAATCAATCAAATTAAATCATAATTTTTTTATTCCAATAGTCTTACAACAAATTACATTCGTTAAAATATAATATTACAAAACCCCCCATAAAGGAAAACCGCGTGGAGTCACGTTGTTTAGTTTAAACGAGTCTTTTGCTCTATCTATCCCTCTCTCTCATTTTTTTCTCCTCTTTTCTCCTTTTTTCCTCTCCTCTGGGGTGCGCCCCCCTTCGTAAATACGCCCCTGGGGGACGAGGAAGGCTGATCTTTACCTATTTTACATTATTCCATTAAAAGATAGACACAGCTTATAAAACAATATGTATGTAGATGATCATAAAACCATTATTACTCTAACTGAAATTAAGTTAGGTTAAGTAAAACTTATTGACATTAAGATTGTTGGATCAGTAATAGTGATATATGATAAAATTAAAAACCAGATAATTATTAACTAAACTAATTAATTTATGATTTCAAAATAATAATGTGGTATTGACATTTATTTCTCTTTCACCTTTGGGTTTATAATTATGTCAGAATAATGGAAGTTTATTTTCGTGTTTTTAGGATCATTTGTTTTTAGGAAAACAAAATATATATTTTATTTACCTTTAGCTAAAGAAAATTTATCTTTATTAACTAACATTTAATAAAATTTCAATGATTCTCCTTACACTATTATACAATTAAACAATGTCAACAGTTAATATACAAATAAAATGCTTTAAACATTTATTAATTAATACGAAATAATACTGATAAAACGAACAATTACTACTTCAACTGAAGGTGAACAAATCCAAGTAAGCGGATTATGTGTGAATGAGTGTATTCACACGTGTAAGACGAAGTCAGAGTGGAAAGTTTCACACCGCCGCTCCGCGTACAGCAGACGACGCCACGAACAGCTGATGCCGATCTCAGCTGAGAACCTCACTGGCGGAATTATCTAAGGGATGTAATAATTACATAATGTGTATTATTTATTTGGTTATTATTAAAAATATTGCAATAATTAATTATTAATATTTGTGTTTTCAATTAAATTAGGGCTATTTTGTAATAAGCAATCAGGGTTACATTCAATTACAGTTCAGTTAGAATAAAATAAAATAAAAGAATATAATAAAATGCATTGCAGTATAATAAATTATCACATTGGAAAATACCCCCGTCACAGCAGACCTGCGTACTCAGTGAATTTCCGAATTAATAATAATAATAGATAACAAGTTCTATGAATATCTGTCGGTAAATATAAGAGTTATTTGCCCATGCTCGATAAGATTGACAAGGAAAAGGGTATCCAGTGAGTAAGCAGTAATGCTGTGAGGAACACTGAAAGTAAGCATTTCTAGCATTAACAACTTTTATTTTGACCATTTATACAAAGTTTCATCAACATCTGTCCATAAATAAAGGAGTTTTCCCATTCTCTATATGATTAACATGGGAAAAAAATTATGCAGGTTAGTTGCTATGATAAACACATAAACTATGATTTTTAAGCATAAATGGATGCATCCCAATCACATGAAGTTAAATACCAAGTTTCGTCCAAAAATATAGGTTGATAAGTGAAATATTAATTTTTCCTTATTCTCCATAAGATTAACATTAGAGCCCCAAAATGCAACTATGTTTAGGGTTTTTACGATCTCGGTAACCGTTGGAGAGAGAGAAAAACTTCAAGGAACTAAATGGTGTAGTTTTTGAAGCTGATTCTAATGGTGAAAGATAATAATTAAAAATCTTTTAAATGTCGTAAGAAAAACTCAAAAGACCAATTACAAAAGATTAATTGATTTTTTAATACAAAACTCTCCCAAACCACCCGTTCCGATTGACCGATACGTCTGGATTAAAAATGTAGGAATACACGTGTCTACCAAATTTGGTCTTGATAGGAGTCCAAAAAGTCGCCCACCAAAGGCTTCAATCAGGCAAACTTTGACTTACTGGGCTAGCGTGTCATTTTTCAGCTATACCTAAATAGTTAATTAACAGATAAGTATATAAATAACTTATAGAACTATAGATTGATTTTTAATATTACTGCATCCTCCCATATTTTGCATAAAGAAAACTTAGAATTATTAAAAGTATCATAATAAATACTGATTATGAATGTAATGTAAAAATGAAGATCTCGGATCTAATTGTTCGTTATTCACGTACACATATCCAACCACAGTCACATCACTCACTTTATCAACTACCGGGCTGCTTATTAGACTTGGTGAGTAATATCTGGGTGTAATATTCTGTAAAGTAGCTGGAATTCCTCAGAGGCCACGAGTCACAAACCTCATTTAAGTTGGCGGCGGAGTTTGATAAAAGTTGATGAGACCACAAAAGGCATTGCAGTGGTTAATGATGCGAAGAAAGAAGACTCATGCCAATGATAAGTGAAATATTTCTATAGAAATATTTTCTTTTACCACATGACTTTTCAGTAACTAAACAGTGCCCTCTTCCCTCATATATCACTGAAACCTTGTTAAAAGACACGTATATTTTAAATTAGCTTTTTCAATAAACAGGACATACGTTTTAGTCATTCTTTATTCAACAATTTTGTTCATAAATTTAAAAAAAATTAAGTTTTATTCTGAAAGTATATTAAATTATACATTTAGTCTCTTTAATTAATTTCAATTATTTCATTGAATAAAGAATCATTATCAGATTATAACCATACAATGTAAAATAAACCTTTGATTGAGTGGGATCCATATGATTAAAAATCTTCGTATTTAATTGCAAATAATTACCGTTTGATTATACAATCTAAAAGTGAACAATCGAAATACCTCACAAAGCTAAGTTGGTTCTAAAAATATATGAAAATAAAAAAGTATAAACTGTGCTATATGCTAAATGTAATAAAAGAGTGTTGCAAACCTATGTGATTATCAAGTTATAATGATGAAACGTAAAAATATATATTGTATTAAAATGCTATAGTAGCCTTACGCACATTAAATGTTGAAACTAATTTAGTTAAAAAATATGTATAATTAACATTATGTGGAGATAATTCTTGGGGGAAACAGTTTTAGCATTAATAATAATAATAATAATGCATTTTTAGAGTACGTGAGTATATTTGATTACACAAATAAATTTTTCTAACTTATTAACAAATTGGATCAGTTTAATATGTAATAGAAATGGATTGCAAGAATTCGAAAGATCGTTCTGAAAACTAAATTTCATTAACTTAGAAAGAAAACAACTTTATTTAACTTGATTAATTAAAACGATACTTGCAGTGTTTTAATTTTTATCACCTGAAACAGTGAATTTCAGGTGAACAACGAGATTATTAACTAATTGAAATATTGATTATTTATTGCAACCTGTGTTTTAATTAAGGATATTAAACACGTATGCTGAGCATGCCTTTGTAAAGAACAAATAAGACATATATTTCACGGTATATAAAACATATTGCTTAACACTTTATTTAAAAAATATCATTACTGATAATCATATTTTTCATGAATTAATTCTGCGGTAGTGAAATTACTAGTAAATGGTTATAGTTGATAGTAGTAATATAATCGTTGTACAAATTTTTCACACAAAATGAGTATGTTGCAGAGCTATAAAATAATTTGGCCGTAAAGAAGGGAAATTTTCTTAATAATTGTCTTGCGTTTCCTTTACGTAATTATAACAGTAATTTATCTAAGCCCACAATCCTGACCAGCATCTGTAAAGCAATTAATCTGTATTACATCTCAGTTTTCTTAGGAGGACTGAACTCGGATTCTCTGCCCAAAAAAAAACAAAACTTTAAACCCTCATGAGCTCAGTAGCTAGATCGCGCCACGATCATCTTGAAACCTAAATACCTACCTAGGAAGATCGCCATTTCAGAAGGACAAAAGGTACCTCCATCATCACATTTTAGTCCCATAGGAACAATGTTAACTTTGTGACAATACTACTGATAACTTGACTGTCGTAAAACTATATTCGAGGTGTCAAATTAAAACTAAAGTAGTTATCTAGGGAATAATATTTTCCTTTGTTATATTTTTATCATAACAAAGACAGTTAGTTGTTAGTCATTGGGTATATTTGTATAGTAATTAAATTTTCTATTATAAAATCACGTGATTACGATCCAACCAAATGTATCACTCGTAAAAAACATTTATTGTTATTTTTAAACACAACGGCCAAATAAGTTTTTTTAAATAAGTATTTTAAAACTTAAAACATACGAAATAGAAACAACTAATTTTCTGTTTGTATATTTTAAGTACACGAACTCATATGTCGTATGGATTGGTAATATAATCACAATAACCATTAAATAGACTAATATATCCAGACAGTCAGTATTTGTATTGAAATCGATAACTAGGCCTGCAGTTATGTTTATGACCAATAATTGAAATATACATTCAATGGTTGAATTGATAACATTAAATAAATGATAATAAGATTAATTATTAATGTATATATAATATATTATTATTATCATGAATTAATTATTTATTATATAATTAAATATTCATTAATATGAAATATAGAGGAATAAATAAATCTTCTTATAATTAACTTGAATTTATGAACGAAATTGAAAATGATATATGGCAAATTTAAAGAAATGTGAAAACCTTCATTGAAATTTAAACGTAAAATTTTAAACAAGAAACCTAAACTTCTAGGACATTAAGTGTATAAATATAGCACATATACCAAAGCTAAAGCAAAGTGAGTAAGTCTACACAGAAGCTTTTTAATAATTATTTCATTCAAAGGAAGAATTGATAATATTCACTCAAACCTTTTCAGCACATTGTGGTAACACTGGGGGAAAATCCACCAGTGTTGGCAGCATTGGTTAGCGGATCAGCTGTAATGAGGATGTAATACCTCGGACGCACGCATGCGGAACTCTGAACAAAATTGAAGATAAATAGAGTTCCCATTTTCTGTTAAATACAATATATTTCATTCAGTTGAGGGTTATATTTAAATAAAATTATTGATTTTCATTGAGCTATTTCATTCTGTGTTGTAAAAATGTATTCATAATTGTTTTCTTAATTATTATACCAACTTATATATTCCTCAATATATTAATACCTGTTAATAGAATACTTGTTTTATGATGAAAAAGGCCAAGTTTCAAATTGGAGTAGAGTCAAATCTTTCTTATAAAAAAATAGAACAGAATGGAAAAACACAACATGAAGAGTATTAGACTATGACTAGAAATTCTATTTGAGAATTTTGATGCAGAGAAACCAGTGAAGTACAGTAAATAAATAAGGTACAAATATTTGCTGTTTTTAAATAAAGTCTTTTTTGCATGATTATAAAATAATGTTCCCGTCCAGCCTAGAAGATTGCCAGGTGAACGACTGGTCAATATTTATGTACGCTGCTATAAAGTTGTTTGCAACTCTGAATCTTAGTCACAATGTTATCTCCTTGCTTTACTCATACGAGTACCTGAAATGATATAAGGAGTGAAGTAATTTGCAAGGTTACTATACTATTTGCTGGAAACCCATTACACATTTTCTGATTTTGTCATTCCAGGAAACATTTACTTAAACATGCTGACACTGGTGAAAGTTACACACTTTAAAACATTAAAACGAGATTGTGAAGGAGGAAATTTATTCAAAAGTGAGAGTAACATCATATTTAAGGTCATAAGCCAAATATTTTATTGTAAGTATTTTAACCAATATGAAATATTTTTGATAAAAACTAAATTTAAATTGTAGAATACTTCATGAAAATAAAACAGGAGGAAACATTTCTGTAAATAGTTGAAAAATTTTTGAGCATGTAAAAAACAAAGACTTAAAATTTTTTAAAAATAATTAAATGTTTTTGCGATTTATTATAATATTTCTTTTATTAACTGATGCTAATGATTTCTGAAATAATATATTTAAGATACTTTGTTTATAAATATGATGTTGATTAAGTAATGTTTTCTTTTTGTATTGAAATTATACCTACAATGATGAAATAGTTCTATTTTTATAGTTAATACTGTGAAGACTAGTATTTTTGATTTATTAAAAAAAAAAACATAAACAAAAACAAAAAAAAAACAAAACAAACTAAACATACAGCACAATCTTTATAAATTTATATTGTTCGTAAAGTCGAAAAATTTCCTAAAGGCTTTTAACATTAAATACGTAATACTGAAAATCTTTACATCTTTACTTGGCTAAAAAATATTAGACCATAAATCTTGAATTTTTAAACTTTTTTATGAATGAATGTATTTATATTAAATATAATTTTTGATAATTATTATAAAATGTGTTGTACTACAGATTGTAATTATATGGACGCTGTATTTTTGCAGTACTTTGAATTCATTTGCAAAAAAATTTATGAGGGTTTGTGATTTACCTATTTACTAACTATATTAATGTTTAAATAGTTTACATGTGATATTCACAGTTTGATAATTTTCTAATGATTTCTAGGCACTGTTTGGTATAAAACATATGATTATATAATTTAAAACATTTTGTAAGTATGAAAGTAATTTGATATCTAAAAGAGCTTTTAAATAGTATAAGGTAATATGTAAAAAAATATAAATGTAGTTATGTGGTGTCTGTTTAAACGGAACATAGTTCATTAAATCTAATAGTTGTATGTGAATTCATTTGTATGACATTGTCATTTTAAAATAATGATAGTCCATGTGGTTGTAATGTTTAAATGTCTACATAGTTGTGTAGTAATGTTAAATAGACATAGTTGGTTTGTATCTTTGGCAAGAGGACCATATTTCATGTGGTGTAATGTTTGGCAAGAGTGTGACCTGTAGCATGGATGTTTTATTTGTAAATAGTCTACATAGTGTTGGGGACATGTGTATTTAGTTTAATGTGTTGTATTCAATATTTGGCAATATTTCATTAGTTGTAGTGTGAGATTAATGTAAAAAATGATACGGAGGACATTTTTCATTGTGAAATGTAGTGCGAGTGATGTCTAAACGGACATAGATCTTTTTGTAAATGTAGTGCGAGACCTGTGCCGGACGGACATAGCTCTTCATTTGTAAATGTAGTGCGAGTGACCTGTGGCCGGACGGACATAGCTCTTCATTTGTAAATGTAGTGCGAGTGACCTGTGGCCGGACGGACATAGCTCTTCATTTGTAAATGTAGTGCGAGTGACCTGTGGCCGGACGGACATAGCTCTTCATTTGTAAATGTAGTGCGAGTGACCTGTGGCCGGACGGACATAGATCTTCATTTGTAAATGTAGTGCGAGTGACCTGTGGCCGGACGGACATAGCTCTTCATTTGTAAATGTAGTGCGAGTGACCTGTGGCCGGACGGACATAGCTCTTCATTTGTAAATGTAGTGCGAGTGACCTGTGGCCGGACGGACATAGATCTTCATTTGTAAATGTAGTGCGAGTGACCTGTGACCGGACGGACATAGCTCTTCATTTGTAAATGTAGTGCGAGTGACCTGTGACCGGACGGACATAGCTCTTCATTTGTAAATGTAGTGCGAGTGACCTGTGGCCGGACGGACATAGCTCTTCATTTGTAAATGTAGTGCGAGTGACCTGTGGCCGGACGGACATAGCTCTTCATTTGTAAATGTAGTGCGAGTGACCTGTGGCCGGACGGACATAGCTCTTCATTTGTAAATGTAGTGCGAGTGACCTGTGGCCGGACGGACATAGATCTTCATTTGTAAATGTAGTGCGAGTGACCTGTGACCGGACGGACATAGCTCTTCATTTGTAAATGTAGTGCGAGTGACCTGTGACCGGACGGACATAGATCTTCATTTGTAAATGTAGTGCGAGTGACCTGTGACCGGACGGACATAGCTCTTCATTTGTAAATGTAGTGCGAGTGACCTGTGGCCGGACGGACATAGCTCTTCATTTGTAAATGTAGTGCGAGTGACCTGTGGCCGGACGGACATAGCTCTTCATTTGTAAATGTAGTGCGAGTGACCTGTGGCCGGACGGACATAGCTCTTCATTTGTAAATGTAGTGCGAGTGACCCGTGGCCGGACGGACATAGCTCTTCATTTGTAAATTTAGTGCGAGTGTACTGTAGCCGGACGGACATAGCTCTTCATTTGTAAATGTAGTGCGAGTGTACTGTAGCCGGACGGACATAGCTCTTCATTTGTAAATGTAGTGCGAGTGACCTGTGGTCGGACGGACATAGCTCTTCATTTGTAAATTTAGTGCGAGTGTACTGTGTCCAGACGGACATAGCTCTTCATTTGTAAATTTAGTGTGAGTGTACTGTGTCCAGACGGACATAGCTCTTTATTTGTAAATGTAGTGCGAGTGACCTGTGGCCGGACGGACATAGCTCTTTTTTGTAAATGTAGTGCGAATGACCTGTGACCGGACGGACATAGCTCTTCATTTGTGTCTCGTATACAACCAGACTGGGGATGTTCATTGTAAATTTTGTTCTTTCAGCTTATTTTGTAACAAGGATTTAAAGAATCGTGTTTCAGACGACATTACATTCAGACAACATTCTCACTCGTTTGTTACTTTCCAATTTATTAACACACATTTTAAATTATAGGTTGTATCTCATAAAAGGACCTTATTACCTCTAAAAGCTCGTTTTCCTATATTTTAGCTATGTTATTTAGTTGTCCGTGGCTGATTTTGTCGTGGGGAGGATCACCTCCTAAATTCCGTTAATATTCTTAACTACAAGATAAAATTTAATTTTACCTACCACTATTTTGTGACAGTAAATATATATGATGATTCTCAATCAATTCAAAAAACATAATTTATTGCTATTTACAATAATTAGTTTTTTTGCTATTCTTTATGCTGTACTTTAACTGAAATAGTGACCTACCCAAGTATAAAGCATCATTACTAGCATCAGTATGGACGTCCTTTGAAGGGGTTGTATGATTCTGTGTTTAGAACAATGATTCACGTACACCCATAATTCTGGTACAAGTATTGAATCTTCGTGTTTTATTGACCGACTTTTAAATTTTGATTTTATTGGATAGGGAATTTGACACAACTATTTATTCTTAGTAATTTTGAAAACAAACAATCCGTTTTAAGTTATTTTAATTTATATATTTTTATCGTCTACCATGTTGAAATTAAACATTTAATCACATTGATATTTTTGTTTGAATGGGTCTTTATATTTAAAAACACATGCCAAGTTACAAAATAATCGATTCAGAAATGACTGAGATATAAAATATTTTATAAAAATACAAAATAGTGGATATCTGGTTAAGTATGCATTTAGGACATACCCCTAAACGATCTTTGTTGCTTATTTTGAACAAAGAACCTCATCATGATGTTTGGTGATGGACTTAGCAGACACCCGTGAGTCTAAAATAGCTCAAAACTGGGTTTTGGGTGCTTATTTATTTATTTTCATAACGTGTTGGTCAGTTTAAGTTTAAGTGAACCTTGTATAATGTAAACCTTACAAAAAAGGTATAGAATAAGGAAAATGAGTTTCAAAACTGTGAGTTCTCTTGTTTTCACGGAGAATACGAACACAAATGCCTTCTTACAATCAATAGTGGAGATAAGATTTATTTCGTCTTTTCGGTGTTATAAAACACAGGAATAACCAAACATGTTATAATTCTAAGCAATGTACAAAGAAAACTCAGATTTTGTTTATATAGCTTATCTTATGTACATGCAATATAACAAGTATTACAGTATCTGTATGCATAGTCTTATCTCTACTTTTTTAACTTTTCACAAATCAGCCGTATGACATGGACAATTGGGAGCTCTTTTGAGAGCCATGCTGGTGAATGCAAGATGATTCCGACAATTGGAATTACGGCAAGGTGTAAAATTTAATTAAATATTTTACGAGGGGACGCTAGTTATTTAGAGCAGCAGCCAACTTCACCGCGAGTTTGATGGTAGGCTATTCGACGCTGTAAAGCGGTATATTTTCACAGTGCAGGCGATGATCACACCTCAGCTCAACGTAATTGGTGGCGGTACTACCACAGCAGGAGGTTAACATTATTACGTGTAACCGGTCCTTTGCAAGCCACGTGACCCAGACACAGAAAATCTGTATCCAAGTTTTAAGAAAAGACGTAATGTCTTCTTTTGTAAGCTCAGCTAAGAGACTTTTTCAAGTATTAAGATATCACTATGTACATGATATATGTGTACACATACAAACAAAGGAAACATCTAACAAATTATTTGGTTAAATTAGTTGAATTTAGTTTCAGATTATTAGTTTTAGGACGTTTCAGGCGAGTTGAAGCTTATTATTGCACAGAGAAAACGCAACTATCATTTGTAAGTGATGGTAGTTTCAACAGTAACCACCTTATGTTTACCTTATGTTACAGTGAGAGTGAATGGGGGACCCATGCCCGCCAGAAAGGGATTGTTGGCGCCGCAAAACACATTCCTCGACACTATCGCTACTCGCTTCGATGGCACACGTAAGTTACTTGCTGTAAAGAGTATACCTTTGGAGCGATTATTGAAATGGCGACCATACCACAAGTTAGGTATTTTAAGCCTATATTGAGTATATTAAGTATGAATGAGAAACGATTGTAGGATGATTGTGGCGCGATGTTGTAGTCTTGTTAATGACTAAGGCGGACATGTTCCTGAGACAGAACTGTTAATTAATAGCCCAAAGGTTAATGTATATACAGTTATATACAACATTGATATACAGTAACAAATAACTACTATACCTCACAATTCATGCTCTTGATTGATGAATAATCTGGCGTTTGTCAGTAACTAAGCCACTAAGCTTAGTCACCAAATACAATTACATCTCATTACACTCATCTTCGATGCGCGCTTGATTGGGTCAGTGTCTTGATTACGTGATAAGATTTAATGACGTTGATGTTAATCAGAAGGTACATATTCATGGGTAACATTGTACTGTGTAACGGAAATGAGTACTTAAATAATAATCATAAAATAATGTTACGATTTATCAATTATCACACACTTATGTGGGTATTAATTATTGTGATAAACTATATATTTTATAACGTAATTTATTTATTTATTGATCTATTGAGTCGTGAAGCAATTAAAGTTGTAAAAATATTGTATTTATGGATTACCATGTCATTAGCAAATAAAAATATAATTTTCGAGTTATACCTATATTTGAAAAGGTCAGGACATTAGTAATGTAAAACAGACACGGAATTTTTTTTACTGACTAGTTTTGTAAAAATAATAAAAAATAAATTATTGAGGACTTAGTCCCGTGAGCTCTGTTATACAAGCCCTTAATCAACAGCATTTCGGTCGATACGAGGAGTCCCAGACACTAAAATTATGATTGAGGAGTTATAATTAATATCTGTAGGTGAGAAAGAGTTACAGTATGATCCTCAGGGAAGAAATTAGCAAAGTGGAAAAGTGGACAAGTGGATAGTGGATATGGGACAATTTAATTTAAGAAATGTCGCGATAAGGACGGCGTCACTTTGAGAGAGTGGAGAAACAGGAGGATACGCGCGATGTGAACACACAAATTGGAACGATTTAGTGACTCACCATTGTTCCATGGATGTATGGATACAGCTAGTAAGCCCCAGCGTAGACCATGGACCGGGATGGGCTGTCAGCAACGGAGACCTCAGGGCGTCTATGTGGGACGTGATGTGGGACGGACGCTGCGAGACTCGTGCTGTGGGATGTGTGCGCACACAACGGGTATCCAATCACTCAGCACAACACCAGGGGTTGTTGTAGAGAGTTCAGCACTGGAGACACTGGTGGCTCGACGACACACACGAGACAGGAGTCGGCAACAGAGGTTGCGAGGGGAGAGAAATATAATAAAACACTAAAATTATATAAGATACATTTACACTATAACTTTGAGAGAAAAAAGAGAGTGAGAGAGTGAGCGCTGCCAGTAAATGAGAGGGGTTATGAGTACAGGACGTGGAAAGCTATGCGTTAACCTGGAGCGCGTCCACAGCGACGACCAGACGACAACTGACTTGTAGTTGGAGACGCTTGGTATTTGTCCCTTGAGGGGTAGGTAGGAAAGCTATGCGTTAACCTGGAGCGCGTCCACAGCGACGACCAGACGACAACTGACTTGTAGTTGGAGACGCTTGGTATTTGTCCCTTGAGGGGTAGGTAGGAAAGCTATGCGTTAACCTGGAGCGCGTCCACAGCGACGACCAGACGACAACTGACTTGTAGTTGGAGACGCTTGGTATTTGTCCCTTGAGGGGTAGGTAGGAAAGCTATGCGTTAACCTGGAGCGCGTCCACAGCGACGACCAGACGACAACTGACTTGTAGTTGGAGACGCTTGGTATTTGTCCCTTGAGGGGTAGGTAGGAAAGCTATGCGTTAACCTGGAGCGCGTCCACAGCGACGACCAGACGACAACTGACTTGTAGTTGGAGACGCTTGGTATTTGTCCCTTGAGGGGTAGGTAGGAAAGCTATGCGTTAACCTGGAGCGCGTCCACAGCGACGACCAGACGACAACTGACTTGTAGTTGGAGACGCTTGGTATTTGTCCCTTGAGGGGTAGGTAGGAAAGCTATGCGTTAACCTGGAGCGCGTCCACAGCGACGACCAGACGACAACTGACTTGTAGTTGGAGACGCTTGGTATTTGTCCCTTGAGGGGTAGGTAGGAAAGCTATGCGTTAACCTGGAGCGCGTCCACAGCGACGACCAGACGACAACTGACTTGTAGTTGGAGACGCTTGGTATTTGTCCCTTGAGGGGTAGGTAGGAAAGCTATGCGTTAACCTGGAGCGCGTCCACAGCGACGACCAGACGACAACTGACTTGTAGTTGGAGACGCTTGGTATTTGTCCCTTGAGGGGTAGGTAGGAAAGCTATGCGTTAACCTGGAGCGCGTCCACAGCGACGACCAGACGACAACTGACTTGTAGTTGGAGACGCTTGGTATTTGTCCCTTGAGGGGTAGGTAGGAAAGCTATGCGTTAACCTGGAGCGCGTCCACAGCGACGACCAGACGACAACTGACTTGTAGTTGGAGACGCTTGGTATTTGTCCCTTGAGGGGTAGGTAGGTACATGGAGTTGAAGAATCACGCCATATTTTTTGGCCAATCAGGTCGAACCGCCGACCCTCACCACGCTGTATTTTTATTTATGGACACTATGGAACACTATGGACCACTTTATGAAACTATATTATTAGCTAGGACAGGGATTTCATTCTGATGAAGTTGTGAATATATCTCGAAAATGGGTGGATTTAACGTTTGTGGAAATAAAATATTTATTTTTGTGTTTTATATCCTGTTGATTAATTGTCTACGGATTCACGCTAATCGTTTTTTGTTTCACATAACTTACATGAATAAACCTTGGCTTATCGTAAGTGTTATTAGCGATGCATCGTTTGAAAGGTCTTTGTAAAAGGAAAGTAATGGAGGCAAGTAGAAATTTCTATCTGCACTCGAATTAGTTGCAGGGCATTTAAATACAATATCTTGACAATTTAATGAAATTCAAATTAAAAATTGCAGTGGGTTAAACGACCTTGTGTTATTAAACAGCTCAACTTTTCTAAACGTTGAGACTAGGAACGTTGTATGTTTTCCTCCAGAAACGTTGTAGTTTAAAACACATCTTTTGGAAAAGTCTAAATAAAGTATTCAATATTAAATTATTAACAACCAACGCCATAATTTTACACATATTATATATTTTCTTCCACCCTAAATCCCTAAATGAATGTTTGTTGAAATTCAACACAGTGAATCCGAAGTGGGATACTTACTTGTTATCACTTCACTTGGAGATATTTTGTTTTAAAGATCCTTGTAAAATATAAGGATAGCAGTGAAAATGGCTATCTATAAATCATGCAACTTATATTAGAATTTCAAAAATATGAAGTAAGGAATAAAGACAAACGTTTAAACTGTCATTTTATACTGAAAGTGATATATAGGCCTACTTAAATTTATCGCCATTCACCTTCTCTTTACAAAGTCATATGAATTAATAGTCATTTGGTTTGGCTTATATATTTAAATAGAAAATATCCTATACCTAAATTCCCATTTGTAAAATATTTAAAAAATTTGAAATTCCAAGACATTTTTGTAAAACTACCATTTCGTATCAAGATAGAGTCATCTAGTTTCCAAGAATAGTTTTTTAGTTGTTTCTTTTATGTTGCACCAATTGATGAAGTTTTACCTAAATTTTTCATTTACCTAGACATCCATCATTTTTGGGATATATATGTAATTTTAAACTCATCAAATAGATCAGTTTCATTCGCATGTGCACTTACCGTTCATCCGCCTAATACCATTCGGATGGATAACCACACTTTATCCAAACCCTGTATATATAATTTTTGTAACTAGTATAACTTAAGTTAATGAGATCAGATATATAGGTATGGAAACCAATTTACTATTTTTATCTAATATTTTAATAAATATAAACGTGCAAAGGATTATTTACATTCATAAAAAATAGACGCAGTAAAAATAGTGTAAAAATACGATACGATTTAACAAAATGATTAACAAAATAAACCAGGAGTGGTGTTGGCAATCCGACGCTACTTATCTTAATCAGTCTTGAAGATGAAAAATCCCAATTATTAGTATCGTTATATTTTTATAGACGCCGTATTGCTTAGGAGATTGGCTTTGGAGATCATTCAGAAGAAGTATCATTTACGATTTTGAGCTTTTTATTTTATACAATAGTGTAAACGATACCTAATGAAAATAACATAAATAAGAGAAACAAAATTAAATTAGTTGTTACAATTTCACAGGGAGGCTAACCCCCCATAATACCAAGCTTTTTTGAGTAATTTTGTTGGGTGATGAAGTGTTTTCAGACAATGTACTGAGTTTACCTCGAACATTAAATTACATTTTCTATGGCACCTTTAATCGTGTACTTGTGATTCAAAATATTACATTGTTTAGCTTTTATAGCTGGTTTTAATGGTGATAGTCAAAACATATTTTACCTTTATTGCTTTTGCAGAAGAATCAAAAAATATTTTTTGACTTTTAAAAGCACTTTTAAACCCCAATGTTTTGAGTAATGTGTTTGGTGTCATTTTGTTTATCTCATAAAGGTCTATACACTATATAATCTTAATCAAAATCGTTAGAGCAGTTTTTGATAAATTTCATTTTACGTATTTTTGGGGGGTTTTAGGCGTAAAATAGCTTAAAAAATTAATAATTTTTTTAAAATAAAAAAATTTTCCGTGATACCATGAATTGTTAACAACATTCCAAATTTCATGAAACTCGGATTAATAGTCTCGTGTCTAGGCTGATGTACATCCCCACACACATAGACATCACTCTTTTAACATTTTTTTATTGAGGGGGCACTATAATGGATATATCCACCAGAAACTCAAATTCGAAAATGCTGACGAAAACAATAATAATTTCTCTTTCTACTATTGTATAGTAGGAGAAAGTAAAAAAATTACGATAATTAATTAATAATAACTGATGTTTCAAAATATTACTTTAATAGTATCTCCAATTTGAAATTTGGACGTCTAATTATTTTAAATAATATCATGGAACACATTTCATGCTCACCATTATTTACAACAAAGTGATATGGTTTCAAATAATAGAAAGACAAATTAATTGTATTAATTAAATTTTTATTGAAAAACAACGTGAAAACGTTATATACATTAATTTTAGTAAAAGTAATAAAAGTAAGAACCCTACCAGTTAAAAAAATATTATAATGCCTATACATTAAACTCAATTAAAAAATAAATGATAATACTACATTTTAGTAGAATTGGTACGTATGTATAATGATTATGGTCAAAATTCGTAACTATAATGATAGATTTGTAAAACTTTTATAGTTACTACTTTAAATTTGTCATTAATTACTATATTACTGGAACCTTTTTTTTCTTTAAAGGTAACCTATTGTTAGTTACGTGCACAATTGCTATATTATTTCACTTTTACTCATTGAGATACGGGAAACAATTTTAAACTTCCGTAAAACATGACTTTGGTTATATTATTGCAATATAATATATTACAACCCAGATTATATATTGCAATAATATTATTTGGTATTATTACTGCAATATTAAATTTAACATATGAAATATACAAGATTTTATGGGTTTTCTAATGAAAAAAAAACTTGAACAATAAATTCTGAAAAACAAAGAGTAAGGTAAATAAACACTCCTCCAGTTCTACGAGAGTATTCCTGAATTCATGCATCTACATGCAGATATACCGAGAGACAATGAACAAAGTAAGTGCAAAGTAAACTGCAATATATTACCATAAACAACCCCTTCATAACCGTTGTAGGCTTTTAGCTGTGCCGTGTAAACAGCGTCGCGGCGCGATGTCTTTACAGCCGCCAAGGGGACGAGGCGACACTGCATGTTATCGCCTCACCTGGGCCCGGCGCAGACAAGTTTATTATTCACCTTCTTCTACGACTAAAACAAATAAAATTTGTTTTATTCTATGGAGGCCTTTATACGCAATAACATCCTGTTTATACGGAAGACGGTTTTATGATACAAATGTCTACTCCTGACGTGGTACTCAGACAGACTGACCGGGCACTCGTATGGCATTGACTGCCATTGACATGGTAACTCGATGCCCTTCCAGAGAATCGAACCTCCATCAATGTTTGATTGTAAAACCAATAGTTGAATATTTAAGGGATTATTGTTAACTGATAACAGTTTGCAATTATTATTAATTGAAATTTTATTAAATTATAGCCAAAGTACCCGTTCTTTGTACGGGTAAAAAAGGTGGATAAGGAAAAGGATAAGGAATAACGTGATAGGGACAGACATTGGGATAGTATTTAAAATCTTAATTTTATCGGCACTACTAATTTTGATCCAGCAGTAAAATTTTAAACCAATCAGTTCAGTATTTTTCGCATTTAGTTTCCACAACAGACATAAAAACAAACAAACATACAGAAACCACCCTCTTCTGCATAATATTTTAAAGCAATTTTAAACCTATTTGGAAGAGTTCAAAAATAAGAGATTCAGCTCAATTTTAAGAGGCTTTTATGCTCCATAAGGCTTTTGGCAATTTTTCTTCCAATAAATAGGGCTTTTAAATATTATGCCCAACATTAAAACAATATCCAATATCTAAACTAGAAAATCCAGCTTTAAAAAATAAATGACATAGTTTGTAGATCATAGCTTCAAGTTGATTAATTTACCAAGGTATCGAAAGGTTTAAACTCATTACACTTTCTTATGTTATCATTTTGTCGGAAAAATAAAAGGCCTTCTTCCATAAGGAATTCATTAAGTCAATCTCTGCTTTGTTTATTTTTACATTAGTTATCAAAGTATTGCATTTTTGATGCTGTCTGCTTTGTTTGCCTACAATATGATTTTATAAACAAATAACAAAGTCAGTCAGGAAAAAGACACAAAATACTATATGCAGTATTTCACAGAGAGTAATATAATATAATAACATAGATCAATGAAAACAGTTGCTACAGCAAAATCAATTAAGAATTTGTAATAATTGTGAAATTTAGATACTTCAAAACACCCTTTAAGGGAGTTTTTCTTCTGTTTAATAGCAGCTCTTCTGTTTAACAACCTTTACTAAGTAGTTTATCATTTATTTCATTGTTTTTCAGTTAAGTTGTTTTCATAGAATCAGTTTTTATGTTTGTACCTTACTAATACACAATGTTCAACTAAATATTTATTTTGATTAAATTTGATTAATAGATAGAAAACTGATGATAAGGTTGACTGAAACAATGAAAATTTAAAGTAATAAAATGAATGTTATGTAAATACTTTTATTTAACTGCCCCTGAATCGGCTGATTAATAATCAGCAATTACTTGAGAAATATATTTATCTGATCTACCATGTATTTTTGTCAAATATTACAGTATTATAGTTATTTTGACCAACATTTTAACAATTTAATTCGATAGTAACAGCTGATCGAAGTTATTAGCATGGGCGAGACAAAAATTAAATTGGTATTTAATATGAATAATTAGTAAAATGTAATGTCTGACATAAAATTGACGAGACAAAAATAAATCGTGATTTATTAGATTAAATTAGATCATTGTAATGGACACCATATTACAATGTAGGTATTTTAAATTAAAATGTGTTAAAGCATTATTTAATTGCTCGTCTATTATTGCATAATATATAGAGCTCGTAAATAGCATATATGTGCAATTAGGCCTCTATATGCAATATACAGTTTTGAATATTCTTTTGCTAACTGGCTGTTGCTTACTACCTGTTACTAACACACCAGACAGCATCAAAACAACAATATTTTGAATATACATACTCAAAATGAAAAGAAAGCCTGATATAATACATGAGAAAATTGTTTGAGTTTTGAAATTTTAATGATTTGTTACCTAACTAACCCGAGAAGGTAAATATAATGACTAGTTAATTAGGTTACTAATCTTATCAGTCCAAACAGTTCTTATTATATTATGTGACTTCATTATAATAAAAATGACTTCTTATTATGCGTATTTCAAAGTCAAAGGCTTCACATTCAGGTCATGGATCATGTCAAAATTTCGTCATAAAACATTTAAAAAAACACAAAAACATAAAGTTCACAGAATACACACATAGAGACTCCGAGTCTGCGAGTGATCCATGGCCTGAAGATGGACTGAAATGCAAATAGTTGCATAATACGAGTATAATAAGAACTGTTTGGACGGATAAGGTTAGTAACCTAGTTAACACTCAACAAAGTTCAGGAGGCAATTATAAAATTAATAATGAATAATTGATTTAGAAATTATAACTTTTTTTGACATGGATATGTTCTAGCTTTAGTGGGGGCCAATTTATTATAATTTGTTTTCGTTTTTACTAATGCGGGATTCAGTTTTATGTTTAAAAAATAATTTTTATATTGTGTATGTTGATTTGATAAAACTAAAATCTTTGAGGTAGGTGAACTATGATATTTAATTATTTATTTAAAAAATAATCTAAATTGCAGTTTTACGGTACTGACTGATAGAGAGTTAAGCTATTTTTAGTCAAAAGTATCGGCAAAAATATGTATATTTACTATGAAAAATAAAAGTAAACACCATTATATCATAGAAAGTATTTTAATATCAGTTATAATTAGCAGGTAAATATGTTTACTGATCAAAAATAAATCCGTTTTGTAGATAAATAGAAATTAATTAAAAACTAAACTATATGCCTCATCAACTCCAAAATTATGTTAACTAAATGTCAAACATTGTTGGTTATAAGCATAGATTTTATGGTGTGCAAGTAAACTATCAAGTACCGTACTGTATAAGATACGAATGTTGTATGATTGACGTTCAGATATTCACAGAAGCCACCGCTAACCACCTGCGCTCTACTTACCCTTGATGTGATATTCCTTTTACAAGCCAAGTAACAGGTTTCAGGGATTTAGTCTCTCTTGTGTCTCTTGTCTCAATAAAAACATTTATTTAGAAAAGAAATGCAATGCTATTCAATAAGTGGGTTGAAAGGTGCGTTTGTAAATCTTCTAAAATATTTTCATGAGGATTTTTAGGAAATTTAAGATTCACAATGATCTTAGCCCTTTTTATTATCTTTAAGCTAAATCTTATATCATGAGATCTTATGAAAGAATTGTGAGATATGAGGAAGAAGTTTATACAATTAATTCAAAGGACTGTTTTTATTCGGTTTATGAGCTGGTTTTAACAGTGATGGGCAAACTACCTAATAAATTGTTCATAGTATATAATTTTTATTGTATAATAAAATATACAATAATTATTTTAATCATAACAATAATTGTAGACGTCGTCTCGTGGGTGGGACAAAGATAGATAGACATAAATTTGTCAAAAACACTTTTTTAGGTTAGTTGTACTTGAACATGGAATACCTTATCCATACAGTACCAGATCTGTGTATGGCAAGAATACGTAAAAGATGGGCTAGCTGACAAAGCGATTACTATACTTTCAAGAGTTGGCATAATGAGGATTAATTTGTTACATTTGATTGTGTCTCTTCAATATTTAAGGTATACCAATATTCAAAGACATCAATATAAAAAAATTGGAACTGAATTTTAATATTAGTTAAAGCACTATGATTAAAAATTCATACTAATTACAACATATTCCACAAAATATTAAAGAAGAATATAGGATTACTTTATTTTCTATAATTTATTGCTGATAAATAATGTTTACAGGACTTAAATATTTAAATTATATATTAAATTGACGCAAAAAATTCTCATGATGGCTATATATCTATTTTTAAGATGACTGGAAACAAATTGAACAAAATCATCTGTATGATTCAATATGGTATTAGTACAATATATATTATACTAGCCAAAGTACCCGTTCTTCGCACGGGTTAAAAAAGCTGAAAGGTGTAGGCTCTACTGATACATTTAAGTTATTGTTAATTAATTCTTCATTGTTTACAAAATGACAAAACACGAGTGCCTACAACATTTCAAAGTAACATCTGTCAAATATAGGGAGAGGATAAGGATTAATGTAATAGAGACGGTCGTCGGAAAAAAACTTAAAATCTACCATTCCACTATTTCAAATAATTCACTAATTTCGATCCAGCAGTTTATCTGAAAAATCAACTTTATTTCTTCTTCTTCCCGAACTGTCAAAATATAGTGCAAACGGATGTTGTCATTAGAAAATGTACGGTAAACATTGAAACCTAGGACGGTCACGGTCACGGCAGCTCTTTCTTCTTCTTCTTCCCGAACTGTCAAATTTTAGTGATCACAGCTGTTGACATTCAAGTAATTTTATGTTTTCATTCTTTGAAAATGTAAACATTGAAATTTAGGACGTTCATGGGGCGTAGCCCGAGGGGATTTTAAGGGAACTAATATGCCTATGTATTGCATGAGTTTAAGATCTACCTTTCTGTAAAATTTCAAACCGGTCGGTTCAGTATTTTTCGCATTTACTTGCCACAACAAACCCACAAACAGACATACAGAAACCACCTCTTCTTTATAATATTATAGATAGATAAGTTACAACTAATTTACTGATTATTTTTTAAATAAATACTAAATAGTATAAATATTTTAAATTTTATTAATTAACCTTTCAATGAGGAGGTTGATTAACAGAAGGAACGATTAAGAATAATGAAAAACACAAGTGTTTCGTCGAAATATTGAGCTTAACATGGCGGATTTATTTAGGACCTAAATTTCACATCCATCATTTAAATAGAAACCGCTGGATGGCTCGTCAGTTAGTAGCGCTGTTGTACAAACTATCTGAATAGTGTTTTATTCGTTTGTTTATGAATTACTAAAATTTTATAAATGACTTATTTAATATTCAAAATTAAAATCATAAAATAATTAAGCTTGATCGTACTCGTAATGCGAAGTTTCCAAAATGTCACGGAGTGAAACTTGTGTTAAGTGTTTTATTTTTCTGCATATAATTGGACCCATCTATAAACATATTTACAATCGAATATAAATTAATTACTACGCACGTAGGAAATTAAATAATCGCACTGTGAATGTGCCATAATTATAAAAGCCAATGTGTTCTGTCGTGTTGATTAACAACTTTCCTTATTTAGAAGTCACGTTTAGAACCAATATATATTATAAAAACAAAATTATGTGGAGTAATATGTATAAGGAAAAAATGTTACCAGGAAAAATTAGCTTTGAAATGAAAACAATCCTGCATCGCAAGGGCATCTCTGTGATCACTGATCACATCAGGCATCAGTCCTGATTGGATTATTCTCCGTTCGTTTGTTTTAATTTATTTCGCGAAATTGAATACGGCCATGATTTAATTCCGGGCGTTCCAAACATCTTATAGCTTGTATCCAAACGAAACCCCACCATTCATGTAGTTGGCAAGTGTATCACGTAAAACCATCAACTGTGCCATTTTAGAATTTAAAAGATGGTAAAACTAAATTGTAATAGTTTTACTACCTAAAATATAAAATACTAGAAATATATATAGTCCCTAGCAATTTTGGCCAAACAAGATCCTCAGCTACAAAGTAATCTGCATATATTACTATAGTATATAATTTACTCGATGACAACTTTGATCAATATCTGCCGATGGAAAAGAGTACGCAGGTTTACTACTGTGAGGAATACTGAAAGTGGACAATTTTACCATAAACAATTTTTATTTTGACCATTTACACCACGTTATAGGATTAACATGGGAAAATAGTGTGCAGGTTAGTATCCATGATAAACACATAAACTAACAATTTTAAATATAAATGCATGCATCTTGAGCACATGAAGCTAAATTAGGTGTTTTCCGATAACATTGGTTAATAAGCGAAGCTACGAGTATGAGAACATGCCAAGGCCATAGCAGTAAATGGCGGTGCATAAACAGAATCCCAGGACTCGGCGATGGTTGGCCATAAGCCTCGGAGGACTTGCTCATTTTCACTCTCGGGCACGTAAAACAGCTTTGGTGGTAAGTTGCTTGAAACTTCAATTTACACTTTATTCAGCTCTTATAATTGAAGGATTAAGAACTTTTCACCAAGAATGAGCATTATCACCTAATTACTATTGCAACACTTTTTTCTCCAGTAATAAAGTCTGCTGTCAGAAATATTTTGGTTGGGATTAGTAATTATTTCTCTCTCATTTTTTCTAATAAATAGAAGAAAAGGGAGAGAAAAAAGTATGTATTTATATAAAAAGTATATTTCTGCATTTAAAAAAAGTATAGTCTGCATTTAAAACCTTTCACTATGTAGAACTGTGGTGTGCGGATGAACGTGGAGAGGTCGGTGGATCCACAGCAAACTTACTTAACATACTTCTATCACCGTTGAAATTAAAATGTTTTACATACCACTGTTGAGCTACTTTTACTTTTTATATATAAATTACACCGACCAAGACCCGCGTAATCATTACAATAGCTGACTTATATAAATCCACGAGTGAACAAACCAATTGTCGTGTGGCTATACGTCTTGTGCTCTGGGGAAATTACTTCTTCTGATATCAAGTAATTCGTCTCAAAGTGAAATTTATTTTCGAAAGCACTACATAGGATAATATAATTTTTTCTAATTATAAAAGTTTTATTTAACGGTGTAACCATAAAAGTTGAGCACCATATTATAAAAACGTGACTATTGAACTACATAGAAATAACGTAATGGTCTTTATTTCAGGTTTACTGTCAGATGCAGATTTTAAAAGTTACCCATGGTGATAGTCAACGTAAAATCAAAATATTCTATAAAATTAGTTTTTCTGTGGCTAATAAACCAGCTGAGAAACAAATCTAATGGTTTTAAGTTAATTTAAGCTATTAGTTTTAGTTAGTTTAATTGTTGTTAGTGTGTTTTTGTGTTTAATTGTGTTGTGTTAATTGGAGATTAGTTAATAGTTTAAACAAAAAATGTTTAAGTGAGAAACAAAGCTCTGCATTACTTGTAGTAATGCTCCAATAATGTACTACCTGGAGTTAGTACAGTGTGGTTTAGGGTGGTTTATGATCGGTGTTTTAATGGATTATTATTATGTAACATAAATTACTCAAGTATAAAAAATCCTAAAATTATGTTTACTATCCGACAAAAACCAGTTGACCGCCATATTTGAAAATGGCGGCAATTTAATAATATTTTAAATTCATATTGATTAATCCTGTTCAAAACAACGCAATGTTTCCCTAATGTAGCGTTTCCCAATGGTGACACAGTAAAAACACTGGATATTGGAAAAAGTAATAAAATTAGAATATAACTTTGCAGGTTTGTCAAAAATGTATAATGCATTGTAACTTTAATTGCACTATTATTCGAATTTTCTATAGCACTTAAACATCACTATTAATTTATTCATTTCATTTTATATACCGTAGTCAATACGTGAGCGTAGGCTCCGTGATGATCCCAGTAGAACCCCGTGAAGAATGGCATTATTGTTCTGTCAACATGAATGAGATATTGAGATGAATGGTCGGTGATTCGCAATCACGGCTGGCGGGGTCGTATTGTTATGGCTTTGGTCGTTTCCATACAAGTTTTACTCAATTTAGGTAATAAACATGTCTCGCGCACCTATACCCTAGTTATTGCCACAATAAGGCTACGGTAATTTCGTTACCCAGGGCAGAAACACAGCATGTTAAATGTATGTCACACGTTTACTATGGTTATAGACATGTGGGGTATCCAATATGTGATCAATGTTCCAGTTTATTACTGGATTTTAATCAATTTATGGTGACTATATAAACATGTTTCAGATTATGTACTTTAAGATACCTTTTGATTTTACTTAGTTGTCACTTTCTGATGTGTATATCCTTATTATTTATGGTATTTGTTTACTTTGTTAATAAATATCCAATAAATAATCCAATTGGTAAATTTAGGGAAAAGCTTTATATAATATTTCACCGGAGTATAAATGAGTGATCGGTTGAACTTGTCCCTCAGCTCGACCGAGGCGTAGAACTGCTTACAGTTGCTCAATACACTACCATCCACTAATTAGGCATTCAAATGGGAATTCCACTTGAAGAGATTCTCATTTACTACGCTAATACAACAACAAATCACACACCGCTCTCGGCTGGAGCTCTGCATCACTTAACCACACAGTACATGGTAGTGTGCGATGGCGCGTTCACAAAACAGGAAATTACATGTCAAAGTATATGATATATTAAACATTTAAAAAGTAATATTTTTGGTGTTATAAAATCATATTAGCAAAATAAAAATGTAGACCTACACCAAGTGTAAAAAGTCATTAAGGAATAATTATATTTGCCTAAATAAATTTAGTTTTTCGGACAGCTCTACAATTTTTCAAGCAGAAATAATGTACCACTTCTATGTCCTTCATGGCGGGAAGATACACAAAACTATTTTAAGGGTAACAGGCTCCGGGTTCTAGGATGCTGGCTATGTCGCTGAACCCATGACAGGCCAAGATGCCAACCGTTATGTTCAATATCAACTTTTTTTCAATTTAACACTGAAATTTTAACCACAAAATTTCGAATTTAGGGTATACTTAATTGAAAAGTAAAAATAATAGTTGTAATATATACTAAAATGCATGTTCATATTACATTAGCTCTCGTTTCTATATTTAATTTATAAAAAAATCCCAGATGTGTCCGAGTCAGTTAGAACGGAAAAATTGTTAACCAACAAAGGAGGGAGCGAGCTTATGAATTAATTACTTTACTCCGAAAAATTGGCCTTAACAAAAACCTCATTATCCTTCCCTTATCTTCTTCAGGATATTGAGGTATAATTGAATCAGCTGCTGCAGGGTTTAACAGCTTATTATTTAACTAAAAGCCGCGCCTTTATAATATTACGCGAAATGGTATTTAAAAGTTATTACAGAAGTTTATTTAAATAAGTAATATTTATTTTATTTATCCACGTGAAAATTCAATTTGTGGTGTATGATACAAGTTACCGTTTTGAGTGTAAAGCTGTATGTGATTTCGAATCGAGTAAGTAATTAAATATAATCTATGTTAACTAATATATCATATTAACTAATTACACAAATTAATAACATAACATATGAATTAAAAATCTTAAAATGACATGATCTTAAAATATTAATAAAGATCTTATAACAAAAATATACTAATGTCTTCTTCTTATTATTGGAGTCTATTATTATTATTGATTTGAGTATAAAACCAAAATAAATCCATCATTGTGCATAGCATAAAACTTGCTTACAGACAAATTGAATCTCTGAGAGATTTTCACAGTAAATGACACATGAAATCACTGACATACAAAGGGAGATTTATATAATAATTAATTATTTTTTCGATTCCTTACTGGATCATCCAAATACCAATGGAGCATGAAAAATAATACTTTCTCTGTATATGCAGAAAAACTCTATAACATTTGTTGTTGTTGTAGTAATCATATAGTTTAAGATAATTAGTTTTTAATGACGCTAGAATGAACGATAAACTATTTAGTTGGTTTGAAAAACAATTTATAATGTGATATCATATGTTTTTTTCTCTCGAGAGGAAATGCTCTCATGCACCATCAGGGAGGAGAACGGTGCACCCGAACGGTGTGTGGGACTCGCACCCAACTAAAACCCCCCGCCTCAGGCCTGTTGACCACTTCGGAATTACCTATTAAGGCATGAACCTCAAAGTGGAGCCTCGTATTTAAAGCTCAATGCACTACAACTCCAATTTAGCCTTCTGAGGGAAGATCCAGGATGTTACGGATCTTCAAGTTTCTTTCTGTTGAGAACTTTCTCCACGAAGGACGTGATGAGAGTCAAGTTCTCAAGAGATGTCACCATTTTTCCTACTGCGGTCTCCGGCGAAAATTCTCCGATCTCCAGCAGAAGCTGCCTCCTTAGAACTGCCCACCGTTCACACCGGAAGAACGTGTGAAAAGCGTCATCGTGGAAACCGTCCCCGTAAATACAAGCCGGACTGTCCACTATGGCCATCTTGTGAAGAGAGGCTGGGAACAACCCATGTCCGGTGAGGAACTGCGTGATGAGGAAACTGCGTGATATCATATGTTACAGGCATGTACTGTAACAAAAATTCCTCTGGCGTAACAATAACGATAAAGTTTCTAAAATAAATAGAGTTATTATGACCATCACGTGTGTCATCAAGTATTATCAGTTAATTACGATCTCATCTCGACTCATAACATAACATAACTATAACATTTCAAGAAAACTACTATATTTTAAAACTCCCTGGTATATTATTTATGATTTTTCTATGAAAAAATCATTTTTCCATTTATCTGGAGTCACTCTTTATAGAACAGCGATATGTTTCCCAGTGGTATTGGACAACGTGGTCAATTGGATGTGCGATTTCGCAGTTGTTTCCTGTGGAGTGTCCACGCCTGATAACACTATAACGGCGGTCAATTGTCAAACAGCATTACAGCGGTCAACCAGGTGATAATAATAACGACTTTACACAACAGCCAACTGGCACAATACGTCAAATTATGTTACACACCCAAGTACTATGGACTATGAAGTTGATGACTATGGCTCATGTGGACTATGAAGGCTATAGTAATATCACCGATTCATAAACCATACCAATGCAAAATACAAAATCCATAAACCATTTGACTAGCACAGGGCTTTAACTCATGTTACATAACCCAAGAACATTACATGAAGGCTGTATAGTAGGCCTATGCAAGTGGAACTAGGCACTTTTATTAATGTGTTCACACTTCCTGCACTACTAGAGAATTTTAGGTCTTAAATAGTGAGAAAATGTTTTAGCATTTCAGGTATAAAAATCCAATCTAATTTTGTAGCTTAAACGTGTATTTTTTCCTATGTATAATCACGATATCTTGATCATTAACTGATTTTATTACATTGTAAAATTTATTTTAGATAAAATTTAGCTAATTTAAGACAACTTGTTTTGATCAAATTCATAACAATATTACCAAAATAATATAAAGTGTTTTAAATACTGAAGAAATTAATATTGTGTACAAGTTAATGTAAACATTTTAAAGACTAATATGTTCTAAAACTACTATTTGTACTAAAAAACTAAACTATTTGAAGACGGATGATTTGTATCAATTTTTTTGAATTACAAAAATACACCTTACTAATCACATGGACTGTTAATTCACCTCTATAATCCCCTTAAAGCATAAATTACTTGTGAGATTGCCTGCGCCGGCTGTAGGTAGCCCCTTGGGTAGAATAATCTGATAATGTTCCTGGGATATGATCAACAGATTAGGCGGCTCCGATAAGAGAGCAGCACAGTGACTTTCTAATGGATAAAAACGAGCGTTTATAGGTGTATAACCTAAGTTAATACATATAAAATATGAAATTTCATAGCCGTTTTATACCAAATAAATACTTAATATAGATCGCAGATATTTTTGGTTCTTGTTATTCTTATATAAGAATAAGAACCGCTTTTTAGAAGAACTGAAAATATTCCATTTAGGCAAATCCATGATTTAACCTATTTCTGCTACTTTTTTCTGAAATACATATAATATAAAAAAACATTGTGAAACATAATAAGTGAATCTCTAATACTTTAGAGCTAATGAGGTCGAATTAAATAAAATAAAAATGGTACTATAAATTCTTTTGACCTGAATTTGAATTTTTTAACACATTAGGAAAACACAGGTTAGATGTCAAAGAAAAAGGTTACTAAAATTTTGCGATCTGAAATGTTCAACTGTCCTCGGGTTAGTAGTTACCTTTAAGTATACGAGTTTTGTTCTATTATGCTTTTCTAGGTCCTTTGCTCAGCTAATCATGTGATCAGTTTCCTGATCACAACTTATCTAGAACAACATAAACTGACCGTCACCAAAAATGAATCTAGATAAATTATTTCAAGTTATTGAGGAAATTTAAGGGATGAGTGGGAAGGCAAACAACGACATAAATCAAACAAAACCTCCAGTAAACAAGCGTTTAAACTTTTTGCCACTGCAAAGAGAAAGTACAAACATTTCCACGTCACCTAGTGGTTGGATGGATTGGCGCCATTAAACCGACTTCAAATGTCGGCTGCGATCGTGGCGGACTAAAATGTTTGGTAAAATAATAATTTAAATTGTCTTGTTCGTGGCAACGCTCATTGGCTAAATACAAGGAGCTTTTTTAACTATAAAGATACTTAGTAAACATTTGCTACTAATTTAGTATAACCTAATCTATAATATTATAAAGAAGAGGTGGTGTCTGTATGTTTGTTTGTGCGTTTGTGTGTTTGTTGGTTTGTGGGTTTGTTGTGGCAAGTGAATGCGAAAAATACTGAACCGTCCGGTTTGAAATTTTAGGCAAAGGTAGATCTTAAACTCATGCAACACATAGGCATACTCATTTCCTTAAAATCCTCTCGGGCTACGCCCTGTGAACGTCCTAAGTTTCAATGTTTACATTTTTAGAGAATGAAAACATAAAATTACTTGAATGTCAACAGCTGTGAATACTAAAATTTGACAGTTCGGGAAGAAGGAGAAGAAGAAGAAAGAGCTGCTGTGACCGTCCTAGGTTTCAATGTTTACATTTTCTAATGACACCGTTTGCACTATATTTTGACAGTTCGGGAAGAAGAAGAAATAAAGTTGATTTTTCAGATAAACTGCTGGATCGAAATTAGTGAATTATTTGAAATAGCGGAATGGTAGATTTTAAGTTTTTTTTCCGACGACTGTCTCTATTACGTTAATCCTTATCCTCTTCCAATATTTGACAGATGTTACTTTGAAATGTTGTAGACACTCCTGTTTTGTCATTTTGTAAACAATGAAGAATTAATTAACAATACCTTAAATTTATCAGTAGAGCCTACACCTTTTAGCCTTTTTAGCCCGTGCGAAGAACGGGTACTTTGGCTAGTTAGTAATATATGCAGCCTTTATTTCGCTTATGTTCAGTCACTTTAGCTACACGGAATACTCGCTTGGGGTGGCTGTTTTCAAAGATTTTTGTTCCTCTTGAGGTAGCACAAAGATCAATAACTAAAGCTGTGATACATAAACATCGCCGATTCCTACCTGATGATTGACTTGTTAATGACTTCAAACTTATTAATGTTTTTCAGTTGTTTATTAAAATTACGATTCTTTACATTCATAAAACAAACATTCTCTTAAGCTCCTCTCAAGGTGATACCAAGGTAATTGTTTTCAAAATGATGAGCTTAATCAGGACATTTAATTAAACGAAGTATATTTATGTAGTTTTATTAAATGTTGACTTTATAAAAATTTTTTTATGAAATGTCTTGGGACGGCTTAATATTATATACCAACCATAGCAGCAAATATCTTTAAACTTTGCACAGTGTCATATGGCAATGTTAACTATTTTTCCTTGCTATTGCCATAACATGCCAACTATGGGGGGGACGGCCCACAGAGGAAGTCATAGAAATCTTAAATAAAAGCACGGGTGATATCTCATTTCAAAGAGTTCAGTTAGTAGAGTTAAATACCACAAACCACACCTCAAAAGATGTATCTAATCGGATAATTTTTTAATCATTTTTGTAATTTTTTAATTCAGTCAAAAATGGTAGCGCATAATGTACTTCACAATGTGTACCTAAAACAGTATGCATATTTTGTACATATAAAGTTTCTTTTCTATTTCAAACGATGTTTTTTGAATGTTTTTATTTTATGAACACAAACTCTGTAATAGTCGTACAGCTAATCGGCTAGTGGTGACAGTGAACATAGCAACATAAAAGGAATCGATGCGCAGTCGGGCGATCCATCATTAACAGGCCCGGCAACTATCCCGCGCCACGCCGACGGTCGTAAACCGTTTGTTTGTCCGCTCAACGGCCCGGACACCTGACGGCTGACGTCTGCGTGGTTCGGCAACTATCCCGCGCCACGCCGACGGTCGTAAACCGTTTGTTTGTCCGCTCAACGGCCCGGACACCTGACGGCTGACGTCTGCGTGGTTCGGCAACTATCCCGCGCCACGCCGACGGTCGTAAACCGTTTGTTTGTCCGCTCAACGGCCCGGACACCTGACGGCTGACGTCTGCGTGGTTCGGCAACTATCCCGCGCCACGCCGACGGTCGTAAACCGTTTGTTTGTCCGCTCAACGGCCAGGACACCTGACGGCTGACGTCTGCGTGGTTCGGCAACTATCCCGCGCCACGCCGACGGTCGTAAACCGTTTGTTTGTCCGCTCAACGGCCAGGACACCTGACGGCTGACGTCTGCGTGGTTCGGCAACTATCCCGCCACGCCGACGGTCGTAAACCGTTTGTTTGTCCGCTCAACGGCCCCGGACCCCCTGACGGCTGACGTCTGCGTGGTTCGGCAACTATGCCCGCGCCACGCCGACGGTCGTAAACCGTTTGTTTGTCCGCTCAACGGCCCGGACACCTGACGGCTGACGTCTGCGTGGTTCGGCAACTATCCCGCGCCACGCCGACGGTCGTAAAACCGTTTGTTTGTCCGCTCAAACGGCCAGGACACCTGACGGCTGACGTCTGCGTGGTTCGGCAACTATCCCGCGCCACGCCGACGGTCGTAAACCGTTTGTTTGTCCGCTCAACGGCCCGGACACCTGACGGCTGACGTCTGCGTGGTTCGGCAACTATCCCGCGCCACGCCGACGGTCGTAAACCGTTTGTTTGTCCGCTCAACGGCCCGGACACCTGACGGCTGACGTCTGCGTGGTTCGGCAACTATCCCCGCGCCACGCCGACGGTCGTAAACCGTTTGTTTGTCCGCTCAACGGCCCGGACACCTGACGGCTGACGTCTGCGTGGTTCGGCAACTATGCCGCGCCACGCCGACGGTCGTAAACCGTTTTGTTTGTCCGCTCAACGGCCCGGACACCTGACGGCTGACGTCTGCGTGGTTCGGCAACTATCCCGCGCCACGCCGACGGTCGTAATCCGTTTGTTTGTCCGCTCAACGGCCCGGACACCTGACGGCTGACGTCTGCGTGGTTCGGCAACTATCCCGCGCCACGCCGACGGTCGTAAACCGTTTGTTTGTCCGCTCAACGGCCCGGACACCTGACGGCTGACGTCTGCGTGGTTCGCATACGGAGCTCCACTAACTGTTTCACTTTGTTATGATACATTTCAAACGTATTGTATGAATACTGCTGTCATACCAAAATAATATATTTCAATATCTATAAATTTAAGATAGCCGGACCAACGGTTGGTTTCTGAACTGTTGTTTTACTAACGTCATTTTCATTTTTTTATTTCTACATCACCTACCATCTCTTTGTCCCCAGTTCCATACTCATTCGCCATCTTGAACCCCCCTCCTCGACTTAATAGCGTCCTTTATCTCGAGACGCCATCTTTGTTTCTAGGTCGTCCCCTTTTAGCGAATTTCCCATAGGGAAGAAGCTATTACCGTAGGTCTCATGGTAAGACTTAAGCCCAGGACCATGTTATTTTTTCTTCTTTAGGTGCCCAGAGACCAAAAACAATAGTCGTTAAAATTTATATATATATATATATTTATATATACCGGTATTATGTGTCTGTGAACACGATAACTCTCGTAAAAATAGTCCGATCGAGACCAAATTTGGTAGAGACGTGTATTCCTACAAATGCTCGGACGAGTTCGTAAACCAGACATATCGGCCAATGGGAACGGGTAGTTTGGGGGGGGTTTTGTTCCCCAAAATAGGGTTTTTTGCGTTTTTCACATGTAATTATTAAAGTTTTTTAATTTTATATTTCACCATTGGAATCAGCTTAAAAAACTACACAGTTAAGCTCCTTAAAGTTTTACTTGATCTCCAACAGTTACCGAGATATAAAAAATCTAAACACAGTACGTTGTATTGTGGGGCTCCAATGTTAATCTTATGGAGGATAGGGAAAAGTTAATATTTCCCATATTAATCAATATTTTGGATAAAACTTTATATTTAGCTTCATGTGGTTGAGATCTATCCATTTATGCTTAAAAATCATAGTTTATTGTTAATCATGGCAGCAAACCTGCATACTCTTTTCCCATATTAATCATATAGGGAATAGGCAAACTCCTTTATTTATGGACAGATGTTGATGAAAGTTGGTATTAATGTTAAGATAAAAATTATTTATGGTCGAAATGACAACTTTTAGTATTCCTCACAGCAGCAAACCTGCACACTCTTTCCCATGTTAATCTTATGGAGAATAAGCAAATAATTCTCATGTTTATGGATAGATTTTTTATAACTTGTCATATACTATTATTATTATATAATTGATTTGGAAATTCACTGAGTACGCAGGTCTGCTGCGACGGGGGTATTTCTCTTTCTTTTGTTAATTGAGAATTGTACCGTTAAAATTATATTTTAGTTCTAAAATTTTAAATGGCCGCAATTTTGGATTTTGATCTCGGATCATGCTAGTTATATTTTTAATAATAGTAGTCTACTAGTATAAACACATACAAAATTTCAAAATAATGCGTTAAATAAATGTTTAAAATAAAAAATATTTTGTGAAAAAAACAAAATGGCGGATATCTGAGAAAATAAGCGTTTTAGGTCATACTTCCATTGGAACCTTTTTCTTCCTTTTAATGTACCCAATCACTCACTGAAGTCCTGAAATGTTTTTCATGGGCACTCTGTATATGTATACATTTTTGTACGTTTGAAGTTTATGCGCTCGGATACCGTTGGACGATTAGCCATAAAAATGGTACACACAGATAAAATTTTTAGTAATTTTATTTTTTAATATAAAGGAAATAAGATTTTTAAAATACCGAACAAAGATAAATAATTACAATAATTTCATTTCATGGTAAATTTTAAAACAAATTTCAAAATCCGTCATACAAACGACGGCGCAAGTGAAATAGGTCATAAACGAATGATTCAATATTAAAGAAAGGTCTAAGTAATTAACAAACTTTATGTTCAAGTAATGTTAATCAGCTTTATTAAATACATAAATGTAATTATCACAGTTCAACAGTATTTTAAAATGTATGTGACTAAATTAAAATTTGAACGTACCGTATTGGGCGTATGAATAGTTAATATGAATAATGAATAGATTAATTTAACAATCCTTTAATGTTTAATTCCTTACATAATTAATTTTGCAACTTGATAGGCAGTTTATGGATACTATACAGGTAAATTATACAACATAATATAGGCATTATAATTAAATACAATAACTATTATAATAACTATCGCTAAAACTTTTACGGAATGGTAAACATAACTGGGTAAACATAACTTAATAAACAATCTCTGTCCTTATTAGTATTATTTTTACATTTTTCTATGTGAACCACCTATAAACAGTCTGGGAAAATCCAAGGAGTGGAAATAATAGTTATGTATTACCTATAATTGTTAAGTATTTGTAATTTCAAAATCCGCCCTAATTGATCTGTGTGATTACTCCGGTCCGTAAAGATGGTTATCATAATGTATATTTCAAAACCACTCTCCGTATGAGCCACAGGCTGTTGCTTACGATGGTGAGATGTCCATCTGTTCATCAACCTGCTGAGTTCAACCAACCAACCAACCAACCTACACCGCTGGTACCACTTCAGATAAACGAAATTACACAAGACAAAACACGTCAATGTTTATTCCTTTTATTCTTCAGTTAATTAAAGACGACAGTGTTTATTGGCTATTAAGTGTTTATTACAAACTCTTGCAGATATACAAAAAAACAAAAAACAAATAAGAATATGGGGAAATCCCAAAACACTCATTTGTGTAATATATCATGGTTAAATATAACTATTTACAACTTATGCAAACTGAATAAATATTGTATTTCAAAATTAGTTTCCCATACAACTAGGAGTATAATATAATTGGAGTATATTTAATTGTATATTATAACATACATCCTCTAAATGCTATAAATATCTATTTTCTTGTAGACTTTTAATACTTAATTGAATGAAAAGTAGTTATTTATGATTAAGCTCCATAAAACCAAGTAAGATAAAAAATCTATATTAATTTAACCAATATTGCAATTTAACCCGGAAGATATTTTAAGGGTGAGATAAATTTAATGACCAACTTGGTTTAATTTTCAACGCTCTCTCTTCACGAGAGTTTACTGTAAAGTTTATGTTTCACCTTTATCTCTAGATATTTAATCTCGAGATATTTTTATTTCTTTGATACTAAGTTTAAGTGTGTTAATTTAACAGTGATGAAGTGATTTATTATTATTAATGGCTTTTAAAAAAGTGTTTAAAAAATCTACCATTATTTGAGAAAAATCGCAGAAAACTCTCAAATAAATCGTGAAAATATTTTTCAAAGGCTGAGAATAAAAATAATTGGAATAATGTGTGTTATACGACATTTTTAAAGGGGCACTTTTATTTTTATTTTAAGAATTTTGTTTCATCTTCAGAAAATTAATTACAAATTTTTCTAGGCTACATTATTTTGTTTATATAAAATTTATAAATTATTTACAGCTCAAAAATGATTAGACACATAACATGATTAACATTTACATAACATAGTATATGATTAACATTATACTTTGATAATAATTACTGGGTATTGTATATGTTATTGAAATAACTGGTGATAATACAATCCCAACAGAAATCGCATTTGAATTATTTAAAGTTACACCTTGATAAAATTAAATATTCCCCCAGTTAAAATTGTACTTGGAAATCTTTAATTTGTAAGAATAAAAAAATTAAAGAAGTCTTGGGCTACAATCCTTAGCTATTTAACTTTATTAATGGGAGTGTTTCCTGAAATATTAAAATATTCTCGACTTTTCAGAGGGAAGTAAATGATTTGCTCTAATGATCTACGCTGGTTCTGATCTCGGCGCTGTTTCTCGAGGGTTTATTTAATCCTTCCTAAAGTTCTTTATCTTCATAAAAAATGTCTTCATAGAAAATAATATGACTGGTGAACAATTACTTGACTTTTGCTAAAACAGTTATTTATTTATAAAAACTCTGAAGTAAAATAACAATTTTATATATATATTTGAATTATAAACGCTGGTTGACTTTAATGGGCCAGTGTTGGTGAGGATCTACTTCATCAACCTCCTTAAAGTTATAGAAAGAATTAAAAAAAATGGATTGGATCACATTTCGTTACTAGTCAAATAATGTAATGCACTATTGAGTGTCAATGGTTGCTGGTTGTGATTTACAAAACATTTTCATTTTTTTATACCTCAGACTAACGTATTCATCCAGGTTTGTTTATGAATGTTGTAAAAATAATCATTCCAAGACTGTTATTCAATCCAAAGTAATAGTAAACTTTTAAAGTTTACATTGATTCATTTTTATAAACATAAAGGTTTTTATTGATATTTTAGATTCTAATATAAACGATTTTATCATAACAGTGAGTTATTGGAAGTAATTAGAATGGATTTTCTGGACTTTCAGGTATGGAGAACATAAATATTGTATTTTGTAAGATCACTTTTTACGGCTTAAGATACGTATAAACAATTATTTTAACAAACAATTCAAGTCGGTCATATTCGTAGGTACTCGGTACACGTCCACCAAGAGCTTCAGCAGGCCACTAACCTCGAACGATTCCCTGAAATTCTGACCAACCATCTGTTGGCCAGTATAATTTATAGGAATGTCGCCAGGTGTCGCTATAAACACTCGTTCGCTGTGTCGGTGTGAAGGTGCCGTGGCGCCGTGATACATGTCCTGTCACTTATCCCATTGGGACTTCCGCCACAGGTGATTCATTTTGCGAGTGTTCCGTTATGCAGACCATCCTAATTATCCGTAATATACAAACATCTCGTAACTTGGAACAAGTAATAAGCTTGGGTCAAGTATACATATGTCGATTAATAACAAACATATGAGAAATTGATATATTTATATACTTGCGTGGGTGTGTGCGCGCGCATGGTTTTGTGTGTGTGTGTGTGTGTGTGTGTGTGTGTGTGTGTGTGTGTGAGAGAGAGGGGAGGGAGGTGTTTTGTAAATTCAAACAATTAAAAGTAACAAAACTTTTAATACGTAATGTATTTCATTACTTATCCAAAAGGTTATGTACGAGTATAATGAAACAAGGTTTACAAATAATAATCATAACAGGAAAAGATCAAGACTTCAAAGATCAAAGCGCGATACTTTTCTTCTTTTATAAAAAATTGTTTGTGTTTGCCACAACACCAGTTGGGGTTTGTGTTTTAATAGGAAACGGCCTAACTGGTATCTCTATCACTTTTGGTAAATATCACTTTGGTAAAAATCAACCTTTTGGTAAATATGAAATATATTTTGAGAGAGTTTTAACCCTATAGAAACTAGCTTGTTAGCGATTACTTCTACAGCTAAACTTCAATAAAACCTATCCAAATCGGACTTCTTGGCATTCAAGATATACTAAGCTAACCTGGCGATTCGGTTCCAGTTCTCTTCAGAAGGACTGAGGACTCAGAGGCTCAACATCGAACACCAAAGAGACTAGGCTGATGTGCCACCTGCCGCAGAACAGGACAAAAAGATGATATTCTCTGCGGTATCGGTAACATTGGGACAGCAGAGGCAGTATGGGCTGTCCTCCTTGCTTATCGTGTTCAAAAACTTCCGGGAATACTTGTACTTTGACCAGAAATAAATTGAGTCACGTAGTACCCCATCTCTCCGTGCTTTATGTCGACCCATGGCCGAACGGTTGGGATTAACCCCGCGGTCCACTGGCTCCGCGACTCGGACTCCCAGGTCTCTTGCCACTCAGCTAGGCGTTCACGTTCTTCGGAGGCGACGTTTGCCCTGTCCGTCTCGAATATTTGGCGATGAATTGCCTGGCGCTCGTGTGCCACAAGATGTATGGGAATAAACCCGGCAATCATAAAAGCAGCCGACTCGTATACTGTGCGATACGCGAAAGCGATTTACAATGCTCCGGCATGCTGAACACGTAAAAGCTTGTTACGATAACACTTCCTGCTGAAGGCGTGAGCCCAAACCTCAGCTCCATACAGGACGGCGAAATTGACCAAAGGGATGAGTAGCCGACGCTTTCTGGAACATGGTCCGCCGACGTTAGCCATGCTAGAAACGACGTCATCCGCGTAGTCAACAATAAGACGTCGAGGATTGATCCCTCGTATTTGATTTGAGCTCTGGCTCGCAAATATTCGTATTCTTTGACACAAATCCTCGGTGTTTAATCAGTTTTTGACTGAAACTGGTTGCCGGTTGTGGAACTGATAACCTTAAAAATATAAAATCACTTTGAAACACTGAAACACTACTATCTCGAGGAGTGTAGCGGGGAAGGGTGGTCAATCGGTGGGGGAAGGATTTGTTTATGATGATATTGTATTCAATTTTTCTATTTATAAAAATAATTAGATTTCTTTTTTTAAAATAATATTTTGTTTTATTTTATTCGTCTAATTAGAAGCAACAGTTATTTTATTGTAGTTATATTTTTTCATTGTTGTTATTATATATATATATATATATATATATATATACATATATATATATATATACACACGAGTATTTTATTACTACTTTAATGAGGTTATTTGAAAGATCCCTACCATGGGGTTATGAATTTGCCTCATAATAACAAAAAATATTCTTATTCATTCATTTTTAATTTATTTGATCTGATAGTGTTTAGAATTTACTTCAATAAACTGGCGCCAATAGCGTTCTACCCCATTACTGTCTGTCTGATGAATCAGTTTATGCAGCCATCATATCGTGGACATATCCATATTCAATTGGGTCATTATGACAAATTAAAACCCAACAGCACAATACTCTGATTGAAACGAAATTGTCTATTTGATTTGACATGTTACATATATAAGTATATTAATAACTATTTGTGCCATGTGCATTCTTACCTACCAGCAACATTTTTTTCAAGGGGCTTTCCATTGATAGTTCTTGTTGGCTGTACACGTCAGTGTTGGAGAGTGGGAGGTTTTGTGTATTTGGACAATCTGTGTCGCTACATTCTCTATACAGAGGGAGTAATTTACTACTCACCTGTTATTATAAGTTGTAGCCACGCCTGAGGGAGGACTACATGGAAACTCACTCAAGGCTTACCTAAGCATTGTGTTATCCAAGGCTTTGGAGCCGTGATTATGTACGAATAAGTACGAGGTTAAGGTTGTAGTGTTATTTATATAATATCTGCCGTGTAATAAAAATAAAGCCAACTTGGGTTCCGTTTCGTTGGGAATGTCGGGATGTGGTACGTTATGCACTCGGCTTAGTATCTCGTGAGCTGGCATTGAAACGCTTTAGTTATTTGGTTCTATTCCAATGGCAAAATTGAATGAATGAAAATTGAAATTCCCTGAGTAGTAGAATAATTAACATTATCTTATGAATAAAGCCTCAGTAAGTGTGGCATTTCCAAGTTCGTTAAACGGTATTAAATGAATATAACAAATTATAGATGAATTGTAAGTGAGGCTGAGCAACTTTTCTCATCACGATAATCGGCTCTCGGTTATCCGCTTACACTCGGACACTATTGTCCAGCCTCATGCTCGGGAATCACATTGGATACTTCAGAGTGTGCCACTCCAACATTTACCATTCAGCACTTGAGCATATGGAATATTATGAGTTAAATGAATGAAAATAATTTCAAAGATATAATTTTAGTTGTCATTTTTATACGAAATAATCTATAAAATACTTCTTTATTTGTGTTACTTACATGAAAATTTTTTTACTTAAATGAAAATAAGACTATTACATGACCTACCTCAAGGGTTTTAGTAAACCTATATATAATATGATAATAATAATGGTGTAATAATTCAATTTCATAATCAAAGATTAATTTCTGATATCATAATTCTTTATCAAACCAAAATATTGAAATAGTCAACCAGTTTGCTTTTAAGTAAGACCAAAAAGATTTTCAAAATGTAAAAAAATGGCTTCAAAGAAAATTTTAAGTATTATGCTTATTTAAACCACAACTAATGATATTGTATGATATGCAATGTGCATACACTGTTCTAAACGTAGAACACTTGTATAATAAACATAACTAATATAATATTTTTGAGAAAAATATAAGACCTGTTATAAGGTTATGTTTAAACGGAAAAACTTCCTTGATATGGCCGACTCTCTGGTAAACTAGTTAATTCCTGTTTGATATAGTTTTGGATTATTCAAATAATAATTTTCCTTGACAGGTTAAACTTCAGTTGTTGAAATCCCCATTATCTAATAATTCTCTGATGTTTCGTGACAGATAATGCAGTTCTGTACTCAACTTTTATTCTTGAAACCTTTCTTCAAAATAACAATTAATGTGAAATTCCTGACAACCTGAAAATATACAAAGAAAAATTAATGTGTATTGATTTAAATAATATTAAATGGAAAGTATCAAGTACAAAAATGTGTGTCTAAGAGGCCTATCGAACCGTAATCGAGTTCCTTTCCAACGCCCTTTTATGTTGTCGTAAGGAGCGAAAATGAGCAATTTCCCGAGCCTCTGCTGTCACACGGCCCTGATGGCTTGGGTCTTAATTAAGTCCATGTTATGTTAAGTCTCTATTCTGTTAAAATGTTTTATTTTAAACTATCAGTAAGCCCGTTCTTTCTATAGGTTGTAGGATTCAGTTTAAAGAAAAAATCATCATACAAAATGTAAACCTGAAACCTAAACAAATAAATACAAAGAAATAAATCAATACCCAGCTTTATTATCTAGCATTACTTTACAATTAAATACATTAGATCATGTATACCATTATTATAATAATTAATTATACGTTAATCTAACCTTTTAATATAGTATGATTCCAAAATGGGTTTAAACTCAATGACCAATAGGAACTATCTAATATTGGTTTTAATTTGACAGCTGTTTGTTTGTTTCTATTTAATCTCTAAACTACAAACCCAGCTGATTATTACCAGTAGATATTCGAATATAAATAAACATAACTAATATAATATTTTTGAGAAAAATATAAGACCTGTTATAAGGTTATGTTTAAACGGAAAAAACTTCCTTGATATGGCCGACTCTCTGGTAAACTAGTTAATTCCTGTTTGATATAGTTTTGGATTATTCAAATAATAATTTTCCTTGACAGGTTAAACTTCAGTTGTTGAAATCCCCATTATCTAATAATTCTCTGATGTTTCGTGACAGATAATGCAGTTCTGTACTCAACTTTTATTCTTGAAACCTTTCTTCAAAATAACAATTAATGTGAAATTCCTGACAACCTGAAAATATACAAAGAAAAATTAATGTGTATTGATTTAAATAATATTAAATGGAAAGTATCAAGTACAAAAATGTGTGTCTAAGAGGCCTATCGAACCGTAATCGAGTTCCTTTCCAACGCCCTTTTATGTTGTCGTAAGGAGCGAAAATGAGCAATTTCCCGAGCCTCTGCTGTCACACGGCCCTGATGGCTTGGGTCTTAATTAAGTCCATGTTATGTTAAGTCTCTATTCTGTTAAAATGTTTTATTTTAAACTATCAGTAAGCCCGTTCTTTCTATAGGTTGTAGGATTCAGTTTAAAGAAAAAAAATCATCATACAAAATGTAAACCTGAAACCCTAAACAAATAAATACAAAGAAAATAAATCAATACCCAGCTTTATTATCTAGCATTACTTTACAATTAAATACATTAGAACATGTATACCATTATTATAATAATTAGTTATACGTTAATCTAACCTTTTAATATAGTATGATTCCAAAATGGGTTTAAACTCAATGACCAATAGAAACTAACTAATATTGGTTTTAATTTGACAGCTGTTTGTTTGTTTCTTTCTATTTAATCTCTAAACTACAAACCCAGCTGATTATTACCAGTAGATAGTTCATTGATTATTATTGAAAGTAGAATGCGACCAATATCGCGTAAAAAGTGAGTTTTTAAATGCTCGTTTTTTAATTTTCAAGGGGTGGTGGACAATTTTAAGCATTTAAGTCTGCATCAGTGGTAGGCATCTTGAATTTTAGTCCCATAAGGGCAATGTTAAATTCTGGCGGAACATACCTTCACGTTGGCGTGTGTAGTGGCTTGATGTAAAACTTTGGAAGTGCATTGATGAGATGTGGCTCAAGACCTTTTCAATATGTTCAATATGTTCAAAAATTTAACTTGATATAAAAACAAAAATTCAGGAATATTTTACAAAATAAATCATTATTATTTTTTATTGAGAGCGAAAATAAGAAGTTCTGTAAGGTGGTGCCCTGGGGGACTGTAATACCTTTAATTTGACACCTCTTCCGTTAGTTTATGACAATAAGTCAAGCAGATATAGGCGCCAGAATTTAACATTGCTCTTACGGGACTAAAATCCAAGATGGCTAACACTAATGCAGACTCTTTAAAAACCTTCTCTGGAATGTAGAGAATGCATGAAACAAGTTTCATTGTAATCAGTTGTCCCTTTTTTCATAAAAGATGGCGTAAAATGTCTTCTGAAGCGTCACAAGCAAACAGACACAAATTAAGATAAGACTTGTTTCGGCTTCTCTAATGCACGAAACGTAAAAATAACGAAAAATGTATAATTCTGAGCAATTTACAGACATAACTCTAATTTTATTTATATATTTAATTTAACTAATTGTTATTTTTCGTTGAATGTTTATTGAATATGTTAATTTTGGCATACGGAGTTGTTATTAAAGTGTTTATAAAATAATGAATCCTGGGCTTAATCCAAAACTAACGAGTTTATGCAAACCTGAAATGGACGAGTGAAACTAAATTATAGTTAGAAGAATTAAATGAGCTCATTTGGTAAAAGTATTACGATTTTATAGTAAAAAGGAGATTCAGAGTGTCCGCTCAGTAAATAAGTGGCACCTATCATGAGTTCTCAGAACATTGCCGGTAGTAAATTCGATATCGGGCCCAGTGGTTATTTATAATAGGGTTGTATAAATCTATATACAGGAGGTAGACGTTGGGAAATGCATGAGTATTGATTGACCAAGGTTTGGACTGTTCCCTATCTAAAAAAATCTCCGAAGTAAAAAAAATCAGTAGCAGCGTGAGTCACATGGGCAAGCGAGTGGTGATCGCTTATTATATGACAAGGATCGCCGGCCACTGGATTCTATCAGGGAACCTTTCATTTACTAGGCCAGTGCGTAACCCTTAAAGTACCGTACCAGTTTACCTATTAATTATAGTTTTTGGTCCAATTGTGTTTTTTACTTAGGGTATTTTGAACTATGATTTTAGTCCAAATGCGTAGTTATGATTGAAATCCCTGTTAATGTTTTGAAGCGCCGGGTGGAAACAATATAAATGCAATAACAAGCTTAACAAAATCAGTATTTTGTTGTTGCCTCAATACTAACAGAAAATTTCTAAACAAATTATATTGGAACTAGGATTTGTGTCGAAGCTCTTCATTATACTGTTTAATATTGCTCATTGTTACGTGCATTTTAATGAGCAAAATAGTTATTTCCCATTACATTTCGATGTATAATTCCTGAAACATGGATTTTGTGATTTTTTAAATGAATTTAGTATTTAGTAATTTAGTGTAGTTGAAGATTTTAATTTCATGGTATTCATTCTCCAAATCTTTAAATCTTTCCGGTCTTAAAACTTTACGATTACAACAATTTATTTTACTTTCATTTGTTTCACTTCACATATTATTATAGTTGAATGAGCGTGAATACGGCTGATAACCTTCAACCAAGAACTCGCCTTTGTCATTTTAATGAGTTTAGTTTCCTGCGTTCAGAGTTAATCTCGTGTCACTGCAGTCATCAATTAGCCGACCCATCACCGTAGCTAAATATAAGCCATTACTCTTATATACTTATTATATATTATATTAGCAATCATTGTCATAATATGTTTATTTACATTATCTCATATTTTTTGTTATTAAAAACCATTAGTTTGCACTAAAGTTATTTAAAGATAGCTTTCTTATTTAAAGCTATATTTATATAATCTGTCTGACCTAACCTGAAATGATTGACATGCTCAATAATTGATGGCAATTCTCTAACTAGTTTTCATACTTTTTTAATTCAAATGTAAGGTTAAATAGGAAATTTAACATGATAAAATACAAAAATCAAATAAAAAGTAAATCCTCTGAAAGTTTAATAGCAACTAGCTGATTAGTTTAGTAATAGTGCCAAATTATCCAAGTAGGTTTTATAGGAAAGTTTAAGTAGGAAGATAAACTATGCCGAGTTAATATTGTTTAATTTTGCAACAGCTCCCATGAGTTTCCGTCAACTAAGTTAGTTGGTGTTTGTTTTCACTCCTATCTCGAAATGAGAGCCAGGTTTATATATATACACATACGTGCACACACACACACACACACACACACACACACACACACACACACACACACACACACACACACACACACACACACACACACACACACACACACACACACACACACACATATATATATATATATATATATATATATATATATATACGATACAGTTTCTGAATATAATATTGAAATAAGCTAAAGAATATACAAGGAAGTCGTAATTTTGTAAATTAACATAGGTTCGAGTTTTACAAGAAGAGTCTTCTTCAAAAAAGTCAGAAACCTCCTGAGAACTCCCATAGCCCTTTGACCCTACCACAAAAGACATACATAAGGTACTGATGGATTGAAAATGCCAAGTACAGTGGTGTCTCCCCAGATGGCCCACCACTACTCGTGTCAAAAAAATACCTCTCGGCCACCCATGTGTGGTATCGGTACCATACGTTTTCTAGGTAGCAATATTAATTTATAAACTGCACTACGCTTAATCAGCTGTGTATTCTAGGAACAAAAAATGTTTCAACAAAAGCGCTTTCTTCTTCCTCAGTGGCCTTCCCGTGACTCTCAGACAGTTCTGTCTCGGAGCGGTCACTCCGGAATCACTTTAGATGAGACAAGAAAGTGTCTATATGATGCCGAAGCCTTTGGCCTATACTGGACAATCGAAAGGGATGTCTGAACCATGTCAGCATGTTTTATGTACTTAAGTTCAATTCTACAGCTTGAAAATTAATCAAAGACAAAATCCATCCAGAAAAATCTTAAACAGCAGAGGTTTAATCTTTTTACTTACTTATTAATTCCAAACTTTTAAATAACACAAATTGCATGCAGTGTATATTTACAACTATAGATTTTAATAAGGGTAAATAAATGTTTTAATTAAGAAAACTCTAAAACATTGATCGGTCAGATAAATAATAGACTCGGTGTTAGGACTAAGGAAGTAAACTAGCATTGGTGAGTGATCTTTCATGACTACAATGGTCGGAGAGTGGCCCCATACCTGATGTGGGCCAAGTAGGCTAGAAGGTGAGCCGAGCAATAACTCTAGGTTTGCAGCTGTGATGTATACAGCGGTTATAATTAGACTCGATGAATCTCTGGAGCTAATGTTTGGATCACACAGTGGAGAAACTGCAGCCGAGAATTCGACACGTGTCTCTAACTACGAGTACATTGATAACAGTCATATATGCGATTGGACATGAAATAATAATTGAAATAATCAGTGTATGTTTTTAAACGTATAGCTTATTATATATGTATCATTTATTTATATATTTATTATATAATTTTCTATCATCATAAAATTATTTCCATCAAAACATAATCTTTCCTATAGAACGTCATTCAATTTTAACAAGACACGGAGATTTTTCTATTAGTATCGGTTTTAACTTTAAAAGAGATGCATAACATTTACTTGTAACTAAGAAACTTCATTAAATAAAAAATACTTAAACAGATTTTTCTATTTATGTTCAAGTTAAAATTAAATTTACCTGCATATTACAACTGTTTAATAGAACAGAATAGGTTAGAATATATAACTGTACTAAAGAGAATGAGGAGTTAGCAAATATAACCGAACGATGACCAACTGACGGCAGGTTAGGAATTGTTCTGCGACAATGTGACAACTAATTGCCAGGTGGTATGTTACAGCGTGACTTGCATAATTGTGCAATTTATGCATTAATGAGATAGGTAGCTTAAATATAGCAATCCTGTAATATTTTTAGTTTCTATTATCAAATATACACCAATATCAGATTGCTTGTATGACTTTACTTGGTGCAAAATACTTTTGGGTATTGGAGGGAGAAAAACTATTGATTACTACTTCATAATAACTCATTTATTGTACATAGAAAATATTAATACGGCACTTGTCGGCAAAACATAATCACCAATCTTCAAAACCCAATATATATATATAATTGTGTTGATATTTACCCCAAAGATTCATAACATTAATTATAACTATTTTTTAATAAGGTACACTTTTGTTTACCTCATAAAAGAATACACTATTGAATATAAATGTACATAATACGTTATTTTATTTTGGTTTAAAATTATCATTAACTGTAATAATATTATAAAAAGTAAAATAGAATATATTATTACTTGCTATTTCACTCATACTTCTTCTCTCGTGTCATAAATGATTTGTTTACAAATAATTTAAACCAGAATTTCACGTTCTAAGGCGTATGTATGTTAAATTCTTAGTTAGGTAATAAGTAGACTTGGTAATTATTACCTGATTTATAATTAATTATTATAAACAATTATTTATAATTATTAATTTATATTATAATATATAAATTGTTCATCACAGTAGTATGTTCCTTTCACCTATGTACAAATACAGAAGTTTCTATGGGTGTTTACACATCGATTGTTTCGTTTCGTGTTAAGATAACTATAATTTAAATGCTAAAATAGGAATTCCGTAATCATGCCAAGAATAAGAAAGATGAGAGTGAATGTAAGAGTCTATTATAAGCAAACAGAATGTATTTTATTTCTCTGATTCACCTCAGATCCTAATCGTTGAAGTCTCCAATTTTATTGGGCTCTTGCCAGATTGATTTGGAATTGATTGCCTCGTAACATCTTTTCAACATTGAAGCTCCCTGTGCACTGTGCAGTGCTTCGTATATTAGCTCTTATTGAAAACGTCAATTACAATAAGCTGTTTATGAAATAAATATATTTTATTTTATTTATATCTGTAATTTTTAAAATAGGGAGAAAGGAGGGATATCTATAATTGGCTACATCGTGTTAACACTTTATATACGTGTCGCAGTGCCGCAGTGTATACACGTATATCGTGTTGGAGTTGCTGCCATGACTCGGCTGGAATGTAAGAAGAAGATTGATTAGTTGGGACTTGGGATTCTGTCAAAGTGTTGGGCACCCGCGGTGGGAATATTTGTCAGCCAACAAAGAGCCAAACTTACATCAATTCACTGCACAAAACGTTCGAAACTATTGCTACAGTTCTTTTTTATGTAATATTTAATATCCCATATAATTATCATAAAAAATAAACTGAAAGAAGAAAACTGTATCGGTGGACACATACTCTCTCAGTAAAATAAATTTAAAAAACTATATTCTTTATTAAAAGTTATTTTCTTTAAAACTTATTTAAATACCATTTAAATGTATTGTTTCAAAAAAATTGTCCAATTTCGTAAAGTAACAAGAGAAAATAAGTTAAAATAATTGAATATTTTTAATTTCTCTTTTATTTTTTGTTAGAGTTTTTGGGGCATTCCCCCCTCCTATCACTACACTGTATACCGAGTTTCATGGAAAACGTTTGAGAAATAAGGTTTTTTATTCAATATTCTCCATAAGAATACCTAGGTTGGGTGCCCTCAAACAACGTATTGCGTTCACCTCGGACTTAAAATTCAACTTTTCTCCGGAACAGTTAGTCGTAGACTGATGATTCAAAGTACTGACTTGCTTCGTTTTTACACTGGTTTTAATGGTGACGATCATATTTTTTAAAATTTAAAATCTTATAACTTTTGAACCATTAGTGGTACAAAAATATGGGTGGTTGAATATTATTTGGTTGGCTATTTATACAAATAAATAATATTTTGTAGATCTGTTCACGTCAAATAAGTCACATAGAACATAGGTCAAATAAGTTTTGTATGAAAAAGGTTTTGATCCAAACCTCGAGTCAAAACCAAGGGTAAAGAAGCTAACCAATCATTAGCAGTTTTTTTGTTTATGTCGTATTTTTGAAAAATATACTACCGATTATGTAGTCAAGTAACCCTTTTTAACAACCCATTTTTATAACCCATTATATCTTCGAGTAACTTGTATTATAATTTAACTCGATTATTGATGTTATAACATTGTCTTAAAATACCATCGCTTAAAATTTTAATCATTAGAGTAAGAATAAAATTGTTTTGTCTACACTGGTTAGAAATATTCGAATTTTAGTTTAACTCTTTAGAGAGAATTCATTTTTTAAGTCAGTTTATTTATAGTGAAATGAAAACATTTGTCATTCTCGCAATGCGACAAGAAACGTCCTAATTAGGCCTGCCTCGGGCGCACAATATTTTTGAATCCTTTCTCAGATTGCTTGTTGAAATCTCGTTGAAACGAAGTGTATTTTAAACTGATTTTTTGAAAATTCATACTTTTTATTACAAATGTTTAGTTGAAATGAATTTTTACCCATGCAAGTATTTTTTTATTCAATACAATGTAGATTATGTAATTGGGCTTTTCGAAGCTAGAAAAATACGTGGTATTTATTGCAAAATATAATTATCATTAAAAAATATACATTAATGATTTTCTCTAATTAAAATGCTATAAATTAATTATACACTTACACTGCAACGTAGAGGTTGGCGGGGTGAGTATATATTTGTTTTAAGTTTCTGTAGTTAGTTCTATAGCTAACACCTCGGGACAAAAGTCAGAGATGTCATGGGTTCGATATATATATAGCTATTAAATTAAACATATTAAAAAGCTAATTAATTAGCTAACAAAATATTAAATTAAATGCAAAAAATTAATATATTGTAAATATAAGTTCTACTTGATTAATAGTAATAAATTATTTCTACAGAGTTGAACGGTATTAATAAATATTTACAGAGAGTTAAACCAATCATGACCTTGAGGCTATTCCAGTCAACGCTATAATTACATCACAAAGTAATACCAGCAGGGAATTGATGAAGCGCTTAAAATACAATTATCATTACGCTACCGTTTACTAATGAAATAATGTTAATTATAAACCTTCATTATTTATTTTATATTGATGTCCAGTGTTTATAATTTATTAAGTAGATTATGGTGAGATCTCAGGCTGATGTAGATATTTTCTACGTACTCGCAATAAAACTTAATTTTTAAAATTATTAATGAATTAGTACCTCAATACGATGTTTTACTTTATAAAAATGCAATTGATTTCTTTATTGGTAATCGTATTTTGAACTGTTATTCAGTTGAAAAATATTTAAAATTTTTATAAACGTAAACTAAAATATAAGCCGGATTCTTGGATAAAAGTAACTATATTAGTTATATTTTATAGAAAGTAATATTTATCTTACTTTTATAACTATAGGTAAAAAGCGTCTTCATAACAAGATATTTCAATGATTCTTGGGTTATGCTAAATGTACTCTTAAATTCGGATCACAATAAATTCACAAAAAAAGCAAAAATATTAATAATATAGCAACCCAAATAGTTTATATTACATAATTGTTTTCTCTTTGTCAAAACTAATAATGTTTTGTAGTAGATTGTAAATAATGTAAAGGTAAAAAACATTGCAGTAAACTATCTTAGGGTGAGAGTTATGTTTATGGAAATTAAAACAAACTAAACGGTTTAGTAAAACAACTTTCCACCATAGTGTTTCTAGACTCACTTCTAACATTTTTCTAGAAGGCTCCCTAACAACTCAACTAACTCTAGGGTAACTAACTCCCTAATCAACTAACTCCGGGGGTGGAGCCCTCAGCGAGTGGCGGAATGCCTTATGCTGGCATTAATTTTGAATACAAAAATGAGACGCTACTTTAAATCACGGTGACTTAACATATATCCAAAAAATATACTTAGATTGACTTATATTCGTTCAAAATCTATTGGTAGGTAATTTATTGTCAAATTTGAGTGAATATCTCTATAGGAAATGAAGCTGTTACCTGGGTCGTTATGACAGGAATAGCGTAAAACCCCCAATCTGGACAAAATTTGATACGTCTGAATGTAAAACTATTTGATTAAGTTTTAAATCTAGCCAAATTGGTCCGTATAAAGAGGAATTTCGGGATACTATTGAACCAAAACATGGGCGTTTCAGGAGGTTTTTTACATATAATTTGTACAAAACCTAATTTTACACATACGTTTGGTACAGCTTAACGATCGATATTGGTTTGTATTATCTAAAGTATTCTTAAATAAATGTAAATACAGCATCTGACTCATTTTTGGATAAACTTGTAACCTTTTTCATCACGACAGTCGATACTCGGACACTACTCGTTCTGTATTCGTATGTCCAGGCTCGGGCTTGGGGATCTCATTGGTTGCTCGCTGTGAACCTAATTGCTCGGAGTCACCTTCCTGTGTCCTTAATTCGTGGTTGTTTCATTGATTTATGTTTCTTTGATTTTAAGATTTTTGAATAAAACAGTTCGAAATAGAAATACTAAGAAATCAAACTGTTTATTCTTTTTTTGAAATTCATTATTGGTGATGGTGGATTTATGTTATTTAGATTTCTATTGCGGACATAGCTAGGACATAGCGGAGAGTAGCTAGGAAATTCAAAATTAGAACCGCGTTTACAACTCAGAATACACTTAGGCAAAGTGTCGTTAAAAACGAACCAAAAATGGCACTTAGGAATCAAAAAAGTGTATTTACAGAATAAACTGCAATAATTGTTCTAGGCCGTACTATGGCGGGACAAAAGACCATTAAACGTTAGAATAAAGGAATATACGAGTAAGAGCTTAGTTGGAAAGTCAAAAATTGCCCACCATTGGTGATCTGAAAATCACCAAATGAATTTCGAAGAAGCTAAGATAATTCACCGGGATCCTCATTAAAAAAAACTAATTGAAGCTTCCTACATGAAACTAGCAAACCAACCATATTGGCCATCCGGCCATTGTGGCTGCCAATTCATAGCAAAGAGCTAAGGATAGGGAAAATAAAGTATCTGTAAATGATATTCATATAAATCCAAAACAAAATTCTCATGTTATGCTAACTCGTAGTAAAGCTCGTAATGAGCATTAGATTTTTGTTTTAAGTATAAAATTGTCAAAATAATGTGTTTTTTGCTCTGTAAAGTTAACTTTACAAGCAATTTTTCATGTATATTAAGAAGGATTCGTATTTGAATTAACAATAATAATATTAAATAAGTCTGTTAGACATATTTCACCTGGATTTCAGGTTTTTGCGGCGGCCATTTTGTTCTCGGTTCCGGTGGGACACGCCCACTCCTTTCAGTTGTTTTTGAGTCTCCGTGACGAGACAACTGTTGGGTTTCTTATGTGTGTAATGTTTAGTAAAATGGTTTGTTTGTAAGTTTTTTGACTGCTTTAAACTTTTATGTTTTTAGCTTCATACCGGTTTGATCCGGTATATGGTCCATATGTTAATTGGGCTATGTTTTAGATTAATTCACCTGAGGACGGGTTCAGATTCCAGATCCCGAAACATCGTGAAACTTTGTTTTACATAATATCGTGATGGAAAATGTCCGCAATAAAAATCTAAATAACACAAACTGTTTACATTTAATAAACCCATTTTAATACTAAATAAAGGTATCCTCTCTTAAAAGTTTTTATAGTATATAATCTACTATATATAAGTATATCCTCAGTAAAATGTACTAGCTAATTAGTTTAATTTTTGAAACAAGTAACACTGAATTGTATAGTAGTTTACACTCGTCTATGGTATCATTACAAGATATTGGAACCATATAAATGACCAATTTATTCTAGAAAGGTTATTTTTCAATAAAAAGTAGTAAACTAGTTAATTTTAAGAGGGGGTATTATCTTTTAGTATTTTAAGTAACAATATTCATGGATAGTGGCTATTAAATTATATTTTATCTTTGAATGAATGGAAGATCTCCTCGTGCGGACATGTTGTGAAGACAAGACTAGTAGCTGATGGTCAATTGATTGCTTCCCATCACTTGCAGCTAAACATTAATCGACCTACCTGCTCATACAATTATCACTAAACTAATTATTCGGATTAAAAGATTTAGAACTCCATATGAATCTATGCGTGTAGAACAAATTGTTTTTCCTAGCCAAAAATGTTTGATTACCTTAGAAATAACATTTTATTTCCTACTAGCTGACCCGGCGAACTTCGTAACGCCTGACAGTAAATACGTGTTAACTTTAAGTTTGGCCATGTTCTGAAGTCGAATAGCAATACGGCTTCATTGTGAAAGGTTATATATCCTGGGTCGCGGCATAGAGAATAACAATACTGAAACGATAAGACATTTTAATAACATTCATATAAAACAAATAAATCTGAGTGGATTAATTCACAATTTTCAAATCGAATCCAAACCTAAACCAAACCTAACTGTAATACGGCTTTTATAGGAAAGATATACAACAGCTGATTATTATAATAAACGTAATAATATCAACATTTTAATTACCATATAAACACGTGATTTTAATCAGACAGAAAATAAAAATATAAATACATAATCCCCCAAAACCGTTAACTATATTAACGTGGTGAATAAAGCTGTTTATTTTTTACAGTACACATTTACTTCATAGTTTTACATTAATGAATGATTCAGATGGCATTGGATAGTAAAGCATATTGCTATAAACCAATCAGCTGTAGCTAAGAAATAAAATGTTTTCATAGTAGAAAATTTGTAAACAAACTTACTCTCCATAAGGTTTACATTAGAAATTTAAAACACCATAAAATGGAAACTTATGGGGTTTTCGAAAATATTTTTTCACTAAAACCTTCCCAGACACATGTAGAGCAACTTCCTAAAATTTCATGGCGATCGGATGAGTAGTTAGGCAACTCATAAAGGACATACATTCATTTTATATATAGAGATATTATGTGCCTGGTTTTAATTTTATTGAATGAAATTTAGGTCCACTTAGTCCAGAACCCATCTTCTTAAAATTTATCATTATTAATTCAATATCCTCTATTGGTAAAGTATTAAATCTTTTCTACTTGGTTGCTGGATTGGAATAATTCGCATTTTTAACTAATAAGGTTTTTCCCTACGTAAAATTGTTGAAAAATTCTTGTAAATATTTTACGATTAATAAGACAAGAGCTCGTCAAAACTGCCTTAAAATAAATACCATTATAGTTATTAGGTGATGAAGAGAGCCGAAATACTTTAAACCTTATAAATTGGACTCACTTTATAAGATTCCAGATGAATTGTTACAGAAAAGAATGGAACGAAGAAAAACTGCAAGGAAACTGACTCTTGAGAGAGCTCCTCTATGAATTACACAGTCAAGACCACTCGACTATATTCAGGCAACTAAAACTAAACCTATATCTCAGGGAGTGACTGTATTATAGATATATCTAAAGTAGTTCGTTCCTAGCAATAAAGGTGAGGAAACAGTTTAAAGCGAACAAATGACAGAGCTACGACTTCCTAAGGTCAATATCGACAACGCAAAGGTGATGACCGTGTTCCGTGTTCAGAGTTGTCTTTCCAGTAAGTAACAAAGTTGTAATCAGAGACACGGTAATCTAAGGCTGATTCCACACTAGTATATCTCACACGTGTGCGTCTAGCGGCGATACGCTTGGATGCACGAGTGTGTAGGCCTAAGTGCGTATGGCACCCGTCTGACATGTGCTAAACTCACAGAGCCTAGTGCCTAGTGTGTGCTACTTTTTCTCATTCGCGTCGAGAGAAATTAGAAGACGTCACCGAAAAAGGTTGAATGTACAACTGGGATATTGGAATATTATTGGAAATATAAAAAACTTTTAGTGAGATAGTGAGAATTTTCTCCATACGCATAACAGAATAACAAAATAGAAATGGAGGAATGGGAATGAGTAAGCAGTATTAAGGGTTAATGCCTTGGAAAGCACTGAAATTAGGAGTTTTTACCATAAAAAATTATATATATATAGTTCATATAAGACTAAAATGAGCAAGTTGATGCAGGCTATTTATATTTTAACTCAATTATTCAAATATACAAAAATAATGGCTGGATGAATCCTCGCTCCTTGAGAAAAAGAATAATGTTCACTTTAATCTCAAATCCGTACTTGGTTTTTATCCTCTAAAGGTATCTCGCCTTAGAAGAAGATTAAGAATTAGATAATAAATTGTTATTTTTGCTTCTTTATTAGCTGCATAATAATGATTTTTAAACTTAAATTTAAATGTCAAATTATGTTAAGTGTTTGTAATGCTTGGGGATCTTTATTCGCTTACAGCATGGAATTTATGTATTTTATATAAAAATTTTAAACATATTAAAATAGTTATTGACGATTCATCAAATATATTCTAAGGAATAAAGCAAATATTTATATTTAAAATATGTTTTAACTAACACATTTGATGATATTTTGTAACCTGAATAAATATGTTATTAGTTAGCTTTTGAAGATATACGCCCTCAAATCTCATCGAAAACTGTTCTTAAAAATTTTTGTTCTTAAAATGGTCGTGGAACTTACGACCATTTTAAAAGTATTTTTCAAAACTAATTTTGGAATGAGATTTTCCATCCTATTTTACACTTTACATTGAAAGTTTTACACAGTAGTTTTATTAAATAAGTGTAAAACTACATTCAGCTCTGAAGGGAAATATGAAAATTAACAGTAAACTGTTTGACGACTCTACACTCGAGGGAACCGTCGGAAATTAAACAATGGCGACTAGACTTCATTTATATTTACACTTCATACATTTCCTTACAAACTGATTAACCTTTTTATGTGAGTTTAGTATTCATGGTTTTAAGAACAATTTTCAGTGAGATTTTATGGCGTATATCCTCAAAAGCTAACTAATCAACGATTTATCATGTGCCCACAGGAATATGGTATGTGGGTTTTTAAACCAAAAATATTCTAGCATCTACGTTGATGTTCATAAGCTCGGTTTTTCTAGTTTTAATTTTGTCTGTGATTCACTTTACATATCACTAAAATAGATTTGAAACTCATATTTTTGCCTAACTGAACTATCATAGTTGTTAAAAATCAACCATAACGGTATTATTGCCAATTCAAATTCAAAAGTTTACTTTTAATAGACTGTAGCAATCACATTATGGTACGGAATTTTTTTATTCACAAACAATAATTAATTGTAAAGAAGATTACAACTATTCTAAAAGGAAGATGTTTGATAGGACGTAGCTTATTATTATTATTTGTTTGACGAGCACGTAGCATATGGTTTATTAATGGTGTTGGATGTATGTGGTTGCTACACGACAAAGCTCTCAAGTCAGGGTCAGTGGGGCATGTCCTGTAAAATATATCTGTTGACTGCTTCCCTTCACACATTAAATTGTAGACTATATTATTAAGCTGCCTTATAGCTCATAGCCTATGTAAATTAATTAGGGGAGATAAATTAATAGGAACATTATATGTATTTAAGGAAAATAGTTTATTTATATTTTGACAAGGTAAATAATATTTGATGTAAGGAAAACAAATTTATGACTGCATATATGCATGAAACATATAGACATTTATTTTAAAAACGTTTTTAAGCCTTTATTACCATAAAATACATGATAAATGAAGGTAGACAACTAGTGCCATTATATTAATTCAGTAAGCCACACATGATTCTTTATCCCTACCAGTTCTTGTGTTAAATACTGGGATGCACTTCTCTCAATCGTTTTCGTCAACAAGGATATGAAAAATGTGAGTTTTTATAAAATAGTTTTTATCAAACTTTTATTATTTTCATATTTTAAAACAAAGAATATGCTTGAATATTTATGCAATGAGAAAAAGGGTAAATCTCCATAAGTTATAGTAATAACTTACGAAGATTTACCCTTATTCATCAATATATGAAAACAAATATGATTAAAAAATCTATGAATAATTCGTAAATATTTTGGCCTAATTAAAGAATTAATATGTATTGAGGCTTTGAAATGTTATTATTTTTAAATGTTACATATAAGTGTTGAATAAAGTACTAACATTATCAGATGCCTCATGCATTGCTCCTCTTGGGAAATCATTAAGAGAGGCGCGGTGAGGCGTCTCCGAGCGGGTTATGGCTATAGTGCTACAGAGCTACAGTAAGACGCAGTTCATCTAATTATCCAAATGGATTATAGTAATCAGTAGAATAAAACTAACTAAATATTATTTTACGTTTCAAGTAGCTCACGTTTATGCGAGTATGCTCTTTAGCCAAACTAACGTCTAAATACTTTTAATGAATGTTTTATAAAGGTAAATTAGATAAAGAATGTATGGGTTTTATGAAACACAGAAGTCTGTTCCATATTTACGAGTGGTTGTGCGTTGTCACTTACGACGACAAAAAACAGGGTCTTAGCCGAGGATCCCCCGGCTCGGCGTGGATTAAACCGTGCTTTGGTGACATTTGATATTAAAACACTGTCTACGTGCATTTAGTGCAGTCTATTCCTGCTAGATTCTTGACCCCAAAAATATAGTTTTAAATTTTATAGAAAAATACAGCCTTCAAAATATTGTATTTGTATCGTATTCAATTAACGTAAATGTGTATGGTAAGTGTATGTAAAAAAATAGATGATACTAATTTCAGCAATACATTTTTACTATTCTGGTTTTAATTTTTAGAATTACAGTATAGTAACAAAAAACTAGTGAAGTTTTTCTTTAAAAAATATTAGTAAACCGATATCAATGCAATGCAATGCATTATTAAATCACAGTGCACGAGGCTTTAAGTGACAAGTACGTTCATATGAAAATAATGTCTCACTACAGTCCACCGTGTATACTAGAAAGAATCAATCAAAAATATACTTGAGAGTCTCGTAATAAACCCAGCCGGTATTGCGGACGACGTGAGCCGCAACACAGTGACCCGAGGGTGTGGATGTAGATAATTGACCTCCCTTCCTAGCTCCACCGACTCTACACCATTTTATTTAAAATTGACAGGGAAATAAGATTTTTTAAGTACTATGTACGTTGTGTTACTTTTTAATGAATATAGACGAATAGAACGTTCTGGGTAGCCTTTGAGTCTCACGGCGATACCGTACCTAGCTGTCTTTAATTCACTGCACAGGCGTAATACAGTTTGGTTGAACAAAAAACTTAAAGTTAATAAACTTTCTCATTTTTGTATAATAGGTAGATTTGGTAGTTGGTAGATTTTCCTTGCATATTAAAATTAAAAATCTATGACAGCAGGCCTATTGTAATTTTTTGTCAAGATACGATGTGCTTTTTATACGAAAACAATAATATTATAAAGAAGAGGTGGTTTCTGTATGTTTGTGGGTTTTTGTGGCAAGTAAACGTGAAAAATACTGAACCGACTGTTTTGAAAAAGTACACAAAGGTAGATTTTAAACTCATGCAACACATAGACATATTCATTTCCTTAAAATCCTCTCGGGCTACGCTCCATGAACGTCCTAAATTAATTTCAATGTTTACATTTCAAAGAATGAAAACATAAAACTACTTGAATGTCAACAGCTGTGTACACTAAAATTTGACAGTTCCGGAAGAATAGGAAAGAGCTGCCGTGACCGTCCTAGGTTTCAATGTTTACATTTTATAATGTCAACATCCGTTTACACTATATTTTGACAGTTCGGGAAGAAGAAGAAATAAAGTTGATTTTTACAGATGAACTGCTGGATCGAAATTAGAGAATTATTATAGTGGAATGGTTGATTTTAAGTTTTCTCCCAATGACTATCTCTATTACTTTAGTACTTATCCTTTTCCAATATTTGACAGATGTTTACTTTGTCATGTAGTAGACACTCGTGTTTGGTCATTTTGTAAATAATAAAGAATTAAATAACAATAATTTAAATGTATCAGTAGAGCCTACGGACGGAGAATAATCGCTCCTCCAGGTACATCTAATATGCAGACGTCGGCTTACATACGGACATCTGTGTGCGTTACAACATCTTATAACCATGGGAGCGATTTTCTTCCGTCCGTCTGCATACGTGCGTCTGTTGCTGTGTGCGTTGGCCTTTAGTCTTACGTAACTCTAGGCAGGTTACGTGATGGTTCTATCAGGCCAGTCACAAAGTTCCCTAGAGCAAACATGTAATAACCAATTGGTTCTTGCTTTGGCCGTACTAGTAAGAAGATAGATATAAGATATTGAAAATTACTAATAAAAAACTTCAGTAACAGTAAAATAAGTAACGATTCAGTAATAACCGTAAAAGTTATCAAATTATAATACATGATTATAGCAACAACGCTATATTCAACAGCGTAAAAGTATGCTTCTCTACAATCATAATCGGTTATGTACTGCTTAAGCGTACATCTGTAGCATGCATGTCTGTACTCATAGGGAGTTATGTACTGATCCACACTCATAATCAGTTAACCACCCATCTACACACATAAGCAATAATGTATCCCTCTACACTCATAAGCAATAACGTACTACTCCTCACTCATTAGCAATAAAGTACTCCTCTACACTCATAAGGAATAACGTACTCCTCTACACTTATAAGTTATAACGTATCCCTCTACACTCATAAGCAATAACATACTCCTCTATACTCATAATTCTTATGCGTGTAGAGGAGTACGTACTCCTCTACACTTATAAGCAAAAACCTACTCTTCTACACTCATAAGCAATAACGTACTCCTCTACACTCATAAGCAATAACGTACACCTCTACAACACTCATTAGCAATAACGTACTACTCTACACACATAAGCAATAAAGTACTCCCCTACACTCATAAGCAATAACGTACTACTCTACACTTATAAGCAATAACGTACTCCTATACACTCATAAGCAATAACGTATCCCTGTACACTCATAAGCAATAACGTAGTCCTCTACACGCATATTTAAATGCTTATTTTTGGTAATTGTGTAAAAATGATAAATAGGATTACAGATTACAATTTTACAGATTACAAGTTTTTAAATTAAATATTGAATTTATTAACAACGTTGAAGAAACTATACTGTAAATATATTTACCGACAAGGTAGCTCAGGGGCAACGTCCTGGCCTAGTAAGTAAAACGTTTCTGGATACTACCAGTGGCATACTACTCCTATCAGATCATGAGTATGCCTATGATGATGGGCCGTTGAGATGCTTTTTAAAGAAAGAAAACATACAAATATTCTGAAATAACTAACCCATTCCATTTTTTATTCCCATTGTTTTGTATTTAATATTCGTCAGATATTTTAATACAAACTTGGTAATAGTTCTTTTCTATCTTAGATTCCGTTGTAAGATTACATTATTAAATCATTAGATAACGCATATAAATTTATCAAACTATGTATAATTAATGCGATAGAAATGTAGAGCGTACCTTGATAAAAACATCAATTATAAAACTTGAAGAAAGACTGAAATTAACAACTTACTATTGAGTTAATATACATAAATACAATGTAAAAATTTAGTAACAGTGCCTTTATATTTTTTTTAATGGTTACAATATAAAAATCTGTGTGTAAGATGTTTTAGTCTCATTTTTTTAATTGTATGCAGTTTAATTAACTTATTTATCGATTCTTAGTTTAATGCCATTTACTGAACGTCCTATAAATCATAATATAATTAATTCTCTACTGTTAAACCAGTTTTATCACAATTTTGACGATATATACGTATAAAGTTAACTTGGATAAATGTGTAAGAAGAAAGGCATTTGTTCGTAAGATTTTGGCTCAGACTCGTTGACAATTAATAACATAAACCGATATCAGAAGCTTTGGATTTAATCTGTTTCTAAATGAATTTTCATAAGCTGGCCGATATTGCTTTTTCAGTAATGTTTTTCTACGTAAATTTTGATTTAAATTCGTTTGCCATTTATTATTTACATATAATAATAAATTATTCAACGGTAATTCATTTTTGTGACACTAGTGTTATATTATAATATTACATTTGTAATATTATAATCACGTGACTTCTCAATATTAAATTTGTTAATCTTATAGACACTTTACATTAACCGATAAGATATCCGAAGAAAGGGATTTTATTATATATTTTCTAAACAACAATAGTTGAAATTTTTTGATGTAGGCCCATTTCTGTGTGAGTGTATAGAATATTATAACGTGTTTTATACTTAAAAATAAATTGCCATGCATAGATTTATTTCCAATCCCATTGTGAACAATAGTTAGTATTTGTTTCCCGTATCTAAGAATTGTATGAAAAACTATTTTCTCCTAATTGATCATTCTAATCTCAAATAAGTATGATAATAATAATAAAAAATAAAAAATATTTCTCTATGCCAATTTTTGTATTACTTTCTCTCTTTCTCTTTTAGTATTTATTTTAATTAATTTTGTTTACTTAATTGTAATAATAATGATAACACCATTGGTTTTTATTCACAACTTAATATATATTAAGACAGATAAAAGTGACGCTAGCCTAGTGAATCAAGATGGTGAACCTTGGACTTAGGCTTTCACTAATTAGAAGTCTTTTAGTCTTTATATAAAATCAAGATGGAGGGTTTTACCACATTGTACTCACTTCTTCAGCTCACATACATATATTTACCTTGTAATAAACAAGGGGTGAAACTAATGAATTTATATGTGAGCCTCTTCTTTTAAAATCAAATTTGATACTGGGAATAATTAAAAGGAACTGTGTCCTTTTTACATTATATTTAAATTCTACACTGGGGAAGCAGCAAGCCCTCACTCTTCTAGGGCTGCTGGAACTCCTATCTCTCTCTCTTTCTTCTTGGTGTTGCTCTTTCATTGTTGAGGCATATAGTTCACATCACTTGTTCACTGTTCACAGAATTTAGAGGCTTAAAAACTAATTTTAAACGATATCATATTAAATTTTGATGAATTTTTAAAAAGATACAAGATGTTTATTGATTATTCACATACATGCATAGTTAATTTTTTTAAAGTCAGAAAATTCAATCAATACACTAGTATTCAGTCAACATGTCAACAGTGAACAGTCAACAACCTTAAGGCTTTAGAATTCTTAAAATTGGAAATAATCCCCATATCATTGACAGTTATAAGTTTCAAAGAAAAACTTTTACTTGGACTGGGTGCATTCAATAAATATTGATCAACATTGAGCCTAGGCTTATTAATTTGCGATTTTATAGCAATTTTAATGCAATTTTCTGACATTACTTATATAAATAAATTCATGAGAGGCGTTTTTGTTTATATTAATTTGATTTCTGGATAGAATAAAATATGATTTTTATAATTTATTGCCGTATAATTTATTAGTTATTGAATGATAATTATTTTGGTAGGAATTTTGTAGATAAATAAAATATTAGATGATAACAATAACTTTCTGGGGAGGGGTGACGAAATGGCTAATCTAAATATAAACATAGTATGAAATAGTTATTAAATTATTAACCATTTAATAATTTTAACCGTCTTCATGTTAAATAATGAATGGTTACATGAATTACTACAAATTTCCCAAATTTTAAAGGGCTTCTACATACCTATACATTTACAATTCCTTTTCACAATATATTTACTCGCTCTTAAAAATCCTTGATATGTAACGGCAAACAGTTATTGTGCAAAGGAAAATACAACACTCTCACTACGAGCTCACCGGTTTAACCGGAAATTCGATATTACACCAATCACAATACAGGATCCAGTGGTACCACCTGATCAAACATCATCCGGATTGTGGTTTCCTTGCTTGTTTACTCGCATATCCTGCATGAGTTCAAACTGATTTGGCTAGAATTCGGTGTTTGAATTTGATTTAAAACTAATGAAGATAAACATACAAATAGGTATTCAGTAACATCCTAAACAAACATCATTTTCTGTTTGTAATCTTCGAAAAGCCTACAGTTAGGAGAAATCGTTTGATTTTGATGAATATAGTTCATAAGTATGCATACATAGTAAAATTAATTCTGTTATTCTGTATGTTTAAAAGAAATTTCAACAGAGGAAGTGCTATTTAAACCTAATATGAGTAAATTTATTAAGAGCTACTAACCATGAAACAAATTATAGTTTGATACAATTTATTGTTTTTTAATGTCTATCTTGAAAATTGACTGTTACTAGTTTACAAATATGGCGTCTTGGCATATATTTTGGGCCCCTAACTCATAACGCTACCCTGATAAAGCGTTAGAGACCCCTAAATAGTGCTAAGGATGCAAGCATGGTGCTTTGTGAATAATTTAATGAAATGCGTTATGGCATGTTGTAAAATAAGGAAAATTAAGGAAAATTAAATTTTAAAAGACATTTACTTGACCTCAAAGGTTTAATCTCCAATGTGCCCAAAACAATACGTGATTGCCTGAATTGCCATAATGAATATATCTCCGTAACTTTACATCTCATAGGTATTATGAAATAATTTATAAATGGGAAACTGTGTAAACTCAGCTTTTATATTAATGTTTTCTTATAACCCAGGTTGAAGAGAAGATTGCAGAGCGATGTGACGGTAAAAGGTGTGCAAAGCTTATTTTATAAGCCATTCCAGTGCCGTAACACTCCGCTCGGAGATTCCCCGGATAACCCCTCTCCATGCCCTCCCTCCACGAGACGATCGGCCAATGTGTTGTGGGAATATGACACTGCCAGTTAATCTTAAAATAATATGGTCTAACGAAATCTGTGGCGTAATGTTTGTGTGTTAACTTATTTCATCTATACGATATGATAAAACACTTATGCAAAACATATCCAAAGATTTGATGCTGTGAGGATGTATGTTAGAATATGGTTCCGACATGCAGAGTTATGCACCCCCAGAAACTTTTCTCCCCCAAAGGTCTGTTAATGGTGTGAAAGTAACATGTTGTGTTAGTTCAAGTGGAAATTACCAAACTGAAGTGATAAACTACATTTGTTAACAGGAGTGTTCTCGTCTAACCTGCTTTAGTAACGACGGTGCTGGTAATGGTATATAAGAGTATTTATGCGATAACCGATAGAATAAAATACAACTTTGTGAATTAACAACATAATTCACAAAACAAATATGGCAAGACATAAAAACCCGAAACATTTAACAATCTAGCTGGATCCATATTCCTAGATATTGGCCATCGTCTCAGATTAGTTTAGAATTCATGTTGTTTAATTTAAGGCTAGGTTCACGAACCAAATAACTTGACGACACTTTTGTAGTATTTTAATAATAATAATTAATAAGGTTAGCCATTTAAGGCTATAAATTGTAGTGCTAAGACAGGAAAAACGGGTATTTCAAGGTTTGAAAAAGAAGAGATGTGTGAGAAATAGAAAGTGACTTTCCCATTGAACAATACACTATATTAATAATAAAATTGATTTTAAAATATAAAAAAAACTTTAAACGTTAACGATAAAATGTGAAAGTATGTGAATGAGATACAAAATAGAAGCAATATAATAAATGGAAAAGACGTATTAGTTTAGTGAATTTTAAGTTAAATATGAACAATAGCAATCACTACAGATATTGTCTTCCACAGGAAGTAAAATAATTTAAATAACATATTAATTATATGAAGGAGACGGTTTATCTTAGTAATATGGAGATGAACTGCAGGGTAAACAGGGTAACCACCTCATCGTTATGGGCCAGGGTTGTGGCTCACCTACTTCCCAGAACACCAACACCACCCTGTAGATTGGTCAACCCGGAGTCAAACTTGTGCTCTGTGTTAATATCAGGAGTTTTACTGAGGTTTATCTGGGCCTTGCTGAAAATATATTCTATTGAATTAGCTACCCTTTAAGTCACCTAAGTATTTCGTAAGCTAGACTTTCGTGACTCTCTTAACCGATTGTTAAGATTCTACATTTTCTACATTGTTAACTGTACATTTTCGGTTTCAATAATTTGATTCATAAAGATTCAACGATATCAAATCTACTCACATATATAGGGTGACAATTATATCTTAGAACGATTTTATAAATTTAAGCGAAAAGAAATACCACAAAAAATGAGACTCGTTCGACTATCGTTGCTGGTAATAGGTAACTACTTTTTTGCATAGGGTGGAATGGATGTCATCTATTGGACCCATGGGGTGTAGGTTGAAAATCTTGAAGGTATGCATGAGTTGATATAAATTAAAAAAATACCACAAACCCAAAAAAACCACAAAATATTTGAATAATTTGAAAATAGAAAGCTATGAAATTGAACTTTTAAGATACGGTTTAGAGGCGTCAGATTCCAATCAAAAAGACTTACAATTTGTTACTAAACTTGATTTATGCTACTTAAAAACTTCCTCTAACTCATAATATAAATTGAGCTATAAGAATTACACTACAAGTAAAAAAGTTGTAATTCTTTTTATTTGAAATATAACACCTGAAACCGGATCTCCAAAGGTTGATCCAAAACGAAATGGCGGCCGTCTGAAGTTTATATCTTTCCATTTTCAAACATCCGCCATTTTGTTTTGCATAAATCTTTTAAGATCGGGGTTGTGGAAATTCTAGTTCAAAAAGCCATTCAATTTGATGTAAATATCAATCTCTTACCTTTAAGATTGTTAACTTACTGCCCATGGGAAGTAAGAGACATTCAATCACTATGTACACAATAAAGTAGCTTACTATTGTCAGTAATAATTTATAAAATATTGTTCAAATAAGGTTGTGATATCTCTCTTCGTTTTAAAGTTATAAAGTCATCATAAGACTTTATTAGAGGTAGACTTTAACCTATTAGAGGCTATGATCACAATTTTAACACTAGGAATAGGTATAGAATTGATGTACCTTTTGTTAGGCCGAGTAAAACCAAAAACAATTATAAAGTATTAGGCCTAAAGTTTAAACAAACTGCCCAAGGAGATCCTCCAGCTACATTTCAAAGCCTTCAAAATTCAAATATATCTCTGGTTGGTTCTCCACCCTTTTTACAGTATTGACGAGTTTTAAGTCTCCCTACTCCTGTTTTTATTTATTAGTTATTGTTCCTGCCGTCTCTCTTGTTTATTATTGGTTAAGCATATTTATGTATTTATTATTTGTTGATCTATATACGTATTTTAGCTATTAATTTGGCTGTTGATGAACTGACAACTGATTGACTTCAGCATGCCATTCGTTGACCATACTCAATGTACATGTTTATAAATGAGTAATAAACGTTTCGATTTGATTTGATTGTTACCCTGTACATAAATATTTGCATCACATAGCTGCCACTTGCTGTGTCACATGCCTCGAATAAAGGCAGGATTATTTTTAAAGAATCGTCTGATTGTTTTCTAATCAACAGTAGGGCTGATGGAAATAATAAATTGTTTGCTATAAAATGAACACAAGATACATTTTAATGCTTTATTTTGGCGAAGGCTTGACGTTTAGTTAGGTGATGCAATAAGGAGGGCCTAAAAAGATTGAATTTAGGTACACAGTGAACATGTACTGTAAATCATGCTATTGTACTTGTCAACAAATTTATAATTATTGTTGGTTTTCATCATAAACTAGTTAATGGGTTCGGGTAAATGTAGAGGCGTAAGTCATGTATGGTTACAATTAGGAGAATCATCTACACTTGAAGCGACATGACAACATCCATCACGTACATTCACATTACTGTATACCACCAGCATCACACTATCTCGGCTTCACGATTCGTGCACTGAACATAATAACCGTAAATAATTAATAGATCGAATAAATGATTGCATTGTTTTAGATGATTTTACTGTTTGTTACAACTTACCATGTTATCTAAATAAAGGATTTTTAAAAATAATATGTATTTGCACATGTGGTTACTCTGTATTTTTGTGACAAAAATATATTAATAATTATGTAAAAATTCATACAACTTCTCCCAAAATTAAAAAAAGTATAAGGTGGAGTATTTTATTAAATTAGACGCTATGTACTCATAAGCAACACGAAATTGTTTTCTAAATAAGTGTCATTTTTTAGAAATAAACCCTGTATCGAGAGAAATATTATTCTTAAAGCCACATTATTGTTTATAGTAATAATATAATTATGCGATAGAGATACGAGTAATTTAATTTAAAACTGTACCAACCCGTTTCTAATGTTAGAAAATTATGGTTTATTAGGGGTATTTAAAAAATAATAAGCATAATCCAATGATATTTTTATAAAATATTATATAACAACCTAAATTTATGTGTATATACACATAAATTTGTATTTATTTACATATACAATACATATTTTTATGTATGTGTGTATGTACATATTTTTATAAAATATTATAAAAATATATTTATGTGTACATACACATAAATTTAGGTTGTTATATAATATTTTATAAAAATATCATTGGATTCTACTTATTATTCTTTAAATACCCCTAATAGAGCATAATTTCAAACAATGTTTGGCATAGACTAAACAAAAAGATCAAAATGATGTTTAATAAAATTGAAATTTTCTAACTACCTACTTTAGTCAGACAAGAAAAACGTTTGGTATGAAAGCTGTTTTTAAATCGATTAAGTTTGTTACCAGTGTCTATAATCTAAAAAAGTTATTTCTCCAGGGTAATGATTTAATGATAATTTCTTTACATTATAAAAAGCCATAGTTGGAAATCGATGTTTTGTTTCTATTTTGACCGAGCTCCCGAATTGAAATCTGTGTAACAAAATGAAATACTGTAATAATAAATAGAATTGAATCAATGCTAACCAAGATGTTGCAGGTGCAAAAGGTTTCTACATATATTGGCATGATGTAGTATGATGTAGTATGTAGTATGATGACCTAATGATAAATGATAATGCTTGATGCATAAGTTATTGTAAGTTATCTGTCACATACTGGTTACAGGGGTATGTTAAGTCCATCATCAACTTCATGATGAGATTTATTGGGTTAAAATAAGAAAAACCTTTCCTATGGGGCTGTGTCCTAAAATGCATACTTATATTATGTGTGTACTATTCCTAGGTTATTAGCTGCAACAATGGCCTTCTGCCGGCCCAACATGGCGGAGTGGCAATGCTAATAGTACTCATACACACATATAGGTCAAAGCACTGAATCTCCGATCTTTATACCTGATTTTCATTATTTCAGTTTCATTGGATACAAAATTAAAGTTTACATAAATTTTTATTCTTGCAGTTTTTAAAATATTAAAGCATTTTTAATTTATTTTCATTTTTAAAAACTAAATGACCTTTAAAATTAAAAATTTGATCACGTTGATATTTTTGTCTAAATTGGGATTTACTATTTAAATACTACAACTACTACTATTCTGAGATTTCTGAGATATTAAGTATTTGGTAAAAATACAAAATGGTGGATATCCAGATAATTATGCATTTTAGGACATGCCCGTATAGGAACTATTTTCTTTATTTTAATATAAAAAAACACGTCATGGAGCTTGTTGTCGGACTTAACAGACACCCTGTGTATGAAGCTAAACACTTTACTATTATCATATCACTGTTATACAGGTAATAATTGTATATTATGAGCTATTTGGCATTCAAAGACAAGTATTTAATTGTTATGGTGTATGACACTGATTTTTTATTTAATTTCTTAGAGCCAACAAAGTTAAGCTTTAAAAACTGAAGGTTGCCGGATCAAATACCAGTTGCCATTTTTATCTTGATACTTGATACTTGATACTTGATACTTGATACTTGATTTCTTCATCATTTACCAACATTGTTGGACAGATTGCGTCAAAAATAAAATTTGAAGATTTAAAATATCTACACTAAAACTAGGCTAAGATGGCGGTGTCATAAAGATTCGAAAAGTGGTGTGTCACTTAAATCACTCAATGAGTAGAGGGGCCTATCCACCAAATAGTCCCTTAACCTTTTTTTAAAAATGTTTAGGTCTAGCTCTCACACTTCCAGAGGGAGCCCATTAAAGAGCCTGCTTGCGAAATAGGGGTAACCCCTCTGGGTCCAGGTAAGGCGGCAGCGGGGCAGGTCGAGGTTTCGGCCATGTCTTGTCCCATAGGAATGTTGCTCCTCACGCCTGGGTAGCTGTCCTTCATTTTCTTTCAGCATCACAAGGCTGCTCAATATATACTGGCTGTGCACAGTTAACACCCCGAGGTCTTTAAATAGGGGCCTGCAGTGGTCCAGATAGCCCGCAGAGGTGATAATTCTCACCGCCTTTTTCTGGAGCAGCAGAATGTCATGCGCCGCTGGTGAGTGGCCCCAGAGGGTAATGCCGTAGCTGATATGGCTATGGAAGAGGGCGTAGTACACTGTGACCAAATAGGATCTGGGAATGACCAGCGCAAGCTTCCTAAGTAGGTACAGTACGCGAGAGAGTTTAACGCATACCTGACTTATGTGATACCTCCAGCTTAGAGTGCGGTCAATCCAGAAACCCAGCAACTTCACAGGCTCGTCGTCCAGATGGTCGGATCTAAGGGTGCACAACACTGACTGGGTTTTATCCTCGTTTACCTTGAGGTGGTTTAGATTGAACCAATTGATTGCATCAGCCAGTAGGTCGCTTGCCGCAACACGCAACGGGCCAAGGTTCTTCCCACGAGTGATAAGCGTGGAGTCGTCTGCAAAAAGCAACGCGCTGCGGTTTAGTGCAAGATCGTTGATCACTATGGTGAACAGTAGGGGACCAAGGACAGAGCCCTGTGGGACGCCGTGCCGGACATGCAGTTCTCTTGAGGACGCGCCAGCAAGGGAAACCACCTGTCTTCTGTTTCCAAGGTAAGAGGTGATTGTCTGGAGGACAACACCACCCACTCCATACTTCTTGAGCTTAGATATAATAATGGCATGGGAGACAACGTCGAACGCCTTGCTCAAGTCACACATGTTCAGTAAAACAGAATCTCCAGCTTCAAATGCGTCTGTAATTTCCTTGACTAGGCTTGTGAGGGCAGTGGCGGTAGAGCGTCCCTTCCGGAACCCATGTTGGGCATCATACAACAGGTCATTGGACTCAAAATGGTCAACTAGCTGGAATTTAATAACAGACTCTATAACCTTTGAGAAGACAGGTAAGATGGCTATAGGCCTATAGTTGGACAATAGAGAGGGGTCCCCCCTCTTAAAGACTGGAACAACACGGGCAGTCTTCAGTTGCTCAGGAAAACAACCATGCTCCAGGCAAAGGTTGACAACACTAGTGAGTGGGTGAGCTATCGAGTCTATTACAGACTTCAAAAGGGAGCATGAAACCCCGAAAACATCTTGGCTTTTTGAGCCTTTGAAACCTTTCACTAGGTTGGAGATATATTTTGGGTTTACTTTTTTCCAGTGGGTGAGGCTACAAGTGGGTGTTACATCCTGTAGGGTGTCAGCAGGATCAGCCTGCAAGAGAGGCAAACCAGCAATAATCTTTGCAGCAATATCTGAGAAATACTCGTTAAACTCATCCGGAGAAGCCGAAGTTGCAGTCATAGACCTGGGAGTTCTGTGTATCATCGGTTTATCAAGAAACGATGGTTCCTAACAACAGGTCGACGTTAGGTAGTAAGTAACAAGACCGGGGCTTGGACCACTTCCTATCAAAACGTAAAAAATATTGAAAATATTACAAAAATAAAGTGTTTGAAGAAAATAATAGTGTAAGTTTTATTTTTTTAGATTCGGAATCACTTATTTTTAATCATGACATAAAATATAAAAGATTTCCCTGCATATTAAATTAAATTAATGAATATTATTTCGAGAATGTTTAAGCTAACATTTCTTAATTCATGCCTCTGGTCAAACATAATATCGCAGAAAAAGGAAACTCCATAAAGTGGATCAGCTGAGCTGAGGGCCGTGTGCAAAAGTTTCCCTCGCCAGGGCGGTCTTCTCACACATTAACAACCCTCGCTCGTCCAGTAAACACCGCGGGACGGGCGTAAACCTCATTATTTTATACGTCATGAGGAGATAAACTTTAAACTGAGTTTACAGTCTCGCCTGTTACATTAAAGTAAGTAAGATAAGAGTAAATGTGTTTTGGTGTGCACGTGGAAGCTTAGTAGCTTGGGGTTAGAGATTTTCAGGTACTGTCTGATAACGTCAAGATACATTTTGTTTATAAAGCGTTCAAATAATTAGATAACTAATTGCTATAATTAATTTTGTAGTAAATTTTGTATCCTAATGAAACCAATCAACCAATACCTGACAAGTTATACTGCGTTCGTAAACTAAGGGTTGCCAGTAAGGGTCGTCACGTGACCATTATGACCAACTATTAATTTCTTATCACCGACAGGTCAAAATGTTTAACCCTTCTATAAGACCAGGTTTGAATAGTTTTCACAAATAAAATCTTAAATATATCAATAAAAAAGACTCATTTTTAAACACAACACAAAGCCGTAAAATACAAATTCAATCATAAATTTATGCAACACGACCAAGTTACAGGACTACGTAATCACAATGACAGTAAACCCTCATACGGGATAGCACACCTGGCGTTTGTATTCTGTCAGATGAGATATTTGACCAGTTGGCACCACTGAACCTTGTGTTTTGATTGCCTTTGATGTTTTATGTCATGCGTCACTGATGTTGCTCTATCGACTATCACTCGCAAGCTGTAATGTTAATGCAGGGCTGCAGGGTTGTTGCCAAATTGGGATTAAAAGCAGATCTACGAGTTACATTATTACTTTTACAATTATTGTCAAAATATCAAGATCCCTTTTGATTATTAGTTTGTTTATAATATAAATAGTAATTTATTTTAATATTAAACAATAGTTAAGCTCAACCAATATTTGAAATATTTGAATGTAAAAATCATATTATAAATATAAATATAAATATTATTACATAATTAAATAATATTATATAAATATTATGAATAAATATTATTACATGTTTGATAGTTTGTGAATTATTATCCCTCCCATACTAGTAATTACTTAATTTATAGGGAAGGTCATTATGATAAGTAACAGTGGTTCCAACAGCTTGTAAATTGTAGTGATTCACGACAAATAAAGTACATTTACGAACGACCACAGTATGTAACAGTTAAACCATTTTTTACATATTATAATATTCATCTAAATATCTAATTCAATATGCCTACACAGTTATATTGTAAGTGAGAATGTATCTGTAAAATTAATAGGTATAGAGCTGCCATAATAACGAGCACATAAATTTCAAAATGTATTTTTATCTTTTGGGAATCCTAAAATATTGAAAACCATCATCGACACAGGCCCCCGACCGGGCGAGGTTCCATTAAGGATCAATCTGTGTCCTGTATTGTCGTTATTGAATTTCCGATTCCTTACAGATGGAACTTCCGACCTCGTGAAATGTTTCAACATTTTTGCTATGGACCGTGCAATATTTAGTAATTACAGCGGTACATTCCATCACAGTGTGCTCGGTATACTCGGGTATACTCAGCATAACGGTGGAGAAATTTACAATAATATTCTGCATTGTTAGTAAACCTGTAAATCGAAGTCGATCGATTTAAAAAAGTAAAAAATTAAAACTCAAATTTAGGTAACTTTCCTTTAGTACAGTAATAAGTACTTTAGTACCTTTAGTTCAATAATTATTGGAAAGTAATTTATCATAAAAGTATTTTTATATTTGGAATTTAAGTGGTTAACTATTTATACGTATTTTCTCAAGAACCCACACTTTTATATAAATATAAATATTATTACATAATTAAATAATATTATATAAATATTATGAATAAATATTATTACATGTTTGATAGTTTGTGAATTATTATCCCTCCCATACTAGTAATTACTTAATTTATAGGGAAGGTCATTATGATAAGTAACAGTGGTTCCAACAGCTTGTAAATTGTAGTGATTCACGACAAATAAAGTACATTTACGAACGACCACAGTATGTAACAGTTAAACCATTTTTTACATATTATAATATTCATCTAAATATCTAATTCAATATGCCTACACAGTTATATTGTAAGTGAGAATGTGTCTGTAAAATTAATAGGTATATAGCTGCCATAATAACGAGCACATAAATTTCAAAATGTATTTTTATCTTTTGGGAATCCTAAAATATTGAAAACCATCATCGACACAGGCCCCCGACCGGGCGAAGTTCCATTAAGGATCAATCTGTGTCCTGTATTGTCGTTATTGAATTTCCGATTCCTTACAGATGGAACTTCCGACCTCGTGAAATGTTTCAACATTTTTGCTATGGACCGTGCAATATTTAGTAATTACAGCGGTACATTCCATCACAGGGCGCTCAGTATGCTCGGGTATACTCAGCATAACGGTGGAGAAATTTACAATAATATTCTGCATTGTTAGTAAACCTGTTAAAAAAGTAAAAAATTAAAACTCAAATTTAGGTAACTTTCCTTTAGTACAGTAATAAGTACTTTAGTACCTTTAGTTCAATAATTATTGGAAAGTAATTTATCATAAAAGTATTTTTATATTTGGAATTTAAGTGGTTAACTATTTATACGTATTTTCTCAAGAACCCACACTTTTAAAGCAGAACGTCTTCGTGTTGGCTTCCTTCACATGTTCTAGGACATTAGGTTGGTCATGATTTTGACAACTTAATAAAATAGTTGTTGATGAAACACTGTAAATAGTTCAACATAGTAAATAGCTAGTGTGTAAAGTTCTTGTTGTATAAAAAGAGTACAAGAATATATGCTTCAATGAAATTTAAAGTACTTCACGACATCCAAACTTGTGAAAATCGTTTTGTAGAATAATTAAATGTTACGGAGAGGAAAGAAATTCCTCAGAATATATTTTTCAGATTTAGAAAACGTGACATTTACCATCAAAATATAGATTTGGTAACGTATTGTAATAGCCTATGTAAACATCTACGTTACTTTGAAACGTAATATGCCGGGAGAAACGTAGGAACCAGTCAAACAGTCTTGCGTTACCGAACCTTGTCGTAAATACTGGATAAGTACCCGGTCGTGGCGTAAAAGATTCTACGCTCATAGCTGCGTCTTCATTGCAGTATATTAATTAGTCTGTCATAAAATATTTACAATTTAGTGAAAACCCATAGACAAAAATTGGTGTTAAGGTAAAGAGAGGCGATTTATTGCGTTTTACTTTTGATTCGTTTACTCTAATGCGACCACGTAAAAACTTTACAATATAATAATATTTAAAGTATTCCTTAGTCAAATAATCTTCTGCCCAATTGGAATAACTGAATAATGTTGTCACTATGATAATTATTTAGACATAAATGCAAAATTTCTTTTATAAATTAAATTGGAAACGTTTTTCCTACTACAATTTCTAAACTACTTGTAATAATTTCTAAAACTTTTTACTGCATCAAATGATACATCTGTAAAAATTGTTTACTAATTACAGCTTGTGAAACTGCCAGACCCATTCATCATACTTCCTCGCAACCCACAATATCTGCTTTCGAAGGACTAAATTGATTCCATCATTTATGAATGAAATTTAAAAAATATGTTTACCTCGTAGACATTTCTTAATCTAAATATTAAATTAACAAAGTATAAGTAAAAGGTTAAAAGTGCTCTAAAAATTGTTTAAAACATAAAAACATATATGGCAATTACTTATTAGAATAATCTTTTACACAGTTGGAATGACGGAATATTGGTGAAGGAGTAGTCTCTGTAATTATTTAGACAAATGCAAAATATCCTTTAATTTTGAAAACTTTTTCCTAAATACGAGAATTATTTCTAAATCTTTTGCTGCATCCAATGATATATCCGTAAAATTTAAATATTTATACAAGTATTTTGTATACCGTACTGGGTTTCTTTTTTACGGGTAGTAAAATAAGTTTCCTTATTTTCTGAGATTCATATCAGTATTATTGTTGTAAATAACCCGTGATAAACTGGAAAAGTGAAATCCCTTTTATTTATATAAATGATAAAACTGGCTTTACTCTATATTATTACTTATTTTAGAAAGAATATATGATTTAAGATATTGCTATGAAAGATGTAGAGGTGGGGCTGGGGAATGAGGAAATGGTGCTCAGTAGCAGGCGCGTCCGTTTACTGCCCTCAAACTTGTTGATGAAAACAACTTTCTTACTTCACTGAGCATCTAAATACACCCATCAAACTTTTTCAAGATAACAAATGAATTATATATAACCAAACATTATAAAGCATGGAGAACCATCATTGATAGTAACGTAAACAATTATAACGTAGTTTTGTCATTTTGTGAAGAATTAATTAACAATAACTTAAATTTATTAGTAGGGCCTACACCTCTCAGCATTTTTTACCCGTGCGAAGAACGGGTACGTTGGCTAGTACTTCAATATTAGCAATATTAGTGAAACATGATTTGGTAACATATGGCTACCATCCTACCATCCATCAGCATAACTATCCGGTTATATGTGTACATTCATTCATCTCGACTTTAGAAAAACTGTTCTACAGAAATTCTTTTACTTCAGCAATCTGTAATTTCCAATTCCAAAATAATTTCTAAATAGGTCCCATAAATGAGAAAACTCCGGATTTTTTAAACTCTACTGTAGTTTTAAATCGAAAAACTAACATTGGACCTATGGAGATTTAAATAAAAATAAAAAAATATCAAAATAACCAACGATTATAACCAAAATATATTTTCTTGACGTTGATTAAATTCAATGATATACGTATGAATCACAATGACATATGGATTTAAAACAAGTGTAAGAAACTAAATTTACTTCCTTTATGAGTATGTATAAAGTTCCATCTATATAAGGTTATGTGTAAATTTAAACTATTTTTGGACACAGTTTATGCTTCTAAAAACACTAGGTTCCCTGATAGTTAACTATACCAAAAACTGTCTATGGGCTATGGGATAACGATCTATGGAATCTAATCTATAGGTAAACCACGTTGACTATGATGCAATGATTAAAAATTACGATACTCTTTCGCACAAATTGTTAAACATTTTACAGATAGTACTTAAATATCTACAACAGCCTGTAACTGGCCAATAGCCGTATGGGGCTTGACTTGTGAAGTTGCGAATGTGATAAGATGGTCCTGCAGGTCGGGCTCATCGACCCCTCGCCCAACGCCTGGTCTCGAGTGGCGTAAAGCCATATTGATAAGCGAGCGGTAAATGCTGTGTGTGGCTTCTGATTTATGAAAGTTTACTTAAATATGCAATATCATATGTCACCTTTAAGATATAAAGTAATACATTTTGACCAAATTGAATTTTACAGCCGAACGCAAGCCGAGGTCCTTCAAACGAGCTATGAGAATCACTTAAGACCCGTGTGATGAACGTTTTGCCATATGGCTCACTTTTAATTAGCTAACTACTTTACGAAACTAATATTTTAAAATATTTACCCTTCTATGATTGTTTACATAAAGCCGTCCATCTTATTTTTACTATTATAACTTAAGTTTTTCGGTTATAGTTTTTATGGCCATGTTTGTTTAGAGTAACTTGATGGTTTCAACTAACGCATACCTAACAATTAAACCAAAAGTAATCAGGTTTTAAAGTAATCGGGTTTTTAACAAAACTGATAACTCCTTGATGTACTCATTTTCATATGTTAAGTAAATTTTAACAAACAGAAATTATGACCTAATCTGATTGTTCTCCATTAAGGCGATAGAACTATTTTAGATCTGAAAAGTATTAATTTATTGAAACACATTATGACTTAAAAGTTTTTTTATGTTAAAATGTATTTTAGTAAAAACATTTTGCTAAGTAAACTTATTTTTAATGATAATAATAATATTATGAAAATAATAAATAATGATGATAATAATAATAATATAACATAACGACCCAAGCCTAGGGCGTTAATTAAAAGTTATTCAAGTTCTCTGATAGCTGTACAAGTAGTTGTGATAAACTAACATTATAATATAAGAGTATACCAAAAACGTATTGATAATGACCCCGCCCTTGGGCAGTGTCCAAGCTCCACGACAACAATCGACCTTGAAGGATTTTGTCGAAATTGACTTACAGTAGTAACATTCAGTTTAATGCATTATTTAACTAACACATATGATAAGTTGGTAATTTTAATTGCAATATATCATAATTAACAGCTCATGTGTATAATATTATTAACTGTTAGATATAGGTCATATTATTAGCTACATAAATAACATACGGTAAAAAGTTTCTTCAAATTTATTTGTTATTATTAATTATTTGTTAATTATTATTAATTGTAAATTATTGATTTTCCCATTCTCCATAAATAACATGGGAAAAGAGTATGCAGTTTAGGTGCTATGATAAACACATACACTATGATTTTTAAGCATAAATTAATGGATCTCAATCCTATGAGGCTAAATACAAAGTTTCATCCAAAAATATATGGTAATAAGTGAAATATTAATTTTTCATCATCCTCCATAATACTAGCGTACGTAAAAATATACAACGTACTATGTTACTACCTTGGTAATCATTGCCCGCCTAAACTACCTGTTCCGATTGACTGACACATCAGGATTACGAACTCATCCCAGTAAAAATGTAGGAATACACATTTGTACAAAGAAAGTAGTATGGTCCTGGGATTAGGTATTGCCATCAGATGTAAGGTAATAGCTTCTTCCCCATGGGAAATTTGCAAAAAAATAATATATTGAAGCTATATCCGTTTGTAAATGTAATACTTCTTCTTACACTGTAATATAATTCAAATTCAAAATTATGATTTTAGAATTAATATAATTCTAGAAATTCATTAATATGCATTTAACACAAAATCAATGCGGGTATTTGTATATTCCGTATGATATATCGATTATTATGATTAGTGGAGTAAACTATGAAACATTTACTTATAATTTTTCAATTAGTTTATATTATTTATTACTTAGTGGAACCTTTATAGGTGAAATAAAAATTCCGTAAAATGAATATTTTTGTGAAATTTTAAGAAGATTACCTGGCGGAGCGAAGGAAATGTGGCGAGAGAACGAATAGCCAGCATTACGGATATTAAACTCGCTGAATAGTGTTGAAATTGGCGTTTGCACTTCGTCCGGCTTCTTTCAAAGACTCTCTTCTCCCCTTTCTGGGCTCGTACCTCTCCCTCTCCCCCCTCCTTCATGGCAACAAGCGACTACACAGATTCTCTCTCAGAACCCCAACATTCAACATTCGCGACTCACTTTCAAACCTCGTCTCATATATTTTGATCGAGGAATGTTATAAATAGAACTTATACATAAGGGTATTTTTTAAAGTTTCATCGTTATTATTTATAGCAACGGAAACATGTTTTTACCATTTACCAGTATACAATTACGTTAATTGTAGTACTTTAAGGATTTTTAAGCAAATTAATGATTTTTAATTACTAAAACACCCGCGTTTTCGGAAAGACATTAATTTAGTAATGACGCTTTTATACCGCACTTCATCCAGTTAAAATCAATGACAATGTTACTGAAACTAATTTATACATATCAGTACTGGCGTGTGTAATAAAACAATAACATCAGGGTTTAGAGCAAAACCTCAATCTATATAAAACGTGGTGAGGGCGGATTAAAGGATTAAAGTTATTACCGTCCGCAGAAGTTATTGCAGTCGGACGGGAAACGCTTCAAAGCGAGGCGACCACGTAATTTATTATATTGGACGTAAGCTGTATGTCTAACGTTATATCTTTAATACCATTTGTCTTCTGCTACATCATTTGTCGAAACCAGCTGCAGTTCAGTTTTGTACGTGAACGTTTTTGTGAAGACTCCACAAATTAAATCTAAAGTGTACTTCAAACTTTCATTTCAATTTTATTAGTGTCTGTTTCTAGAGTCTTAAAATAATATGAAAATAACATGTTTAGGAATTATCGCTTTAACTTTATAATTTTTAATTTATTTTCTTTGGACATGATAAAAAGTCTCTGGTGACATTGTTCCACTTTATTTACACTTAGTAAAATAAATATATAATGGTGATTGAAATAACTGACAGTTCTTGATACAACGCATCACTCTAGTGAAGATATCAAGTGTCTTAAGACTTAATAACTAAGCCATTTGGTTACTTAAGAAGTTGTCACCAAGGCGACGTGTTGAACAGTTAAAAATACTGTTCAACTGTACCTACTATTGTTCAATGTTCATTATAGTTATCCAGAGACAAATTTAAAAGAATGAAAATAACATGTAAATGTTTATTTTTTAAAACAAATAACAAACAGAGAATAAACGAGAAAGAATGGCCGCCTGTCATCCAGATTCAAAGAAATAATCGTTTTGCAACGCTGAAAAGACAATAATTAAGAGGGTTTTGTAAGGGATTCTCCGGCCGTTGTTACGAGAGGTTTTCTTTGCAAAACAGATATTTTAACAGGCTACAATTGGCTTAGCAGGGTTTTACTTTCTAATTTCGAAAGCTATATTTTTTACATTTAAACTAATTATGAAATGTCCATTACTAGATGTACTTTTATTTAAAAAAAATTGTTCAAAATAAATCATAGTTTTGAACCTGATCCCAAAATAGGGATTTTCTAGCAATTCTAAATATTTGAATGGAAGCCTTTTCAAGTCATACTTCATTTTGAAGACCTTTTTAGAAGGAAATTAATGATGGAAAATAGGTCTTTGTATCAAGTCAGGAGAACTTTTGCATTTAAGTGATATGTTTTTGAAATAAGCCTTGAAAAGTTTGGATAGGTTAAAGATAGGTTAAAGAGGATTAAAGATGAGGAAGTTCGATGAGGATGCAAGTATACTGCGACGGGTTTTTTTTTAATAAAGTGGCTCTATTTTGTATGGCTCATTAGACGCATGACTATCCAAGACTAAAAACCTAAAAAACATACATAGTTTTAATTTTGTAATATTTAGTTTTAGGTAAATTTGTTCGTGAAAATATATCGTTACAAAACCTGTGACAAATCAGTTCCTGCGACCCGCCCGGAGGCATTCATTAAAACATACACGACCTCTTGACTCCTCACTAATTCTCTGATTGTCAGTTTCAATCAGATTTGGACAGTCATCAGATAGATTTTAGTTTGAATCAGAGAAATATATACTGTCCTTTTAAATATTCAGTTAACAAGCATTCGTTAATCAACAAAATTATTTGAGTTTTATGATGCTGTTTGTTAAACTCTTTTGAACTAACTCCATGCTATTTATAAATGATTTATTTTTGAGATTTTCTTTCCTTTTAGCGAATTTCCCATAGGGAAGAAGCTATTACCGTAGGTCTCATGGCGAGACTTAAGCCCGGGACCATGTTATTTTTTCTTCTTTAGGTGCCCAGAGTCCAAAAACAATAGTCGTTAAAATTTATATATATATATATATATATATATATATATATATATATGTGTGTGTGTGTGTGTGTGTGTGTGTGTGTGTGTGTGTGTGTCTGTTAGCACGATAACTCTCGTAAAAATGGTCCGATCAAGACCAAATTTGGTAGAGACGTATATTCCTACAAATGCTCGGACGAGTTCGTAAACCAGACATATAGGCCAATGGGAACGAGTAGTTTGGGGGGTTTTGTACCCCAAATCAGGTTTTTTGCGTTTCTCACATGTTATTTTTAAAAATTTCTAATTTTATATTTCACAATTAGAATCAGCTTAAAAAACTACACAATTAAGTTCCTTAAAGTTTTTCTCTATCTCCAACGGTTACCGAGATATTAAAAAATCTAAACACAGTACGTTGTATTGTGGGGCTCCAATGTTAATCTTATGGAGGATAGGGAAAAATAATATTTCCCATATTAATCAATATTTTTGGATAAAACTTGATATTTAGCTTCATGTGGTTGAGGTCTATCCATTTATGCTTAAAAATCATAGTTTATGTGTTAATCATGGCAGCAAACCTGTATACTCTTTTCCCATATTAATCATATAGTGAATAGACAAACTCCTTTATTTATGGACAGATGTTGATGAAAGTTGATATAAATGCTAAAAAAATTAATTGTTTACGCTAGAAACACCTACTTTCAGCATTCCTCACAGCAGCAAACCTGCATGAGAGTAGGCAAATAATACTCATATTTATTGACAGATAATGATCAAACTAGTCATACATTATTATTATTATGTTATTGATTTGGAAATTCGCTGAGTACGCAGGTCTGCTGCGACGGGAGTATTTGATTTTCTTCTTTTTTAAGGGATTCACTATCCCTTAAAAAGACGCTACACTTCCAGGCTAAAAGCAATAATTTTCTGATAGGACTGAATAATAAACGCAAACTTAACCACGTGTAATCTCACGTATTGTAGTTAAGTTATATTTATATATCCCATTAAAGCCGTTACTACTAAATTGGTAATTATTTTAAGTTTTTGTAGTTGGTCTGGACTCAATGTCATTAGATAGACCATAGTTTCCCAATGAAAAATGTTGTCAGTGAAATGGTTCTTTATTTACAATATTAATTATGAAATCAGTTAGATTTGAACTTAAAACGTAATCATTTGGAAATTATTTTATCAAGATACTTGCTTACAAACAAATTTCAAGTAGATTTGTAGTAAAACGTTTAATTTTAAAGCTTGATTTTCGTTCATGGAACTTCCCAACAGTTTTTTTGCCGAACTGCCTAAACCAAAAAATAAATTATTATCACATATGTAATATCCATTAATATTTCATTTATTATTAACTATATATAACATGTTTGATTTTACATTTGCAAACGGTCTTAATCCAAATAAGAGAATTAAAACCACGAGCCACACTATTCAGATCCGTTTTTAATAGAACCACTGTTGCTTTTTAGGAATATATGAGTCCTATTTCCCTATATTTCCTTATTTACTCCCGCATATCAATTTCCTAATTCAAAAACAATTACTGAATTTGGAGGTCGAAAAACACTGATGAGTTGATTCGAGCGACATTAAACAGATCTGAGTTGCATTATCTGCCTATGTTTACTTGCGTATAGATAAAAATTATAATCAACAGAAATTTGAATCGTTTAATCGTATAACAAATATGCTACGCCCAATCCTGTTCTAGTTGCTCTTCCCTAACCATTATTCTGCTTAAACTAGTGAATTTAACGCTCATAAAATTTGAGGCTTCCGACCAACCAGTTTCAGTTTAGAAGTAATAATTCCCATTTTCCATTAAAATCGATATAAATACTGTTTTGAGATATGAATTAAAAAATCCACAATAAATAGGAATAAACAGGTAAGTGTTGAGATAGCTTCGCCAGCGAGGCCTCGAGGATTGTCAGGGGGGGTGGGGAGGGGGGTCGAGGACGTGAGTTCTCTCATGGCTGTAAACTGCTCGTAAAATCCTTAAAGGTTATACTACTTCTTGTTTATACCCATTTACTTAGATTTATTTGATACGTCTTATAGAAAAATAAAAAACACATCCATCCAATTACGAACTTTTGTGCAAATCTTTCTTTTTATTTTCTTTGTGAAGCCCCCTGCTATGGAGTAAGCCCGTTCATGTGTGGGCGAACACAATGGGATTTGAAAAGAAGCGTCAGAAAATGTCGCAGAGATCAAACGCAAATTCAAGTCCCAACCTTCGTAGCTAATAACCTCAAAGGCGAGCTGCCACACCGTGCTGCATTTCTTGACAGTTAATACAACATTAAGGAAATGTTTTACTTTCAAAATAATTAACTTCAGTGAAACCAGATTGTATGAGATTCCTTACCAGTGAAGTTGATGATCATTTTATTTTATTTTTCTACAAAAAACTCAAGCTTACGCACATATCATGGCTAGGTCTTAGTAGGCCTTTTCCTAATTAAAAAATATATATTTGACAGTTTATGTACAAATTCATTATAAAATCCTTTTATTATTGAATATTATATAAAAACTATAGTATATTTTCACAAAATAAACTATTTAACTAGATGTTTTACAATATTTGAATCTTTTTATTCCTATGTGTGTCTTAATAGTAAATTAGTTTTAGCTGCCAAAGAATATTAGAAAACATGAAAACTCCTTCATTAAATTACAATATACAATCATTTAGTCAAATTTAATTTTTAATCACTAATCTTAATTTCATTATTCTTTATTTTATACTCTATTCTAGTGAATATGTTTAGAGTATGAGTTACGAGTTAATTAGCATATTTAGGCCTAATACATGCGTGCTTAGATATTGCAAGGAATTTGATGTTGACATACTTAAATCTTAAACAAAAATATTGGAATAAATATTTATTGAAAAAAATATTTCAAATAATGAGCAAGAAGAAGAAAATGATATAGAATAAATGAGCAAGATGTCATTAGTTTTAATGCCAGTGTAAATATTGCAAATACGAGTATAGCACTCTTATAGTAATTTATAAAAAAGTAATTTTGGGATAGTTGAACTGACTTTAAGTGTCGTTGTAGTCCGTAATAATAATACACAAGATAAATATAAAACTACCGAATATTTTAACTAATGAAGAACGCGCTTATCTGCAATTAGTAAATTACTCTTTGGTCCTGGGGCGCTGAAAAGATCACTTCAAACCTCGCATTTGCAGCTGCTTCAATATTCTAACGATTCATTAGCCTTGCAGTATTTTTACAACGTGCCCCAAGTATTTTACAGCATCGATCTGTGTATTTATTTCAAACCTCTAACTCTAACAGTATTATTTTACATAGCTATGCTAATAGGAAATTATCTTTATTGGAAGTTTATAGGTACTAATTAAAATTACCTCAGTCGCAACAGACCTGCATCCTCAGCGAGATTGAGTATAATATTAGACAAATTATTCAGTGCCTGGTGACCAAGCGTTCTTTTAATTTTTTAAATACATTTACATAGTTTAATCAAGAATTAAAAAGAACGTTATGTATTAAATGGTTGCATAAACGATTATTAACTAATTTGTACAAACAAGTAAAGGTAGTAAACGCCCGGAGACTGATGCCGAATGTCCTATTAGATATCCAAAGTGTTACCAATCTTGCCACACCGACGTGATCCACGGAACTTGTTTATGTTAAGTTAACTGGCTTTGGTAAATTCATATAAAACAATATCAAATCACATCGAATTATGAAAACATATTAATGTGGTTTTCACAGTTTTTTATTACTATTATTTCAGTATTTCACAGTGATATTAACAGTCTTTAGTTAATACAGGTTTTGTTCTAATTGGTTTAATTTTACTTTCATCAGATTATATATGAAGCATTTCATTTCTTCATGGAAAATTATTGTGTTTTCTTCCCTGTGGGAGATCTAAAGATAATGTATTCAATTCCTCTAAACAAGAATTTCTTTATTCTATTCTTCCTTAAAACCATATGATGCCACTAAGCGTATGACGTCAATAAGCATATGTCGTTTCATACCGTTTCAAATTTTGGTTTGACGGATTGCTAACACCCCCCTCCAGAGATAGACATATCCATTTCAAAAACATAATCTTCTGGGGAAACTAATTGGGATATACTTTTTTCGAGGTTATTTTCTGACATACGATTAAGATAAATCCTTTATTCTGAACTAAAATGGTGTTTTAAAACCTTTTAATAATCTAGTAAAGTCAGTGACCAATTTTTTAGCCAATTGCTCCAAAATTATCCCATCAACAGACATTCTTTTTATTGAATTAATCCAAATAGATTCACAAATACAAGTATTTAGGAAGATTTATATGAACCAAACCTTTGTACACGAGTAGTCTTATTAAAGGACATACACGTGCAGGTTTACGAAAACTCAAAATTACAAGGATTCATATATTTATAGATACAGTTTCTAACGAACGGTTTTTTGGATCTAGGGACCCCAAAACTAAAAAAGTCGTTCCTCACCTTAGGCCACGACACGAAGACTACAGGATGGGTCTCATTTCTTATAAAAATGTAGTGAAAAATTACGAAGTAGCATTTTCAGACCCCACCGATGAGTGTAACTGGAGATTTAGTCTCAAAAGCACCGTTAGACACTTGTTGCTGTATCGATCGGACGCAACCCCCCCCCTGTAACCAACCACTCCTCACAACCCCCCCCCCACACACACACTTGCCCACGTTTACTACTCACACCGTACGTTTTCAGACCGTACAACTCCATCAAATCAACTCTAGTTGTTATTTGATGAAAACTATACACTTCTAAATAACTTTTCCCTGCTTTACTATGGAGTGGTTCTTGTTTTAAACCTCAACTGCCTACCATCTTTACCTACTTTACGATGCAATTGAATACAGGCAAATACTGCAGGTCTACAGTTTGTTCAGAAGTTATTGTGTAATGAAGGATAAGCGTTCAATTATTAAAGAACAAATTTTCACATAGCTTATTAGTGATTTTTTCAGTCATTTAATAAGAACCTTTTAGTATTGTTTCCATTATGTTATTTTTTAGTCAAAACTCAATTCCTTGAATGCCCTTTTACGAATCAATTTTAAAGATAAAAAGTAAAAATCTCTAAAAAATTCAAGACAAAACGTGCTAAATTATCCTCATTACTTTAGGCTGCAAGATATCAGATTTCTGGGCCTCATCGGCTCCGTTTTAAAGATTTCTAAAGTAAATCTACCGTTTCAACAAGCAATGGAAACAATGTTCTAAATTATATTTTATAATTTTCTAATTAAAATTGTTGCCGTGCCAGATTCGCTGCATAACCATTGCAAAGTAACATGGGCCATTCCAACGGTCAGCTTCCTTTTCGAGTGTTTTCGGTGGTTATTTTAACAAAATATAACTTAAAAGACCCTCAAAATGTAAACGGTCGAAACTATTTTGTCTCATTTTAAAATTAAAATATCTCAATTATATGTAAAATAGCTATAGGTATGAATAAATTGGATGATAGTAACATTTTTTGCTCTCGGGTAAAAGAGTGTAGTGACCTAAAAAACCTTGGAGGAGGACAAAGGTGGGGAGGTATGGTTTCAGTTGGTGCGTAGGATTGTATCCAGAGTGGAGACAAACAGATCTAACACTACCGACTTCTCTACTGTTAATAACATAAGTTTCACTGCTCTTAAGAAGCTGTTAACATTAAAAAATGTTTTGAAAAATATTAATTTCCCATTGATTATCATCACAGCTCATCCCAACGAAAGTTTTATTCGAAGTAGTTTATAGCTTTTGTATAACTCTAACCAAGAATTATATATATATATATATATATATATATATATATATATATATATGTATATAACACACATAAATGTATTACACGCATTTTTTGATCTTTTGTAGCTACATAATGAATTATTTATCAATTTAATGAGTACTATTTAAAAAAAAGTTTTTATATACCTAATTTGCAATTAAAATATTAGTGTTATTCCCATACATATTTTAATGTGGGTGGTGTCTTTGTTTTTTGGAAAGATAAAATAATAAATTAAATTCAAGGTTGTTTTTTCGTCTGTTGATAATTCCTTCCAATAACCAATTTTTAGGACTACCCTATCTTATTAATTGACAATTTTGGACTTAAAATTATGACTATGAACCAATAATGTATACAACTGAATAGTATATTTTATTATGTGTAAAATACACACTGAAATTTATTTTATTCTAGTGGACAAGTTGTTTACTGATTTACAAACCCTTGTATGGAATGACAAATGGAGCAAGTCAAAAAATAAGTAGACAATAAAACCAACTACAACACAAACTAAACGAACAAAAACACATCAAGTTTAATTAATCATATATTTATTTTTTGATAGATTGTTTTATTGTTATACTGTACGGTTTCGTTATTTTTATATTATCAATAAAATAATAACATTTAGAATAATACAAGTAAATAGATCTAGACTAACCTTATATTAGTAACTGACCAAAGTGCCCGTTCTTTACGGGTGAAAAATGCTGAGAGGTGCATTGATACATTTAAATTATTGTTAATTAATTTTTTATTGTCAAAAAAATGACAAAACACGAGTGTTTCGAATTAATAATTCGATCACTAGTTTTAATCCAGTAGTTTATTTGTAATAATAAACTTTCTTTCTTCTTCTTGCGAACTGTCAAAATGCAGATGTTCACATAAAAAAATGTAAACATTACAACAAGGGACTGTCACGGCAGCTCTTTCTTCTTCTTCCAGAACAGTCAAATTTTAGCGTTCACAGCTGTTGACATTCAAGTAATTTTATGTTTTCATTCTTTGAAGATGTAAACATTGAAAGTTAGGACGTTCACAGGGCGTAGCCCGAGGGGATGAATATGCCTATGTGTCGCATGAGTTTAAGATATGTAAAACTTCAAACCGGTTGGTTCAGTATTTTTCGTGTTTACTTGCTACAACAAAAAACCCCACAAACTAATATACAGAAACCACCTCTTCTTTATAATGTTGCGGATGAAAGAAAACATTTTTTCAAATAAAAATTAATGTTATAGACAATTTTATGAGTTGGAAAAACCATTCATCTTTTCTAAGCTCATTTTCTAGTATCCCATTTCAAAATAACCACTCCATTTATTTCCATCAAGCTTTAACAAACTAAAATTCTCACCCACATAATTAAAAGTATTACTAAAAATTATTTAAATTAAAAAAGAAATCCAATATCATTTATTAACCATCAAAACGATATTTAAAGATAAAAAACTAACAAGAAAAAACTCACTTACACATTTGAAACAAACACTCTCTTTGAATTAGTCTGAACAAAGTTTTTAAAAGTGTTTGATGACAATATCAAAGGAGGTAAATTCAAAAGAAGGTTCATAGCATACAGCTTTAAATATGTTAATTAAATTTCTATGTAAACCCAAAAACGAAATGTTTCTAAGTAAAACTGGTTAATGTTTTATGAATTAAGATATTAAAAATTACATTTATTGAAATGTAGTACCTGGTGACCGAGCTTTGCTCGGATAGAATACGACATGTATTTTACAAGTTAGTTAGCAAAATTAAAACAAATTTACTGCTCAATGAAAACATTTATGTGGTTTAAATAAAACCGTTTTCATAGACCTTAATTCATATGGAATAGACACTGAATAAAAATACAGTATAGTCCTCGGGTGGGGATCGATCATGCGACCTTGCACACGTGAGATCTGAGATCTGAGCGCTACTAACTGAGCTACGGCGTCGGCCAAGTTCTCGTCGTTGTTTAAGAGTTTTTGACCAACCTCAATTGTTTTAGCTGATCTTATACTGAATTTAAATGTCCATACAGTTGTTATTATTATACTGTGATCAACTGATTTTGATAGAAAAGGAATGAGGCTTGAAAAGCAAAAGGGAAATTTAATTTACACAAGTTAATTTGTTTGTTACAGTAGCTTCAAGCAATAGAATGAATACGTTTTCTTTCAAAACACAAAATATTTTGGAAATACTTTTCTCTGCTTTTATTTCGCACAGTTATGTTACCCTTAAGTTTTTACAAATTGTTTAGTAGCCTGATAATTTTACATTTATTACATACATAAAATAAATATTTATGAAAAACCTCTATTCCCATATTGTTCCCCGCCGTCTTCAATCAAGAACTGTCAAACGGTTATAAACAGCTGTGTTGTTTGTATTGTTTACATTTTATTCTCCATAAGCGTAATGTTAAATTTTTAGATTTTAAACTTAATATTACAAGAAAACACGAATTTTCCTGGACATTAGACCTATCTAGAACTTATTTTCTACTCGGAAATTAGTTATTTCCAAAATTTAAAGAAATTCCTTAGTGCCGTTTTCGAGATCCGTGTGCAAATATATATATATATACAAACCTTGCTCGTATTATAGTATTGGATTCTTTTTATGTGAAACCAATGGGATAAATATCAAATTATCTTCAATATCATCAAACTAATCAGCTTGTCATTAAATAGGCTAAAGGGTTCTGAGCTGTAATACGTACTGAAAAATAATGCCATGCAATACCTATCCAGGGATCTAGGGCATTAACAATGTATGAATAAATAACAGTTTCTAAAAGCTAAGATTAATTGAAAATGTTTATTAATAACTTTTTGATTTTTAACCTTTCCATAAACATACAAATTTTTAATACCAAAGCAAATCAATATAGTGATTTATAACTTGATAGGAAGCTCTATAACATTAGTTCCTATGTACAGAAAAACAGTCCTTCAGTTATTTATTTCAAATTGGCGGGTTACAACATGTTAAATAATAAATTGCAATATGTCAAGATAATACTTCCAAATTTTTCAATGTATGTATTGAAAAATTATATCATATGTTATAGCATTACCATAGATAACATAATTATAGTAGATAATATAATATTAAAAATATTAGTTTCAGCTAATAAATAATAATTCTTAATAATGGCGTATGTTTTTTTAATTATTTTCCACCTGACTATCAAAATAAATCTCATTTTACTTTAGTGGTCTTAAGTCATCGTTTAATAAGCTGGTAAAGTCTTTAATCAGCTGATGTTCTTGTTCCATTGTTGTATTCCAATTAGTGACTACCATTCTTCGTGTATTTAAATCAAGTCAAAATCATTTATTGCCACAACAAAAGAACGTGTATAGTAACGTAAAATTTACATAAAATCTTAGAATCTAATTATTTACATTACTTTTTAAAGACATCAAATGATTCATAAATTCTTGAACCCAAAACACAGATGAGCCACATAACGTGGAGACAATTGTTTTCTTAAAATACTTTACATTGAGACATTTAACACTAGTTTGTAACAAGTTAAAAGTTGTTTTGCCAAATTTACAGAAATTATTAAATGTATATCTTAAAGTTGCACTGCCGGGATCTGAGAAAATTATGCTGCATAATATATTGGTCGTGGAAAGTATTACAGTATGCGTGTGGAAATGCTCTAAATTACTTTTAGTGTACATCTAACAATCTAAAATATATAGTGAATCATCAGTTAGTATTTTTAATTCTTTAAACTGTGGTTTACAATGGGTCTTACTCGGCCTACTGCTAACCTTAGACTACATATTACTTGAACTGCCCTTTTTTGAAAAATAAAAAGTTTTTTAAATCATTTGAGTGTCCGCAGACAGTAATAAAGTAACGAAGATGTCTTAAGACTAACTAAGTAACTAAGATAAATAACATTTAACTAAAACCAATGAACATAGTGCCATTTAATGTTTTTGACCACAGTCAAAGTCATCTGTGAAATAAAAGAAAATTTGTGTCAACTATAACAAATGAACACAGTGCCATTTATTGCATTTGACCCTCTATCAAATGAAAGAAAATGTTTAAATAACAAAATACTTTTATTTTGAGTAATGAATAATTGACAAAAAATGTAATATTTTTGTTAAATGATGGAGAAACAATTACGAAACTGGATCGCAACCGGTTTAAGTAGTGACCAGCTGTTAAAACGATAAAAAACAGAGAATAAAAGGAAAATAAATCAATAATTAAAAATAGTTTTGATATTTCAAAGCCAGGTCTTGAAATAATAAAATTCTTAACTTTGGTAATTAACTTTAAATTAGTACACTAATGTTTACATTGTTTAGTTTAAATTAATATTATTTACTTAATTCCTTAGGTTTTTTACATTTTGTTTACCAAGTCGTAGCCGTTCTCAACACGCATTTTGAATACGACTGGTAAACCTAAGATTTGTAATTACTTTAGTAATTATGTAATTATTTGTAAGTTTCGGATCTGGTTAGGTTTATACGAGTATTTTTATGTTATATGAGTTTTAAAATTAATCCCCGACAAGGAAATTATGGACATATTAATTTAAGCTATGTAACTTTAAACATAATGTTTGATCAAAAATCAATTATTTTCGAAATTAAAAGTTTGTATGTAAAAAATGGTGGATATCGACTAAGATAAGAAAACATCAAAATATTTTACTGTTCCTGAAAATGTTCATTTAATTTTAACCTGTAGAAAGTTGCTATATACAATTAGTCAGAGACACTTGTAACATCCTGAACAATAATTTACATTAATATATGGGTTTTTGTCACTGAAAAGGTAACCTAGCTTCTAAATATGGCACTGGTTAAAGCTATTACCTAATATGAAGAGCCGTTCATCCGGAATGGTCTGCTATTGTCCGTGAATAGCCCTGTAACTGTAACAGTTACAAACAAAGAGTTCCGCAGCGCTGCTTTGACGGGTAAAAATGTACACCTTACACATTCAACACATGATTGTTTAAATCTCTCAATGGTTTGGTTTCTATTATGAAGATTAGGATAAACGTATCCTAATCATTATTTATAAAAAGTTATTTAAACACAATTTACCATCCGAAACCATTCATTAAAGTATCATGGAAATGTTTAATAGGTAATTTATTTCTAGCCTGAATTATTTCGAATTACTTTTTCTAATTTTTATTGATCCATGGCACATAGACATCTAAGTTTAAAACATGTTAAGTTTCAATATAATTCAGAGTGTCTTTAGTTGTACAAAATTAACGAACTGTCGAGAAAAAAATGTATTAATATTTGTGACAGTAAAGCTAATGTGTATTTTTTTAATTGCCCTTTAGTCTTTTGTTGTTTATAATACTTTCAAGAGTCTTCACCGTTCTTAATGTTCCGCTGTAAAGTAAGGATAAAAAGTGTTAAAAATTTTAATTTCTCGGGTTATATAAAGGGATATCTTAAATATTCGAATTACCTTTCCAAAATAGTCTCCCTGATGTTTATTTAACAAAAGGAATGGTTGGAATTTACTACAAAAAATCAATATTTTTAATATAATCATAAAATTTTGCCCGAAATCTTAGCGTGAACACTAAGGGGAGGTTAAGCAGCCTTGCTCCGTTTAAGGGTGATAAACGATCGAACTTTGCCCTTCGGATACCAACTTCCTCAATTAATTAGACGCCCTTCACAATTACGGACCAAGGGCCTTGGTAATTAATCACTATTAGTCAGGTAATGTTGTGCATACTAAATAATGCATTCATACGTTTTACAGTTGTTCTCCTTCTTATACTAGACTTTATTTTTTGTTATGTGTTATACAGCTTTGTACAAATCTATAAAATAAGCTTTACCAGAAATAAGCAATAAAGGAGGGCAGTTTGGCCGGCTGGCTAGCCCGGAAATGGAGCGGAGACGAATATTTTATAGTAAACATTTTTACCTTTATTTGCTTGTAGATCTAAAAATATTCTTTATTCTTCCTAAAAAGCAAATAAATCTACAGGCAAATAAAGGTAAACAAATATTTTTAAAAAGGTCTAAAAAACTGGAATTCATAAAATATTGAATATTTTATATTCTGTATGATTTGCATTCATAAATGAATATATTTATATCTTCATACATTATATATTCTAATAAAATTTATTATACTATATTATTTGTCTTATATATTACGTTATGTTTTAAGTACACTGCGGTTAAGTTGGTGTGGAGTAGTGTGGCTACAGTAGGCGTTTTTCAAAGTTGCAAAGAGTAAAACGGTTAAGAGAAAACGGATTGAATATTGACAACAAACAAAGTTTGTGGTATTGTGTTTGTATCAACTCACTGAAAATGTTTTCAATTATAGTTTTAAAATATAAAAATATTATTAGGATTCCTGTGAAGTTTTTAGTAGAATTATTTTCTATTTTCATTCAAATAAAAACATAAGTACGATAAAAAATACACAAACAAATAAATATTACCACTGAAATTGCGAAAACGAGTTCTCTTTCAAACTTGCACTCTTATTTCATGAATGTCCTACTTTTGCAGAGCTTATAACTCTGTATTTTTTTATAAATTTAAACTATGTATACATAAATATTTATAATTATTTTTTATTGATACAAAAATATAATGTTTCAAATATATTTTTCCAATATTTCCGATGAAATATACTGGGACAGAGCTTCACCATACACGAATGTTCTATCTGTATTTAAAATAATCAATATATTTTTAATTACCCTAAACATATACTCAAGGATTTATTCATAACCAAGAAGTTTAAAAATAATATTTTTGTTCAATTTGTTGAGTGGCTTAATTGACTTAATGTATGACTTTAATACGTGAGTATGATTTATGAGGTGGCTAGTTAAAGTAAGAATATGGAAAGTTTTAGTGTCCTAGCTCTTATATCACATAAAAAAGTGACATTCAGTTAACGATACAAAAGAAAGGAGCTTGGACTCCCCTGAAATAAAATCACTTTTTACAAGGACCGCAAACAAAATTAATTTCATACTTTATCTAAAGAGATTTATCATTATTAAAAATAAATAAATAATTTGCAGAAGATTATTGTACAAATTATTTTACATGTCACATAAAATACGAAACCATGTCTACCTAGTTCATGCTCATCATGTTCGTAAAGAATATAAGATTTTAAACATTTCTCATATATAATGTCACTTTTAATCTAAAAGTTATGATAGAAAAATGTAGACAAGAAATTTAATTATTTATAACAACCCCCTAGCAGCTGATCTGCATACTAAGATAATTAACATTGATTTCGGGATTATTTGTGATCATTCAAACTAAAGTTAATCATAGGTTAAATAAGGACGTTAATATGCAATTAATTTACTATGCATTTGAGTAACATAAGAACGGAGCAGGTTTGCACGAGGTATTAAATAGTTTAAATAGTTCAACATACAGTTGTAAATCTTATTTAGATGAGGCTATATACGAAAACGTTATTACAAAATTTCGATCAAAAATATGTTAAAAAATATTCATATTCAAAATAATAAGCACGTTACGTTCCCAAATATGATTCAAGTTCTTGTACCACGTAAGACACGGTGGATGGAGAAAACATACCCTAATATGACCCATAAAAGTTTATCGCCGCAGTAAAACCACTTTAGGGGCGTGATCCTGAAATGTCGATATTGCGGTATTAACCAATTATTTTATTCCCACATTTATCCTTTATCTTCATGTAGAAAACATTTTAAACTGATTTGTATCATCAATAAATTTTAAATATTATAAAAATTAAAACATGTAAAACATTTTTCTAATTACTCACGGAAGAATAAAGAAAAATTACATAACGCAATAAATATACTTCTTTGATGTACTGAATTTTAGTTTTGACAATTCATGACTTTTCATGTGAATGGGAGTCTTCCATAAATACAAGTAAAGCCTCCTGAACGTGTCCATCGCCATTTTATTTCTTTACTTGTGTTTAATGCGTAACACCTGTGGCACAGTACTGACGAAGTATACACACGCTACTCCGGTACCTGGGAATAAGTTGTTCTGAACTCTAGAAAACTGTCGCTTACTTGCAGTTGAAAGGAACAACACCAATAAACGCAAATATTGATGCAGGTTCTCTCGGTTGGCAACAAAGCAACAGCCAGTTTGTTTTTGGTTTTGACACAACAAATAAGCATAGAAAACTTTACATTTCAATATCAGTATTTGTTGAATTGTTTTATATTACCAGAGTAATCTGGTTGAACTTGTTAAATGGTTCCATATATTTATAAATTAAACCCATAGCCAACTTTTGAAAAGCAATAAAACTGTTTTCAATCTTATCTTAACAAATAATCTGTTGCCTTAGATAAATTATTAACAAGGCATCATTTTTACCTTAATACGAGCAGGAACCTTACTATGAGAAAATCTTCTGCCAAGCATTAGGCGTTTGCCTGGTTAACCTATTTAGAATTTTATTTTTCTCATGATGTGAATTTAATATTTGTGACTAAAATGAAAACATTCATTGCCTCTTTCTCTTAAAAGTTTTGCCTTCACTATGTTGTTGATATTCTAAGCTAAAAAAATATGTAATTATCTCACTACAGTTGCTTTCACTGAAATGGTATGATTTGTTTTTACCAAATCAGATTTACTAAATTTTGCATTTTACTTATTGACGGAATCAATTAATTCCAATTTGTGTTATTACAAATTTTTTAAATAATAATAAAACAATAAAATAATTTAAATATTAGTAAATGATAAAACTAAGAGTTTAAAGTAACGATAATTAATTCCATTAATTCTCGTATTATGGGAAAACAATAACTTTTTGTTAGAAAAGATTAATAGATTGGTAATACTGTGGAATGCTCAACGTTAACGTTGATGAAGAAAGCCTAACTCTGACCAGACCAGTAGTTCATACTGCGTACTCAGATTCAGCCGTAAAAATGTATTTACTTCTCTTTGGAAAATCACTTGGATTTTAGATCATGGACATGTCTAAAGGGAACGTTTTCAGTTCCTCCAAACAGCTGTCTTTATATAGCCTTATGAAGTCGTTTCCGTAACAAATTTTGGTCAGATGGATCACCAATACAACTCCCCCCCCCAGGAGCTAAGACATATCCATGTCAAAAGGATAATTAAGTTGGTGGTCTTAAACGGACTTAACCTTCCAATGTGAGTTTCATCTATAACTCTTAGTTCACGTCATATAAACTATATGTGTGAACTACATTTGAAAGGCAATACTATATTTATCAAATATAATTTTAGCTAAGAATGTAAAACAATGAATTACTCAAACTAAAAGTTAGTCATATAATATTTAATGTGCGGAAGTGTGAATCGCCTGTTTCTGCTGTTTTGGCGCCCAACCAAGCGTAGTTGTGTCAATGTTTGTGGTTCCATGTTTTCTTGAATATAAGTGAAAGACTTTAGTATAAAATCTGACTCAAACGAATTTATCAGGTTTTTAAAAATTAAGTTAAATTACTTTTTCCGGAGAAGAATAGTCCTTGATAGAAACATAGATTTCATTTAATACTCTTGTCGTACCAATGAAGAATTTTTGAAATTTTTTTGTTTGTTACTATATTTTATATAACGCCAAACGTTGGCTTGATATTCATGTGGGCAGTGTTTAAAAAGATTATTTCAGTTACTTTCTTTTTCATTGTGTAAACCTAATTTAATAAAAAAATCAAACATGGAGGTTTCGTCCCTTTTTTAAGGAAAAAGGCCCTTAATGATGAAAATCTTCCACTTCAATCCATGTTTGTGTTTGTACACAAACACAAGTAGCTTTATACTTTATTGTTAAAGTATAAAGATAGGCCTACGCATTTGGATTATTTATTTATCTTCTTTTTTACATCCCAGCTTTCAGAAAATTTATGTTAAATACAAAATAACACCGTATCACCAAACCTGCAAACTAAGCAAATTTCAATTAATTTAGCAGTATATTGTGACTATTCAAACTGAGCCTTATCATTTGCTCAATAAGGAAGTTGTATATAAATAAATAAATAATAGTATTTTACATATTCTGCATACGTATAGCATGGGCAAAGATTAAGTAGCTTTGTCACCACGAACAACTATAAATTTTTAATTTTTCAGCTTATAAGATCTTAACTTAAGAAGCTGTAATTAAAAATTTATTTGAATATTTAAAATAATAAGTGATATCCAAATTTAAATATTTTTCTATAAAATAAATATTGAAGCTCCTAAAGACAACGTACTATGTTAACCAGTTTTATATCTCAGTAATCGTTTGACATAGAGCGAAGTTTTAAGATTTTTGTTTTTTGAGGAAAAACGCATTTTGGGATTTTTAAAAACATTTACAAAACGCAAACAAGGGATTTTTGTATCCTTAACTCCTAATCCTCAAAAATATACTAAACCAATGGCCTAGTTTTTTAACTTCCTTTACAATTTAACCCATAGTACTGTACTAAACACTTTCTTCAAAACTTCCCTCGATGAAACTATGTTTACAAGAGTTACATTATTTACACCTACGTACCTCAAAACATAAAGAATGCCATCATCCTCGACTTAAGTCAAATCATGCGGAATAGTTATCACGGGTTCAGCTTCTTCTCTTTGAAAAATTTGCTAAAAATATCACAAATAAGGTGAAACTTAATGCGGAGCATCATAAATAAATTAAGCTTAGAGATATCATATTTTTCATTAATAGTGTAATAAACAAAAAAATACCTTTTACGTATTTGACATTTTTAAGATAAAGCGTAAATATTCTAGGTTGTAAATGTGTAATGTATGTTAAGGATATTATTCAGTTTATAAAATAAATAACAGTTTTTCTTCAAACATATTTATCACGGGTGATGTGTTTGAGGAAATAAATGTGTTGGCAGAGTACACCGTTTTGGGGCTTATCGGGGCTAGCAGGTTGCCAAAGACTCAATAACTTCCTTTAGATAAATAATATTCACTATAAAAAGGGCTATGAGGAAAGGTTCCTCCAACAGAATGCGGAACATCAACTTTTAGAGTTTTTATCGTTCCTTGAAAAAGCAGTAACAAGTGAAAAAAACTATTTATACATACCGATAAATAAGAAAGATGCAAAAAGAACATATTTAAATAAAATAATCCCAAAGGAAATAATTTCTCGGCTCCAGGTTTATAAGGGAAAGTTTATTGCTCTGATTTGAACATTTCAAACTTTGTTTTTACTTGAAACAAACTATATTGAGTTACTGTACCTTAATATCTAAAATCTTCTGTTAGAGTGTGTGTAATTAAACTCCTTCTAAACGGCTGGACCGATTCTGATGATTTTTTTGTGTATTCAAGGGGTTTTATGAATGTAGTATTAAAAAATTAACATCTGTAATTAAATAGATTGAAAGTTTCTTGAAACTGTCATTTGTAAACAAACAAATTTTTGACATGGATATGTGTTAGCTCTGGGGGGGTGTTGGTGATTTTTAAGATGAAAAACATGTAACAGGTTTCCATAGAAACTACTTGAACTATTGTATTGAATATTAAATATAAAAGAATTATAACAGCTGTTTAGATAAACTTAAAATATTCCTTTTAGACATATCCATGATCTAACCTATTTCCCACAGGGAAGTAAATACAAATATTTGTATTGTAATGTTATCATTGTTGATTTGGGCTAGTAGCTTATTCTACCTTACAATTATCTACAAGTTAAGCCTGTCTGCGGAGATCACAACTTTTATAGTAAAAATATGCGTGTATTCGTTCAATATATTTTATTATACGGTGTATTTTGATAAACCCTTATAATAAAAGCATCCATTAATTTTACAAAAACTGCCACTATAAACGTTTTACAGTCTTGCCACACCACAGTGTAGGCTATGTTTCGAAATTACCCTACTTTATATCAGAATAGTAAACAGATCGTGTATGACACGGGTGGCAGCGACCATAGCCATAAAGGTGTCAGCCTATAAACATAAAGTCAACGTTCAGCTCTACCTCTATAATAAATATATTTGGCCGCCGATCCACCAGTGTTGACGGCAAAACATCATTGTTATTATTTCTCTTGTTTTATTGTAGGCCTACAGTTATCCGGTTGAAATAGTGAATATAAGCCCTGATATTTGTTATTGAGAAAAAATATTTATCCAACCATTGGTTGTACATTGTTCAACGCACAACATCGAAACATTTCGTCCAACTGATTTACTGGGGAATTAAACTATATTTTGTTAACACTTTATTTTAATATTATTTCATTTTACCTCAATATTTTTTAAACTCTTGTGTAACATTAATGATACGATATTTGTAGCTGCTGAAAGTCAATAATCTCACTGAGCACTCTCAGACAACGCACTGTGTCTACCTTACAGACGTTAAATTTATCTTTCATCTGGAACCGTTACTCGTAGATTTATGTTTCAAAATATAACTCGTTAAGTTTCAAGGCGGTGCTGAAAGTCAGTATTTTTTGTAATAATTGTTGTGTTGCCAGAAAATTTGAAAAAATAGCTTTTGAACCAGTAGTTTTACAGACATACGGATGGCATCATATTATTTGGAACCTCAAAAGCTATAATTTCAAACTAACCCTAACTTGTTTGAGCTGATTTTAAGTGACTTGTATTTTTCACGATTTTTAGGGTTGAAAATCCTTCAAAATAAAAAATGGAAAGAAATAATAAAATATCCTGGAGATTTAGCCAGTAACATTTTCCATAAACATTACTTTCTCCATATACTATGTAGGGATAATGGGAGGAAGTAAAAATGTGACGAGTACTCTATCAGATTCGTTATAAAGAAAGTGTGAAAATACAAATTATGTAGCTGATCGTGTAAAACTATTATTAATTCACTACAATATTGATATATTCAAAAATATTGATATATTTTTTTAATGGTGAATCATCCTGCTTTATCTTGATACCATATAGAATGTCATTACTTGTGATGAAACAACGTTTAATAACAAATAATATCTGGTCTCAAGCTCATGGATTTACCCTCCAATGCCCTTATCCTTGTAGGCGAGACCCAAAATATATTTCCACGTCCCACTTTCACTAAGTTTTATTATAATTCGTTCCACTCATTATGAAATAATTTAAACGGAATATAATTTTTAATTAAAAATTTATTCGATACTAGCCAAAGTACCCGCCCTTCGCACGGGTTAAAAAGGCTGAAAGGTGTAGGCTCTACTGATACATTTAAGTTATTGTTAATTAATTCTTCATTGTTTACAAAATGACAAAACACGAATGTCTACAACATTTCAAAGTAACATCTGTCAAATATTGGGAGAGGATAAGGATTAATGCAATAGAGACCGTCGTCGGAAAAAACTTAAAATCTTCCATTCCACTATTTCAAATAATTCTCTAATTTCGATCCAGCAGTTAATCTGAAAAAACAACTTTATTTCTTCTTCTTCCCGAACTGTCAAAATGTAAAGTAAATGGATGTTGACATTAAAAACTGTAAACATTGAATCTCAGGGTATTTACAGCAACCATGTCTTCTGCTTCTCGAACTGTCAAATTTTAGTGTTCACAGCTGTTGACATTCAAGTAATTTTATGTTTTCATTCTCTAAAAATGTAAACATTGAAACTTAGGACGTTCACAGGGCGTAGCCCGATGTGTTGCATGAGTTTAAGATCTACCTTTGTGTAAAATTTCAAACCGGTCGGTTCAGTATTTTTCGCATTTACTTGCCACAACAAACCCATAAACAAACCCACAAACAAACATACAGAAACCACCTCTTCTTTATAATATTATAGATTTTATACTAATTTCAAAATAAATTATTACACTCAACCACGCAGTGTTATAATTTTTTTAACAAAAATTGAGGGGAAATTGTCTGAAATGAAAATTGTGAAAATGTTGGAGATTTTTAAATGCAATATTTCGCAATTTGTCAAACTTTTTAATTGATTTGTTTAAATCTAAACAGATTCACTAAGTACTGCGCAGTGCAGCTGGAGGAAAATTAAAAAGAAATATAAGAGTAAAAGGTTTGTTGTATGTTTATGTCTTTCTACGAGTCTTCTCGTATCAAGTACAGTATGTCTTCTTATAAAATATATGTGTATTTTAAGATGATAAAAGCCTTGGTAATCATGATTAATATCATCATATTCAAATGTTCATAAAATTAGTTTAATCACTTGTTTCTTTTCTTATATTAAATATTAAGCCTTGGTAATCATGATTAATATCATCATATTCAAATGTTCATAAAATTAGTTTAATCACTTGTTTCTTTTCTTATATTAAATATAAATATAACAGTATAATTGTGTTTTTAAAATTTTAAAAACACAATTATACTGTTTAATATAATTCACGATTACAAATAATGGTTAATCGATACAATAATTAATCCGCAAATTACACAGACATCCACGCAAAGTCCAAATATACAAACTAACAGTAGGTCCTATAAAGATCAAAGATGAATGGAGCACTTTAGAACCGGTTCATCTTGATTATAAGACACAAACAGCTGCGACCCATGAATGAAGCTAGAAGTGAAACGATAAACTGGCGAATTGAGGCGAGTGTAAAAGTGAGAGAAGAGGAGTTTTAGCTCGAGCAAAGCCGTGAGTGGACTGAAGCGCTCTCCAGCGGAGGGTCTTGACTCTTCATCTCACAACAAATACATTACCGGTACTATTGTAACTGCAACACACGACGAGTTAGCAACAAAATAAAGCATTCAGCTTTAAATTCGCTCACATTTGTATCCATCGCTTTAAATCTCATTGAAAAATATTTTTTTCAAAAATATATACTATACAATATACTCTTAAATAAGTAGTTAAATGAAAGTTTAATTTAATTTCTGGAAATGGATAACGTACTTAACCTATATTTTTGTAAATTACCAAAATATTCACGACTACTGTAGTAATTATATATTTCACAGCAAAAAATGTTAATTAAATATTCAATTTAAATACTTTAAAACTTACTACTGTATATTCGTGAAAGTATTTGAGTGCAACATCTACTTTACAACACACAATTTTTAATGTATAATAAATTAAATTTGAGGAATAACGTAATCAAATAGCGTAAAATTCATCAGAGCTTTTTAATTATTGAGTTCATATTCGATACGCTGATAATAACGTCCTAGTTTCCTTAATTTATTTTCAAGCGTGATTCAATAAATTCCCTCTCCCATTAAATATTTACAACTTAATAAATCTATTAGGATGGTAAAAAGCAAAGTACTCGTATAGAAATAAATATATGATAGCAAGTCCCTATAACAAGGAAGAGAAATGAAATATATATACACTGAGATACGATAAAAGCGCAATAAGCAGGCTTATAGTCTCTGGAAGGAAGCGACGTCGTTGAAAAATCGTACGTGATATTTTCCACAACAAAGGATGGTGTTCAAAGAAGCCATGTCGTTTAGGGGTTCTCCTAGGACTTTATCACGTTTCCAACACTGTAAATGTTATAGTCAATCTATGTTCACTATTTTTATATTTGGCCATAAAGAATAATTGTACACTGTAATTTAAAAATTAAACGATACTATTATAACAGAAATGTGTATGAGATTATAAATAATTTTCTCATGGACAGTTTTGAATTTAAACATTTATAAATTATTATTAAACTATATTTACAGTTTATTTGCCATCACAAAGTTTACTAACTTATTTGCAGAAAAACAAAACCAAATTTCTATTAAGGATCTTAACAGATATAATGATTTAAAATTACATAAAAATATATTCAAAGTTATTTGCAGGATATTTCCAGGTTTAGGGGAGTAGATGTAACTATTTTTAAAAATAGCTTACCGTGAACAGCTTAGCCAAAGATGTTTATTTCAAATATTACAGCTTAAAGGTATATTCAGTTGTGTACAGATAGTACACATTTCATAACCATCAAGATTTTTTTATTGGGTTTTGTTGGATGATGTAACTCTACACTGTATACCAAGTTTCATGGAAAGCGGTTGAGAAATAAGAAAGAAATGTATTATTCAAAATTCTCCATAAGAATAACATTGGACACTCTCAGACAACGTACTGCGTCTACCACGGAACGTAACTTAAACCTATCTTTAGTCGTAGACTAATGATTCAAGATACCAATTTCTTCCGTTTTTAATCCAGTTTTAATAGGGATAGCCAAATTATTTTATAAATTTTTTTTATTTTATAACTATTTTTTATATTTAAAAACCCATTTAACTTTTAAACCCCAACATTTAGAGAAATGCGTTTTGTGTCATTTTGTTTCTCTCATAAAGGACTAGAAGTCATACAATTTTTATAAAAACCGTTAGAGCCATGTTTGAGAAATTTTTATTTTACTCGTATTTTGGGGGTTTTTGGGGCAAAATACCTTTAAAAATAAACAATTCAAAATACTCCGAGATACCGTGGATTTTTACCCCTTTATTTATTTCATGAAAATTCGACCAACAGTCTTGTCTCTAGGCTTCAGCACATCCCCAATCAAGTTCAATAAAATACTAAGATATCCACGAAAAACTAAAATTGAAAAATTTGGACAATTTGGACATATTGTATAGGGAGGGAAATTAAAAACAAAATGAACAAAGTTTTTTCAATTACTTTCTTGCTATTTGCATGTCGATTTTAGTTCATAAAACAATAACACACAAGTTTGTATAGTATATATATATATATATATACCCCCCTTCCCGTTTCCATTAATATTACCAGAGCTATTGTATTGATTTTTTGGTTTTAATAACAGCTGTTTAGATGAACTGAAAACATTCCCTTTCGACATATCCATGATCTAACATATTTCTCACGGGGAAGTAAATACAAATGGCTCATTAATGATTTGTGGCTGCAAAATTTTTAACTTGTTGTTTTAAATTAATTAGAATAACAATTGGATAGAATCATACACTAAATTTTCCCAAATTCCCCTAATATGTTTGAGGAGGGAAAATTTTAGTTTCTCTCATAATTGTATTCTTGCATTCCGTAGGGGAACTACGAACAAAAAATTAAAAATGTTTCTAGAACCTAGCCCCTTTGGTTAGTTTCTAGAAAAAATTAGGTTTTTGCAATTTATTGAAAGAAACAAAGTATATTTTAAGCTATGTTCACTTTAATATTTTTGTCATAATATGGCCTATAGCATTATTGCTGTTTAAATCCAATCCGTATTATGAATTAAATATGGTAAAGCCATTTATAATATGTAACCAATAACAGATAGGGTACTACCTACAAACTCATTATTTAATTAAACTGTTAAAAAAAGACAGCCATCTGGAGTAAATTTTATGTAAACTATCACAGATGATAAAGGATTTACATGAGAACTAAAAATACCTCTCATCTAGATCCAGGCCCTCAGACTGTGACAAAAGAATCTCGTTACAACATACCTTTGTTTTTGTTTTCAAAAGCACTTTTTCAAGTTATTGTCGTGAGAGCAGAGCAAACTCTAAACTACGATTTACCTTCTTCCTCTCTATCATCATAAATGTGAAATCTTTCTTCATTTCATCTATTCCGCAAGTGAACTTTTATTACTATATAGACCAGTCAACTGTACAGTTTTCTTTGTGTTTTTGCAAGGGTTATTAACACACACGATTACAATTTTTACACAATAATGTGCCAATAAATCATAAAAAGTATCCCTTGCGTGTTGAAGTACATAGCTATAAGATATCAAAATATTCCTTATTAACTTTATTAATATATTAACATGAACATATTGGATCTTTGGATCCACGTCCCTGTTTTAAATTTATTTAAAACCCATTCTAGCCTAGTGTTACCACATGGACACGGGTTAAATGCTTGTTTTAATAGACTGGGATTTTCAGATGAAAGACGATAGTGTTGGCTAACCTAGCAGGAACACTAGACAGTTGGCTGCAACCTCTGAAAACACATTTTACTTTGAAGTTATGTTTTATTGTTGTCTGGTTGCATCATAAATTTTTACTCCATTTGTGAACCAGGAAACCAAGATTACTCGTTCAGATTAATTATTTTGGGACACTTAGTATTATTTCCTAACATTTATATTGCATATAATGTTTACTAGAATTGCCTATTACTGTTATCTAAATACAGTATAACAATGTTTGTTTAATTTCGTGTGTTACCATCAATGTTACCATAACCTTAGAACAGTACACTAATACAACTAATAATTTAGTTGTGTTGGTTATATATTATGGTTTTTTTCACATGTAAGTCTAAGAAAACACTCAAAGAAACCATATACACATGCGTCAGACTTCAGATCAACTCCGTATCTGAATTCATTTCGAGGCCCGATAACGTTAAATAAATTACAGAGTTATTAGTATTCGCGGGGAAAATAGTGCTGGCCAATATTTGACATGGATTATTGATGTCACGTTTCGTGTCATGTTTCCAAATACCTGGCTTTGAAGAAGTTCCGGGACATTGCATCCAAATCTAGACTTGAGAAGAGAGTTTGTACAAACATACTGCATATTACAAGATATGGAGAACCTTCCAAAGGACTTGGAAGACCAATTAACTAAAAAAAATCCGATCGCGGAATAGAGTTTTGGGTGATATTCGGTATGATGGTTTGCACCACCACGTTGTCAGCACCCTTAAAAAGAAGCGAAGGGGCTGTGCTGGCGATAGGTGCTTGGTAGTATTCCACAATGTGTAATACCAATGTGTAATTTTGGACTGTGCATCAACTGCTTTGCAATCTTTCATTTTACATTCAGTCAACTAGGTGTTTTATACATTTTTAATACTATACTATATATTTTTTACTTTATTTTGTAATTAAATGATCACTTAGCATTGTATACGATCATTTTTAGGGAATTTCCCTTAGGGAAGAAGCTATTACCGTAGGTCTCATGGTGAGACTTAAGCCCGGGACCATGTTATTTTTTCTTCTTTAGGTGCCCAGAGTCCAAAAACAATAGTCGTTAAAATTTATATATATATATATATATATATATATATATGTATGTATATATGTATATATATGTGTCTGTGAACACGATAACTCTCGTAAAAATGGTCCAATCAAGACCAAATTTGGTAGAGACGTGTATTCCTACAAATGCTCGGACGAGTTCGTAAACCAGACATATCGGTCAATGAGAACGGGTAGTTTAGGAGGGTTTTGTACCCCAAAATGGTTTTTTTTGCGTTTTTCACATGTAATTTTAAAAAATTTCTAATTTTATATTTCACCATTAGAATCAGCTTAAAAAACTACACAATTAAGTTCCTTAAAGTTTTTCTCTATATCCAATGGTTACCGAGATATTAAAAAATCTAAACACAGTACGTTGTATTGTGGGGCTCCAATGTTAATCTTATGGAGGATTAAAAAAAATAATTTTTCACTTATTATCTAATATTTTTGGATGAAACTTGATATTTAGCTTCATGTGGTTGAGATCTATCCATGTATGCTTAAAAATCATAGTTTATGTGTTTATCATGGCAGCAAACCTGCATACTCTTTTCCCATAATAATCATATAGGGAATAGGCAAACTCCTTTATTTATGGACAGATGTTAATGATAGTAAATTATTTATGGTAGAAATGCCTAATTTCAGTGTTCCTCACAGCAGCAAACCTGCACACTCTATCCCATGTTGATCTTATGGAGAATAGGCAAATAATTCTCATGTTTATAGACAGATTTGTTTAAAACTTGTCATATATTATTATTATAATATTATTTATTTGGAAATTCGTTGAGTACGCAGGTCTGCTGCGACGGGGGTATTTTAATTTCACTCATTAACTATATAGACTATAATACCCCGTCTTCATGGCAGTGTATTGACCTAGCGGTACCATATGGTCACGTGGTTTTACAGAAAATACATAGACTTTATAAAATAAATAAATGTATATTACCTTATCTAGAACACTAATAAACATAAAAGCAGCTGATTTCCCCATAAATAAAAAAATATTTGGGATAAAATGGGTTTTAATACCAATACATGTATTAATAGAAGTTAAACTTTGATCGACTGGAATGGTGTTTGCCTCAAAGTCTCAAATTTTAAACCGAGGCTTTTCTGCTTCCTAATATGATCCAGACAGGTAAGCCAATGTTTGTGTTTTAGCGATGCTCAAACACACTTCTCATAATGCAGCATCAAAAACCGACGTCTCAAGACCACAGAAGATCTTTCTCCTTGCCACCAGTCCTTTTTAGCTTAGAGCAACCGTCAAGGAGCTGTTGCAAAGTCTACGCTTTTGGTAATTACAAATAATTTCTATTGAGAAAGTAGAGTTCCTGATGTAACCGTGCCATTACATATTATTTCATTATATATAACATAGTATATATAATATAACAATAATATTAATATTATATATAATATAGTATACATATAATTTTTGGAGGTGGTGGTAATGCTTATTCACATCCGAAAATTCCGGTAGTGTAGAGCTCGTACGTAGAACTACCCTGTAACCGTTCTGCACATTGGACCTTTGATTATTACTCCACTTGGCTTTCCTCGTTGGTGTTATCATAGTGCTAAAGCCAATCGGTACCAACCTTTACCGTTTCTCAACATACTTTCCTGTGAATTGTTCACGTAAATGAACATGAGAGTGTCAATCCTGATGACACTTGGCTTGCTCAGGCATGCCATCACCCAATAACACATCCATCACAACGCATGTGTCTCCCTCACCCAATATTCCGCTTCGCTGGCTGGACACAATGTGATCAAGACCCTAAGTCTTCGTGAAAAGGTCAAACCTTTAAAGGATCAATTACTTTGTTATTTTGACAACGCTTTAATGCTTCAAAGAGACGTTACTTGCTCTAAAAATATTACTGTTGTCACAACATGATTGTCGAATAGAACAGTTGTTTCACTTTAATATTTATTTTACCGATACTAAGGTATTTGAGCTTAAACTAGTAAATAACAAGATTCTGATAAATGAATTTTATCTATTCGTTTTCTTCAAATCTACACTCTTTTACCTTTTTCTTAGTTCAGTCTGAATTTTATTCAAATAACGACACACTGAACTAAGACAACTGTTTAAGTCATAAAATATTTACACCCAAGTCCTTAAAACTTACTCCTTTAGGATTTAAATTAATCACAAAGATACTCAGAAAGACACGAAATTAAATTTGTTGACCTGGTTTGTAAAACTTAATATTTTATATTAACAAAAACTGATTAAAAAATAATGTCAGTATCTCGTGAAGTATTTTTATTGATTTTATTGACTTTCCTTACTTGTCTTTTAATGATGTCTTAATTGCAAGTAACAATTGTTGTATCCTACGTTCATTGTAGCCCTACCCCGCTAACTTTGTTTGTAAAAATCCATAAGTTAAGACATTGAATCATCTTTAATACTATTTTTATACGCGTGTTTACACAGAATTTGAACCTTTGTGAGTTAGCTGTATACAGTATACACGTAACCTTTTATTTTGCAAGACTCCAACTACCATATTTGTTTGTCTGTTCATTAGTTAAGGAATATCTGATAGTCTTGTTGAGTTGTTAAAACCAAGTAGCAAAGAAAATTCACCTTTATTAACAAAACAAATTACCAAAAATTCATTCATAATAGCTTTAGCAGTTTGCCTGAATGAGGTTGGTAGGCTGTCTCTCGCTGCAAAAGGAGACAGCAATTCCCTAGAAAACTCGAAGTCTTACAAAGTTTAATGTTGCAGGTCAAGAAATGTTTTGTTTATTCGTTGTAGTGTCGCCAGTTTAAAAACCCCCCGTCGCAGTGGACCTTAAACTTGAGATATTTAAACTAATTTCACCTCCATCCCTAGACAAATTTTCAAAAATTTTAAATATAATATAATAATAATATAATAATTATAAATTTATAAATATAATAATTTCATTAATATTTTCTTAATGGATTTTTTAATTAAAATTTATTTTTTATAAGCTACTTAAAATAAAATGGGTTTACAGACTTATTGACATCAGTGAAGACACAGTTACCTGCGCGAGCCCATATTTAAAGCATCGGTTTAAAAACAATATGGTGTATTTATTCACCCAAAGTCAATGTTACAAAAGGACAAATTGTGCACTAATTGAAAGAAAGTAAAAAACTTGTTGGAATTGTTTTTCTCTTCAGTAGTCAGTAAAGATAAATATATCAGAATAACTTTAACAATAGCCTTAAATGTCTCAGTAGCAGCATTTTCCACATTGGTATTCCACTCATGTATAGAATCGCAAGGTGGTGAAGGTGAATGGATGGTGGTGATCCATGTATCAGGTACGTGTAGCATTCAACTTGATGCCCGAATGTATTCTTCGCGTCCAAACGGCATTTCGTCAAATAATACACGAATTTGAGGCACAAATTTGAACAATTACCAGAGTTTTCCACTCATACATCAATGGTTATTAAAAAATCCTAATTAAAATAAGATATATCATTCAGTTCCATTGACGGTTACAGTTTAAATATATAGTATTTGCATCTTATACAGTATATATTATTCGTTTATCTCCTAAAAATTCTAATTCAATGTAATCATATATATAAAAAAAGGAATAAACCGAAGTAAAGAAATTTTTGGAAAGAGCTACCGTAGGCATCGGATACAGGAAAATGTGACAGCTGTTCAAACTGCAGCGTTATACTGGTTTTCTGAGTTGAGTTTAATATTTCCAAAACACACCGTGCTATTAAATAGAGGGTACAATCGAGAACTTTAATCAAATTACCAATTTCAATCTTTAAACCCTGGCGATATTTTATTAAATTAGTAAATTAGTTTATATTTTTACTATTTCACAACAAGACCAACAGAGTGGTTGCAACTGGTATATTTGCACTCAATTGAATAAAAGCTATATAACATACTACATGTCGACGAAGAAGTGTTTACAGCTCTCTGCGTGAGAACCAATCTGCTGAAGGGAGAGGTGACTTACAGGAATCCAAAGTTGTAGATTCGTGAGGTATTTCGGAGAGGATTGTCTCTTTTTCTCACAAACCGACCAGGTAACCCAGTCACGCTGGAATTGGTTCCAGGGGTCGATTGTCGTAGTCGGTAAAACCAAAGAGGAACGGATTAGGAGAGGAGGCACCTTATGGGACTTAGTGAAGACGATAAAATCTCAGGACAAGTGTTGCCATCTGTCGGATCTAGCGGTTAACTAGGCCTCTGTGACGCCGTCAGGTGTGTCATTTGCGACACTAGCGCTATCTGAGGATGGCAGTACCTACTACGTCAATTGGCGGTACGATGTACCGTCTTCATCCTTAACATAGGAGTGCACTATCTACTTTACTATCCGTTCATCTATAGTAAAACGTTCAAAATACGGATGTCGATGGGAACCCACACTATACGTGTGCTCTCGGAATGGTATCACTGTATTGGTCTCATTTATCATCATTCATGGTCCTTCCACAACCCGGGAAAATGGTTTCCTTGAATGGTACATGCGGTCACCACCGGAATTATAATTTGCGATAGATTGTCGGACCTTTCACGTAGGTGACAAATCCAAAACTACTTTGGCGCAACCACTTTTAGTCCTTTTACAATACGGAAAAATCCGCCTTCCAGGTGACTGTTTCCTATACGGTAACATTCGGAACCTCGAATTATTTTATATTTTCGTAAATGTCTTATCGCGTAGACTATAGATCCAAAATGGAATCCGCGCGGATATGCGTCCGGGAGTATGGAGTGGTCCTAATAAAACCTACGATTTCCCTATCCCAAATCCATGCCTACTCTAAACCCAAGATGAGGTATAAGATATAGCGACCTATGGAGCCATAGGATGCCGAATATGCACCGTCAATCTAGGAAGGAGGGGGTAGGTATTAACGGAACGGGTTGTTTGGTGGGTTTACCATAAAATTGGGTATTTAAGTATTTTGTAAGTAGCTTTTAAATAGTTAACGTATTTTTTTACCATTAGAATCAGCTCAAAAAACTACACAACTTAAAAAAACTTTGCCTGTTAAAATAAAGAATTTTTCATTTCATTTCATTTCAACTTATTATTTGATGCTGAAATTCTCTGAGTACGCTGGTCTGCCGTTACGGGGTTATGTAGAACTATTACCTCTAATGCTTTCTATTTGAAATCTTAATTCGAAATAAATGTAAATAAGCTAAATTTTGATTTTAACACATCATGACATCAATGGCCAAACAGTCAGTATAAACCGACAAGGAAAATGCCAAATAATTGGCTGAGTTTCACAAATAGTGGTCTACTTGTTGAGAGAGAAAAACTCCCTTCGTAAAATGTGGACGTATTACATGAAAGGATTCAAAAAAACAAAAAAAAAAAAATCATACAAAATAAAAACAAAAAAAAAAAAAAGAAAAAAAAATCCAAAACAAAAAAAAAAAGAGAAGAATAACAAAAAAACAAAAAAAAAAAAAAAATAAAAAAAAAAAAAAAAAAAACAAAAAAAAAAAAAAAAAACACCCCTACTTGATATTCGGTATTCGGTATGTACGGTTTTCGGTATATTTAATATTCTGTAATCACAGAAAATGATTCGTTAAACAAGTAACTGGCTACTTTTTTGGTGGTATGATTTTTTTCTTATAAATCTTTAAAGAACGAACATGGTAGATATTTGTGCAAAACGAGTAGACTTTTCGACCAATGATACATTTAAGGGACTACGATATTTTTACAAATTTATCGAGGACTGTTTATTGAGCTGATATAATTGCTCCACGAATGGAATAATAGTCAGAACATTAAAGAGAGAGGCTTGTTTTGTTTTTATAGCTTTGTTGGTTTTATGTCTAACATTTTTATTCAGTATTAAAAGTTTTTATTTATATTTAAGTATATACAAATATGTAGCAACAATTTATGTCAGAAACAGAAAGTTTCACTTATTCATAGTTAATAATGATAAATTTTGATTATTTGAAAAGTTTTTTCCACATTTTCGTGAATTTAATTTAATAGAAAAAAACACCGTTAATCATGCCAGGCTAAAGTTACTTAACAATTTTGAATGGTACAAAAATTTAATTTATAAATTGTATGATAGTACAATGAAAATTAGTGTCGTATTCGTATAATTTTTATGTTTTTTGATTAGTTGCAGAGATTGAAGATTAAAAAGGGTTTTAGTTGGTTACTTTATCTGTAGTACATCACGATTAACAACGTTTATATGTAGTTTTGCATTTCTGAATATGTCAAATCTTTGAGTTAGCGTTTAAAAAACTATTTTAGTTTATCTAAGATAATAATAAAAAGATTAAATAGAAGATTTTAGAAATAAATTAAATTTAAAATATAGTCTGCACTAACCATATTGAAATTCATTTCCACTGTTGTACCTTTACACGTATCGACATGGAACTCCAATTAACAATTTCCCACCCGTGTGATATAATTTTTTCACATGATTAAGTATACATCATATTTGTGTAAGTAATATTAACTATCAATTTTTATGTTTTCAATAAATATTTAATAGTTAAATATTTAAAACCTTGATAATATGTGTTCGTCTGACCCAAGAAATTACGCCTTATAAGGTTGACCAGACAGGTGAGGGAGTGAGGGGGTAAAAAATCAAGTTGCGAAGTTTCAAACTCGATTGGGATAACAAACAACTGAAGTTAAGAGACCCGTGTAATTTATCCCTCTAGATAAGAGAGTTTCTTCTTAATTTTATATTTAATATTTTAGATTTTAAATGCATTAGAATAGTTTGTTTAACAATAATTAAAGATAATTTATTTTAGCTGATCGAACTTTTATTGTTTTTCCTAAAGTAAATGGGGTTTAAAACCACATTTACTATTTTACTGTTAAAAAAATAGATTTGAAAAAAAAACATTTCTGTGAACACAATTTAGCATAAGAAAGTTTTCATTTATTGCAATATTAATTTTCATGTTATTAATTGAGTGAACGGGTATAGAGGTAGCTTGCCCCCCCTTAATACAAGGCCTGGTTCGGTCAAGGTCAAATAGTCGCTATTTGTAATTAATTATCGCGTTTAACACAAGCTCATCGTAAATGGATTGTTTCTTATAAAAATGATAAATTTTAACGATGAAAAATGATACATACAAACAAAACTACCACATATTACAGCACCCACTTACGTGCCCCGGTTTGTTTATGAAAAACTTGCGAATGTATCTATCAACATTTTATACATCCACATATGTAACTGGCTGACTAACTGAGGATACAAATTCTACTGGACTTCTAAAAGAGATAGAAACTTGAGATTTAGCACGGAAATACCTTTTCTGATTTGGATTAAATTTGGTATGTATATATTTACTGTATCTCCAGGAGTCTTTTATTTTTTTAATTTTTAGGGTAGTTCACCTCCTAAAACCCTTGAAAACATAACAAATCCAAATTTCTCAAATTTGCTCTAAAGATTTTGATTAAAATTTAGTAGTTTATAGTGTATTAGTGCATAGAGAACTAAATAAAAACACAATAAGCATGTCTGGAAAATAATGGCTCAAAAGTTATGGGCTTTTTAATGTCGAAAAATTCAATTTTTTTTTAATTAATGCGAAAACAATTAAGGTAATGTTTTTGAATACCACTGTTAAAACAGCTTTAAAAATTACACAAATTAGTATTTTAATTTATTCTACGACTAACAGTTAAAGGTAAACGTTTAATTTACCGTCCATAGTTAACATTGTACCCTACCTAAATTGTCTGAGAGAATATATTAGGTTTATTGAAGGTATTCTTTTAAATTTATTTTAGGGACTAAGTATGCCATGTCAGTCCACTGATACCGTTTATTTATTTTCCTTCAGTTCCTCAAAAATAACCTACTATTTGAAATAATTTATAAACTTAAGTTTTAGCTATATATATTGAAAGGTCCTACAATGTCCTATCATGTGCAATGGATCTTTTAAGAACTACAGTTTTTGAGGCCTCCACATGTTAAAGCCGTTCTTTGAAACTGGATATAATTCCCTTATCTATAAAAATATTGTGATAGCATTTTTTGTATGGATACTGATGATCTAGATTAGTTTGTACTATCTCAAGTAATTCTAGTTATTCCAAGTATTCCAGTAAGGCCAGTTATGTTCTATTGAGGTATTATTAGTTCATACTTTTACATCTAATAATTTAAAATATTTTACCACTTTATAGTTTACTTTTGTCAACAAGTCCGACCGGGGACCGTTAAAAATTATCATCGGATTTATATTGCATTAGGAATTAATTTACTCCCTTAATATAAGAACTCTTTTGTCCAAAAATTAATATTTTCTCTGAAATCTATTTATTTGATAAATCCATTCATTATACACAATCATTAACGCGAATATTGGAGATGCATAGTTTTTCGACTAAATCTTATAATCAATAATATAAATTAATGAGCTGCAGTCATTTTTATAACGTTTCATTTCTTATAGTTTATATTAACTCTACTCATAAGCAGTTAGTACCGATTTAATTTCTATGTAAGAATGTATCACAGTGAGTAAATTGGTCTCACAAAATTGGCTCAGAACGCTGGAGAAAATCTCCTCGAAGTCTATAATTATTAGTGAAGCCTTTGTCTTGCGGGTTATCGGTGAAAGGGGACTTAAGGCTTTTGTGCAGTAAGAGCTTCACAGCTTTTATTGCTCTTTTGGTAGCTGTGTATTTCTATACGAGTATATTACATCTATGTACAGGCTATGTCAATCAAAATCACAATAATCTCTCGTTAGTAAGTATGTTAAAATAACCAAATCATTCTTTGAAGGTTAAAATATATTTATGAAATAAGAGGTGACATAATGGTATACATATAGCATACGATAATTTAAAAAAATATAAAAATACATAATTAAAACTAAAAATAAGATTAGGACCACGGGTCACAGGAACGGCGCTGAAACTGAATTTAGTTTTACAACGAAATCAAATCACATGCCTGGCTGGCCAACTGGAACATGTACAAACACCGTTTCAATTTAACACGTTTGATTAACTTGTGTTATTAGATGGGTGTTATTTTAACTAAACTTTACTTGCTCTCACTAAGAAAATCCTTTACGAAGATTTCCTCAGGGTCTATACACCATTTTGTCTGTTATGCTCTACACCTATACGATAGTATAAGGAAAAAGTATTGCTTTTGTCAGAGTTTTCGAACTGAACTTTTTGGTAGATATATCCATTTCAGTTCCCTCAAATCGATAAAAGTAGTGATGCCTGTCTGTTTGTCTGTCCGGGCGCACAAACAGACGTGTGTGCGCGCTCTCGCACGTGTGTGTGTGTGTGTGTGTGTGTGTGTGTGTGTGTGTGTGTGTGTGTGTGTGTGTGTGTGTGTGTGTGGGCGCGCGCGTGTATGGGATGTGTAAAAGCCTAGAATGAGACTATTTGGCCAATTTGCATGAAATTCAGTAAGTAGGTAACAATACACGGTACCTTGGAGCCTTTAATTTTTTATATTATAGTTTTTAGCGTATTTCACCCCTAAAACCCAAAAACACGTAAAATGAACATTTCCCGTAAACATTCTTAAGTTTTTCATTATCTATTATCTATATAATTATTGATTATCTACAGTCCTTTATAAAACAAGCAAAATGACACTCAAAACATCGGGGTTTAAAAGTTATATAAAAGTTAATACATTTTATAAAATAATAATTTTTCTATCACCATTATAACCAGCTGGAAAAACTGAACAAATTAGTATTTTGAATCATTTAGTCCACGGCTAACGGTTCCTTAGAAAAGCTAAATTGTATGTCCGTGGTTAAACGCAATACGTTGTCTGAGAGTGCCCAATGTTATTCATATGGAGTGTATTAAAAACTCAATTTATCCCTTATTTCTAAACTGTTCCAAATGAAACTAAGTGTGCAATGTAAGGTTACATCGCCCGACAAAACCTACGAAAAATTTTGGTATTAACTCGGTGGATCCCCAAAAATTCTAACAATTTAACTTGTTTTTTCTTGTTAGTTTAATATATTTGAAACCATTAACTGTAAGCTATATTTAGATAGCCTTTAAAGTATGATGTAGTTTTTAAATTTAACCAAGCGTTTTTTCCTTAAGGTTTACAAAGGTACCAAACGACTGAAATATGCTTTAGCAAGATTTATTCCTTTGGTGCACCTTTTTTGATGAATGATTATGGTCATGGTTAACTTCACTGGTTATGAATGGTTATCAAATCAAATCAAACAAACTTTATAGAAATATATATATACTATCGTTTCTGTGTAGATCTTAATGTATATGCATAACATACCAAAAAAGGGATTGGAAAGAAGTGGATTGAAGAAATGGAGAGAGAATACAGTAAACACATGAGAGGTGTTTGGAAAGAAAGAAGAAAAATACTAAATACCCCGACTGAAATATGCTTTAGCAAGATTTATTCCTTTGGTGCACCTTTTTTGATGAATGATTATGGTCATGGTTAACTTCACTGGTTATGAATGGTTATCAAATCAAATCAAACAAACTTTATAGAAATATATATATATACTATCGTTTCTGTGTAGATCTTAATGTATATGCATAACATACCAAAAAAGGGATTGGAAAGAAGTGGATTGAAGAAATGGAGAGAGAATACAGTAAACACATGAGAGGTGTTTGGAAAGAAAGAAGAAAAATACTAAATGAACCTGCGTACTCACAAAAAACTTAAAATATATTATAAATCAAATTTCAAAATAAAACATTATAAAAAAAGTTATTATAAAAAATATAAAATGATTTGTTATAAATTTTGCTATTTATATATAATATAATAAGAAAAAAGTTTGTCTTTTTTTTCCATATAAACCAATTATAAAAAAAAAAAAAAATGATATAAAAATAAAAAAAAAAGATAATAGGAAAAAAATTATAAAAATAAAAATATAAAGAATAATAATACAAAAAAAAAAAAAGGTAAAAAAAAAACCAATTCAAATAATAAAAAAAAATTAAATTAAAATAATGAAAAAATAAAAAAAAAATATTGAAATAAAAAAGTTAATATGTAAAAAATTAAAAAAAAAAAAATTAATAAAAGTAAAAAATTAAAAAATTATAACAGAATAAAAAATATCAATAAAAATATTTATAAGAAGAAAAACTTAAAATTAATAAATGAAAAAAAAAAAAAGAAAATATAAAAAAAATAAAAAATGCAAAAATGACGAAAAAAAAAATTATTAAAAGTAAAAGATAATTCAAAAAATTTTGTATTAATAAAAAAAAAAGATATAAAAATAATAATAGATAACAAAGCAAAGAAATAAAAGTTTTGATAACGTCTATGAATGAAAAAAAGTAAAAATAACAAATATAAAAAAAAGTATAATTCTTAATGTTAAATATAGAAAGTATTATTTAAAGCAAAGTTTTAGTAACCTGGAGAGAGAGAAAACTAAAAGGAAGTAATGTATTTTAGCTGCCATGTGAAATTAGAAATTTTAAAAATTACAAGTGAAAAACGCAAAAAACATTTCAATATGGTTACAAAACTAAACTACCCGTTTATTTATGTAAGTTTTATAAATTATAAACTGAATATTTTTTATGAATTATTTTCAATAAAAGAGGAAGTGCAACGGAATATTCTAAATTTGGCTTTCAGAGTTTTTAAATGGGACCGAGGAAAGAGCCTGAGGAACTCACCTTAATCAGTTATTATATCAATTAACTGTAAACCCGTCCTTTGTACGGGTTGTGTGACACAGTTATCAAAAACTATGTTATACAACCCGTAGTTGACATAGTTTTTGATAACTGTGTCACACAACCCGACAAAAACTTATTATTATGAGAAATATAAAAAAATAACACTTTGTTATTTTTAGCTCATCAGTTCGTTATTTTTCATTCCGTTAGTAACATTATATTATAAGAGTAATAAGAATAATGGTTCAATACAGAGCATAATTCTTTCTTTTATTTCTAAAAGTTCATTATCAATGTTAACAAACTAATGATGATTTGTATTTGTAACCTATTTCTGTCGTATCATGAAGAAAACAGTCGTAGATGAAGTGGCAAATCCGATGCAAGGATTGTACAAAGGCTTGATCCTGAAATGACGTTATATGTCGGATTCCCTTTATAAACAAAGCTGTGTTACAACGTGTTATGTCTGGCGTTTAAAGCGTTAACGATACACTGTAACGTGTAACGCCGACACCACGCAGTGTAGGTTTGTGCAGTTGGTTATGAATTATTCTAATATCATCTAGTTTGACTTTTCCAACGTGTCTGTGTTTTCAACCACTTAACGTTTATGGCGGTGGTGAAACTCCTCCGGTTTTCTAAATTTCTGTTGATGTATTGTTGTGTATAGTTATAAATGTTTTGAAAGGTTTCACTTGAAAACATAATTATTTTCATCACCTCCAGAATCGTTGAGTAGTTATAAATAGTAGTCTTGAATAAGACCCGTTGGGAAACTTAACAAGGTAATATTAGAATATACATAAAAAAGTTAGATAACCATTAATGATGACATGAATGTGGATAAGCTCTGGGGGGCTGTTGTAATTCGTGTCACGCAAAAATTGTAACTAAAGAGACGTAATATGGTAATAACAGCTATAGGAACTGAAACATTTTCTATAGACATATCCATGATATAAACTATTTCCCAAAGGGAAGTAATTATTTTTTTCTGTGTATTTTTGTAAATGATACTGTGTGCTTGTTGTGCATTATGTGCCTGTTGTGTTGCAGACAGTAACTTCGTGCTGGGCAACGCACAGGTTCCGACGGTGTACCCGATCGTCTACTGCTCGGATGGCTTCTGCGAGCTCACCGGCTTTGCGCGGGCGCAGATCATGCAGAAGGGCTGCGCCTGCAAGTTCCTGCACGGGCCGGACACCGCCGACGAGCACAAGTTGCAGATCGATAAGGCGCTCGAGTGCAAGACTGAACTCAAGCTCGAGGTTATATTCTACAAGAAAAATGGTAAGACTTCATCACTATGTTTAAAAATAGTCTATCAAATAATATCATCAAAGTTATTTCCATATTATTATATACCTATACAGAGTGAGTTTTATGTCCTGGCAAAGCTGTATATAATATACACGGTCCGAGATGTCAATTTGAGACCTGGGCCTTAAATTATATAATATAACTTGGTTTACTTTTGTAGGTTGTTACAATTGTTTTCCAATTTTGCAAAGGGGGGGGCAACAAGACCATTTTATAAAAACAATCAAAGAGTTTCTTTCGGAGAAATTTGTCTAACATGACAATATGCAACGCAATCAAAAAGTTTTATTTTTTACAGATCAAGCTTGAAACCATACCATATTTCAGCTGTTGTAACATTTCCACCAAGAGCTGCCGTACGTCTGCGATTAATTAAGTGAACAGCAAATGTATCTTAACACTCTTTACACTTTTACAAAGGAGAGCAGTAAAAACCGCTTTAAAGTTATCAAGTGCATTTTGTTGGATAGGCTGAAAGAATTGTTTTTAACAAAATATCGTAGGATATTAGAGTATTCAAAAGAGGTACATATAATCCATAATGTCCTAATTTTAATATCAGAAATGAAATATTTTATGGCATGATGAATATTCCGGTTTATCAATCCAAAAGAAGACAACATAGAAAACATAATTTCCTCTTTGTGGATAATTAATTGTAAACTTTGCGTTCCTCGATGAATCTAACCTAATTTACAAATTATTTACATTTAGCATACATACGTAAAGGACGTTTAGTATACAGTTTCTATAATTAATGGCCCAGATTGTACGACGCGAAAGGTGATATTATATTTGGCGCGGTTCGCGTCAAAGCCATTGTTCCGCATAATAATGAAATTCCGATAACGTTCCAGACACAGATTCCCGCTGCTCCATGCTCCATGCTCCATGCTCCTGCTCCGTGCTCAGAGCTCCTGCTCCGTGCTCAGAGCTCCTCGGAAGCTGCTCCCACCACTCTTTGACATTCACAGTACTTCAAATTCTCTAAGAATCTTAGGCTTGAAAAACCATTAGTAAAAATAGAGATTCAATCCGAGATAAATTTGTTTTTTTTATATCTACATTAAATTTAATATTTATTTACCGTATTACAATATGAAACAGTTTTGTACATTCAGTTTACGGTTCCGAATATTAAATGTATATGTAACCGGAAACGGACATTCTAAAAGTTTTGTTTTAGACTGATATAAAGACTGATAATATTTCCAATGGGGTTATTTTTTTCGTAGATTAGATTATTGAGATGACTACCTACACAGGTAGGTATTTTAAGCCAAATATGAATGAGAATTGGGTGTAAGTAAGATGAGTGTGGCACGATATTGTAGTCTTGTTACTGACTAAGGCTGACATGTTCCTTAGACAGGGTTGTTAATTAATAGCCCAACAGCGAAAGACAACCAAGGGACCTACAGTTGAACGTGGAATCCGAACCACTGCCTTTGAATAACGAACTTGACTAAGACTTAAGAGGATGGTCTTTGCGGATGAATGTAGCACCCAATAGTGTGGACGTTAATCCACACCAGAGAGTATTACATCGTAATTTTTAAAACTATATATAACACTATATACTATATAGGCCTAACAATACATAAATTCAATAATCTAAACTAAAATATCATTTGAAGGAAGGTCATCATTGTATTGAAGTATCTCATTGGTCCTATTAACTTGGAATTTTATTCAGCCTGTGAAAACTATTGTACAGTAAAATTGTACTAATATTAATAATACCCCCGTCGCAGCAGATCTGCGTACTCAGCGAATTTCCAAATCAATAATATAATAATAATAATAAAATATGACAAGTTTTATAAAATTATGTCCATAAAAATGAGAATTATTTGCCTATTCTCCATAAGATTAACATGGGAAAGAGTGTGCAGGTAAGCTGCTGTGAGGAACACTGAAAGTAGTCATTTCTATTCCTATATGATTAATATGGGAAAAGAGTATGCTGGTTTGCTGCCATGATAAACACATAAACTATGATTTTTAAGCATAAAAGGATAAATCTCAACTACATGAAGCTAAATATCAAGTTTCATCAAAAAATATTGATATGGGAAATATTAATTTTTCCCTATCCTCCATATGATTAACATTGGAGCCCCACAATACGTACGTGTTTAGATTGTTTAATATCTCGGTAACCGTTGGAGATAGAGAAAAACTTTAAAGGGCTTAATTGTGTAGCTTTTTAAGCTGATTCCAATGGTGAAATAGAAAAATATAAATTTTTAAAAATTACATGTGAAAAACGCAAAAACCCCCATTTTGGGGTACAAAACCCCCCCAAACTACCCGTTCCTATTGACCGATATGTCTGGTTTACGAACTCGTCCGAGCATTTGTAGGAATACACGTCTCTACCAAATTTGGTCTCGATCGGACCATTTTTACGAGAGTTCGTGCTAACAGACACATATATATATATATAAATTTTAACGACTATTGTTTTTGGACTCTGGGCACCTAAAGACGAAAAAATAACATGGTCCCGGGCTTAAGTCTTACCATGAGACCTACGGTAATAGCTTCTTCCCTATGGGAAATTCGCTAAAAACAAATTAAATTATTATTTATAATAATATTCCGCCCTGAACATGTTTTTAAAACGTATTAAAATTATCTTAAATATTTTTTGTTTAAGTTGCTATTTTTATCGTAGCAATATATTTTTTAACATACCATAAGGAGTGTCTGGTAAAAAGTTTAATATCATAGACCTAATAGTTTTATATTTTTAAATAGCACCTAAGTTATACACCGTTCTACCATATGAGTAACATTGTGACCGTAAAACCGCTGAACTCCCCTTCAAAAAATATGATTTGGTTATATATCTACGTCACATTAAATTAATTATTTTTGGATTTTTATCCTTAATTATGTATAAAAATATTACAGTTTTTTCAAGGTAGTAATTTTAGTCATACGATTTGGAAAACAGTGTTATTTTGCATACATCGTCGCACGAAATATTTTATTTATTTTTTTACCATAATTTTATTTTGCATTCTGTTCATTAAAAAGAACAATACATAAATATTATAAATTTAAATCACATGAGTCAGAAACAAACCAGAGTTTGCACTAATATAGGAAAAAAGTAAATGACAAATTAAATCTTACTAATATCGATAACTGAGCTCAAGGGCGTGACATCTCTGAAGACGAAAAGTTGATTGACTGCTGTCCAACAGATTGACTGCTAGATTATTAGGATGATCTTCGAATTTAGATTGATGTCTCCTGCTGTATCTTGTAATTTCCTCTTTGACAGACAAAACTTTTGTGTCAGCATGGATAACTCTGTTGGTAACAAACCATGAAGCTCGTAGAATCATCCTTAAAGTATTTACCTGATACCTCTAGATGATATCAATATTGGAGTCAGAAGCAGTTAATAACTGTATTCCATATAGTCACACAGGGTTTAGGATAACTTTATACAAGAGTAATTTATTTTCACTGGATAATTTTGAATTATTGCCAAAAAGCCAAGCTAATTTTCTAGTTTTCAATATTAGTTGTAATCTCTTATTCCTCATATGAGCGCGTCAAGTAAGAGATAAAATAAAATATCTGTCTAAATAGATTCCAATACTACGTCTGCTTTAGGTAGAGGGATGTTGTTATTGTCACTCCAGGGAAATCTTGAAATCTCATTATAAAATTATTATGGAGAGATTTATTTTCATTTATTTTAATTTTTCAGTCCTTCAGCCACCGAGATATGTCGTCTAAGGCTGTCTGTAAGTTGTGAGATGCCTGTACAGGATTAAGGTCAGACGATAAGAGCACAGTATCATCTACAAATGTCGCTATCGTGATTCCTGACGATTGAGGAAGGTCAAAGGTGTACTAAATGTAAAGGATAGGTCCAAGAACGCTGCCTTGAAGTACACCAGATTCAATGTTGTTCATATCAGTGATGTAATATCCGTATTTTATTGGAAAATATCTTTTGGAAAAGTATGATTTCAAAACTCCAAAGTAGGTATGAGGTAGCAAGGTTTTTATTTTAAACAAGAGGCCAGCATGCCAAATCTTATCAAAGGGCTGTGCTACGTCTAAGAATGCAGCTCAACCAAAGCGTTTATTTTCAAAATCTTCCTTAAGTACATCATATATTCTATTAACTTTAATTTGATATTGGACTTTAAAATTTTAAGAAAATGGAATCCATTTTACGAGCAAAGTTGTAAAGTAAATTCTGTACATGGTAAAATTGTTTGCGCTATTGACCTAAATATACGATAATGTGCAGTAAGACGAAATAGTATATTATTCATCACTAGGACCAAAAATGAGCGTTTTTTATACGAGCACAAGATTAACGCGTTTAAGCAGACGCGTGCCGAGTCTGTTATGTGCGAGTATATATCAAAAAGCCCAATTTTGAGCTATGTGACGAACTATATATTTTGTCATACTGCAAATAATATTAGAAAAACTCGTAAAATATAAATTATTACCTGATTTACTATCAATAGTTTGAGACCATTTTGTAAGACTAATCAGCTGTTATATTACTTACGTTGTAGCAGCTCTTTCTTGATTCCTGATTGGTTGTTTAGGTTATGTTAGTGTTAGTTATTATTATCAATAGTTCGATTAATTAGTCGATTACTAGTCTCACAAATCCACAACAAATCGATAGTGATCTTTTGTTGCAGTTACTTAATCGATTATTTACAATCGAATTCAGATCTAGTATCAAAAGTATTACCAACAATGATCTTTTGCGGACTAGAACTCAAAATATCATCAAAATAATAAGTTTACTTATAGGAAGAAAAAGAACAACTTTTCTCTTCAACATACGCATCTAAAACAGCTTTTTTGAAGCCAAATGACGAAAAATATAGTTTCTTACTCAGACTAAAATTGTTTTAGCGTATTTCACATAGGGAAGAATAGGGAAGAAGCTATTACCGTAGGTCTCATGGCAAAACTTATGCCGGGGACCATGTTATTTTAGCGAATTTCCTTTTAGTTACTAGGCTATATTTATTTTTCTATATCAATATTTTTTGCTTTATAATTTTATCTTGAAGCATAATAATTGTTATCTATAATTAATTATGGGATAAAGCATAATTTAACTATTTGTAAGCAAACAATTATTGAAAGAAATATAAAACATATATTTCACAAAAAATAAAAAAATCATATATTTATATTTATATATTATATTTATTTATATATTTATACTTCATCATATATTCATATAAAAATATTTTATTACTAGGACCAAAAACGGGCGTTTTTGATTCGAGCACACTTATGCTCAAATCAAAACTTTTAAACTTTCGGCTTTTAAACTTATAAAAGCCGAGACTGTTAAATGTGCAAGTATAATATATCAAAAAGCAAATTTTGGGCCGTGTGATAAACTATATTTATCGTGATACTGCAGATAAAATGAAGCTCGTATAACATAAACTATTACCTGAATTAGTATCAATAGTTGTTGACCACTTTTGTCGCTCTAGACAAATCAGCTGTTATGTTACTTACGTTGTAGCAGTTCTTTCTTGTTTCCTGATTAGTTGTTTAGGCTATGTCAGTGCTGACCTCGAATCAAAAGTATTATCGATAATGATCTTTTGCGGCCTGGGTTTAAAAAATCATCATCATATATATAATAGGTTTAGCCCTGGAAATAAAAAGAACAACTTGTTTCAACACATGTATCTAAAACAGCTTTTTTAGGAGAATGACGCAAATATTATTTTAAATTTTTAAACCAAAACGTAATCTTTATTCCATTACGCACATTTTTTTCCGTATCAGGGAACAAAACCTCTATAATCAGCAAATGGGACTGAATGCCCAATGTCCGAGGATAACTATGGCATATCGTGGGTTTTACACCGGGTGTATTAAAATTCTTGGAACAAAGGTGCATTGAAAACATACAAACGGAATGTACAACGAGATTCTTTTGTAGCGATGTCTGGAGCAGGTGATTTCACCCAGCCGGTTCATTGTCCCGCTTCGTTCACCCACGTCAGTGTTGCAATGTTTTGACATCATTCTTACAGATTTTTGGGAACTACAATACAGGTTGTGTGATGAAAATCAATTTTTTACTCTCATAACTATGTTTATTTGCTCATTCTTGGGTTTTATTAAAACTGGGTTTCGGTAAAAAATTGTTAAAGACTTTTTAGTTTCATTCCATTGGCTATACTATTCAACACTTTACATTAAAAACATATTTACTGTATTTTAAATTTCCAGGTTGTGTTAAAATTGTATTTAAACTCCTTTGCTGTTAATTGCTCAATGTTGAAGAAACACTAATTTAAGTTTGTTTCAAGATAATAATATTGAATAACAGGTTATTTAACATTACGGTGTGTTTACGGTATTAAAATAATTGATCGTTCTTAGAATAACAGATAAAAAATTGGCTTTTATATAGGGCGGTTTTCATTATACGCAGCATAATGGGTTTTCAAAACAAATAATTGTTTCAATTCATACATGCCAATAAAAAAACAAAAAAAAACGTTAGGTATTATATTGGTTTTTAAATCACCGCTCGGTAATTTGACATGGATATGTCTTTGCTCTAGGGGGGGGTGTTGGCGATTTTAAGACGGAAAATATGTAACAGGTTTTCATAGAAACCACACAAGCTATTGAATTGAATTTTTTATATAAAAGAATAAGAACAGCTGTTTAGATGAAATGAAAACATTAACATTAGACACATCCATGATGGAACCTATTTCCCAAAGGGAAGTAAATATAAAAAGGTTTTTTTATTAAGATTCTTCATGATTTTGTTTTTTTCGCGATTCTGTCATGCCCGATACTGGACCCCAATGAGCTATATTGTGCCAGTGAAACACGTGTGTGACTCAGCCCACTCCATTACCTACGTGTGTCCGGATCCCGGTGTAACAAGTGTGTGACTCAGCCCACTCCATTACATACATGTGTCCTGATCCCGGTGAAACACGTGTGTGACTCAGCCCACTCCATTACATACATGTGTCCTGATCCCGGTGAAACACGTGTGTGACTCAGCCCACTCCATTACATACATGTGTCCTGATCCCGGTGAAACACGTGTGTGACTCAGCCCACTCCATTACATACATGTGTCCTGATCCCGGTGAAACACGTGTGTGACTCAGCCCACTCCATTACATACATGTGTCCTGATCCCGGTGAAACACGTGTGTGACTCAGCCCACTCCATTACATACATGTGTCCTGATCCCGGTGAAACACGTGTGTGACTCAGCCCACTCCATTACCTACATGTGTCCTGATCGTATGGTGAACATTTGACGGCATGTGATGGATCGACGCCGCCATCTGACACGCCTCCGCGATTGTCGGATGTTATTCTGCAGTGCTCTGAAAGAGAGAATATATTCTTGATATTATTGGTGAATATAAAGAGCTTCTTACGGAAGCGCGAAGTCTTTAAGACATGTTTTGTTATTTTATAAGTCATGTTGATTCTAAAATGATTTTAATTTATTTCAAAAACAATAACACAATATATAGCCTAATATTGTACTTTATCCTTTCTCGAGATATTTCAAATTCAATTTTAAAACAATTCAAATTCCCAGAAAATTCTTCCTCTTAAAGTAAGGTTTGTATTATAATGTAAGGGTGCCGAGTTTGGTTTATGACGCAGTTGAATGTGAATAAGGGTTTTGTCCAACCCCAGCAACAGTAAATAAAAATTCAAGAAATGGAAAACAATAATTAGATATAATAACAATATTGTTTGGTTGAGTTTTGAGTCCACCTACAGTCACAGGTCCCTTGGCGGCGCCGGGGGTGACGAACACACAAACTCCACCCCGGCGCTGATTCGTGTTGAGCGATTACCGCAAACATTATCACGTACGCTGTTTGGACGATCCCGGTCCAATGAGCAGCGTTTACCGTGATCAGCTGTTTATCATGTCGTCCTTTTGACACACACACACACACAATACACACATGTTGTGTCCTCCCGAGGTTACTGTCACGACCGCATCTGCATTTGTACAAACTAGTTTCATTATTAATGATTTAGTGCTCTTTCTGTTAACAACGTATGTACGTTGTTAACAAATATTTGTAACGTAACGTTGTGTACGTTGTATGTAATATTGCAACTACAATAATGACAGTAATGTTACTGTCATTACTGTATTTGCAATATTCTATACGAGCCAAACCAGTCAAAATAATGTACTGAATGAAGCGACAGGCAACAATAACGTCTGATTCACTAGACGATTATATAATTTTTATTAAGGACTGAATGTATAAGGTACAAATGTGAACAATGTGTGAAGGAAATTACTAATATGTACGTGGTTTGACGGTTATCAAAAATGAATATTTCTCAACAAAGATTAGAATAATTTAAATTATATATCAGTTAAATCTGTCTAATATGTCATTTATATAACATATTATTTAGAAATTTATGAATTATGTATTTTTTCTTTAAAAACAGATGGTTCACAAAATATAGATTCAAAGCTTATATGAAGATATAAATTATTAAAAATACCAAATAACAAGATATAATATGAAATAACACTTACTGAATGAAAGAATATTGGGTGACAAAGGCAAATTACCTGTTTGGGGATTCCAACACATTACAATGTACATACAAAAATGAAAATATTTCAAATACTATACAGTGTTTACACTATATACATTAATACTGTTAAAAAACTTGTCAACATAATACTTTTAGATTTACAGAGGACATGAAATATAAAATTAATTATTAAAACACTTAGTCATGTGTATATCTCAGACCTTTAATATTACAGTACTTAGCTTTACTATCATTATCTTAAGAAATAAACTTTTTTAAACTATTTGCCTTTTTTAAATTTCCAGCTTGAAAACTGTTAAATTAAAAAAATGGTTTTCACAATTTAAAACGTTTCTCAATTGCACCTGAACTCATGCTCATCAGCCAACTTTTCACATGTTTATGAATCTCTGTAACACTTTGTTAGTTTTTATTTCCTGGGGTAGTTCATTAAAAATTCTTGGGTAATTATTATGTATGTTTTAGTAAAATGAGTCAAATTTGGCTTTGGGACCCAAAAATGATTAGAATTTCTGAGAAATTACCCATTATTACTGACTAATCATTTGAAATTTGTGGTGATAATTATGAAGTGTGTCTTATAAAGAAAATATCTAGGAGGCGGTAGTGAAATTAAGAACATGTTATGATGTTTAAAAAATTATTCTTTCAACCCCCTTTTGAATTGCTTCTAAACGTTTTATCCATACGAACTTACAATAGGATACTCCAAAAGACTGATTACCAAGGCGAAAAAAAACATAGCTTGACTTGGACAAATTTCTATTAAAGGAGAAAAAATACAAATACTTGAAACAATTTTCTTCCGTTCCCTTCCGTTTAAAAATATATATTTTTCACCTTAGTTCACAATCCAAAATATGAAGATATTTACCAACATATTTTAGGTATACTTCTTAGAATATTTCAATTTCAGAAAATTTGGTACATATTACTCAGGAAATTAAGCACTTATTTACCTATGTTGAAAAAGACTATATTCTTATATTTATAAGTAATATATATATATATATATATATATATATATTATAATAATACATAAGTATTTAAAACATTTCTCTTAAACTTGAGCGGATACAAATATTTTCTGTGTACTCAGTACTAATTTATTTTTGCAAAAGCCTTACTTAAGAAATTTCAGATCAAACTCAAGTTTGAAGTAGGACATTAAGTAGGGCATGAAGTAGGACATGATCTTAAGATCATGTTCTACTTCATCCTCTGTATCACTTGTGTAACAAAGAGCAGTGTCATCTGCAGAATTTTTTATCTGACCGTTAATCATTATTATTATTATCATTATCTATTATTTTATCTGGATTAAGCACACACACACCGTATCTATTAACAAATAAAATTGGTACCATGTTGGACTTTTAGAAAATATATAAAATTAGAAAATAGTGTCATTGTGATTCAAACTTGATATTACAAATTATGTAAAATTAATATAAAATGATATAAAAATTATTAAATTATTTCTTCTAATTATGTACCACAGATTTATATTTCACTCGTGAAATACAAATCCTTCAAAAATAGAGATAAATAGAGATCCGTCAAATAGGCATCCGTTGTAGAGCGGCGACAACAATTATTGGAATGTTTCATAGAAGCACCATTTCACTGTGTTAAATATTTCAGCACCCTTTTATTATTACACTATAGTGGACCAATAGGTCAGTCAATTGTTAATATAGGCTATTATACATTTATAACCAAACCCAGATTTACGTTCAAAACCTCACTTATAAACGTTATGCAGATGGGTTTTACATCTGTGTCACTTGTTAAGGTGTCCGACCAAAGTCTCTTTGTTAGCCACGGGAACATCATGGAGACCAACATCTCGGGCCTCCATAATGTATTGAAGCTTTATTTTTTAACGAGTTACATCATCCCACATTAGATGAAAATGGCAGTAGCAGAAACCAATTGTGCAATTTTTCAGTGTTTCTCTGGGTACCCCATAGAATTGTGTTAAACTTGGCACACAAAAACAAGGTAGTATTTTCTAAATATTTATTGAAATAGATACAGAAATCTATTTACTAAAACTATTTTTTATTAGTGTTATACGTTTGAGCTCGTATTTTGGATAGATATGAGTAAAAACATGCTTCGGAAAACAGGAGGATTTTACAGGAAATTACGAGACTTGCAAAGGATTACCGTTTTCCGCCCAGACAACAGAAAACCTAAGACATCTATTTTAATCCTTGTTGTTTATTTTAGTTCATTAAGTCAAATTAATGGCACCTTTAAGTAAAACTTTTATTTCTAGTTTTACTTACTTTAAAAACATATTCATAAACTTAATCAGTTCATTAATCTGAACAGAATTTCACTCCGACTATTTTTTGTGTAAAACTTTTGAGTGTGGAAAGCGGATAGACTACATACTATAAGTTTATGATACAGTATTAAACTATGTTCCCATGGACATAAGTTCAAGTAATACATGCTTTTAGCATGGGACTTTACTTTAACAAACTTTAGACATATTTTCAATCATTTTAACATCACCTAGGTTATTGCCTTATTTCACAGTTCCTATTTTATACTTACATAACAATAGGACAAACAACAAAGCTAAATACATTATATAGAGTGGTTATGAAACTTAATTTTAGTGCCAGGGTTTTGGGAATGTGGACATTAGTGTTTACTCATTTGATAAAATGTTTGCTGGCTAACAGGAATGTTTGACAAACAGCATTGTGTACATCAATTGTCAAACTATGTCAGTGATAATGTCCGTTAAACCTACGTAAGTTATAATTGTACATGTTATTCCAGCCAATATCCTGTAGATGCTAAACAAAACAACTATAAAAAGAATGGACGATAAACTGGATTAAAACGTTTTGATTTGACTGGGTTATCTTAAAAATATTTGTACCTCTATTTGATTACGTGACCCGTATCACTAAACACTTGTACAATACTCAATAATAAAAATGTGTAAGTATTGAGGAAAAGGTTCCTCAGTGATATATTAGATTCTCAACGTCAAAGCACTCACACGTGATACAAGGGTCACTTATTCGATTCCAGATCCACTCACAATTTGTTACTTTATTTTATTACATACGAAAAATAGTGTGTAGTAATAATAAACCCAGGCCTTTCATTCTAACTTATCCATATATATCATCTGATATCACTTATATCATCCAACTTCTTAAACGATCAACAAAAGAAAATAGGTTAAATCAACAGCCTTACTCAAGGCATTACCCCCCCCCTTAGGTAATAAGAAACCTTTTGAGTAAGTTTTGTTAGCTAATGGGACTTACACTGCGAACCGAGTTTCAAAAAATAGGAAATAATTGAAAAATTAATTTTTTACTAACAATATTGGACTCTTTAAGAACAATATTGGATGCTCTCAGACAACGTACTGAGTTTACCATGGACATTAAATTGAATTTTACTGGAGGAATAGCCAAAGTGCAGCCGTGTACCAAATTTTATACAAATAGGATCATGTGGTCTCGAGGCTAGTTAACAGACAGACATACATCAGTCAGGACACAATTTTTTTTTATTCAGGGAGCATCAAAACAGATATAACCAAAATAGAGACTGGGGCGGTAGCGTCGTCCTGTAATCCAGCTACTTGGAGATCACGATAATTGTGAGCGATGGTCGGTGAGTGTATTGGTCTGTTGTGTAGATTAACGTCCGCACTATTAAAGTCTACGTTAATCCGCAAAGACCATCCTCATAAATAGACCAGTTCGTAATTCAGAGGCAGTGGTTCGGACTCCACGTTAAACTGTAGATCCCTTAGATTTGATATTTATTGTTGGACTATTAATTAACAGTCCTATCTAAGGAACATGCCAGCCTTAGCCAGTAATAAGACTACAAGATTGCGCTACAATCATCCTACACTCGTTCCATCCATACTTTGCTAAAGGTACCTAGCCTATGGTTCAGTCGCCATTTCAATAATCTAATCCACTCTCAGCTCTAATTCGAAAACTATTACAAAACAATACTTTCTCCATATAGTATTAGAGGAGAAAGTAAAATGTACAAAAATATACAAGAGAGTTTTATGGTAGTTCATAAAGCTGTAATTCATATACAACAAAGTCCATTAGAAACAATATAAATATTTGTAATAGATTGAAGAAAGGTATTGTAGAAATAATAAAGTTTATCTCATAAAAGTTGGAGATTAACCTTTGCAGATTCGATATAACTTGTTCTTCAGTTAATGTTATACTAATATTTTAAAATCTAAATTAGGCTTAGGCCTAATCTTAATTTTTGATGAGGAAACTATTAGTAATTTTTATGCTAATAGTGTCAGTAAATTTGGAGGTTTACCATCCTATATTCTTCCATGTTCATGATGTCTTATTAAGCTACGAAAGTTCAATTATATATAGCTTCATAATTACAGAAATACTATAATTTACCGCTAAAATAATAAAAAAACAAAAATAAAAAAATGAAAATAATAAATACTAAAAGTAACAAAATTTCTGAATTAATATTTTCATATGAAATTTTCGATTACTCATGCAATATGACATCACAAAGAATTGATTTCTTACTTTCGTCGTTTAACCCCCCTCTTTTAGTCAACATTTTATTATTATTAATAAACAACGATTAAAAATGAGGTTTCCCATGAATCTCAAATCAATTATTTAATTCTTAAAGTTTTCATCAATTATACTTTTCGAGTCATTAGGCTGTACGACATGACAGTGCCCATTGTGTTGCGTAAGTCACTAGTCTGTACGACATGGTGGTGCCCATTGTGTTGTGCACGTCACTAGGATGTATTACATTGTGGTGCCCATTGTGTTGTGTAGGTCACTAGGATGTATTACATTGTGGTGCCCATTGTGTTGTGTAGGTCACTAGGATGTATTACATTGTGGTGCCCATTGTGTTGTGTAGGTCACTAGGCTGTACGACATGACAGTGCCCATTGTGTTGCGTAAGTCACTAGTCTGTACGACATGGTGGTGCCCATTGTGTTGTGTAGGTCACTAGGCTGTACGACATGGTGGTGCCCATTGTGTTGTGTAGGTCACTAGGCTGTACGACATGACAGTGCCCATTGTGTTGCGTAAGTCAATAGTCTGTACGACATGGTGGTGCCCTTTGTGTTGTGCACGTCACTAGGATGTATTACATTGTGGTGCCCATTGTGTTGTGTAAGTCATTTTCCTTTTCGTACATGGTTTTACGGTTTCCCTGGCGAAGTCTGTATTAAGTATGTTGTATTTAAAAATACAATAAATAAATAAATACAATAAATAACAATAAATACGGGAGTACCCAAACAGGTAGCGAAATGTATCTTGACATCTAGTGTGTTAGGGCCTCCTCGGAAATCTAGGATTGAATGATGTAAGTGATAACGTTTTAGAAGGTTGTGGTAATTTATCAAGTTTTTTATTTTATACGGGGAATGGATAAGTTATGCGTAGCACACAAATTCTGTACTCTTGCATATATAGACTTCTGAAATTAACAAATACCCCATCGCAGCAGACCAGGATACTCAACAAATTTACCAATCAATGATTTAATAATCTGTGAATGTCAATTATTTAATATCAGTCAATGAATATGAGAGTTATTTGCCTATTCTCCTTAAGATTAACATGGGAAAGACTATGCAGGGTTAGTTCTGCGAGAAACGTTGAAAGTAGGCATTTCTGGCATAAAAAATCTTTATTTTGACCATTTATACCAAGTTTCTTATACTTCTGCTCATAAGTAAAGTAGTTTGCCTATTCTATATATAATTAATATGGGAAAAGAGTATGCAGGTTAGATGTCATGTCAAGCACATAAACTATGATTTTTAAGCATAAATATACATATCTCAATGAATTGAATTGATGGAATAATTTGGTTTCTTCAACAAACCTTACTGATATCCTTTATCCCTTTGTTAAAAAACCACCAAACACTACGATGTGTAAGGCGAAAATACATAACATGGATACTCTGATAATACTAGTTGGTTTATTATTCTTCATCATATTATGAAAGTAACCATTTCTTTAATGCACCCAATATTTTAGCAAATTTTATACATTTCTGTTTCAATTGTCAACGTATATTTCGGTCATAAAAACGTACGGGATTGAAGAATACTAAATAGAATAACATTGTTTTATTACATAGATATAACTAATAGTATTTAACAAGGTATGTTCGGTACATGCATCTGAAGTTTAGGCGAAATTATTTGTTACACCACGGAATTATTTGGACCAACACGGTGTCTTCCAGCAGTACGAGTATATATTTCATTGTCTGGATGGAAGATTCGATTGTTTGCCCTTCGCAAGGACATCAGCTGATCCCCTAATCAACTCACGCTTTTACCGGAATCCAATTCGCAATCAATCCATTTCCTTTGATGTCGCAGTGCCGGCTGTTTGTTGTCCCCGGCGGCCCTGCAAATTGCGCTCTCCACCGTTCAACGCTCAAAGTCTTTTTTATCACTTAAGTTTAACACGAGATACGTTCTTCAATTACGCTCTTTAATTTGGGTAATAGAGCATTAAAGGTTCTCATTTCCTTATATACATGACAGTAGAAATTTCAATTCATCTTTGATCATTAACAAAGTTAGAAGACTAAATAATAAAACTAAACAATATTTGTACTACGTAAAAACAATTGAAACTTTTCCATAGTAGCCTAACTAATCCTCAACATTCAGTTAAAAAACTAACGAAAACAATGTCAATTGCATCGTAGCGATGGCTTATGTTTTAATAATTAATATATAGTAAAAATGAATAATGTAATTTGAATGTTTAATAATAATTCATATTAGCTAATCTTTTAATAATAATAACATCACCAAAATACAATCTCAAAGTATATTATTGGGTTATAATTTTTAAGTAATCTTTTGGAATTAAAAGCATTACGCTACATGGTATAAAACTTGAAAAGTAAATACACAGAACAAGTAAAATAAAGGAACGACAAGTAAAACATGGAAAGTAACTCTAGTGTTCATTTAAAAAGAATTTGTTTCCACAAAACAACATGAAATTTAAGAAATTTTAAGTCATAATTTGAAAGCCTATGATTAATACTTCAGTTCTATTAAATATTTAATGTAGTGCCAATGAGTCATGTGATTAGGATATACAAATTGATATTGAATAATTGATCACAAGTAACACTAGAATTTAATATAATTATACTCAAAACCGGAGTCTAATCATCCTAAATGGACCTATTCAAATGAATAGGTCTGAATTGGTGTAGTTACTAGGAGAATATATAACTAGGATGTAAACAAACGAAAAATTTAAACTACATAACCAGTACTGGGTTTGATGTAAAACAGTATTACAAATTTATATTTCACTAGTGTTAAGCCAGGCTGAGGGGGCGCTGTGCAGCTTACGTCTGCTTGGTATTCCGATCAGCAGGTTACGTCTGAGAGGGTTGTTTCCCCTAGCGCGTGATTCGCTCGGCTGCCGCAACAACCATTGCGAATGCAAATCTCATCAGAAAAGTCAGTAACATCTGCCCAAATATGACTTTGTTTCCATTTCGGATTCATTCACTTATCTATATCCCTTAAAGTATGGGAGACCGGGACAGGTTTTTGCATTTTTTTAGTAGAGATACAGCATTCCACGACGTACCATAAAACAGTTTTATCTTAATCATTATTAGAGAATTCTTCTTATGTTGAAAAATTAACCATTTTCAATAAGAGCATATAAAATTAATAAAGTCTAGTACGAAAACGTGGCCTGTTCCAGGAGAAAATTTTCGCAAAGCGTCACATCAGACTGGGGCATGTTTTCGCATTTAAAACAGATAAAAAAAGCAGTAAACAATAAAATATTTTTAAAGACGATTAATAAATTAAAATTATATAATTGCTTATTATGCCTACTCTGCGGTTATTTTTACTCTTTTTGGTATTATTCGGTGACCACCCCAAGGGGTTGTAGGCGTTAAATGACATTTTTGTTGCTCTATACTACTGCTTTAGGAATTAAGTTTGTGGATGTATAAATAATATTCATTGAATTTTTTTAATTGATATAATTTTCCATATTTTATTTTCACTTTTACCCTTAAGTACTCTGTGCACTATAAACTACCAATTGTTAGAGCCGTTTTTGAGAAATTTGGATTTTCACGTTTTTAAAGGGTTTTAGGGGTAAACTACCCTTAAAAATCATAAATTCAAAAAAAATGAAAAAACACCTGGAGATACTGTGAATATATACATACATGCCAAATTTAATTTAAATCGGACCAACGGGGTAGGCTGTGGCTCTCTACTTATCCAGACACACACACACACACACACACACGCACACACGCATACACACACGGATGGACAGGCATCACGTCTAAACCCACTTTTTGGATTCAGGGGACCCAAAATATCCGCTCTCAACTCGAATTCGAAAATTTTGACGAAAACAATACTTTCTCCATATAGGGAGGGTATGAGGAGAGAAAGTAGAACTAATAGTTCCGAAGAGTTCAAATTTATTGTACATGGTAAACGCAGTATATCTGAAAGCTCCAAGGTTATTCTTATGGAGAATGATAATTCAAACAGACATGAACTCTAGTAAAATCAATAATTTCAAGATCTATGAAGAATCAACTGGAGAATTAAAATTTTAGAGCTTTAAGATTTACTTTAAGACAACTAACAAAAGAACTGTGTTATCGTTTAACATTGAATTATTTAAGATTTTTAAAGGTCTTTCTCGAGCTAATCTAGTTAAATATGATAACAGAAATGAACATCTTGTGCATATATATACTAAGAAAGACAATTGCACTACGTTAGAATGAATTTTTTAAATTTAACGATGTTTACTGTAAAGATAGTGAAAATAAGTATAGCTTGGTATGAATTATGAAAACACAAAAGACAAAAATTGATTTTGAGGTTTTTTCTACTTCAAATACCTAGTTAACTGCTTTTTCCTGAAAAAGATTAATACTCATGCCTATTTAAGCATCGTAATTATATGTCATACCTGAATATTATTAAATGTTAAATGTTAATAGGCTATACAGTACTGTTACGCCATTGATTTGAATATTTTATTTTCGATCGGTCTGTTTTTCACTAACAAGAAATATTTTGGATAAAGTATTCATTATTGCTAACATTTTTAATCGTAGAGTATAAAACACCCTACCTCTATAAAATATCTATTGTGACGTTTAATGATTTTTATGTAAAAACCTGTTTTCTGCTTATATATACATAATAATCCAAATTCATTTTATATTGTACAAATTTTACATTGTATAGAACATTTTATATTGTAAATGGTAACCTGAAAATTAATTATATAGTGTCAATTTTCAATGATTTATGTGAAATAACTTTAAAATGGTCTACATGAAAACACGGTTATTCTGATTAAAGTTTAGAATGTTAAACAACAGTCCAGGTGCGCAATGACAAGGCTTATCTAGGATTATTTATGTTTTCCGTTTAACAACCAAGCACATTGTGGTAAGGGTTATTTATATTTTTCACTACTCGTGATTTGAGCGTTAACAGCATTTGTTTAAACATTACCGTTTTACCTGACAGTTTCATACTTCATAGCAACATCGCCTAAGATTTAATATTTTTTTGTAATTTAATATTCTGTTCATTTTCATAGTTATATATACTATTCCATCATATATTTACCATTCAATTAAATTTAAAAATATACTGTCGATTCTATCTTTATAAAAGACAACATCTTTGGAGTTTTCTAATACAAAGTCTAGATGGATTAACGTTATAAAATTATCTATGAAGAACAAAATATGAAAAAATATCATAGTAGTGGTTTTATGATCAAGATTACGATGGAAGATCATGAATATTATGAATAAACACTAATTGTGTGTTTCTGAATACCTGTAGCATAGTCTTGGACGATGTCAATGCATTTATATAATGTTTTACTACAAATAAAAATTCTTATTCCTATTTTTAATATTATATAAAGAACTGACAAACAGCTATTTTTACACTCTTCTCCAGTGTTTTATTTACAGAAGATTACAAAACATGTTGTGTAAAAATCACGGTTTAGAATCCTCCCGATGTCCACCTGGGTCTGCGTTATGTGCATACCAAAATGTGTATAATTTCACTAGCTTTTGTATGAAAGAATAACGCAAAAAAATAAAATAACAAAAGTTTAAAGTCAAATCGAACAATTTTTGGGATGAAAACTATGACAACTTTTACAAGAAATATTGTCATTAACCTGTATATTGAGTCTTGTAGTTTTGGTCTTTTCCGCCTTTAATCAACCCAACGGGTTTTGATTTGTTTTGTTGCATTTTATCAGAAAAACGTATTAGAACCAATCAACAATTAACGTTAACGGATCGACGTTTGTTCAGGAAGTATTGGATATTTTATCCGCTACAGTATAATCAGTTAATCAGTCGAAGCTTTCATCCCCTTGCGCCACGTTCAATCAATCTATGACCTTTGATGTCACATGGCCTCTTTGTGTTTCCGTTTGCTCTCTGATTTACAGGATTATTGTAAATCTTTGCATAATCAGGGAAAATACGTGATCTCTACTCTTAATTACAAAATGTGAACTCGTAGCTTTGGAAACGTGCAACAACGTTACTGGGAATTACTGTGAAATTATGTACTTTAGGTTGCTGATGAATCCAATAGAAATTGGAAAAATAAAAATTAGAAAATTACTTGGGTGAAACATGTTAACCATGTTAAATGAATGAATCCACTCACGGAATGACAGATGTTGATGCTGAACGCATGTGACAATCCTTGGAGTCTTCCAGCATAAGCTGAACCTTCGATGCTTCAAAATCTCCAACAATTTTCTCAAAACGTTCTTTACTGGTATCAACTGACTAAAATCTTCCTTTCCTTGCCTCAACAAACCTTTCAAACATTATTTTCTTTGCTGAAGACTTGACCGACTCTCGGGTTTCAGGGTCGCCGTTCTGGTGCCTCCTGGACATCGTGCCCATCAAGAATGAGAAGAGGGAAGTGGTCCTGTTCCTGGCCTCACACAAGGACATCTCCCACACAAAGACCGATGACTGCGAGGATATGTACGATAGTGGTGAGTTCTCTTGTCTAAGTCACTCGATTAGCGAAATCATTGGTTCTGGGCATGACTAGGAGAGACACAACTAGTCTCTCCTCACCCCCAACAAGACAGAACATATTTCATTGGAAAACTGTGAACGGTACCTTCCACTTCTTAGTAATTACTATACAAGTGATGTGTACAGTGATTCTGGTTTGATAAAATAATACATTTTAAACATAAAAATGTACAGTAAAAAGTATAACATAATAACAAATAAGAAAGTAATAACAAACAAAACTAGTCTTCCCAGTTAATCGTCGTTTTAATCTAAGTTTATTTTTCATTAAATAAGTTTTCTGACATGATGGAAACTAATTTGACTTTAGTTACAAACTCTGTTAAACTGCTTTGATTAATTCGTTGAATTATTACGTAATATTTCAACTTTTTCTTATGGCAGAATTACTGATGACGGGCTTGACTATTAGTTATGGATTTATGTTACAATTACAGTCACAGTAATATTTAAAATATTGACTCTAACGAAAGGGATATTTACCAATAATAGCTTATAGATGTAGTGTTCCTCTTTGTTTTATTTTTTGTATTACATTTTAACTAGAGTCTCGTACTTCAAAAGTACCTTAACGACAAATATGCATAATACTTACATTGTCTATAACTTAATTTGAATTGCTAATTTTAATTACTACTGAAATTTCTGAATATATTTTATTTAAATACGTGTCCACATGTTTAACAATGAAACATTTCTTACTCCAAGAAATTATATTTATTTTGAATTTCAGAGTCAATCGAACTTTTTTTCATTTACTTGATAAGTAACACGAGTTGGCCTACTTATCTTGATATTGAAAGGGCTTGTTGCAACTTTATAAATTACTCACAAGCCCGCATGCTGACGGACTCATTGCTCACCATCCATTGCTCACTGCTCAAGCCCTGATTAATCAACAATTATAATAAATTAATCGTATTATTATTTATTAATCTAAAGTGAGTTAGTTTGTTATATTTGAGCTGAGCTTTTCATTAGATTCTCTCCTTAAAACAGAATATTAAAGCCGGTCTATACGTTCAAATGTATCGTCAATCTTGCATGATGACGGCAGTGTCATTCGTCTTATAAGACTGTGGATGTGGACAGAAAATTTGACGATCTGCATGAGCAAATTTATGTTTGACAAACCTGGGACAGGCTGACGGGCTCAACCGTTGTGCTAATTGGTTATATCAAATATTATTATATAATCTCCTTTAGTAAATCAAAACAAAAGAGTATAGTAGCAGAAATTAAAAAGGTGTAGGCTTATGTGGCAAGTGCAAGGAATTAGACCCCAAAGCCAATACAGATTTTGATACCTACCAAAAAATAACAGAAAAACAGTAGTTCTTCACCAAGGTTAGTTTTTGATAACCTACTTCAACGGTTTGGGTGCTATTGGCAATTCAATTTTATCCATTAAAGCTGCCAAATCTAGCAAAACTGGCGATAGGTCTGCACTTGTAGACCGCATTTACTCTTAGATACAATCAGAGAATTTTTCTAATTTTTATAAACTATAAAGTGGTCTTTACCCATATCTTCAACTCTCCAACACGACGCTCGCCGTACCGTTCTATCCGTTTCTATCCCTCGATTTTGCTTAAATTAGACTAATCTCGACAAACTTGCACATTGTTCTCCAACTTTCAACCGCCATTGTCTGTTTCCCTAATTAAGTTTTATCTGGTTATGATTTTATTTTTGTTTTAATTAAGTTAGTTTATTCCTCTTTGAAGTTTAACGGAATAAACATATTCTAAAACTAAAGCCTATGTTAAGGGTTTACTTGTTTTAGTCAATTTCAGGTTAAGGTGTGAAAATACTACCTACAGTTAATGAAATTTAAGTAATGACAATTACTGGGCTCTTTCACAATGACTCTGTATTCGTTGTTCCCATGTCGTTGTACCCTAGTTACTTTTTAAGTAGGCCTGAGTACGTCTTGCTGAACTATTTGAAATGTAAGAAAAATCCTGGTACGACTGATATCTGTACTCATAAATAAGTGTAATTCAAAAAAATTCTTTTTATTAAACACTGTTAAATTAAATTTGAACGAGTACCGCGAATAGTTTCTGAGTACAAAACTATTTTTTTACAAGAATATTACACATACTGTACTTCTAATTTTAATATTATTGTAGCAAAAAAGTCGTAAATCAATTATGTAGTTGTTAGTAAGACAGAATTTTAACTATATTGTATCAACACATAAACTAATCACAGTACTTAAACGGTACTTGATGGGCAATTATTTTATTACAATAGGCCTACTATGAAACTACTAGTTAAGTAATATGGTTGTAGTGTACACATCCAATAATGATAGTGAATATTGGTTCAAAACCAATATTCTCTATGTTGTCAGTTGTCACCATTGCAACCAGTTGTCGTTTTTGTATTAAAAACCCACCAGTTGCATAATACAAATCACATTTTTCTTCTGACTATTTTCAGTTATTATTTGTGTTAGTATATTTTATGTGAGATCCAAGTGTACATCATTACAACCTACAATCTCCATATGGTTATGAATGAGATTGGTGTTCAATTTTGTTTAGATAAAATAATCATACATTATATATTTTAGGTAATTATCCATTATAGGCTGATTATTTATAAAACTTTGAACTAATTTATTTACTACAATAAACGATCAAAAATTATTTAAACTGATTACAAATTTTCACTATGAATTGAAAATTATAAAAATAACTCAGTTTGTAGGTTTTAACAAACGACGGCGCTTTCACTCGTAAACTTATCCACTTCCGTGAATGTCGTGAAATCTTACTCAAGCTCAAATATTATTCTTGAAGTTTCGATACCGGAAATTTATTTCTGAAATAAAGCCTATCTCTTGACTTCTATTGATATTAGTTTATATAAATTGTTTGTTACGAAATGAATTTTGATGCACTCAATAAATTTAGTGAATTAAATCGTGGAGAATTATTCATTTTAAATAATATGAAACTTTGTTAAGTTCCTGATTCTTTATAAAGTGTTATTTATTCTTTGTAAAAAATCTTGAAATTACTTGGATTATTACTACCGAGGCGTCCGTTCAGCTGATAATTCTATTTTCATAAAGCAAATAAGATTTAATCACCAAGTATGTTAAATTACGTAAAAGTGTATTCAGTAAATAGGTTACACAAATACACCTGCAGACATGTTCAAGGAACAATTTTTTAGTAATTAACAATCAAATCAAATCAAATCAAATCAAAATCTTTTATTGTCATGAAACTTTTAAACAAAAGCATGGACAATTCGTCAATATATTACTTCTTAGGAGTATATGAATAACACTTAAAACACTACATATAAATAAAACATTTATAAAAAAAGATAAACTTAACACTTGAAAAAATCCTGAACCCTATAATATTCTTTTTTAATCAGAAGCAGTTTCAAATTTCTTCTGAATGCACCAACATCAGCTTCTGTTCTCAGGTTTGGTGGAAGACTATTAAACATTTTAATTGAGGAGTAGTACGTTTGGTTTTCAAATAGAGCAGTTTTATGTTTCGGAATGGAAAGATGTGATGCGTTACGAAGGCTGTATTGATTGGTGCTCTGGACATTGAATAAGTGTTTATTTTTAATCAGGAATGTTAAACATTCCAAGATGTATAAGCTTGAAAATGTCAGAATATTATTCTTTGAAAAAATCCCCCTACATGAGCCAGAACGTTTTATTCCAAATATCAATCTTATTGCTTTTTTTTGAAAACTAAAAACCCTCTTTTGATTTGCTGTTTCAGCACCCCAAATAGCCAGGCCATATGTCATGTGAGGAAGAAAACATCCGTAATAAACTGAAAGCAAAACCTCTCTATTCGCAAAAAAAGCAAGTCGACGTAGGAGAAACATGGCACTACTCAATTTTTTGCAAACTTTATCTATGTGAAAAGAAAAATTAAGTCCGGAATCAATAACGAGGCCCAAAAAGTTTTTATGCTGACTAGACTCAATAACATCTATGCCAATCATTAGGCTGGATTCAGTAAACGTTCTACCAGGATTTTTCAATTTAAAATTAATAAACTGGGTTTTTGTTGCGTTCACACTGAGGTTATTTTCATGAAACCACTGCATAAGCTGGCTACTTTTGATGAAGGAATTCACTTCAAGAGACTTTATGCACTTGTTAGACAAACTAAAAGAAGTGTCATCCGCAAATAGACAGAGGTCAATACCAGGGACACTACAAGCAATATCATTTACAAACAACAAGAATAAAATCGGGCCAATGACTGATCCTTGTGGTACACCAGAATTCAAAACAACTTCATTAGATTTGTACTTAAGGAGACAGCCATTTTCATCCATATGTGAAATCTCAACAGACTGAGTTCTTCCAATGAGAAAAGAACACACCCAATCCAGAGCTGTCCCTCTAATACCATAATGGCTGAGCTTCTTGACTAGCAGGCTGTGGTTTACCGTGTCAAAAGCTTTGCTAAGATCGAAAAACACTCCAAAAACTTTTTCCTGACGATCTAATGCCTTGGACACATTGGAAACAAAACTGTACATTGCATCCACAGTAGAATAGTTTTTCCTGAAGCCAAACTGCCTATCAAAGAGTAAATTATTTAATGCTAGAAACTGGAGAAGTCTATTCAAAAAGAGTTTTTCTAGAACTTTGGAGAAATTAGAGGTCAAAGATATTGGTCTATAATTATCCTGAAGAATTGGGTTTCCTTTTTTCAATAAGGGTTTTATAATTGCTGATTTTAGTGAAGATGGAAATAATCCTTCCTGAAATGAAATATTTGAAATATGAGAAAGTGGCAAAACAATACACTCAGCCACTTCCTTGATGATTTTGGAAGACACGCCATCTTCACCAGCTGAATTGCTCATTTTAAGCGACTTAATAACACTAATAACTTCTTCATTGGTGACTGGATATAAATATAAAGATGAACAAGAGCCAGGCGTTTTAATACAGTGGCTCAATGCAACAGGGTCCCCAGAGGAAACATTCCCTACATTGGCAAAGAATTTATTAAATGATTCTGCGACTGAAGAGGGGTTGGTAATCAAACTATCATCTTTTCCTATCTTAATATTTTTATGAAATAAAGAGGACTTTTTTGGAATCATTTCATTCACTATGTTCCACACTGCCTTGGACCTATTATCAGAACTATTGAGATGCAAAAGCACATTCTCTGCTTTTGCTGACTTTACTGCAGCCCTATATTTTCTTTTCAAATCCTGATAGGCTCTCTTTACAGGATGTTCCGAGTGAAAATCTCTTGAGGCATAGTATAAATTAAGCAGATGATCCCGTAACTGAGTCAGCTCAGAATTAAATTTTATTTTAGTGAAAGACTGTTTTGGTTTGAGCTTTGTCCTTTTAAGAGGGAAAGCAATTGATACCGCATTATATAATCCCATAACCCATAGCCATAGATCAGGTAGGGATACCTAAAAGTACAATGGTAGAGATAGTTACATTGTGTTTCATCAGGATGAAACACAGATTCAGTGAACCAGCGAAACATGGTCAATCATAGTTAGCCACTGTGATCTAGTGCGCGCGTGGTCTGCACTGAATCATTTGTTTGACAATGTGTTGAGTTGTGTTTATGGACGTCAAATTTTCCCAGTCCTCGATTTATACTTTGATGAATATCTCCTGTAGTGATTCCATATTTCTGGTAGAAAATAAAAAAGTCACACATTTTTTTTATTTTTCATGCATACACATTCTTTCAACATTCTTATTTTGGTGCTAGTAAAGAAAACTTGGGGGAAATCACAAGTTCACTAAAGAAGATTCATTTTCACTTCACTGAGGAACAGCTGGGAAATTGGGTGATGGTTGTTGATTTGGGTTTTAACTGATCCAGTAGCAAACCTTTTATATCGTGATTTGGCAGGGAAAAATATATATAAAATATATATTCATTTATATTTATATCAAAGAAATCAAAACTTAAAAGTCCTCGTAGGTTCTAAACCACTAGAGATATTGAAAACATACAATAACAAATATGTTTTGTTTTAGAGAGTAGAATAAAAAAAAGATAAAATACAGAGTGTTCCATAAGACATTTTTAAAATTATCCACCATTTTGGAAAATGGCGGCCATATTGAAAACATCTGAAATGTACTCCTGAGTGATACTTAAATTTGAGCACGTTCCAAATTAAAGTGTAGTGCTAAGACCTGTGGTTAAAAAGTTAGGTATTGGATCGCTCGATACTCACCCGGTATATTAATCGCTCGTAATAGAATAGAGCTCGTCCTTTGTGTGTATTGTTGATTTCAGTGTTAAGAGGAAAGGTACTCATCATCATAACAAAATATAAATCTAAAATTTTAAACAAGTAGATACAAAGAAACTAAATTCTTTTCTTATTATTTAGCATTAGTCAAATCAATATTAAAATTCGTTGTAGGTCAACATAAAATTTGACAAAATATAGTTTCGAAATAGGTTTAAAACTAATGATCAATGTAACTAAACATATATTGATCTTAATTGGACAGCTTTTGGTTATTTCTTTGTATTAAATTAATTTTATAGATCACATGTTCTGTAAAACATAGACAATTTGCATCTGATGCTGCTCAAAACCTGTATTATTTGAGAGATCAATTTTTTATTTCCATAAAGCGCGGGTCACTTTAAAGTAAACAAAAACCTTCTACAAAAAGTATAGAAACATGAAAATAAGTTTCATAGCTTTGGGTGCTCTCGATTTCATGGTAAAGTGAAACATAAAGTCCTTGTTTAACGTTACACAGAGACAGGCAGACTTACTTTGACTAGTGAAGATTTTAGGTTTTGGTTAATTTATGCTTTTAAACATAAATTGTATGGTTCTAAAAATATTTGTTTGTCTATTTTTAAGCTATCATTTTTTTATAAAGCAAAGATTGCATTTAGAATTTCTCGATACTTCCTATAAAGAGATTTTCAAAGAATCCATTTACGATAAAACAACAAAATGGGATACGTTAGAGGATGGAAAGGTGCATGTCACATTTCTGTACTTATATAAATACTGTTGGGGGATGTAGAATGTTATCACGGATATTCTTGAAATATGGGAAATATTTGATAAAACATAAATAGCTTTTAGATTTATAGATCGTCTATATTGCATCAACTTGTGTGCGTACGTGCGTGTGTTCGTACTTGCGTGTGTGTGTGTGTGTGTGTGTGTGTGTGTGTGTGTGTGTGTGTGTGTGTGTGTGTGTGTTAGGTTCATGCGGTTGAGATTCATCCATTTATGCTTAAAATCATTGTTTATGAGTTTACCATGGCAGCTAACCTGCTTTCTCTTTACCCATGTTATAGAGAACAGGCAAACTCCTTTATTTATGGAAAGATATTGATACTATAACTTGGTGGTCAAACTAAAAATTGTTTATGCTATAAATGTCTACCTTCTGTACTCCTCACAGTGGCAACCCTGCATACTCTTTCCGATTTTTATCTTATGGAGAATAGGCAAATAACTAACTCTCATATTTATCGACAGATATTGATAAAACTTGTCATATATTATTATTATTAAATTGATTTATACATTCACTGAGTATGCAGATCATCTGCGACGGGGGTATTTCAGTTTATTCAGAGCATATAGTGTCATATATATGTCATATGTGCATATAATATAAAAAGCATAGGCTATAGCATCCAGTATACGTATAGTCTGTCGACGATACACAACCGCACTACTGACTGAAACTTCACAAAGTAAATCTATAGATAGTATATCCACCGAGGAAGGGAATTAAACATATTTATGACAATGAATAGATAACTGTTTAAAGCTCGGCTGCGAGGCGTGAGGACATCCGCTCTACGTATACCGAGTTCATGCCGGCTGCGAGGCATGAGGACATCCGCTCTACGTATACCGAGTTCATGCCGGCTGCTCCTGGCATTTAAGGCGTAGAGATTTTATTTCAGGGGAGTCAAGATATTCTGTATACACTATATATTTGGCCTGTTACATGACTATGAAAGAACAAAAAGTACACAATGGTACCTCAATGATCGGGGTTATAGATTTCAGCTTCCTTTGTAGGAAAAACCCTTTAGTCTAACATACGGGCATGCCTTCTCAAAATGTCTATTTAAACTAAGCTTACTGTTGATTCAAACCCCAGTAGCTGCTCAAATCCCCCTTTGGAAAGAGCATATTAGAGTTTTTGCTCTTTATCTTTAAGGTGGTTCAAGATAAGCAAATATTTGCTTTTTTTAAATCAATGAGCCTAAATAGATGGTAATTAATCGATGCTCAACTAAGGTGTTCGTTGATTGATCGCTACATCATGAGATTGGGTTTTTTGGATATTAACTGAAAAATGTATATTTTGGAATCATATTGTATGAGTCACATCAGTAACTCACAGATATGTACTCAAAGGTCATATTGATCAAGAACTCATTAAATATTAATTTTTGTCTAACTGGGAGTTACCAGTACATACATTCCATACATATACATAGATGATCATAGTTGCTAAAAGTAACCTATATTTGGGAAGATACAAAAGGATAATTGAGCTGCTAATAAAATGCTGGTATAAAATAAAGCTTACAGATTCTATCCATGTTTAAAAACAATAATGTTATTATTTTTTATTTTACAGACAATTGCAAGAAAAAAATCAAGCTTACAAAGACGGTTTGAATAAAGCATATAATTATCCTGGGATTCAACAACTCTGGAGTAAGACATTCCCTCATATTCATTTCACAAAAGTGTTTAACTACTGAATGTTCCCTCCGGAAACTTCGTTAACTCCGTTTAGAGACTCTGGTAACTTCCTGAAATATTACTTGTTTATAAATTATTAGAGAACATCGTTTAAATTGCCTCATCACAGTCGTCCTGCTGAATTCATCATCAGGTGCACATTTAGTAGGAAGTAGATTACTACGGAATAACGGGTAGCAGCTAACATATATTATCTGTTTGATAAGTAAAATATATCGTTAAAATTTTGCAGTATAATTAAAAAACTACAATATATTGAGAAATTAAATAGTTCAATTTATATGCTTAAACCTTTTATTTAAGATTTCTGATAAATAGTTTTTTTTTATTTCTTATCATATTCAACGAAATATTAAAAGTCTAAATCAAAGTGACCAGCTACAAAACAAATTGATACATACGCAGACAAAAGGCAAAAGACCTGTTGATTCCATTTGGACCAACCAAATAGCATAAGCATAAAATCAATAGAGACGATACTATACATTTGCTATATTTTTTATATTACTATATTTATTATTTCATATATTTACCCTATTTATATTTTTTACTATATTTACGTAATGAGCCTACGAAGACCTGAAGTATATTAGGATCAAAGAGCCATTCTCAACGTTTTGAGATATCATGGTTTTTCACCAACAGAATGCAGGGACGCATACTGCCCACGTATTCTGTTGGTGACCATAACAACTACTAGAAATAGTGGTGCACTTAGATCAGAATATACCCTAAACTGGCTTGCTTCATAGATCACATTTCCGGTTATAACTGAAAATATTCAAAATGTCACTAAGATCCTATTTTATTTCAGGTCTTCAACGTTAATAATCTATGTGCTATTATGAGTTTTATTGTCCAGAATTTCATATTTTTTCCTGTAGTTATTTATTGCCGTATTTGTATTGGCTTTGCACAGGTTTCAAATACGTTTTCTGCTTTATGATTATTTTAATACTTTGTCCGTTTAACTTAAAAGATTTGCTTACTTTCAACTAATATCATAAACGTGAAAGTTATGGGTCAAGAATCCCCCCAAGAAGCATGGGCTCAGCCCACGCACAATAGAGATAAACGATTTTCAAATAATCATATTTTAGAACCTATTGATTTATTATCAATGATCAGAAATACATATTTCTTTACTAAAAAGCGTTAATCTGAAGCGTTAATCTAAAAGCGTATGTTTTAATCTCGTGTTTTATATCATTAATATAATTATTTGATTGGTTTGATAGAACAAATAAAAAATGGATATTAAAAGTTTTGTGAATTTTCATTTCATTAATACATAAATGTTTTTAAACAAAGGAGAGAATAGAAATGAATGAATAACAAACAGTAATAACTAGCTGACCAGTAAATATACAGTAAATAACATAATAATAGACAAAGATAATATAATAATACAACTTTTTTCATAAATAACATATATAATATAAATATATAATAATACTAATTATTAATATTAAATAAATAATATATGATTAAGAAACATTATAATACTGACCAATAACATAATAACTATATATAATAAAACTATACATATGTAATAATATACAAAATTAAAATAATTACATGAATATATAATAACATAAGATAACAGTAAACTGTAGAAATAAAATAATGACCAATAATTAATAAATGTGAGAGAATTTAATGATGACAAACAGTAATAACTATGACCCGGCGAACGCCTAACAGTAATAACTAGCTGACCCGGCGAATAACAGTAATAACTAGCTGTGCGAACGCCTAACAGTAATAACTAGCTGACCCGGCGAACGCCTAACAGTAATAACTAGCTGACCCGGCGAACGCCTAACAGTAATAACTAGCTGACCCGGCGAACGCCTAACAGTAATAACTAGCTGACCCGGCGAACGCCTAACAGTAATAACTAGCTGACCCGGCGAACGCCTAACAGTAATAACTAGCTGACCCGACGAACACCTAACAGTAATAACTAGCTGACCCGGCGAACGCCTAACAGTAATAACTAGCTGACCCGGCGAACGCCTAACAGTAATAACTAGCTGACCCGGCGAACGCCTAACAGTAATAACTAGCTGACCCGGCGAACGCCTAACAGTAATTAACTAGCTGACCCGGCGAACGCCTAACAGTAATAACTAGCTGACCCGGCGAACGCCTAGCAGTAATAACTAGCTGACCCGGCGAACGCCTAACAGTAATAACTAGCTGACCCGGCGAACGCCTAACAGTAATAACTAGCTGACCCGGCGAACGCCTAACAGTAATAACTAGCTGACCCGGCGAACGCCTAACAGTAAATACGTGCAAAGACAATTTATAATAAAATTGTCTTTGATACGTGTTAACTTTCAGATTGACCATGTTCTGATGTCGAATAGCATTACGACTTCGTTGTGAAAAATTAGATATTCTAGGTTGCGGCATAGTTAATAACAATACTGAAACGATAAGACATATTATTAACATTACCACAAAACAAATAAATCTGAGTGGATTGATTCACAATTTTTCTAATCCAACCTAAAACCAAACAAACCTAACTGTAATACGGCTTTTATAGGAAAGATATACAACAGCTAATTATTATAACAAACGTAATATGTATAAATACCGTAATTATTTTTTATTTGGCTGACATGATTATAAACACGTGACTTTTAATCAGACAGAAAATAAAAAATATAAATACATAATCCTCCAAAACCGTAAATTATTAACGTGGTGAATAAATCTGTTCATTTTGTACAGTGCACATTGACTTCATAGTTTTACATTAATGAATGATTCAGATGGCATTGGATAGTAAAGCATATTGCTAATGGAAAGTAAAACAAAAGCTGTAGCTTAAGAAATCAAATGTTTTTATTGTAGAACTTTTGTAAACAAACTTATTCCCCATAAGGTTAACATTAGAAATTTAAAACCCTATAAAATGGAAACTAATTGAATTTATGGTAACTGAATATGCCTAAAGCATGACCGGAGCAGAGACGAATGAAAAAAATCAAAGATCATTAAAATCGGTCCAGCCGTTCTCGAGTTATAATGCGTGTAACTAACACGACTTTGTTATATATATTTAGATTAGACATTTTAGCGAATTTCCCATAGGGAAGAAGCTATTACCGTAGGTCTCATGGTAAGACTTAAGCCCGGGACCATGCTATTTTTTCGTCTTTAGGTGCCCAGAGTCCAAAAACAATAGTCGTTAAAAATTATATATATATATGTATATATATATATATGTGTCTGTTAGCACGATAACTCTCGTAAAAATGGTCCGATCGAGACCAAATTTGGTAGAGACGTGTATTCCTACAAATGCTCGGACGAGTTCGTAAACCAGACATACCGGTCAATGGGAACGGGTAGTTTGGGGGGGTTTTGTACTCCAAAATTTTTTATTTTTATTTTGTGTATTTTTACGCCAGTGGCATTTTTAACGTTTTGATGGGGAACGGTCCAAACCCCAAATGGGGTTTTTTGCGTTTTTCACATGTAGTTTTTACAAATTTCTAATTTTATATTTCACCATTGGAATCAGCTTAAAAAACTACACAATTAAGTTCCTTAAAGTTTTTCTCTATCTCCAACGGTTACCGAGATATTAAAAAATCTAAACACAGTACGTTGTATTGTGGGGCTCCAATGTTAATCTTATGGAGGATAGGGAAAAATTAATATTTCCCATATTAATCAATATTTTTTGATAAAACTTGATATTTAGCTTCATGGGGTTGAGATCTATCCATTTATGCTTAAAAATCATAGTTTATGTGTTTATCATGCCAGCAAACCTGCATACTCTTTTCCCATATTAATCATATAGGGAATAGGCAAACTCCTTTATTTATGGACAGATGTTGATGAAAGTTGGTATAAATGTTAAGATAAAAATTATTCATGGTAGAAATGACTTCTTTCAGTGTTTCTCACAGCAGCTAACCTGCACACTCTTTCCTATGTTAATCTTATGGAGAATAGGCAAATAATTCTCATGTTGATGGACATATTTCTATAAAACTTGTCATATATTAAATTATTGATTTGGAAATTCGCTGAGTACGCAGGTCTGCTGCGACGAGGGTATTTACATGTTATTGTTTTGACAGTAAATTTTCAACATTGAACATATGATTTGATAAGTTTTAAATATAAATATTTTTAAATTAATATAAAGGGTTATACATGTAATTTTTATTTTAATTCCAATTGAGTTGCATCATTTTATTTCAATTTATCTTAAGTTTAAACGAGATAGCAATTTTGATTTAATAACCAACTGGTATGCCAATTCAGAATTCCTCAAAATTAGTTGGTTGCTTCTTGCATTTTGATGTGGTTTAATTTTGTGAAGGGCTTTAAGCTCATAGCAGCCTTCAAAATGTTGGTTATGGTGAGAAGCATGATTATAGGTTTCCTTTGATCTTCATGTTCCACATTAAAACGATGGCCAGTCATAAGAACTCGAAGTGAATTCGATGTTTGACCAATATAGTCTTTTGGACAATGTTTGCATGATAGTTGGTAAATTACATTGTGGGTTTCACACCTTGATTTGCCAACTGTTGGATAAAATTTGTCTGTCACACTGTTTTTAAATTCAGTGGAATTTCACATAATTTTACATATTCCACAACGGGGCTTGTGGCATGGTTCACAACGTGAATATTACCTAATTTTTTAGGCCAGGAATTTTGAATTTCCGGTCTCACCAACATATTTATTTAAAATTCGTGTTTTTTTTAAAACAACAAGAGGTGTTATGGTAAATAAATTTTGAGTTACTGGGGAGGATTTTAACACGTTAAATGCTGCTTTCATTACAGTGTTAATTTTATGTAGTCCAGGAAAATATTCTGTGATAAATGTTGGGTCCTTGGAGTAGTTATTTCTGTTTACAATTTTTGAGATTTATAAAAATTGGTTATTTAACATTTTTGGGGGTACCTCTTTCAATAACCTCTTTCAATGAAAGCAGAATTAAATTTAGATATAAATTTTTCAAAGTCAGAACTGTCATTACATAGAGATTTTGCCGAATTGACAGATTTTGCTTTAATAGTGCAAGTATTACTGTATGTTAGTATCTTTAATATGAATTTGTGTTTTCAATTTATTGTCACTAATAAATACGACAACGTCTAAAAACGTGACTAATTTTGAAGAATAGTTCCAGGTAAACAGAAAAACTCATTCAAATTTTGCAAAAAGATGTTTAAGTTATCTAACCCATGCTGCCAAACAATAAAAATGTTATTAATATGTCTTAGCCAAACAAGAAGGGAAAATGAACATTACAGGAGAAATTTTTGGTCTATTAAACCCACCAATAGATTGGCATAGGATGGGGACATACATGTTCCTATCATTGTACCTTTGATCTGTAAATAATTTTTGTTTCAAAATTTAAAGTTGTTCACCGTTAAAATCATATGAATTAACGTAACCAGAAAGCTAGATGAGGGTCTTAAGAAAATGTTCGGTAGCCTTCAGACCACTGTTATGAGGGATGTTTGTATATAACGATTCAACATCAACTGTTACAAATAAAAATCTGGAGTTTGTGCGGTAGGTTAACAGTTGAAATTGTGTTTAGGAAGTCATTATTGTATTTTATGTATGATGGTAAAGTTTGCACTAAAGCCTGTAAATTTTCATCCACAAAATAAGATATCCTTTCCCAATACTTTGACACAATGAGTCTTCCAGGTGGAGGTCTTGAAGGTTTATGAAGTTTTGGGAGGGTGTAAAATTTGGTGTTCTAGAGCTTAAAGGTTCAATGTATTTTATAGATAAATCTTCTGCTGGACCACATTTATCTAAAAATTGCTTTATTTCTTCATTGAAATGGATAGTAGGGTACTCTTGAAATTATTCATCGGTGGAGTTATTGTTTAACTGTCGTTCACAATCAGCTATATAGTCTGTTCTGTTGAGAAGGACGATACTATTATTATTAAATAAACTATATTATTAATATAGCCATAAAAATGTATTGGAATATACATTTACATTGACAACTTTTTTATGCGTACAATAAAAAATGTAAGTGTTGTACATGTAATAAACCTGTTCATCATATAATAAAACTAAATAACTGTAATAGAAATTTAAACTTATTCTATAACACTTTTTTAATTATCACTTTTAAATTTTGTGTGTAACTAGTTTTATAGCTATTATAGATTGTTGAACTAGCTTATACTTGAAACTCCCCTTAATTTCAACGCTGTATTTGCATCTTGTACTTCAACATCTTAGTTTGTCTTTGTTAAGAGGTTTGCATATAAGTTAGTTAGTCCCAAGTTAACTCCATGAGGAAAAATTGGGAACTAATAAATAACTTCAAGTCCTGAGCTTATACGAGGGATATAAGATGAATCAAGACAAGTTTGTAGGGGCATATACGTATTATAAGTGTTAATTATAGCAACAGAAAAACTAGACATAAATTCTGTCTCCTCACTATGTTGTAACTTGCCAAAAACGAAAAGTCTAATTAGTAAACGTAAATATTGCCGTAAATATATGAGTGTTAACGAAATTATAAATGTGAAGGACAAAAAAATCAAGCAAAAATATTACTGATGAGGAATACAGATTTTGACTAATTAGCAGGACAAGTATTCATACAAGCTACGTGTTATGTTGCAGACGCCAACGGTAACCTGGACCCCGAGGCTCCCCCGGCTAACTATGGACGACGCCGCAGCCGTGCCGTGCTGTATCAGCTGTCCGGTCACTACAAGCAGAACAAGTATTCATACAAGCTACGTGTTATGTTGCAGACGCCAACGGTAACCTGGACCCCGAGGCTCCCCCGGCTAACTATGGACGACGCCGCAGCCGTGCCGTGCTGTATCAGCTGTCCGGTCACTACAAGCAGAACAAGTATTCATACAAGCTACGTGTTATGTTGCAGACGCCAACGGTAACCTGGACCCCGAGGCTCCCCCGGCTAACTATGGACGACGCCGCAGCCGTGCCGTGCTGTATCAGCTGTCCGGTCACTACAAGCAGAACAAGTATTCATACAAGCTACGTGTTATGTTGCAGACGCCAACGGTAACCTGGACCCCGAGGCTCCCCCGGCTAACTATGGACGACGCCGCAGCCGTGCCGTGCTGTATCAGCTGTCCGGTCACTACAAGCAGAACAAGTATTCATACAAGCTACGTGTTATGTTGCAGACGCCAACGGTAACCTGGACCCCGAGGCTCCCCCGGCTAACTATGGACGACGCCGCAGCCGTGCCGTGCTGTATCAGCTGTCCGGTCACTACAAGCAGAACAAGTATTCATACAAGCTACGTGTTATGTTGCAGACGCCAACGGTAACCTGGACCCCGAGGCTCCCCGGCTAACTATGGACGACGCCGCAGCCGTGCCGTGCTGTATCAGCTGTCCGGTCACTACAAGCAGAACAAGTATTCATACAAGCTACGTGTTATGTTGCAGACGCCAACGGTAACCTGGACCCCGAGGCTCCCCCGGCTAACTATGGACGACGCCGCAGCCGTGCCGTGCTGTATCAGCTGTCCGGTCACTACAAGCAGAACAAGTATTCATACAAGCTACGTGTTATGTTGCAGACGCCAACGGTAACCTGGACCCCGAGGCTCCCCCGGCTAACTATGGACGACGCCGCAGCCGTGCCGTGCTGTATCAGCTGTCCGGTCACTACAAGCAGAACAAGTATTCATACAAGCTACGTGTTATGTTGCAGACGCCAACGGTAACCTGGACCCCGAGGCTCCCCCGGCTAACTATGGACGACGCCGCAGCCGTGCCGTGCTGTATCAGCTGTCCGGTCACTACAAGCAGAACAAGTATTCATACAAGCTACGTGTTATGTTGCAGACGCCAACGGTAACCTGGACCCCGAGGCTCCCCCGGCTAACTATGGACGACGCCGCAGCCGTGCCGTGCTGTATCAGCTGTCCGGTCACTACAAGCAGGACAAGATTAAGACTAAACTCAAACTTAACAACGTAAGTACAATAATATCACTGAAATCATCCACTTTATATATTTTTCAATAATGTGGTATTATTTTGTAACTAACCATTTTACAACTATTAAATTTGAAAATTTTGAAACCCCTTTGTTAGTAGAAACACTACTATTTCCCTTTAGTCGGAGGTATCCCTGGACCTAAACACTGAGATATGAAATGTAATGCCATTAATTATGGATCATTACTATTACAAATAAGAGCTATTTTGTGCATTAATTTTCGTAGGAACGACAAAAAACAGACGTTTTAAATACATTGCAACAATTTAGTGCAATTATGAATCCGTCCTTTTTACTTTCATCCGTTTCTAAAGAATGTTGCAGTGTTTTAGACACGGACGACAAATTCAGTGTCGGCCGTCAGAAGACGTCGAAGTACACGGTAGTATGGTGAGTTTATGCAAACGAACGACAAAGAACGTTTTCCATTCTAAGCCGCTGTGCTGTCGATCTCCCGCATCGTTGGCTACACTGCCCAAGTTTAGACTAATACTTGATTACGTTGTCTTGTTTTGTGCAGACAGTAGTAGGCTACATTATGAAGGAAATTGATATTGTGCTATTCCAAAGTAAAGTAGAGATAAGTGGTATGGAATACTTTTTCTGAGATTTAAAAAACCGAATACTGAAGAAGAACCAGTGGTCAGAACTAAGTTTTATCTTAATTTCTAATTCTAATTCAGTTGTAGTTTCTAGTTCCACTCGAATGGAAATGTTTTTTTAAACTTAGAAACAATCCCATCAATTGATCTGATATACGAAGGTAGTTAAAAAACCTATCACCATGTTCACATAGTAGATCATATAGATTCCGTTAAGCGTCGTCTGTCTGTCTAACACTGTTTATAGGGTGGAGAGGACGTCTTATTCTACGTTTTATTTCCAGAAAATGCCTGTAGGCAGTGTACAACACAACAGGATTCATGATCATGACACTAGAACTTTTTTAGTAGCACTTCAACCTCCTCCCTCAATCCTTTGCGAACGCACAAACAAAAAATTCGAAACGCACGATAACGTGACACAAAGTTTACATCGGTTTCCTTCTTTTTCGTGCAAAAACGCATGCATAAAAGGGCTCTAGGTGAGCAATTCGTCCAATTAATTATTACAAATTCACATTTTCTAAGTCCTTTGTCTTCCAGGGATTGGCAATACTGCGGTGCAAATTAAGAGATTAGTGAAAACAATATTGCTCTTTATAATATGATCAATACGTTCTTTGTTGAAATGAAAAATATCCACACCTTGCAATTCAAAATTACTTGGTGCGAAAAGAAAATACCTTTCTACCAATGACAGTATTTTACAAAATATAATGGACCAATAAAATAGTTTTTACAAACAGTTTAAAAGTAAATCTATTAATATTAGAATTTTCAATGTACTCCAGACTACAATCAAAGCTGTTTGGCATAAAACATATTATTAACTTGGCAGTAAAATAATACAATTTGCTTTGCAAATCCGAAAATCAGAGTGAACGAACATACGGTTTTAAAATGCATCCGTTACAAATTCATTGCATAATCCACTCATTTAGAAGCATTTGCAACTGTTTGAGTTGTAACATACTAGCTATACAGTAATGTGAACCGGCACATGTGGTGAAATAAAATAGTTAGTTTCTTATGTGTATAATATACTTGTTAATTTAACAATAAATCGACGAGTAAATAATAGTTTATTTATATTATTTCCTTAGAAATGTTAAACATTTACTTACAGATACTTTAAAAATCTATGAGTATATGTTTTTTTAAATATAAAAAATACCAATTTTCTATTTCACACCGGAAATAGTTCCATACCAGTACTTTATTCGGATAATACATGCGTAGTTTTACGGAAGCTATCTTCCCTGGAAGATAGCTTAATAATAATAATGTCTAGAAATAGCAAACTTACATTACCACTACGTTATTAGTAGTTACCACTACACTATCAAATGTATGGTCTTATTAGGTGACATAAATGTACGTCGATGATAAATACGAGAGTTTAGGATTCAGCCTCAAGAAAGAAAAGCGATTCTGCCAATCATCATATAAATTCACGGTTGGATTCTGGGTTTGGTCCCTCCTTGTCAGTGCCGTTGAAGTGCACAACCCCTCTGTAGGGTTGTTGGTAGAATATTAGTACTACGACAAATAAGGTGACAAAAGATTATTGGAAGTGATAATGAAATTGGTACACAGATGAATAAGGTGACTGAAGATAAAATGATATGAAGATGAAATTTTCAGCTATTGTAGGTGTCATTAAACGTGTAATAACAAAGCAAAATATAGCAGTCCACAAAAAGATATAACTAAATTTTCGTATTTAGCTTTACTATACGAATAATTAGGCAAATTTCAGTACTATACACGCCATAAAATAAAAATATTAAAATTTTAATGCAATAATTATGAATGTACTTGTAAATATTCGACGAAAGTTTAGGGAAACGGCTTTATCTATGTTAAAACAGTCTTTCTCTCGATTCGGTAAAGCGAAACCTGTTCTACCAAACTACGTAACTCTCGTCAAACACTCGGCGCGAGATGAGCTCCAGGTCGCTATGAATAATCATGAGATGTAAAGCAAAACTTGGGAGCCTCTAAGGCTCGGCCGACCGCCACACGACGCCGACGTGACGACGTGACGTCAAGGAGGTTAGGCACCGAACACTGCGCTGTCAGTGGCACTGTCGGTCCTAGTATCTGGAAACATTGAAACGAACATAACATTTAATACTAACAAACAATAACCGTTTTCACATTAAACTGTATAAGAAGTTTACTTCTGAATTAAGTTTTTTTCATTTCAAGATTTAACACTAAATAAGACTGGTAAACTTAATTAACCATCTTTATGTAGAATGTCAATGTAGTGAGACACTGCGTTAGTCCTTGTGCTAATCTCATCAAAGGAAACACACGTTGTATGTTAACGCTGTCCTGTAAACTCCAGCTGTTGGAACTGTAGCTTTGAACACGAAATGCAATGTTAATTGAAATTCATTTTGTTTTTGTAGCCTCTGAAGTAGTTCGGAGATTGGTTCTGTTTAGATTATCTATTTTCTACTCGTATATAGCTCGTATGTATCTCGTATATAGATGGAGTAATTCGTAATATCTGTACATTCTGTGTTTTATTACGCCCATTGGGTAACACCGGATACAACGCACCTACAAATCCCGTGCAGATAAAGGAATTAAATTAATATAAATTAAAGTTAACCTTTATCAGTTTAAAACTTACTGTACAAGCTCCTCATAACCCAAACATGTTATATTCAGCTGCATTTTTCTGATAAAAGTGAGTGACCTTTAACCTTCCAAATAGCAGCGTAGTTGGGGCTGAAATGGGTGATTTGCACACAAATGAGCGCGAAGCCAGTTAGTGGGCTGTAACATTCGAATGAAGACTTGTTATGATTACTTCGCGTCGTATCAACACTAAACACAATAATCTAAATTTCTGATTCATTTTGCAGAACTGGTTATTCGATTCGAACCATCATTATAACCAATATAGAACGTTATATTCATTAATAGCACTTAAATAGTTACATAAAATGTTCAAATAAAATAATCCCACTGCAACGCTACATGCAGGTCAAAGGCCTTCCCGTGACTTACATAAGTGACTCAGCATAAATATGTAACAGATGTTCTGACTAATAAATCTGTTTAGCTCTTTGTGGTCGTCTGAACCGTTTGACACTCGTCAACATTATGATGGGGTTTCAACTTTTATATGTAAAATAATATTATTTATAGGTTCGATTTTAGCTACCCATCTAAACTAATAAATATTAATTAAGTTTGTAACTAACTTACAGATAAATTAAGTAACATAATGTCACATGAAAACCAGCTTTTTAATTATTAATAAACTAGCTGACCCGGCGAACTTCGTAACGCCTCACAGTAAATACATGTTAACTTTAAGATTGGCCATGTTCTGAAGTCGAATAGCAATACGGCTTCATTGTGAAAGGTTACATATTCTGGGTCGCTGCATAGTGAATAACAATACTGAAACGATAAAACATATTAATAACATTCCCATAAAACAAATAAATCTGAGTGGATTAATTCACAATTATCAAATCCAATCCTAACCCAAACGAAACCTAACTGTAATACGGCTTTTATAGGAAAGATATACAACAGCTGATTATTATAATAAACGTAATATTATAAACATTGTAATTATCATATAAACACTTGACTTTAATCAGACAGAAAATAAAAATATAAATACATAATCCCCCAAAACCGTAAACTATTAATGTGGTGAATAAAGCTGTTCATTTTTTACAATACACATTTACTTCATAGTTCAACATTAATGAATGATTCAGATGGCATTGGATAGTAAAGCATATTGCTAATGGAAAGTAAACCAATCAGCTGTAGCTAAGAAATCAAAATAATGTTTTCATTGTAGACATTTTGTAAACAAACTTACTCTCCATAAGGTTAACATTAGACATTTAAACCGCCATAAAATGGAAACTTATGGGGTTTTCGAAAATATTTTTTCACTAAAACCACGGACACATATAGAGCAACTTCCTAAAATTTCATGGCGATCGGATGAGTAGTTTGGCAACGCATAAAGGACAGACATACATACATTCAATTTTATATATAGAGATTTGCTTCAATGGTTTTTTGAACAGCATATCTGCTTAGATTTCAAATAAAGTCACCTAGAGTTAACCTTAAATATAGCCTAAAATTCGTTTGACGATTTTTTATCCATCTAAGAGCAGACATAGGCAATGCAATTCATTTGACGTTCTTTAAAATCAACCTTAAAACCCAATTATTCTATCTAAAAGCCTATATTCAATTTAATCAACCACAAAACGGCCAATCACGAAATTTCATCACTAATAAAATCGCAGCGATAGAAATATTCAAAAGTAAATTCACGAAAAGTGAATAAAAAATTTTAAAAAATATAATAAAAATTATAAAAAAATTATAAACTAACTACTAACTTACTAACAACCAGTTTTTAATCAAGCATAATGTACTGATAGTGAATATATTTTCACTGCAAATTAGTAATGATTAATATTTACAGGTGTCAGTTATCAGGTTGAAACATTGTTAAACAGTTGTTTAACATTTTTCTTAAGATAAAGGATAATTAAGACTGCAATCGAAGCCGTGCCGGGTGCAGCTAGTTAACTTTAAGTTTAGTATCTTTTAATAAATCCCAAATTCTAAGGTCTTAAGAACTCTTGAGGTCATCTGAGTGCTAAGTTAAGGACCCCCGAACAAACTGAACCTTCTAATGCTCTTAGAGCCGATTCCATCTAACTCTGAAACTCCGTTTAAGCCAATATTTACTCTAAATGTCTATAAAACGGACGTTTAAGGTTCTTTATCTCATTTTGCGTTCAAGAGTTATTGGAAAATTATCTATTTTATGCGCTTTTTTACAAATCTATTTACTTTTTAACAGTAATAATTGAGATAAACCAACGCTATTTCTTGCAAAACTTTCAGATTTGGCGTCTAAGGACGGTGATAATTTTGATGTCTATCGACTTGTGAAGACATAACTGTTTTTTAGAGCGATCGTTATAAGTTTATTATTTTTTCCCTCGATCTAGTCAATTGCGTGTCTTCTAAATCCACTATATATAAGATATATTTTCTTTAAATTACACACTTTTGTTAAGTTTATTTTGGCTAATTTTGTGTTATTTGTTTTGCAACCAGTAATTTGCAAATTTAATAAATGTTAATTTTGTTAACATGTAGGATATTAAGAACAGTTGGTCACATAGATCTGCCTTTTACTTCCGATGATTTCGCAATAAATATGCGTTAATATATAAATGGCGTTATACGAGACCTTTGATCTTCACCACCAGAGCTGTTTTCATATTTCAAAGGCAAAAGTATGAAAAGTATGTGTTAATCAATAATCAATTATATATACAGACTAGATTACCTATTAAGAAGAAATTATTAGAGGTATTAATTAGTTCTTCCTCGAAGGGTTTTTAAACGGTAACAATTTTGGTTGGTAAACTTCCATCCGAAATGTTGACCTAATTTAACAAATTACTACTGGTTAGTTATTAATTTTAAATATGAAAACAAAACTTCCCATATTTAAAATTGAATAAACATTTTACGCCCTAATTGTATGAGTAGAACCCATTTTTCAGCAAAAAGTATGGAGGAAATCACAAATCTTTCTTGCATATGATTTTTCTATCAACGTAATTTTACGATTGCTAGTAAGCCAATTCTGACGCTTTATTTATATTGTATGCCAAATTACAATACGCAATGGATCAGAACATTATAAAAGACAAAGCTGTTTTATATTCTCAAATTACAATTTCAATAAAAGTAAAAGTTAATTTTGTATTTATATCTAAATAAATCTGAAAGTTATATTGTAAATGTTGTATATTTTCTAGATTTTACAGCAGACAAAATATTCAAGAAGAAATCAGTAAACATTTTATCAAATGCTGATTCAACCCTGATTCTTTTTCATTCCAGATTGAATTTCCATCTATAAAATGAATTCCCTTTCAGAGTTCAAAAATACTTCCAGTCAAAAGTTTTAATTATACTTTATCTGGTTTTAGCGAATTTCCCATAGGGAAGAAGCTATTACCGTAGGTCTCATGGTGAGACTTAAGCCCGGGACCATGTTATTTTTTCTTCTTTAGGTGCCCAGAGTCCAAAAACAATAGTCGTTAAAATTTTTATATATATATATATATATATATATATATATATATATATATATATATGTATATATGTATATATGTATATATATATGTGTCTGTGAACACGATAACTCTCGTAAAAATGGTCCAATCAAGACCAAATTTGGTAGAGACGTGTATTCCTACAAGTGCTCGGACGAGTTCGTAAACCAGACATATCGGTCAATGAGAACGGGTAGTTTGGGGGGGTTTTGTACCCCAAAATGGGGTTTTTCACATGTAATTTTTAAAATTTCTAATTTTATATTTCACCATTAGAATCAGCTTAAAAAACTACACAATTAAGTTCCTTAAAGTTTTTCTCTATCTCCAACGGTTACAGAGATATTAAAAAATCTAAACACAGTACATTGTATTGTGGGGCTCCAATGTTAATCTTATGGAGGATAGGGAAAAATTAATATTTCCCATATTAATGAATATTTTTGGATAAAACTTGATATTTAGCTTCATGTGGTTAAGATCTATCCATTTATGCTTAAAAATCATAGTTTATGTGTTTATCATGGCAGCAAACCTGCATACTCTTTTCCCATAATAATCATATTAGGGAATAGGCAAACTCCTTTATTTATGGACAGATGTTGATGAAAGTTGGTATAAATGTTAAGAAAAAAATTATTTATGGTAGAAATGCCTAATTTCAGTGTTCCTCACAGCAGCAAACCTGCACACTCTTTTCCATGTTAATCTTATGGAGAATAGGCAAATAATTCTCATGTTTATGGACAGTTTTTTTTTTAACTTGTCATATATTATTGATTTGGAAATTCGCTGAGTACGCAGGTCTGCTGCGACGGGGGTATTTATATTTTTTTTCTTTCCCTCATAATTAGCTTGATATATCGTTATAAACAGTATAGCGGAGCGACACGTACTTTTTCTCTTAATTAAATTTAATAAACGGTATACCTATAATTGTTAAACTAACAAATTCTTTAATGTTCTTTTAAATTTATTGTTATTGTTAAAAAAATCGTCCAATACTTAAACTCGCCCCTTCTAAGTCAGAAGATGATATTATAAATATTATTGTGTTTTTCTTAGCAGGTTTCATAGAAAACGGTTGAAAAATAACGAATAGATTGGTTTTTGAATATTCTCCTAAACATTAGGTACACTCAGACAACGTACTGCGTTTACCACGGACAGTAGATATAAATTTCCTCTGGATCCACTTTTCGTAAACTAATGTTTAAAAATACAAATTTATTTAGTTTTGGGAGTTGATTTTTGTGGTAACTACGGAGGGCATATATTTAACCTGTATTTAAATCGTTCTAATCCTCACTCATCAATTCGAAAAAATCGGGGTTCATAATACCTTAAAACGGATAATATCCACTTTAATAAACACAAATTAGACTGTTTTTATGAAAACTATAATCTACCTTCTCCCTAATCTACCGTCTAAGCAGTGGTAGAAGGCAGTAAAAGTTAATGTTGGATTATTAGTGCCTCAGTAAGTTAATGATGCGTTAGTATGATGGACACAGTGTCAGTAAATAATTAGTTTATATTTAACTGTGACTGTGAACGTGAACGTTTCCTCAGCAAGAGCTTGTCTAGGCGATGTGCAGTACGTTTACATTGTGTTACATAATTGAATTCTCCCTACCGCGCTGCGTGCTTTGGTTGCACATATTAACGCAAACAGTGTAATGAACATTTGCCTACCTCTGAACAGTCAAAAATGTATAGCGTAATTCACACAATTCGTGAACTAATTATAGGATTTAATTATAGAACATTTCAAGTACTACAGAGCACGATTGGAGTTACAAATGTTGCGTTTTAAAGATTACATTTTAATAATTTAGTGAATAAAAAAACTTATTAAAATCATAATTACAAACTTACTTCAGTAATATAAATATGCAATATCTGAAGATCAATTGCATCAAAGCTTTCTGATGAAGAAGGGAATGAAAATTGTTCTTTATGATCTCTTTAATTGATCTATTATTCTTAAAAGGCATTGCAACTGAGTTTTCAAGCTCTTTGGAAAAGTTTTACGAGTATACAGATATTATTTTTCATTCCAGCCGTTTTTACCTTCATTATTTTTCTTATTGTCTAATTAATGTAGGCTAAAGGTAAAGGTTTTCATTAGTAAACGCAGGAGATGACTGGTCACTTTTAAAAACTTAAAAGTAAACTACCTTCAATAATGATACTAATATATTTCAGAATAAGAAACTAAAAAATGTGAACAATTTCTTTTAATCGCACCTCGAAATAGCAAACTGAGCTTGAATTGACATTGTGTCATAGATCTGCATAGTGGCTTAGTTTAAAAATATTCCGGTGAACCAAACGTAATAAAATAGTTCTCATATCACAATTCAAACCAATCAAAACAAGTAATTATAACAAGCATATGACAAAAAAATGTCCGAGGGTAAACGCATATTTACCATCCGTGTTAAACACAAATCCAAGTTCTATATAAACGCCTAACGTCAATCTCATGTAAAATAAGAAAAATGCATTTCTTCTTTTGACATGAAACTTGGTATTGGATGAAATTAGTCTTCGAAACCTAGTCTAATCTCAACAAATCGAACTGTTAACGGACAATCAGAAAGATTACATTAAAATCATTGTACCTTAGACACTATACTTCAGGGATAAAGAAATACCATAAGTATTTGCATCGTAAAATCATTGCATAGCTCCAAAACTGTTTATTATTGTTATCATTAAGTATGGTTAAAGTCTTCAATGAGGTTAAGCAATTTTTGGTCTGACAAAAGGACAATTGAAATGAAATATCGTTCCACCCCAGTCACATAAAGGAAGGAAGTAGTAACATCAATATGTAAGAACCCGAGCTCAAGGAACCTGTTGTTGGTGGTTGAGAGTTGAGAGCTTCTGAATCACTCAGACCGGCGCACCTGCTGCCTGCTGCCTGCTGCTTGTTCACAAACACTACACAGACTATACACGCCAAACTTTCATAGCAATCATATTTTTATAGGAATTTAAATTCCATTGTTTTTGAATTTTTCTTTTCTCTATTAATGTTCCAAACAAAACATTGCCGCAGTTTTGTTTACATTTTTAACTAAACATATTCTACCTTCAGTTATCTGATCAAAATATCATAATCATTTTGCAAAAGATATTTTGTATATTATTTGCATTCGATATTCAGACTTAATATCGAATGTATATTATATGTATATATTATATATACAACACACTATACTTAGTTTAGTGAGTTGTAAAATCATATGAATTGCAAAATTTTAAAAAGGTTCAAAATGTTTTTAGTGATTTATGAAAAGGTTTCATGTAATAGTACTGTATTAGATTCAATATATAGTATTGTATTGTATTAGATTAGATTACCCTTTGCAAAGGTGACCTACTCAGGTAGGTATTTTAAACCAAGTATGGTTGTGAAATAAGTATAAGATAATTGTAGCGTGATCTTGTAGTTACATAAAAGTAAAAATTGCCTATTCATTTTGTTTTGCTTAAACCTTTAAATTTTTTAGCAGAAAATAAGTTCTAGATAGGTCATAAAAGGCCCGGGATTGATGGGTCCAGGAAATTCACGGGTTTCTTGTAATACAGTATTATGTTTAAAATCCTAAAAAACTAACATTAAGCTTATAAAGAGTCAAAATGTAAACAATAAAAATCAAAAAAATTTGTTTATGACCGTTTGACATTTTGTTGATTAAAGATGGTGGTGAACAATACATGAATAGAGGTTTTGCATAAATATTTATTTTATGTATGTAATAAATTGAAACTTATCAAATTAGTAAACAATTGTAAAAACTAAGTGGTGAAATAACTGTGCGAAATAAAAGTAGAGAAATTATTTCCAAAATCTTTCGTGTTTTGATAGAAAACTTATTAATTGTACTGCTTGAAGCCACTGTAGCAAACCGATTGGTGTAAATTAAATTTCCCTTTTGCTTATCAACACTATCAGTTGACTGCAGGCTAATAATAATCGTATGGACCATTATGATGATCAGCCCCAACAATTAACACCCTAAACTACATCAAAGTAGAGAGGAGGCCGTGACTCAGTGCTATCGCAGAGGAAGCACGTGCGGAAGGTAATGAGATCGATCCCCGACCGGGAGGCCACGTTATTGTTCAGAGTTTATACAAGTTAGTACAATTATTTTTTTATAATTGTTCAATATACAACTATCATTTTTGTTTTTTATTTCCTTATTAAATAAATGCGAGCAAAGCTCGGTCTCCTGCTTTAATTATCAAATTGTAAACTCGGAATGGAAACTCAATAATTATATTGAAGGGGAACAACTTTCTTGAATAGAAATCCTGAAGAGTGCTTCGTTAATTAATGAATCAATAATTTATCACCCTGGACCTTAATCCTCTTTAGTTAAGTGATTTTTTTGTCTTTTTCTGAGGACGAACTTTTTGTAAAAATACTGGCCAAAAAATTTTACTTCTGGTTGTTTTATATTCTTGTATCTATAGGAAAATGCTCATCTGAATAATACTGCACTATATTAAACGTGAGGACGGTTAAAATGTTATCAGTAGAAATTTATTGGGAGAAGTCCATTTTCATCGTCAGAATTGTTCATAAATGCTGTGGAACGTAACGTCCACGTAATAATGCTGATAATAAATATTAAAACCTAAACGTTAGCAACCTAGAATCTTTTGTTGTGATAGTTACGAGAATTTACCCCCATATCAAAATTGTTTTTAAATTTTCAGTTACACTATGTAATTTAAGAAAGATAAAGCGGTTTATTGTAATTCACGGTCAACATTAAGCAAAATATAATCCTTTCAAACTGTGATGAGGCATCTAATTCACAAATATGAACGAGCAGTGTGATCGTTATTTGTAGCCATGATTATGCTTACCAATATGAATGAAGATATATGCTCCATATGAAATGCTCGTAATTGGAAACAAGATGAGCACAAGTATTATTTTTATATTTGTTTTGGGATGAGTTTTAATATGATTGTTTAAAACACACAAATGCACGAGTGCATGCACGCTCGTTAGTAACATACAAACGTTTTACTTTATGTACGTTGCACCTTTTTAAACCACTCTAATCTCTTTACGTATTTAGACAGCATTTCTAAATTCTCTAAACATTTTTTTAAGTTGTTTTAGAGTTTATATAAAATTTAAATATCACATTTTAATCCTCCAAAACTATTCAGTTATTCACAGGATCGCCATTTTGTTTTTTTTCTCATTAAATATTTTTCTCCAAACCCACTAAACTTAAAAATTTTACATTTTGTACACAAATAAATTACAGTGAAGATAACTTTAACAAATAAAAAAAGATTTAAAGAAGATTAACTTTTCAATATGCAATTTGAAAAAGGAATAATTTTGAATCTCATAAACTTTATAACCTATACAAGAATAACCTTTTAGACAATCTTAAACAAATGTGCATTGTGCCTCGCTTTTAAAGTTTAACTAAAAATATAAATAAGTTATGACACTGGTAAGTGGTTTTAATGCAGGCCCAATTTGTGTGATAGTTTGATGTCTGTAGAGGATATGAAGGATATATATCTGAAATGGCCTGCACTAACGGCCTAGCATCACCTCAAGTGCCATATCTTGTCTATTTTTGATTGATCTTCGAAAATGAGGTACAGTTGGATTAGATTATTGAAAGGGTTACCTGCCCTGGTAGGTATTTTAAGACAAATATAAATGGGAAATTAGGGTAGGATGATTGTAGCGCGATCTTGTTACTGACTAAGGCTGCCATGTGTTCCTTATACTGTTAATTTAAACAAAGGGACCTACAGTTTAACGTGGAATCCGAACCACGGCCTCTGAATTACGAACTGGTCTATTTATGAGGATGGTCTTTTGTTAGATGTTTATTTTTGTTTTAAAAAGAAATTCTTGTTCGAAGTGATTAAACGGCCGTCATTTTGAATTTGTACATTGGAAAAACTTTGTTCAAAAGTTACCTAACGGTTATTGATATTGGTGCATCTGTGCACAATTTCATATCTGTACGTTTTCAGAAAAACATATTTTATGTATAGGCTCTTTGTGTAACTGAAAACTTACGGACGGGTTATTTAGATATTTAGATTGTACAGAAAGCCACAACAAATTTCTCAATAGAGTAGTAGAGAATTATGGAAGACCCTTTTTCTTCAAATCATCCCAAACCTAGTCTTTTAGCGTAAAATATATACATCGATAATCAGGAACATAATTAATAAACCCTACATCATATTACTCATGAAGGGTTCCTAAATTATAACTATGGTTCAAAAGAACCTGTGTGAAATGTGACATCAAAAATGTATAGTATTATTCCTTCATTTAAAATGATTGACTTTTCGCTAATGGATTCCTAATGGTTCTCCAAAGCACTTTTCCAGTAGCGATTTAATGTCACTAACAAAACCCCCACACTATTAGTTTAATATTAATTACCAACAAAAATATTCTTTATCGTCATGCTAGATTAATTTTATATACATTGATTATTGGTTATTTTAAATATAAGTTATTAATTTAATATAAGCTTTTTTCTGAAATAAACAATATTATTCTTTGTGATAGATGAATCGTCATACTACTTTATGCATTAATTAAAGATTGATTGGAATTTTTCAGAAACTAAGTTGAGTTAACATAATGTATTGAGTTAATGTTTTATTTATAGTTTAAAATCTTAAAACATTAAATTTATTTATAAAAAAAGTTAAACCATACGAATTATAATACTAAAATAGCTCTAACAAAGAGCTTCTAAAAGTTTCTTCTCGTGACAGATGGTATACTGTTCTTGACTTCTTTTAAGTCTGATACACAAGAGACAAACTTTGAGCTCATGTCTATTGGTGAATACTTTTAACATACTTCTAAGTTTTACTCTCATTTCAGTAATCCTTGAACATTTTTCTTTCATTGCTGATATAAAGGAATTTATTTACTGCTGCCTACCTGGCAAAGTGAAATTAATTGAGGAAACTACTAACTTAAAATTATTATTCCAATTTGAACAAGAGTTTCTGCGTTCTTTGAAAAATTATATAATTATGTTTGCCTTTTTATGTCATGAATACAAAACACACAAGTGTATGAAAATTAATTTAGTGACCTACTTACTGAAAACCATTTATGAAAAATGTTTTTATTTACTTCCCTGTGGGAAATAGGAATGTTTTTAGTTAATCTAAACAGCTGTTCTTATATCCTAACCAAACTATGACGTCACTAACTATATGACGTCTCTGTTTCAAATTTTGGTCAGGCACCAACATGCCCCCCAGAGCTAAGACCATGGTTATGTCAAGGTTTCCTTATCTTCGTCTTCATTTTCCCTTTCAAAAGGCCACAAACTGCACAAGCTTGAAGCTTCTCATTTGATTTAATCCCTTCACCTGATCCAAATCTTAATACTGTATATAAATGAAGAAGTATGCATATATTTTGACATGGGTTCACATTTGAAACGGGTTTCCATAGAAACTACCAGAGCTACTCTATACTCTTTGACATCTACATCTACTCTTTAATATATAAAAATAAGAACAGTGGTTTAGATGAACCGAAAATAAATAAATAAATAAATAAAATGGTCATTATTAGCAAGCGTTTCTCAGACAAAAAAGCAGTTTCTAGAATTACTCTTGTCAAAAATTTTACAATCATAATAAAAATCAAATAAACTTAGCATCTAAAAACATACAAAAGTGAAACTACAACATATTTACATTGGCCGTGCTGTTTAAAAACAGTTTTTAAATTTCTTTTATATATGCTCAGAGTGTCGACCCGTTTAATTTCTTGGGGAAGGGTATTATACAATGTAGGGCCAAAGTATGAGAAGCCCCGCCTACCCTTTTGATGCCTGACTCTAGGAAAGTGCAGCAACTCATCCTGCCTCGTGCTGCGGTCGGAGACATCGCGCCGGGCCAGAAGTCTCTCATTCAGGTACTCAGGCTGGCCGAGCTTTTAGGCTTTGCGTATCAGGCCACAGGTTAGAAACAAACAAGGTAGAGGAAATAAATAAATGTATTTTGGATGTTTTTTACTAATGATTAACCATCGACTAACAGCGTTTTGGCGGGAAGAAGCAATAGAGTGAAGGCAACAGCAGCGACTCCATCTGGTCTACAATTTTATAACTAACTATTAAATAACCATAGTTAGTTTTATAATTAACTAGCTGACCCGGCGAACTTCGTAACGCCTGACAGTAAATACATGTTAACTTTAAGATTGGCCATGTTTGAAGTCGAATAGCAATACGACTTCATTGTAAAAGGTTATTTATTCTGGGTCGCGGCATAGTGAATAACAACAACAAAACGATAAAACATATTAATAACATCCCCATAAAACAAATAAATCTGAGTGGATTAATTCACAATTTTCGAATCCAATCCAAACCCAAACGAAACCTAACTGTAATACGGCTTTTATAGGAAAGATATACAACAGCTGATTATTATAATAAACGTAATAATATAAACATTGTAATTATTATATAAACACGTGGCTTTAATCAGACAGAAAATAAAAATATAAATACATAATCCCCAAAACCGAAACTATTAACGTGGTGAATAAAGCTGTTCATTTTTTACAGTACACATTTACTTCATAGTTTAACATTAATGAATGATTCAGATGGCATTGGATAGTAAAGCATACGGTATTGCTAATGGAAAGAAAAACCAATCAGCTGTAGCTAAGAAATCAAATGTTTTCATTGTAGACAATTTGTAAACAAACTTACTCTCCATAAGGTTAACATTAGAAATTTAAAACGCCATAAAATGGAAACTTATGGGGTTTTCGAAAATATTTTTTCACTAAAACCTTCCCGGACACATATAGAGCAACTTCCTAAAATTTCATGGCGATCGGATGGGTAGTTTGGCAACGCATAAAGGACATACATACATACATACATACAGACAGACATACATTCAATTTTATATATAGAGATAACCAACCTAACTCAACTCCGTAGAGCGATGTCCGGAGGCGTCTCTCCACTACCTATCATGCAAAAGTGGGGCGACGGTGGACCGAACGCTTTTGGGCTAAATGAGATCCCCTCTATGGCTTACCGGTACCATTATAAAATACTGTTATTAAGTTTTCAGATAAATTCTGATTGATGTATATTACCTTTGACTATTCATAAGATATTACTCTTGAATAGTACAGTATTCACATTTTTTGGCGTTGAAGGTGCCGTATTCTATTTCTTCCAATAAACAACTGATTTTAATAATTTTAAAAGCTTTAAATCATATTTATTATATTTTAAACTTTTATGTTCAATAAAATATTCCAGATAACTAGGGAATTTTGAAAAAATATATATAATTTCAATAGGAAAATAGCTTAGGTCATGGATATGTATAAAGGAAATGTTTTAGGTTCCTCTTAACAGATGTCCTTATGACGTTACTTCCGTTACAATTTTCGCAGACTCAAATTGTTAATACATCCCCCCAGAGCTTAGACATATACAATACATAATATTACATAGATAACACGATGTTGCATTTTTTTAATTTAATGACGGGTTTTCTCTAATCTTATAGCCTACTCTAAAACAAACACTGTCGAGGCAAATTTTTTTCTGTACTAGAATTTATGAATTTCTTGTGTAATACTGGGTATTTGGCTACGAGAAATCGGTTGGAACAAGCCTCAAGGCTGGAAAAATGCGGATTTTGTCCTACAGCCCTTCAAAGTGTCCATGTTATCTTAATTGACCTTAACTGCAGCTAAAAGCTAACCAAAACAACTGAAGAACAGGTTGTTTTTATTTTTAATAATTCTTAAACAATGAATGTTTTAGTTTTAGGTTAGTTTGAAAGGAAGCCACTTCCGGTTCATATATGGTATTGCATCTGAGCAAAGCTCGGCCTCCCGGTACTAAGTTACACCAAATTCGTGATCATTTTCTTACACATTTCATCGTATTTTGTTTACCTTTTACGTTAAGGTCAAAATATTGTCAACAATCTGTAAAAGTCAAAGCCCTCACTAATCACTAATTCTCACACTTCCCAATTAATTACTTCACCAATTAATCACACTTCCCAATTAATTAGGAGGCTGAAATTTGGTTACTAGTTCTTAAGGCCTAAAATAGAAAAGTCTAATAGTTTTATGACGATTTTCCCATAAATCACTACCCTATACGCCTTCAAAGTTCCCATGTTAATTTTATGCGGAACTATTTTGTTTTGGATTCCAACATAATATTGTATGTTGACTTAATCCTTTAGGTATAACATCATCTGTTTTTATTTGAACCATCAAGCAAGCCAAAGAAGCAAGCATATACCGTAGATGTCAATGGAATCCATCTAATTATTGTACAAATATAATTTTGCTCAGAACAAATTTTGGGGATTATGTTTTATGATTAAAAATCAAATTTTTATGTTGGCCAAATTAAAAATAATTACAATGTTTATACATATTACGTTTATTAAAATAATCAGCTGTTGTATATTTTTCATATTTTACTTTTTCTCTCTGAAATATATACATGGTTTATATTGTGTATTATATTCAAATATATTACAATATCGAATATTACTTGAATTTGTATGTGCAAGAGTGTGTATTTAACAGGCTGTAACTAATTATCAAAGGTGCCTTGGCCCTGGTGTAATATGATTCATTCTGTATAATATGTTTAAGTGTTAAGCGTCCACATGAATACACTCATCTCTTAAAAATATTTTGGCTTAAAACACCTTTATAGGCCACAAATTCATAAAGGTCATAATACTTATACTGTATTATGTTTTGGCCTGAACCTAAACCTAATAAATCTTTTTTTACATCACTGCAACGGGTAAAACTAGTTACATCCTAAATTTCATAACATTTCTATCTCACAGTGTATGCCTAATACTGACAAGTTTTATACTTGGACCTTTAATTACTTCAACAACATTGTTTAAACAGGCAGTTTATTGAGGCAGATATAAGAACATCACGTGTCAGAGTGTAGTAATTGAACGTAAATGAAGCTGCTCTTCACTGATAATCACCTCAGAATGGCCATGTATTTTGTAACGGTATAAGGATAAAAAATTCTAAAAATTGGACTAAATAAATACATCTTTAGATATTGCAGAACTATAGTGCTGCTTGCATTACTAGACGTTTTGACCATCCAGCACCGTCATACATTCGATGTAGTTGAAGGAACTACTATATACAGAAAGTTGTCAGCCAGTTACAGTATGTATGACACAGCCTTGCTAGTTGGGAGCTCATAAACTAGTTTTCACAAAGGCTCTCTCACTAGTCTCTCATTGCATGGTCACTAGGAGACTGAACATGACACTGTTCTTTGTAAGATTATTTCTGTATTAAATGTAAATTAAAGTATTTTAACTTTACTCTTCAGTGATTTTTCACTAAATAAGAAAAAAAATGATATATCAATGCAAGAGGATTCTCATTCCTTGTAAAATCTACTATTATGAAAAATATATTATTTGTTATGACCTATTTGTTATGACCTTGTTATGACCTATTATAGGTGATTGGTCATAAGTAAAAGTGAAGACATAGTAAAATAATGTCCCTATCTTCTTTACATATATAGAGAAACTCAATTCTTTGCAATAATAAGCTTATAGTTGAAAGACCAGGACGGTGGTGTGTCCTTTAAACCATGTACTTGGAAGTCACAAATTGTGGGTAGCTGTGAGAGATAGTCGGTGGATGTGGTATTCTCTTGTGTGGACTAACCTCTGCACTATTGAATATACTAGGTTCATCCACTAAGACCATCCTCATAATTGGACCAGTTTGTATCTCAGAGGCCAAAGTGGTTTGGATCCCACATTAGATGTAGGTTGGTCCGTTGAATGTCATTGGCACTTATGCTATCAACAGTCCTGTCTAAGTAACATGTCAGCCTTAGTCAGTAACAAGCCTACAAAATCGCGGCACAATCATCTGACTTTCATTTTTCATTAATTGTTGGCCTAAAATACCTATTTAGGTGGGTCACCATTTCTGACTGGGACGGTGGCGACGTCCTGTAATCCAGCTACTTGGAGCTCACGAATTGTGGATAGTTGTGAGCAATGGTCGGTGGATGTAGTGTTCTCTTGTGTGGATTAACGTCCACACTATTGAATACTACGTTAATCCACAAAGACCAGCCTCATAGTTAGAGCAATTCGTAATTCAGAGGCCGTGGTTCGGATTTCACGTTAAACTGTAGGTCCATTAGTTGCCATCGGCTTTTGGGCTAATTATTAACAGTCCTGTCTAAGGAACATGTCAGCCTTAGTCAGTAACAAGACTACAAGATCACGCCACAATCATCCTACAGTCATTTCTCATTCATACTTGGCTTAAAATACCTACATGGGTAGGTTGCCATTTCAATAATCTAATCTAATCAGTTTAAACATGTATTAAAACACTTATATGATGTGAATATTACAACAACGAATGAGTAATTGTCATGTTTATAATTAATTCAATCTATTCACTGTCAATAAAGATTGACAAAAGAGGTATAAAGTTTTTGCCTCTAGAGACATGGCTCAATCCTTCTAACTACTTTTTGATTCTCTCAGAAACCAGGGATTCAAACTTGAAGATGTGCTCAACTCAGTTATCAAAACTAAGCCGAGTTCAATATTTACAGCAGACATTTTTGTAACGTTCATACTCAACGCATCAGTCTATTTTATTTGCTTTTGCTTATGTATTTGTGAGTGTATATTGTCTGACTATCACGCGTCGTTACGAGAGCCTCTATTGTACTCCTTGGCAAATTAATGTGATACAAACAGTATTTTTTTTAAAAGAACATATAGAATAAAACCTATTAGATTTTACTCATTTTACATATTCTGTAAAATGAATATTGCAACTAATTGTTCAAAATATGATCTTAAGTTGTCAAAAACACGTATTTGGCAACATCAAAGATAGGTACTTGAAAATAACCTCATTGGTTTTATCGATTCATCAATTCAATTGTACCAGTTTTTGAGACAGTTTGAAAAATTAAATTAATTTTTGTACATTATTTTTCTATAAGTGTTATATGATTACAATTCATAATAAAGGTTCTATGTTTACGTCCCACAGTAAATATCACACAGTAACCATGTAGTAAACTGTAAATACTGCAGTATTCTGTCAAGTATAATAACAGTAATTAATTAGGTGACAGTATTTTTGGAATGGAAGGCCAAACACAAGTAATTGAAGTCATTAGGAAGCACTCTGAGCTCAGAGCTTTTATAGAGGGAGCCATGACTATTGAAGTTACTCCATCATGGAAATGATGTCATTCACGACTAATGGAGGAGCAAAATTACCTGTTCATTGGCTGTAGCACTGGACCTGAGTGTTAATGGAGCTCAGGGGTCTGTGGTATAGCCAAACACACATATGTCCGCGCCTATTAGTTGAAATATTAATTCAGATACAGCGTATATGGGAATTCTTAGGCAAAACTTTAACTTTTAACTTTAACCAGGTCATTAGTGAGTCAAACAAAGAAAATTTGTTACATAACATACATGGTACATTGTTTTCAGTCTGTTTGCATCTTTCACATTGTCTTTTCCTTATGTGCCTAAGAGAGTGTCCGTTTAAAAATGTCCATATTTAGTGATGTCGCTATTTTATGCAATAAAATACCGGTATATACCACTATCAGTCTCAAATTGGTGGAGATAAGAACATTTCAAAGGTCATCTTAAAAGTAGTAAATTTTGTCAAGATATTTTGCTAGCTGTAACTCAATAGCAAAGCATTTCCAAACCTTTATTTATAAACCTTTTTCATCATTTTCACTAGTATTAAATTGTTCTTCAATTCTTTCCGTTGCTTCCTGAATTACACTGTACCAACCGTACCAAGAAAAAAATAGAATTTGATTAACGTCTGTCTGCTTTAAATACATCATGATTATATATATATATATATATGTGTGTGTGTGTGTGTGTTGTAGATTCAGCAACAACATTATTGAAGCCCGATCATTGAGCACAAGACCACTATCATCAAGTAGTTGCACTTGTGTTATACAATACACATGTCTCTGTTGCAGACTTTATTACAAGCTTCCAATGCACCCCTTCCAGAGTACAAGACTACCGCCGTCAAGAAGTCCCGCTTTGTGCTGTCCCACTACGGGGTGTTCAAGAGCTGCTGGGATTGGTTGATCTTGATAGCCACATTCTATGTTGCCATTGTTGTCCCGTACAACGCTAGCTTTGTCAATACTGACCGTCCCTCCATGGTCAGTGATGTCGTCGTTGAGGCACTCTTCATTGTAGGTTAGTAAAACAAGCTACAGCAATTTGAAATCTCATGGGAGTTTCCTTTCTGAGCCAAAACATATCTAAGTTTGATCTACCTAAATGCATAAGTTTTTTTTTTCTCCAGATATAATATATAGATAGCACCAAGTATTATCTAACATTAGCAAGCATTCCGGGATGAACTACATTACATTACATTACACAAAGGGGCGGAACAGAGTTCCTATAGCACGTGAGCCAAGTAGCTTTTTGCGCACCCCTGTAGATTGAATGTTTCACGGACCTTCCAAGTTTGAAAACCTGACAAACTGCCGTAGTCTCCCCACCAGCTCCTCCCGGGGAAGGTGACAACCCCTCTCCATGACGCCGAGAGTGGCAGCTCTCACCCCGGCAAGCTCGGTGCAGTCATACAGCAGATGATCAGCAGTCTCCTCGGACTACCCACACTTCCTGCAGATTGGATCTCCGGGGAAGAGTCCTATTCGAGCAAGATGTTTCCTCATATGTCCGTGTCCCGTGATGAGACCTACAATGAGTCTGAGTTCGGACCTACCTAACTGTAGAAGATCCTCTACGATCCTCGAAGAGGGAGAGCTGAGAGACAGTTTACTTACTCTCAGTAGGGGCAGCTCCGCCCATCTTCGGTAACACTCACATGCCCGGGCCACGAGTTGATTTCTCGATCCACATGCGCCCTGGAGATGCCACAGAAGGGTTATGGGCCCACGAATGGGATCAAAGCACCATCGTTCGCTAGACGATCAGCTATTTCATTGCCCATAATACCTGAGTGTCCTGGGACCCAGGGTAACGTTGTTGTGGCTGCCAAGAGAAGACACCGCGTTGCGGCATTCCCACACTATCTTGGAGTCGAAGGTACAGGAGTCCAGAGCCTTGAGGGTGGCTTGACTATCTGAGAAAACGGTTATGTTCTTGTTCCTGACGCCTCTGTTGAGATTGAACAGAGCACATTCCATAATGGCTGCCACTTCTGCCTGGAACACTGTAGGGAAATCCCCCATGGGAACGCTGAACTTTACCTTATCTTGCACCCCCAGTATCCCAGCTCCAGTTCCCTTACTTCCCTTAGAGCCATCCGTGTACCATTCTGACTCGCAGGGATAAAGAGGTCTGCCGCCATCTTGCCAGTCAGTCCTTGGTGGAATCACCACTGAAAATGACTTACCGAAGGTGTATCTAGTGTGAAGATGGTCAGAAGGCATGTCAAGGGCCTCACTTCTGACTACCTGCTCAATTCTGGTGTGACCTACCGAGGGTACATTGAAAGTCATCCAGAGATTCTCACATCGGAGGCGATATGCACATTTCCTAGCAACTGTTCTGATGTAGACATCTATGGGCAGGATATTGAGCATACAGTCCAAGGATGCTCCAGGGCAGGAACTCACAGCCCCAGAAATCATGAGGCAAGCCAACCTCTGGACCACCAAACTAGTGAACCATAGGTCATGGCCAGTCTCACCACAGCAACATACAGCCAGTGCAGAAGCCTAGGATGCAGTCCCCATGTAGTAACCAACCATTTGTCTGCAAGTTATGAGTGACCACTTACCTCGGTCAATCACCCTTTGCAGCTGCGGCTTCCACCTCAGTGTCTCATCAAGTACCACATCCAAGTACTTGACCTCGTTCTGCAGATTTACCTCAGTGCCCTGCAGGTTCAAAGGTCCCAGCCCGAGCAGGTTCCTCCTTCTTGTGAATGGCACCGCCACTACCTTGGAGGGGTTGATGGCAAGACCCACCTCCTTGCACCAGTCCCCCACCAGGTTCAGTGCTCCGTTCATAAGTTCTCTGATCGTGTTAGTGAAATTACCAATAACCAGAATTGGAATTGCAATGTCATCAGCGTAGCCCAGAGCTAGGACACCAGAATCATTGAGATGCCTGGTGAGATCATCAGCTATGAGTTTCCACAGCAGGGGGGAGAGAACTCCCCCCTGAGGGCAACCTCTTGTGGTCAGAGCAACTAATTCCTCACCTTGAAGTGAAAGAACGACTTTCCTGTCGCTCAGTAATGCCTCGGTCCAGCCGCAAATGACTCCGCTAAGCCCATGGGCCCTAGCGGCATTCACCACTGCATTCGTGGAGGTGTTGTCGAAGGCCCCTTGGATGTCCAGAAAAACACCCAGTGCTATCCTGCAGTGTCTTCTCTATCCTGCCTACAAGGTTATGGAGGGCAGACTCACATGACTTACCAGGATGATGTACCTTAGGTACGTATGGGATGGTGCACTCAGGTGCTCTATGGGATGGTCTTTATTGGTTAGAGGTTTAGGGATCCCAAAGTGGGATGGTGCTCTATGAACTATATATTTTCATACCTGGTGTTCTACCATGAAGTTATGGTTCTTCCAACTTTAATGCATAAATTTATTTTATTCACAAATTTTTATTTATTCAATTACAAAAACCTACAATTCCACTCCACAACAAACCATTCAACTTGTTTAGTAGGGATAAAAAATAACAAAACAAATGCTTAAAGAAAACATTTCTCATGTAGTAACCAATTAAGTTCATAAAAATATTCTTTGTCTCGGATATGTATGTTTGTAGTGGCATTAAAAAATGGCCAAAGGAGTAAATAAATATGAATTATATTATTTAACATAAACCTTATTCATTTCATTTCAGCACTACTATCATATTTATGAAATATATTTTGTCTAGCATCATCTCCTCTTATTTGCAAATTATTTTTTATAACTTCTCAATTATTAGGCATGTGGAAAAATAAAGCTCAAAATCTAAGAGTTTTGTAATATTTTGTTTTTTGAAATATTTTTTATTCTTAAGATGCAATACCAGACCATTTAATCATATATGTACCAGTATGATGCATTAAAAAATTTATAGAAAACTTCTTTCGAGACATATACTGTTGCAATATCTTGGAAACGAAAATGTAAGCTTCGGGCTATACAAAATTACTACTACAGTATTATCTCTGATTCTCATATCATCATGTAGAGCAGACAATGGAGTGACTGATGAGAAACCATCCCGTGCCTCCCCAGGCTTCAGGGAATGAAGTGGCAATATCTATGTGTTTACCTAACAAAAATCACAATAGGTCTAACAGACTCATTTTATGCTCAGATGAGCAAAACTGTTAACCCGCTTTTTGTATTGAGTATAACACAAAGAACCAAAAAACATGGTTGCCACCTGCAGGATAACATAGCCAACATTGAGAAAATTTTTGATCTGAATTTTACCGTAGTAATATTCCAGAGATTAACAATTAACACTGTTTCCAGCAATTGTCAAAAGAAGTCACTTATTTCTTGAATTTTCTTAAATTACTTATGTTGAAAAACTGTGTTGAAATTCTTTAATCAAAATTTTTTTTAATAAGTTTCGCTCATCATGTTGTACATATCATAAAAAACAAGATTGAATCAATGAATTAATTTTGAAGTAATATAGGAAAAACGTATTATAAGGATTAGTTGCAACAAAAAGGCACAAGAGCAGAGAACTGCGAGGGGAAAAAGGGTTAGGTACAAGAGCAGAGAACTGAAAGGGGTACAGGGTTAGGTACAAGAGCAGAAAACTGTGACGGGTTACAGGGTTAGGTACAAGAGCAGAGAACTGTGAGGGGGTACAGGGTTAGGTACAAGAGCAGAAAACTGTGACGGGTTACAGGGTTAGGTACAAGAGCAGAGAACTGTGAGGGAGTACAGGGTTAGGTACAAGAGCAGAAAACTGTGACGGGTTACAGGGTTAGGTACAAGAGCAGAGAACTGTGACGGGTTACAGGGTTAGGTACAAGAGCAGATAACTGCAAGGGAAGGTACATGGTTATATACAAGAGCAGAGAACGGAGTAGTTACAAGGTTAGATACTGTTAAAATTGCTTAGTGCCTGTAATCTACAGAAGCAATTTCTTTTACAGTTAGGAATACATTTTTGTCTTAAAAGGGTAAGTGTGGGGAGTGGAGTGAAGTGTATTTAATGATATGTAACCTATCAGCTGATTTGTTAACTAGGATCATTAATTAATTAAGAGCCTAATGAACAAAGGCAACTGAATCCAATATTGTGCCTCCAAAAAAGTGACAAGAATTTGCTCAGCTTCTAACTTGACTTCCCCGAACCTTCATTTCCCCACTTATTTCAGATTATGAAATGGGTACAACCACAGAACCAACCAGCCTCTTGACCGGTGAATGATCTTTTGAAATGTTTGAAGTTTTAGCACACTATTGTACCAGATAGCTTAAGCACAATACTGATAATTTTAATAGAGCAATCCCAATCTGAATTAAGCATCCCAGGTTTATCAAATACTTATAATGCAATTCAATTGCAATGTGGCCACCTTAAATTATTATCCAATAGTATTTAATTAAGTCTTCAGCAAATCATGATCTTTAGCAAAGGGGTTCATTAAGAAACCCTTTGCTACTAACACATACACATTCCTCTGACATAGGGCTGCAAAATCAAAACAAGATAGCCTACAATAACTCCTAGCCAATCCTCAACCTCAAATACCTCAAACATACCTAACAACTTCAACTATAAGGATTAAAAAATAATTTCTGACAAAATATAAAAATACATATACTTTATTTACATTTAAATACTATATAGTGTACAGATAAGATTAATAAGTCTTTCACAACCTGTTTGTGGGCCATATGTTTCACTGGTGGTCCAGAGAGTCGTAATCATCCGGCTCTCGTTTTCGTTTGAGGCTATTTTCATCATCAGTTTCAAACTTCATAGTCATTTCAATTCCTTGCACTCCTGGAGTCGCTATCTGTATCTTAGGTTTTGGAGATAGCATGGTTTGTGTTTGATGCATACCTGCAATCAAAAAATATTGTTTCTACATACAACCACCACATGAGTAGTTAGTTGAAATATTTAATAGCGTTGTTGATGATACAAAATCTTATTGCATGCCACCACTGGTCAACTCTCAAAGACATATCAAACCAAATTTCAAACCTTGACTTCAATGTTTGACCATATTTTAGTATTAACAGGTATTATGTTAAAAATATTAGTATTATATTAAAAGAGTTTATAAAAATTAGTATTATATAAAAATTTCCAACTGTGCAGATAGAGATATGGTCCAGAACCTTTTTGGAATCAGAATCAGATGATCTTGTTTAATCCAATTTCTCTGTTTATCAGGTCTGTTGAACCATATTTATAGTTTAAATTACAAGATTGTGAAAAATACTTCCTCAATATAAAACCTTCTAAATTTTCAGGAAACTCCCATGAAATATTATAATATAAGCGTAATTATTTTAGTATAGGGGGAAAAATTGTTTTTTCTCGCTTTACATGGATTATGTTCAGAAATGGGGTAGTTTCACTATAAATCCCCACTTTGTGTTCAGATCATTTTTTTTATTTATTCTTAAAGCACCCCCACGCCTTGGGGGTGCAATGCACAGGGGGAAGGGGTGCAGATCGCCCCTCTGACACATACGCGGAGGTCTTGATGAAAATAATATGTCTAGATATATCCATCAAACGTTCACGAAGGGTTAAAATAAATAACAATCATTGAATAAAATTGAAAAACTGCCCTAATCACCAGACAAGTGAAGAAAAATTTATTTTCTTATTAAAAATCATACATATAGGCTATATAATAATACATTAGGTTCTATAGTATACCTGCAGGTGAGAATTTGATGACAGGCTTAGGTGTGGATATGGATTGTGTACGGGGGACTGTCGTCATACTTGCGTTGCTTGGTCGCTTGACCAATTGTAGTTGTGGTCCCTTTACTCCCATCTTCATGCCTCCCTGCTGCTGCATCGAGTAGCTAGCAGAAGAAACTCCAGAGTGTCCAAACTAGAGAAAAAGCATAAATTAGTATAATTACATTCTTACAAACTGGAAAGAAGTTCTAGCAACGTAACATTTGTTTTTTAATCCCAATGGCATAATGTAGGAAACCACAAATGTTCAATGATACATTTTTTCTTCAATCCTAAATTTATGTTAATATTTCTCTATTGTTTTCCAAAGAAATTTTCCTCAAATCAAAATTGTAAACTGTATATTTTAACTAACTGTGCCAAAATAATTTTAAAAATTCAATTCATATTTATACTTAACTAATAAATAGGCCTAACTAAAAATAAAACTAAATTTGATTTTAATATTTTTTTAAAATATCTAGTTTAAAAAACTAAACAATTATTATTAAAGTTTAAGTCTGTTTAATAAAATAAAAGTTATTTTATAAATTATTACTTAAAGAAAACATTTATTTATATAGTTATGATTACCGTACATAAAAAACCACAAAGAAATAAAGGATCAGTTAATGAGGCTCGACTAAATCTTTTAACTTCTATATTTATACTTAACTAATAAATAGGCCTAACTAAAAATAAAACTAAATTTGATTTTAATATTTTTTAAAAATATCTGGTTTAAAAAACTAAACAATTATTATTAAAGTTTTTGATAAAATAAAAATTATTTTGTAAATTATTACTTAAAGATAACATTTATTTGTATAATTATGATTACCGTACATAAAAAACCACAAAGAAATAAAGGATCAGTCAATGGGGCTCGACTAAATATTTTAACTTCAATTTTGTAGTGAAGACATTCTGAGAATTCCATGAAATAAAAATAACAAATCTTATTCTTAAGCTTTTGGGCTGTTTATCAAATGATATTAAATGAAAATTTATCATTAATCAAGCTTATATAGGTTACACAAGATTTTGTCCATCCAACATAAAAGAACTTGAATTTGATCTCCATTTCCTTAAACTAAAGGTTAAAAATAATTAAGAGAATACCAAAAGTAAACGCAACCTTATTCGCCTTATTTCTTATGTCTTTACATTCTACTTTCTTACCTTCTTCGGATTAGAGGTCTTAAGTCGATAGTTGCATGAATTAAGACAGTAACGGTCAGGGGGCAGACGTATTCCGCAGTGAGGCTTTACTAATGGCAGTGGGCTGTTGTTTTTCATCCTGGCAATCTCTAGCAGAATCTGGAAGGTAATGTCATGGTAGAGGTTTTGTGGGTAAAGAATTGTCTTTGAGACGTTTTTAATTCTTTATAAAATGCATGATATGGAATTTTAACTCTTTCTCTCTTAACAAAAAGGTATTGTAGTGATTTTTGACTTATAGATATATGTCAAGACGTAATTTACCACATAATAAATAAACTGCATCAATTGATAGCCCAACTAGGTTTGGTCAAACAACCTTGCACATAAACCATATTACATAAAAGGACAAATTTTACCAGAACATTTTAATGGTATATTCAATATGCTTTTACATAGGGAATATTAAGAAAGTAAGGACAAAACTTATTCAAAAATATTGACTCGTTGGCAACATTAGGTAAATGATAACATTCCTCCCCTAAATACCTCAACAAATTCAAAATTAGCCAGTATAAAAAGTAACTAGGGGTAAGAATAACAACCTGTTATGAATGTTGATTCCCCGAGGTAGTACACATATGAACACAATTTCAATAGCCTAGTTTTATAGGCTTTATTAGTAAATTTCACATAGAGAAGAAATTATTACCATAGGTCTAATGGCAAGACTTAAGCCTGTGTTATTTTTTTGTTTTTAGGTGCCCAGAGGCCAAAAATAGTCGTTAAAATGTATACAATTTTAAATTTTTAATGACTATTGTTTTTAAAAATCAACATTACCTTAATTTGCTCGGACCAGTTCATAATCCAGACGTATCGGTCTATCACAACGGGTAGTTTGTGGGAGGGGTTTATACTCAAAAATTGGAGTTTTTGTGATTTTCATATGTAATTTAAACTTTTTTAATTTGTATCTTTCACTATTAGAACTAACTTAAAAACTACCAAATTTAGCTTGTTAAAGTTTTGCTCGATCTCCAACGGTTACTGAGATATTGTTAAAAAATCTAAAGACAGAACGTTGTATTTTGGTGCTCCAATGTTAATCTTGTGGAGGATTAAGTAAAATGAATATTTCACTTATGAATCAATATTTTTGGATTAAACTAGATATTTACCTTCATGATTTTATACTTAAAAATCATAGTTTATATATTTATCATGGCAGCTAACCTGCACACTCTTTTCCCATGTTAATCATATAGAGAATAAGGAAACTCCTTTGTTTAGTTTAGATTAGTTTAGATTATTGAAATGGCGACCATACCACAAGGTAGGTATTTTAAGCCAAGTATGAATGAGGGTTGATTGTAAGATGATTGTGGCGCGATCTTGTAGTCTTGTTACTGACTAAGGCTGACATGTTCCTTAGACAGAACTGTTAATTAATAGCCCAACAGCCGATGGCAACTAAGGGACCTACAGTTTAACGTGGAATCCGGACCACGGCTTCTGAATTACGAATTTGTCTATGAGGATGGTCTTTGTGGATTAACATAGTATTCAATAGTGCGGACGTTAATCCACACAAGAGAACACTACATCCACCGACCATCGCTCACAACTATCCACAATTGGTGACCTCCAAGTAGCTGGATTACAGGACGTCGCCACCATCACAGTCATTATTATATTTATGGACAGATGTTGATGAAACTCATAAATTGTCAAAATAAAAATGGTTTATGCTAGAATTACCTACTTTCAGTGGTCATCACAGCAGCAAACCTGGATACTCTTTCCTATGTTAATCTTATGGAGATATAACTAACGCTCATATTTTTATCGACAGATGTTGATAAAACTTATCATTTAATATTATTATATTATTGATTTATAATTTGCTGAGTACACAGGTCTCCTGCGACAGGTGTATTGATTTATAAAACAATCTCATTTTTAAATTATATAATACACTCAATTCTCTTCTTGAGAAAAAAATCTTGATAACCTCAGAGAAAATCACTAGAAATTTCATTTCAGAAATGTTTAAGTTAAGTAAGGCTCTTCTAAAAACGAAATACAAAACATCTAACACAATTAAATCAAACAAATTAAAATCAGAAACACAAAAATCACAACACACAATCAAATTTCATACTTACATCTCGTGGAGGAGGTGTGGTGAAACTTCTATCAAGCTGCATCTGAACTGCCAATCGAACATCTTCCAAATCTAGCATCTTCTTTTTGGCATGGTTAGCATATACCTTAGCATCTTCAAGTACACTTGTAACATATCCTGAAAGGAAATTTTAAGCAGGATATCAGTAAGTTAAACACTGAATGGAATCCATTAAGGTCTACACAGTTTAAATGAATTGATGATAAATTTTACAAATAAATGCTTTAAAATCTGGTGAATTTCTTGGAGATAATTGCACCTTCATCATAATTTTTTTTAAGTTTACTTGATTGATCCTAGATAGAAACCTCTGTTTGAAAAGCTTGATTCTGGCCAAGTTATATCTATATTTTATCATTTGGCAATAAATAAGTGATTCTTATGAATTAATCTGTTCTTTTACTCTCTCTTCTTTGTAATAACATAGCAACACATATTCTATTACCTATCAAAGTACTTAGTTTACCATAAGCCCAGAAGTATCATGTACTTTATAAGTGTAATGTCGACTCAGTACACAATGTAAACTATAATTAGGACTTTATTGCAGTTAAACTACAGTGAACTCTACGTGGTTAAATTTGAGGTACCATATAGGCCAACTGACCTGCTGACCTTTGGCCTCTATTTTTTCCTTTAGGATCCGTTGAAGAAGATGGTATTTTTAATTTTGCATGGTATATTCAAAGTGCTCAAATTTTCTGTGTTTGAGGTATTGCAGATTTCTAACTATCCCTCGATGCATTATAATATTGTATCGTTTGACACAAGGTGTGGGTGTATCCATAGGATTCTGGTCATACGACAAATTTCAAATGCATCAATGTGTTGAGGTATCGGTAAGAGCCATGCTTCTTCTTCCCATAGAAGGGAGTACGTAGCATTTTGGAATCTTTATTCAAGTACAGATGTTGAGGGATAGTTACTTTACGCCTTGCCATTATCTTGTTAAATGTACCTCTTGATTTTTCGATTCGCTAATTTATTTCTTGAGAACGATGCCAGTGCTTATTCAAGGTGTAGCCCAGATATATAACTGTTTCGGCCATTGTGAGGGCTAAGTTTATAATGTTGACAGTAAACTGAATGTTGCCGATGGTGTTTTTACAGATAATTAGTGTGTTTGTCTTCTTAAACAGTTTATCTTCACAACTTATTTGATGAATGGAGTCCCTATACAGATTTTAAGTCTCTGAAATCCTTCAGCAGAATCAGCTGATCTGGTATCATAAGTATATCTGAGGTTATTTGTTATTTATTACAACTCCATTTTCCAAGTTGTCTAATGCTTCTTTAAATAGAATCATTGACAGTTCTCAATTAATAACATTTAGTTACTAGCTAACTATGACACTGAAGTTTCCATGACCAGAAATTATTTGAATTTTTATTTTTCCTCTAAAAATACAGTCAACCCACTGACCTTTGATCATGGGTTGGTGTAACGAGCCTCAATATAATAACATACAATATATAACATACAATTGATATTTTACTTTTAGGCCCATATTGTAATCAACCAATTGTTTAAAACCTTAATGTAACAAATTCTAAATAGTACTGGCAAACATAAATTTACATCTACATACCCAGTCTTTGGTGTTAAGACTTTTACATAATGTATTTCTCCATTATATAATGTCTATGTATGTATTATATAATGGTCTACAACTTAACCTTGGTATAACGTTCGTAAACAAATAAGTCCTTACCTTAACCATCTCACAGAACAGTCTACATCCCATTGCTTTTCCTATAACCGTTGGTTATCATCGTGTCAGTAACTGTTGGTTATCGATGCTTTAATTACCATTGGGAGATCATACCCTACTATGTAGGCCTACTGTATTTGTAGTGGTATAAAACTAGTCAACACAATTTCAATTAATCCTAGAGCTGGCAGTAGTGTAGCGCTGTACTGGCACAGAGAAATTATTGGTTTTGTAATACATTGTTCAAACCCTAACAAAAATAAAAATAATTACATAACTATGGCTTGTTATTTAAAATTTTATTCAGAATAACGTAAACAATCATTGTAGGCCTACATGAAATGCAGTCTATAAGGATACCATGAATAAAAAAATTGTTTGTTGTATAATTTTTGGAAAATTAATTTTTGATAAAGTTCAAGTAGGTAGGCATGTTATATCTTATAGATCAAGACAAGTAACTTAAGTTCTTTATTACTAATTTTTAGTTACTAAGTTATAGCAAATTTTATGCAGGTTCTGGAAATATATAGTTTATATCTACATTCGTTTTGTTTGAATACTCTTTCAATAAAAAAAACTGCAATCAATTATCTACTTAAGATAACTTGAACAATCCCTATACATAGTACCTTTCCATTTCCAAATATTAAATTTATTGTGTACTAACTGAAGCACTGAAATGCCTTCTTACAATAATAATAAAATACAACCAAACATTTCATTGAAATGAACACCAAACAGAATTGGCGATCGTTTATTCAAAACACTGTTGGACAACAGACAATGGACAACAATAGCAAGCGCCGGCAATCTTTCATTAGAGAATACGTTTGGTCAAAGACAAATAAAAAATATCTGAGTAATATAAAAAGACACAATATATCATCAGCTTTCTTTGGACACAAGTCTAAAGTGTTCAGTATAAATAAATTTTATACTGAACAAATGTGTTTATTGCACTCCTGCATTGGCGCCGTGTAGTGTGTGTGTGGCGTCTGGCAAGTTTGGCTGCGCCCTTACACGCTGTATATCCTGTCCTTGCCAACACTAGGATTAAAGTGAGTTTTATTTAGTTTCCATAACTATAAAGGAGGACCTAGGATACAATATATCACCTTGGAATCATGTTTTTTGTCAAGGTTAAATTCACATCAAAGCGTAATAAAGAGGGTTTGGCCCTAACAAGTAGATCTGTGATGAACCTATTTACAGCGAAATTTAACCCTCCAACGTTTCACTATTTGATCCCTTGAGGTTCATCCCTTTTTGGCACTTTTGCAGGCTTTTAGTAAAAAATTCACAACAATATAGTAACTATGACATATTATACACCATTTTAATTTAGGCCTACATTAAATTATCTAAAAGATAACAGTAATATGTTTTATTTTTAACTAGGCTTTGATGGGTGTATCCATGTATCCTATTGAAATTGATAAAAAATATTTTCAAAAGATTTCTCAAAGTTTGCTCCCCCACAAAACACAGCAAATAATAATTACAATTAAATACCAGTCAAAATTTGAAGATAGCCAAGTTTTTTTAAAATTTCATAAGGAAAATAAATATATATAGTTTTACACACTTAAGTCACTGCTACCATTTTAAAATTGTGAAATTATTATCAGAACACCATACAAACGCGACAATAACGTGTAACGCAACCATTATAAACAAAGTGACATAACAGGCAACTGAAGACCGATGTTTAAAACTAACACAGAAATCTGACGCCTAGAGTAAGCAACACGAAACATACCTCAGCGGAAAGCGTATGATCTGTAGAAAACAACGATACTATATTCAATGTAATTTTAACCAAAAATGTATCCACAACATTGCTTTTCGTAAAAGCTTACCTACCGTCGATTGATCGGCGGTAAACCTTAGACAACCGGGCGGTGACGTCGATTAATTGACGTTAAACCTATCGAGGGTTAAACTTACCTAACCTCAGTTTCACAAACCTCTACGGAACATATTCCTTGATATAACACATATTTTATCCAGTCTCTTCAGATTCGTTATATCAAGATTTGACTGTAAGAGGAGAGAAGAGAAGAGGTCATATTTCAAATATTTGAAAAATTTAGGCCAATTTATAAATAGGCTAAGAGAAATTTAGTAAATTTAGGCTAGGCCTATTTCTCACATCAGTACAATGAATTCTCTATTCACCTCGTAGTTAATTTATGAACACAGAACTTGAAAATGTGTTTTCTGCCTTGGCAAACTTTTGGTTCTTTTATTTTAAGGAGAAGAGGGTAGTCCTAGGGCTAAGCCAATCTAAAACAAAGTTTGGTTATGTAAATTTACTACAAAGCTATGTCTTAGAGAAAATAACTAAAGACTTACTGTATGTGAATTCCAAGAGCTGATTGATCACACGAGGCTCGTATTCAGATATCCCGAGTTCTTTTAAAATTGAAGCTATGACCAAGGCATCCTTTGGCATTTGCTTCTGCTGAGCACTTGTCATCGCCGCCATTACTGCGAATGGTCACACTCCTCTCCCCTCTCCCTCCCCCTTCAACGACCTCCCCACCATCCCCTCCAGCTGTATTGGATCATATTGATGTTCCAGTTCCAACGCTCCTTTCCAAATATAAACCTTGCACTTGCTTACACGATGGACAAACATGGAATATAGTAGTATTTTGCTTTACTTCACTGGTCTCGGTTTCCTCCCAATAAAACATTATCATTTTTCTTTTGTTATACAATACCAGAGAGGATTATCCGTTCATCTATGACAATACTCACTCTTTATTTCAGATGTGAATATTTCTTAGAAGAACTCGATTTGTATTGGAAAATAATAGGCCTCTAGTATCCAGGAACCTCTAGGATCCATGATAAAGCTTTATTCTTCTTCCCGTCTACGTGCCCTCCGGATTTTAAATAACCGCACCCGCCCCTGCTCCACTTCCACCCTAGCAACCCTATACTCATCCATAATCCGTCCAGTCATCACCTACGCCCATCCTCTACTACTTACCGCCCCAGACCGACTCCTTTCCAGCCTGGAAGCCACCGAGAGAAGGGCACTACGCCTGGCTTCTCATCTCCCCCCCTGGGCCCGCAATGCCTCGGTATACGACGCCCACTCCATCCCACCCCTCCGTGACTTCCTCCATCACCTCAACACAAAGTACCTCGACCGAGCCCGAACCTCTGACATCCTACAACCCTTCTTCGATCCTTATTTCACCGACCGTCCTAGCTTCACCATCCACCACCTAGCCAACCTCCCACCATAGCTTAATGTGCCCTTCTTGTGGTGAATTTTTATTCCACCAGCCCAAGGTCCTCATCATTTAATTGTTTATTTATTTATCTATTCTATTTTATCTAATTTTAAATTTAACGCCGTTTAGAGTTTTTTCATAGAGAGTAAACCCCTAAGTCTGGCCCAATGTCTCCGTTTTATAGTAAATTTAAATCTCGCTGGCCCAAGGCTTGATCTGTTTTATTTTCAAATTTCACGCCGTAAGAGTTTTTCATAGATCTTAAACACCATAGCCTGGCCCTCAGCACACCAATGCTACCAACCTCATATTACCCAAAACCGACCATAGACCGGACGCTCGTTCGGGCTAGGGCAAATGCGCCCGGCCTAGTCCATGGCTATGGTTTCTCCACTTCCCACTACAGTTTATCGCCTAACCGAACCCTACCGCCTTGTGTGGTCTTTGGTACAAATCTCCTTCCACCCAAACCAACAGATAATAAATAAATAAACATATCCACCCTAAACCCTATTCCACCTAACACAACAACCAAAGCCAGACATTCGTTCGGTCGAGCGCAACCTGCCCTCGGCTAAGCTCTGGTCTTTGTTTGTTCCTAAACCGAAGCCATCCATTCACTAACCATAACCACAGTACCCGCAACCAAAACCTAACCTTAAAACCTATCCTTGGCTGAAGAGGACGTAGTCCTATAACAGCCGCAGTGGGCCTTCAGCCCACTGAAACCTCACAATCCATCCATCTTTATTCTTTATCATTTGCCGAAATGGTTGATGGTATTTTTTACAACCATTTAACTTATTTCTGGTTTTATGTATTTACATTATTCACAGAATTTACAAAATTATTTTACATAATACAGTATTTACAAAATAGTAAAACCATAAAGAGTCGTCTCCGGCGGCCCTAGTGTGACTACGTATTAATTAGTCTAATCTAATTAATTGTAAGGAATGAAGACGGGCTGTGCACCTTCATGTGGGCGATATAAACGTAATATAAACATTCTATTTTACTTTTTACTATTCACTATTATTTATTTATTATTTTATTATTATTATTATTTTACTCTTTTACTATTCATCAATGGCAGACTGACAGATTAGATTAGATTAGATTCCAAGGTATATTTGGTTGAACTGAAATAATTTCCTTTAGACATACCCATGATGATCTAATCTATTTCCCGCAGGGAAGTAAATACTGTACGAACATTTTTTACACCCGTACCGGCCGAGTGGAGGTACAAAGTCTTCATTCCTAACAATTTGCATGGAAGGGCTAAGTCTTCGTCCACTAGCTGCATGGTCTCTGCTTCAGAGGGTCTTCTTTCAGAGGGTTCTTTTAACAATTTTAAATCGCAGCCTTTTCAGAAAACAGATGATGGCATAGTTGTATTTTACCAAAGATAAACTGATCCTCCTAAATATCTTAATATATTTATAATAATGTTTTAATTCATATATATTTTTAATTAATTATTATATAGATCGCACCACAGTTACTATTAGTAGGCTAATACAACTGTCAGTAATCTAAGAGGATTAAAAGTATGTGTTTCAATTACCTGTATGGTCTAATGTATAATTTTTGTTTCAGATATTTTATTAAACTTTCGCACAACGTTTGTGAATCGTAAAGGGGAGGTAGTGTCCATTGCTGGTGCGATTGCCCTTCATTACCTCAAAGGATGGTTTGTGGTTGATCTGCTAGCAGCATTACCCTTTGATCTACTATATGCATCTGATGTTTACAGTGGAGAGGTTTGTATAGCTTCAAAATTACATATCTTTCAAAATATTGAAGCATTTTAGTTCCAGGGAAAATATTTCTAACCAACATCTTGCCACATGTGAAGTTTTTAAGCTGACAGCCAATTTGAAACTTTCATACATTGAACAAAGGTGCACATTGACTATCATTTTATATAATTGAATTTCCTGTTGGAAATAAAACTATTACTTATGATAAAACCTAGATCCTGGACCAATTTTGTTAGTTTTGAGAACTCCCAGGGTCTAATAAGCCAAAAAAGTCATCAACATATCAGGTTACATTACTTAACAAAGCATTACATGTTCAGCTTTTAAAGATGGGATTATATGCTTAGAAACAATGAAAACATCTTATGTGCGTTTGGTGTAGTACAGGATCCTAGTCATCTGCCCAAGTGTTTAGCCTACCAGTCTTTCACAATTATTGATATTTTAGAAGGAAATGAAAAGCCATACTGGTAGCTAATTCCTATAAAAAACAAAGTCTAGTTTCCAGACACAGAAAGTAAGTAGACTATTATATCCTATCAAGGTCTAGCTAGTACAGAAGATACTTTGTCCCTACTTCATTATTTTATCAGGCAAAAAATTGTTTTTCCTAGATCCTTTTTGTGGTACTTCAAACAAATAATAATCAAAACTTTAATCACATCTGTCTTGCGTATTACAGGAGTCTGGCACAGGACATATTCACCTTCTGAAGCTGACGAGACTGCTGCGGCTAGCGAGACTGCTACAGAAGATGGATCGCTATTCTCAATACTCTGCTGCCATTCTGACTCTTCTGATGTTCTCCTTCACACTTGTTGCTCACTGGCTGGCATGCATCTGGTTTGTTATCGCAGAAAAAGAGCGGATGAGGAATGAAAAAGAATGGGATCTCAGTGAGTTAAAAAAATCATAATAATAAAATTTAGGATCACAGTTTTCTTAAACAAAATGTTTAAATAGAGTATAAAATATATGTTGCCACATTCTGGCTTTCATTCAAAAACTTAAGTGGGTCTCTCTAGTTGAGAGAAAATCTTTTTGGAGAGGAGTGTTCTGCTCATAGTGCAGAAACATCCTCACCAAAATTATAAATAAGCATGATCTTACTGTCAACAATTAAATTCAATATGTGATTTGTAACTGTATGAAAAAAAGGACTTACTTCCCTTTGGGAAATAGCTTAGATCATGGATGTCTGAACAGCTGTCCTTATAACCATATGACATCACTTCCGTTTCAAATTTTGGTCTAACGGATTGCCAATAGCTCCCACCAGAGCTAATAAATATCCTTAAAAATCATTAAAACACAACCAGGAAAAATGACAATGCTGGAATTCAACACAAGGAGCGGTAACCTTTTGCCCGCAGCATGAAGCTTGGCAGGTCACCTCCATCTGAGACCAATCCAGGAGCTTTAAGGAGCTCACCAACCCCAGTTCCATTCAAGAATCAGAAAAGAGATCCCGGAAAGAGAGAGCATCTGAGCCTGTTGAAACAGATGGTTCAGACGATCCCTTCACAGGCATATCTCAGATGGCATTCTTTCAAAGAAAATCCTGCTGCACTCAGTTTTTAAGTTTAAAATCCTGTATCAACAGCAACCCAATGAGAATGAGAGCTGGGCATTGGAGGAGATCGGGAAGTTTGTTAAAAAAAGGGAGGGAACCTTGAAGGTGCAGAGAAATGTGAATTCTCACATCAAGCATGGTATTCCACAGGCAAACAGTTACCTGATGACTATTCTTCAGTGTCAGCACGTCATGTCAGCAGCAAGAGAGAAGACCAAAAAACAAGGACAGGTATTGTAGATTGTTCTTCGGTTAGTGGAGTCACTACGGTACCCGGAAGAGAAAGAGCCCATAACTCATCGTCCTGGAGTGGGAAAGGCTACTCAGAAGAAACATGAGGCTGTCCAGCTCAGGGACGCTCAATTAGTGAGGTACTTGTGGGGATCCGGCAAAAAGTGATCCCTGATCAGACAGGCACTGTATTTTGTTCAGTCAGAAAGACAAGAACTGGAGATATTTTGCTGTAACTTGGGAGTGGCACCAAGGACAATTTTGAGGTTGCAGTCAGATCTGCAGTTGGCGAGGAGGTGGACATGCGAAATTTGGAGCACCACCACGTACATTGAGGTTCGTGATCTTGATTGTTTCACCATGGCCGAAAAAGGTCACTGTTGCTTTGGCAGCAGCACTGGGAGATATGCCCCAAGGGGGAATCATCGAGCTGGGGGTGCTTGGCGCCACTGACCTGCTCTCTCTCGGAAAATTCAAGGTGGGGTGGGTCCTTGGAAGAGTCCAGCTCCAAACAGCAGTCGTCAGAAGTTTTTCTTAGGGAAAAACACTCCAGGGAAAAATGTGTATTGGTGGATGGATGAGATCGTAACATTAAGGAGAGTATGTCTCAGATGTAGAAAGAGGTTGAGCCAGGAGAAGGGACTTCACAGTCCCTAACGTCGCTGTCATGCTACTCAGGGAGGCAAGCAACACCCGCAGGAGACCAATCTGCCGCAGAAACAGAAAGTAAGTGGGAAGAACTCAGGAGAAACGTCAACCGAGATCCCCGGGGCCTTGGGTTTAGGTCATGCACAAGCTTAACCTTGCTACCAACAACCTTGACACCAAACCTTAGGTTAGACCCACCGGAAATGGTAAACATCCGCATACATGATTGGCAGGATTAGAACCCGGGACCTTGGGCACCAAAGCCTCGCACTCTACCCCTAGACCAGCGCGCTCCCATCGCTAATGTGTTACCGGAGGTTCCTTTGTTCACCGAAGAGGAGTTGAGGGTGGCGTTCAGTTTAATCAGAACTGGTAGTACTCCTGGTCCTGATGGGTCCCGATGCAGGTTCTTAGGGTTGTTGGTAATTGTTTTTACTTTTGAACATTTTCATTCAAGAAGGGAGTTTTTTGTTGCAGATGGAAGCTCCAGTGCTTGAAATTGATTAGTAAAGGCAAGGGTATTTTGCCCAGCACTCCCTCAGTGTCTGTGCATTCTGGATACATCCGGTAAACTTTTGGAACGGCTGATTAAACTTCGTTTGATGTCTGCGGTCGCTGCTACTGGTGAGTTATCGGCAAGGTAGCATGGATTTACAAATAAACGCCTACAATTGAAGAGGTTGTGGAAGCTGCTAGGAATGCTCAGAAGGGAAATCATCATTCTCACCACCTTACATTGCTCTTCACCTTGGATTTATATATTTTAGGGATGGATAATTGGTGTTTGAGACTTCGGAGGGTCCTTGTCAGAAGACTATCACCGCTGGCGCTACTCAAGATTACATCTATACATTCCATGTCTGCAGTAAAGTACCTGGGGGTTAGACTTGATATCAAGCTGAGACAAAGCAGCAAGGGCAACTAGGGCGCTCAGTCGAGTAATGGCGAACGTTGGAGATCCATCTGCAGAGATACAGGAACTCCTTCTGTCTGTGACCAACTCAATTATTCCCCTATACAGGAGTGAGATTTGTGCAGACACATTAAAGAAGGAGTGCTATAGAAAACAGGGAGCTGTGTAGAGAAGGATGGTGTTGAAAATCTCCTCAGAAAATCAGACGGTATCGGAGCTCACTGCTCTTGTAATAGCAGGTGTTGTCCTAATTGATCTCCTTGCGCAAGAAAGGAAAATTGTGCTCAACACAAAGTCCAAGCTTGGTGTCACGGAGGCGACATGGGTGGCCAGGGAGACTTCGGCTTCAATGAGCCAGTGGCAAGGAAGGTGACAAAATGTGTCTAGAGCGGCTTGGGTGCGCAGACTCATTTCGAATCTGTCTTTGTGGGTCAAATGTGGGGTTGGGGAAGTCAATTTCCTCCTGACTCAGTTTCACACAGGACATGGATTGTTCTGTGCTTACTTGCATAAGATGGGTAAAGTCAATAGTCCGGCATGTAGATACCGGGATTCTAGCCATGACAACACTCTTCACACGTTTTTATAGTGCGAGCGGTGTGCAGCACAAAGAAGACTGTTGCAGCTGGACAACGAAGATTTCTCAACAGAGTCTTTTAATCTCAATAATATAGTGTCTTCTCTTTAGAGCTGGATGCTAATTGAATCATTTCTAGAGAAATTTTTAAGAGGAATAAATACTACTGTTTTTTTGCATTATAAAAATCTGTGATAATAATAATAATTTAATAATAACTTATTAAATACAAATATGGAATTATATACTAATGTGTTCAGGAATAACTACAGAATTATTTAATATTACTTTTTAGCGAATTTGCCATAGGGAAGAACCTATTACCGTAGGTCTCATGGCAAGACTTAAGCCCAGGACCATGTTATTTTTTCTTCTTTAGGTGCCCAGAGACCAAAAACAATAGTTAAAAAAAATACATATACATATATATGTGTATGTATGTGTGTGTGTGTGTGTGTGTGTGTGTGTGTGTGTGTGTGTGTGTGTGTCTGTGATCACGATAACTCTCATAAAAATGGTCTGATTAAGACCAAATTTGGTAGAGACGTGTATTCCTACAAATGCTCGGACAAGTTCGTAAACCAGACCAGGTCAGTCAGAATGGGTAGTTAGGGGGAGTTTTGTACCCCTAAATCTTATCTTATCTTATCTTCAACCATTAAAATCAGCTTAAAAACTACACAATTTAGTCTCTTAAAGTTGTTCTCTATATCCGACGGTTACCGAGATATTACAAAATCTAAACACAGGACGTTGTATTTTGGGGCTCCAATATTAATCTTAAGGATTATTTTTGGATTAAACTTGATATTTAGCTTCATGTAGTTGAGATCCAGCCAGCCATTTATGCTTAAAAATTATAGTTTATGTATTTATTGTGGCAGCTACCCACACTCTTTTCCCATGTTAATCATATAGAGAATAGATAAACTCCTTTATTTATGGATAGATGTTGATGAAAGTTGGTATAAATTGTCAAAATAAAAATTGTTTATGCTATAAATGCCTACTTTCAGTGTTCCTCACAGCGGCAAACCTGCATACTCTTTCCATTTTAATCTTATGGAGAATAGGCAAATAACTAACTACTGTATTTATTGACAGATATTAACAAAACTTGACATATAATATTATTATTACATTATTGATATGGAAATTCGCTGAGTACGCAGGTCTGCTGCAATGGGGGTATTTTAATTTACCACACTACGGTATGTGAAGTGCAGTGCAGAAAAGACGGAAACAAAAAAATAAAAAAGTATTTTTTTTAAATTTGGGAGTTTGTTACTTTTTTTATTTTTTACTCAAAAAAATTCCAAAATATACAAAATGCTAAGCACAAATATTTATAGTTATGTACACTTTAGCACCTGGAGGGTTAATAGATCTTACCGAGATAGACAATAGCCTAAAGTAGGGGGTTTTAGTAGCTGAGAGTCCCACACATCGGAATATGTGCCGTTTCCTTCATGTCCTTTCTGATGATGCATTACTTGGATGAGCCTGGTCACATTCCCCACAAAAAAACATCCATGTCAAAAGCAAATCTTATCATATATTGTATATTTTTTATTTTGGGTTTCTGTATTTGATATGAATTAACATATCTATTAGTTACAGCTTATCCTAGGATTTAAAAAAAATGAAGAACAACTTAAGAAGTTGGAAAAATACTGTTTTAGTCGAGTTAAAAAATAAGGTTCTTCAAAGGGAGGTTTAGATCAACAACGTAACTACAAACTTCTACACAGGATAGAATCGAACAATTTATCGCATTTAGTTAATCAGTTGTCAAAATATATCCAAATCATGATAGGTTGGATCCACACTCTAGCAGAGAGGCTGAAGGTTGATATCTCCAACGTGAGCCACTCAGAATCGTACATCACGGCATTGTACTTCACATGCTCCAGCTTGACTAGTGTGGGGTTTGGCAACGTTGCTGCCAACACGAGTCTGGAGAAGATATTCAGCATCATCACCATGCTCATTGGAGGTTTGTAATGATAATAGTTTTAGTGTTGTTTTTAATATAGGCCAAGACATACACAATAATACTAATGTCCTGTAGAGAAAATATCATGATCTATAAACAGGAAATAACAATATTATCCATTAAATTCTGATACTTTACTTTATTTGTGATACTTTTTATCTTGTAGACGGAGTTATAATTATAATTAATAACAAGTATATGATATGAGACCCACGTATCATTGGGTGTTTTTCAAAATTGTCCTGACAAATAAATTACTTTTCAATAATTTTTTTAATAACTTTTTTCACTTATCGAATCCACTAACACTCATAGTTACCTTATTATATGCCTCAAATAGTTCAATGTCTGATATATGAACAATAAATTATGAACTACACAAGTTTATTTCAGAATAGTCTAGGAATCAAAGTTAAAAACAAAATGTATACAATAAAATATCAAAGTTTTGAGGAATATCTGGTCAATTCGTCAAGTGATTATGATCAGGAATACTCTAAGAGGAATACTTGTTTTATAAGCCAAAACTTTGCTATAAAATGGAGTTTTTACAAATTTTATGTCACTAAAACTTTCCCAAGCACATATAGAGCAACTTCCTAAAATTTCACGGGGATTGGGTTAATGGTTTGGCTACCCATAAAGGACGACCAGACATACATTCAGTTATATATATAGAGATAATGAAATGAATTTTCATTGTAAATGGACTTAAATATTACCTTGCTTGCTCTTTGTACTATACACAATACATTGTAGACTGCAATTCAGGAGTTTACTGAGCTACAACGGCGATGTGATGGCCGATCGGTAGTGTGGAACTACCCTTATTACGTGTTTACGAATTTCTTAAAAATTTGACAAATATATTTATTTAGCGTTCCCGCATTGGAAAATTTGCCACTACATCACTGTTCTGAACATCTGTTCTGGTTTAACAGTTAAGGAAACTTTACACCTTTTTTTGGTCCCGAAACTCCCACAAAAAATGAGAGAATCGCATAAATAGCAAAGATTTGATACAGTGCGGCGGCAAGTGGATAATTATCTTAAACGTTTTGAAAGCACAGCACTCAACCATACCAGTTAGTTACAGAGTTGAAATTGAGCACAGTTGTTCCTGAAGCATACATGCTGTACAAAACAACAGAGATACATTACAGATTTGTTATTAATGTTATAAATTTAACATAACTCAACTTAAACCTTGTCTCAGTGTCTTGTTATCAATTAGACCATTTACTATTGGACAAAGCGTTTTTACTGAAGTCCCAGGTGAACATGAGGCAAATCCAGCTCAGCATACTGCATAGTAGCCCTGCTGTCCCTCAGATAGGTACCCAGGTTTATTAGATGCTAAAATTTTGTAGACAACCATGGCTGTGCGATAAGCGCAAACACCTGTCATAACATAATAGCCTCAATTTCAGTTGAGTACTCAAAAGTCTACCCAACAATTGTACTTACGTGCATGGTACCATCTGGGGATTATCTCCACGTCCGCTGTAGTACATTACCAAAATCAGAAAGGCAATAGTCAAATACAAGGCAATTCAAGTATTGCTCTGTATTGCCTGTTTAAGGTACCAAAGCCTAACAAGGGTGATGGCTGAGAGAAAATATGCTTATTTCCGAACATCATACTCATACTGGAAGTAAGTATGGTAGTTTTCGGCAAATGGTACTTACATGGCTGTAGAAACGGAAACCACTGTTGGATATTACAATAAGTAATTTGGCTGAGTCAACTACCAGCAAATCCGTCCCTTCATCAAATATTTTAGTAGTCATTGCAGGGGAAATTGTTGCTAACAGGAAAAATTAGTTAGGTACACTTGTCAATTTTAAGTTTAACCCCATGCTTCATGGGCCTCTTCTGGTATCACATCCAAATCCATAAGCAACAGATGAATAGCCAAGTCAGTTTGCCTTAGTGAAAGACTCAACTGACCATCGTCTGTGTATTAATAAAATTTTGAATGTTGTACATTATTGTTCATTGTTAAAGTATAGAAGTCAGACAACTACCTTTGGGAGACTTCCAATCTCATACGAAAAGCTATCTTATGAAAAGCCCACTTTTCAACAACACATTCTAGATTTACATTCATAACATTGATCACAGATTAGAAAATGTTATCATTTGAGAAATTGTTGTAATACATTACTTTTGAGAACTCTTTATTTTGCTCTAACTAACTCACAATTACAATAAACATTCAACATCTGTTTATCTTTAAAGTACTTGACTGTTTTTTATTAGGAGCAGAAATAGAGAAAATACTGTGCCGAATAATTTATACAGTACCAGAAGTTTTCAAATAAAATTACCCAAAGACAACAAAACTATTTTTCGTCATTCTTTTCAGTATTTGGGCCCAAAATATTTTAATAAACTTCCGCTTCATATAAAGAATTCAACAAATCTTAAACATTTTTGTAAAGAAACAATTACTTGCCTTTACACCCAGCAAGATGTCAAATATTTTAATAACTTTTTGGTGCAGGCTTATTACATTGTAATAGTTTTAGAAATAACTACTTTATTAATATTTTTACTAATTTATTTTCCATTTTGTATCGCCATAAGTTGTGACAGCAGACGAGTTACTACGTATTTAAAGAAGATGCTAGACTCCTAAAAATATTTTTATGATGTAAATATTAATGATTAAACTGGTCACACTACTTGTAAAAGTGACCAGTTAATTTCGCAACATAAACAATGATATTGTAATGCATGTATTCATTATTCATGTCCTAGTGATGGAAGAAAATAAATAAGTTCCAGCTTTGACTCTCAGTCCTCTATCACTTAGGACAAAAACCAAGCAGATGCCTGAGGCTTACTCTTAATGTAGATTATGGCCAACATCAGATTTACATAGCCAACTATCATAGTCAAAATCATAGGAAAACTCAAGCATCACCGACATTATTTAAAATTTGCTTTGCCGCATCATGGCTCATATAATATATATCCCGTTAAAACTGTGTTTTCCTCCCAAAACATTAAGTCACCAACATTAAGGAACCAATTCATTTTGAATCCGAGCAACCGTTTACTCAACCCATTTTTCCTTGGAAAACCAATGACGCTGCCCAGAACACTAATATAGAAAGGAAACTGGCATTGCTAAACTATGATTATCTAAGTAACTAGTTTTTAGTTTTTGGAATGGCTAGGACAAGGTTAGGGTTAGAGTTTGTAATTGTAATAATTAAGGTAATGTAAGTCCATTTCAACAATTAATCATGTCTTCGAATAATTGTGCTCAGGCTCATGGCAATTTTAGTTTTATGGTTTGCCAAGTTCTATACTCTTTCTAAATATTTTACATTATAAATATTATTAATTTAGATACTGCCCATCAAAGCTAGCTCATAAAGGTTTGGCAGGCAGCTCTTGGTTTTGGGTACTACAGCTTATTGTTTACTACTACGGATTCAAACTTCAGTGTATAAATTAGTCCCATACAAACCCATATTACCACTACATTATGGTGCATAACTAGTACAGAAGATTGATTTTCTCTCTACATTTTCACTTTTCAAACATTTTTTAGAAAGGTAGTTGTTGTGCTGTATCCATAATGGAAAAGAAGAACAGGTCCAGTATATGTAAACCAAGTGAGGAGGTATTTGCTTTAGAAAGATTTCCTCATGTGATAGAACATTCGATCATGTGGAGTCATGTTTGTAACGGTACATAGTAAACTTTTCATAGCATGTAGGGCCTCTTCTAACACTTCTTCCCATTTCCTTAATATGCATATCACGAGTCTTTAGGGCTAAAATTACTGTCTTCCATGTATGCCATTGTCGGTCTGTCCATTTCCCCTTGTGTTAATAAAGGATTGTATGGCTAGATAAAATACTGAAATTGAGAAATTCACTAATTTTAGAGGGAAAAATGATGTACACCTGTCATATTTACCACAAAATAAACATTTATGGCTACTTATGTAATGTTACTAATTTTAATCACAAAAACTTACCACCACCTGATGTTGTAGCACTGATGCATGCTGTAGTTTTCGGCAATGTCACAGCAATCATACAACGCATGTACTCGCGCCGTTCTCTTTACCAGACCAAGTGGAGGGATTTGAAGGACTTCCTCACACTGCATCAGATACCCAAGGAGTTGAAGCAGCGAATGCAAGATTACTTCCAGACAATGTGGTCGCTGAACCATGGCATTGACATTCACGAGGTGAGAGAGGTACGTTGTCGCGCTGCATGCTCGCTGCTAGTCCCTGTCGCATGCCTCACTTTTATACAACTCTTGGTGTTACCCACATCCCACTATTATACAGTATATAAATTAATCTATTGATTTTTAGGGACAGAAAAATATGTTAAGTTGAAGAAGAGAAAGTGGGTTGGTAAAAAAAATAACCTTTTTTTCTTTTTTATCTTGCTTATTGGAAAAAATTTTCAAGATGACTTTGATTATTATAGAAAAAAACAAAATACCAAAGCCTATTCTTTTTTGTGTCACTAGCTACATCTTTAGGTCACTTCTCATATATATAAAATGCATAACAAATCGTTTAATTAAGACTAGTGGTTGAATATTTCATGATTTGTGATGTTGTTCATCAACTTCCCTTCGAAAGAGCCTTTTGCCTACCTGTGCAGTAATTTGCACATCGTGCTCCATGATGAAGTTAACTTCATCGCCACAACAACAACCTGCAACAACTGGTTGCATTGAAATCATATGAGTGTGTGACTAGCCGCTAACTGCAGAGGTAGGGAGACGACGGTCTCATTTGATCTCAACGCAACCATTAGTTGGACATTGTTGCGGCGATATAATTTAAATTAATTATGGAGAACGTTACAGAACATACTGGGTGGGTAGGAAAATGTCCCTTAATTAAGATTTTTTTAATGATTATTTATATCCTATCCTTATGTAAAAAATGCCTGTCTTTGATTTTGTCAACAAACACTTAATGGTTGGAGGGTTTTTGAGTTTTTACTTATGTTTTTACAATTGAAAGTATATTGAACCTTCCATATCCGGTCATGATGGGACCGGACTGGGCCATGATTGGAACGGCCAAGAAGTTGGATATTGGGCAAATAAAATGCATTTCCGTGGTATAAAAACTGCTATACAGTATTGTGATCAAACTTTATTGTACTTCTAACACATTAATTTAAACAGCAAGAAATGAATAATAATAATAAAATGACAAAATTTATTGGTAATTGTAGAATAAGCCATGAACATTTCAACAAGCGCAGCAACAAAGGGAGTGTGGGAATGATAGATAAAAGGCTAGGCACTAGATTGGATATCGGGGGAGATTTTACTGTATATATGATTTTAAAATCATCTTCTAGTTTGGAATAGCTGGGAGCTGGGTTTCATTGATAATTTTATTGGTATTGTTGGTTAGACTGTTAAATGTATGTTAAAAAAAATATTTTTAATTAATGTCTGACTTGACCGATGTAAAACTTCAGCTTATAACTACATTTTATCTTAGACACACCAGATAAATGCAGTTTATGACCTAGTTCTCAATACAGTGGAACCTCTTATAACGAACATCAATGTAAGGAATTACACCCTGTATAACTTTTTTCAAACCTCTTGAAAACGCCATATAACTCGATAGAAAATTTACCTCTATTTAGCGAACAAAATATGTATAAAACTCTCTGTACAACTAATATTTAGTGTGATTGTTAGTCATTTTTTACCCATGTTTAGGTAGACTTTCTGGTCGGGATGATGCTAGCTAGGATCGTCTATTGAGGCATTTGGTAGAAAATCGATTGAACCTAGCATCATCCTTCTGGTCAATATAAAAAAGGCTAAGTGGAATTACAGGACATTGAAACTGCTGTCATGTTCATGTTATGGCTTACAAAATGCCGTGACAAAAACATAATAATGTGTGTATAAACGTACAATAATACAGTGTTAATATTTACTTTTACTGTAAATACAAACAAAACTGAAGCAGTAAATCATACATACCAAACATAACATATGCCTAAAAATCTACTTTAAATAGAGGTTACACGTTTTCAATGTTCTTTATTTGGAGGTTATAACTATCCCCTATATTACGAATTTCAGCAGAATTTAACCTCAATTTAACAAAACTCGTTTTTATGAATATCCCTATATAACGAGTATATTTCTTAGTCCCTTAAAATTTGTTAAGTTGAGGTTCCACTGTATATGATCTTTATCAATATATCTCTATCAATATTTGGATCTTTTGATCTATATCTATCTCATTTCATTGGTTCTGGTAATTATATCTTTTTAATTGTTTAGAATCTCAAATTATAAAATTCAACTCTAGGTCTTAGGCATTTGCATATTAATTGTTTTTGAGTTGCTGAATCAAAATTGAGCAAATTTGAAAATGTATGAAATCAAATTTAAAATAAGTTAATCGATAATAAATAATTCAATTTAATAATTGTTAATTTAATTGCAGTTTGTAGCTATTTAGATGAATTTTAGTAAAATTAATACCAGTAATAGAAAAATAAATTTAAGAAAAATAAGATAAAAGGTAATTGATTTTTAGTGTTCAAAGGATCATATCAAGTTATCAGCAAGTTATGCATTTAAGTTATCCGTTAAGTAAATTAATTTATAGCTGATAATAATAATGTTGACAGCTCATATCACATAAAAATAATGAAAATTTAAAATTGTTTATCTTAATTTTTTGAAACTTAAATCAAACGAACATTTATTATTTATAGTCATTGTTGGTTATAGTGAGTTTATATTAGTTTTGACATTTTAGGACATTTTTCATTAATTATTATTAGAAGAAAAAAGTTTTGAGGTATTTCAAAATTTGGAATTTAAATGTTGTTCTTGAGTAAGCAGAAACTTTAGAGTATTACAAGAGAAGATCAAAGACCAGACAATGTAAGTATCAGACTGAAAAAATGTTTAGAGTAATCAAATTGGTGCCCAAATAAAAATTATAACATGCTAAAAATAGAACAGGGCACAGAGCACAGCATAGACACTGCAAGACTTGGAATACTGTGCATTTATGTCCTTTGGCAGATGTGAAAGTCAACTACCAGCTCCGACACTTGGGCCAAAGAGCTCACTTAGGAATAAAAGGCTGATAAAGATATGCTGTTGTGTGTCCTAGTCACTATTCTACCTACCAGAGACAATGCTCTTAAAGCTTTATGTTGAGTTGTGCTCTGCGACTTATGCTCTTATGGTAGTAATACTTTTATATCTGTTACATTTTGACTAATCTTAACATTTCAGTTTTTGTCTTAATTCATATATTTCTTGGTTTTTTTCTAATCTTGTTATATATTTTAGATTTCTGCTTAACTGAAGATCAACACACGCGTCACTAATCTATATAAAACTAGTGTTTTACTTATAATGAGGAGATATGTCCACAATAATCTTTTCAAAAAACGACAAACTGATACTAAGACAACTGATACTAGGTCTGTGAGGTTTTCAGTAGATGGTAATCATTAACTTATAAAAGTTATTTTAATCGTCTCTCAAATATAATGATATTAAATATGATGATTACAATTTTTAAGTCTTCAAAAACTTAGGATTCACTGAAGAGTACGTTTGATCAACTCTAGATGGTCAGATGTGGGGGATGTTAAATTATTTATAGTAAATTCATGAATTATTTTACACTAATGAATGTATTACTTTAATAAAAGTCTATGATGATATATAATTAAAAGATAAAATGAAGTCAGATAAATATGGGTACAATATATTGTTCAGAAGATTTCTATTCCGCAGCAAATTTTCAGAAATAGGATATCTGAATAAAATTACTTAATAGGCCTATCGTTATGCCTAATCATGATCAATATTTTTTTTACCTGATGTAACATATCACTACCTCAATTTATTTCTTGAATTCAATTATCTTCATGTCTTTAGATGAATGTTTAGGATTTTAGCCGACTTTGTTCAAGCTTATTTATATTAGTCCGTATCTTATTTTCGCATGTCACTTTTCCTCTGTTTTGCTGGAGATTTGCAATCGGCTCTGTTGGCTTGAATATTTGTACAAATTTCTCTGTTTACAGTTTAATGCTTTCAAAAAATAGTGTCAGTTTGTGTTTCGATGGATGTATTTATGGTTTTTGGACTCCTCTCTGTCCTCTGTCTTTTCTTCATTTTTGAGAAATTTTGTAAGTATATATTTTTATTAATTACTGTATTATTATGATTTATATGTTTAATGTTCTAGATATTTTTCTATAATTTTAGGAAATGAGAATGTAATATATGTTGATTATTAAAGCCAAACACTGCATTTTGAGATTGAGTCTACAGCTAATTTGTTTTTTATATCAGACTTAGATGTTGGAAATATCATGACATCAATTTTCATTGATCATACTTAGGATAAGAATATGACAGTGTGAAAAAAGTATATTAACTATATAATTTATACTTTTAACTGAAATGGCGACCTACCATTACCTCATGCTATTATGAGGATGGTCTTTGTGGATTAACGTAGTATTCAATAGTGTATACGTGCACACAAGAGTGTAGTGCACACGTGTGTAGTGCACACAAGAGAACAATACGCCCACCGACCATCGCTCACAACTACTCACTATTTGTGACTTCAAAATAGCTGGATTTACAGTACGCAACACCTTCCAACCAATCAGTCATTGCATGAAAAGTTTAATAGTATATTTTTAATCTATAGTTTATCTTGGTGGAACTGAATATTCTTATATATGAAATGATGCGTACAGTACCAGTCATCAGTTATTCAGACGCATAAATTTACATATATAAATTTATCAATACATAGTGCAAAAAAACTAATCCAAAAGCATATTTTGCTCATAAACAAACATCATCGCTTATTAAACTAAAAAAAACTATATTATTAAAAGCATGAATAAAGACAGAAAATATGGATGGACTGTAAATCTACAAACAGTAATTCTTCCTTTGTTATATTAAAATTATAAGGAATTGGGACATTGGTGCCACATTTTTTTACTTTCTACTTTCTACTACTAAGTATAGTTTGACTACCACCATTGACATTAGCTTAAGAAAATAAACAAATTTGTTTGTAAAATTATTTTCCACGACCAATGATCTAGAGAAAAATTAAATTTACTGTCCATTATAATCATTGTACATAATCAGTACATTGTCTGAGAGCGCCCTAAGTTATTCTTATGGAGATTATTAAGAAATCAATTTCTTCCCAACAGTTTTCCATGAAACTTGGTATTCATTGTTAGATCACACACTTAATCTAAAACTAACAATTAATTTAACTTTGTTTCTCTTGTTTATATTCAGAAATTGGATGATTATTTTTGAAACAATAAATTGTTAAATGATAATTAGATAAACTTTAAAGAATATGATAGTTTTATTACAAATTGTCGTTTTTAAATTTACTTAAGGGAGAAAGTTTATAAAAGTCCACTTATACCGTTTTTTTAAGGTTGCCCAGCATAACAGAAGTAAAGTACCGTATGTAATATTCAACAGGATGTATAGTTTTTCTAATCGTATTTAATACTAAAGATCTTGAAAAAACTTGCATTTTGATTTTGACCTTGATCTTTTTACAAAGAAAGCCTAATCTCAATAAACAAGGACGTGGTTTGTTGTTTGAATACTCCTGACTTGTACTAAACGTGTGTAGAAGGTTACAAGCCTACTTGTTTAGTCTGACAACACAAAGGATTGTATATATTATACTATAACGTGATATATGTGCAATCAATTGCACCACCTATTTGAGTTATCGTTTTAGTTTAATGCTCACTGATTCTCAAAGCTTAGAGATTTAATGTTTACTGTATTTTTCACAGACATTGAAAGAGTTTCCGGAGGAGCTAAGAGGAGATGTTTCGATGCACCTTCATCGGGAAATCCTGCAGCTGCCAATATTCGAGGCAGCCTCACAAGGCTGCCTCAAGCTACTGTCACTGCACATCCGCACCAACTTCTGTGCCCCCGGAGAATATCTGATACACAAGGGTGATGCCCTCAGCTCCATCTACTACCTCTGTAATGGCTCCATGGAGGTAGTGCAGAATGAAATGGTTGTTGCCATTTTAGGTATGTTATTGTGTCAGAACATTTTGGAAGTATTATTGAATTATAGTTCTGGGGAGATATAAACTAAATTCAGTTTAATCCTTTCAGTAACATTAAATTTTTATGTTGCCTAGTTATACTAAAGAATTACTAAATACTAAACGTGCTCCCTCAATAATTGATGCAATAACTAAATTGTAAAAAAGCAAAACAGGTTTCACTGTAATCCTATTAAGCATACAAATGGTCAACTTTCACCTTAGCTGGTCACCTTTTATTTTAGGTGGGCCCTCTTAGCATTGAACCACATATTTACAACCCAAATAGGGATTGCTAATGGCCTGGAATCAAATATGAGTATTTCTGTACGGCTTCCAACGCTTCACTAGTCAGTGACAGCTTGGAACTTGTAAACCGCTGGTCCACAAGTACACCAACAGAGCAGATACTTTATTAGCTTATAAAGCTTCTCTAGCAGAAATACAGAGTATTCCTTCAGACAGTTCCAGTATCATTTCATCGATGGCAGCATGGCTGACGACAAAGTATATTTTATTAATTAATTATTTTTTTTAATTAATTTTATTAATTATTAAGGATTTTCACTAGGCAACCTTGGCAGGATGAGCAGGGGCAGTGGATTCTGGAGGTAAGGTCCTCCCAAAAATTTCAAAATACTGATGCCTAAATATGTATTTCCAGGTTTATTTTATCAGAATAAAGGCTAAAATACCACCAAAGACCTGGTATGACTTTATTCTTGTACTAGCCGTGTTAGACCCAGCAAGAGTACAGTGGATTTTCATTTTGCTGTCAGAAACAAAAATAGGTCTACACATATATTCACCTTAAATTTAGTTGGGCCAGTCTCTCAAGAGTAGGAGAAAAATACTTCAATGTATTTTTTAGTTCTCTTTCTATTTGTGCTTCTGTGAATCTGTTATAAGGAAAATGTTTTGTGAAACCACAGTCACAGTGTCAGCATTCTGTGTTTGTTAAATGGTTGAATTGGTAGGCCCCTTGTTACCTTCTTTTATTGCATCAGAAAACTTTAAAGTTTGTGGCTCTGGTTATCCCAAGGTCTCAATAATAAATTTCAAATTCTAGTGAAACAGGATAATATATTCTTATTAGTTTCATAAACTTGATAACAATTCATAGATGATGGAAGAGAGACCTTTGCTCAGTATAACATTTGTGGATTCTATTAATCATAGGGAGATGCTTTGCCTAGTTTCTCTTTTTCAGGCTGGATGGAATTTTATCTGTATCGACATCTGCATGGTAAGCTTTCTGTTTTGAATGTTTGCAATGTTGATACCTCAGTTATTGTTACTCAATGTTGCAGGCAAGGGTGACCTAGTTGGATGTGACATCAGCATGTACCTGCACACTGGGGAGAATGGAGCACCCAAAACTAGCAATCAGGGGAGTGGTGACGTCGTGGTCAAGTCCAGCTCTGATGTCAAGGCTCTCACATACTGTGACCTCAAGTGTATCAATATACAGGGGCTGGTTGAGGTAGGCAACTGACCTAGGCGTAAAGGTTAAGGACATATATAAACATCCCTAGTGTTTACAAAAAACAAATTGTTCTAAAATAATTCTAAACTATTGTAATTCAAAACCTACAAAATTTAAAATCTTTTACTCCAATAGCCTTTTGGTGTCTTTAATAGTTAAACTGATACCACCAATATGATAATAAAATACTGTATGTAATTTTGAAATATTATTTTTGGTAGTTTAATCAATAAATCAAAGCAATTTTTTGGATTTCTAAAAAAAGTATCAAATTATTGGATTAGATTCCTCAATGGTTCGCTCTACACTGCCAATCAGTAGTTTTTAGTTTTAGTAAGAATTTTAGTCAGACACAGTCTTTTATTTTTTTATAGGGTGCCAGCCTATTTTACATATACTTTGCCTACCCACATAGACTAACTATCAGTGCAGAGAACGTATCAAACAAAGAGACTGGTGAGCTGAGCACTAGGTAGATTTCCACCATTTCACACTAACCCCGATTTGTGCATACTCATCATTTTCACATTATGAATTTGGAGTAGGTGTTCAAGGAGGTACCTAAAAATAACTGGGATTTTTTCTTAAGCTATATACTTACAAATATTTACGAAACAACCTTATCCCCTTCAAAATACTCTCCATTACAAGCAATACGCTCGTCCGAGCGATTCTTCCACTGTTCGAAACATTGATTCAACTAATCTTCAGAGATGATTGCAAGATCCTGTCTGGTTTTTTTCTTGATTTGATAGATTTTTCTTGGCATGATTGTTGTTTTGTCTCTGGGCCGTAAATATAGCACCATGATTCATCACTAGTAATTAATTACCTTTGAAAGAAAATTTGAATCTGTTCTGAGCTGTTCTTTCAGTTCATGACATGTTTTGACTTGATGTGATTTTTGATATTCACTCAGAGCCTGAGGAACAAATTTGGCAGAAATAAGTTTCATTCCTAAATCTTCAGTTAAAATTTGCTGAACCGAGCTCCAAGAATTATTCCACTAATTTCTGACAGGTGATCAATTGTCTGTCGAAGGTCTGTGAGCACAAGCTCTCAAATTTTTGACATTTTCATAAATTATGGCAGTTGATGGACGTCCGGAACAAGGTTTGTCATCAATCGACATGTCGCCATTTTTAAATCAAGAAAACCACTCATACACTTGAGTTTTATCCAAAGCAGCATCTTTGTGAGTAGTTTTCAACATTAAAACAGTTTCAGCAGTGGTTTTACTGAGTAGAAAACAAAATTTCACAGCAATGCGTTGTTTACTTGAACTTGCCTTCTTAAAAAACAAAGCAACAATGAAACAGCTACAGCAAAAAATGATGCTACAAACAAACAGAATGTGCCAGTTCAACGGACCGTGCGGGACTGAACTGGCAAAGAGTTGCGCTAGACGCCCTAGCGGCACTCACCAGTACTACTAAAGCTCCACCCTCAGCAGAGCTATTCCGATTACATTTTGGTACCCCCTCTTATTAACTTGTAATGCTTGTGACACGGAACAACAACCTGAATAATGGAAAATTTTACTGTTGGCAAACCTGATTGATGACAAACTTAACTTGATAGCATATGTGACTTAATCTGACCGATGGCATGTGCATGTGGTAGGTTCTGCGGCTGTATCCAGAATACCAGCAGGAGTTTGCAAATGACATTCAACATGATCTCACTTATAACCTGAGAGAAGGATACGAAGCGGAGGTGAGATTTAAAAGTAATGATTAACTATTAATTTTAAACAATCAGTTAAGTTAAGACTAATAAAACTATTCCTCTCTCATGAGATGTCAGTGGATTGGGAAATATAAAAATATTTTCTACTGAAGAGTTCTTTAAACTCTCAAGTTCTTTAAAAACTTTATTAAACATGAAGGAAAGAAATTCAATCACTTTAAAATAATAATGGACACAGAGCTTGTGAAACTTTTTGAAGTAACGTAATAATTTGATCTTTAAATGTCATCATCTGTTTTAGTTTTATTGATAGAAATACTTGAGAATTTTTATTATTACCACCTTAGGTTATTGTTTTTGTATTGTATGTACAGTAGAACCTCGATTAACCGTCACCCTCGGGACCGGGACCATGACGGATAACAGAAATAACAATAGCGCCGATACAACTTAGCATCTAGAAGTGTTTGGCGTGGCAACATCACAATGCACTGCCTTGTATGTTATAACGGCGCTATTGTAAGTCCTAATTAATTTTCATGATTGCTGCGCAGTACTTAATGTGAATTTGTTTTATATGAGATAAAACAAAACTATGCCAGTTCAATTGAAAAATACTTTATTAAGAAAACAATGAAATATTGACCGTACATGCACGTACTTTTACTCCCAAAACTTCCGTTACCGGTATTTAGTTTTTAAAATAATCCGTAATTTTCTTTTGTTTCTTTCCCCGTCGAGCTTTTCAGGCAGTCATGTTTCTAATTTTCCCGAGAAGAAGCACCAGCGTTTAATAATTAATTGTTTATTGTCGAGTCCCAAAACTACACGTTTCCGTTTCTCAGCCATAACAGAAGAGCATTACACACTACTTATAAACAGCACTGTCAACAATAAACAATAAAGCACGTAAAACGCTAGTAGGCATTGCATTCCAATCGGCAATAACTTCAGTTCACTGTAGTAAGCCACGCAACACACTGAACTGAAATGAAACGGTAGCAGTGAAATGCATAAGACAGTGTAAGGGATTAACCAGCTGGGTCACTCACTACCCTTGCCGCCAATGATTCATGCACATTGCAGGTGTACAGTACAGTTGTCTCAACCCATCATAGAGCCTCAACAGACAATCCGGCTCGACGCTGACGCAAAATTCTTTTTGCGCTAGTGGGGTGGCGGTTAATAGAGACTGACGGTTAAAAGGGTGACGGTTAATCGAGGTTCTACTGTATTGTGAATCACTCTGTTGGCCTTAGCAAAGATGCCTTGCATATAGAATTAAACGCTATTAAACAGGTCTATTAGTTCAGAGTGTAGTGGATTCTGAAGCGCCTTGGGAAATCCGCCCCTTCGAATGATGATGATGAGTGTAGTGGATAGAGAAAAGGGTATAATGTAGTATGGTCTCTTTGATAATGTAGAGGGATTAAAATAAGTTGGTCAGCCTGGAGCTGCCATTTTTGACTGAGTGAAGCTTAGACACACATTAGGGTTGGGAAAGAGAGTCAAAACTCTTGGTGTGGCAATGTCAGCTATTATTGTTGCAGTAATATGTGAATCATGCATAATATTTTTCCATGTACTATGGAAGAAGCGTAACTTTGACCTTTGTCTCAATTAATTAGTTCTCAGAAGCTATATTAATTGTGTTCTTGATTAAGAGCGGAATTCCATTGTCATTGTACTTTTTGAAATGAAAGGATAAATTGAGAAAAAATTCTTCCATAGCTGCTAAGCAGTAATTGTATTAACCTTTTCCTTTTCACTGTGTCACAGCAAGAGTCAGATATGAATGGAGTACCTTCACTGACTCTCCCCTCTATCAGTGAGGATGATGAGAACGTACCTGAGGAGGGGGAGACATCTCCCCTCTCCCCTCCTACCCGCTCTCCCATGCACACAGTCAACGTAAGCCCGCGACATGGAAAGTTCAACTCTAGGTAACCAACCACTCTAGATGAGCACGCTAAATATTTGCTTGAACTATAAAAGGACATAAAGCAGGTTAAATTTAATAATTAAAAGACACCATTATATGTCATTATATGTAAAGTTATATTAAATTTAATTTAATTCAGTATAATTTAGATCATTTTTAGAGTTTTTCAAGTTTCATAATATTTTAAGAATTTTTTTAAACCATCTATATTTTATGTCCTTATTGATTAGTCTCTGACTTTCAGGATTTACAATTTATGTAAAAATAACTGGCATGTAAAGTTTCACTTGAATCAACAACATAGATATAATAATGTCAGACCTTAGTATACAAATTTCATTGATTGAAAGACAAAGCTTTAGACTTATAATAATTTAAAGCTGTAGAGTAGCACTGCACAGATAGAATCTAAAGCTAAAAGAACATTTTGACACATAAAGTCAATATATAATTGTTGAGTTTTTGAGTATTTCAAGTTTTGGAGTGCCAAGGTTGAAAGGCTCTTTTACAGATTAGTACAGAAAAGTTATGTTTATTATTCAATTCAGTTTTTGACATGGGCATGTTATAGCTCTGGGTGGGGGAGGGAGGTGTTGGCAATTTGAGCGATCAAAATTAGAAACAGTGACATCATTTGGTTAGTGACGTAATATGGTCAATGACGTCATAGTTTGGTTATAAGAACAGCTTTTTAGATGAACTGAAAACATTCCCTTTAGACATATCCATGATCTAACCTATTTCCCACAGGGAGGTAAATACAAACCTTTTTGGGCTATACTTACCGAAATTAACTGATTGGAGAGTGGTCTGGATTCATAAAAAAATCTATCACAAACACAGCTTAATTTCTACAATTTTAGGTATGGAAGTACTCATTTTATTCTTGTTAACACCTGCTTTATTTTTCAATAAGACCCAGTTTGACATCTCCCCACCCCATTAACAACCTACATACTCTACTTAATTAACCTGCTCTAAAATTCTTATAAACTTATTTCGATCTGCACCAACCATTTTGTTTGAAGCTTACAATACAGTAACCAGTATTCCTCTTTTTGGAATGGATGGTATACAATAATAAAAAAAGCCTCCTATACATGTTCATATACAGTACTACGAACTGTAGTGATAATACATACACTATCAATACGTAAACAGATTTTTTTTCGAATAGTTTTTGGAAAAATATTGAAGGTACCTACTCATAAAACGTTTCAATGGTGTATATTTTCTCTAAATTAAGTAGATTGCGAGTTGAATGGAATGGGAGCTCTGCAATATTTCACCGCTGCGAGTCAAGTTTTGCGTTTCTATCCTGAAAGATTGTGGACTTGGTTTCATTTCACATAGGCCCCCTAATGAAAAACTAATATTGATGCCTCGTCAATTTTTCTTATGTTGTCTTTGATCCCAACTCACAATCACCTGTTTGGGTGCTTATTATCTGCTTGCGAACCACAATTTTAAGGTTACGTGCATTCCCTTGTGTTCCAGCACTCTTGTGAGGTTAGGGAACGCCGTTGCCTTGCATTTCCATTGAAATTAACCTCTGCACAAACTTAAAACTCATACACAAATTCACCAACATCAGCTACCCAGGTTCAACGTTTCGGCACACTAAGGTATCAACATGCAGCATTATTGAGGAACTTAGCAGTCACGCACATGTATAAAGGTTGAATTAACTGGACCTGTATGACTTGTTCTCTTAGGCAAATAAGTTTGATCATGGATATATCAAAGGGGGGTGATGTTTTCAGTTCCTATAAACAGTTGTCCTTATAATCATATGATGTCACTAAGCGTATGACGTTCAAATTGTCTAACGAATTGCCAATACCCCCCAGAGCAAGGTATATTCATGTCAAAATTGGCATCCATCATCAAATTCTAGCAAATAAAGTTAAATAAAGTTTCACCACTGTCCAATCTTTTCAATGCTTTCAATTTTTCTTCCATCGAAACAACCACCATTTTTTGTTGTGAAGCCATCACCATAAACTTTTAGGCACTAAAACACGCAGCTAATAAAAAGCAGCTGAATGAAACGACACGATGCAAAACAGGTCTTCTTGGCTCAAGAGCTACGTACACACTGAGGACTAAAAGTGTCAAAGAAGGCAGGAATGTCCCGCCCTCACTGACCTGTCACATGGTGCACGAAAACAATGTGTACTGTCAGCCGGCGCTAAAACAATGAGTATAGTCAGCTGACACGTCTCCTGTCTTCATGATGGTCGGATAACTCGGAAGGTCGGATAATAGAAAGGTCGGATGACCGAGACTTCACTGTAAATGAATAGTGATGAAATATACATTAAAAAAGATTACTTAAAATTTTAGGAAAAAGGTAATTAAAAAATATATTATAATAAATTATGTAGTTGGCGATATCTGCCCAAACTGTGATATAGAAAAAACACTGAATAAATAATAATGAAAGAAAGTGTTTTATGTTTAGTTTGCTAAATAATCAATTATTGAATTTACAAAAAAATACCATTTGAATCGAGTGAGACCAAACGAAACTGCTCTGAGAGAAATATGACCCCCCAATGAAGGCAGATTCACATGCATCTCTTCACTCACACAACACAAGCACACCAGCAAACTCACAAACTTTTACGCCATCAAGCTGGAAAGTCAATGTCTGTAAGTTGAAGTCAAGACAGTGCTGGCTCCTTGTCTGCCAATCGAAATGAGCCACTGTAAAATTTCTTTTTTATAAACTATCATTGTACAGTCACAGTTCCGTGGGCCTTGAGATAGATTGTCGAATAATGTGTGAGCAACATAGAAACAATTCGTAGTGGAAAAGGTTCTTGTCAGTCTCAGTACAAGTATACCTTACGCCAAAGCATGTGTTGTTCAGTAGTCATGATGTGTGTTAAAGAAGTCACCAGAGTGTTTAAAAATGAATAATGCTAATGTTATTATAAATAGTTGCTTGACATCCAGAACACCTACCTTAACAAATAGAGTATCCAAAGGGTAGTGAAGACACCTTCCTAGGGCAGCTTTAATTGTAGCCTTTTGTGTGACCACGATTGGCTGCAAATTGCTACTGTTACATGTGTTGTCAGTTTTTTTGTAATCTTAATTACTGTGAATTAAAATTGGCATAAGGAACTCACTAAACCATGATTATTCCACTATTTTAGTATAAAATATTATCCTGGAGATAAATTTTTAAAAAACAGATAACCGATTATAGAATAGCTTTTAATAGGTAAATATTCACATTACACAATTGAGACGGTAAACTAACATCACATCATCACAGGCACCAACAAAAGCCAACTGTAGAACAAATGGACCTTATTGTTGTTTGACCATAACAATTTAGAGATTTCTGATTTACAAGATAAGAACTCTTAAATAGAGTGCTAAATAATTCTATTCAGTTATAAAGTGCATATTGAGAAAATTTCCCCCAAGTTTTTCAAAATTCCCCCCCAAAATTTTGTCTGATGTCGCAACTTGCAACAACAAAACATGCTGTGGGCTGGTTTTCAGCACCCTTTGAAATTTTAGTACTAAAAATATGGCTCATTCCAATGACTCATTTGGTTACCAAATATGTCCAACCATTAGGACAGATTATTGAGTGCCATCTTTGGACTTTGTAAACAAACTTATAATATTTTCAGGCTTGAAAGGCGAATAATGGAGAAAGAAATTGGCCGTAACAATGTTGATCGGTTGGATACGCAAGTGACTTTCCTGCATCAACATGTTGCGAACCTTAGTCAAGAGGTAAGTTTCATTTCATTTCATTTTGGTTTCTGATTATTAATATTATTTCATTTGTGAAGATGCTACCAAATTGGCTTAAGAGGTGTTATACAGTCTGTCTTAGTTGAAAAAATATATTTCATAATTTGAATAATTTCTACTTTCCAACAATTTTGCTTTTTGATAATATTTATATGGTGAAAACTATTATCTAAAACTTGATTGGTAAAAATAGCCTGAAACGATAAAATTAACAATGATTGTATCCTCTTCTACGAAAAATCTTTTGAAGTAAAATTAATGAAGTAAAAGACTAAAACATTGAAAAAATATTCCTGTAACAGAAGACTCAACAGCAGCAGACTCAACAAATATTACCAATCATTTATGAATTAAAAGTAATTCATCATCATCTTAAGAGATGATACAAACAAAGCTTGACGCTTCATTAAGCCACATAACAAATGCTATCACCGTATGTTTACAAATAAGAGAGCTATAACAAATTATGTATACTACATAAGAATAACATGTTAAATGATTAAGTATACTCACTATCATGGGAAATATTGAGATTGGGAATTTTGACATTTATTGAAGGAACCATTGAAGCTGTTTAATAGAATTTTTGTCTTGGTTAGTATTACAAATAATGAGGAAGTTATGTCAATTTGCTTATCAATAATAAGCAAACTAAATGAGTTATTGAGTTTTGTGTATTAATTTTTATAATCCTTTTAGGACCGCTAAATTTTTTCAACAATTTTGTTGCACACATGTTTTGTTGTTGCTTACATTACATAGGTACAGTTGAAAAAGACCACACCAAAAATGACTTTTTGTAAAGTTTGATTAATTCACCAATAAAATCTTTAATTACAAAGCTATAAGCATAGTTTAATGTTATTTTATTTGTAATTATAAGTGTACTTTAAGAATAATATAAGTTTTTTAGACAAGCACAAGAAAAAATAATAATAACCGCTTTTTAAAATGCATAATATTTTTATTTTCACTTCTTTTTTAACCAATATACTGTAGCTCAAAAATTAGGAAAATTTTTACTGTATAAAACTAGCTTAATCTCATTGTTAGATATTTTTCTCATATGGTACGGTACAAAGTTTCATTTAGTTACAGTGAAATTCATAAAAGATATAAAAAATTGTGTAGTGAAATTATTGAATTAAACTAACTTGCTTTATCTAGAAGCATATGATTTATTTAAATCATGTGTATTATAATTGTTTATTTATCTTGTCGCTTCTCTTCTTGTAAACATTGTTTAAATAAAGTCTAACGACAACTTTGAACTATTTTATTTTAATTTTATTAACCCTATAAGTGACAAGCTTTTTACTTTTAACCGTAACATAAAGATAATACCACAAAAGCAAAGAGGTGTCCACTGCAATCCCAATTAAGCCTTACAAATGCCGTCAACTTCCACCCAAGCCAGCCACCGTTTCTTTAAGCCCCCTCTCCGCTTTACCACACATTTGCAAGCCAAATTTGGATTGCTCACGGTCGGGATTCGAATCCTAGCACTTCCGAATGGCTAGAACGTTACACTAGTCAGTGCAGCACTCTAACCGGTCCAGCCACTAGTGCATAGGAGTAGAAAGAGTTTACTTGGGTATAAGTCATGCCCTAGTGGCAGTTTAGTGAACTGAGTGAGCAGGTTCGGTTGCTTGCCTCCAGAGGGCAACACGGTCACGAAGGTGATAAGTTCACTAAATTGACGACAGATGCCTCTACCTTCTACTTCTTAATGAATTTGTAAATGTGTCGTGAATTACGACTTTACCACTTCTAGGGTTAACATTATTAATTAATGGTTGTGTGACCAAGCCTGTTTTACTTTGTAAAAAAGTATTAAAATGGACATGAAAGTACAAATACATAAGCTTGATGGGGCACAGTCATGGTATAGATGGAAAAGGCAAATGGAATTGATGTTGAAGCATCATGGGGTCCTGGACATTGTAAAGGGTCAAAGGACAATGACCAAAGGGATGTTGAGGACAATGATGAGATAGTAAGAGCATATGAGAAGGATGATTCTCTAGCCCAGGTGCTTATGGTAAGTGCTATAGATGATGCTCATGTTGAATTTACAGCAACATGTAATTCAGCAAAAGAAATTTGGCAAAATTGTTGTATATAAACAATCCTCAAGTCAAAGGTCAGATACTCAGATAGGAATTTAGAACATTTTTTCTGCTAAATTAGCTGATGAGGAGTTAGTTCAGTGTATATCTCGTTTGCAATTAACATTTAGGGACGTAAATGAGGAATTGCAAAAGAATAATGCCAATGCATTGCCTGAAATGTTATTAATATTCAGGATTATGAGTAAATTTCTAAGTAAATTCTTTGAATTCAAAAGTGTTTGGGAAAGTATTCCTGTAGCTGATGTGTAGACCTTTTAATGAAAAGAATTAGACTCATTTAGCCAAGGTTTACAAGCATTACAAATAAACAAGAAACAATCAGCATCAAATGACAATAAGGAGATTAAATATAAAAATGTCAATGCTAAGGTTAAGTATTTTATTGGCCACATTACGCAAGCAAATGTCCTCAGAGCCTAAATTCAAGGAAGCAAGATAAAAAGGGTGCAGACTCTTCCAATGAGAATAAGAAGAAATCTAATCAAGTTCTATGTTTTGTAGCTGATGGACAATGTGATGGTACGTTTATAGCTGACTCTGGTGCTTCGCAACATATGTGTTTGAAACGAGAGTATTTTGATAGTTACCAGGATTATTCTAAGCCTGTTTCAGTTACAATAGCTAATGGAGAAGCTATCTATATTAAAGGTGAATGTGACATTTGGTTAGTTGTAAATATTAACAGGAACAAAACTCTCCGGAATCCGGATATTGCAAGGAGTATGGTATGTACCCAAACTAGGAAGGAATCTTCTTTCGGTTTCCAGGTTAGTGGAATGGAACTACATTTTCAAAGCTGATAAAAATAAGTATGTTTTTATAAAGGAAAATAAACCATATATATTTGGACACAATTGCAATGGTTTATTTGAACTTGAAATGTCAGTTTTACAGAGTAAGTGTCAGTATGTAGCGCCAAAGATAGTCACAAGCAATGATGTTATTTTCAAGCCAATTGACAAGGAAATCATGGACAATGATTCATCTGTTGTTGAGACTTTTAAAATGAACCAAGGAAGTGAAGATGATGAAGTGTCTTTTCAAGTTCCATGGAAAACCAACGAAGATGGAAATGTAAAAAAAATGATGTTGTGTCTGCTGAAAGTGATGTTATGGTATAGATGACAACAGAGATGACAATTGACCTCAACATCAGTGACATAACCCTTATTATCTTCAATATTATGTTTTACTTGCTGAGACAGGTCCTACATATGAGGAAGCAGTGAATAATCCAGATTGGTGGGCACTGGCAATCTGCAATGAATGGTGAAATGGCATCAATAAATGAAAATGAAGTGTTTGAGTTTGTTCCACGCCCATGTAATAAGAGAATTATTGGTCTAAAGTGGGTTCCAAAACAAAAACAAAATCCTGAACGCTTTAAGTCAAGATTAGTAGCAAAAGGATATGCTCAAAATTATGGCAAAGATTACAATGAGACCTTCAATGCTGTGGCATTTTGAATTACAGAGGTATTTTAACGGCAAAAAATGCTGTTAAAATTTGAATTATAAAGATATTTTTTATGAAATGTTCAATTTGTAGAGGCAAAATTGACATCGCAAAGATAGGGTAGTTCGCAGGGGATAAAAAAGTCAAGTCAAATTAACGAGGATTTCGAATTATTGAGATTTGATTAATGGAGGATGCACTATATAAATTTGAAGGGCTATTGTTTTGGTGTCTAGGGACCACAAAAAAATTATCAGAGATTGGCTTAAGCCGTACCATGTCACCTGTGGTAATAGCTTAATTAAACCTTGTATTCCTAAAATCTTTAAAAATATTATATTGTTACAGTAATGTTAAAAATAAACAATAATTATAATTGTAACTGTTGTGTTGGCAGGTGCGCAACGCCATCAATGCACTGCAGGAGTTGGCGACAACAACCAATACAGTGGTAGCCAGCAACCGCTACCCCTTTCCTCTCCCGGCTCACTCCAACCCGAACTTGCCAAGGGTCAAGGGCACGGAGGTAGGCCTAACTAGCTGCACCTTGGTAGCCTTGGTTCAGTTGAAAAGTGAACCAAACATGTCCGCTCGTCACGGAGACGAGCGGACCGTTGTTGTCCGTTAGTTGTCTTTGGGTCTCCGTGACGAGCGGACGTGTTTGGTTTCTTTTGTGTGTAATGGTTAGTGTATGGTTCGTTTGTAAGTTTTTTTTGACTGCTTTAAACTTTTATGTTTTCAGCTTTATACCGGTTTGGTCTGGAGTATATGTTAATTAATTGTGCTATGTTTTAGATATTAGTTCACCTGAGGACGGGATCAGATTCCAGATCCCGAAACGTCGTGAAACTTTGTTTTACATAATATCGTGATGGAAAATGTCCGCAATAAGAGTCTAAATAATATAACATTCTTAATAAATTGTGTTAGAGATTGCCTGGACTGTGTGAGCAGAAGGTGAAGAGAAGGTTTATTCCTCGAAAGATCAACAACCCAACTGTTAAATGTCTCCCATGCCTGTGTGTTTTTAGTGTTGTTTATGGCGACATTATTAGTGTTCTTTCAACTTGTAAGTCTTCTTGTTTACTATGTAGTATACCAAACCAGTTATTTCTCTTTATAAATTTTGGTTAAAATTTTAACAATAAGCTGATCATTTTTATGCAGTAAAGGAAAACTGGATTAATGTTTAAATAGTGAATTGGAAAGAGTTCAGTTTTAATTTTTAAGCTCCAACAAGTCTGTTTTATAGCACAGTTAGTGTTTGAAAGTGAACTTGAAAATAAACTTAGCTAACTTTATGTTACGTGACCCTGGTTTGTAGGTAACACTGCAGCGCAGCTCATCGCACCCGCCGGACATGTTCTGCTGGGAGGATGAGACCGACCTCACGGAGCGCTGCACCGAGGCAGAGACACAAACCGACATTCCTATTGAGTATTTCAAACAGTTTGTCCTTGAGAACCGAAGAACAGTTATATCCTGGCTGGAACCTTTACCGGAAGTGAGTGTCTGTTTGTTTGGAAACGATTCAGAGAAAGACGAAAATCAGTTGAGTAAAACCCCAAACTGGTTGACCGAACCGCTTCCACCTCCTGCAAGTTGGAACACGCAACACCATCGCTTCAGTGCAGGTGATGTCATCGAGAGATCAACTGACATTGTCTACCACCCCTTGCCTTCTTCTCGCTCCTTGAAGTTCCATCCTTTCAGCTGAATATACCTTGTGATCCAAATCATATCTATTCAGTATTAATCTATACTTGTATAGTTGATACTTTTGTAAGACTTGATAATATATTAATATTTTCATATCATTCCTATTTCTCAATGTATTTTAGTCAAGAGTGTTAGTTGGATTTTATAAAACATGTTGTATATATGTACATTTCCTAACTTTGTTAGTTTTCATGTTTGTTGAACATATTTTATACTTTTCACAAGTAGTATATGGAGTGCCCACTTGTATACGTATGAGTTTTTGATGAGAATGTGTTGTATTATCAAATAAGGAAGTTTGGTGTATTTTTAAATAGTATTTTGTTAGTAAAACTAATATATTGTCTGGCTGCTTAAAAAATATATACACATATTTTTTGGTTGATTGGCAATTTTGTTTATTAGTTCCAGATTAAGTTTTACACAAATTTGTATTATATTAAAATTTTAAGCCTTAAAACAAGAAAAGCAATAATTACTTACATTCTCTACATTATTTAATACTCTTTGCTTATAATAAAAAGAAACAAATCAGTATTTAGAAATGCTTCTTTATTTTATTGTTTTCTAATGTTCACATTTGATTATTTAATGAAATTTTATGATTGATGGAATGGATACCTTGTTAGTTACAGTTTATAATGCATATTAATTACCAATTTAGGACCAGTTGTAGAGTAACTTCATTCAGACTTTTATAACGAACAGCCAACAGTCTTTGGAAATCCTTTATTTTTGGGACCGTCTCAGATGCAGCCAGTGCTGTGCTAATAAGGGGTCTTGTGGGTACTAAAGTTACCCCACTGGAGATTTTTTGTATTTCCAGATTCATCTTAGGTAATGTGAGACAAGTTATCCATGGGAACTAAGCCGATCTTATTTCATGTATATTAAATAACAAAAAATAAATATTTTAAGTCACATTTACACTAATTCCAGCTCAAATTACGCCTTTATCACACAAATCGGAATAGGTTATACTTTGTTTTTACAAAAGATATAAAAAATGGAAAATTAATGTAATGGTAAATAGCTTGTGTTGTTTTAATTTTGTTGTCAATAGAAGTTTGAAATAACAACAGGAGTTAGTATTCTTCTCTTTTATCAAAAATTCTCCTTAAAAGAACAGAATATCAGAGGTTTTATAGTTGGTATGAAACTGGCTTCTGTATCCTGAATATTAATATTCACCATCTCTTTGCCGATACAGTATGTTTATACAAGTAAATGTTAAGTTGTAATATTGTGACGATGTCTAAAATTGAATTGTATAATTTCTGCTTTTCTAGTTTTATTAATTAAAATACAGGGTGTTTCAGAATTCCCTACCAATACTTTAGGGCATTGTTCCTGGGTAAGAAACATATCTAAATATCATATTTAAATTGTCCGGAAGACCTTAGTTACTTACACAGCCTCCATTTTGTTTTTTTCACTTATAATTTTTTTTCTGAATAATGGTTAAACGTATGGAATTGAAACTTTGCACAAACATTTATGACAACTAGACAAAGCTACAAAAAAATTATGACAATTTCTCTAATTCAAAAAACAAAATGGCGGCCATTTAAAATTTTGATTCTCAAATAACTCGTGAACCGTTGATTTAACAGAAAATTTACAAGAATAACTTTATTTAGGTAATGTAATTACAAATTGATTGATATAAAATTGTTTTAAATTAGACAAATATTAACTGAGATATGGTATCTTTAGTAATAGGTGACCACTAGAGCTTAGTTGCAGTGCATGTCAAGGAATGCAACTAAAGTCTGCCACAACAATACAACAGTCTCTGCCTGCTTTGTATGTTATTTCTAGATTATTTTAGATTACTTCAAACAATAATAATATGTCACATAACCATCTTGGTCTTGGCATAAGTTTAGAATAACTGTAGAGGAACTGACTAAAATGATTAAAATAATAACATTTTCAGGCAAGAATAAAATCAGATGATTAGTTTGTAAAAAAGTATTTTGACTTTTACCACAGCTGACATAAAAAGTTCATGGAAGTTTTGTGTGAATATTAATGACAGTAAGGCCGTCCGCACACTGATGCAGCATTTCATCTGGAGCAAGTGTTGCGAGGCAAAATGTTTCCCCTGGCCACTATCGCCACGTGTGTTTCAATGCGAGGTGCCTCGCAATATTTGCTTGATGAGTGTGCGGGCTCCCATTGAAATTGCGAGGTGCCTCGCAATATTTGCTTGATGAGTGTGCGGATTCCCATTGAAATACACGGGGTGCTAGTGCCCAGCGAAACATTTTGCCTTGCAACACTTGCGGCGCTGCTAACAGTCGGAGGCTTACCCATTTAAATCAGCTGTGGTAAAAGTCAAAATACTTTTTTACAAACTAATCATCTGATTTTATTCTTGCCTGAAAATGTTATTATTTTAATCATTTTAGTCAGTTCCTCTACAGTTATTCTAAACTTATGCCAAGACCAAGATGGTTATGTGACATATTATTATTGTTTGAAGTAATCTAAAATAATCTAGAAATAACATACAAAGCAGGCAGAGACTGTTGTATTGTTGTGGCAGACTTTAGTTGCATTTTGACATGCACTGCAACTAAGCTCTAGTGGTCACCTATTACTAAAGATACCATATCTCAGTTAATATTTGTCTAATTTAAAACAATTTTATATCAATCAATTTGTAATTACATTACCTAAATAAAGTTATTCTTGTAAATTTTCTGTTAAATCAACGGTTCACGAGTTATTTGAGAATCAAAATTTTAAATGGCCGCCATTTTGTTTTTTGAATTAGAGAAATTGTCATAATTTTTTTGTAGCTTTGTCTAGTTGTCATAAATGTTTGTGCAAAGTTTCAATTCCATATGTTTAACCATTATTCAGAAAAAAAATTATAAGTGAAAAAAACAAAATGGAGGCTGTGTAAGTAACTAAGGTCTTCCGGACAATTTAAATATGATATTTAGATATGTTTCTTACCCAGGAACAATGCCCTAAAGTATTGGTAGGGAATTCTGAAACACCCTGTATTTTAATTAATAAAACTAGAAAAGCAGAAATTATACAATTCAATTTTAGACATCGTCACAATATTACAACTTAACATTTACTTGTATAAACATACTGTATCGGCAAAGAGATGGTGAATATTAATATTCAGGATACAGAAGCCAGTTTCACACCAACTATAAAACCTCTGATATTCTGTTCTTTTAAGGAGAATTTTTGATAAAAGAGAAGAATACTAACTCCTGTTGTTATTTCAAACTTCTATTGACAACAAAATTAAAACAACACAAGCTATTTACCATTACATTAATTTTCCATTTTTATATCTTTTGTAAAAACAAAGTATAACCTATTCCGATTTGTGTGATAAAGGCGTAATTTGAGCTGGAATTAGTGTAAATGTGACTTAAAATATTTATTTTTTGTTATTTAATATACATGAAATAAGATCGGCTTAGTTCCCATGGATAACTTGTCTCACATTACCTAAGATGAATCTGGAAATACAAAAAATCTCCAGTGGGGTAACTTTAGTACCCACAAGACCCCTTATTAGCACAGCACTGGCTGCATCTGAGACGGTCCCAAAAATAAAGGATTTCCAAAGACTGTTGGCTGTTGGTTATAAAAGTCTGAATGAAGTTACTCTACAACTGGTCCTAAATTGGTAATTAATATGCATGATAAATTGTAACTAACAAGGTATCCATTCCATCAATCATAAAATTTCATTAAATAATCAAATGTGAACATTAGAAAACAATAAAATAAAGAAGCATTTCTAAATACTGATTTGTTTCTTTTTATTATAAGCAAAGAGTATTAAATAATGTAGAGAATGTAAGTAATTATTGCTTTTCTTGTTTTAAGGCTTAAAATTTTAATATAATACAAATTTGTGTAAAACTTAATCTGGAACTAATAAACAAAATTGCCAATCAACCAAAAAATATGTGTATATATTTTTTAAGCAGCCAGACAATATATTAGTTTTACTAACAAAATACTATTTAAAAATACACCAAACTCCCTTATTTGATAATACAACACATTCTCATCAAAAACTCATACGTATACAAGTGGGCACTCCATATACTACTTGTGAAAAGTATAAAATATGTTCAACAAACATGAAAACTAACAAAGTTCGGAAATGTACATATATACAACATGTTTTATAAAATCCAACTAACACTCTTGACTAAAATACATTGAGAAATAGGAATGATATGAAAATATTAATATATTATCAAGTCTTACAAAAGTATCAACTATACAAGTATAGATTAATACTGAATAGATATGATTTGGATCACAAGGTATATTCAGCTGAAAGGATGGAACTTCAAGGAGCGAGAAGAAGGCAAGGGGTGGTAGACAATGTCAGTTGATCTCTCGATGACATCACCTGCACTGAAGCGATGGTGTTGCGTGTTCCAACTTGCAGGAGGTGGAAGCGGTTCGGTCAACCAGTTTGGGGTTTTACTCAACTGATTTTCGTCTTTCTCTGAATCGTTTCCAAACAAACAGACACTCACTTCCGGTAAAGGTTCCAGCCAGGATATAACTGTTCTTCGGTTCTCAAGGACAAACTGTTTGAAATACTCAATAGGAATGTCGGTTTGTGTCTCTGCCTCGGTGCAGCGCTCCGTGAGGTCGGTCTCATCCTCCCAGCAGAACATGTCCGGCGGGTGCGATGAGCTGCGCTGCAGTGTTACCTACAAACCAGGGTCACGTAACATAAAGTTAGCTAAGTTTATTTTCAAGTTCACTTTCAAACACTAACTGTGCTATAAAACAGACTTGTTGGAGCTTAAAAATTAAAACTGAACTCTTTCCAATTCACTATTTAAACATTAATCCAGTTTTCCTTTACTGCATAAAAATGATCAGCTTATTGTTAAAATTTTAACCAAAATTTATAAAGAGAAATAACTGGTTTGGTATACTACATAGTAAACAAGAAGACTTACAAGTTGAAAGAACACTAATAATGTCGCCATAAACAACACTAAAACACACAGGCATGGGAGACATTTAACAGTTGGGTTGTTGATCTTTCGAGGAATAAACCTTCTCTTCACCTTCTGCTCACACAGTCCAGGCAATCTCTAACACAATTTATTAAGAATGTTATATTATTTAGACTCTTATTGCGGACATTTTCCATCACGATATTATGTAAAACAAAGTTTCACGACGTTTCGGGATCTGGAATCTGATCCCGTCCTCAGGTGAACTAATATCTAAAACATAGCACAATTAATTAACATATACTCCGGACCAAACCGGTATAAAGCTGAAAACATAAAAGTTTAAAGCAGTAAAAAAAACTTACAAACGAACCATACACTAACCATTACACACAAAAGAAACCAAACACGTCCGCTTGTCACGGAGACCCAAAGACAACTAACCGACAACAACGGTCCGCTCGTCTCCGTGACGAGCGGACATGTTTGGTTCACTTCTCAACTGAACCAAGGCTACCAAGGTGCAGCTAGTTAGGCCTACCTCCGTGCCCTTGACCCTTGGCAAGTTCGGGTTGGAGTGAGCCGGGAGAGGAAAGGGGTAGCGGTTGCTGGCTACCACTGTATTGGTTGTTGTCGCCAACTCCTGCAGTGCATTGATGGCGTTGCGCACCTGCCAACACAACAGTTACAATTATAATTATTGTTTATTTTTAACATTACTGTAACAATATAATATTTTAAAGATTTTAGGAATACAAGGTTTAATTAAGCTATTACCACAGGTGACATGGTACGGCTTAAGCCAATCTCTGATAATTTTTTTGTGGTCCCTAGACACCAAAACAATAGCCCTTCAAATTTATATAGTGCATCCTCCATTAATCAAATCTCAATAATTCGAAATCCTCGTTAATTTGACTTGACTTTTTTTATCCCCTGCGAACTACCCTATCTTTGCGATGTCAATTTTGCCTCTACAAATTGAACATTTCATAAAAAATATCTTTATAATTCAAATTTTAACAGCATTTTTTGCCGTTAAAATACCTCTGTAATTCAAAATGCCACAGCATTGAAGGTCTCATTGTAATCTTTGCCATAATTTTGAGCATATCCTTTTGCTACTAATCTTGACTTAAAGCGTTCAGGATTTTGTTTTTGTTTTGGAACCCACTTTAGACCAATAATTCTCTTATTACATGGGCATGGAACAAACTCAAACACTTCATTTTCATTTATTGATGCCATTTCACCATTCATTGCAGATTGCCAGTGCCCACCAATCTGGATTATTCACTGCTTCCTCATATGTAGGACCTGTCTCAGCAAGTAAAACATAATATTGAAGATAATAAGGGTTATGTCACTGATGTTGAAGTCAATTGTCATCTCTGTTGTCATCTATACCATAACATCACTTTCAGCAGACACAACATCATTTTTTTACATTTCCATCTTCGTTGGTTTTCCATGGAACTTGAAAATACACTTCATCACCTTCACTTCCTTGGTTCATTTTAAAAGTCTCAACAACATATGAATCATTGTCCATGATTTCCTTGTCAATTGGCTTGAAAATAACATCATTGCTTGTGACTATCTTTGGCGCTACATACTGACACTTACTCTGTAAAACTGACATTTCAAGTTCAAATAAACCATTGCAATTGTGTCCAAATATATATGGTTTATTTTCCTTTATAAAAACATACTTATTTTTATCAGCTTTGAAAATGTAGTTCCATTCCACTAACCTGGAAACCGAAAGAAGATTCCTTCCTAGTTTGGGTTACATACCATACTCCTTGCAATATCCGGATTCCGGAGAGTTTTGTTCCTGTTAATATTTACAACTAACCAAATGTCACATTCACCTTTAATATAGATAGCTTCTCCATTAGCTATTGTAACTGAAACAGGCTTAGAATAATCCTGGTAACTATCAAAATACTCTCGTTTCAAACACATATGTTGCGAAGCACCAGAGTCAGCTATAAACGTACCATCACATTGTCCATCAGCTACAAAACATAGAACTTGATTAGATTTCTTCTTATTCTCATTGGAAGAGTCTGCACCCTTTTTATCTTGCTTCCTTGAATTTAGGCTCTGAGGACATTTGCTTGCGTAATGTGGCCAATAAAATACTTAACCTTAGCATTGACATTTTTATATTTAATCTCCTTATTGTCATTTGATGCTGATTGTTTCTTGTTTATTTGTAATGCTTGTAAACCTTGGCTAAATGAGTCTAATTCTTTTCATTAAAAGGTCTACACATCAGCTACAGGAATACTTTTCCAAACACTTTTGAATTCAAAGAATTTACTTAGAAATTTACTCATAATCCTGAATATTAATAACATTTCAGGCAATGCATTGGCATTATTCTTTTGCAATTCCTCATTTACGTCCCTAAATGTTAATTGCAAACGAGATATACACTGAACTAACTCCTCATCAGCTAATTTAGCAGAAAAAATGTTCTAAATTCCTATCTGAGTATCTGACCTTTGACTTGAGGATTGTTTATATACAACAATTTTGCAAAATTTCTTTTGCTGAATTACATGTTGCTGTAAATTCAACATGAGCATCATCTATAGCACTTACCATAAGCACCTGGGCTAGAGAATCATCCTTCTCATATGCTCTTACTATCTCATCATTGTCCTCAACATCCCTTTGGTCATTGTCCTTTGACCCTTTACAATGTCCAGGACCCCATGATGCTTCAACATCAATTTCCATTTGCCTTTTCCATCTATACCATGACTGTGCCCCATCAAGCTTATGTATTTGTACTTTCATGTCCATTTTAATACTTTTTTACAAAGTAAAACAGGCTTGGTCACACAACCAATTAATTATTAATGTTAACCCTAGAAGTGGTAAAGTCGTAATTCACGACACATTTACAAATTCATTAAGAAGTAGAAGGTAGAGGCATCTGTCGTCAATTTAGTGAACTTATCACCTTCGTGACCGTGTTGCCCTCTGGAGGCAAGCAACCGAACCTGCTCACTCAGTTCACTAAACTGCCACTAGGGCATGACTTATACCCAAGTAAACTCTTTCTACTCCTATGCACTAGTGGCTGGACCGGTTAGAGTGCTGCACTGACTAGTGTAACGTTCTAGCCATTCGGAAGTGCTAGGATTCGAATCCCGACCATGAGCAATCCAAATTTGGCTTGCAAATGTGTGGTAAAGCGGAGAGGGGGCTTAAAGAAACGGTGGCTGGCTTGGGTGGAAGTTGACGGCATTTGTAGGCTTAATTGGGATTGCAGTGGACACCTCTTTGCTTTTGTGGGATTATCTTTATGTTACGGTTAAAAGTAAAAAGCTTGTCACTTATAGGGTTAATAAAATTAAAATAAAATAGTTCAAAGTTGTCGTTAGACTTTATTTAAACAATGTTTACAAGAAGAGAAGCAACAAGATAAATAAACAATTATAATACACATGATTTAAATAAATCATATGCTTCTAGATAAAGCAAGTTAGTTTAATTCAATAATTTCACTACACAATTTTTTATATCTTTTATGAATTTCACTGTAACTAAATGAAACTTTGTACCGTACCATATGAGAAAAATATCTAACAATGAGATTAAGCTAGTTTTATACAGTAAAAATTTTCCTAATTTTTGAGCTACAGTATATTGGTTAAAAAAGAAGTGAAAATAAAAATATTATGCATTTTAAAAAGCGGTTATTATTATTTTTTCTTGTGCTTGTCTAAAAAACTTATATTATTCTTAAAGTACACTTATAATTACAAATAAAATAACATTAAACTATGCTTATAGCTTTGTAATTAAAGATTTTATTGGTGAATTAATCAAACTTTACAAAAAGTCATTTTTGGTGTGGTCTTTTTCAACTGTACCTATGTAATGTAAGCAACAACAAAACATGTGTGCAACAAAATTGTTGAAAAAATTTAGCGGTCCTAAAGAAATTATAAAAATTAATACACAAAACTCAATAACTCATTTAGTTTGCTTATTATTGATAAGCAAATTGACATAACTTCCTCATTATTTGTAATACTAACCAAGACAAAAATTCTGTTAAACAGCTTCAATGGTTCCTTCAATAAATGTCAAAATTCCCAATCTCAATATTTCCCATGATAGTGAGTATACTTAATCATTTAACATGTTATTCTTATGTAGTATACATAATTTGTTATAGCTCTCTTATTTGTAAACATACGGTGATAGCATTTGTTATGTGGCTTAATGAAGCGTCAAGCTTTGTTTGTATTATCTCTTAAGATGATGATGAATTACTTTTAATTCATAAATGATTGGTAATATTTTTGTTGAGTCTGCTGCTGTTGAGTCTTCTGTTACAGGAATATTTTTTCAATGTTTTAGTCTTTTACTTCATTAATTTTACTTCAAAAGATTTTTCGTAGAAGAGGATACAATCATTGTTAATTTTATCGTTTCAGGCTATTTTTACCAATCAAGTTTTAGATAATAGTTTTCACCATATAAATATTATCAAAAAGCAAAATTGTTGGAAAGTAGAAATTATTCAAATTATGAAATATATTTTTTCAACTAAGACAGACTGTATAACACCTCTTAAGCCAATTTGGTAGCATCTTCACAAATGAAATAATATTAATAATCAGAAACCAAAATGAAATGAAATGAAACTTACCTCTTGACTAAGGTTCGCAACATGTTGATGCAGGAAAGTCACTTGCGTATCCAACCGATCAACATTGTTACGGCCAATTTCTTTCTCCATTATTCGCCTTTCAAGCTGAAAATATTATAAGTTTGTTTACAAAGTCCAAAGATGGCACTCAATAATCTGTCCTAATGGTTGGACATATTTGGTAACCAAATGAGTCATTGGAATGAGCCATATTTTTAGTACTAAAATTTCAAAGGGTGCTGAAAACCAGCCCACAGCATGTTTTGTTGTTGCAAGTTGCGACATCAGACAAAATTTTGGGGGGGAATTTTGAAAAACTTGGGGGAAATTTTCTCAATATGCACTTTATAACTGAATAGAATTATTTAGCACTCTATTTAAGAGTTCTTATCTTGTAAATCAGAAATCTCTAAATTGTTATGGTCAAACAACAATAAGGTCCAGTTGTTCTACAGTTGGCTTTTGTTGGTGCCTGTGATGATGTGATGTTAGTTTACCGTCTCAATTGTGTAATGTCAATATTTACCTATTAAAAGCTATTCTATAATCGGTTAACTGTTTTTTAAAAATTTATCTCCAGGATAATATTTTATACTAAAATAGTGGAATAATCATGGTTTAGTGAGTTCCTTATGCCAATTTTAATTCACAGTAATTAAGATTACAAAAAAACTGACAACACATCTAACAGTAGCAATTTGCAGCCAATCGTGGTCACACAAAAGGCTACAATTAAAGCTGCCCTAGGAAGGTGTCTTCACTACCCTTTGGATACTCTATTTCTGGATTTCTCTAGTTCTGGATGTCAAGCAACTATTTATAATAACATTAGCATTATTCATTTTTAAACACTCTGGTGACTTCTTTAACACACATCATGACTACTGAACAACACATGCTTTGGCGTAAGGTATAATTGTACGTAGACTGACAAGAACCTTTTCCACTACGAATTGTTTCTATGTTGCTCACACATTATTCGACAATCTATCTCAAGGCCCACGGAACTGTGACTGTACGGTGATAGTTTATAAAAAAAAAAATTTAACAGTGGCTCATTTCGATTGGCAGACAAGGAGCCAGCACTGTCTTGACTTCAACTTACAGACATTGACTTTCCAGCTTGATGGCATAAAAGTTTGTGAGTTTGCTGGTGTGCTTGTGTTGTGTGAGTGAAGAGATGCATGTGAATCTGCCTTCATTGGGGGGGTCATATTTCTCTCAGAGCAGTTTCGTTTGGTCTCACTCGATTCAAATGGTATTTTTTTGTAAATTCAATAATTGATTATTTAGCAAACTAAACATAAAACACTTTCATTCATTATTATTTATTCAGTGTTTTTTCTATATCACAGTTTGGGCAGATATCGCCAACTACATAATTTATTATAATATATTTTTTAATTACCTTTTTCCTAAAATTTTAAGTAATCTTTTTTAATGTATATTTCATCACTATTCATTTACAGTGAAGTCTCGGTCATCCGACCTTTCTATTATCCGACCTTCCGAGTTATCCGACCATCATGAAGACAGGAGACGTGTCAGCTGACTATACTCATTGTTTTAGCGCCGGCTGACAGTACACATTGTTTTCGTGCACCATGTGACAGGTCAGTGAGGGCGGGACATTCCTGCCTTCTTTGACACTTTTAGTCCTCAGTGTGTACGTAGCTCTTGAGCCAAGAAGACCTGTTTTGCATCGTGTCGTTTCATTCAGCTGCTTTTTATTAGCTGCGTGTTTTAGTGCCTAAAAGTTTATGGTGATGGCTTCACAACAAAAAATGGTGGTTGTTTCGATGGAAGAAAAATTGAAAGCATTGAAAAGATTGGACAGTGGTGAAACTTTATTTAACTTTATTTGCTAGAATTTGATGATGGATGTCAATTTTGACATGAATATACCTTGCTCTGGGGGGTATTGGCAATTCGTTAGACAATTTGAAAGTCATACGCTTAGTGACATCATATGATTATAAGGACAACTGTTTATAGGAACTGAAAACATCACCCGCCTTTAGATATATCCATGATCAAACTTATTTGCCTAAGAGAACAAGTCATACAGGTCCAGTTAATTCAACCTTTATACATGTGCGTGACTGCTAAGTTCCTCAATAATGCTGCATGTTGATACCTTAGTGTGCCGAAACGTTGAACCTGGGTAGCTGATGTTGGTGAATTTGTGTATGAGTTTTAAGTTTGTGCAGAGGTTAATTTCAATGGAAATGCAAGGCAACGGCGTTCCCTAACCTCACAAGAGTGCTGGAACACAAGGGAATGCACGTAACCTTAAAATTGTGGTTCGCAAGCAGATAATAAGCACCCAAACAGGTGATTGTGAGTTGGGATCAAAGACAACATAAGAAAAATTGACGAGGCATCAATATTAGTTTTTCATTAGGGGGCCTATGTGAAATGAAACCAAGTCCACAATCTTTCAGGATAGAAACGCAAAACTTGACTCGCAGCGGTGAAATATTGCAGAGCTCCCATTCCATTCAACTCGCAATCTACTTAATTTAGAGAAAATATACACCATTGAAACGTTTTATGAGTAGGTACCTTCAATATTTTTCCAAAAACTATTCGAAAAAAATCTGTTTACGTATTGATAGTGTATGTATTATCACTACAGTTCGTAGTACTGTATATGAACATGTATAGGAGGCTTTTTTTATTATTGTATACCATCCATTCCAAAAAGAGGAATACTGGTTACTGTATTGTAAGCTTCAAACAAAATGGTTGGTGCAGATCGAAATAAGTTTATAAGAATTTTAGAGCAGGTTAATTAAGTAGAGTATGTAGGTTGTTAATGGGGTGGGGAGATGTCAAACTGGGTCTTATTGAAAAATAAAGCAGGTGTTTACAAGAATAAAATGAGTACTTCCATACCTAAAATTGTAGAAATTAAGCTGTGTTTGTGATAGATTTTTTTATGAATCCAGACCACTCTCCAATCAGTTAATTTCGGTAAGTATAGCCCAAAAAGGTTTGTATTTACCTCCCTGTGGGAAATAGGTTAGATCATGGATATGTCTAAAGGGAATGTTTTCAGTTCATCTAAAAAGCTGTTCTTATAACCAAACTATGACGTCATTGACCATATTACGTCACTAACCAAATGATGTCACTGTTTCTAATTTTGATCGCTCAAATTGCCAACACCTCCCTCCCCCACTCAGAGCTATAACATGCCCATGTCAAAAACTGAATTGAATAATAAACATAACTTTTCTGTACTAATCTGTAAAAGAGCCTTTCAACCTTGGCACTCCAAAACTTGAAATACTCAAAAACTCAACAATTATATATTGACTTTATGTGTCAAAATGTTCTTTTAGCTTTAGATTCTATCTGTGCAGTGCTACTCTACAGCTTTAAATTATTATAAGTCTAAAGCTTTGTCTTTCAATCAATGAAATTTGTATACTAAGGTATGACATTATTATATCTATGTTGTTGATTCAAGTGGAACTTTACATGCCAGTTAATTTTACATAAATTGTAAATCCTGAAAGTCAGAGACTAATCAATAAGGACATAAAATATAGATGGTTTAAAAAAATTCTTAAAATATTATGAAACTTGAAAAACTCTAAAAATGATCTAAATTATACTGAATTAAATTAAATTTAATATAACTTTACATATAATGACATATAATGGTGTCTTTTAATTATTAAATTTAACCTGCTTTATGTCCTTGTATAGTTCAAGCAAATATTTAGCGTGCTCATCTAGAGTGGTTGGTTACCTAGAGTTGAACTTTCCATGTCGCGGGCTTACGTTGACTGTGTGCATGGGAGAGCGGGTAGGAGGGGAGAGGGGAGATGTCTCCCCCTCCTCAGGTACGTTCTCATCATCCTCACTGATAGAGGGGAGAGTCAGTGAAGGTACTCCATTCATATCTGACTCTTGCTGTGACACAGTGAAAAGGAAAAGGTTAATACAATTACTGCTTAGCAGCTATGGAAGAATTTTTTCTCAATTTATCCTTTCATTTCAAAAAGTACAATGACAATGGAATTCCGCTCTTAATCAAGAACACAATTAATATAGCTTCTGAGAACTAATTAATTGAGACAAAGGTCAAAGTTACGCTTCTTCCATAGTACATGGAAAAATATTATGCATGATTCACATATTACTGCAACAATAATAGCTGACATTGCCACACCAAGAGTTTTGACTCTCTTTCCCAACCCTAATGTGTGTCTAAGCTTCACTCAGTCAAAAATGGCAGCTCCAGGCAGACCAACTTATTTTAATCCCTCTACATTATCAAAAAGACCATACTACATTATACCCTTTTCTCTATCCACTACACTCATCATCATCATTCGAAGGGGCGGATTTCCCAAGGCGCTTCAGAATCCACTACACTCTGAACTAATAGACCTGTTTAATAGCGTTTAATTCTATATGCAAGGCATCTTTGCTAAGGCCAACAGAGTGATTCACAATACAGTAGAACCTCGATTAACCGTCACCCTTTTAACCGTCAGTCTCTATTAACCGCCACCCCACTAGCGCAAAAAGAATTTTGCGTCAGCGCTGAGCCGGATTGTCTGTTGAGGCTCTATGATGGGTTGAGACAACTGTACTGTACACCTGCAATGTGCATGAATCATTGGCGGCAAGGGTAGTGAGTGACCCAGCTGGTTAATCCCTTACACTGTCTTATGCATTTCACTGCTACCGTTTCATTTCAGTTCAGTGTGTTGCGTGGCTTACTACAGTGAACTGAAGTTATTGCCGATTGGAATGCAATGCCTACTAGCGTTTTACGTGCTTTATTGTTTATTGTTGACAGTGCTGTTTATAAGTAGTGTGTAATGCTCTTCTGTTATGGCTGAGAAACGGAAACGTGTAGTTTTGGGACTCGACAATAAACAATTAATTATTAAACGCTGGTGCTTCTTCTCGGAAAAATTAGAAACATGACTGCCTGAAAAGCTCGACGGGGAAAGAAACAAAAGAAAATTACGGATTATTTTAAAAACTAAATACCGGTAACGGAAGTTTTGGGAGTAAAAGTACGTGCATGTACGGTCAATATTTCATTGTTTTCTTAATAAAGTATTTTTCAATTGAACTGGCATAGTTTTGTTTTATCTCATATAAAACAAATTCACATTAAGTACTGCGCAGCAATCATGAAAATTAATTAGGACTTACAATAGCGCCGTTATAACATACAAGGCAGTGCATTGTGATGTTGCCACGCCAAACACTTCTAGATGCTAAGTTGTATCGGCGCTATTGTTATTTCTGTTATCCGTCATGGTCCCGGTCCCGAGGGTGACGGTTAATCGAGGTTCTACTGTACATACAATACAAAAACAATAACCTAAGGTGGTAATAATAAAAATTCTCAAGTATTTCTATCAATAAAACTAAAACAGATGATGACATTTAAAGATCAAATTATTACGTTACTTCAAAAAGTTTCACAAGCTCTGTGTCCATTATTATTTTAAAGTGATTGAATTTCTTTCCTTCATGTTTAATAAAGTTTTTAAAGAACTTGAGAGTTTAAAGAACTCTTCAGTAGAAAATATTTTTATATTTCCCAATCCACTGACATCTCATGAGAGAGGAATAGTTTTATTAGTCTTAACTTAACTGATTGTTTAAAATTAATAGTTAATCATTACTTTTAAATCTCACCTCCGCTTCGTATCCTTCTCTCAGGTTATAAGTGAGATCATGTTGAATGTCATTTGCAAACTCCTGCTGGTATTCTGGATACAGCCGCAGAACCTACCACATGCACATGCCATCGGTCAGATTAAGTCACATATGCTATCAAGTTAAGTTTGTCATCAATCAGGTTTGCCAACAGTAAAATTTTCCATTATTCAGGTTGTTGTTCCGTGTCACAAGCATTACAAGTTAATAAGAGGGGGTACCAAAATGTAATCGGAATAGCTCTGCTGAGGGTGGAGCTTTAGTAGTACTGGTGAGTGCCGCTAGGGCGTCTAGCGCAACTCTTTGCCAGTTCAGTCCCGCACGGTCCGTTGAACTGGCACATTCTGTTTGTTTGTAGCATCATTTTTTGCTGTAGCTGTTTCATTGTTGCTTTGTTTTTTAAGAAGGCAAGTTCAAGTAAACAACGCATTGCTGTGAAATTTTGTTTTCTACTCAGTAAAACCACTGCTGAAACTGTTTTAATGTTGAAAACTACTCACAAAGATGCTGCTTTGGATAAAACTCAAGTGTATGAGTGGTTTTCTTGATTTAAAAATGGCGACATGTCGATTGATGACAAACCTTGTTCCGGACGTCCATCAACTGCCATAATTTATGAAAATGTCAAAAATTTGAGAGCTTGTGCTCACAGACCTTCGACAGACAATTGATCACCTGTCAGAAATTAGTGGAATAATTCTTGGAGCTCGGTTCAGCAAATTTTAACTGAAGATTTAGGAATGAAACTTATTTCTGCCAAATTTGTTCCTCAGGCTCTGAGTGAATATCAAAAATCACATCAAGTCAAAACATGTCATGAACTGAAAGAACAGCTCAGAACAGATTCAAATTTTCTTTCAAAGGTAATTAATTACTAGTGATGAATCATGGTGCTATATTTACGGCCCAGAGACAAAACAACAATCATGCCAAGAAAAATCTATCAAATCAAGAAAAAAACCAGACAGGATCTTGCAATCATCTCTGAAGATTAGTTGAATCAATGTTTCGAACAGTGGAAGAATCGCTCGGACGAGCGTATTGCTTGTAATGGAGAGTATTTTGAAGGGGATAA